>CM059584.1:125025000-127425000 GCA_030407085.1 Trichopria drosophilae
ATTGCAATCGATACATTGCACGAATTACACCCATAAATGTTTGTTAGTAATTTACCATCCATATTGACACGGCTGATTCCCGTGTCATCTGAAATAAACATCAGTCCTTCATTTGGGTCCAATACAATTTCTCGAGGACCCTTAAGGTCGTTTAATATTATATGACGATTTTTTCCGTCGAGATCGAATACATTGATTTGCGATCCTAATCCATCCACGACATACAATTTATCGTTCACATAATCGACAGCTAATGAGATCGGATCCCAGTTTCCTAATTCGACAAGACGTCTCTTGGGTTCGACTTCAGTACTTATTAAAGGTGTTGAACTGATCGATCCATTTTGATAATATGGAACGTTGAATGTCGTCCAAAACATAAGATTTTTCTCTAGGTGATAATCGAGTCCTTGAAAGAGATCAGCATAATACTTAGAGAAAACTTTCCTTATACCAAATCCATTTTTGTTGACATGCCATATTGACGATAGTTCCCCCACTAAAAATTCAGGATCTGAGGTTGAATCTGCAAAAATAAAAACTTGTTCATTCTAGAAAATCAATTATGTATAACGATAGACAAATGTAGCATTATTTTTAGTCCAGTCATTATGTACATTTAAAAAAGTAATAATTTGAAGCAGCAATTTTATTTTTGGGGCATGTTGGGGGAGTCAAGAAAAGCTTAACTTCAAGTTTTCGACCTCTGAGGTGGCTTGCTTTTTTTTATAACCTAAAAAATGTAATAAAATCGTATTTTTTAAATAACTCGGCTTCTAATGAAGTTAGAAGGTTCACTTAGGGCTCATTTTAAAGATTTTTTTGCGCTTTACAACTTTTTCTAAGAAAATTGTTTTATCCGATCGATAGTTTTCGATATATCGAAGGATAAATGAAAAAAAGACGTACTTTATTTAGTTTTTTGCTTTTTACGTGGAATTGGAAACGGAAAATAAAAAAGTAATGTAAGACAAAGTTGTAGAGAATTAAATAACGAACAATTTCTTTTTTTAATCGTTTCGTTTCGATGAAAATTGCGCCTTGTAGAGCGTCACAAAGTAGACAGTCGGCGTCAGCGTGTAAGCAGCGAGTTGTTCATATCGATATGCTGCGACGGAGCGTTTTCGCTGAAATAAAAGACTTTATTCAAGCATAATTATTATGTAATATGTATTTTTTGAAGGTTTTTTTGTGAGCTACACGTTACAAAAAAAGGAAAAATAAAAATTGAGCAGTTTAGTACATGCGTTTAAAATAAAACGGGAAAGGCAATAAAATAGTTATTTAGAAAGTACGTTTTGCACGTAAGTAATATTATTTAACGATGGAAGATTATTTGTTAAGTACAAGGTGTGCGAATGAAAACATTTTATATGAAAAAGTGATATTTATTTTTGTCGACATTTATTTTTACATTTTCTCGTTTTTCATTAAAAAATGGATTAAAAAATTAAATCTTTCTTGAACGCTTTGCTTGTTTTAATTTTAATTAAATAGGTTTCAAATGAATAGCAACTGATTATCATTACTATTATTATTATTATTATTCTTACGGCATCGTATATCAACGTGATCAATTCATTGTTGACGGTACACTCTACTTTTTCATATGAATAACCGATTTTAAACTCGTAATTGTTGAGTGCATTGAAATTAATATATTAGTTTATTTTTAGATTTTCTGTCGACCATTCGTCTATTTTACTTACTTTATAACAAACACTTAAGTGTATTAACTTCGAGTCAACAAAATAAAATTTTGAGGTTAGAAAATCTAAAATTGCAATTCATACCGTTTACGAGTATCGATAATTACACTTACCGAAGTTGAAGATTTTGATGTAAACGAAATGAACGTTCGTTGCAAAGTACGACACACTTTTTTCACTGATTATTCGTTAAAACTTGAACACGTGCACGCTCGTACAGTGAAAGAATCGCGTCTACCACGTTCCCGCGGCTTCTCGGGCCGAAGACAGCTGTTCGGTCGTCATTTGGCAACGCAGCAAAGCAAAGGTTTTGGCAATACAGGAATTCCATCCGAACACCACAATTATTTATCATTACAATTACTACTGTAAGTATCAAAATTTACTATTAAATTTTACTATTTATATTGCTATTTAAGTTTTATTTCAATCACATGTACAGTCTTATGAAAAAATTTATAAAACAGAAAAAACGAATAAAATTGCTCAATTTTTATTTTTCCTTTTTTTGTAACGTGTAGCTCACAAAAAAACCTTCAAAAAATACATATTACATAATAATTATGCTTGAATAAAGTCTTTTATTTCAGCGAAAACGCTCCGTCGCAGCATATCGATATGAACAACTCGCTGCTTACACGCTGACGCCGACTGTCTACTTTGTGACGCTCTACAAGGCGCAATTTTCATCGAAACGAAACGATTAAAAAAAGAAATTGTTCGTTATTTAATTCTCTACAACTTTGTCTTACATTACTTTTTTATTTTCCGTTTCCAATTCCACGTAAAAAGCAAAAAACTATATAAAGTACGTCTTTTTTTTCATTTATCCTTCGATATATCGAAAACTATCGATCGGATAAAAAAATTTTCTGAAAAAAAGTTGTAAAGCGCAAAAAAATCTTTAAAATGAGCCCTAAGTGAACCTTCTAACTTCATTAGAGGCCGAGTTATTTAAAAAATACGATTTTATTACATTTTTTAGGTTATAAAAAAAAGCAAGCCACCTCAGAGGTCGAAAACTTGAAGTTAAGCTTTTCTTGACTCCCCCAACATGCCCCAAAAATAAAATTGCTGCTTCAAATTATTACTTTTTTATCCCAAATTTTTGTACATAATGACCGGACTATTTTGTCTGAATGCAATTACTAAAAGAATTAGAATATTTTTTTCGACTTTAAAATCTATTTTAGTTTTAATTAATACAAACGTAATTCCTGAATGAGGTGCCTCATTTCATTAATAGTTATTTAAAGATAGTTTGTAGTAATTAATATAACATACCAACGCCTGCAGCAAGTGATCCATTTACGAGACAAACGAAACCAAGTATTTTTAGAATGTATTTTAAACTACTTTCAAGGTTCATTATGTTTAATATCAAGAACCTGGATGTAAAATAATCTAATGTGATTTGTTATGATAATTTTGATGCGACCATTTAATGTTTCTCGCGATCAATCGGGCTATGTACTAGACAAGTAATAACAGAATTGCTAGCTTTTATCTTATTGACCTAACAAGAACAATATTACTTAATAGGCCTAACCTTGACAATGTGAACTTTGAATCGATAACGTTTAGATCTTGCTTATTTGTACTATTAAAAAGCATAAGCTCAAACTTTTCAAGTCTTTTCAACACTATTTATTAGAGTAATATTAAATATTTTTAGCATGAGGTATATATTATCTCTCAATTATCAGATGCTTATCTTGATTGTTTTTATACTAACTGTAATCGATCACTAAATTAATTACATTTTGATAAATGGTTATGTCATTATTTGCTTAATTGGTGCATATTATTTAAAATAATTTTTTGCGCAATTTACTTTATTAAATCTCCAAAGATGTTTCAATCTTTCTGTATATTTTGATAGAACAATTTTTTTAAATGTTTCTTAATACACACTACAGTTCAGATCTGAGAAATTTAAATCATGGTTTTCAGACGTCGGTACTTAACCGAAATTAAAAATGGCGGATCCAATATGAAGGAGAAAAATTAAGATATTATAATTTTGATGATACTGCGTATAATTGTACAGTAAAAATTGATAGTGTCTCTTAACACTTGGAGAATGTCGTAGTAATTTTACTGTTCAAATTTGAAACTAAATTCCTAATAATCAATGACTAAAAATAAAAAATTTCAACCTCCAGTAGTAAAAATATTTGAAGATAAAATAAATAATATTTTATATATGAATTGATGTCAGCGTAGGCTAATTAAGGGGCTAGTCCAGTGGTTTCTTCAGGTTTAGAAAATAATTTTTATTTCATGATGGAGACTTTTAATCCATACACATTTTTTCGCACTTTGAAACTGACATATTTTAGTTGCAAACAAAAATGTTGTATATATATACATGTCATACTTTCTCCGTTGTAGCTGCGTGAAGTCGGTCCGATCTTAAAACGGTATTCAAGATATCTCGGGTCTGAATCATTTGAAATAAAAAAATCAACATTTTTCTTAAAATATAAGTTAGTAACAATGTTGTGAACTAGAATAAACATTGCACGATGAAAAATAACGACGTGGTTAACTTTTGAATTTCTAAACGTGTTTTTTGCAACTTCAATTGTTTATAAAATTGCTGAATATTAATAAAAAATTAAGATTCTAGTTCAGATGATATCCAGACATGCGTAGAACTTCCCCTTAAAATTTCAGCGCGATCGGATGAGTAGTTTTATTTTAATCTTGAATGCCAGCTCAAAAAATACTGTTTCGAGAAAAACGCGTTTAAAGTTTTAGGTCTGAAATAGTGACTAAAAAGCAACTTACCTTAATCAGCAATGCCAGGACCGTAGAATCCAATGAAGACATTGAAAAGCTTACTAAAAGAAAACAAAACAAAATAGTATGCATGTCTAAACAGGACCCAGCATGATAACAGGACAGAGCACGCGGCGAGTACGCAAGTACGGCGTTTTTAATATATCAACTTTTTATTCGGATTCTGAGTAATTTTCGAAACAAAATAATTTCTAGCCACTTTCAGCGTATTTCTGAATGTATATTCTATACAAAAATCATGTTTTTGAAAAAACGATTTTTTGATGAATAAACCACTGGACTAGCCCCTTAAATGTTAGTGATCGCCTTAAGTTTTATCATTTATTTCTCATTTATTTGTAGGCTAATATTGTACTGTATTTAATTTCGTAAGTTTAATATTGCATTTTATTTATGTTCTTTTGTGATTAGACTGTAAAACAATAGAAAATCAGCTGAGTCTCGCCCATCTGCTTTGTATGTTCATGGCAATAAAGACGTTTATTATTATTATTATTATCATTATTACTATTAATACATTGCAAATTGCAGAAGGCCAGAACAACAACTAGCAATTGCATGAAAATTCATGTAATATTGTGAGATAATATGTCGGTCATTATAATAATGTACAGTAATCGATTTCGAAACATGAAAGGAACTAATTTCATACCTTTAGAATGAAAATTCTCATTTACAAAACTAAAAATATTGATCAGGAAGAAAAATAATACTTTACATTTACAAACCAACATTCGTTTATTTATATTGCTTTGCATTTGTTACGTTTCAGAATAGTTCTGGACGTATACATATATTCATATTTAACAAAGTATGTCTGTGCAAATCAATGTTTTCTCGCTGTATGAGACACGACATTCTGATTAATTTAAAGTACTCGTAAAGAAACTACATTAATCCAATTCGACATGATAAAAATGAAAAATGAAAAGGAACAAACTTGATTTTTTAATATCGAAAAGGGTAGTTGAAATGGTTATAAGTTGATAACCGGTTTCTCGTTTAAAATTAATTTTGACCCAATAACGTCCATAGGCCGGGGTTTCATCATTTAAGTTTTATCAATAGTAGCCATTTGACAAGCGCGACGAATAAATATTTGGGAATCATTGTATCTTATGTTTTTGAGGGTGCTCTTTCTAATTAAGGTGCTTAGAATTTTTAAAAATGACTTTTAATCCTGTGAAAAATCAGAAATTAAACAAAAGAATTTTTTTAAAATTGGTTTTTCACTCCTTGTCATTTTCTTATATGTTTAGTAAATTAATTACAATAAGCAAACTTACAAAATTGCCTGTTTCAACAAAATTGCGGCCAAAATGACAAATTTCTTCTTAAAATTAAACTTTTTTTCTTGATAATTCTTAACTTTAGAAAACATTTCATAGAACAATAATATCGTAGAATTGGTCATGGAATACCCTCAACATTTTTCAGATTTTTTACATATTTTTTTTTTGTTTTTTAAGAATTCCGAAATAAATAGCTTTAAAAAGTCAATAAAAAATATGGGAGCATTATTTAACCAATTTTAAGACATTTTTGATATGACGAATTTTTCTCTATATCTTCTATAAAAATTTTCTCGAAAGTTTATAGTTTTTAAGCAAATAATTTTTCAATTTTAAGAAGAAATTTGTCATTGTGTTCGGCATTTTGTTGCAACAGACAATTTTGCAAGTTTGTTTATTACATTTATTTTAAGTTCAGATATTGAGGATGCGATTTAAACAAGTTTTAGAACAATAGAAAAATGCCGAGGGAACGAAAAACTCTTTTATGTAACAGGAGTAGTTTACTCGGTATTATGTGCTTGTTTTAAGGACCTGAAATTAGTTATTATGGAGGGGCGGCTACTTTATAGTCCGAGGACGATAATGTACACATTATGTATCTACGCGCATGCGCATTGGCATATAACCTTACCTTATAGTCCGTATACCATAAAGCACTCAAAACACGTTACACACATAACCTCGGAAACCATACTCCTGTTACATAATATACTATTAAATAAAGATTCAATCAGAAAATTACATTTCTTTTGTTTATTTGTTGAGTTTCCATGATTTAAATTCATTTTCAGAAATTCTAGCCTCCACTGTTACAAAGAGCACTCTAAAAAACATAAGATACAATGATTCTAAAATATTTTTGTCGACACGCTCATCACGTGGTTACGATTCAAACTTGAACGACAAAATTGCGACCTGTGAACAGTACTGGGGTGAAAGCTAAAAAATCGTTAAGTCATTCAACGTCATCAACATATTGATGATCTTTAAATAAGTTATTATTAAATAATATTCATTCTAATCAATTTATTTATAAACAAATAAAACACATTTGAATATAAAATTATTAGTAGCACAAAAATAATTTCACCCTATCATTTCAGCGAAAGCATAGAATTGACATACACTGAACGAAATTTCTTTCTTTCTATTGCTTGTTTCCAGAATTTTCGGCGAAGTGCATGTTTTTACTTTATTAAATTATGTAGAACATTGGAATTACTTAGTCGTCTGGGAACATGACAATAATTTAGACGGTTTTGAATATAATATAAGCGTTATTCATATCTACAACGATGTGGATAATTTTAGATAACAATGTTATTCTTGTAGACGAATTATATTAAACTGCATATCAACACGTAGGCTATATCAATCCACTCAATCTATAGATCATAACCAACGAAAAATAATTTTTAATTTTATCGAGCTACTTATTTTATAAATATGAATGCAATAAATACATTAATTAATAATATATACGATTAATGGTTCATTATATAGTTTACAAGATAATCGATTCACTTATTTGTTAACTGATATTACTACTAGGAATATCTACACAGAGAGAAGAACACCATGACATTTCCCGTACTTTAACATCCGTCCATAACCTCAAATGTAACGCAGTTTTAAATAAATTGTCATTTTAAATATTTCTGAGTTGTAAAATAGATTTAATAAGATTAATTAAAGCAAAAGAACCTCTTGTCTTAGTAAAAATAGTTATTGTATGATCAAAATTACAATATAATAATACTATTATATATATATATATATATATATATATATACTGTATTCTAAATGTCACATATATACCAAACGACAAATTTTAAAGCTGTTAATTCTCTCTCTCTCCCTCTCTCTCCCTCTCTCTCTCTCTCTCTACCAATATTGTGGGTAACAACCACTTCTACATTTTTTCCATGGTTAGTATTAATTTTTTCTCTCTTTAACTGAGAGAATTTATCTAGTTAAAAGACCAATACTGCCTAATTCTAGCGGGACAGACTTGCAATAAGCGCAAAAGTGCCGTACTGATATTAAAAATGTCCATGAAGACATTGAAAATTTGCCATGCCTATATTGAAAAGCCCCATACTGTAAGGTAATTTGTAATATTAGTATAGCACGTTTGCACAAATTGCTAGTATATCCCACTTCAACAATACAGTATATGGGATTTTTAACCAGAAAAATTCTCTTCGTGTAATAAAGTAGTATCTTATATCACAGTTTTTTTTCAGCGTACGGTGCGTACTTTTGAGTATATTTTTATTGCGTACTCTTGGGCAATGGGACGAGTAATAATTTAAATACCAATTAAAAGATAAATACATACTAAAAGATAAAAATAAGTGTATAATTATCTAAATATATAAAACAGGTATCCGAGATACGTTCGACGTATTTGAATGTTGTTTACAACATGAAAATACTCACGAATCGCTTATTTTTATTAGATGGAAAATTACAGTGGTCTGTTCCCCATAACTGTCATTTTAAAAATTAATTTATATAAAATTTTTACAAACTTTAGAATCATAAATCGTGATAGAATTTTTATAGGAAATACTTAATAAATTCTTTCAGTGCCATAAATAGGTGGCAACATTCGTTACTTATTTCTCAATAAGTATCCGTTGATAATAGATCGAAAATACAGCAATTCAGTTATTTTAGTATTTACGACAAAATATGTAATTTACATTTATTTAATATGTTGTTTTCGAGGCAGAGTTCCCGGAATATATTCCATAAGAACATGTAAAATATCAAAATAGAGTAGAATAATTTATATATTTTACTCATATTTTAGTATAAATAAACTACTAAACTGGTGTGAAAAATGTTGGTAAATTGTATTAAAAATTATTCATATCGTACAGCACTCGTGGCCGAGTGGTTAAGGCGTCTGACTTGAAATCAGATTCCCTCTGGGAGCGTAGGTTCGAGTCCTGCCGAGTGCGATATTATTTTACATTATTTTGTTAAAATTATCTATTGTGTTTTAAATTTTAGAACGAATGAAATGTGTTACTACTTAATATATTAAAATTCAAAACCATAAAAAAATGTATAAATTTCATACGAAAACGCCACACAAATATCTGAAATCCATTTCTTGACAAAGATATATTGTTTTTCATTTTAAAGTTTCAATGCCTTAGGTGAGCGCTACATCCCCACTACAACCAGCCTACCCTAACCGAAAATAACAGAATATATCCGAGGTAACTTCTGGGGGTGGGGGCTCCGAGACCCCCTGCTATATTCTAACCTAACCTAACATACTAAATTAGATTAATAATTTATTTCAAAACATAATTGTAAACAGTTTTATATTTCGAAAATTATTTTTGCACAATTATTTCAAAAGTTATGCCGCCTTGACACCATCGTAATTTGTAATTTAATTACAGTATACATTTCATTCAGGAGTATAGTTTCAACTGTTTAAATGCCCAAGAAAATAATTGTCTCTAAATTCTTTTAACGGATTCCTCTAAACTTAGTTTATTACGTTTAATAAGTCATAAATACTGCAAAACAGTCATTTTCGCAAATAAATCGATATAGGTATTTATTATTAGACATCGAATAATTTAAACCATTTTGTAGAAAACTTTTGTGAAAATTTACGTCAAGAGACAAAACCTCGTTTCTTAGGGTAGCAGTTGCCCGAAATTTGGCGCAGCATATGTCGTAAACTATCGGACTGCTGTTGCGCGATAGACCGTACATGTGCACAACCGGTCTTCTCTCAGTGTATTAATCATTCTTAACTGTTCTTTTATAAAAACATATATTATGCTTAACAATAGTTACTAATTTAATCACTGTTTCTGTTTTTCAGACACGTTCTATTAAAATACATTCTATTAATTTAGATTGTGTTAATGAGATCGTGTATTAACAACCCAAGACACATATAGCACTCGTGGCCGAGTGGTTAAGGCGTCTGACTTGAAATCAGATTCCCTCTGGGAGCGTAGGTTCGAGTCCTGCCGAGTGCGGTTTTTTTTTAAATATTATTTTACATCATTTTGTTAACATTATTATTTTTTTTTCTATTTTAGTACACTAAAGAAATTTGTTACTACTTCAACATATCAAACAAATTATTTTACAAAAATTTCATAAACATCACACAAATGCCTGACAAATTGTATTTCATAATTTATAAGTTAACAAAATACGCATTGTTTTGCAATAAAAATACAAGGTCATTTGTGTTTCGTCACTAGAATCGATTAACGATTTAAAACATTTTTAAAAATCTTTTTAATATAATAAAACAGAATAATTTAAAAAAAATTTTAAACTGTTCTTCATCGTCAAAATTGTTTTTACATTAAAGCACTTCAGGATTGCATAATATTGATTAAGTATGCAAACTACCAATCAAAATATTTGTTGAAATTTTACAAATTTCCCGAGCATAAAAAATGTAATTCTTTAAAAAGAATCTGGGAAATTACTCGTCCGTTATTCTAATTGTTTCCCTTCCCCTATTCTAATATTTTCCTGTTCACGTTCTCCCCACCATGGCTATTTTACTTCGGAGCACATAAACAATAGAGTCCCTCTATATTTGCCCGCTTGGTTCCTCGCCTTCCCCTACCGTCTCGTTATATTTACCAAAAGAAGGGAAACGTCACTTCTCCCATTCCTCTCAGTCGCGTTAAGTTCGTGACGTCAAAGTAGGCCCTTACTGAGGCCGCAGCCCGCAAGGTGGGGGAAAAAGAGGGCGGTGATGAGCAAATATAACGGGAAGGATGGAATTATACCGGGACTCTACTGTACATAAAAATGTAACTGCGCATGTGTCAACAAAGGAGAGAGAAAGAGTAAAACAGCAAATGTTTAGTGCGAGAGAGGACAAAATTAGAATAAGAGAAAGATTAGTGTAACGAAATTCATTGCTAAGATATTGTACGTATTAAATATTGTTTTTATTAGAATTAATAAACATAAACATCATATACTTACGCTAAGTGTATTGACGTGAAAAACATTAATGTGATACTTTGAAGTATTAAATCAATGTACACTGTTTTCTATAAACATTTTATATATTTTAAAATATTATTTTTTATAATAATTTGTATAATATAATAAATATTCCAAAGAAGGAAAAATTAAATCTGAAGCTTTCCATAAATTGAAATGCCATTGTATAGTAGTAACGCAGTGCTAATTCCCATTCTGTAAAGAGATTAGTGTATCAGTGTGCAGAAAGAGAAAGGAAGTAAACTTCAGGCCATGTATCCTCAGTTTATGTAATGTTATCAGATCTTGGCAAGCCATAAAGTGATTTAACCGATTTTCTCAAATAATGTTGATTTTAACTTTGCGGCGTACTAAAGACCGAATCGATTACAAGAATCCCATGATAATAACTGAAGACATTACGTGAATTTACGTTCTGCATTTATGTATTATAATGCATTCAATCTGATTCATTAATATGAATATAAAGTATAAATGTTTAAAACGCTCAATACGAATGTGTTTTATTTTGATAATAAATTATGAGACAAAATCAAATAATGAATAATTATGTTTACGATGTTATTAATAACATATCTCAGATAAAATAGATAGTAAGTTTTTCAGGTACTCTTAAGAAATGTAAACATAATAGCAGTCGTGGCCGAGTGGTTAAGGCGTCTGACTAGAAATCAGATTCCCTCTGGGAGCGTAGGTTCGAGTCCTACCGACTGCGAGTTTTTTTTATTTAATGATTGTATACAGAAAATAATACTCCGCATTTCTGAGTGCATTTAGAAGAATCATTATAATCATTTCTATTATCATTATTTTTATTTTGTTTGCAAATATATACGTTTAAATGCAAGGTTCTATTGTTAACAATTAATAGTCCAAATAAATAATGAACAAATAATAAGTAAGTTTTACAAAAATTTATTTCAAAATTACGATGTTTAGCAAAAGAAATTGATACTAATAACTCGTGTTATTAGTATATCATATAACATTGTCCACGAATTTTTAAAATTTATATAATTCGCATAAATTATAAAAAAAACTGACCGCAGTCGGTAGGACTCGAACCTACGCTCCCAGAGGGAATCTGATTTCTAGTCAGACGCCTTAACCACTCGGCCACGACTGCTATATACTGCCCTCGTAGAAATTTTGACCATTTTCTGATCAGGTAATGTAACGCCGCGGACAAGCAGGCCCTGCCCAGGAACTGTCACGGGCCTGCCCCGTGCCTGCGGCCATTAACCTGTTTTGCAGAAGATTTTAAGGTTATGATTGCTTACACCCAGTGGCGTGTGAATCTGCTTGTCCGCGGCGTTACATTACCTGATCAGAAACTGGTCAGGATAACTGTCAAAATTTCTACCAGGGTGTCTATTTCAATTTTTCCCTAGTCAAAATGTGGACGTACACGGCGCGATCTGTATGTGCACACTGTCTTTGTTTACGTTATTGTTTGCGTACATGAAATAAAACCCATCATTATAAACCTACACGAAATGCAAACTAAGCATCCTTCAAGCGCGAATGTTAACATTTACAGCGTTAATTAGGTGGATATGTAAATAATTAAATACATAATGAATGTGTGAATTTACACATGCACATAAATTTCACAACTTGTGCATGTTTGTAAAAAGCAGTGTGCGACGTGATAGAAATAATTGTTCTTCGTTCTGAGCGCAAAATAGCGTTTTCTCTACTTTGGGAGCAAAACAATTATATCTCGGAGAAGAATGACCTTGTGTAATAAAAATATGTACAATACGACAACAGATAGTCCTTTGTAATGCACTTTTACGTCCTGCTTACAGAAATGTTAAAAATTAATATAATTTTTCACTATGACATTATGTTGGGTATTTTATTCATTTTCTGCACTTTATACCATTTTCTAAAAAAGAATATCACTATATAATATTTGACTACAATAACATTTTATTATTTAATAAAAATGTACATCTTATTATATTATTCTATGTTTTAAAAAAAACTACGTACTTAAAATTAAATTTTTCGGATCATGTGAAACATGAATCTGCGCTGACAAAAGCATAACCCATATACGGACTAAATCTAATCCGCGAATTCGAATTTTTACAGCTTGCAGTACCGAAAAATAATGTTCGACACACGGCCGAAAGATTTTACGGACTCATGCGAGCCATTAAGGCCGTAAAATCTTGTTTTACGGCCTTGTATCGAAAAATAGTATTATGTTGCTTGCATGTTTAAAATGCGCCTGAAAAAAGTCAAAAGTGTGAAAAATAGCATTTTATACACGCAGTAACATAATAATATTTTTAAATATTCATTGATAAGTCTGAGATTGACGAATTAGGTGATGTATTGAATATTAATTACCTTTAAGTTTTGGTACAAGATAATTATAACCCTAAATTTTCAGAATTGAAACGATTTGTTCTATTGGCCCATCTTGAACTTTAATACAAAATTAATGCGTATCAAATCATAGGCGAAGCGATACGGTAGTAACTGGAGATCGGAACTCGAATTTGACCCAAATTAATGATCAGATTTGGAGTACGAATTAAGGCTGGTATTTTCAACATATTTTCTGGATAAATTCTAACTTCATAAATTTCCAATTTATGTATAGAAAAACTGTTGACACGATTGCGTACAGGCGGCGAACAAAGACGAACAAAGGTACACAAGATAATGTCAACTGTTCCCAGACAGCACAAAATGTTTTGTTACATAGCAAATACGTTACTGATATATAACGGTTATGAAGCCGGACATTTTTACATTACTGCAACATAACCGTTACATATTTGCAATGTCGGTGCTGTATGGGTTGAGTCCATTTCTCGCGCACGCGCTCAGAAAGAAGCTTTTCACTATCTTACAGTTGCGGTTAGGATACAAAATAAATTTGTTATTTTAAAAAATTGCGTTTGTTGCACGAACTACGTGGTCTAACTAACTGTAAATGATAAATAAACTAAGCCAAATTTATTTATATATACGAATGTTGTATATGACTTATTGAAGCGTGATTGGATGCGAGATGTATGACTGATTCAGAATATATATATATATATATATATATATATATATATATATATATATATATATATATATATATATATATATATGTATATATATATGTGTGTATTGCAATTTGAATGTGGATGCTAGATGTTCGAATGTTTAAATATGATTAGCGAATGTTTATAACCGCGAAATTACAGATTAATGATAGATTTGAAAGAAGGAAGATGTGAACTGAATTGTACCAATTATATTTTAAATAAATATTTTAAAAAGTCATTTGTAAGACTATTATGTGGATTACGACAATTTTTCCCACAATTTTCAATACAACTATTCTCCAAACAATTCCAAGTTGGTTCATCCAACCGAGTCTTTTTTCAATGTTCACAATTTAAAAGCTTTCGAATGTATATATAGCCAGCAACCTTTAATAGTGAATTTAAACGCCCGAGCGTTAGTAAATAAAATGCTTCTTTATTCCATATTGAGCATATAGGATTAAATTGTTGTTTTTTATGAAAAGAGAAAAGAAAGGGGAGATATTTTAAGCACGAATTTTGTTGTTGATTTCAGGAAAAATAGAAATAACTAAATTTGTTAGTTATTACTATAATTTTAATCACAGTGAATTGGTTTCTTTAAAATTTGTTAATTTATATCACCATTTATTTATATTAGGAAACGTCAGAAATAAGTTGAGAAATATTCTAATGTACAATGACTAAAAATGATAAAATTATACAATGCTACAACGTGATTCGAAAAAGGACCCTAAAATGCACAATTTTTGAGGACTGTATTTTATATAAAATAAAACTGCTCCATATGTTGACAAATGACATTAGAATCCGAGTCTAGTCAACAGTACATTTTTTAATGATAAACATAGCAGTCGTGGCCGAGTGGTTAAGGCGTCTGACTAGAAATCAGATTCCCTCTGGGAGCGTAGGTTCGAGTCCTACCGACTGCGAGTTTTTTTTCGTTTAATTTTCTAATAAAATAAATATTTTAAAATCTATGCTATTTTTTATAGTAACCAGCCCGAATTTCGACTGTAAATTCTGTTATTCGTCAATTCTTATAATTGACTGACAAATATGTGAATTTATCAAGTAAATAATATTTAAATTATTGGCAGTTCGATGTACGGTTTAAAATAATGCAAGCAATTATATATAATCGAAAATAAAAATATAACATTTTATGCCCAACACTGGCTACTATTTATTACTTTGTAGGCACAAGATGTTATTTTTTATTGTTGGTTAGATCGCCTACAAAAAAAACGGGTTTACCTCAAAAATCCGACATTAAAAAAACAGACATTTTAAACTACATACACCTCCGATTGGAGCGTTCACGACATAAAAAATGATCTCGGGTCGCGCCGTCCTTGAGGTATCATTGGAAGGTCATTTCACGGTCAAAAATGTTTGACCGAGGCATTAATTTTGTACGTCACATGAAGGTTATATTAGCTTAACCCCCGGATTATTGAATGAACACATTTAGAATTTAACCATTATCACATTTTCAGAATATATACATTTTGAAATGTCTGGTTTTTTAAATGTTTGGCTTTTGAATGTCTGTTTTTTTAAATGTCTTTCTGAATGTCGGGTTTTTGAGGTATACAAAAAAAATATAATTATATATAATATACATATTACATAATGCTTAAATTAGGAAAAATAGAATAAAAATTCTTTAAAATAAGGGAATTAACAAGAGTCTTATATAATAATAGTACAATGAAATTTCGAGTTAACGACTTTCTGATAAGATAATTTTAAACATCCATGAGAGGATGTTCTTTGCATTTCAAGGTGATGAATGTCGACGTTAAAAGTTGCGACTAGAAACTACGTATTCGATGGGTAGTGCAGGAAACCGAACATTTCAGAGGAAGAACCGGATATTTCAGAATTTGCGCAAAGAACCGGACTTTGGACAATCTTGCCGCGAGAATAAGACTTTACAAGATGGTCTATAGCAATTTATTATATCGTCGCAACTTTGGAAATGTCCGGTTTTTCGTCACACACCGCAAAATGTTTTTCGTTTTTGAGACGTCGACCAGCCATCGACACACGGCGAGCTGGAAAAAAAAAAAGTTTTTCTAAAATGACAAAAAAATGTAGAAGGATAGTTTTGTTTCTAACAATAATAAGAATCGAAACATCATAGTCCGAGTACCATATCAGTTTCTGTTTCAAAACGGGAATAAAAAAACCTTTTTTATTTGAATTATTTTACTTTTTATTCATTTTATGTTTTATTTTTGATATTTAACGGCTTAATTTGCATATTAGTAGTAGTAATAGTATGTAATTGCTCGTTAATACAATAAATATCGATATACAAATTAATTGTAAACGATCGAAAACAAACATGAATAAAAAGATGTGATAATTGAAATAAAAATAGGTTTTTTATTGCAATTTTGAAACAGAAGCTGATCCGGCACTCGCACTATGATGTTTTGATTCTTATAACTGTCACAAACAAAACTGCCATTCTACAATTTTTTGTCATTTTAGAAAAACTTTTTTTTTCTTGCAGCTCACCGTGGACATGTCCTTAATGCAAGATTTTGTAATATCCATCCGTTGTTATTTATGGTTTTGTTCTAAACAATGCTGAATCGGGGCAAAAAAGGACATAGATGTTAACAATTTTCAACTATCGAATTTTGTTATTTAATCATTATTATTTAAATAATGTGTATCTTATACAGGATGCAGCTATTTAAATTGTCATTTGACCGCTTCTCCAGCTGTGTACAGCCAAGAAATTTTCAAATTAATAATTTAGACATAATGAAACGAAAATGTTTGAAAAAGCAGTCTCGTAAGTAGAGACAGCAACAAGAAAAACGTTTTGTGTCCCAAAGAGAAAATACCTACACGCGTTTGACAAAGCTGAGCCGTAAAGTGACTACTATGCAGAGGACAATTGTTTTTTAATTGTATTGGGGTTTCATTTACTCCAAGATAGTATGTATTCCTCAATTATAAAACGTGAAATTTATGGCAGGGCTTTAATAAAATATTTTAAATATTATTTATTATTATTAAATTTTTTATATTTTAAAGTTATAATGCAGTTAACTCAAACGTTTCTATATTGTAGTTCAATACTTTTACATTAACTTTTCCTCAATTATTTAATTTCGTCGGCGATATCAGTAAAGAATGTTTCGATATATATTTAGCCCAGTAAAATTAGTTTTAAAAAAGGGTGCATCTCAAAAATCCGACAAATTACAGAGCAGATATTTCAAAAACCCAACATTAGAAAACCAGATATTTCAAAATGCAGAGATTACTCATTGGTACGTTCAATACATAAAAAAGTTATCTTGGGTCGCCCTTTAGGTAATACTGGTCGGTCATTTCAAGGTCGAAAATGTTTGATCAAGGGATTAATTTTTTAGGTCACTTGAAGGTCAAATCAGTTTGATCCCTCTATTATTTTTTAAGCGCATTTAGAAGTCAAACATTAATTACATTTTCAGGGTGCACCGCAAAAACCCGACAAATCTCAAAACAGACACATAAAAAAAAAGACATTTAAAAAAACAGAGATTCAAAAACCTGACATTTCAAAATGTACATAGTATGCACCAATCGGAGTTGTCTGCATTTTGAAATGTCTGATTTTTTAAATGTCTGGTTTTGGAAGTGTTTTTTTATTTGTCGGGCTTTTGAGATACATTGAAAAAAAGGCTTCCGCTGGACAAATCTTGATATTTTTTTAGGCAGGGTGGAGTATTCGTATCCATAGACCATGTGCAAAATTTAGGGGCGGATGGATGTAAAATTTGTGTTCCCCTTCCAGAAGCTCAAACTCTAAAAATACTTTTATAATAATATTTAGGTTAAAGTTACTAGAATTTTCTCGTTGTAGAATTGGAAAAAAGCTACAAATTAAGAGCTCGTACGTCCCTTTTTTATCAAAATTGATGGGGATATGCCTAAAAGACGAAAATTATGCTTCTCATAAATTTGCACAGGGTCTATAGATAGGAAAACTTAAATAAGCTTTTGTAGATGCCTCTAACATGCCCGAAAAGAAGAATCAAAACTTGCATCTCTGTCCAGCCGAATTGAGAAACGTTGAAAACATTCAATACTTCTGAATACTATTTGTGTATTCTTCTTGAGGTATATATTTTATTAATAAAATTAACCAAATGTTTAAATACTCCATTTATCCAGACAACGAACAATTATTTTTCACGTATGCTCTTTTAATTCCCTAATTCCAAATAGCTATAATTCCAGACTTTATTATTCATTACATTAATAAATAGTACACAATACCCACTTTACGCAGGTGAACCACATTAACTCAGATGTCTAACATGAAATATTAATATTACGGATAGACTTGCTTTAAATAAATGAAAATCCATTTCTGGTATTGCGAGCTACGATATGCAAGACTACGAATGTCTCAACGACATCTGGTGGTTAGAAACTTAACTACATATTGGACTGAGTTTGTCGCCAATAGTCAGTTCGTAATAATAAAGTATTAGGTTTCAAATGTTGGTTCTGAGTTTATTCAGAGGTCTTAAAAATCAAAACAGTTATTCACAAATAGAAGTGCGACAAATAGAATTTATAATTTAAAAATGAGTACATACTTTTTAATACATTCTGAATCATTCTTGGTTTGATGGAAAGCAAAGTATTTTTTGATACACGTGTCTGTCAGCTGCCTACTTTAAACCATATCAAAAAACAGTGTTCGGTCTGTAATGTTCACCTTCCTGGTCTAGAACCGAAAAGCGTTATTATGTGTTTTAAACAGATTTTTAATAATTTTTAATAATTTTTCGGAATTAATTCAGACATTTACTATCTGCATTTAAAATGCTACGTATGTGCTTACTTATTTTGTATAAATATCAATCATGTTTTTTAATTAATTTAATGAAGATGATAAAATATTTAGGTACTGTATTTACAATTTAGACAATATTTGGGTTTTTCTTAACGCTACAAACATGAGTTGTATAATGTTTGTTTTTATATTGTAATTTGTAATTCACAAGTAAATACCAGTTACTAATTATATGTATGATGCGAGATACATTTTGTGGAAGATAAGATTTGAAATATTGAATTTGGAAAAAAATACAATTTTGTCAACCTTAATTTTTGACTATTCTGCTTCCTTCATTTAACCCTTCTGTGAGTCATGACGAATATATTCGTCCAAATTACATTGTTTCCATATGGAAAAAGAAAAACTGGTGCTCAGGAGGGTTAATTTTGTTCGTGGGCTGTATAAAAAAATACATAATTCGCCACTGAATTAACTAAACTCGATTTTATTCTTAATTATATTTAGTTATAATATAAGATATAATATAAAATATTATATTATATTTATAGTAGTTATCTAAATCTTCATATTATGACTATTATTGGCATCACAATTTCATGTTTACAATAAATAACTACGGCAATTTAACACTTTATGTTGTAGACTATTACGAATAGTAAATTATATTTTCTTCATCTGTTATTAGCACTTCGAATATTACTGTATTTCCAAAAATGACGGCGTTCTTCCTCTTCCTCTTAAGCATTTTCGAAAGAAAATTGTGGTTCGGGAGAGATGCAGATAGTAGAATATTTCTAAGAAAAGAATGCAACACGCAACGACCTTTTTTGAAGTTTACTATTAGTAGATATTTGTGAAAAGTAATCTAAATTACTACGAGTGTTGCACAAATAATACAAATACTAATAAATATTCAAAGGCTAATTATTACACATTTTATTATAAATGAAAAATGTTAGCATAAAAAGGTTATTCTGCTGAATTATGGTACAGGTGTTTGTTAAAATTAAGAAATGAACTTTGAAATTTAGTAAGCAAAGCTTACATTATTAGAAGATATTTCTATTCAAAAAGATTTGTCGAGCAATTTTAAAATCCCTTAAAAGACGCTTTTGAAAATGAAACGGTTTGACTGTGATCTAATTAGGAAATATTAGGGAATATTGTAAATAAAGTAAATATAAGGATATAAGTTACCAAGTTAAAGCAAGTTAAGAAAATGCAATATAATATTTACACGCCACAATTCTGGCATTGAGTCGTATTATAAAGTTGGAATTTAGCCAAATTCCATTCACTAAAATTAATTCCGAAATTAGAGAACTATTTTTATATATAATATATTATGTATATTTTAGGTGAAATATTCACTGCACCTGCACTAGAAGTTCATTTCAATACGGTCATATGCTTTCTCTTTATGTAAGCTAAGATTAGAGACCCTGTCATGAGTGTCATGAGTTTTAAATAACTGAACCAACATAGCAGTCGTGGCCGAGCGGTTAAGGCGTCTGACTAGAAATCAGATTCCCTCTGGGAGCGTAGGTTCGAATCCTACCGACTGCGGATTTTTTTTTCATTTTTAACAAAGTATTTAAAAAAATTAATTCATTAAAAATAATTTATGTTCGATTTAGTGATATACTAACTTAAACTAAACCTGCCCACATTTGAAGTACACCTTAGATTAATTTTTTTCTCTATTTCGACTTTTAATTCTTTCTCTATCGCTCGACTGTTTAGTGCTCACGGACATATTTCAGTAGTTCTTTTTTTTTAGGCTTTGTATTGGTGATTATTACATAAGAAAACGAATGAAGAAAGGATCCGGCGCTTTGTTGGACTAAAAACATTAAATTAGAATGTGGGACATTTCTTATGAAAGAAACGTTACAAATAATATTGCATTATTATTGTATATCAACATAAAATATAGTAATAATCATTACGGTTTAATCGCACGTCTTATTACTGTTATTTTATGACATGTAAAATGCCAGTAAAAAACTAATATAAAGAGGTTATAATATATGAAAATTACTTATATATTTACATTCGTTTACGGCTGTCGTCATCATACATTATTTACTAATACCGGGTAGCCATACCATCTTTTTGTTACATCTGAGGAATTAGCTTAGTTTAGTTAGATTATTTTAATTAAGGAATATTTATGCGTAAATAGTTCGTTTTTCCGACAGTGTGAATATTTCTATTAACGTCTTATAGTCTGATATAAACATCTCGTCTATAGTATAATCTATATATAATTTTTAATGTATAAAATATTTTTATATTTATTTTTAATATCAATGGTAATAATACTAGTAAAAATTTGTATAATAATTTTCAGTATTAATGGCAACATGAACCACTTCAGATATGAAGCGATGAAAACATTGGTTGAAATATTTGTAATATTGTTAATCTCACAGTTTTTACTATTACAAATATTTTAGTATTTATTACAATTTTGTTTTCTTCCATACTACAGATAGACTGAGAAGATAGTTTTAGGTGATCAACATGTTTTAAATCTCAATAAAAGCAAATATGAAACCGTGGATGGAACCTTGTGAACAAATAAATTTTAATACATCTACAATCTAAAAATAAGTATTTAAATAGTTCTTAAATAGTTCCATTTTCATACTTCTTCGAGATTTCAACCTGACGTAAAATTTCCATCAAAACAAATCATATTAGTTATAGATGGTGAATTTCGATTGAATATTGAGGATATTCATTTTTGCACAGAAAGATCAATATAAAATGTTTATTTATTTTATTTTATTTCATTATATTGATGAGCATTATATTCTCCATTATGCAAACAAAAATACTCAACTCTGTGTGATGAAATACTTGTTCAAGCACATTACATCAGGCAACCAGTTATACACTGCTGTGCAACCCTGGTCGGAAAATCCAGGCGTTAAATGATAGCGATTAAGATTTTAATTTTATCTTTCAGATTGATATCATCTCTCAGCGTATTTTATGACACCTCACGAGACAGCTTTATAAACACTGCTTAGCATCATTAAAATATACATTTGTTCTATCTAATCACCAGAAAGCACATTAGGCAACAGTGGAATTTACCTTCCATAGCATTTGACTCCTCATTGGATTACAATCATTACATTGTATTATTCAATGTAAGCTCGGAAATACGATTGTATGATGTAATATAATCCTTTTTTAATTAAATTTGTGAACAATTATTCGCAAATAGACATTTTCAACTGTATTGGATACGGAATTTAAATAAACTATTTATTTTATTAATTGAATGTATAAGCCGCTGTCTGTAGAATTTGAATTCGCTTGGCATTTGACTCTTTTTTTTAGAAGGCGTATTATTGATATTTCTTAAACAGTTTTAGTGTTGCATTATATTGCAATAATTCGAATTAGAGTAAAAAATTAATTCTGAAAAATGAATTAATACACTGAAAATAAATGCACTTCTTTTAACGATATATATTTATTTTAACCCATTAAGAACCAAACGGACACTTTTTTTTGGAAGTTTTCAACGTCTGTTTGTCATATATTTACAGGACTGAAAAAGTGTTAGACAACTCATTTGTAATGTAAAATTGATCCAACTTCTTAAAATTTAAGAAAAAATGCAAATCCAAACATCTGCGTTCGATTATTTGAATAAGTCGAGATTTCTTTTACTAAAATCTTGTTTTCATTAGGAGATCTCGCTAAAATGAAGAAAAAGCATCCACGAACCTTAAGCTTCAAAATGTATGTGTTCTCGATATCTATATCCAAAATGACGTCTTAATGTAAAAATGTTGACACTGCTTTGTTTTTTTTTTTCAAAAAATTACGATTCCAAAACAAGATATTATTGCATAATCTGATATCTTAAGACAAGCAACGTCTTGGATAACAAATTTATTATTTCACTTTATAATTTCAAAGAGCGATCCCAAAATTCGTGATCGACGGTCCAATAGCTCTTACATATCAATTATTATTAATACAATTGATAAGAAATTAAAAATTTTGTCGGCCATTTTGGGATCGCCATTTTGAATGTTTGACGTTGAGTAATAAATTTGTTATCTCACGGTTTCAGTTTATGCAATTATGACCCCAGCGATTTGGATTTGCATTTTTCTTAAATGTTAATTCCAGATTCTTTTAGTTCGATAAATTTCACGTCAGAATTGAGTTGTCTAGAATTTTTTCAATACCGGAAAGATATGACAAACAGATGTTGAAAACTTCCATGAAAAAGTGTCCGTTTGATCCTTAATGGGTTAAATTGATATTTGTGATTGAAATAAATTTTGAGAAGATTCATTTCCTTCAAGTAAATCATATCCTATACTAAGAAAATATTGTGTTGAATCAAGAATATTTTCTTGAAACAAAGAAATAATTTGCTTAAAGATAGAAAATCACTTGAAAATTACTTGAAGGAAGTAAATTATTTCAAACAACTATTTTAATCCGCCACATAAATCATGAGTTTAGATTTATAAGATGGTAATCAATAAGATATCAATAAATATGTTCCTTACAACAATTTATTCATATCAAAAGAAACTTATCGATTTAAGTAAATAGTTTACTTAAATAGTCGCAACAAAATATTTATTTAAAAGAAGATCATGATTTACTATGAACAATTATAAATATTTACTTAAAATAAATAAATGTTCTGTTAGTAAATATTTACTACATCCTAGTAAATATTTCCTTGATCTAAGAAATGTGTTTCTTCGTTTACATTACATTTTTTTTTCTTCGAGAATATATTTATTTGAGGCCAATAAACATTTACTACGAAATATCAATTTATTTTGTCCTACAAGTTGAATTCAATCTAACATTTATTTAATTTCTTATCCAATGCTTTTAATTCTAATACTTTTGCAGGTATGCGTATTATAAGCAAAATAGTCAGTTAAAATTTTTAAATATTAAATTTAGTCAAGCAATTATTTATTTTTTCAAGTAAACGTTGAATATTCTTTCTAGTAAATATTTTCTTGCGATTATTGAAAGAAATCATTTACTTTAATGAACTCGAATGTTATGAAAACCTTTTTTACACAAATTGTTTTTACAATTTATGCCTGTATGTACTGATTTTTATACCAAAGTTAAATATTAAAAATTAATAAGCCTTGGGTAGTATTCGACCAAATCCTTTGCCAATGCCAGAATCCTTATTTCAGCAAAGGTATTGTAAATTGTCGGGATTAATACAGATAATAAATCGGAAACTATAGGTAATTATAAAAAAAAATATAAGAAATTCGCAATAACTTACCGATTAATATAATATTTAAGTATTGTACCTTTCGCACTTTATTTGTTCGGTTCCAATCGTACTCTACCAGGTGTATGGTATAGAGAGATTTTAAAAATAAAAAAAAATCTTTCCCCAACGTACCATTATACAATATTGGCATCTGAACTACATCTTATTACCCGCTTTTAATCTTATAGTGTTAAAATAGTATATTATGAAACTAGTGCGTAAAATTCATTCTACGAATGTGAACGGTCGTAATCACATTCGCAGAATAAACATTTACGCACATGTTTCATACGATATTTTATGTCACTTGAGTGCGTAAAATGCGACCGAAAAATGTCAAAAGTGTGTAAAACAGCATTTTACGCATCGAATGGCATAAATATTATTTGTTGTGGGCGAAACAAAATTACCAATGTGTTTACAGATCAGTGCAATAATTAGTTATAATTGTTATTCCATTTTTGCTACATTCATAAATTTCAACACGAAATCAATGTTTTTTAGCAAATTCGTAATCTGTTGAACCAGATATTGCTGAGATTAGGTTCGCAAACGAACAAATTGTCAAAGCTTAACATGTAATAAAAAATAACTTTTCTGTAGAGATTTCTTATATCCGAATAAGATAATGTAATTCGCTTGGATTTGATACAGTTCGGAAATGTGTAAATATGTCGAATACACCAGGAAGCACTAACAAAAAGTTGTTATAATGCATTTCATATTTGAAACATTATTATTAATAATATAAGTTGAAGGGGGAAGGTCACTTTCTGTAAATTGAACATCAAAATTTGGCAACATGTATTTAGTAACACTTTTAATTTCTGAAGATTTTTGTTTCGAAAGATTTAAAAATTGAAAAGATTGGAGTTTATATATATTCATTAAGTAAACGGATTTCCTTCAGCGGCTTCAATTTTGCGAAAAGATGATTCTTTAAAATCTCTATGAATTGAATGCTTTGTATTTAGTATTTAATTTTTAGGATTTCATGAGGTCGACTGTCCTTAAAAATATCGTAAAGTTGCTTGAGTTCACGAATTTAGTTTAAAAAATGTATTCAATAAAATTCCATTGAATAAAGCCGAAATAAAATTTATGAAATTATTGTACTCAAAGTTAATATGGTGCGGCGTAAGTTTTATGCAGTTTTCCACTTACACTACTAAAACTCGAATGTGGATCCCAGTAATGAATTCGACTGCAGACGCGTTGAAAGAGAAGCTAAGAAACACTTTTAAGACGATAAGGCGTTCAAAGCTCCGGAATATTTAAATTTTAGGGAGCGACAGTTTAATTTGCAAATTCGTCACTTTCCAGAAATTTGCCTCTTTATGAAGTCCTTAGATTTCTCGTGAGCAACTATTCTCTTTAGTAAGTAGTGTTAATGTGTAATATATTTTCATTGAATATACTATTTTATTGAGGTTCAAATTTAGTTAAGTTTTTGTGACCAGTAATGCTGGCACTAAATGATCAGATACACAGTTATAAGTGCATACATTTCACATCACTAAATGAAAGTTAGATTAACTAAATGTTGGTCAGATTAATAAACTGTAAAACTACTAAAATAGTGTGATTTCGAAATAATGACTTTTCACAATATCTGTGTAAATGTTATTATGTAAACAGGGCGTAATGTCGAATGTTTACAACCGAGCTTTTAACACTCCGGGAGTAGAACTCGATTTTGCGCCCTACAGGGTAGCAATTTTTTCTCAAATATATAAGCCATTTCATTAATGTTGCAAACATATATCTATAAATACAGTGGTGGACCAATCGAATTGAATTAAATGATCAAAATCCTTTTTTTTGAAGAGTTCTTTGAAACTATAGTTACTTTTAGGCGTGTCAGTTTGACAATTTTGAATGTTTGGGTCTGGGATTACGGTAGTTAAATTCCTTTTAATAGAACAGAGAAAATATATATGTTGTTCCTTATACCAGTATTATACTAAAAACTAACCTTTTTTACAATTTAATACGGTACCCAGACAGCAAAAAAAAAAGGTTCAGAATGATTTCGAAATGTTCTTTAAAAGAAGCGCGACATCCCACTTTCTGACAGTTTTCTGAACGTGAGCTCAAAAAATCTCATAATGACATCATGTTCAGCAAACCTTCAAAAAGTGACATCTGACTTCTTTTTGAGAACATGTCGAAACCATTCTTAGATCCTTTCCTAGCTTGCTATTTGGGTATGCGATTTAGATATATTATGTTTTGTATGGTACTTCTTTACATTATTAATAGTGACAATGGAATATTCGTGTATATCCAAACCATTTTGACAATTTTTTGCTAAAGTGACAACATATGCGCATAAGGTATGAATATCTGTACCAAAGAAATGACGACATTAAATTACAGTTTGATCATAATCCTTTGTATGAGCTTTTTAAGATTACAATGTTGTATATGACAATTTAAGGTATTAACAGATAGAATAACAATTTCAAACTGCATATATGTAGTAAAATATGGTAACCGATACCATAATTATGTTATACCCCATTCTCATTTCTTTGGGAAAGCAACAAAAATTGATAAGATTAAAAATAAACGCCAAAATTTAAAATATTGCAAAATTTATTTCATCAAAAACCATCATTTGTGTGTCATCAATAAATGAACTAAAGAATACTTATATATTACTTATATATAAGATAAACATTTCAGTCTAGAAACTTGGATTCATCAAAAACGATTTATATGTAGCGAATAGTGGATTACCATCAATTAATAAGTTTTTTACTGGCAAATAGTACGAAAATACTAATTCATTAGTAAAATTCTACTAATCTATAAATAGATATTGACTTTTTAATTAGTATTTTGTAGAATAAGTAATAAATTAGTAGGTTTTAAATTTTTATTAGCAAACATTATTACTAATTTATTTCGTGACTCACTTTTCGTTTTCTTATTGGTAGTTTTTAACTATTTCAGATTCAGAGAGCACTATTATCAGGTTCAAACAGCTGAAGTAAGTAATTGTAGCTGAGGTGATTAATATTTGTTTCATTTTTATTTCTTCAGTTTCTAAGATGGCTAGTTTAATAGATTTTTCAGAGCCTGCAGTATGCATGAAACGGTTCTTGAAATTAACATCCTACGTTGTCATCCCGTCTACGAACTTACCTCGGAAATATACAGTTCTTATCATGCATATTTTAAAGTCTGCTCTGAATGCAAATCCACGAGGAAAACTGAATACTAAGAACACACCAGTAAAACTGCAGTATTAAGAAATTCTTCTAATATAAAATGTTAAATATACGAATTTAAAAATTTATGGAAGGAATAATTTTTTGTTATTTCATTGAAAATATTTGACTCTGTAAAGTAGAAATCGTCAATTCAAAAGTAAATTAGAGTGAACGAAGTAAGAGTTTAATCCAAACTGAAGTAGATACTAACAAAAATATTTTCTGCAATGAAATCATACATTGAAAGTAATATTTTTGAAATAAAAATTAATTTGTTATTTGAATGAAAACATTTGGGATTATTATTTCAATTATTGTTTTAACTTCGAATTCTTTTCAATTATTAAATTAAAGTTAAAATAAACTATTCTATAGCAAGTAAAGTAAATAAAAATATAGTGTAAAAAAATCAAATTTTCAGTTTCTTCTATTAACAGCAAAAATTGAAATAGTAATATTTAAAGAGTACTAAATTTGGATGTTCGAATTGAAAGTATAATATAGCTTTTAACTTCTAAGGCAGAACAAATTTAAGTAGATTGTATTTAATATTTGCTTTAGATGCTATCATATCCTTTCATACGAATGGCAGCTATAATTTTTTTCTTATAACTGCAAAATGTTGTTTTTGTATAATAATGAACTGAAGAAGATCCGACTTATTTTTTCTGCAAATTCTGGATTATTTTTTTATTCTGGGACCAACCTTAACAAGAACGGTTTACATTCTTCTGAAGAATATCATTTTATTATGTATATTTTACGAAGCGGTTAACAATTTTTTACAAGAATGGTATCAAAATCATATCTTACTTGTAATAAATATTGTTAAATTAAAAAAATTTTATTCCATTTTATTTTTCTCGTTGAAAAGATCGTTGGTATTTTTGCTGTAGTGGATCTAAAATTATAATAATTAAAGTATACTTACATTACCTATAAATAACTACAAGGATATAATTTTAGTAAAAATTAATCTTCGAAAATATATTGTATACCTTGCTACAGTTAACGGTAAAGTAAGAATCGGCTTGCATTAGTAAGTACATATCTCAATTCTGTAAATGTTATTTGCTTTACTATTAAAAATAGAAAATGTTAGTTTTGCAACTTAAAACTTGTGGCCAGCATAAAATAGTACAAAATACATGAAATATTAGATCAACTAGATTTCATACGTGAAAATAAAAAAAGTTTACATTCGACGAATTTTTATTTTTTTAATGCTGTATTTAGTAATTAAAAATATCTCGTTTTTCATATTTTTTATATAGAATGTATTTAATTTGTTTCCTTTTAAATATTCGTTACTAACTAATAGGGAATCGTTAAATTTTCTCGCCAAATGGGAAATTGAGGTACGTGGTCTGCATCGCCGCTTTAGTTATCTTTCTGAAATGTATGAAAAGGTGACGTATTATTCAGTCATATAACACTTATATCTAGCAAATATGTCTAAAAAGAATTCCATTTAAATTTAAAACTTGATTAAAATTTTTAAATTAAATAGTTCAATTTATTATTAATCTTGTGAGTTCTCATAAAGTTTTGGATGATTACGTTTGGTTATGCTTTCTTTGCTACCCAATTTATGGCAATATTATTCATTCACGTTTCTTTTTTATTCATATTGACTTTGCAGAATATAGAAATGACATATTATTCAAATGATTATGCATTTCATTTACTAATTATAGATTGCCAAATAATAATTTCATTTAATAATGTAATAATAGTTTTCATAGTTGCCAATATTAGAAATAATATTAGAAATAATTTAAAATCAAGCATCAATATTAGGCGTGCACGCAAGAAATTGGTAGAAATTCATAGAATGTCAGTATTACATATATTTCCTGTTCTCAAAATGAGCACATTTATCTTCAACCAAGAGTAACGGCGATCAATTGCAATTTCTCATGGGTACCATCTGGTATTATTAGTATTTTTATTTCAAAATAGGATCAATACCATAATCACATTTGCAGTTCGTGATATGAATTCTAACATCACATGAACGTACGCGAATTTGCGAAACAACACCATTTATCAAAATCTTTCGTATTTTCCTCCAGGAAAATTTTATTTTCATCTCATTTGAAGCTCATTTTTTCTGCAACAAAGATAAAGGGACTTTATTCAAATGTTTTTTTTTTCATTATATAAGAAAATTCATATTTGGATTAAAAAATGGTAAATTGTACCTATGAAACGGGGAAATGCTGTAAATGTGTCCAATATTTGATAAAATTAAAAAGTCTAATTATTATAATAAATAACAATGTCATATATGTCAAGAACGTATCATTTATTTCCCGTTTTAGCTATTCAAAATGAGAATGAAAAGATCAGAATACAACTTACTCTAGTCGTAATTCTAGTATAAATCTTTAGATATTTGAAGTATCTTCCATTGTTCAAATACTGGTACACATTTATTATTAATAAATTAAGTCGACCATAGCTTAGAGATACACTACTAAATTCCGTCAATTCTAGGCATAATAAATATATCATAAACACGTAATCTGTATGCATTAAATTGCAATATGACACAGGAGTCTCCATATTTAAATAACGGGACATATTCTAAAATATTAAATGAAATTTCATCGTGTTATCATCAATTCCTCTTCCAGATTCTAAATACTTGCATTCAATACATTTTTCTATTTAATTTTTAAAAAGGTATTTTACTTCCTTTGTTTATTTTGTTGCTATTGTTGTAATACATTATACCAACTTGAAATGAAATCAATAAAAATCTACGAAATCTATATTAAAACAATTTTTTTTCTGTGTATTAATAGGAAATTAACCAAAAAAGGCACTATTGAACCTTTGAAAATATGAATAAATATTAGTTATAAATTATAAAGGAATACAAATTTGTTGTATGGGCCAAAAGTCAATATCTACAAGCCCGAATGATAATATAAAATTTTTAAAATACGACCAAAAAGGTGGCTCTTTTCACATGGAATGATTTTCATGCAATTTTTCTCGTAGAAAGGAAAGAATCTATCAATTTTTACGAGATGCAATTTGTTGTTCAATATCAATAAACAATTGATATTTTTAATTATGGAAATTACGTCATACACAGAGAGAAAAATATTGTATCTGATATCATATTGATGTTACCGGATACCATCAGCAAGTTATCCGGTAGCATCAGTATATTATCAGATAACATCTATTTCTTTTCGTGTAGTCTTTAATTAAGCCTAATAAGTATACCATGAAATTGGTGCACTTATCACCGTGATATGGTGATTTATGTTAAAATCTTTATTGATTATATAATGCATAATGTGCTTTTTATTTTTTATATTGTAAACTACAAATCATAGAAGAATATTTTACTTAAAAAAAATATGTAGTTATATGAGCTGTACAAGGGAATACCTACTTTTTATTATTTATTTTAACGCATTTACTTTTTACCAAGTGTGTCTGAATACTATACATTAGGTATTCCACTGTTCAGGAGCTTGACGTGATGTACAATCTGTCCGCCCGATTTTAAACCCCTTTCCATATCATAACAAATTTTTATAAGCAATAAAAATTGACAAATATGAAGTAACGATATTTTATTTGTAACGTATTCCCTAAATCCTCTAGTTGCACATCTGAAATTGCTTATTATCGATCCTCCAGGTTAGTTTTAGAGTTCAGCGTTTTTCACACATTCATTTAGGTACATGAAAATATAATACATGGGAAAATAATTTGTTTCCTGTCATGGGTTGTGCACGTCGATAAACCATTTTTCAGGAACGAGTTACCCATCGGTTAAGCGATTTTCCAGTACAATTGCATGAAAACGTTAAACACAATTTGATACATGAAAGGCCAAAAAAGTAGATGTAGGCGTCTGCACAATAATCGCACGAAGAGTGCCACAAGATATATTTTATAAGTCAAGTGAAAATCCAGTTGCAGTCGTAAAGAGCCGTCTATCGCGGTTTTGAGATTTGTCATATATTTACTATCGGTCAAAGTTTTGGTTAATTTCTGGTCTTAACAAGATATATAATCTATAATATGTTTTTTTAATGATAAGTTGGGGAAATAACAAATAATTTCTTCAATATAAATTAAAATTATATTGTAAATAATATAAATAAAACAGGGAGATGTTGGAGGGTAAACAAAATAGAAATTACAATAACGTATCCACCCTAATTCGGGTCCTCTTCAGAAAGGGTATGAAAACCCGGAGAAATGTGTTCGTATTTATATTAAATATATAGACACGGAATATGTATGTGTTAGTATATAGTACCGAGTATAATCGGTTTAATAAATTACATTTGAATTAGAACGACGCATATTTATTTTCTTTTATTCCTTTGTTTACATTTTGTACAAGTGCCGTCGAAATGTACCAAGAAATTTTACTTGTTTATTTATTTAAAACGAGCGGCAAAGAAATTTTCTATTGTTCTCTATATGAGAATTTATATACATTTGAATTACTTATTAATTTACAAAAGAGACCTCAAATCTTATGTTTACGTTGTTTTTCTCTTTTTCGATAAAGAAATTTTCCACGTTGCATCTTTTTTCCAGTTTTTCTCTTTTGAAAGAATTTTTGTATTACTTCGACCCAGATCAAGTCTGAACGAAGTTTGAATTTGGTCACTTCGGGCATAAAAATTACCCTATAGTTTTTCATCAAATGTCGACGTTTCAGACCCTAAGGAGCCCAAATCAACAATAAAAAAATGTGTGTCCTGGATCTTGTACGTACGTACGTCCGTACGTCTCGTTTTTTCCTCTCGCGATAACTCGCGAACGGATAAGCGTATTGACATCCATTTTTTTATATACGCGTCTTGGCATAACTTAGATCTGATTAGATTTTGGCGCAGATCCATCCGTCCATTACTAAAAAAAAATTAGCCCCAATTAAGTTTCTTCGTAGTTTTTTGCATTTATTTTAAAAAATACAAATTTTATTAAAAAATGTTTCAAACAAAAAAGGTAGAGCATGAAATTCTCTACAAGAAAGGTTGTATGCATTTTCTTCCTAAAACCAACGATAATGCCGTAAAAACTGGTTTAAAATGCTTATGACTATTGTCTGAAAAAGTATTGAATTTGGTCACCTCGGCAAAAAAATTACCCTATAGTTTTTCATCAAATTTCGACGTTTCGACCCTCTACCCCCCCGGGGGTAGTCTTCGCCAGCCCCTCGGGCGCGGTGATCACCTACGGGCGCATAAGTTCTTTTACGCCCTTGATACGAAAACAACTATTTCGATATATCTAAAAGATGTCTTATAGTATCTATAAAAGATATCCGTCAGAGATCTTTTCGACACTTTCAAGATATCATTGACGAATTATATGTATATATATATTGTATATATAAGATCATAATGATACAGACAGTAATTAGTAAAACAATGTAAACATGTAATATGCGTCGAATAGTCTGTTACAATATAAGTGCATGAAGTAAGTGTTTTGCAACTTTTATTTATTAATACTTCGGCTGGCCTGTGGTCGAAGTTTTGAAAATGTTCATTTTCAATTTTCATACATATAAGAAACACTATATTGTTGTAACATATCTATCGAAGCCACTTGGACCTAAATATGATTGGACCCCCAAATATCAATATAATTTTATAATATAATTGAAAGCTGTTAGTAAATAAACGAGTATTAAGGAATAGCCGACTCTCTACTGGGACGAAGTTTCTGAGCGAGCGAAGCGAGCGAGGTACCACGCTAACACTAGTTCTTGTAATTGAAATCATGACTAGTTTCCAATCGATGTAATGTAAAACCAGAATTTTGTTCACTATTTTTGGCTAAAATATTAATTTGATATTCTTTTATTCCAGAATCAAGAGGTCTGTAGGTCTGTCCTATGTAGGATTTATTACATTGAACGTATGGTATTTTGTAAGCACTTTGCTTCTTTATAGGTAACATGTCTTTTCCCGGTTTCATTTTCGCGATGTTAGTTTTGAAAGGTGTTTAAATTATCCTGGTAATTGTTTTTTACTAAATTAAAACTAATACTTTTTGGAGGTACATTATTATTGTTTGTTACGTTATTGTTGTTTGAATATAAATGCAAAGTTTTTTAATGCAATGGCTAATTAGTGTTGATGGGTAATCGTTTTGTTGTAAGAAATTTTTAATGATGTTCAAATTTTTTTTGTAAAATTCAACGGAAAAAAGTTTATTTGCACGGTGAATAAGACCGTAAATCATACCTATTTCACGGGTCATTGGGTGACTAGAGTCAAAATGGAGATATTTACTGGACCACGTTGTTTTGTGGTACCAATCATGCTTTAAAAGTTTTTTTTTATAAAAATTCTGGTAATAAGGAAGTTTATTTGTTTATTATTTTCTCATTCTATTGTGAATTTAAGCTGGATTTCTGGATCAAAATATTAAATTCATTTAAAAACTGGTTTTCTTTATCTTCTGGAACACATGTTAGAACGTCATCCACATATCGAAAAAGGAACGATGGATTTAAATTTAATTTGTTTATAACACATTCGGTAACATATTCCAGAACGCGATTTACTAGGACTGGGAAAAGAGGGGAACCCATCGGCATTTCGAAAATTTGTTTGTAAACAATGTCTTGAAATTTAAAATACGTAGAGTCGGGACAGGTATATGTTAAAATAACATCATATTTATATAACAAAAATTTTTTTTTAATTTCATTCCATTTATTTCGTTATATATTTGTCTACTTTATATTTTTGAATGTATGACAAAAGTTCGTGAGATTTGCTTTTACAATTATTCACAGATTTTTAAAAAATTTGACATTGCAGGAACTTTGTGACTGCAAGTTGGAAGAAACTTTTTTCAGCGTAGAAGACAGTATAAGAGTTAAATTTATAATAAATGGAAAATAATAAAAATTATTAAACGTGATAAATGAATACTAAACGCACCTTCCTGTCAATTCTTTATTTAGTTGCAATTCATTTAAAATTGTTATCAGATTATTTCTAAAACAAAATCTAAAGAAAATGTCTAAAAGTTTGAATACTGAATTAAGTCAACTCGGATTAGTAGAACAACAAAAAATGTCATTTAATGGTCATATTTAGATTTTTATGTATTATATACTAAGCAGGTAGACAATTTTTTTAGAGTAATCCCATTTAAAAAAAGTTTTTGACATGTTTTACAATATATCTCTATTATATTTCTCCTAATAGTATGAATTTATTATATTGAATATAATAATAAATAATGTTCTAAAGCAATTAATCAAATTATAATAAAATTTCCTAATACAACTTGCAGGAATAAATACTCTCCTGCCTCGACTCAATCAAAGATGTGCTAAAAATATCGACAAATAACCCTATCTAAGTGATCATAATTACCGACTTTGACATAGGCTTCCTACATTCTGTGTCACCGATATCTACAAGAATTTGATTCTTTAATAGTTTCTTAAAAATGTCAGGTTACATTAATAAATTATCGGTATCGAATATACATTGTAGCCTACAATTTTAAATGAGCTATACATGTTTAAAGTATTTTTCGAATAAATATTATTGTTATAATTTTAATTACTTCTGGTAATTCTTCTTATTACATGATAATAATAATAATATATAAAATACCACCGAAAGTTTACGACTAATTTAACCCTTTGCGGCATACATTTTTCTTTACACGGAAAACAGCTGAAAATTGTTACTCGGGGGTTTTCGGGGTCGCTGATTTCGAATCTGAAGTCAGATTTTGAAAATTCAAAATGGCGGACCGAAATATAAAAAGTGGCTCGATCTCAGCGAAATTTGTTACTTGGGGGTTTTCGGGGTCGCTGATTTCGAATCTGACTTCAGATTTGCAAAATTCAAATTGGCGGATCTAGGATGGCGAACGAACGTAAAAATCGAGTGTTGGATTTTCTTGAAAATTGGTACGTTTTCTCGATCACCGATGACAAATCCAGTGTCAGATTTCAACAATTAAATGTGGATGAAATTAAAACAAATTTTGGTCAGCCATCTTGGATCCGCCATTTTGAATTTTCAAAATCTGACTTCAGATTCGTAATCAGCGATCCCGAAAACCCCCGAGTAACAAATTTCGTTTAGATCGAGCAACTTTTCATATTTCGGTCCGCCATCTTGGATCCGCCATTTTGATTTTTACAAATCTGACGTCAGATTCGAAATCAGCGACCCAAAAAACATAAAATGCTATAGTTTCATGCAAATATATATAATTGTTCAATCAAAAATGAATTTTTTCTGAAATTATTGATATTTTTCCGTGGTTATTTATTTATAATAATTAAAAATTAACGATAACTGATAATATGTAACTTTTTTTATGATTATATACATCTTATTAACATAATTAACTCAAAAACCCGATTGCTTAGATGAAAACAGCCGAATAATTAATTAAAAACTGAGAGAAAATAGGTGGGATGCTGAGCATCCCACTATGCCGCAAAGGGTTAAATAATTCTATGCTGGAAAACAATCGTTTCTACAAGAATTTTTAACAATTCTAACCGTTAAGCAAAATACCTTTATACAGATCAAATCTGAAAATGATCGAAAAACTAAATTAAAAATATAGTAGTATATACTGATTTTATTGCAGGACTTTCCACATACTCAAAATCTGTTTATTTTTATATATACTTTTATTGCGGTTCGATTGTTTTACTACATTTAGTAAAGCGTTGAAAGAAAGCTGATAATGTTTGACAGTATTTGGTCGCAATATAATACAATGTATAATATAAATATCTTTTATGTACGGCTTTTCCGTGCGTAAAGTATAATCGAGTGCGTAAAGTTTACTTTACGCACGAGTTTACTTTACGCACCGAAAAGCCGTACGTAAACAATATTTCGGCACACGTGTGTATGTGTAAAGTTCTTTACACATACGCACTTGTATCGAAAAATACTATTATGTACGTCTTTTCGGTGCGTAAAGTAAACTTTACGCACTCGATTTTACTTTACGCACGAAAATGCCGTACGTAAACAATATTTCGGCACACGTGTGTGTGTGTGTAAAGTTCTTTACGCATACGCCCTTGTATCGAAAACTACTATTCTAAAATCTCTAAAGTTAATTAAGAGTTGAGATAACTAGTAGTTAAAGTAGTCCTATAAGTTAAAATAAGTTCACATAATAACCAACTGGAGAAAAATATTTTGTTGGGAGTGCGTAAAGTGATACTTTTTTCTTCAATAGCAAACATTTGTGCTAATTCGTAAAATTTTATTTTGTAATTGTGTGCGTAAAGTTAGTGCGTAAAGTACTTTTGATGCCTGTTTTTCGTGCGTAAAGTTCACTTTTACGCACTACTGACGACAAAATTCGTAAAGTGAACGGTCGTGCGTAAAGTTGTACTTTACGCACTCAACCAGGCATCAAAACTTTACGCGCTCTCTTTACGCATGCAATTACAAAATATAGGATACCTAACATGGGTGTAAAGTATAACTGTTACGCATCGGTCGGGAATTTTACACATCACTCGGCGCCTTCGGCGCCTCGTATATATAGTTCCCGACCGGTGCGTAAAAGTACACTTTACAGCCTTGTTAGGTAATATACTATTAGCTACTCTCATTCTTCAGTAGAGTGTAATTCTTTCGCGGATCCCTTGTGAGTGTTTACTTCACTCGGTGCGTAAAATGGTACATTACACACTAGTAGCAAAATATACTACTTTCGAATTGTAAAAAAAAATTTAACTAGAAGGAAAAATGTTTTGAGCAATAGTCAAAAACTTGACAAGATTGAAATGTTAAAATTTAGTAAATTAATCGTGAGTAGAAATTAAATTTTTGTCAAAGCAACTCAAGCAACAATTTTGTTCTTCATTTATAATTCCAATACATGTGACAAGATAAAGAAAGTTAAGAATCGAACAATAACTTAGAAACACTGATTTCATGTATCGCATTGCACACCTTATCTCTTTCTCTCATGGCATTAAACCAGTTAATCGGCAACGTTGTGCTCAGTCGGACATATCATGTGTCTCGTTCCCGCGTATATATGACTAACGAGACTTGTGCATTCAACTTGAAACTTTCTGCTCATATGTGTGCTGACTAGTGCAATTAGGTAAGGTGTCAATAAATAAATTGACTTAGCGACCACTCCTACAAAGATGACTGCAGTATTAATGCGATCTATCTTAGAAATTAGTAATAATGTACTTGACAATTCATAAACGCAAATGTTTAAATATTATCTATGATACTTGTTTCGTATAATCGATCATTAAGATTTTCCTTATGTAATAATTCATGAAATATTACGAGAAACTTTTTCCCTGTTTTAGGTCATACATAATAACGGTCAATAACAATGTAGTCTACGATAGAGAACTTAATCCATTGATAGATCAATTAGTACTTAATCAAAATATTTAGTACCTTGATGTGAAAACAAAGAAAGACATTTGCATTTTACTACAAATTTGTATGACAGTTGAATATTGTCAATTATTTAAGTCCATATATTAATCGGTTGAAAATTGATAAATTTATCACCTAGGTGATAAGTGTATGACTCGATTGCATGTCCTGTTTGATTTAAATCATTATTAATGCTATTCTAGTTTGTCACTATTTAAAAAAACATAAGTGACTAGTCGTTGCGCGCATTTAAACAATTGTGGTATTTAAAATAAGGTCTTTTATTGGTTATCATTGTATCGTATTCCGTTCGTTTAATAGTTGTTCATATTGGGGTAAGTCAATTACAAAATTTGAATTGTTAAAATTTCGGAAACTGAATTTTTATTATGAATTGTCATAAATTATAAAGGTAAGGCGTAGACCTTCAATCAACTATTAATATCTCCAACTATCAAATTATTTTACATCCTTCCTTATCGAAGGTATAGTAGGCTTTAACGATTTTTAATATCATTATCAATATATTAGTTTACAACATTTTTTATATCAAACATTCAACAAAATTGTTTTTAAATATTTAGTTATTAAATGTAATTTTAAGGCAAAAATTCTGTGTTTATATTCGTGTTCTTTTTTACTTTTAAAACCCTTCATTTTTGTTAACCTTATCTTTTTTAATTTTAGGGCGAAATTTTAATTTCTTTGTCTGAATTAGTAAATGAACCACAATTTACTATGTTTTTACAAATCGAGAAAAAAAAACAGATTTATTACGCGGAATATTGTATTGAATAAGACGATTGGAAAATTGTTTTAGACTTTATTTATTGCTTTTCTGTAAATGTAAAAATAAATATTTCTAATAATGTAATCAGGATACTCCTGGAATAGAAGTATCGTTTACAATAGTAAACAAAGAAAAATAATATATTACTTATACCATACCTGCTATTATTTGAAGAAATTTCACAGTATCTGCTGGGACTAATCTAATCACTTCCTTCCAACATATATGATAATTACCATCCGTAGACCACCGTCAAGTAATTTTAAATAAACTAATTGATAAAGCTAGAAAGACAAAACAGTTTACTAAGATTATATTTCATTAAGGAATTACTGTCTTAACTTTCCTTTTAAATCTAAATGAAACTAAATATTTTTAATATACATGTTATATCATAACATTGCCAAATTATTTTATAATTTTTTAATTATGCCATATGTTAACTTTCAGTATCCACAACTAATAGAGAGTATTAGTAGTTATGGTTAGCATTTTGACTAATATTTTAAAAATTTGTCAAATTTTGATATCCATTAAAATGACGCTATCATTTTGAATGTAATTTATCTTTTGTCAGTTCCTATTTTTACAATATTCAATTTATAAAGCAAATGCAATTGCAATTTTTGATTTGTTATATTTTACAACAGAAAAAAAAGAATTCTGTGACATGTAAGTCATTTGCATAGTAATAATACAGTTTGATTTGTAGTTTTCAAAGTTGTACATGTACACATTACGTACGTGTAACAAATTTCAGATGTTTGTTTGCGGTCATACTTCCGGCATTGAGTTTTCATGTTGCTAAACTATCCTTCACAAAAATTTGTTTTAACAATAGACAGTACCTCAATGTATCGTTGACCACATCGATTATTGTTCGTAAAACTCGTGTTATTTTTCGGTGAGGAATGTTTATTTTACATTAGTTGACAAAAAATACTATTTGATTAAATTATTTAGTTAATAAGTGAACAGTTCTGCAGTTATGGAGTAAATTATATTCAAAACGATTACATATTGAAGTTGTAAGACATATTGCAATAATCCCACTAAAATGTTATAAATCTTTAAGCCATTTGTGTAAAATTATTAAAGTTTGTTTGGTGTTTGATTCACATTTAGACATTTTTATTATTTTAGAAATTACCTCAAATTCCAACAATGGACATTTATTTGCATTCAGAAAATATTTTTCATATCTGACAATTATTCAAATAATGTCGTGAAGTAAATAAAATAAAATCATTAACCCCTCTGATATTCATTTAAATTACGTGTAATTTATGGCTTAAATATATACATTTCGATGGAAATTCGCACCAGAATTCTAAATCGCCATTTTCCTTATTTCGTAGAAATAAATTTTATCTTAAAAATAAAAAGAATCTCATTCATAAGTCGAACTGAATTAAATCTGAGTATATAAAATGAAAACTGTAATTTCTGAAGCAGTAGTCTAGGGCACCTTAACTGACAAAAATATTATTAAGACTATTAATTAAATGTTGAAAAGGATTTATTCTAATATATACTAAATAACGTTTTCGTAAAAAAGATAAGGATTTAATTTATGTTAAAAATAGCACTTTTTTATTTTTACATTCATTTAAAACATTTTAATTTCTTTGCTTTCTAATTATTTTGAATCAATAACCAAATTGAAAAAACGAGCAGATCTTCTATTAAGAATCAAATTTCCCTCCTATCGAGTAAAAAATCTGCTTTCATTTAAACTGTTGTTTGGTATTCAATATGATTAATTTTTTCAACACAAAGTCTTTCTGTATACATTTGGATTACAGGCTGAAAAAAATGCGGTTTAAGCATATCTTTTACGACGTTAGATTACTAAATTAATTTTTAATTACCTTAATAAAATAATTTGTCACATCTGCAAATAAAAATGTGGTCTAAATTCACGAATGACATTGGTTTAAACGACATGTTATTTTGTAATTAACGGCACAGGAAATGCATGATTGAAACAATGCAAACATATGCTGTTATGTACAGAATGGTGAGGATTATATACTGGGTAAATCAGTGCAATGATAAATTGCTAGTTTTCCGGAAAACAAAAAAAAACAAATATACTTTTTACAGTTATGAAGATTTTTACAGATATTAAGAAATAAATATTATTATTTTCAATGCCTCCAATTCATACCACTTATAATGGAAGGGCGTTTTAGAGTGGTCTGCCTATAAAATTAATTATGAAAATAAATAAATAATTTAATTGAAAAATGCTCGAAAACTATTGGAAGTATGAAAATTTAGCCTTACAGTGCTAAAATTTAAAAAAAATGGAGTAATTTTGAATTTAAGGAGAGGCACCACCCTCAAAATCAGCTCTATGAAACAATACATCTTTAAAAAATTCGAAAAAATTATTACTTTAGTAATTTTTTACGTGGAATTCAGTGCTGCTAGAATAAAAAGCGTAACAAATTTTCTTTTTTCTAAGAATTTTTTAAAATCCCTACGTAATTCTTTAGAAAATTTGTTTTTATGTTCATTCTAATTTTTTTGAATTTTTACATTAATTTAGAAAAATATAGAAGCATTATTTAAAAAAATGACATTTTTTTTAGCTACAATTTAGAGGTCAAACAAAATTTTGCTCGATTCTATCACCGCTGAATTCCTCGTCAAAAATAAATAAAGAAATAAGGTTTTCAAATTTTTTAAAGATGTATTTCATAGATTTGTTTTTAAATATGGTGACTCCCCTTAAAACTTGTAGCGTAAATTCCTACCATAGCGACCACCATTTTTTAACCCCCTTAAATCGTTTCTACCAAAACGGATACGAACTTTACTTTGTATTGAAATTGATCAGGAGTCCATCAGATCGGGATTTATTATCGGAAAAAGGAAAATTCATAAAAGAGTTTTTCACTTTATTCCAAATTTCTCTATTTGAAAAGAGCATACTCAAAAATAGTAAAATATCTATCGACGTATGAGAAAAATAATACGACTTTCAAATTACTTTCATATTTAGTAAACATTTAGATACCAACGTATGCAACACAAACTCTTAGTTGTTTTATGAGTATAGACAAAGTCGTCGCTGTGTTGTTACTATCAACAAAAAATTATTAAATCACTACACAATCTTTGATTATCATTAGCGAAATGTCTAATAATTAACGCCGGGACGTGATACTACACAAGGAAATTGAATAAACATTCCGACAAAAAATTTGAAATAATAATATGTCCACCAATATCTTGCAAAAGCTCTCTGTAAATCGTAGTATATTCTTATACGGTGTTAATTGGAACTTCAGTAATTAGAAGTTCATTGACATCCCATACAGCATTCTTCTCGTTTCAGCGACCAATTTGAATATACAAATCACTTGTTGGTATTTTTTTCGTTTTATACGTCTGATTTTTGTTTCGAACAATTATAGCAGTTATAACAGACACTACTATAGTATTTCTCTGCTGCTGTAAATATTCGTAATTGGATGATGTTGAAGTTCTAAACGTTCAAGTCTAACGAGAAATTTTTTTTTTCTTTAACGGATGAAATTTTGTTCAATCCTTGTCCTAAACAAACCCTATTAATGCTAAAAAAATGTTTCTTACCCCCAGGAGACGGGTCGGGGAAGTTGTCAAAGGTGAAAAACACACATAACGCTTCATAAAAGTTGCAATTTCAGTTAGGCCACTTTTTTCATCGAATAGTTAATAATGATCGCGATGAACAATTCGACCAATTTTCAAAAAAAATCGGATGATAAGAAGGCGCCGCGCCGCTGGAGGGGAAAAAATGTCGAAATAGTATTTTTCGATACAAGGCCGCAAAACCAGATTTTACGGCTCAAATGCGATAACAGCGTATGAGGACCAGCGAAGCCGTGTGTCGAACATTATTTTTCAGTACTGAAAGCTGTAAAAATTCGATTTCGCGGACTGCATTTAGTTCGTACGGGTTATGTTTTTGACAGCGCAGATTCATGTTACACGTGATCCGTGAAATTTCATTTTACGGACTAAAAGAAGGCCGTAAAATCGGATTTTACGGCTATGGTAACGAAAAATATTATTTCCTCCCAATATCGCGAGAATAAAATAAAAAGCACTTTTTCCCCATATGGTGCAAAATAAGTTTCTTACTACGACATTTTTACATATCACACAAACTACTTAATTTTATTTCAGAATATCATGTGTATACCGAATTAATTGATATTGGTCTATGAAATTTCTTGATTGTGCTAAAAATATGTATACTCCGGATTATGGTAATTTAAGAGGGTTTTATAACGAGCCTGGCACTCTGATGTTTTCATGAAATTCATTTCTGGTATTTTTAGATTATCTGAAAACGAAATAAACATTAGACTATTTCGCTGATTCATTTTAAGATTGGCGCTGTCGTGAACCAATTCATTAAAAGAAAATGAATTTTCCGATATACCAATAGTAAAATTTGATTTGCCGCACTGTTTTTAGTGCGTAAAATCGCATATTATGCACTACTGCTTACCTTTTTCACGTCGATTTCAAAACCAAACCCGAACTACTTCCTTTTCGAGCTGTAAGCTATCAGCAAGAGATGTAATTTCTCTCGCCGGTGGTCTTAGTCGTTTATGAAAATGTTGTTCCAGAAATTTTCATTTTACGACCTTGTGCAGCAATTTTACCAATGTTAGTATAGGGGAACCTGTCGACGAATCAGCTTGTAAAGCTAGGCCGACATCAGCCTCCGTAAATCCAAGTTTCATTGTACGTTGTTTAAACTGCTTCGCAAATACCTCAATATATCAGAAGTAGCTATGTCTTCTTCTCCTGCAATGCATGACCAAATGGAGGACTATGATCGATGCTGTAGGAGATGTTACACCTCCAGTAGGATTATAATGAACCGACGGAACTACCGGGGCATGCCATGAATATGGTGATACCATTTCTTGGACCGATACCGACCAAGCTGCTACATCCGTTAAAGGCTTAACGTTGAGAGTGGATTTTGTTTGACGTGTATGACGGTTAAGTGGTAAGCAGTGTGATGTATTCCCATGGATGATATCCACGGTTTACTGCCTGCTGGCAACCTACCCATGGATTCCCTGTTGACGAATTCGTCGCTGAATGAGAAAGACCATTTGGAGGTGGGGAGGATGTTAGTCGATGATGGTGATGTTGAGTTCCAGTCATGTATGTCATCTGTTGCACTTCGCGGTGACCCCGATGAATAACTACGAATAGTAATGTTCATTCCGATTGCAGAACTGGTTCCTCCATCCAAATCAGAAGAAACTGCACTACCAATGGGCATGTATGTAGGGTAAAATTGCAGAAGAACTGCCCCACCTAAAAAATTAATTATACGACATGTTTCTGACGTATTTTTGCCTCCTGATTACGAATATGATAATAAAATTTGGCGGTCGGACATATTGAAACCGCTATCTTGAAAAAACTGTCAAAAAACACGATTTTTTTCCAGTTTTTTGCATTTATTTCGAAAAATACGCAACTTACGAAAAAATGTTTCAAGTAAAAAACGTAGAGAATGAAATTCTGTACAAAAAAGGTTTTACGCATTTTCTTCGTATTACCAACGATAACCTCGCAAAAAAAGGATAAATCTCAGAATAAGCGGCATAATGGGTTCTGTTTAGCCTTGAATGCTGTCCGGAAACTCCGTGATATTTATTTCTACAAATGAAAACTCGCAATGCGTGCTAACTCGCATAATGTGCCTGGGGGCGGGGGGGGGGGGCTCCGCCCCCAGACCCTCCATAATACTAACCTAACCTCTAACCAATCACATTTGTGCCTAAAATCCCCTAACCCACGTGGAATCTCATGTTTGTGTGTTTTGAATCATCGAGATTCCACGTAGGTTAGGGGACTTTAAGCACAAATGTGATTGGTTAGAGGTTAGGTTAGTATTCTGGGGGGGGGGGGCAGAGCCCCCCAGCCACATGATGCGAGTTAGCACGCATTGCGATTTTTCATGTGTAGAAATAAATATCACGGAGTAAGGATCATGGGAATTTTTCCGGACAGCATTCATGGCTAAACAGAACCCATTATGCCGCTTATTCTGAGGTTTATCCTTTTTTTGCGAGGTTATCGTTGGTAATACGAAGAAAATGCATGAAATCTTTTTTGTACAGAATTTCATTCTCTACATTTTTTATTTGAAACATTTTTTCGTAAGTTGCGTATTTTTTTAAATAAATGCAAAAAACTGGAAAAAATCGTGTTTTTTAACAGTTTTTTCAAGAAAGCGGTTTCAATATGTCCGACCGCCAAATTTTATTACGATATTCGTTATCAGCAGCCCAAAATACATCGAAAACATCTGGCACATTTCATTTTTGGGGTGGGGCAGTTCTTCTGCAATTTTACCGTGAAACTCTTACTAGATTATTGTAATGTGAATTAAATTTGTTGAAAAACTAAGCATTTATTTCATTCGAATTCTTTGACTATTTTTTCAAATCCAAAATAGCAGATCGAACATTGTAAAAAAATGTACGTAACTCGGTATTTGAGGGTTTTTGGGGTCGGTTATTACCAGTTTATTTACTATTCTAATCGAGAACGGCTGAAAAGTACATAAATATAAATAAACTTTAGATAAACAACAATTTAAATAAGCGACGTTTTCTGCATGAAATTATGATTTTAAAAAATTTTCGATTTTTTAGATATTTTTATTATTTGATTTTGCACGTTATATCCTACGTCAAACTGCGACTAAAATTTAACAAGTCTCAGGTGTTAATGGGTTGAGTATATTCATTGGTTTACATAAGATTTCCATTCTTCAGTTTTGAAAATTTAATACTAAATTCGATTTAAGAGGCCCCAAAAACACCTGTAGTATACATTTTTAGATTAATTCAATATATTTTTGACATTTCTTTCGCTCTAGTTGATCCGCCATCTTGAATCCAGTATTCTTTAGTATATTCTAAATTTATTTCTTCGAAGACTTAGGACAGAATGTTGAATCTTTTTAACAATACATAGTTTATGTTCAGAAATAATTTTTCGGCGATTGTATTGGTAATGAAATGTAAACAAAATCTTATTCACGACTCTTCAACTCTCAACTACTAATATGAAACGTTTTTCTGTTCCAGCATACATATGAAGATACGTTCTCAGTCGTGAACCAAAAAATATCGCTTTCTTGCAATTTATGTAGAAGCACAACTTAAAATTATAGAATTTAAATTAGGCTTTTTATTGCGCTCTACAAAATCAGAAAAATATGCTATTTTTTTCTCCAGTGAGGTTAAATCAACAACTCAAATACTAATCGACTTAATTAATTGTTGTATTTGAAATACCTAGACAAAAATCTGCATATATATTAATAAATTCAGATCATTAGGAAAATTGATTACCGTTCATTAAAATAGTCGAGGGTATCGGTGATAACAAATTTTGGTACAATGACCGACAAATCTGTCGACATATTACAATCTTTACTCAGCAGTCACATTACTTTTCTTCGATATTTTAGATTACGAGGAATTGATAGACGTCATTTCTTATCAACGTTGCCAACGTGAAAGACTGCCTTCGTATTACTGTGTCATTAACATCAATAAACATGTTCCAGCCCCACGATTGCGCGTGTAATCTCTTGAAAATATAGTAACTATACGTATACAAATCTCGTTCATAATTCTATACGAATTTTGATTGAGAACAAACCTTGTCCGATTTTCGTGGCGCGAAATACGTTACTGCGCAGGCGTACTGCGCCGGTATTTCATCGGGAAGAACTGGACACAACCGGGTTTGCTCTTCTTGGCTACTTTCTACACTTTTCAGAAACTCGTGTTAAGTCGTTCACAATGTTGAAAGAAGATGTGGAGCACTTATATCAGTGTCATATACATGTGTAATCTAGTGTTCTAGTAGTACTGTTCGTAATGCGCGTGTGATTTAAGTGCAATTGTTATGTGGGCGTGATTTGGTGCCATTGTCACGTGTGCAGACGCACCGCAATTTTAATAACAAGTGCAACGAACTTTTCAAGGCAAGTTGGAAGAAAGTACCCACTTATTACTTATCGTAGTTATACTTACGTAATAATTGTCTTTGTAGAAGAAGAACATTTATACACTTGTAGAACACAATTTGAGTTGATTTACACACATGATTTTCTAAATAAAAACTTAATAAATGTTGGCAGCGTCTCTTGAAACACTAAACATTTATACATTTTTGAGAACGAGAGTTTTGGGTTTCAAATATTTTATCCGGTAGGATTTTTAAAAATAAATTATATGGCTTTTAAAAAAATATTTATCATTGAAATGAAGTAATTCAAAAGAAAGTTACCATTAATAATTAATTATTTATCGGAATAAAATAATTAATTACAACGTTGTCATCTACAATTTTCTTTTGATTACATGATTTACATTAACCGAAATAGTAAAGGGAGTTTGTGAAATAAACTATTTTTTTTCGTTAACTCAACATGGGACATTTATAAAGTTTAAGAAGAAAATGAGACTTTATATAAATATATTTTTTGTAAAAATCAATTTTTAATAACTTTACTGAACTCAAATTTAGTGGCTTTAACAAATGTGACTTGACTACTCAAATACAATTCACTTTTCTAGTAGAAATAGGATAATATTACTTGATGATAAAAGTCATTGCTTTGAAGGAAATAAATTTCCTAGAACGGCTATTTTCTTCGCTACCCAGAGGTAAATAGTACAATTATTCTATTAATCATATGATTAACTTTACTCTCTATGGTATACACTAGAGACAAACAACCACTAGAACATTTTAATTTTTGGTGTGTTTATAGATATGCAGTATCAATAATTATTGAAAGTGAGATTAAATGTGTAAAAATGGCCATTTAAAATACGTGATTATAAAAAACGGTTAAATTAACCAAAATTAATTGTGGCTAGAATGATGATCATCGTTTTTTTGACACGGATCATCGTTTTAGCCACAATTCATTTTGATGAATTACACCGAGTGATAAAGTCATTTAATTTATTATGGTTAAATTAACCATTTCCATAGTAAAACAAAACAAAAACATTATTCCGTTTACTATTTACAGATACTTAAATATGCAGCAGAGTACATAACCTCAAATGTACCACAGCTTTAGAATTAAATAGTCGACAGAAATATTCTTGAGTAGAAAAATAGATTTAGAAAAAGTGATTAAACGAAAATAACTACATATCATCATAAAAAGTAATTATTGTATGTTATATTTTACAATATTATGAATTATAAAAATAAGATACTGTTAACTACAACTTTTAACTATGTGAATTGTACTATTATGAAATGTTATAATCATTTCTATCTTTTGTTCATGGTTCCATTAACCTTTTTTTTCTCTATGTGTAGCACAACATTTAACCTCACTATTCTAGAAAAGTGGACGTGGTACGAAAATTCGATTATCAAAAATATATTCCTTTTTTCTACAAAAACAACCGAAATATGGCAAAATCACGCATTTTTACACATTTAACCTCACTTTTCTCAAAAATGCGACGAGATATGAAAATTGCGGAAGCTCCATCGTTATTAACATGAAAACTCAGTTTGGAAAAGATATTGCAATTTTGAAAGAAAAACAAACAAAATCGGATAGTGTAATTGATATTATTTTATTACTAAAACAGATTAAAAGTGTTGAAAATGAATATCAAGGTTTCTTTCTTTACGTATTTTATAATAACATCATAGACAACTTATACTATGAATTATACTTAATTTTAAATTAGAACGGTCGAGAAGAAACCCTTTCGTTGCTAGTTGCAACAATTATTTTGATTTTATCATAGACAACTTTTTTAAATTTCTTTGTACTAATTTAAATTTCTATTCTTCAAGCAGATAAACATTTTTTAACTTAATTGTACACACTAAAAATAATTAGAGAAATGTTTTTTTTTACAGAATCATATTTTACCAATTTTTTTAGTATCTTCTCTAGACTAAAATTTTAACAAACGTTAATTTAAAGTTTTAATAAAATACTTTTATTTTATTCAATTAAATATCTTCTTTAATTAAGAATTACGTTTATATTTATTTTTATTCTATTATTAAATCAGTTTTTCCAGAATGATGGCAATTTCTTTATTGAACTAATTTCTAATAAATAAATTTCGTTGCAAAAATTAAACTTAGTTTTATTGTATAATTATCTTATTAATATTGCTACTAACTTTATTTTTACAAGTTGTAATAACTACAATTCTAGAAAATTACAAAATAAAATAAATTCCATGCATTCTAAAATTCATTAATTAAAAAAATAAAACCTATTAATTAGAATTCAACTATTTATGAAAGTAAAAAATTAAATAAGTTATTTTCGTAACATACTCGTTTAAGTTAATTTTGTATATACATTTAAAAAAAATGTTATTAGTAATATATTCAAAACAGGATTTGAAATATCAGCGTATAAAAATCTTTTATTTAAAATTTATTGTTATTTGTAATTATTAATAAAAAATATGTCATAGTTGCAATAATCCAGAGCGTGGTTCCAGTTACATAGAACATTTAAAATGTTCAGACACATTTTACATTCATTTATCACTATACTTGATGACAATATTGACCATTGCCTTATCTGTCGCGTACTTCATTGATTACATTTCATTAAGAGTAATGAATGTCGCGTCTTGTGATTGTTTTGAGAATTTTTGATATACGATTTATGGATGAACATTTTCAATCACATGCTTTATGCTTGTAGATATCGAACTTGAAGAAATAAATAAGTTTAACGTAATTATTATGTTTGTGCGGCCTTCGGCCGTATTTCTATTGCACATCACCCGAGATAGTAATTGCTACCCTGAACGGATGAATCATATTTATATCACGAGAATTATTAGTGTAAGTTTTCACTAAAAGATTTGTAATAAATGAGTACTGATAACCCATTACCATTGCGTTATAATTTTTTTATTCGTTGTGATTTTGCATTTTTATATTGTTTATGATGGAAATGACCAAGTTCATTTGACACATTTTTCTTGTTTCTGATATCGTCGTTTTTACTTGCTCCGTGGTTCAATTTATGAAAAATATTAAGTTATGTTATTCTCTGCTTCATATCTGAGCGTTTGATGTAATACAAATACTGCTGAATTAATTGTCACTTAGAGAATTCTATATTTTGTTCGATTATATTTATATAATTTGTACACTTATTAATGTGCCGCAGTTAATGGAATTCGTTGAATTTAAAATAGTGAAGACAGGTCTATTTCGCGAAGGATTAAATTAGAGACGTTAACATGCTGCATTTTAAAAAATAGTATATTTATAGAGCGTATGAATTGTCAGAATTTCGAATATCGTATAAGGAGCTTTATATAATTTTGTAATGTTCCGTCTATTTTTAGATTGTAGCCAAGATATGTGTTTTTTGGAATCTTTTAAATTAGCATTTTCATAGTCTACATTACCGACCGATCGATGTGTCGTAATTTATATTAGTCGGATTACAATTTATTTTTCTTGGTAAGTAGTTCATATAACTAAAAATTGATATATCCAAAATTCTAAGCCGAAATCAATAACGATACGTTTAATTTAAAGTCGTTACATTCCATTTTAGGTGGTCTAAAATTTACAAAAAATAATTGTCTCGTAGGTAATTTCTACTGAGCATTTAAAATTCAAAATGCAAAATAACTGAAAGGTAAAAGACTAGAATGAATTGCCTCAATATTGATCAATTGAATTATAACTTTAATTTAATACCTCGTATTTATAGTACCAGTATCTTATATCAATATGGTGAATTTTTAGGTCAATCATTATGGATGATTAAATTTAAAATGTCATTTTGGCGGTCGGATAATCTCTCTTTTGGTTCACTATAGTAATATAAAATTAATATCTTGTCTATTCTATTGGGTGTCCCTAACAATTAAAAATAATATTCCTTATATAAAAAATGGAAATCTCCAAACTTTATTAAAAAAATCTACCAGAACAATTAATAAATTCTTTCTGATACTCATATCTCACCAACTATCTGTCATTTCGGTATAAATAAAACTTTATCTAAGATTAGACAACGATTTTATTGGATATCTTGTAAATTAGATGTTGAAAATTGGTGTAAAAAATGCAAATATGTTTTTCCAAAAGGGGACCATATTCAAAACATTTAGCTGAATTAAAACTTTTCAAAGTTAACCAACCTTTCGAAAGAATTGCTATATATATAATTGGTCCTTTACAAAAAGCTATATTTTAGTAGTTACAGACTATTTTACAAGATGCCCCGAAGCAATTCCTGTTATTAATCATACCAATTCCTTTAGCTCTATAACAAACATTTTCTCGCTTTGGAATACCTTTATAAATCCACTCTGATAAAGTACCAGAATTCGAATCTGATATTTTCCAAGAAATTTTAAATTATTAGGAATTCATAAAATCAGAACGACTCATCTTCGACCTGCTTTATTAAATTTAGGTAGAGAATTGAAAATCCCATTGAATTTAGTACATAATAAATCCCTAATAATAAATCTATCTTTTTACCGGAATATGTTAATCAACTTAAAAATAAACTTAATTTAATTTTTTAAACGGCTAGAAATAATATGGTATTTATATCAAATAGATTAATATCGAGATTTGGTTTGCAATCAGATACACATTCTTTTGAAGTATGCCAGAAAGTTTGGCTCTGTCTCCCCAAGAGAGTCAAATAGAAAATTTGCAGTGCGATTCGAATGATCCATACATAGTCAAAACAAGAATAAAAGATGTCGTTTTTCGTATTAATCAGGAGTTTTCTCAAAAATATAAAATTGCAGTTAACAAATTTGTTTGGCAAATTTTATAGAATATTTTTATTTTTCACATTTTGTCTTGGTAAGTTTGAGAATGATCAATCTTTTCATTACTTTTATAGCATGATTTCTTGGATGGTTTTGAGTAAAGCCTTAGAATACAGAACATGCTGATGTAATGTTTTGTGATTAAAAATTGACTGCCTAAGTAATTCGGATGAATTAGTTCTATAGATCATCGATTTAGAAATATTTTGATAAAGAATAGAATTAAAAAATGATTCCTTACTTATTATTTAATGATTAATTTATTCCGTACTAATTTTCGTTTTGATTGTTTTAGATGATCCATGCATATTACATTTTTAAGTAATTATATTTTGAACTAATTTTAAGATTTATTTCTTTGTGTGGATACTCCCTTCTATTCGTCTTTTTCAAAGATTTCAAAAATCCATCTACAATTGCATGTCTGATACGTACATTAGTTATACCTGATCTTCTGTATGCATCCGCTATTCCGTCACCTTTTACGCAATATGACATAAATTTATTAGAAGCTGCCCAGTAGGACCTTATTTTTGGCCTACAAATCTAAGCAACTTAGGTCATTCTTTGATCACATTTACCATAATATTTCATTAAAATTCAAGTTTCCGTTCATTATCTCTTTACATCGTTATTATAATGCTTTATTATCTTCTCGAAATCAAAGATCTGTATTAGAAGCTACGTGCAACAATAATTTCTTATTCCATCATTCTATTATTCGTTTAAAGCCAATTTGGCATAATTTAAGTACAAATACAGGGTATTGCGAAACTTTTGTTGAGTTTCGACAGAGTACGTCTTCAAAATTGTGTAGGTTTTATACATGTTTATTGTTTAATTTTAGGTTAGCCTTCAATAATACATTTTGTTATTGTAAATTATAATGTATATCTTAAAAAGGGCCAATTTTTAGGTCCGTAAATATAAATAAATAAGTTAATAACTTGACCTTAATACAAACCTTTTAAGAATAATTTAAAATTTTTATTTTTCTAACAAATTTAAAAAACGTTTTCTCGCTTTTAAAAAGTCTCCTGTAAAATATATAAAAACGGTATGTATTCTGAGTTTTTTGCACAATTTTTACCAAAATGAAACAACTTAGATTGTTAAATTGTTGGTCTTTTTAAGATTTACAACTTTCTAATACACAACATTTTGCAAGATATTGAGCAAAATGAGTTAGAGTGTTTTTATCAGCTCTACACTGAAAGAAATCGTATGTAGATTTTACCTAAGTTGGTCAAGTAAAATCTGCCGAACTGAAAACTAAGTAAAATTTGCCGAACTTGTTCAGCACATATTACTTAACTACTTATGTAATATTTCCTGAAATTCTATTAAGTAGATATTGCTGAAAAACTAAGTAATAATTACTTGACTATCTTTTTATATGAAATCAGTGATTTTCTACTGCAAATATATAAAGATATAGACATAGTATATAATAATAAAAGGCGGGTTTGAAATTATACAGGGTGGACCTCGGCTTGCGGGTCATAGGCATTCCATGTTAAAGAAGTAACTAGATCAGCCGACTAATCACGCGGTATTTAGAGCTTGTCGGCTTTGCTACAATTCTTAATTATGTTTTGTTATGCATTGTGAGGAATTAAAATCCTGTAGCAAACCCTAATTACCACGGGATTAATGGACTGATGATCTAGTTACTTCTTTAACATGGGACGCCTATCACCCGCCAGCCGAGGTTCACCCTGTATATAAATACATGTAATTATAGTTCAGCTGAGTCCGCGTCAGGGGGGCGACACTGCTGCTATATTCCCTATGGTATGTCGGTCTCGTCGTGACCTCCCACTTATCTCAAAACTTCATGTATCCAGATGGCGTGATAATCGTAACGCCCTTTTAACTAATATACGTGCACTAGATGCTTACAATCGCCGATACGTGGTCTAGGTATCGAACGCGCGCCGTGGTTCTTCATCACTTTAACTAAAATACGTCCACCAGGTGTTTAGGGTCACCGATTACGGGGTCTAGATATCGCGCACAGTAGTTTTTCAACTGTTCGACTAAAATACGTGCACCAGGTTTTTAGGGTCGTCGATTACGGGGTCTAGGTGTCGCGTTCCGTAGATTTTCATTTTTATAACTAAAAAACATGCCCCCGGTGTTTGGGGTTGCCGATCATGTAGTCTAGGTATCCACTTGGTGTTAACCAACGATGACCTTGAGGTCAAAGTTGAAGGTCATTTCAAGGTCAAATCAATTTTTTCTAATAAACAACGGTAACCTTGTCCTTGACCTTGGGACAAATTTGAAAAAATTTGAAGGTCATTTCAAGGTCAAATCAAAATATGTCCAAATTTGAAGAAAAATAAGCAAAATTGATTTGACCTTGAAATGACCTTCAAATTTTTTCAAATTTGGCCCAAGGTCAAGGACAAGGTTACCGTTGTTTATTAGATAAAATTGATTTGACCTTGAAATGACCTTCAACTTTGACCTCAAGGTCATCGTTGGTTAACACCAAGTGGATACCTAGACTACATGGCAACCCCAAACACCGGGGGCACGTTTTTTAGTTATAAAAATGAAACTCTACGGAACGTGACACCTAGACCCCGTACTCGACGACCCTACGGTGCGCGATATCCAGACCCCGTAATCGGTGACCCTAAACACCTGGTGGACGTATTTTAGTTAAAGTGATGAAGAACCACGGCGTTCGATACCTAGACCACGTATCGGCGATTGTAAGCATCTAGTGCACGTATATTAGTTAAATGAGCGTTACGATTATCACGCCATCTGGATACATGAAGTTTTGAGATAAGTGGGAGGTCACGAAGAGAACGGACATACCATAGGGAATATAGCAGCAGTGTCGCCCCCCTGACGTGGACTCAGCTGAACTGTAATTACATATATTTATATATAATTGCAATTGTATAGGAATGGGAATATGTGATATGAATGCATGAGTTTTCATTTGACATAAGTTAACTTCAAATCTTTGTTTGAGTTATTAACCAATCACATAAAAACAATGATACAATACTAATACTGGAACAATTAGTTTCAACCATTCATGTAATTCATTAATAATTACAAAATATATACCGAATTACCGACATCTGCTAAAACCGGACAAACAGCTGTCTTGTATGTTTCGATGCAGCGATGTGCTCTGGCTCGGCAATATTTGCCGACGTTATTAAGTAAAATCTACAGAAAAGTTGTTACTCAAGTCATTAAGTAGATTTTCTAGATTTTGTTCAGCAAATATTACCGAAGTGACTATTTAAATGTTACATAATGGTGGTTACTTAACTTCTTCGGCAAATTTTACTTGAGTTTTCGGCAGAACTTACTAACAAATTCTTTCAGTGTAACCTGAGTAATAACTATGTTAGATAAAAATGTTTCAGATACATTTTATAGGGCTTGAAATGAGCTTCAAAATATGTCATTGTCGTAACTTAAGCAGAAACCAAGATATTGCCATAAAACCAAATTATTTGAAAAAATTTTCGTTGTTAAACTATAATATTATTTAAACCCATGATTTTTCTTGTAAAGGTTGGTATCATCTTGACGGAATAAAAGAATAAAAACTGAAAATACATTTTTTTTTACTATAGTGAGCTTAATTTTAGCTATGGGGAGTTGAAAATTATAATTATTACTGATAATTATTTGTCGACATAGAAAAAGATACACTTTTATTCATTTGAATCCTATTTTTCATAATGAACACCTGTTTCAAATTGAGTGTCAAAGAAGAAGAACCAGTTAAGCGCCCGAAGCCAGTAATAACAGACAGGACTCAGACAAATAAAATCGAATTGAAAAAAATGTCGCCATATAGAGAATTTCAAACTGAACAATGTTTACATTTAACATCTCTTAATTCGACTTCAACTTTGAGAGGAAATAATTTAATACTGAAAATTTTCAGCGGTCGCCAATGTCTGATGAATGTCGGATTCTTTAAGTGTCTGTTTTGTGATTTGTCGGGTTTTTGAGGGCACGCCCTTAAATGTCTGGGTTTTGAATGTCGGGTTTTTGAAGTGCACCCTCAATTATGATCTAGAATATACACACCAAAGACACCTTCAATAAAGACACTAAAGAACTCAAGATTTGAAAGAAAAGAAATATGTTGAAATATCTTCTAAAATCAAACGAATATATTTATGAAGGCAGATCATCGTTATAAAAATCGTTTCGTTTAAGAAATGTTAAAAATTAAATTCCTTAAATTATAGAATAAATGGTTGTCATACAAGCATAATTCAAATAAATTAATAAAGATATTTAAAATGTCATGTAAAATAAAAATAGAACGAAAGATAAGAATATTGTTTTGCAATCTTATAAAGAAGTAATTAACTGCGGTTAACTCCATGACACGAAAAACGGATCATCTTATGCATAGCATAAAATATTAGACAAATTTAATTGCATTCTACATTTCTTTGCCTACATCGTTTAATATTTTCTTAACCGTACTCTGGTTTTATTGAACTGCAAATGAACGAGAAATAAATGTGGACTGGTGTATATATTTGCAAAAGGATTTTGTGTTTAATTTTGTTATAAGCAAATTTCTGATTATTTAATGTAAAAAAAGTAATCAAATACAAAAATTGTTTGTTTCGTTTATCACTCAAAAATATTTGTATCTGAACTGCTGCCGAATATATCTTATCAATAAAAAATTCCCTGTAATTGCTGTTTTAATTTAATCAATAAAACAAATTGCATTATTTCATAGATATGGAAAGAAAAGTGGCAAAACCACAAAATCCATTTCATGACTGCATTAAAGAGCGTCAAGGTATAACCATGACAAGTGAAAAAAATCAGTTTAAAAACAATTAAGTAGAAATTAATTATATATAGTTAAATTAATTTTTAAATTAAATAAAGAATTCTGGTAGGAAGTCAAAATTAATGCAATCTGTTCAGTTGTTTATTTACTTTTATTTACTCGATGCGCTACAGATTGGGATGTCGTAAATAATGAAAATTTAATTTCTACAAATTGATTAATCAATGGATATATTTAGCATCGGAATGCCACTGTATACTACATCACAATTTTGCTCAAACAATTCATTTAGTAAATTAAAAACAAATGTCGTTACAGTGACACGATTAAAAAACATCTTTGCAAAAAAAGATAAATTTACATTACATAACTTGCATCGAGGGCTGTCGTAAATTTCTGTATAACTTGTGTAAATTCAGAAAGAGAAGCATAATGAAACAAACATCTTTTTTCCGATGCAAACCTTTATAACTTTAACAGATAATCTAAATAAATACTTACATACGAAAAGTGTACAGGTCGACCGAGTCGAGTCGCAGTCGTTACTCGCAGTTGTGAACTTTATCGTCGAGTGTAGAAAGTGTAGTGCCAGTAAATTCGTAAAAATAAAACAGTCAACGATAATAGTTCCATATTTGCGATAATTTTTTTGTTTCTAAATTCGAATCTTGGATTTTTAGAAAATCATGGACGAAAAAAACTTGACCTTCTTGGCGCCACTGTTGGCAACAGAGAGTAAGGTTTTTTAGTTGTTCGTATTGAAAAAGTAGCTTATGCTTTCTAATACATATTCTCATTAAAAATAAAAAATGTTAATTTTGAATTATTAATTTTTGCAACTTTATTTCGAATTCAAATTTTGCATGGTAATACCTGCTGTTATAATTTTACAAATAAATACTTGATAATTGTTTAACATATACTTACAAATTAGACGAGTTTGAAATGTATGCGTCAGTATAGAACTATCTAATCTCACAGGACATTTACGTATATTTAATTTGCTCATAATAATAGTGATAATTTTACATGACAAATTGTGATAAAACGTGTCATTTAGCTTCCAACTTTCACCTCAACTAACCCATAAAATAAGGTTATTCTAAACTTAGTCAATATCTGTGATTAATAAATATTTTTTCTGTATTTTCTATGAATAAACGGAATGTGGATCGATTATAAGTTAATGTGAGATATCCTGAAAGATCAAAATGCAAATAACGTATAAATAATCTTTTATTTACATATGGTCGATACATTACTAGCGGTAAAATTCGTGAACAAGAAATCGAATAAATAATTTCTAGAAATTCTTTAAGGGTGTCATAGACTACATAATCGATTATAATATATCTATAATTTTTTAATATGAAGTAATGCACAAAAAAAGCCAATAAACTTGACAATTGATTGTAACATCAAGTGCATCATTACCACAGAATACGAAAATTTTCATCCTAAAAATGATAGAGAAATTATGCAAAATACATTCGCAATAAAATATTTTTCATTATGAGTAACGGTATCGGGAGAAGATTCCAAAACAATGTAATATTATCCAGAAAGGAGTAAGTAATACTGACTTTTCAAAAAAGTCCACAAAGAAAGTCAATACTTTAGTCTTATAAATATAACTTTAAACAGCAAGAAACATTGACAAAATGAGATAACGAAATACATTAAAAAAATTACCTTTATAATTTGACACAACCAAGTTAAACAACTTGGTTCTAGTCAAATCAGGATAAATTGTTGATAAGGTTAATATAAAAGTTTACATTAGAGAAATGAACTGCTTTTGTCATGTGTGTTACAAAATGCTAAATCTTAAGATGCTTACATCACAACAATTAAAAAAATATGTTGGTAATGTCAGAATACAATTGATGTATAAATAGTTGGTATCTTCAAATCGAAAAACGGTCACAATTTTCTACTAATACAATTAACGGTTTTACGTAAAAAATAACAATTTGTTCTCTCAATTCAAAATAATGAAAAACTATTTGAATCAGTGAAAGAATATTCACTACTGCAGTACTTTCATCATATTCACTGCATAAACAGTGAAGCGGCGAAAAAATTTCAGTGTTTCGCTTGGAAGATTCAAGCAGTGAATCAATTTTATTGTCTTATATAGCAACTTAATTTCACTGAGTAAAACAGTGAAATATCACTGCTTCTCAGTCGCTCTTTTTTCACTATGGCAATCAGTGACTGTTCACTCAAAATCAGTAACTGTTCACTGCAAATCAATGACTATTCACTAAAAATCAGTAACTGTTCACTGCAAATCAGTGACTTTTCATTGTTTTAAATTGAAAAAGTGTTTTTTAATAAAGTAATATTCTATTTTTTGTATCGTTTGACTGTAACTTGATACATAGTAAAATATAATTTTTACGAGTGTATAACAATAAAAAAAAGTAATTCAGTACAATGTACAGAGTTACTAAATACATTCTTAACACAGTCGATTTTAGTATAAATATTTATTAGTATAGACTAGTAGTATGAATTTCTTGAATAGCTTCAAGAAATAATTCTTTTCAGCCGTAACCATATTTTCTTACATTATAGAAGCATTAGGACGAAAAAAACGTTTATTAAGCACAACAAATTCTTGTTTATATTCAAGAAATAGAAATACAAGAAAAGTATTTTTCGATGCAAGGTAACGAACATTATTTTGTGATATACGTGTCCGTAAAGTAAACACTTTACGGACTCCTTTTAGTCCGTAAAGAGTGATTTTACGGACTGATCTCTGCACTATACGGACTAAAATCAGTCGGTAAAGTGCCTACTTTTGCGAACAGTGTATCAAAAAATAGTGTTCGCTCCTTGACCGTAAAATTTTACGACCTCGGTTTGGAGATTGTGCGTCCTCGGACCGGCTCGTAAAATTGAACTTTACGGTCCAGGACCGAAAAGTACTATTTCAGTACTGAAGCTCTAAACGTTTGATTTCGCGGACTGCATTTAGTCGGTAATGGGTTATGTGTTTGACAGCGCAGATTCATGTTACAGGTGATCCGCAAAATTTCATTTTACGGACTAAAAGTAGGCAGTAAAATCGAATTGTACTGTACCGAAATAGTTATTGTCGTACGGTGGGCGTAAAGGGCGACTTTACGCCCGCAGACAATTCTCATGTCCGAGGGACGGCGAAGTCGGCCCGAGGGTATAGAGTATTGCCGGAGGGTGTAAAGTCTTACGCCCCACGTGCGAACATTATTTTTCTCATACGTAGGCGGAAAGACATACCTCTTTGCGAATCGATTTGCAGGAGTAAAACTGACTTTCACGTCTATTGGACGTTAAGTGAAACGTAGGGCAAGAAAAGTTACAACCGTCGGCGATCAACGGCTCGAGGGCCGGCCTCGCCGGCCCGAGAATCGTTCCAATCGCCGGCGGGGGTAACTTTACGCACTAGGGTTCACTTTACGCGTAGTATGCGTAAAAGTGAACTTTACGCCCGCAAAAAGAGGCGTTTCTTCAGATGCACGTTACGTTAAAACATTAAAAGGTCGACAAAAAATTGCCCACAGTTTGTAAGGGATGGGCCACCACACGTGAAATTAATTTTAATATGCACACAAACTCGTATAAAAATTAGAGAAAAAATGATGGGGTTGTTGGGTAAATCAAATATTATATGTTTAAAGAAAATAGCCGCCATTTCGTTATTTTAGTTAATTTTTTAAAATATGTTATTACAATTTCCAAGAACATAAAATAGTTTAACGGAATCGAATAGAAAAAATTGGTGCCGGTTGGAAAACCGAAAAATCAAAAAGCCGATATATAAAAAAAACTGACAATCGAAAAGCCGACAGTTAAAAAAATTGATACTTAAAAAACGACTGCCCGCTTACCAATGTAGAGTTTGTCGGCTTTTTACTTGTCGTCATTTTGATTTGTCGGTTTTTCGACCCTCATCCAAAAAAATAAGACATTATCAAGAGGTAAATTGGTCAATTTGAACATTTGTTTCGCTGATTTTTTGAGATTCTACGTTTTTAACGGAGCAAATAAAAATACATATAACTTTTCAAATAATTTTTTTTGCAAATCGGTAAATTATGTGTCACCTTATTTTCCATGAAGAAAAACATATTTCAAAGACGATTAATTTGGTTATATTAATTTGGACTGTCGGCTTGAATCAAGATGAATTCGATCATTTAGGTTACTGTCAGTCTTTTAAGAGATGAATTTTTACGATGTATTTATTGCCCACGTGTGCAATTTAGTCATTGTATCATTTTTACGCGTACTTGAACGTAGTTTTTGTGTTTGCTTCTCCTGTTATGTAATAATTAATAATAGTAATAGTAATAAAATATTATCCTTTAATAGTAATAAAAACTTGTCTTCATTAGCCAACAAAATAAAAAATACAAAGCAACGACCCATTACCAATGCCAAAAGGAGAGCCACAACATAAAAAAAGTTGGGATGAAACTTTTCGTTTAGCGATTTTTCTAGCAGAATTGTCTTATCACGTCGCATTTTAGACAAATATAAAGTTAATGTGTAAAAATGTGCATTTTTTACCACAGTTCGATTGTTTTTGTAGCAATGAGAATTTACTTTTGACAAACGGATTATCGTTCCGAATGAAAAATTTTCCTACCAGGTCCCATTTTCGAGAATAGTAAGGTGAAATGTTTCGCTATAAAACAAGGCGAAATATAGCAAAAAAACACATTTTGACATATTTAACCTCACTGTTTTCGAAAGTAGGGCGTAATAGAAAAATTCTGCTACTGCTATCGTCTTTAGCGCTTTTTCAATGTATATTAGCGAATTACAAAAATAAAATGTGTTCTTACATATTATAACACCATTATTACTTTTTTCTGAAAAAGAGTACGTCAATTTCCAGATAGACCCTGTCGGCGCGGGTCGACTAAAAATTGACCGAAAATCGACCGTAAATTGGTTGATTTGTGCAAAGAATCGACCCAAAATTGACCGGCAATTGACCAAATGCCGACTACGGCCGATTTTCGGTCGATTTTCAGTCGACTTTTACAAAGTTGACCGATTAATGCATTTTGATTAGGTCAATATTAGATGGATTCAGTAAAAGTCGATTATAAATCGACTCAAAAGTGGCATTCGGTCAATTTTGGGTCAACTCCTTGCACATGTCGACCGATTGTCCTTCGACCCGGGTTGATAGGGGAGCCAGTTATATATTTGAAATAGACTGATGATTCTACTAGATATTGTTGAATAACTATCACGACGTCTCAGAAAATTGTTAAAATTAACAAAAAATTAGATAATTTACAAGATAACTTAGTAAATTTTCCTGCACTGAATTTCTTAGAATTGATTCGAATTTGCAATAACAAAGGCAATGCTTGATTCACATCTATGTTGAATATTGCATTTGTTTTAAAGCGTACATTTATTCTAGTAGAAATACAAATTATAATGTTTTCATTTATAAGTACCTAAGTTTTAAAATTCTATAGATTTTCCCGATTATGTTCCCTTAACTGACAATGAACGAACGTTACTTATGCTATTTGTAATCTCTAAATTTGAATAAGTGAGAATGCACTTCCGTAATTGAACAAGTGCCTGTACAGTTACTAAATAAGCATTCACTTATTCTCTTTACATGAAAGGGTCGAGCCGTGAACCTATATTAAGAATTAGTTAATGGAAGTAAATTTCCATTTTTATGGTTGAGAATCTGTAATTTGGTAAGACGGTTTTTTTTACTAAAGTTTGAAGATTATTTTTAAATTATCAGGTTGTTGATGTCAACCACTCGATGTGATAAAAAGTACGAATAATGCGTCTGTGCATTATTATTGCAAACAGAACTTGTGATTTATTCGGTTGGATATGTACGTACAATAAATTGGCATTTTAACTTACCATAATTCACGTTAATTTGCTCTATTATTTATGACACAAACATTGTAAGTATACGTAATAAAAAATGTTATGATACAAAATATCTACAAATAACATCAAACGTTCACTGAAAACTATCTGGAATATTTTAATAGTTTATCAAGTTACCTTAACCCTTTTTGCACGGGAAGACCATTATTTTTTTTCAACATTCAACGCTGTACCTTTTAATGAAATTGGGCTGAGAAACATTTGGTAGATACCATTTTCAAAGTTTGAAGCCTCCCCTTTCAGATCCCGTCGTTGAAATTGGCCTCTGAAGTAATATAAAAAGTTACTACAGCCTATTTGTTAAAAACAAAAAAACACGAAATTTTCGCGTTTTTTAAATGAAAATTCCGCATTTTGAAATTGAAAACGTCTTCCCAGAATATCGTAACCGCCGTAAAAAATGGCATGGAAAGCGGTTCTAACAAATCCCATTGGGCATTTTCGAAAATTCAATATGGCGGCTTCAACATGGCGGCTTAAATACAGGAAAACTATATTTTTCCGATTTATTCTAATCTCAGTAAACCTTCCTCAAACTCATTTCAAATACATGAATTCTATATCCAATATGTATAGAAGTCATAAAAATATCTGTATGAGGAACAAGAAGACGTATTCTGTAGAAAACGTGAAAAATTACGGTTTTCTACGGATAAATCGGCAAATTCTTTTCATTTTGGCCGTATTGTACTGTCTCTAAATATATATATATATATATATATATATTATATAAACATCGTTTATACCATATTTGGACCTCACAAGTACGACCTGGGCCATAAATATGTATATATATTTAGAGACAATACAATACTGCCAAATTACATTGCTATTGAATTCGCCGGTTTATTTTTTTTCTCCGTGTAGTTTGTACATTCAGTACTCAGCATGATTGCATCAGCCAAATATTGTGTTGCGGATAATAACATTTATTCATAAATAGATAAATAGTTAATGTCATAACGAATAAAACGAATAACAAATACCACTAATGTTCTAAGAAGTTCACAATTATTTTTAATATCTCATTTCAATATTTCAGTCGTTTCCATTTTACTACCTACTTTTCCTTATATTTCAGTTATATCTTTCTAAATGTGGTACACGGTTCTCGATTAATTACTACTAGTAAATACTAGCCTATATCCTAAAATAAATTTTAGGAGAAGTTTGAACCAGACGTTTCCATTGTTCAATCTTTTTTTTATTGTTTTAAAATAATGGTCATCTAATTCGTCAAACACTTTATACTTTTAAGAATATTTGTGACACTAATTGATGAAAACAAACATCACTGCAATTTTACAATGTCGAAAATAGTCTTAAATTTCATTAACTTTTAATGCCAAATTATGAATATATTTTAAATTTGTTGGGATAGACTAGAGCTTTTATTTTCTAATAAAGAAATCTTAAATTTCAAATTTTCTAAACCAGAATAAGTGATATTTCTACTTTCTTTTGTATATGAATATAATTCTTAATAGTGATTGTTCAGTCCACAGAAAACTCACTTAATTATAAAAGCGATGTTAGTCCATTATTGCAACCGGTGTAAACCTTAATTAGTTATTGTTCTGAGCTGTAACCTTCAAAGTACTGGACGCAAATCTTTATAAATAAACAAAATAATATTTAGAACAAGGGTGCAAATATCTATTCTATTTAAATATTTTATTAGTCTACCCGCAATATCCTTTCATTTGTCTACATACACTGAGATAAATTTTATAGGAAGACATCTTAAAATCAATCTCTTCTAATACGATTCTACATCCAACAATAAATTATATTCAAAATAGCGAACACAATATGATACTGCAACGAATCTAATTAAATAAAAGTAGTGCTCTTGAATGTTTTTCTGAAATTTTGAACATTTTAGCAATATGTTGTTACTTAACTTAGTTTGACCCGAAATTACAGATCTTAGACATCATTTCTATAGAAAAATGCGATTTGATAATTTTTAAAAACTTGGCGCTCTAAAGGTCAAGAATTTGAAATTCACATTTAATTATTACAAAAAAAAAAACAAAAAATTCTTATTACTTTAATTTAATTTTTCTGTGGGTAGAACTTCGTAAAAATTATTAAGTTTCGCGAGGAAATATCTGACAATGTAGTATTGAATCAAATGTCAACTTAACAGCGTGAATTCCAAATTATTGACCATTAGTAGATATTATTATGTAAAAACTGTTAAAGAAAGTCGTTATATCATGTTATATTTGTCGCTGAATGACAACTATTGTCAACTATAGTGGAGTTCTACTTTTTGTACAATAGAAATGAAGCTTCTCCTGCAAAAGATGGTTGTAAAAGATGTCGTTTCATTCTCTAAAAAGTGAATTTTAATATAAGAAATGTTAAGAGTATAAAATTTAGTAATATTTCCTGTTTGTGCGATTTCCTGGTTTCATACATATGTACACGTGTACATTTATGCGGCATGTACACATTGTAATTATAGTTATACAAGTCCGCCATGCCACAACTCGGTACTCACGTTAATGTTTCGCCCACGTTGAATATCATGTACACGGCATTATTATTCAAATGTCCCTTGAGCTCATTTATCTAATCGACAACGTGGTTAATATGTATATTTTCATGCTCTCACGAGGGATTATTATCAACTAAACACTGTATTATATGCTACGAGCAGATTTGATTGGAAAACCTTCGTAAAAATGAACAGGCTCTATATTACATTACTACTTATTGCGTTAATACGCACAGAGAACTATTAATTTCCTTTTTTTTCGACTCATCACAGGCAGTGTAATGAGAATCTTGTTGATTCGACTATGAACCGCGTACGTAAAAAGTTTGTTTCGTGATTCTAGATACAAAATATATATTTTTGAAGTTTACTTAAAATATGGTGAATAATCTTAATGGCAAAGTACATAGAAGTTTCGTTAGGTAAGGTTTCTTTAACACTTCTGAAACTATTTGTTTTAACATTGATTTTGCTTTTGACTAGTGAAGTACAATTTCTGAAGTATTTTTTGATTCTAAAAATGATGCGGATCCTCAAGAAAGGTGAGGTTAATTCTGTAAACGTTTCCATTTTTGGACATATTTAAAATTATTTTCTAGCAGAAGTGAATGTTTCAGGAAATATGTGGTTGACGAAAAATGCAAATCTTTACATATTTAACCTCATTCTTTTTTAAAATTGCAGGATTCATAATTTTTATCAAAAAGTGTTATTTAAAATAAGTTCGTACTTTTCCTACGTTTTTTATTTGATATTTTGATTTAACAGGCTGAGGTTTTCAGACATTGTTAAGTGAGGATCTTTAACTAACTTTATTTGTATTATTTAAACATGAAACGCATTCGCAATGCTTACGCATGATGTTGGTGACGAATTTCCATGTCTGTGGTTACAAATTGGTTCCATAATGGAATGGATACATATATGTACATTGCGGTCAATGCTCGGGAACCGTAGAATTTAGTAACAGTGTACTATTATGCATTTATGTATTATCGTTTTGATTATATTTATTAAGTTAAATGCGCAAATATAAGCTACAACTTCGCAGGTATTTTAAAACAGTTTGAAAATATCAAAAGAGAATATTGTCTCTTCTCAGGGTTCTTTCCAAATAGTATCATTTTTACTATTTCTCCAATTGTTCAATTTTTACTTAAAAGATTTTCGAGGGGATCAAACAGTTTTTTCAAACGTAAATCGAATACACTGAACAAAATGCTTAGTAAAATTCACGATTTGTCATTTGATGAATTGCATCAGTTGCAATAACTACTGTAAAGTAGTTTTTAACACTACGGGAGTAGAACTTGATTTTGCGCCCTGCACTGATATATTCAGGCGCAAATTATTGATCTCCTACATATTTCGATAAATTTAATTACTTACTATGCACTCTAATAAAAATAGCAAAATAAACAACATCGACCCGTTTTGGCGAACTAAAAAAGTTTCTTTTACTGCATTTCCCTTAACTATACAGCGCTCGATAAATTTATTAAGAGTATCGAATAAAAAGTAAAGAATAGATGTCTTGATATATATGTATATAAAGAAGAAGGGAAAATACAAAATTGGACGAAAGAAGGGGAAATAGAATATAGAAAAAGAATGCAGAAAGTAGAATGGAAGGAAAAAGGGGTAAGGAAGGAGTGGGAAGAACTAGAGACAAAGACAAAAAAGGCGATAGTAGAAAGGAAAAGAGGAAGAAAAAAAGAGTTAGGGTGGGTGCCGTGGTGGGATAATGAGTGTAAAAGAAAGAAGAGAGAGGCGCATAGAAAGAGAAAAGAATATAGAAGAAAACAGAACGAGGAAGATTATAGGAAATACGTTACAACAAGAAAAGAGTATAGACAATTATGTGAGGAAAAGAAAAAAGAATACAGTAGACAGGAAGAGAAAGAGATAGAGAAAATTAAAACGGAAGAAGAAGCGTGGAATTTTATAAATAAGGGAAGAAAACGAAGGGAGGAAATTGACAAAAGTATAAGTGTGGAACAGTGGGAGGAATACTTCATGGAAGCACTAGGAGGGGCAAGAAGAAACTTAGAAAAAGAACATAGGGAAATGAAAGTGAGAGAAGGAAATGAAGTAAAACAAGATGAAATAATGAGTGAAATAAAGAGGTTAAAAAGAAAAAAAGCAGCAGGATCGGATGGTTTAAAAAACGAGGTATGGATAGCGGGAGGCGATAAGGTGGCAGAAAAGCTGGGCGAGATAATTAAAAAAGTATGGAGGGGAGAAGGTTTTCCGGATAGTTGGAGGATAGGAATAGTAGTGCCAATATGGAAGAGAGGTGAAAGAAATATAGTAAGCAATTATAGAGGGGTAACACTAACCAGTACTGCATACAAAATATACGAAAGCATTCTGAATAAAAGAATAGTAAAGGCGTTGGACGAAAATGGAGGATGGGGGAGATCACAAGCAGGATTTAGGAAAAATAGAGGGACAATAGGAAATATAAAGATGTTAAAGCATGTAATAGGGAGGAGGCTGGGTAGAAAGGAAAAGGTGTATGCGTTCTTCGCAGATTTGAAGGCAGCTTTTGACAGATTGGATAGAGAGATTTTATGGAAGATGATGGAGAAAAGAGGAATAGAGAAAGATCTTATAGAGAGGGTAAAAGAAATTTACGAAGAGACGAGATGTAGAGTAAGAATAATGGAGAAGGAGAGTAGGGAATTTATAGTAGAGAAAGGAGTTAGGCAAGGATGCCCTCTAAGCCCTACATTGTTTAATATATATATTGCTGATATAGAGGAGGAAATGATGAAAGGGCCTGGGGGAGTGAAAGTAGGAAGGACAAAAATATGGTCATTGGAATATGCAGATGATATAGCTATAGTAGCAGAAAAGGAAGACGGATTAAGAGCGATGATGAGAATGCTAAAGAAATATTTAGAAGATAAAAAATTAGATTTAAGCGTAGAAAAATCCAAAGTGATTGTGTTTAAAAATGATGGAGGGAAAGAAAAAGAAAGGAAGTGGTGGTGGGGAAAAGAGAGTATTCAAGAAGTATAGAGGATTAATTATTTAGGATATGTAATGAAAAGAAATAATAGAGAGGATGAACATGTAAGAGAGCGGGTAAGAAAGACGAGAATTGCGATGGGATGGGTGTGGAGTTACGGGGAAAGGAAATTTAGAGGAGACATAAGATGGAGGTTAAAGCTATTCGATAGCATAGTAAAGGGGGTGTTGATGTATGGAGTAGAAATCTGGGGATATAAGGAGTGGGAGGGGGTAGAGAGTCTACAGGAAAAGTATTTAAGATGGATTTTAAAATTAGATAGAGGGACGCCAGGATACATAGTAAGAGAGGAATTGAAAAGAGAAAAAATAAGAAATGAAGCAGGAAGTAGGGCAGGTCGCTATGAGGAGAAAATGGAAAAAGGGGAGATGGGAGAAGTGGGGAAAATCTGCATAGTGGAAAAGAGAAAAGATGAAAGAGAGAGAGTAGAGAAAGAATGGGCAAGAGATAGTTTGGAGAGAAGGAAATACTTGTGGAGGGTAGGGCAGAGTGAGGAGGCGCTGAGAGCGGAAGGGGAAGAAAAATGGGAAAAACTGAGGAAAAGGGATAAAGAGGTAGACGAACAGGAGAGGATAGAGCAAGTGAGAAAGTCAAAGTCGTGCGTAGAATATAGGAGGGTAGAGGGAATCCCAACATATATGAGAGAGAATAGAAAGAGGACGGAAGGGAAGAAAATACAAACGATAGCAAGATGGAGATGTGGAAATGAGATAAGGGGTAACAGGTATTGGATGAAAGAAGAGGATAGAAAGTGTAGGCTGTGTGGGGAAGAAAGAGAGTGTATGAGACATCTTCGGGTGTGTAAAAAATTGGTAGGAGAGAATGAGATAAGAATGGATGTATTAAATGAAGACGGGAGAGGGTACAAGTGGATGGAAAAAGTAGAAAAAATGCGAGAGATACAAAGAGAGAATGAGAGAGAGGGGAAGTAAAATGGAATGTAGCGTAGAATGAACATCGAAATGGTAAAATGTAAATAGAATTGTGCCGGTGAGGTAAGAGGGGTATTGACAGATGTAATTAGCGAGCGAGATAAAGTAAATGACGGGGAGAGGGAAAGAGTGAGAGAGGGATTGAGCAACGAATGGAAGGACAGAGAGAGGGAGAGAGAGAGAGATAGCAGCAGAATGGAAATGTAAATCTTAGATTGAAAGCGAGAGAATGAAATTAGATGTAGAAATGTAGTGTGAGAGTTGTAAACATAAAGTTTGTAAATAGTGCAAAGGTGATCGGAAGCCATGTAAGCACAAAATTGTGGATACATTAAATAAATATATATATATATGTATATAATATAAAATAAATTTGAATGATTTTAAGGACACTTCGGCCACGGACTGAAATTAGAGTAAAGTAATGATGTTAATGAAATTTAAAATTTCTTACCCTCAGTTAACATGAAATATTAAAGTTACACACCAATCTAATAGAAATATCTTTATAAAGGTATGAAATATCTTAATCCTCCATAAATGTTAATAATCGGAAGTCTAAATGCATTTTATCAGATTATTTACATATAGTGGTATTTATTTACTAAAGTGCATTGGTGTAGATTTTCATGATATTCATCTGTAAATGACAACAGACTATTACAAATAGATCATTATCGAATAGTATAATATCAGTTAATCCTTTGATAGGAGAGCGTGAGGATAGTGCATTGACGTTAAAATAATATGAATCGTGCAAAATAATAGAAATACTTTCTTGTTATACTAATTATGTATTTAATGTTTTAAAAAAAATTCTGTGAATAAAATGTTGCAAACTACGTTGTTATACCTTCCACAACATGAATTATGGATATCCTACAAAACCCCAATAAACTTTAATTCATTATTTTACGATTATTGCTATGCTTCCTTTATCAGAAATCAAGTGATTTTACACAAGATCCGCCTCAATTAATGTAAATTTATTTCCTTAAAATGTTGCGACTGAAGCAAGATAAGTAAGCATTGATAATTCCAACACACGTGCTTGAGATATCGTTTTCTCCACACGTGACATGCAGAACTAAAACGGAAATTGAATGCTATTAAGAGTTAATCATCGTCCTCGTCTGTTTGCGCTATAGAAATTAACTTAAAAACCAAATCAGTTTTGGACTGCTACGTTTCAAGTTGATTTCATCCTGGCGATTCCATTCAAAACAATGGGTTGATACGTCTTATATGGGGGTCATTCCATGACAAAAATATGAAAATTGTGGTCTATGCCCCGGAATTCAACGAAAATAAAATATTTATTAGGTATAGATGTGAGATATGTTGGGGTGAACATTTACAAAACAACGTCCAAATAATTTTTATACTATGCCATATTAATTAACGTAATTATGTGTGCTGGTTATGAATATGATGATAACCATTGGTAGTTAGTGAAATTGAAGCCGTCATTTTGAAAAAAACTTTTTTCAGTTTTTTGTATTTATTTCGACAAATATGAGGTTTACGAACAAAAATGTTTTAAACAAAAAATGTAGGGCTTGAAATTTTCATAATAAAGTTCGGATGAGTTTATTCACATTTTTTACTAGAACTGGTATACTAATAAATACAGAAAACTAGGAAAAGTTTTTTTTTTTAAACGATGGCTTCAATTTGTATGACTGACAATTTTTATCAGCATAATCGTAAATAAGAGCCTAAAATAATTTCAAATGTCTGCAATTCTTTTCTATTCTCGTTTTCTTTAAATTTATGTTAAGGAATTGGATGCCTACTGTTTCGATTCCGGTCAATACATACAGTTTCGGTTGCTTTTCTCTATTTATCTCGATTCTTTGCTAATTATTCAAATGTATTCAACATACAAAAAAAAAACATTTTTCTGTCGTTTGAATTAATGTGCATTCAATAAAAATAGAGAGAATATGATGCCTATTATCCTTTATTTTGCAATAGATTGAATTCAAAATAAAGAAAGCACAAGATTTAGCAGCTCTCGTTGAGTCGTTTTGCATTATAGCTAAAACAGTGCATAAAAATTTTGATTGTCAAAAATTTATTTTTCATACTTGATAAAACAAAAGAAAGACTACTGAATCGACTGATAAATTATATTCTTGTTGATTTTTATAAAGATGGAAAGTTTTTAAACATTTTCATAGTAAACATTTTTAAATATCAGTATTGAAACCCACGTGAAACGATTCTATGGATCACGAAACTTGGCACTTTCTGTAGAGCTTTTTACAGGTTTTCTGTGATAATTATTCTACAATTGTCTCCAGGGAAATTCTATACGAATTATATACAAAAACTCCAGAAGAAATAGGGGAATTCGATAGGTTTTCGATATCAAGGTGTATTGTTCTCGTGGGTACTTATTTTTATGTTTATTTTATCATTATTTTACGAGAAATGAAATCCAATGAATGTATTATATTCCCAGGTTATTATATTTACTTTTTTTATAAACAGAGAGTGGAAAACAAATGAAAAGTAATATAAGATTGATTATTTTAACGATAAAAGGTTAACGAAATGTTATTGATATTATGAAATATATGATATTATGAAATTAAACATATTTCAAATGGAATTGAAATACACGATTAGCGTTCTGACATAATATTAATAATGTGAATAACAATGTATTTCGTTTACACAAAATTTCAGCGAATAATTTATCAATTTGTGTTTGTGTTATTAAAAAAAGCCAAATTTAAAATCATTCACTTGAGTGTGAGTCCAAAAACCTACAAATAAAAAAACCGACAATAGAAAAACTGACACTTCAAAAAATGACGGTCCACTTGTCGATGTGTGTATTTTATTATGTGTCGGTTTTATAACTGTCGCTTTTGTCACCTATTGGCTATTTTTTTCGGGTTTTTGACCCGTACACATTCACGGTTATAGACACACACGTAATTATTACTATATCATCTTTATTTTTAAATTCGTAGCGTCTATTAAAGTGGCAATTTGTTCATTTTCGTAACAGTAATACGCTCATTCAAAAAATTGGGGATTGCATACACTGAAAACGCAAAATGAAAAACTCTTCATGACCTTCTGTTATTCAAAAATGGGAGTAAAACTTTTCGAATATTTACCCATATAATGTACTTCAACAAAGAAAAAGTTTGGGTTAGGGTAAATTAAAACCACTTAAAATAATCCCATTATTTAGGGATTTCGATGATTTTTTTTTATTTTGTTATTAATTACATATTTCGTTATTTGTCAGTGAATCATTTAAATTATAAATACTCGGAAAAAGAGTTGTGTTAGTACGGAAAACACTAAAAAGTGTTTAACACAATTATTGTATCACGGTTATCAAAAATATGTCATTTTAATTCAGTGTTTTTTAATACATTTTTTTTCCATTTTTTACTCAATTGAAGTTGTGATTTTGTAACGTCGGATTCTAAGAGCAACAATGTTCACAATGTTGATTTTTATATGGACAAAATTATTGTATTAAATAATGCAACGTAAATGAGACTTTTTTGTTAGCCAAGTCATGTGTTTGATTAATCTTATAAGAAGAACAAATTGTGCTTTTTTTATATGAATTGAAAATTGAATAAATTATGATAAATTGAAAAATATATAAAAATTCCTATAAAAAATTAATCTCTCATTTCTTTTAGCACTTTGAGTACAAAAACTTTCTAAGTGATAGGAACCTGACTCCCAAGTCTTTAAGTTTCATATTCAACATTTCATTTGGATTTTTATACATTATATTGATAAAAATATTGCAGAAATTGTAGAAATTAATTGTCACTTTAGTTCCATTTATTTTTATTTGTAATTTTCATGTTCTGAAGAATGATCCTGTTCCAAAATGCTATTTACAATTTTAAGGGAAATTATAATGATGTTTTAACTAAATTTGTTATTAACATATAATACAATACGATAACGTATACAATTGTTTTTAAATCTTTTTATTGGACAATTCTTGTATAGTGTACAAACAAGTTTACATGTTTTATAAATTTACCTCCCTACAAAGATAGTATTGTTTTTCTGTTTAACTTATACATTAGTTATTTGTAAACAAGAAAGAGTCTTGTATTTACAGTATGGATTGTGGAATTTTTCATATTATGAGGAAGAAATCAATGAATAGTAGAAATGATTTTTACCACTAAACTCCATGCATATCAACATTCAACCCATTTAAGATTTTACAATTGGATTAGACATTGCGTCTTGAATATTTTACTCTTGAAGAACTACTCCTTTTACCTAAATCTTCATTAACAAAATTGGCTCATCTTTCACTCAAAGAAATTGAGATTGAATAATCTATATTTGCATTTATTTGCAACTTGTTACTTTGAGTAGATGCTTAGTATATCTTAAAAAGCTAAACGATAAGAATCATATTCCGCAGTTTTCTGCGATAAGACTTAATTGCTTTAACAATTTGTAATAAGCATAGTCTCTTTTTTGGATTTGTTCGACAAGCAGGCAGTGGGATGACGACGACACCGAGGAACAGAATCAAACATGCACTCAAAAGGAGAGTACCGATTTTATCATGGCTTCCAAATTATTCCCTGAGCAAATGCCTGCAAGACTGTCTAGCAGGGATTACGGTGGGGCTCACTGCCATTCCTCAAGGGATTGCCTATGCTGTAGTGGCTGGATTACAACCACAGGTATGTACGAATTCGTAATGTTCATGTATATGCAAAGGAGAAGACGAATTTTGAGCTTTCTTACATACAAATTAGTCAAATGAGAATCAATAATGCCAGTAAAATCGAATTAAATTCGAAATGAACAGAAATTTAATTTTGATTAAATTTTTGATCGTGGGTTTTGTAATTACATCGATTGTAATAACCACGAGGATTGTAATTGTTGTATGCTTAAAAGACGCCGAATTGCATATAAATAGATTTGTTTAAACAAGCATTACTTGATAATAACAAAGCTTATTATTATATAAAACGATGAATGCAGTTAACTTCAATTATGTCATTAACAAAATTACTGATTTGACCAACGGAGTGATGGTTGCAAGTTACACATTTCAGAATTTAATTTTCTCAAATTATTTCTCAAAAACTACTTGGTATTATTGGTACACTTTTTTTAATTACATAACGACTTGCATACTAATATTACCTATTTTTTATTAATTTGTCTTATATAAAAATAGTCGAATATTATGCGGATTTTAATTTGCGATCCTCCAGAGTCAAACTATATTACAATTTAACTAACTTTTAGTCCTCACGTGCTTATGCACTTTTTAGCTAATGTTTGCAGAATTTATTTCTATCATGTATTCATTCCCATGCATTCAAATTTGTTGGTCTTCATTATTTCTGTCTATGCTTGAAAAGCCTTTAAAATTGTCTGGAGTCAAAACGAGCAACTCTTAGATATAGGATAAACATTTAAGGTCTCACGAATGACTATCGGCTCACATTATAGTGTAATTTAGATTTTAAAAAAGGAGAATTTGATTTCATCATTAAATTTGTTTTTAAGTTGGGTTTCAGTAACATAATGTCGCGTGTATCGTTGCATTTCTAGGTGAAAATTTTAGAAAAATAACTTTAAATTAAATGCAAAAACTATACGTAAAAATCTATCATTGAAGACAAAAACCCAAGCTGTAAAATAGAGCAAAATTATGTCGTTTCGGCCTTCAGGGCGAGAGATTTTCTCGACCACAACTTATTCACCTAAAATAGGAGTCGAATTAAGGAAAATGAGGCAAAATGGAAGTCATTTTACGGTTGAAATTTGGTAATACAAAGAACTTTGTGAGGTTGCAATCCGACTTTGGTAAAATGGTCCTGTAGTAGGTCGAAAACCGGTAATATATTGTTGTAATTTTCATTTATTTTGGAAGTAATTCTTCCCAGATCTCTGCCCATTTTGTTTCTAATCTTTTTCTGAAATCTGTCGTTTGGATAGCTCTTTTCTTATATATCTATGCCTTCCATATAATTTAAAGTGCTGAATAATAGAAGCACTACACAACAAATGAAGTAAAACCGGATATTTATCGAGTTGCAAATTAGGGCCCAGCTTGGGACCGGAATGAATGATCAAAAACAGATTTCTACTAGGGTACTTTTTAAAATAAAATTCCTCATAACGCAGCATTAAATTTACATACGAGGAAACCCTTTCTTAACAAAATTGGTCACTACATTGTTAAAAATTAACTCGCCAAGTAATTTATTTATTGTGCGTTGACCAGACTGAAATCATTTTTTAAACAGGACTTTAAAGGCATTTCTATGTTTACATAATTGTTGATGTGTATTAAAGTATTGAAAGTCTAGTTGACTTATAAAGCAAATTTTTGATCTAAAAGTAGCAACTTAACCCATTAACGCTCAAATGCACACAAACTTTACTATAACTTCAACACTTATTTTCAATATGAAATAAATTTAAAAAAAAATATAAACTATCAAATTATACCATTTTCATTACCGTTCTTTCGAATGGTAGTAAGAAAATTTAAAAAAAAACTGAAATTGATATATGATTTTGACATATAGTAGAAAAATATGATTTTTTACAAATATCAAGTTTTCGATACAATATCTTATTTTGAGTGAACTAAAATATATTGTAAGGGTGCACTCGATAGTTGTACTTAAAAGATACACTGGTATATATCTAAAATGTTGGATATCAAATTCAAAATGGCCACTGCATTTACAAATTGCTTTTCCAAATTTTATCATATTTTTTCTTGAAAACTATGAACTTTAGAGAAAATTTTATAAGAATAATTAGGTTCTAGAATAAGTCGAAGAATACCCTCGACTTTTCAGAATGTATTGGTACAATTTTTTATTTTTGATAAACTCGAAAAATCGAAATTTTGAAGAAAGTCATTTAATTTGGTATTATTATATAGTTAAATACTGTATCAAAAACTGGATATCTGTAAAAAATGTATCCTGAAAAATCATGTTTTTCTACTATATATGTCAAAATCATACATAAATTTAATTTTTTTTTAAATTTTCTTACTAACATTTGAAAGCGTGGCCTAGAAAAAGGTGGAATCTGATTTTTTTTATATTTTAGAAATTTATTTCATATTGAACGTATGCGTTCAAGTTGCAGTAAACTTTTTGTGCATTTGGGAGTTAATGGGTTAATTAGTATATTTTCCCTTGGCTTAGGCGGGACGATTCTTCTTGCTCGGTTACGAAAGAAAAAAGCATTGCACTTAATTACAGAATCGTTTTATACGTCAATACTGATTGTTGAGTTTTTGAATTACTGTAATTTCCAAAAAACAAAATTCCTTCATTCATATATATATGCATTTATCTTCGTTTTAACGAATATCTTAAAATATAAGAACAATTGATTCTGATTTAAAAACAAAAATTATTTCACATCAAATCAGTGAAGAAAATATATCTACATCGAAAGATATTTTTATTCTAAACGCTTCTAATAGGTTAAAGGATTATGAGAATCCGGTATCATACTGACAATTACATTAAAAGAATGCAACTTAAAAAATTGCGTTTTCCCATGACTTTCTAATAAAAAGAAGCGATTAACGAGATTTTTGAAAATTTCGCAACTTTCTTAAATTTGTATTTTATTTTGTTCAACAATTGAAATGATGGTGAAATTCGTGAGCAAATTCGGCAGATTTGGACGTTAAATGCTAAAAAATATATGCGACATTTATTAATTTTTATCGTGAAATTTAATAAAAATTTTTGTTTAATAATTAGGTACTAATAATAGGTTACTTTCTGAAATTTTAAAACATTAAAATGTGTGGTACTAAATGCATTTGCGAGTACATGATGAGAATTAAATAAAATTGCTCATCAACTTCAATCGTCTGCACACTCTTATATCAGATACACAGTTAAGTAGTACAGTAAGAAAACTCTTGAATAATATTGCATAAGTAATAAAAAATGTTATATTTCAATATTCATTTTCACTTAATTATTTCAAATTTAACCGTTTGATTCATTACTTGGTATAATATTGATATTTGAATTGAAATTGCAGTATGGCCTGTACAGCAGTTTCATGGGATGTTTCGTTTACCTGATCTTTGGAAGTACCAAGGACGTTACGGTTGGACCGACAGCTATAATGGCGTTGTTGTCTCAACGATATGTTCTGGAGTACGGTGCAGATTTAGCGGTAAGTATACCCACAATGATTAAACTTGTACCCAAGTAGTTCCTGTCAAAATCTGTAATAATTTTGAATGTAATTAGTTGATGGCAGTAATTACGTATACGACAAAGATTTCTAGTTTTATTACAAACTATGAGAATCAACATCAATTATGTTATAATTCCCTTATAAACTTAAGTTGAAAGGTCATGATAATTAACAAATTTTTTAATAATACTCAGAAATAATGAGCTAGGTTATTAAAACATTTATTTATTTATTCCGTAAAATATTAATTCTATTTTCGATAATTCGAAAAAAAATTATTCTAGCCATTGCAAATTATTAGCGAAACGTACCTGCCTAAGAACCTAAACTGAATAGATTGGGCAAGACCAAATAGTATTAAAGATTAGTAAATAGTGCTAAAGTTATCAGATTCTAGAAGGTAGTCATTTCTGAACGGGAACACCTTTTTTATATCTTCTTTAAAATACATTTGAGTTATCTTGTTGAAAATCGGTTGTCTGTCTCTGTTTATTGGATATTTTTTTCGTCAGGTTCTGTAGCCATCATTTTTATTTTAGAGTTTTGTAGTATTGATCTCTCGAAGTAACGGTCTTCAGTCACACTCCATTTCGATTTCATTCTGTTCCTATTTTAAATTGACAATTAAATGTTGTTACTTTAGTATTTTGATTCTTGCATGAGACTAAATTATCCGACTGATACTTTAGTGAATCTCGTATTAAAAAAATTATGTCATCAGGCGTCTCAGTCACGTTACTTGAACCCAATTTCGAAATAGTTCAAAAAATCGGTAAACAAATTTTATTTATGCTATATTTATGCAAATAATTTTGTTAATAAATATTGTTAATAATAATTGATGACCAAACTTATTTAAATAAGAGAGGCTGATCATCGTCGCAATGATAAAGGATAAAAAACAAGAATAGTAATTTGCAAAACATTTAGTATGCTGTGGGTGCAGATCGAAAGATGGAAAGTCATAAAAAAATACACATTGACAAGCTGACAGTCGTTTTTTGACCTGACGGCTTTTTGACCTGTCGGCCTTTTGATCTGTCGGTTTTTTGATTTGTGGGTTTTTCGACCCGCATCCCTTCATGTGCGCTTGTCGATATTCATATTTTTTAGAGTATATTAATAAAGGGTTTTTTCAATTCTTTAGATAATTACAAGCTATATACGTGGGAAATGATTTTCTTTATTGGGTGGATGTATAAATCATCTCGTTAGGCCTACTAATTATATTATGCCTTTCGTTCTCAATGATTACATATAGATTCTTAGCGAATTCAACAACTTTATTTATTCTTAAATAATAAAATATGGGCATAATTGAATTAATATATTTCGCTCCTATTTAAAACATACAGACACATAATTAATGTGTCATTAATTAATGACTATTATTAAACTAAATATTTTAAGATTGCGTTAATCATTTCTTGGTCTGCTGTTGCAAAACTTTCTTTCTACACATGAACGGCCGGTTATTAAATTTGTCAACCGTTATTTAAATAAATTTGTCAAACTCATTAGTCCAGCCTATGCAATTGGCTTGATGGTATTCACATCGATCCCATTTATTAACGCAGCAGAATCTGAGGAATGTTTCGTACTGCATGTGATATATTTACTTACTTCAATGGCTGGCTGATTTTTGAAACAGCGAATATAGCCAATGGCTTATAATGTCTGTAGATTTACTGCTTTATGTAATTTGACTATTAAAATAAAAAGATTTCTCGCATCTCTTTTCAAATCGTTCGTTTAGTAATTATAATAAAATTATTGATGCTACACATACTTTCTTCTTGTTTTTGAAGAAATGTAAAAACGGTAATGTAGTTATTTCTTAACTAGAAAATAAAAAACAAGTGTATTTAAATTAAACATGTATTAAAATTAAAATTAAATAAATTTCATCTAAATCCCTCTGTTGGTGTATTTGGATGAAACGGATGAAATATATTATTATTGCTATGAAAATTGCATTGTGTTGATTACATTTATAAAAGATTATTTCCATTTAATAAACACTTACTAACACAAATAATTAATCGTAGTAATAAGAAAATATATCATCCGTTGAAACAACACATTTCATTCTGCTATTGGTTGTACTGTTTATTGTGCAATTAAATTTTGTTCAGTGTATGGAGTTTAGTCTAAATAATCTAAATCTAAAATTCGCAACCGGCTTAATTTAAGCCGAAATTCTGGACAATATTTAATTTTTTGTACTACGTTTTAGCTATATGCTAAGCTCGTTTTAAGACTTTTGAAGAACTTTCAGTCGAACTAAGGTTCTTTTTATTACATCTTATAATTAGCTAAATGTAATTAGTCTTAATTTATGTCTTATTTTTATCAGTGTAGCTTCATAATTTATTGTTTTTCGTAACGTTTGTAATTTACGTGATTTTATGGGAGAACTAGCACAAAATTTGTTGCATTTATTCGAGATGAAAATAAATCTATTGTATATTGGTTCAGATTTTTTAAATTATTTTGTTAAATGCTAATTCAGATAATTCTCACTCCATATCAATATTTTTTATTGGAAATGCAGCATCTGCATCTACATTTTCTATAGAAGGTATATATGATTCAGTTATCAACATTTTTCATCTTTTATACTACTGCCATATGTCACGTGTAAGGTTATTTAATTATGGAGATTTCATTCCTCCAGATTTATCATTGTAAGCCGCAGTGCTGCAGTATTATCTGTGCATAATAGTATTTCGTATTCGCGTTTATTGTTGTACCGTGTTGCATGGTTTTTTTCAAAATCAATTAACTCTATATCCATTGCGTAAGAAATTGCAAGTGCTAATGCTAGAATGACCCTGAAGTGCTGGTCTCGTATTTACCTATATGATTGGTAAAGGGTCTTTGAATTTCCAAATTATTTTTTGAACATTCCGTTACAAAATCGTTGTTCCTGTCATATTTTTTCAAAATATTATAGGAATTAATTATAACAAAATGTAAGTGTTTGAACTTTGATTTGAATTAGCGCGCTGCACTGGCGCTGGCGAAATGTGGAGCCCTCATACGGACGAGGCGTGTAGTAGTTTTACTTCGGAGACACCAAGAAAAGCGCGCGGTGTTCCGCAGAGTTGATCGTCGATCGCGTACCGCTACAGTTACTCTTGTACCCTAACCTGTATAATTAAAATGTAAAATAAAGAAACCTACAAAATTGGGGGCTCAGCCGGGATACGGAGCATTCTTGTAAGAACGCGGGAGTGTGGTAACGACGGTGACGAGTGAAAACCGTGCGAAAAGACGTTTCGCAATTTTCCTGCGAAAAGAACCTTCGCGACCAACGACGAACGAAAGCCTGCGAAAAGACGTTTCGCGATTTTCGTGTAACATATCGGGAAGGATCGGCGAAAAGACGTTTCGCGACCAACGACGAACGAAAGCCTGCGAAAAGACGTTTCGCGAAGGATCAGCGAAAAGACGTTTCGCGACCAACGGTGAACGAAAGCCCGGTATCGCGAATTTAGTAAACGCGTTGTGAGGAAAGAAGGGTTAGCGAAAAGACGTTTCGGGACCAACAACGAACGAAAACCCGCGGAAGGACGTTCGCTAATAACGACGAAAACAATGTGCAAAACAGACAGTTTTGTAAGCAACGAAGAGGGACGATTCAAACACGTAAAAGTGAGAAGTGCATTTTTGTGTTAACAACAGTAAAGGAAGAACTTCCCCAACGACGTGCGTGTGCGTGCCGGTAGTAAGACAAAGGGAAAACGATCGCCGCCACTGCTGTTCGGCGTGACGTTGCGTGCCCGACTAAAGAAGTGTTCGCTTTTATCGACGATTTCCATAATTTATGACGCGGTTGTCTGTGCGCTTATTCGAGTTTCGGTATTACTTGTTCGCGTCATCCGATATCCAAATAATCGCAACCAGTGATTTAAAGAAAAATGGATTCGCTAGGGCAGATTGATTCGATTCGAAATAAAATCAAAATAGCACCACGGTCTGCGGTGCTAGCGCTGCATAGATTAATCTTTGAAACAGATGGAGATAGAGGTAATAGAAAACGGATTCGTGAATTTGCTGGTTTTACTTTTGCAGGCGATTCAGATGCCTACCGGGAAAAACTCAATTATTCAAGCGCCCTGACGACCGGAGATCTTATTTCAGTGTGTAATATACTTGGATTGGATGACACAGGCAACAAAGAGCAGTTAAGGCAAAAAATAATTGTTGGACTGATGGATTTAAATGAGTTAGCCCAATCTAATCAAGCTGAAACGGAAGACAACGAAAATGATGAAGATGACCAAGAGGAAGATATACTATCTGTTCATAATAATGCAGTTATGGATCAGCAAATACCGCAAGAATTTCAGATAGAAAGAGCTCGACGCAATGATAATGCTCGTTTTGCAATGAATTTTAGAGATATAGAGGATACAATCAGACCATTTGACGGAAATGATGATTATCCCGTCGAAAGATGGATAGCTGACTTTGAAGATGCAGCTCTAATGTTCAATTGGGACGACATTCAAAAATTAGTATTTGCAAGACGATCATTGACAGGTTTGGCTAAATTATTTGTGCAAAGTGAAACAAAAGTTAATTCGTGGAATAAACTCAAAGAAATCTTAAATGACGAGTTTGCAACAAAGTTGTCTGCAGCAACCTTGCATAAAATGATGGAAGAACGTAAACTCAGGAAAGGAGAAAGTTTACAGGAGTACTTCCTAGTAATGAAGGAGTTGGCATCGCGTAGATCAATGGACCCAGACACTCTATTCCATTACGTTATCGAAGGACTGGGTGATAGTCCAAGCAATAAGGCGATATTGTATGGCGCTACATCAATAAAGGATTTCAAGGACAAGCTTAAAACATATGAGAAAATTCGAAAGGCCAGCCGTCAGGAAAAACCGAGCGCATCAAAAGACAAAGACGACGAACTGAGGAATAACTTCGGAATGAAACGACCTCAAGGACACACAATGAAGAAATCAACAAATTTTAGAGACTTTAAGATTAAATGTTTTAATTGTGGTATGTTAGGGCATCAATCAAAAAACTGCGATAAAAAGGAGTTAGGAAAAAAATGCTTCAGTTGTAATAAGTATGGACATATGTCGATAAATTGTCCAGAAGTTGTAAAGGGTAAGTCTTCTTCAGATGTAAACATAATTAATCAAACATTACAAAACAATGCGTTTAAAATCATAAAATTTGAAAACATAACAATAAGTGCTCTGATCGATACAGGAAGTGGCGTTAGTTTCCTGCACGAAAATATTTTTAAGAAGTTGCAAAATAATGATCTGTGTCAGGATAAACGGAGGTTTACTGGATTTGGTAATGGTGAATGTGAAACCGTTGGATTTATTCAAACTGTTGTTCAGATAGATGATAACGAATATCCCTTGACTTTCCATGTGGTAAAAAACGATGCAATGAAAATGGACGCGGTAATCGGCAGAGACATTTTGAATTTTGCTAACGTAAGTTTTAATTCAGAAGGAGTAACGGTTACTAAAACGAAGTTGCCAATATTCTTATCTGAAATCAGTTTGAATGAGAAAGACGAGAATATTAATATCGAAAACATAACCGACGAAATAGTGCGTGAAAAAGTTAAAGATTTGATTGTAAATTACACGCCATGTAAAACCAAATTCACGGAAGTTAAACTGAAGATTTCAATGAAGGAGGATACTCCTATTTACCAAAAGCCTCGTAGACTTCCTTTACCTGAGCGCGAAATAGTCGAAAAGCAAATCAATGAATGGCTGAAAATGGGCATAATCGAGACATGCTATTCGGAGTATGCTAGCCCTGTAGTAGTAGTTAAGAAAAAGGATGGGACTCCGCGAATTTGCATAGACTACAGACAGGTCAATAAAGCAATTGAAAAAAATAGATTTCCTCTGCCTCTTATCGAGGACCACATAGATAAATTGAAAGACGTAACAATTTTTAGTTCAATAGACTTAAAAAATGGATTTTTCCATGTGGAAGTCGATGAGGGCAGCAGAAAGTATACCTCATTTGTGACTCACAACGGACAGTTCCAGTTTCTAAAAGCACCATTCGGGTTGTGCAATTCGCCGCCAGTTTTTCAGCATTTCATTGATTATATTTTTAGACCGCTAGTGATTAAGGGTTTTGTGTTAGTGTATATGGACGATGTTATAATATTAGCGCGTAATGTAAATGAGGCCGTGATACGATTGGAAGTAGTGCTACAGCTAGCGAGTGAGTACGGTTTGGAAATTAATAAGCGAAAATGCCAGTTTCTGAAAACAAGAATCGAATTCTTGGGACAGGTTGTAGAAAATGGAAGAGTTTATCCTTCGCCTGAAAAGGCCAAGGCAGTAATGAACTACCCTGAGCCGAAATCTCTCAAGGAAGTCCAAAGTTTTTTGGGATTGACGGGCTACTTCCGAAAATTCATCAAGCTTTACTCTCTCCTAGCGAAGCCGCTCAGTGATTTACTGCGTAAGGATGAACCATTTAGATTCGATGTTCGGCAAAAGGAAGCATTTAGTAGCTTAAAGCAAACTTTGACGAATGAACCGGTTTTGCAAATATTTGATCCGAAACTGCAAACCGAGCTTCACACTGGCGCTTCTCAAGACGGGTTTGGCGCAATTTTACTACAAAGGTCGCTCGATGACCATCAGTTGCACCCTGTATATTTTAGCAGCAGGAAAACAACTCCAGCTGAGCGTAATTACACCAGTTATGAATTGGAGGTCCTGTCCATAATAGGAGCGCTGAAAAAGTTTCGAGTGTATTTGTTAGGAATTCCATTTAAGATCGTTACCGACTGTGATGCATTTAAACAAACAATGCATAAGAAGGATGTATCTGCAAAAATTTGGAGGTGGGCCCAAATGCTTGAAGAATTTGTGTATACAATTGAGCATCGCTCTGGCTCAAGGATGCAGCACGTTGATGCTTTAAGCAGATACGCAGTTATGTCTATAGACGAAGACGATGTTATAATTAGACTGCAGAGAGCACAGAGCAAAGATCCACTTTTGGGACCAAAGATAGAGGCAGCAAAAGCCAAAACAACTGCTGACTACATACTAAAAGGAGACATTCTTTATAAATTCTACGAGGGAATGGATTTATTGGTGGTTCCAGTATCAATGGAGGATGAGGTTATTCGGAGAGCACACGAACGAGGACATTTTGCAGTTAAAAGGACTGAAGAAATAATCAGACGGGAATATTTTATCCCAGATTTAAGGAAAAAAGTAGAAACACTGATTTCTAATTGCATAGCGTGCATTGTGGCCAATAAGAAGTCAGGACGGCATGAAGGTTTTCTGCATCCCATTCCAAAAACAGCTGTCCCTTTGCATACTTTTCATGTGGATCATTTGGGACCGCTGGACTCTACTGCGAAGAACTATAATCACATATTAGTCATAATAGATAGCTTTACCAAATTCGTCTGGCTATATCCGACAAAGTCAACCACTTCAAAGGAAACACTATCAAAGCTTGACAGGCAGAAACAAGTATTCGGAAATCCGACACGTATAATTACGGACAAAGGTAAGGCATTTACCTCGAAGGAATTTCAAGATTATTGCAACGAAGAAAACATCCAGCATTCGCCAATCACAACCGGGTTGCCGAGAGCCAACGGACAAGTCGAACGAATAAATCGAACGATAATACCGGCCTTAACAAAACTATCATTGGACAATCCAAAAAAGTGGTATCTACATGTGGATCGTTTGCAGCAGATTTTAAACTCAACGTTTCAGCGAAGTATCGGTACCACTCCATTCGAATTGTTAATAGGCGTACCAATGAAGCGAAAAGACGACTTAATTTTAAGGGAGGTCATCGAAGAAGCATTTCGTATAGAATTCCAAAATTCGCGAGATGAAGCTCGGTTGAATGCGAAGGAGCAAATATCTAAAACGCAACAGGAAAATATAAAAGGATACAATCTACGTCGTCGGGAACCTACTAATTATAAAAAGGGCGACCTTGTAGCGATCAAACGAACCCAAATTGTGCCAGGGTGTAAATTGCGTGCAAAATATCTGGGACCTTATCGGGTTGAAAAAGTTAAATTGAACAGCACTTATGACGTAGTGAAGGTCACCCATGCTGGGGACGGCCCTAAAAAAACCAGCACATGCGCTGAATATATGAAGCCCTGGACATCATGTGCGTAATTATTCGGGACGAATAAACGTCAGGATTGGCCGATTTATAGGAATTAATTATAACAAAATGTAAGTGTTTGAACTTTGATTTGAATTAGCGCGCTGCACTGGCGCTGGCGAAATGTGGAGCCCTCATACGGACGAGGCGTGTAGTAGTTTTACTTCGGAGACACCAAGAAAAGCGCGCGGTGTTCCGCAGAGTTGATCGTCGATCGCGTACCGCTACAGTTACTCTTGTACCCTAACCTGTATAATTAAAATGTAAAATAAAGAAACCTACAATATCTTTTCTTCTTTCAGGTGGCAAGCCTTTTTTGCATCCAGTTGACTAATCATTTTTTAATTCCGTTATTAATTTTGAGGTTATGGTTAATAGTAGACATTTCTTCTCCAAACTAATGCTTGTAGCAAGCAATTAAAAAAATAGAATATAATATCATATTTACGTCAGCTTTTGCCGATACAATATTTTACAAAATTTGAACGAAAAACTGTACTTCCATGTGTAGAATATACATTATAATACAAATGTTTCTGCTTATTCAACATCTAGTTCTTCCTTAAGCTAGGCAATACGTACTTTCAATATTTAATTTTGACAGTGCATTAAATTGAAAATTTTAAAAAGCAGCATGTCACGGACCTCCAAATTTAGCTTAATTTTTAAATTTAACTACGCTAATAAATACTTTGTGAACACAATTTTCTATACCTTCAATAACAAACTTACATTAAGTGGTGTGTAGGATAGTTAATGTATTTGCAATAATAATTTTGCCATACAAAATACATCAAAATTAACATTTAATGCAAAAATGTGAAATTTTTAATAGTCTTTAAAAAATATAGAAACTTAAAAAATCGGCATTTTTTAAAATTTGTTTAAAGTAAAAAATGCTTTGCTAAAACACTTTTAAAATAAAATTCACGAATGTCTAAAGTTCCTTAAATGAATTTGCTAAATATATTTATAGTTCTGAATGTCTAAACCCACAAACCTAAATGTAAAATAACATTTTTCTCACTAGAACATTAATATGAGAGTATAATAAATATAAGAAATGTAATAATTAAATAACTTTTTTTCATATTTTATATGTATAAAAAAAATGTGTTTATACATCGTTTATTTTCTTTATAATCATTGCACAGCATGTACGCATCTTTTCCTCTGGCAAGTCACCTGTTCGTTCGGAAAGCCATAAAATAATAATTTTTAATCCGTTTTCTCACTAATAAAATTCACAATAAATACATATATATAACATTCACAATATTGCAACATTCTTTTGCAATAATTAATTAAAGAAATAAAAAAGCATGGAACCCTCATGTGCTACCTAAATGTGTCATGAGCAACCACGAGCTAAATAATATGTGAAATTACAATTAAAAACTCGGAACACTCTATCCTTATATTTTGTGATTTGATGCAAAAAAAATACCCATCAATATATTTTATTCGTGCTCCTCATTTCACAGACATCAGAGCTGTACTGATATCAAAAACTGTACAAAACTATACAAAAACTGTCGGTTAAAAAAGTGTTCTTACAGAATAATTAAAGGTTACTCACCTATTTGCGTATGGAAGAATCGGATCAATAAGACCAATTTAGACTGTCGTGTAATAATGATTGTAAATTTCTAGCTATACCGGTATAGTAAACCATTAGGAATTTTGTTGCGTGTATTATTACTAGTTTTTTCATAGCTGGTGTATCATATATCATATATTGCTTACACCACAGATTGTAATGGATGAAGGAAAACTTTTAGAAAAATAAACAAAAAATTAGTAAAACTTAGAGACATTACATGAGCAGTATGTTAAAAAATGTCTTGTGAAACGCCTGCAATTATTTACTTCAAATTTTTTATCCAATGATTATAAAGAATCATTTGTTAATTTTCGTAAAATATTCCATAGACTATACAGAGAAAGTTATGGAATTTATTATATCATTTGCAGGTGCTCTTATGTTTCTTGTCTGGCTGCGTTATTACTGCAATGGGTTTATTGCACGTTGGGTTCTTGGTTGACTTCATCAGCATGCCTGTGATTTGCGGTTTTACCAATGCTGCTGCCATTATCATAGGTTCGTCCCAAGTGAGTACACTTCTCGGCATTAGTGGCCGCAGTGAATCATTCATCGACGCTGTCAAAAAATTAATCGTCCACTTCAATCAAGTGCAGCCGTGGGATTCAATACTTGGAGTAGCATCGATTATAGTACTAGTCGGTTTAAAGGTATTTATAAAACAATATTTTCAAAAATCATCTAGTGAATTAATTTTTAATCTAGAAAAACAATATTACAGAAGGCTTTATGAAAATAATTAATTTTGCCTTTAAATAAGACTTATGTATATTCCTTGAATTACTGCATAAAAGGAAGATAAATATAAAGCATCTAAATGGACCTTTGCCAAATTATTCAAAATGGTGGAATTTTTGGTTATGCCGGAATAATTCTAAACTTACTAGCTTTAGCCCTTTAACCCTACAAATGCAGTTTTTGAGACCTCTTAGATCAGTGCAGTGCCAATTAGCGAAAACTGGGAATGATTATTGAAATACCATAATATTCGACTACTTTTGGGTATGCACTTTCGATTGGAAGAGGTTCAAATCCAGAAAAACTACAAAAACTTGCGATTTCATTAGATTTAAGTTCAAAGAACATTTTATTGCTGCATTTTTTTTGCCTTCATTAACTTTTCGTTTTTACATGAAACCTATTAAAAAAAAGTGTAATTGGATCTACTACACTTTACGAAACTAAACAATTCTGATAAAAATTAATTTTGCTCTATTGAATCCAATATGGCGTAAAAAATGGCACATTGGCATGATAATCATTCATGATTTTTTAAATCGAGGACCGTCAACCATACGAAAAAATGTTATAAAACCAAAAGTGTTTACAATTAGACGATAACAAATGTCAAAATCTTCAACATTTGTTGTGACATTTTTGAGTTTTACAAAAAAATGCCATATCCAAAATGTCCAAAAACGTCTTCATTAATTAAAAAAAAATTAAACATTTATTTCTTTCATGATTTGAAGTAATTTTTCACGTATATAACTGTATTGTTAATGCCGAAAATGTTCTTTTAAGCACTCTTGAGAATCACGTAAGAAATAAATGTTAATTATAATATTTATATAATTAATGTACGACCGTGCAGTTTGAAACAATGTAAATATAAGGCGTAATACGATTCACGGACTCCAAAATTTTAATTATTTTAGAACTTTTTAGGATATTTTTGGATTTTTTGGATTTGTCAGTTTTTTGGAAAGTAAACAATGCCTGAAATTGTTAACAAAATTCAGACATATTTTCTCAGTAATTCTAAATATTTTTTTGTTCAATTCTTACCTAGTAACTTAAATGTTATAGCAAATTATATCCATGTGTCAATAGATCCTGCAGTTCTACTCAATTTGTGAAAAACTGCATTGTATTGATGTTGCTAAAAGGATATTTAACCTATGGCATAATTAAATAATTAAATAACTGACAGATTTTTTTGTTTTATGACATTTTTTCGAAAAGTTGATGATATTCGAGTAAAAAGATCGCGAATGTTGAGCCTAAGCCTTATTGGATTCGATATATCCAAATTCATATTTATCACACCGTAACTTTTTACTTCATAGTCCAATTGCATTTTTTTTTAAGTTTGTGTATGTAATGTAAAAAAGAAAGGTGTTTCCTGGTAAAAATGATGTATAAAAACAAAATGCATCGAAATAGTATTTTTTGAAATTAAATATAATGAATTTATAATACTAAATAATAAAAAATCTAACAAATTCGCAAATTTTTGTAGTTTTTTCGGTATTTTAAGCTTTTTCCATCAAAAGTGCATGCCCAGAAATATTCGATTATGGTATTTCTCTTATCATTGCCTTTGGAAGACTGGAAAACTGCAATTGTAGAGTTCAAAAGTTAAATTATTAAGACCACGGAAACAAGGAATTCTTTTCATGTTTTCCTACACTTTTTCGCAATCGATCAATTTGATATTTTAGTTTCAAAAGTCTCAAAAGGACATTTCAACAGTTTTTTATGTTTTGTGCAGAAATATCGTTTTGAATGACGGTTTTTCTAAAATTAAATTTAAATTCAAAAAATCTTTTTCTATCTATTGATTCCTAAGGCATGTAAGTTTTGGACCTAATAATTGTACTGAACATTCGTAGAAAAAACGATATTTGTGTAAAAAAAAAGTTAAAAATCTACTGAAATGCATTATTTCAAAACATTGTTAGATGAATAATTGAAAAGAACCGCCCAACAACAACAAAAATTACTACAAAACTGGGTTTGGGTAATAATATCCATATTTGCCTAGTTTGTATACTAATAAAGTTAAAGTAGAATTTTCTTACATCACGGCAGTAACGGGTTTAGTAGTACGTACTCAATTTGTAGTTATTTATTGTGTATTAAGAGGAGTATGTATTAAAATTGTCAAGTATATTTCACTGCAGGTAGAATATTAGTAAACCTATTGTAATGTCAATGCATTGTAATGTTATTTATGAATATAAATTGTTAATATATTAACGATGATATTTACTTATTAGATATTTTTATATCTCATATTTTGCCGTGATATTGTGTGATATTTAAACATGTAACGAATATAAATAATATGCCATCAAATAACCTGTTACGATAGAAATAATGAAGATATAGAAATAAAATAGAATAAAAAAAAAATTATGAAGATATAAACTACTTCTTTTATTAGAATTTAAATTCCGCCATCTAGAGTAAATGTCCTTCTCCTCAGAATTAGAAATCATGAAAATGATATTTAAACCAGCTTATCCTATCCAGCACTCTTCCATTTATGCCATGATAGTATATATTTGCAGCACCTACCAGGAAAAAGATCCGGAAGGCCTGTGGAGAAATTCATGTGGCTGGCCTGTTTGGGTAGAAACGCTATAGTCGTGATCGTAGGCATGATTCTTGCCTTTGTATTGTCAGTGAATGGAATCAACAAAATCAAAATTACTGGTAACATTACAGAGGGTTTACCACCTATAGGACCGCCACCATTCTATACCATACATAATGGTACCACTTATAGCTTTGGCGATCTAGTTAGTATATATGGTGGCAGCATCGCTTCTGTACCGCTGATTGCCATTCTTGAGAGCATCGCTATTGCTAAAGCATTTGGTATAGTATTTCTTTTATTTACATCTATAATAATTAAAAATTTAAGAAACATATTGTTAATAATTGCTGATGAAAACATATTCCTATAAGGAATACTTATGAACTGTTAAAAGTGGTAAGAACTTTACTATAATTTTTAAGTGAAAATCATGCTCTGTAAAAAATTAGTAAAACTTAAGTAAACCTTCCCAAATTTCAGTTAAATGAAATATTTTTATGGATCACAAAATAACCTAATTTTCGCCTTTTAAGCTTCAGAAACACCCATAAACTTCTAAAAATATCTCCATTTCTTGTAGAAACCATATAACTAAATAAAGTGTAATTTCTTAACTCGTCACTGAGACAAAAAAATAGCGTTTATTACTACTTATAATAGTTGAATATGCCTCAACAACAAAATGACGTGACTAATACCACTGCAATAGTATGTACTACTATCTGACGTTGCATTAGACACTGCTTGAATTAATAAAATATACAAGAAAGTAGTGTTTAATACTTCAAGAATTCATCTATATTTTATAGTAATATAGATGTTTTCAAAAAACTTCTCGACGGTTATAAAATTAATGAAGGAGATCAAGACCCTGCTGATGAGCACACTTGATCGTCCGTGCTAAACGCATTTTTTAACAGTTTTATTGACGCATAATAATGGGATATTTTTCAACATTCTCAATACTAAAATGATTTTTTCAGGCTAAATAAATAAAAATAATAGTTATGAGTGTCGCGTGAACAATTATTTACAAAGTTATTGTTTACAATATTTATTATTTGTACTTAATTATAATGAAAATATCAAGATCTTCTTCATTAGTATTTAATACTACTACAATATGATTTAATGCTAAGAAAATTAGCATTAGATACTATAATATAAAGTATAGTCGAACATGGACTATCGACTTAAAGAATATGTTGCATAGGCAAAATGTCACTAGTAAATTTTTTGGAATATACTTTTCGAAATACTTTTCACTAGAACAAATAAAAAACTTACAAACTCACCGTTAAAGCTTAGTATAATCTTGTAAATTATCTTTCAAATATCGGTGAAGGATTATCCTGGCATATTTCGAAGATGTTCCCTAATGATGCTCTATTTATGTGCGAATAAATAATTTGATCCGTGAAATTGATGTTTGAACCGTTAGGGCGAAAATCACTTACAGAATTTAAGCAACCTCAAGTGATTGAAGTAACATAAGGAAAGCTTAATTTCTATACTTCTGTGTCTTTTTTATAATTTCAGCTTAATAAACGTTCCTGATTCTAGTGTTCAATTGATTAAAATTATTTCCTAAACAGTCCAAACATGTGATCTAGTAAAAAATGTTTGTTCAAAAAATTTGTTGGTTAGTTTGAAAAATGCATAAGTATTCTAATGAATATTTTCGTACATGGTTCTCCTTACTCAAGAAATTTAAGACTAAACCTAAATGTTTATAGCAGTATTCTTTAACAAATTACTAACGACAATGAATAATAATTTTGGATGTATTTCTTAACATATTTCTAATTATGGCATAATTAAAATTCTTTTTACAGCGAAAGGTAAAACTTTAGATGCCAACCAGGAAATGATTGCTGTAGGACTGTGTAACGTCTTTGGAAGTTTCGTAAGGTCTATGCCGGTTACTGGAAGTTTCACGCGAACTGCTGTGAATAATGCTTCTGGTGTAAAAACTCCTTTTGGCGGTATTTTTACCGGCTGCTTGGTATTACTGGCATGCGGTCTGTTGACGTCGACTTTTAGATACATTCCAAAAGCTACTTTGGCAGCTGTCATTATCGTTGCAATGTACTATATGCTGGAGTTTCATATGTTCGCGCTACTTTGGAAGACTAAGAGTAAGTTTTGTCAATACATTTTAATTTTTAATAATTGCTTCACTCTCTAAATCTGAATTAGTTAAGCACTACCAATAATAAAATGAAAAGTGAGTTACGAAATGAACTAGTAATCAGTTTTGATAATAAAAAGTTAAAACCTACTAATTTATTACTAATTCTAACAAGAACTAAAAAAGTCAATATCTACTTGTAGAATTTTACTAATGCATTAGTATTTTCGTACTATTTGTCAGTAAAAAACTTACTAATTGATGGTGACCCACTTTTCGCAGTAGATAAGTCGTTTTTGATGAAATCAAATTTAGAGAGTACAATATTAGAATTCTGTTTTTTATAAATATGTTCATTCATAATACTGCTTCAGGAAAGGTATATCTTAGTAATAGAAATTATCTAAAACTGGAATTATAAGCAGGTTATGTACACGGAAAAATGAAATAGTTGGAATTACTAGATAATAGTAATGAAACAGAAACGGCCAAGTTTGATATTGAAACAGAAAACCCAATTAAAAAACTTAGTTGTGCCAAATGCTATTCTTCAGATAGTAAAACCAATTATTTCTTTTTTTCCGAGTAGTTTCAATGTCATGTTATGATGGTCTATCTCTCGAGTACCATGTTTTGAATATTAATGTATTAGGATATTTGAGACATGTAATTAAATTATATAAATTATATAAATAGGCGAAGAGAACAGATGCGTGTTTACGTATCCTTTAAATAAAGGACTGGCAATTTTCTCAGATCTATTTTAATAAAAGTAAAAAATAAAAAAATAAAACACTTTGGCCATAGTGTGTGCTATTAATTAAAATCCCTTAATAATAGGACTTTTTTTAATAAGAATGATGAATATATGTTTTTATTATGTCCTAAACATCCCTAAAGTATGACATTTAATAATATTTTCTCAGTTCACGAAACTTAAATTTGGCATCAAATTTACTAGAATATTTATTAAATTTGAAATGAAAATTTACATTTCTTTGATTGCTAGAAAATACCGGGTAAATAATAAATATATTCGGAAAAAGTGTGAAAACCGCATCAAAAAGTTTCATTCAGATTTTCTCAACTTTTTACTTTAAACTCAAGTTGTAATGGACGATAAAAACAGTTTTGAGTCGTGTTCTCTCTTAATCTGAATTGGCTAAAATTTAATAATTTAAAATGAAAAGTGGGTTACCATCAATTAGTCAGTTTTTTAATAGAAAACTAGTAAAGTAGAGTAAAGTATATTATAAATTGTAGTAATAATAAATCATTAATTGAATATTATAATTTTAATAGCTTTCAAAATTAGTAATGAATGACCCTAGTCGAAATCAAGCCATTTATTGGGTAAATATTGGACAGTTCACATATTTACCGTATTAAAGGTACACGGAAAATTGATAGTATAAGAAAAAGATGGATAGATTTCTACTAAGATAGTAGTTATTCATTATTTATTAGCCTAAATGATTATTACATGAATTAACAACCCACTTTTCGTTTTTTAATTGGTAGTTTGTTACTGATTCAGAGTTAGAAAGTAGAATATTTAGGGTAATAACAAGTCTTTATATGTCAAAATTAGGTCGCCTGGTGTTGAGAAAATTTTTTTTTATTTATTCTCATATATGGGCATTATTCTAGAACTTTTAAACTTTGAGGTTGAAGAAAATTTCATTTTTTTTAGGCACATTCATGAAATTAATTTTATTGGCTTTAGAATTGATCAAGTGACAGGAAAGACCTTGCGTGACTCATTTATATACAATGTATTTTTTTTTAATGAAACATGTTACGTTACTCGTAAAATTAGTTTCTAGTTTTGTAACGTTTAATATACATAAAAAATTCAGTTCTTTTGCTTATGGCCTAATTTTTAGAAGTTAGTATATAAAATTAAACGTCTAGTTAATAGTTATTCAAATTTAAAATAATAGATTAAATATGTCCGACTATTTTTACAAAATTTCTTTGATTTTTATAAAATTTGATATGTTAGGGTTTTTGAGGCCACTGATTACAAATCCAAAGTCAGTTTTCATTAAAATTTGAAATCCAAATACATGATTTAACATTAAGGATACCAAAAAATTAAAACGATTTGTAAAGAATAATCATTTTATTATTGTCAAAAAGTGTGTTTTTTGTTGTATTAAAAAACCACAAAAGTTATAAATACTTTAATAACTTAGGAGAAAAGATCACAATGATTCCAAAGTACTTAGAAGCTAAATTGTAGATGTGCCATTAAATAATTTGATTTTTCAAAGTGAGTTTCGCTTGGAAATTTAAAGTTTGACGTGGTCGCATTTTTCATGTATACGTGGCACACATTCGGGCAAAGGCTCAAATTACTTCTTATCATATAGGTCATGTACCCCTGTTGTGTGGTTTCTTAAAAACCAATGTGAAAAAAATTATCTAAGGTTGATTGCTAAATTGTCAACTATAAAAAAAAGTTATCTCGCAAGTTTGAAGGTATATAATTTTATTCCTCAGTGAGGCACATCAATAAGTTAAGGATTTTTCATTTTTTTACATCCCCAAATACTTCCACAAAAAACCACACACCATAAAAAAAAAGGTGCAAAAAGTTTCAGTGTTAAAACTGAAAAAATGTAGTGAATGTTGCGCACCGAAAACAGGCAAATTCACTACTTTTATTTACTCTCATTGTTTTCTACATATCTGTAATTAGTAATAAACACTTATTACATGTAAAACGAACAAAAATTTGTTGATCTGTCGTATTGCAAAGTTATATTTAAAATTTTTAAGGTATCATAATGAGCGACAACATAAAGTTTAAAAATTCTAGAACAATGCCCATATTCTTTTTACATATTTATTTCACTTGACTGCCTGATATGAAAAAGAAATAAGTGGTCAGTGACTTAGATTATTATTATATTTCATCTCTTGTAAGATTGTTGTTTAAACTCAAGAACTTTTATTGTTGTATATACTGGTATAAGTATTTTATGATAAAATCCTAATTTGAATATTATTATATGCATCTAAGACCAAGTTCCTAAGCCTTAGAATGTCGTCGAATGATCCTAAATATTCTGCTTTCTCCTAAAAGAAATGCATGGTATTACATTTTTTATATGAATTTTATTTTTTAAGTGTTATGAAATATGATACTAACCAGAATCTCGATCTCCTATGAGTAATGGAAAATGAAAAATTAATTTTTCAATTTTTCAAAAATTGTCCAGATATTTTATCGTTCTCGATTACTAATTATAAATTGTATTGATAAAATCTTTTATAAAAACTTTGTCTAATTAGTATTAATATTATATTCAAACTAAACACTGAGTAATAATTTAACATATTAGCATGCTATAAAACAACGTAGAAAAGTTTGTCAATCCCTGTACGACTGGAATTCCTTTGCCTACATTAGTACGACACGTTAGTTCGCGGTCATGAAAGAATCTCGCTAATCGAAATTTCTCGCATTATTAAAGGCATTCTTTCATTTAGCATAAAGTCGATATATGGACTTGAATTGCCAGTATATACACGTGTATTAAGTTTTTTATTGACTATATTTGAAACACTAGTGTTCAGAGAACAAAATAATTTGAATAATATATTACAATATGAGATCGTTGTACTTATAAATACTTTTCTGAATATTTAGACGTCAGTTTCGCAGGCAACGATTTGCAGACCGACTTTCATTTAATTTTCACAGATGATTTAGTAATTTTAAGAGACGGCTTAGCAATTTTCTGAAGCAATCTCTCATTTTTATATTACCCTTGTATTCAAAGAAATTCTAAAATTAGAAAATATATAATACACTTTATTAAATTATATTGATTTAATTCTTGTTATATTTGAAAAAGCGTGGGAATTTGTAAATTCATACCACTGTTTAGTAGATCTCTTAAGTTAAGATTTGAGGTTAATTAATGGCTAAAACAAAGACAGTGTTACTGAAATTTAAATGACACTTTCAGAATTCAACTCACATAAACTAATAATGTTGTTTCGTTTCTATAATTTCAGTTAATTTTGGAAAATTCGGATATGATTTCTTAAATTTCATATAAAACAGACTTAATCGTTATTTTAGTAACGGTCATTTCAGGAATTATGGCAGTTTTATAACTTAAGAAATGTAATATCGCATTATCAAATCCGCAACTGTTTTTAATTTTATTAAATATTTAAATAATTTTTGATAAACAATTCTGTCTATCTTAAAATTCGATAACTAAACCAAACATACTCGTACCTTTCAACATTTATAGTATTCGAATGGTCGGAATTCAAACTTTATTTTATCTCATTTAAATCAGAATGCAATTCCAATTAATTAAAGCCTCAATGCAATGCCTGAAGTTAGAGACTGCGGAAAAGAATTTCTATATATAAGTTAAGAACCCAAGAGGTTCTGAAGTCAATATTAGACGTTTGCCATGATATTGCTTTCGCAATACTCACATTCATTCTATAGAATCTGGAACTAAATATTAGATAAATATAGGTTAATTATAAATAATAAATTCAATAAAATAATGCATCATTTTTCGACAGTTTGTTCTATTGTGATTGATGCCTTTTAAGCACGGCTCTAATTATTACGGTTGTACTCAGATTTATTTAGATTTAAAATAATTGCTATATATAAAATACTCTAAAATATTATTCGTACAAATATTGAAGCGATGTCTCAACATTAACTCCAAACATATACGTTATTCTAAAGAGCAGGTGAATGATAATAATAATATTTCTAATAATAATAATAGTTATGTTATAAAAAACAAAAATAGCCCATGTATATTAATTTTTGATATCTAAAAATTTGATTAATGCTACCGTTAACAATCAAAATGATTCAAAACTATTTTGTTTTCATTGCGCATTTATATAAGTACACAGTGAGAAAGGAAATAGTTAACGCAACGTTTTTGTAATAGTAAAGCCCGTAAATCCAAACAGTTGGTGCATTAACTATTTCCATGGTAAACGGTACAATAAAATTTAAATTTTGTAGTATATAAGTAGGTCTCAACCTCCTAGAGCATCAATTTGATTCTAATTATCCTAGATAAGCGATAGCCTTCTGCAATTTTAAGATAACTTTCAGTAAATCACTGAAGCATTTATCATCAACTTCTAAATGTTGAAAAGAAATAAAATATCTATCGACTGACCCCCTAGTACTTTGTTTATGCTATTTCAATGCTTATTAAGCACTTGCACTGTGCTAGCTAATAACCATCTTTGAGTTACGTACATACTTTTTCGGTACTATAACCGTAAAATCGGATTTTACAGCCTACTTTTAGTCCATAAAATGAAATCTCATAGATAACGTGTAAAATCAAGCTAATGTAGATTTCAAACAAATTAAAATCTGTAAGAGTACATCAATGTCCATTGGATGTCCAATGCGGAGATTCTCATTAATGATCATTATTGGTTATTTTATTGCTGCTCAATCAATGTTCGTCATTAGACAACTGAATTATAGTGTATTAACTAAACACATTTTTAGTGTATAGAATTTGATTATACAGACAAAAATGAATCTAGATAATGGAACCATTTTACAAAAGTAAAAAACGAGATTACAAAAAATCGTTCTTGAGTAAACAAGACAATAGCATAGTTTTGTATTCCCCGCTCTATAAATATGTAGTAAAGTACACACCCCATATCTATCGCAGTTTAAAATTTAATGTCACTTTAAGAACTCGCTAAATATCGGCTAGTTATTTTAATCGACTTCGCTTTTACCAACGCCTATTTTCATCGAAAAGTTAATAATGATTTACTATTTTATAGTGCTTTTTTACATATTTTTTAAGAATGTATGAAAAGTTTTCGCCAGATCGGTTTAGAATTGGAAGAAAAACAGCAAGAATAAATTTCTTACGTGACAATGTCAACTGTTTTTCTACTGCCAAAATATATTCTCTTCCAATTCTAAACCGATCTCGCTGAAGTATCACGTAGAATTGAAAAAATGCGTAAAATTACCCTAAAATAACTACGGGTTCGAACATTTGTCTAGTTTCTGTTGATCAGAAACATAATGCAGTGAAACATGAGCAGAAAAGGTGACAGAGCCTGACCGCAAAATTAAGCGCCTGATCGGGGCCTTAATAAATGTCGGTAATCGGCAAATGTTCAAGCTGCCAGTTCTACTATTATTTTATGATGTCACCATTTTTTCTACGGTTCCATTAACCTTTTATTTTGCCTCTGTGTATATTTGATATACATTACGGAGACCTGTAAATAATGGGGTCATGTCAGTTGTTGTGAAGTATAGGGTCATTTTCGATTGTTTTGGGCGGAATCGGATACCGGGGTCAGGATTAGCCCATTAGGTTACGATTTTGAGATACTTGAGGGTATGTACCAAACAAAAAATTCAGCTTTTCTTTACTTTTGAGATTATGTATAGACAATACAAAATTATGGGCGGGGGGGGGGGGTTCCATTGGTTATAACATATTGTACTACATTTTCACATTTCAAAGTCGCAGAGTTCAATGGTGATTTTTCTGTGTCATGAACATTTGCATCATCTACTGTGAGGAGGAGGAGGAGGGCAGATATTTTTTTTTCTAGGTACTTTCTTCTGAAAAGTTGAATGGAGGATGATCGTCATTGACGATTGCGAATTTGAAGTCGCGATCATTTTCGAATTGATTTTCGAAGGCGGGTTCAAAACGGAGTATCAACACAGAGAAAAGTGTTTTTTACCCAGTATTAGAATTCTTATGCCCCGTAAAAGATAGTATTATACGCATAGGGATTGCCATCTTTCTATTACCTGTTAAAAGACGAGATTTTAGATTATTCCGACCAATATCTCAGTTTATTTGAGCGTTTTTTTTCTCTTTAACTAAAAGCAATTTTTGTTTATGGAAATTTATCTAGCAAATTACAATATTAAAAATGCCTTCTTTTAGTCATAATAAAACATTCTATTAAAATAGGAGAGTTTAATACAGTTTCGTATAACCTGTCGAAAACAAATGCTGAAAGACGGAGGATTTTACTAGTTATAATATTTCTTTTAAGGGCTATAATACACTTTTTAAAAGCCAAGGGATAGTAATTGATAAAATACACTTTTCTCAGTGAAACAGTTTTCAAAAAACATTCCCATTATTGAAACACGCTTTTAGTTATAAATATCCAATTTTTATATAGTTGTTAATATTTGTGGCATAGAATTTGACCTTGAGCTTGTCCTCCAAGGTCATTTCAAGGTAAACATTTTTTATATATATGTCCTAATGTCAAATTGGCCTATCTTGATGATGAAAATTGGTAATTGAACTCGGCGATTCTCATATCAAATAGAAAGAGTAGTAGTTCTATATGATCCAATGAAAAGAAAAATCCATAAAAATATTGTGCCGTAAGTACATAACCTCAAAAGTAGCTAAAAGAGGCCTTTTTTGTACGCAAATAACATCAAATATCTTCAAATACTAACGTGATTGGGTAATTATGATCCCGGATTCGAACTCTACGCCAAAAGTTACTTCGCAAATGACCCTTCGCTTTCGAACGCCAAAACCATGTTGGCATGTGTTATTATTTCACTTACAATCTAGCTACGAGGGTCCAACAATATTTTTTGTTACTAGAGTGCGCACATTGCGTTTGAAAAACGCAAATATATGTAAAACATAATTTCCACACGGGAAAAGAAATAGCCAAGTGACCATTTTCTTAATTTAATGCTCTAAATAAAAATGTAATGCATTCAAAATTAAACGACCGTTTACTTTACACTTGCAGAAGTTGATCTGATACCACTAAGCGTAACTCTATTATGTTGCCTCGGAGTCGGATTGGAATACGGCATGATTACTGGAATAGCAGTGAATTTGATTCTCTTACTCTATTCTACGGCAAGACCAGGCTTGTTGATTGAGGAACGGACCGTGAATGGTATCAAAGTTCTCTTAGTTTCACCCAAACAATCCTTAAGCTTTCCAGCTGCCGAGTACCTCAGAGAACAAGTAATGTCCTGGTAAGTAGTATTTGGCTACGTAATTTACATAAAATTATATAACAGTGGAGTCCCTTACCTTCCTTCTATGCAGAAATTTATGACAGATATAATTCAACCACTTTAGATCTTTACATAATGATAAACTGATGTTTTATGAGCTTTTTCATTAATAAACCATTTGTCATATTTATATGCGATTATTTATATTTGTCTTTGTTTTAATATGATAATGGTTACTCAAAGAGACATTCATTAAGTTAATGATCAGATATACAGCGTTGGGATCAGGCTCTCATCAGGCCCTTAATAAATATGCTCCGGTTTGAGAATTTGGTTAATAAAATATTTCATTTTATACTCCATTATTTCCCTTTTTCCTGGAGTTCAATCAATTTAACCTATCTCTTCAATAATACGGAGTCTCTTTCTTTGCACGAGTTATCAAGAATTCATAATTGAATAATATCTAAAAAGGGTTTCTCGTGGAACCAACTGATACAAGATATTAGGTTTTTGGCCCCGCCCCGAGCTTTAAACTTTCCGCCATCCGATCAACCCATAGACACCTAGTTTCGTCTAAACTGGACATAATTTGTCATTTATGTCCGCCATTTTGTACTTAGACAATCTCACGTCATATTTGCAATCAGCGACCCGATAAACCTCTAGATACTAATTTTTGTACAAATTGGACTATGTTTGCCATTTATGTCCGTCATTTTGGTGCTATATTGATTTCTTGTGCGAGAATCATTTTAGTTCAAAATAATGAGAAATACATATATATTACAGTCCTGATCGGAACTTCAGAAGACTGCCCATGATGCAATTGTATTTTAATTCATACAGACCCCCTCCCCTCCCCTCGCTAAAAAGTACCGTAACTCAGCTATTTTGAAAAACTTTTTTGTTGCTTCATAATATTAGAGGGGAACGATTCAGCAAAACACTTGCCATAAGGAATTCATTTTATTCGTCATAAGGAATAAAAGCCATATAAAATATCCCCAGGAGGTCCAACTTTTCCCAGTTCGAAATTATGGAATGAATTTGACGATTATACAAAATTAATTTATGTGGTGGTCAACATTTTTCGAAACTTGAAATATTTTCCAGTATCTGGCATTGTCTCATTTTACCTGTGCAGATGTGTTTTTGAAGCTCGAATATATATGTACCTAAAAATATTAGTAATTTATTTTTTATTCAAAGTCGTCTTTCATCATTGGCCTTAATATGCAGTTTATTATATATAAAGTGCAACCCATTGTTGAGATAACGGTTAGAAATTGTATTTATTAGTATGTTTACTTGCATAAGCGAACGAAAAACAAAATTTATCAGAAAGAACTAAAATATAATCAAATTTTCTATCGTAAAATAGGAAAAATTGTCATTAATTAATCAAATCAAGGGTCTCAAAGAATTAAAAGTATGATTTCGAGGGAATCTATTAGTTGCAATAATAACGGCCTATTAGCTATTAATACTACCAAGATCTCGTAGTTACTGAGTATACACAACCAGAAATAATTTCAGCAACTAAAATGATGTGCATGTATCTGTCTTTTTAGTTGTATTTACTAATTGGGTGATTAAATTAACTACCGCTTTTTTTTGTGTAAAGTATTTACGATATTAGAACATTTAAAGATAAGACTTCAGATATTAGTGTGCTTTTCTGTTCACGCTGTTTTCTTTCTCGGGATTCCAGGTGTGACAGGGTGAAAGAAGCCAATTTCATAGTGATAGATGGTCACAACGTTAACCGCATCGATGCCACGGTTGCGAAAAATTTAACTCTCCTCCAAATGGATCTCGAGTCAAGAGGTCAAAAGCTATACTTTTGGAACTGGTGCGAGGAGACGAGGAAAACGCTTGCAGCGTTCGATACAATGGCTGCTGCATATTTTAGATCAAGTGGAAATCTGTCTCATATATCGTTCGGTAAGCGTAGTACTACTTTTATATTTACACAAAATCGAAACTTAAACTATTTTATTAAAATATATTCCTTGTCTGGTTCTTTAACATGCTAAAGCTATAAAATATTGTTATTGTCTTTTACACGGACAATTTATTTATGTTTAACTTCTCCAACTAAAGAAAAATTGTTTCATTTTCTAATCTATGCAAACCCTCTAAAGATCCCCCATATACAACCAAAATCCTTTGCAGTTTATCGCGTTTACATTAACTTTTCCATAGCCGTTGACCTAGTTTACCATTTCCTTCCTCTTAAAAAATCTAACACTTTAGGAATTAGAGCCGATTCAATATCCTGGTTGACCTCGTATTTATCTGTCAGGTTTCGTGCGAGTGAGAAGCATTCTAAATCGGCCCAAATTTACTGGAGTTCCTCAGTGTTCTAATCCGATCCCTTCTTCACATTTATATTTCTTCTACACGTTTTCATTTTCCTCTCGTCTGTTCTACGCCGATAATGTAAAGATTTTTAGTGATGTAGAGATCGGTTGACATATGAAGACATAGTCTTTCGTCAATGGTCTCTTAACGAATCCCAACTCACGTTATATCCTATCCTTTTCCTGTAAAATTATTATTTTGCTTTTAATTTTGGCGTTATAACATCCAACAGTGTTAATATTATTCAATCAATCTGCATTTATTTTAATGATCAACACAGTTCGTATTTTTTATGATTCCCATACATGGAACTAACTACAGCCCAACATTTTGGCCCTTAATGGGAGTCCTCTTCATCTATATATAACTTTTCCTGTCAAACTCATTTGTTTGAGTTAGAATATTAGTTGTAAAGTACCCAGACATACCATTATCCGATCCCACACTTCAGAGACTAGTGTATTCTTCAAGGAGTTTATCACAAATTATTTAAGGTATATTGCTTGAAAATTTACTAATCCTATGGTTTTGACTGATAGCAACTTCCAACCAGTTATTAACCATTTTCAGGGTTTATGTTTGTCTTACCTTCTCTGGTTAGACCCAAACTAATCTTACCTTTGCCGGCAGGGTAGAACCTAGTATTACTTTCGTTGATTGCACTCAACCTAGTCTTACCTTAAATGGTTGGACTCAAACTAGTCTTACCTTAAATGGTTGGACTCAAACTAGTCTTACCTTTGCAGGTTGGACTCTAACTTGTCTTACCTTTGCTGGTTGGTCAAAAAACATGGATCTGGCATTTATAATTTTTGCCCGAGTAACCATTTTCGTCAATTCAATCAATTTTTAATTTTTACATCCGCCATATTGGATCCGCCCTTTTGAATTTTTGAAAATTAATACCGGATTCGTAATAAGCTACCTCAAAAACTCTTTGATTTTAGATTTCATGAAAATCAATTTATTTTTGCGATTTTGGTCCACATGGCTATGACATTACAAAATATAAATGCACATTTGCCGTCATTTTGTGTCCGCGATTTTGAAATATTTATTACTAATATCTGATAGCTGATATGGGTCTTGTAATGTATAAATAAAGAAAAATTGATGGCTGTATTAAAATCTCTGGTAATTTAAAAACTTGAAGTAAAAACGTGAGTACACCCAAAAGCACATATTTTTGGTATCTTCTACCCCATTTTGTGAAAAGAATATTTTTTTTTGGTCTTATGGATGGGTTTTGCAGTCCACGATTCAAGCAAAATTTCTGGCACGTCAGGTTAGAGAGAAAAAAAATACTGAAAACCCTCAAAAACAAGTTTTTTGGGGTCTTTTCCCCCACCTATCTCAAAATCCTGACGCAATGGGCAACTTTGAATGCCGGAATCGTGTTCAGCGCCCAATAATACATCGAAAACAAGAGAAAAATAGCGAAAAAATGAGAAAAATACCGTTTTTATTTTTATTTACTATTGCGCACCACTTTTAAAAATCTGAAAAAAATTGACCATATAGATTGGCCTAAAAGACATCTTCTTGAATTTTTTCAAGAGGGCGTTTTTTTTTAAACGCGAGAAAACATGTTTTGAATTTTATATGAATTTTTTAAAAAGTTTCTATAAGGTCAAATTACTTGAAAAAATGTTCGTAGCTACACTCTGATATTATTTACACGCATGAATTTTTCTGAAAAGATTGCATAGTGTGGCTACGAAATAAAAAATAAAAACTGAAAATTCACGTTTTTTCCTATAGCGAGCGCAATTTTGGGAATAGGGAGTTGAAAATTTCTGAGAATTATTATTTTTCGACATAGAAAAGGATCAAATTTCATTCATCTGAATCCCTACGGGGGCAGATTGGACCTTCTTATCCTGCTAGACCCTTCCGAGTTCATAAAAAAGTTATTGTAACATAAGAGGCATTAAGACTTAACACTAAGAACTCATTTTTTTTCTTGTAAAATTGGGCTTTATTCATCAACAGATTGGACTTTCGTATTCACATAAACAATCCAACGTTTACGTAAACTTTCGAAGCTTTTATTATTGAAAATATATTTCTTCAAAACATATGTATCAGTCATTGAGATAAACTCTTAAATAGACCCCAATCACTTTCCTTTGAGTACCTTTTTAGCATCTGCTTATCTTAAAAGCCAGATAAGTTCAGATCTGCTACAAGTAAATGGTCCCATTCCTCCGACATCCGAATTAGTGCGTTATCGTTGTAACACTATGATTTTTTCCATGCCAGACAATAGTTTTATTTGTTCATTAGGTTCTCAAATTTGGCCAGTAACATAATGACAATCCATCTTTGTCCGTTAGAAAACGTCGATGTGCAAAATTCAATATGAGTGCAAAAAACAAAGTTCATCATTTTGCAATGTGTTGTATCCTTGGACATCTGTAGTCACCAATTTTTTAAATAGTAGTAATACCCTGTCGCTCTTATTAGTTCTAACTTACTTAGGTCAGGAATTTATATTTCGTAAACTATCACAAAAATAGGAAACATGGCTGTCCATGTAGTAATGACCTAAATATCTTAAAATGTCACCATCCTATAACCTGTTTTAAAACTTGTTAAATATATAACAAATACCAGAGACATTGCTTATTTTTTCTGAAATGTGATGAACACTGTACTTGCAGGAGAACCCCTCTTGTATGACACTCCAGTGCACAATGGCAAAAGTTTATTTGAACATCAAATTTGACGACACGACACATAACATCACGCCGTCACCGGCGAAGTTCCTGACCACTTGCGAAATCCCTTCTTGAATGACTTTGAAGCGCATATAACCATCGTGTTAATTCGTGCCAAAGCAGGAGTAAACCTGTAAAGGGTTAATATCTTACTTGATGTGTAGGTTGTGTGCATAGCCCGCGCTAGAAGCATATCTGTAGTTACGTCCGCAGGTTTAGATGTTCTTGGACACACCGAGATATCGAGCGCTTTCCTCTTTCGCCTCAGTTATATATAACTCCATGGGATTCCTCCGTACGAGCAGCTACCGGGGCTTAAACAAACGCTCCCGAAGATTTAGTACTTGGACTAATACTTACGCAGAACGAGCAGGGTATTTGATTTGCTATCGGGAAGAGGATACCGCATGAAATATACGTGTATATTATGTCCTCCAGAGAGTAATCGTCCCTTTACTTTAGGAATTTGAAAGAACGAATTTTCGTTGTAAATTTATCTTTGCGACTTTCTTGTGAAGAGTTTACTTTTATACTTTCAAAATCGTCGGATGGCACAGTTTTTAACGGAGAAATAATTAGCAGTGGTAAACATTGTAGTAAGTTATCTTCATGAAGAATAATAAGTATTTTTAGATGAAATATTATAAATTATGGTTCTCCACTTTGACAATTGCATGTCAAATTGTATGAATAAACAGGGGTGCGGGTCAAAAACCGACAAATCAAAAAGCCGACAGGTCGAAAACCCGACAGTCAAAAAACCGACAGTTCAAAGAATGACTGTCCTCGTGACGATGTGTCTATTTTTTTATGTGTCGGCTTTTCGACTGTCGGTTTTTTGACTGTCGGTTTTTTTACCTGTCGGCTTTTTGATTTGTCGGTTTTTCGACCCGCACCCTCTTTAGGCTGATGGATTAATATTCAGTAATAAAGTACACCTTTTATTTATAGTATGTAAATTTGATGGCGTTTAACAATTTTTATGTCGGATAAAATTTACCATGACGTTCAAGATTTGGCGGGATGTTAAAACAAAGAAAACTGTTTGTTTTAAATTCAAATTTCAAGTGACTTGTAGACCGGGTTAATGTCATTTGACAAAGACACGAGCATGTTCTACAAGAATACACTCAAAAGTAACAAACCAAGTTTTGTTTATCCACCTTGATTCAAAAAACGAAAAATATTGTATCAGATAACATACAACTGATGGTACTGGATATCATCAGATGTTATCCGGTAACATCTATTTCTTTCCTTGTATATATCCACCACTCGTGATAGGCTTTATAAAACCGTTATCGAATTTCATCCAATGAAGGTTATTTTTTCTTTATTTCAGATGAGATTTCCACGACGTCTGAACTGCAGACCAACAGCACCAGTCCAGTCTGACGTTAATAAAAATTATAAGAAACGGAAACAAAGTGTGCAGCGAAGTACATCAACACTGCTATTATCTGAATTACTCAGATAGGCCATTTCTCGAAAAGCATTCGCAACCTCGCCATTGTTATTTTCCAAATAATTGTACAAAGCCAATAAGCAATAAGCGTGCGAGTTTAGTGAAGCTTCGATTGCAGTTGAAGATAATCATTTGGCCCGGGGAAATTAATTAAAAGATTGTCTGCCGGGGAAGTGAGAAGAACGTAAGAGAACAAAGGGCACAAGGAAAGTTGGACGTAATAAAGGAAAAGAGGAGAACAAAGGATGCCGCGAAAAATTGATATATCGATAAAAATAAATACTACTCTTTTTTATTCGTGAAATATACATAAATAATTCTGATGAAATTGTTGAACTGTAAGTTTTACAGTATGTTGTACATATCGTTTGTTGTAGTTTCTATTTTTATTAAATAAAACGATTATACTTTTTTAAATCTTTGACATTTCGTAAACGTATAAAATGATATTAGTATATCAATATTAGTCATAAGTATTTTTTATTTATACTAAAATTATCCATTTAATGAATATTTTGTAGTCAATTTGTAGATACCAACAAATAAATATATTAAAACTTCACATTTTGTTCGGTAAATTCGTTATGAGGGCGTATAACAGTTTAGTACAATAGCCTAGATATAAAAATACAACAGTTTAGAATGATTTCGAAATGTGCTCTAAAAGAAGTCAGATGTCCCACTTTCTGTATGGTTCATAAAGATCTAATAATGACATCATGTTCAGTAAACCCTCAGAAAGGGGAACATCTGAGTTCTTTTAGAGCACATTTTGAAATCATTCTGAACTCTTTTATTTTGTTGTCTGGGAATGATTGGACGAAATATAAAAACTATCAGAAATCCAAGAAAATAGCTGTTACTTAATAGCTCTGACTCTCACAATAAAATAAAAAATTGAAATAAAAGTGAGATCATAATAATAATGAAAAATCACTTTCTCCTCTGCATACCGTAAAAGCTGCATTTCATTCTCGACTGATATAGTTCAGTGGTTTCCTATGAAAATGTGTATCGAGAGTAAATTTTGGTACTGGAACGCCACCTGGTATTTTTAGAAAAAACTTGGATAGCAAAACTGTTGTCGCTCTATACAAAGAACAAAGATGATCTAAAATGATTTCAAGGACAACTCTTTGCGATTAATATTTTACGAATAATTCGCAAAACTTCTATAAGAGCACGTTTTGCATACAGATCACGTATAAGATCTCTTCAAGAGGTCATCTTAGAGATATCTCTAAATAGATCTCTAGAAGACTTCCCCAAGAAGTTTTTCTTTGGAATAATACACAGGATTAAATGACTCAGGATGATGCCGATGATGATTTTAGGATGGAAAAGAAACCCTAGATTGGTATCCAAAGTACAATTAGTACACAAAACAGCAGTGAATCTGCAATTTTTAAGTGTATTACGTGAACTAGAAAATTCTGATATTCGAAAAGGAAGAGTATGTAAGATGCCCAGTTCTTTACGTAATATGCACAACGTGCACTATAGCCCATTGTCGTAAAGGTAAATAGACCTAAGGTGGAAGTTCTTCGAGAGCAATACTGCCGTATTATACGCCTCGCTTGCATCACCTCCATTAAGGGCGCGTCGTGGTTTCCTCTAGTGCAATACATTTCAGTAAAATATTAAGTCGAACCGCGTTGTCCTGTAAAGCTTCGCGGTAGCGAGCTTTCGTCGTTGGTAGGCTTCAATTAAATTTAAAAGCTACGCATTCAAATTTACGATTGCTTTCTCAATGTATACGTGCACCGTGATATTTTATTCCATCCCATTTCAGACATAAGTTATTGAGTCAGAGCCTTGAAAGCCTCTTACAAAGAACACGGTTTCAGAGAGTCCGAACGGAAAGCGCGACCGTAGCCAAGTTTTTATTCTACAGAAACATAAGATACTTTCTTAATACATAAAATATGTAACAGGAGATGAATAATATTTCTTTGCATCTGCAAATGTATTCTATACAATTTTATAAACTATTGAAAGAAGGAACTACAAAATTTGTAAATATATAAAAATTTATTTAAATGTATATTAAATAGTCGGGCCGAATAGCTTCCTGCATTGATTTGAAAACTGTTGAATTTCTTGTTTGAATTGGAATACAGCACTGCGACTTTTTCGAGTTATAAAAGCTTTCCCCTTAGCCCTTTGAAGCATACGTGTTTATTCGCATGTAAAATAGCTGAAACTTGTTAATCGGGGGTCTTCGGGGTCGCTGATCACGAATCTGATCTCAGATTTTCTAAATTCAAGATGGCGGATCCAAGATGGCCGACCGAAATGTAAAAATTTAATTCATCGAGATGAAACAGGGTACTCGAAGAGTTTTCAGGACAGTATATTACGAATCTAATCTTAGATTTTCAAAATTAAAAATGAAGGATTCAATTATGACAGCCAAAATGTAAAGAGTTTGCGAGGTCTTAAAAGACGAACTATGAAATTTCAGCATTCGTGTCCGCTTGTTGAATCTGCTAAATTTTATCTTGAAAATGTAACATTATTCATTATTCAATTTGAGTTCGGTCAAATAACTTTTTACATTTCGGACCATCATTTTGAATTCGTTCGAAAACCCCCAGTACCCCGTTCAAGTAAATTTGTACATTTTGGTCGGCCATATTGGATCCGCTATTTTGAATGTTGAAAGTCTATGACCAGATTCGTAATCAGCAACCTCGAAAACCCCCGAATACCGAGTTTCACCTCCATCAAGAAAATTTTTACATTTTGATCGGCCATCTTGGATCCGTCATTTTTACTTTTGAAAATCTGATGCCAGATTCGTAATCAGAGACCCCGAAAACTCCAGAGTACCCAGTTTCGACTTATTTCAAGGACGATTTCTTTTTAGCGTACATTCTTTATTAAAAAAAAAAACACTTAATTTTTATAGATTATTCGTCAGTATAAACAATTTAACACAATAATTCATAATAAATATTAATTTTTTTACATTTAAAAACATGTTATCGAAATACGGAAGAAAAAATTTGCACTAAAATTAAATTTTAATCTACTAAAAAATAAAAAAAAGTGAATTACAAAAAGGTGTTTTACGAAAAGGACACCGTGCTTCAAAGGGGGCTAAAAGAAAATAGTTTTTAAATAAAATTTTAGTTAATAACAGCGTATTGTTCAGACTGCATCTTCAGAAATGGAGAATCTTATTTTGGGGGAAGTCATATTTTTGTAGAAATAAAAACATATCCAAGTAAGAAACCATTACAAATTTTAATTTATTACCTGTACTATATATTTATACTTTTTCTCTTCACTAACAATCTATTATTTAGTGTATATTCTAAATCTCGTTTCTCAATTTATTGATCTTTCTTCCTTGCAATGCAATATTTCTTGTTCACTTTGTGTGAAAGTTACAACTGTTATGGTGATATCGATAATTTTTTAATGACCACTGATTGCTGATTCTAAAATGTTTATGGCCTGTTAATTAATTGCATATTGAAAAAAGTCCAAACTGCAATAAATTTGTCCAAGTTACTACTAACTGTATTTTCTATAAATGACTGTTTTTATCAACAAATAAACATTAGAAAATTGAGTTATTTTTATGAAAATTCATCTGTTGTTAATTGTGTGGTGATGTAAATTTTAAAATGTTCATGTAGGGGTTTTCGAGGTCGCAAAATAAACAATTTTAAATCAAAATATGCAGCAGTTTTTGAGATGACGGATGATGAATCTTATATTACTCTTCGAAAACTCAAAATCGCACAGCCTATGGAATCTGTATTTTGGATTTTTTAAAAACCAGTAACGAATTTGTAACTAGCGGTAATAAAAATTCCAACATACTGAATTTTGTAAATTTTCATTGAATTTTTATTTGAAATATTAAAAACCGATAACGGATTTGTAATCCACGATGATAATGTCACGAACTTTCATAACAATTCAATGGCTAGAAACATTCTTGTCTCAAAAGATAAGGAAGGAACGTTTGAAGTGTTATAATTATTGAAAAAAATATAATGCTTCCTTGATCATTTCTTTAATTTAGGTTTAAAAATGAAAACCTCATCAGTAAGGCGATTAGGAGATATCCTGTCTGATACGTATGCACCATTAAAGAAATATAATTCTAATTATGTTACATTTGCAAGGAACATATGACAACATAATCATAGAGCATTTTTTAACGATGTGCAGCTGGTGGTACCCTTTGGCAGTAGTACCGGGCGGCTGGATGAAGTGTCCTGGGTTGTGTTTCACGTTTCTGGCTGAAGTTGCCAATGAAGGACTTTTGCAGCTTCGGATGAACTGACTGACTGTCTGCCTGCAGGAATTTAACCTTTTGACTGAACTTCTCTGATTGGGCTTTCGTTGACTGAGTTTCTTTGAATGGAACTGAACTTTTCTTAACCGCTTTACTGATAGTCGTCAAAAATTGGCTTCAAAAGCATATAATTTGTAGCCGCCATATTGATTTTTGAAAATGTGATTTCAGATTCATGTTCAGGGACTTAAAAACCTGTAGTATACCAAATTTCATGTAAATCCATTGAAAACTGTGGAAGTTATTATATATGATACATCACCAGTCCTGGCACTTTTTTTGTACACATATGACATGCTACCAGTGAAGTGAGTATTAGTGCTGTCTTAATGACGGTATTATTTTATGGCGGACCATAATACTTATCCCCCGCTTTGAAATTCAGCATTTTCGTTCGGCTTTTGTAAGTTTTTCACCATGATAGTGATTATCGCAGTATTTATATGATTGGTATTGAAGCATTAATAAAAAATAATACATAAATTCCTTACGTTTTTCGATATCTACCTGTGTTATTATCACAGATTAGTTATAAATTTAATGCACATTTTCCTTCGATATGCCATTTTGTAAGAAGTATACTTGTAGAGCGTATAAAACTTCAAAATGAGCTATTAGTCAAGCATCTAAACCTAATAGAACTCGAGTTATAGCGAAAATACCATTTTTTCATATTTTTTAGTCTAGCAAAATAAGCAAGCAGCAAACAGAGTCGAAAACCTGAAGTTAAGCTTTTCTAGCCCTCTCCTACGTGCCAAAAAAAAAAGTCGCGTCTAACATTTTTTGTTTCTATCGAGTTTTTTTTTTGTAGATAGTGACTGGACGAGGTATGTTCGGCTCTCTTAGATTAGGATATCACAAAATGATAGAGCAATGTTGCCGCTAGGTTTGGATTCAATGCATCAAGAACCTTCGGAAAAGTGTAGTCTGGATTCTAAGTAAAAACTTTCTTGGCCTGTGTTAATATAATATAAGAAAAAATATTCGTGGTATGAAAATAATTATTATTATAGAGCTTATATTATTTTTGCACAAGGTTTAACAATAATCAAATAAACCTTCTTTTGTTATTTTCGATTTTAATATATTTTACAGACTCATTTTTGTTATAAATTGTTATGTATTGATATTTATATAAGTTAGGTGGACAATAAGCAGCAAATAGTGATTTGATAAAAAGAAATTTACGATTAATTTTGGAAAGCCTCAATATTACATTATTTTTGTTAGAAAAACCATTTATGTAATAAAAAAAAATATTCAGAATAATGTCTTGAAAATCAGGCTGGAACAGGATAGTATTTTTTCTATTCCAGAAATGTAAATGGTCCACAAAATTGGATCGCCATTTTTAATTTCGGTAAACTAACCCAAGATTCGAGTTTATCGATTACTAAAACCTATAAGCTTGTTAAATAGCAAATTTCACACCAATTTGGGTTTTTGTAGAACTCGCGAAATATATACATGTGTTTCCATTGAGCTCAGGGCAGCCGACATCTTGAAATTGTATTTTATGGGATATTGCTGCTCCCGTAAATCAAAATAGGTCGTATAAAACGCATAATGACATATTCATACGATCTTTCTACAAAGGAAACCTGGCAGATCAACGTCCAGAGGCTATTTTAAAATGGAAAACCAAATAAATCGAAGTATGGGAATGTATATTTTACGAATAAAATAATCTGGAACACGTTTCTAATAAATTAGAAGGTGATCTAAACCAGCTATCGCAGTTAAAAATACATTTAAAGACAAAAAATTGCAGCCAAACAATTTTTTTAGGTCGTGGTCCTTACGTAGCACTGACTCGCTGCTGGGGTAATACCGATTGCAAGTACTGGTTCTATACCACTTCTGGGACTTCGCATATAATATAATTTACATGAAGAAAGGTATAGATATATATGTACATTACATCAATAAGCATATATATATGTATATATACAGTAAAACCCCTTTTACTTGAACACTTGCTTTCTTGAACATCCCGTCTATTTGAACAAAATAGCCTCGTTTATTTGAACGATTTCTACTTCCCCTTACCCCCACTACTCGCTCTTAAGCAGATACAAATTCCAATGCTCGTGCGCTACTCATGACGAGCGGGTATATTGTGCGACGAGTGGGGACAAACTGTAAGCGTTCAAATAAACGGGGTCCGAGGAGAAATGCTGGCTCGACCCTGTTCAAGTAAGAGGGGTTTTACTGTAGCGAATCTACCCAGGTGGAAAAGTCTGTAATTTGCCGGACCTGACGAACGGCACGGTACCGCGGCAGTAATAAATCATGTACAACACCAGTACTAGTGGCCAGTACCGCGCCAGCAACTGGCATGGTACTTGTTCAGTACTGGCTGAATACCTGGGCAGTACTGGTTTACACTACTGCCTTTATACCGATTTTGAAGTTTTCCCGACGATCGGCACAATACCGGCAATGTACTGGGACTGTACTGATTCAGTATACAATATAGTTTATTTATAATTGTGTGCGTGCGCATGTGTGTATGCGCGCTTGTATGTGTATTCTATTTCTATTACTTTTATTTAATTCATTCTTCATTTTCATCAAAGAATGAAGCTTTTTATTTTTAGATTGAAATTTTACTTTTATAAAAGCACACATTTTATACGTTTTATTGTAATTGAAATGTAATTGAAAAACATTACAGTTACATAAATATAATTTAATTTTCATCATGTATTAAGTAATATCTTTTGCTTTCTCCCTCACGCATTTCATAAACATTTTCCGCAATCTGATATAATAGAATTTTCATCTTCACTACGACTATGTCATAAGAACTCGAGTAGCAAATAGTGAAATAATGCAGGAGGCCAGTTATTTCTTTACATCGATATTGGGACTCCAGGGTAGCGTAAAATACCAGTACCATGCCAGTGAAATATACGGTACTGTGCCAGTACAGTCGCAGTACTGGAAGTCAGTACCATGCCGGTGTTACCTTCCAGCAGAATACCAGTATTATGCCGGTGCTTTGCCGGTATAACGCCAGCACTACGCCAGTACAGTAAATGTTTAGCCAGTACTGGCGCGGTACTGCGCCGGTAGTCAATTTCCACCTGGGATGTTGAAATACATTTGTTGCGCACATTTGGGGTGTAAAGGGTAAATTTTTTATTCCACATCAATGTTTCGAAATTCGTTTAATTGCAAACATCCGTCTACTTCCCTAGAGCAGTCCCCATTATATTAAAGAACATCGTAGTAAAAACACTGTTAACTTTGTTCTAAAAATTAAATTAAGTAGTTTTATTTAATCCAGACATTTACATGAAAGACACCGTTCAAAACATTCAAGTAAATATGATGTCGATACGTACATTTAATTACATTTTAGTTGTCAGAGGATTTTCCAATCACAATAATTATTATCGAATTTGGTTAGTGTTGCTTGGAGCGATGGTACTACTTCTATATTCTTATTTATTAACCTACAGAAATCCTAACGATTCAAAAACAATTTTATTTGGAAGCAAAATAACTTCCTAAAACGTCTATGGAATAGTGTCAAATATTTAGTTAATAAACACGTATTCGTTGTAAATTTGTTCCATTAACAATCAATTTTCAAGAATGTTACTAAATAAATTTTGTTTTTTCCCCGAAATTAGTGTTTGTTAATCGATGAGTAGGTGTTGTTATCATAAACTTAGTAAATTACAGAACCAACGAATGATGGGACGAATTATTCACAAAAATTTTTTCGGAATTATTTTCGTACGAAAAATATTGACGGACCGAGTCGTGTCGAAATAAACAATACGAGTTCTCCCAAAAGCATTAAAGTAGAACCAATATATGATAATATTTGATTTGAAATAGAGAAATTAAATTCTTGAAAAATAAAATAATTACATTATATTATTGATCCTGTATTATTAACACTAAATTGTAAAAGAATTGTAAAATATCGAACGATATATCTATTTGATATATTTTTGATAATTATTTCATATTTTCTTTTTGTTCGATTACTGTGTTACAAAATCTAGTTAATTCGTTAATTTTGTTGCGTGCACATGCCAAGCAGGAGTAAGGTAGATAGTGCCTTTGGAGTGGACCATAATACTTTATCATGTTGATAGAATTTTTATATTTTTATCTATCTATCCTTCGTCTTCACTGTTGGGATGTGGTATTTATATCTCAATTGGCCGTTGCCTGGTTTTGAAGTTGTTTAGGAGCCATTTAATGTTGGTGGCTGTATATCCCCTATTTTTATCATGTTGTTGATTCGATTTATGTGGATGTTTAAACATCTTATGCATCATGGGGCACGCTATGTTACTAGTAATAATTTCTTCCCCCGGTATAGTTTTTATGTGGAGCATTCTTAATATTTTAATTAATTTTTTTATTCCCCCGTTGAGGTTAATATAGCACACTCTACAAGCTCACAGTTCTTCGTTTGTGGAAAACATTTCTGCCCCTGAGTCACGTGTCTCCGTGTAAAATTCGTTGTGGGCCCACATATTTCTCCCTCTTATAGTCCAGGATCCGGCTGCAATAATCCGCTGCAAAACCTACAATGAAATATAAATTATTACACTGTCATAAAAAAATAATATATATTTTATATAATATATTTTATATAATATTATATAAATCATAAATTTCAAGCAAATGTTCATAATATATCAGATACCGTTTTATTGTCAGCTGTTGTCAATAAGTTCTTCAGAATGCAGTATTCATTGTTATGGCTCGTAAAATTGAACAGAAGAGTGTCATCAGGGTTGGGCCCCTTTTTTACTTTGCCCTATAACTTTTGCTGGAATTAAAAATTATTCAACTTTGTCGCCTTATTTCAAAGTTATGATCATTACAGGAATGTTTCATGTTGGATGAATCAACAAAGCGACTTTGAAAAAAAGTTGTAGACTGATTACAAAAAATGAAATGCAGTCATGGTTGGGATATTGCTAGCAGGGCTGCTGAAAATCGGTGAAATAAATTCTAAAATAATGTTTTATGGACAAATTTCGAGATCGTCCTTTTTTTTTAATCAAGTATACACTTTTTGAAACAAAAATCTTCCGGCAAACATTATTCTGATTCGTAATTTTGGCAAATGAAATAACTGCTAGTGAGTTTGGCGCACTTTAAATGCACTTTCCTTTCGATTCGATGCATGCAACAGAGTTGTAGCGGCTTAAGATATAACACTATAAACGATGCTGAAACCTCTATTGGGCATCAAATCTCGCATAGTAAATTGTTTTTGGTTCGGATCAATAATGCTTTACATCTACAGAAACAGCCAATATATTATAATGGTGATATATCACAAATGTATGCAAAAAGCTGCACGACATATATACATGTGCTTCAAACTTCCATATGATTCAAGTGCCGAGAGGAATTAACTTCTCTATTGTAATTTTGTAACTTTGTAAACTAACCGATGTGAATGTATTTAGATAAACAAAATAATTTTATGCTTAGCCAATTTATATTATTTACATATATTTTCTATTGGATAATCGCTACATTTTTTCGAGGCTTCGTGCTTAAAATACGAAAAATTCTGCTAGACTTGCAAGTAATTACACTTGAGCATATACATAAGCACGACCTGAAACTGCAGTTATCTTGGTACATAATCAAATCGAGGATCAGCTAGTTGGCACGATGTGACGTAGGTCCGCATCGCATATCTTAGGGGATTGCTCACTTGAATCTGTATTAATTAGATACCAGGTCAATGTGTCATGAATCTTGTCGGGTTATTGGTTCATTAATAACTCTTTAAAGTATTATTATTACAAGTATTTCTGTTCTAAAATTATGGCCAGGCATCGAAAAAACCCTTATACTATTAATAATTTTTTTGTTATTCTGATGTAACCTTTACACGAATGTTTATATTTGACACGATTATGTCAATAATACATTTCTTCAAAATTTCGATATTAAAATTGTTGGTCAATTCAAACATTATGTTTTCATTTTCAAAACGGTAGCATCGTTCTTTACATTGACTTAACATCCTTCATCATAGTTCAATACCAAAAAAATCATGGGATTAAGCCAAAAATATACCTGACGAAGGAAACTGTTAGTTGCAAAACTACAGAAATGTTTATACTTTGGTTATTTCGAATCAGCTTAGTTCCTTTACTAACAGTTACCTAAGATCTTTCCAGAGGTCTGCATGAATTAGCATAATATGCGTGTAAACGAAAGCTATGTACCAAAAAGAAAACGATGCCCACAACCGGTATTTTTCCCTTACATTCAGAAATACTTTCGCCATACGTAAACATGTCACGTGTCTTTGTATAATATAATAAACTGACCAAAAACAACAGATTAAATAAAATACAACATGGTTAATATTAGTATATATTGAGTTAAAATCTAATGAAGTATATTTAATGGGATCGTGTCGTCGGAAATTCAACCACCTACATGTAATATAATCTGTATCGTCAATTCTCGTCGGAATTCACACGTACCAAATACACGAAGTTACCGGTAGTATATAATAATGGTATAGAGTTTCAAGTCTAAGCGGTAATTATAATGTGCGGTGTCATCTTTGTGAGAAATTCTCATCTCCCTTCGCGAATATTGAACACCGCTATAACTTTGTTGAAACGTGATTATGGATTTATTGTTTATATGATTCGCAGCATGCATTGTCTCTGAATCTGGAAGATGTCAGAAACAAAGCTGAACACACTTACACGCATATAAACCATTCACTCTCATACTTATTCCTGATTTCGAAATCTCCCCTGACTAAATTTTAATTTTTTAATTTTTCGAAAAAAAATATGTAAAAATCGTTTAAGGGAGGCGGGGGTTGTACCGCTCAGTCATATTTCTCAACCTTCTGTTAAGTTAAAATTATTTTTTATATTGTTTTACTACAGAACTTTATATCAAAATCTAATTTCAACAAAAAATTTACATTGTTTATTGCTAAAAGTCGATTAAAAAAAATTCGAAAGTTTTGTAACGTAGTTGACATAAATACGATAAGAAGTGGTTTTTACAATATACGGTTTTCCATCTTTTTACTAGTACCAAATCGGAAAAAATATGAAAAAATAGGCTAGTAGTACGGTTAATTATCAAATGGTATTTGGTAAACTACTAAAAACAACATTGATTTATATTTATTCATTACTTGTCAACGCGGCGCGTTAATGGGTAATACTGCTCAGAGTTTAAGACATATTTTACATATTGTTGATCAAATAAACGTACAGAAAGCACTAAAATAATGGGTATCTGAAATGGAACTTCTTGTATTTAATTATATACATCGAATGTACACAAGTGAGTTAACAATAAATTGCTTTATAATATCATCGAATTTCATAGCTTAGATACACTCATTATTTATGAATCATTCATTACAATACATTCTTCTTTACAATTAAAAAAAAAAAAAAAAAAACTCATGAGGGTCCCGATTATGAAACACGTCGAGCGCGAACAGCGGCATCAGTAACGTTCAGAGGTCAGACTATCTTGGCAAAAACTAAATGTGCCAAAATGAAAAATAAAAATTATGCCCTTGTAGAGCTCAGAGAATCACATCGAATCACATCCAATAACAAATAAAAAGGTCAACATTTAACAGTATCGAAATCAGTACAGTTATTAACATAACTCGCCGTATCTCGGTGAAAAATCCACCAAATGACTTAACATTTTTATGGTGTACTCATTATAAATATTTGAAGCTTACGAGTTAATTTCCGTGATTAAAAATATCAATTGTTTATTGATATTGAATAACAAATGGCCGCGCGCAAGAAATTGCATTTCGCACCTTTGAAGGGAAAAAGTGTGGTTACAAAGTTTAAGTTTGAAAAAACTTTGAGTGACAAAGTTGTTCGTATAGGATTGAAGAAGGTTTTTGGAAAATTTCAATTCAATCGAACCACAAATTTCGATTCTATGGTGGTTAAAATAAAAGCGCTCGGCGACTGCGTTATTCTCTTACCGCTCTACCTAGAACCTATTTAGGAAGACATTGCATTTTTCACTATTCTGTTTGCATTGTTTTGTATGTCAATCAATTTATAAATGCTGTATTAATGCGTTTTTTAAATTTTAATTATTTTCCGCTTTTGTTTTTTACTTTTATGCTCTTCGTTTTTTTCGTCAAGAACATTAATATTTTGCAACGGGGAGCGCGGAGTAAATCATTGTTTAAAACGGATAAAACGTATTGTTTAAAGTAATAAAAGTTATGAATAATGAAGGTAGTAACAAAACTGTAGGAAGAAAAAGAAAACGGGATGAAAGTTCGTGGACGAAAAATAAACAAAAAGTCGATAGAAATGATGTTAGTTTTTAATTTGTTTTACGAAGTTAGTTAAGTTTTACTATTACCCTAAATTGAACTTAAAATTAGTTCGTTTCATATTTCATCAAAGTAAAACGTGAAAGAATAGTAAAATATTATGTTAATCTATCAGAATTTTACGCATATACTGACGTATTAAACAAAAATATTTCTAAGAATAACAAAAGTGTACTTTGATGAAATATAAAACGAACTAATTTTTAGTTCAGTTCAGGGTAGTAGTAAAACTTAACTAACTTCGTAAAACATATTACAGGGCTTTATAGAATCGATTTGAATCGTTAAACAAATCTGAAATTATTTATGCATTTATTAAAAGCAGTACTTTCCTTAGATGAGCGGTACACCCCCCGCCGCCCCTTACATTAATATATTAAAGAGGCTAATTGTTAAAAACTTTCTTTGAATATGATGGTGATTACATTTAAAATATAATTTTTGACAACTACAAATTTCGACTTGGTAAAGCTGGCATTTGGAGTTGGCATTACATTTTTTTTACCTGTTTAAATTGTGGCAACACTTGGATAATAAAGTAAATTTTCAGACACGAAAAACGAAAACTGTTTTTGTCTTTTATGAGAACCGATGGAGTTTTAAAAGGCGAGAATATTCAGGGCGACCTATTTTAATCATGGACAGCCAAAGGTATGAAGGGGCTGATTGAACTATGTTTTCAAGGTTATTTAAAGGTTAAAGTGATTTTCTTAAACGAAAGGAGACATTAAGAAAAAAGCGGAAAATTCTGAGTAGGAAATGATTATTTATAATTCTCTACAATGCCCTTTAGAAGGTCAAATGTGCAAAGTCACAATATTTTGAAAAATAAGTTTTAATATAGGTTTTATATAAAATAAGTTTAAATAAAACTATATGGTATAAAAGCTCAGGAAAAAGAGAACCTGCATTATTGGTTTTGACCTTGAGGTTTATTTTTAAGGTTATTTGAAGGTTAAAGTGTGAACCACAACAGTGGAACCACTACTTCTGACACCAGAGTTAAGAAGAGCAATAAAATGTAGTTCCGAAGTCATTATATATAACCTAAAATTAGGTTAATAATGAATGTTGTATTATTTAGAAAAATAAATGTTTAGAGAAAAAGTATTGGGTGTCAAGGGATGAAACCATTACTCTAGAAATATCACTGAACCGATATTTTCACGATAATTTTATCAGAACAACATCATTTCGCGGATAAATATTACGACTTTCCACATTTTACATTCTGAAAGTTATTTTACAGAATTTTGACTAACAAGCATTTTCCGCTCTTTCCGAATGTGGTGATAAAAGTAGTGGTTCTTATTTTAAAAAATAGCTTTAACCTTAAAATAGCCTTGAAAACAATAGTTGAGGTCATTGTCAAGGTTGTAGTTCAATCAGCCCCTTCATTCCGAATAACTTTTGTTTGAAACATTTTTTTATTTAATTTTAATTTTTAATTTATTTTTCGAATTATTTGGCTGTTAGAATGAGTCACCTTGTATAAGGAGAAGGAAGTTACCCGGGAAAAACCCGGGTAATACCAGTGATATTTCAGATATTTCCACGGACAATTATTTTTGAAATTTTTATGTGCTAAAATGCGGAATGATAAAATCTGAGAGCACCATATTTTTCAAAACTAAAAAATACTTCGGAAGTAACACATTTTATGTCAATAGATCATTTTTTTCTTTTAGAAAATAAACACTATCGTCAAAAACACAAATTCGTACTTGTCATTTAAACATATTTTGGGCGAAAATGTGACATGTCAATAATTTTCTCTCAAAAAAAATCTGAAATCTACTTTGAAAATAATACTACGCATGTCAAAGGTAAAAATGAAATTTTGTCGTATAGAATAATTTTGCGGACGATTTTACGAAAAAGAGGTTATAAAATTATCTTCGATTTTTACGTTTTCTAAAGATGGACTAATTACTAAGACTGTAATAACTTACGGTATAAAAATATTTATATCAGATGCAATTTTTCAGGGCGACATTACGAGATCGACGAATATAATTTATGTTTTCGGCCATGAAAATTGTTGATGAGCCGGAGTGTTTTTAATTTCTGTTTCGCGTGACCAATCTTAGATATTAATCGCGTTATTCAATGTTTGCCATGTTTACTTAAAAATTTTACACATAAGAACACATATAATTTATATACCATAATCTTTTAATTTTAGAAAATAATTATTTCGATATTCAAATTACAGTAGAATTCTGTCCGTAATGTTTCATTTTTATAAGTTTTAATTTAAATAAAACTAGTCATCACAAATATTAATCGATTATCATAACTTTGATATACAAATTGGTAGTCCAATTTCTTTATCAGGTCGCAATAATTAGATTTTAAATTTAATCATTCATTAACGACTCCTATGGTTATATGCATAATTATTATAAATACCTTTCGCTCTGAAAATCTTCTATTAATTAATTATGAACTTTTTTATTTACATTATTCGAATTTGTGTACCGGTATTATGTCCGACTTTTAGTCATATTCTCTATGAATGTTTATACTGAGTAATAAAGTAATTGGGGAAGTTTACTTATTGTGCAATGCCCATAACTTTTGATCCGTTCATTCAACTTTGATGAAAGGATTACCGGTAATATTAATACGTAAGTTTTACCCATTGCAATTATCCCGATTACATGTAAAACAGGAAAAGTATGCCCATTTTCAAAAGGGGGATTTATATGCAACAATATTGAATGAGATCAAGAGACAGTTGCTTAAAACAATTAATTAGTTTTTAATTGTCTACATTAATTTAGCTTAGACGTTATTCGAATGGTACCCGAAAGGTAAAATGTCCTCAGTGAAAATATATCGAATAGGACAATCAAATATGAGGCCAATCTTAAATTAATATTATGCAATTTTGTTGGATTACACGAAATCTGATATTAATACAATTACAATTTTTTAGAATTTCCACAATTATTATTATAAATAAATCAATATCATAATTTTAACAACAATTTTTTTTCTTAAATTTTTTCAATTTTTGGACATTTTCTGCATATTTTAATTTTTAAAGTCGTCGGTTTTGGTCGCACCGATTTAATGCGGCACTGAACAGGTTAATACAACATGTCTCAAAATTTGAGATATTATTTGCGTCCATCGATCATAAAAAATACATTTTCTGCCCTCCGGCCAGAAACCGCAACTTCCTGGCCGCTGCGGGAAACGAAGTTGCGGTTTTCCGGCTATCGTCGAGCACAAAAATAGTATACGACCCTTGCCCAATAAAAAAGAAAGCCTCAGATCGCATGCCTAGAATCGTAATATACTATTTTGTTCCTCATAACATGAGACCTTTAATGATAAAGTGTCCGCATTTAAGCCTTTAGCTAATTCGAGACGTCCCTTTGTTAGTGAGACGATTCGTGACATTCTCTTGTTGAAACACTTAAACTCGAAGACTATGTTATCGGTTCGAGCATGTTGGCAACTATGCGGCAACTCACGTCTGGAAGCTCACATAACCTATTTTTTTGGTTTGAATTGTTTCAACAATTTGTTGTTAAACGCATATTTAGATACGTTTTGCAGTGCACAAACATCCACAAATTTTACATTTAACATTTGGCTGTATTGTCACCATTTTTGAAGGGCCTTTACAATAAATTACCTAATAAATTACCTTTATTTTTAGAAGTACACTGACAAAAATTCTTAATTGATTTGACTATTTTTTAACTACTGAAAGTATTTCAATAGAGCCTCAACGGAACTTTATAGGTTATAGGTACACCATAAAGGAGTTAAATGCACAAAGAATATAGTTATGGAAACGAAAATTTGGCAGTTAATTCTACTACATTTAAAAACATTTTTCAGATCCTAAATACCGAGTACACTAAAAACTATTCAGCATGCTGGAGCAATATATTTTTAATTGAATTTAGCAGTAAAAAACTATATTTTTTGTTGATTTAATTTTTTTATTGTAGTAACTGCAACTTAGAAGTTTTTCTTGCAGCGTATCGAACTGCTGTGGGTAATTATTTTTAGTGCAGCTAATGGCGGTTGCTTTTTTATGATATTAGTGCGTGTCTTTTTGAGTTTCATCATAGTATCATAGCATTTCTTGATCTGCAATCATTCGGAATACTTTTTCGTTTACTGGGTAAATAATATTAACTTAAGTAAAAATAGTAAAATTAACAACATCAACAAAGTTATACTAACGAAATAAGTATTTTTTTTAGCTATTCTCGGCTCAATTCCTCAATATGGTAGTTGAATTTGTCAAGTCAATTTTGTTCAGTGTACCCACATTCGAATATATATAAACATGTAGCGGGTAGCAACTGACTTTCCTTCATACTAAGGTTAATTTAAATGACGTCAAAATATCTCAGCACAGCACTTTCATTATCAATAGTTTAATAAACGCCGATAAGGAAATATATTACGTTTGTTAAATATTCGACGCTTAAACATATCATGGAAAATATTAGAGTAGTGTTCAACCAGCATAGAAGATTAGAAAATGATGTCAGCAGTAATTGAGACAAGTTCGAGTGATAAACAGTACACATATTCTTCTTTTAGTACATTTCGGAGGAAGTTATAGTACGACCTTTTTATGTGGTTTAACAGTGACAAATTACGAAGTTTTATTTCTAAAACACAGCAGGTGAACTATCTGATGAAGTGGAACTCCCATCTGGGAAACGTAAGCAATAAAAATTTGTCCCATTCTTTAGACGTGCAAACATCGATTTGTTTTCAAATGGTACTTAGTATATCGTTTGCGATATACTTGAATTGTACGTGTGAAGTTAAGATTATATATTTTAAATCGAATGTCTATATATTAATAGTAAATATTTCAATAAAATGACTTGCATAATAATATGTACAAAATATTCATTGCCTGCAAAATAAGACGTATTATTTGGTTCGGATAATTTATCAGGTTAATTTACATAAATGCATAATATTTATTGAAGTGGGATGCGTATTTTAAAAACAGAGTTTTTAAAAACATATTTTAATTATGGTGCATACATTATTTAAATATTTCATATTGCTTATTTGATGAAGCAACATTTTTAAACATTGCATTTTTCGTGTTTAAAATATATGCTCTTTATTTAGTATGACAATAATGATAAAATATGTACTAAATAATAGAATAGTGGAAATCAAAACATTACATTTTCAGCAATCTGTCCACTTAAATATCGTCGAAAGAAAATTTTTTTATCATTTGTTCCGAAGCACAAAAGGACATTACATATAACTTTGTAGAATTTAATATACGGATAACTGTTAGGTAATGAATGGGCGAAAATTCAAAAACTTCATACCAACAAAATTCTAGGATAAATCTTTTTTTTTAAAACAAAACTGTTATATTTATAATTTTTGTATTGTTTTTCGTCAAAAAACTATTAAACGAGAAACATTGTAATTACCGGTGCAACATTGATTAAGTGTTGAATATTGAACATTCCGGTTTAAAGATTGTAATGTTCGAGCAGTTAATTACATCCATTATTTTCATCCTAGGTGACATGAAATTCAATATTTTTTTTTTATCTTATTCGTACTCGTTCCATGTATAAATTACAGTGTCATAAAATCTGAGCTGATTCTAATGGCGAGTTTCGATTCAAATTCCACATGAATGTGATATCGTATATTTTAAGCCAAAAGTAATTCCGTTATTTTGATGGATGCCTCACTTAAAATTCAAAAATATATTGTGGAATCAGTGATGGATACTTCGATCTTAAATATTGATTTTTAGTTAATACTAATTGCTTCAAATGTTAAAAACAATCATTTCTGTTATTAAATTAGTCACGAAATAACTGTTTTATTGGTATTGCACTCATCACTAACATGACTGAAATTAATGCAAATAAATGTATATAAAATCTACCTAGTTTTATCAGATATACAGGGTATCCCATAACTCGCGGACTGTATTGCAGGTAAGTATTCTATATGAAATTTCAAGCAAAAAAGTCCTTTACCGAAATTGGATCCGATGCCTACACTTGATTGACGTGCTATTGAAGTTTACAGATAAAAATGCCAATTTTTGCATGTTTATCTAATTTCGATAAATAGCTAATGAAGAAACACTATGAAAAATTCGTAGCTCTTGAAAAAATGAACAATTTCACCCCTAATACGAGACGATTCGATAAAAACCTAGAAGGAGCCTGTAAAATTTACGGAATTGACCAAAAATGCGTTTTGCGAATATAATATCTAGCCGTATATGTTTTGGTATTAAGAGTCTCCTTTTATGATCAATTTTCATCGAAAATCATTGGATTTGGGATTAAATTGTTCATTTTTTTTCAAGGGTTAAACGCGAAACATTGCAAAAATCGGCATTTTTTACCCTTTTTATGACTATAACAAGAGAAATATTCATTTCATGTTTAAAAGCCTCGGAGTTGAATTGTAGTATAGATCTTGAAAGTGACTTTAAAATGTGCCGAATTTTGTTAAGATACCTTCAAAAAAAGACAAGTGATTGTAAAAAAAGTGATTTTTTTGGGTAAACTTCAATGGTTGAAATTTCGTGTAGAATAGATATCTGCAATGTAGTCTGCGAGTTGTGGGACACTCTGTATATATAAGATAATTATGGACATATTTAGGTTATGTATTATACTAAACCAAAACTGCGAATTATCTCCAAACATCAAATGTCAGTTCCATTACAAAAACCGGATCTACCTTATTAATGGACTATGACTTTAAATTTAGGAATTTACGAATTTATATTTGTTGTTCGAGGATTTCGTAAAAAGTTATCAAAGGCCAGTGGATGAAGGGGATTTTAGGAGTATGAATATGACAGATCTATCAATCTGGAACCTTCTCAATCAATATTTAGCTTCTATACGGTCATAGAAAGCCATTTATAAGAACACATCCATTATAATTATCAAAAATCTCTAATGAATCTATTGGTTAAAAAAAAATAATTGTTTCTCTAACATTTTTATAATCCTGATTTTCCTTGAATGTGTTGTATTTACATATAAATAGATACGTGCATGTATAACAGTACTTAAAATATGAAAAGTTAAATCACTTTCAAGTAAATAATATGTAGAATTACTATAAACTAGAATTGCTTAGTCTTTTATAGTAGAAGGATTCTACCGCTTCAAGATAAGGTTAGTAGTTTTTATGCTTGGACCCTCAGTTCATATTAATGTTTTGTGAAAAAACTTGTAAATGTATTAATTAACTCGTACCCCCATTCCAAATGTGCATTTCTTTGCATAAAATGTAAGAAGGTGCTTCCAACAAATGCTGTAAAACTACAGAAATGGTGCACACCAAATTTTTGTTGTAATTTTACATTATTTCCTGGCAGTTATCTTCTTAGTCCTCTATACTTTTAACATCAAAACTAAAACTGGTCACAAACTGGACTAATTTTCTAGTTGGGTTGTAAATTCTCTAAAATAATTTTTTTTCTTTAAGCAATTTGAACCCTATTAAAAATAATGTATTCTCTAAAGTAATTTCCCTAAAAGCAAAATAATTTTTAAAATATGTTGTAATTTGGAGCATTTTTTGGGGTGCTGAATAGATATATTTATTACAGTATACTTTATGGGTGTGCCTATGAATCATACTCGTCGAATATCAAAATTACCGACTTTTGTTGTGTTAAGATTACGTAGGTTATAATATAACAAATACAAACATATGTTGATATACTACAACTCCAAAATAATTCTGCATTTTTCTTCTTTGACACCTTTAAATAATCTATCACACAAAGAATAAAATAAAAGGCCGGAAGTTTCTGGGTAATAAATGTGCAAATTGTAAATTTTATGTTGAAATGATACTTGAAGCACCGCTATCTCATAGCAATCACATGCATCAATTGTCGAGGTAAAGTAGCATGCAACATGGAATTACATTTTCCCTATCAAAATATCGTGATGCACATATTACGTTATATGAAATTTGTTTGCAGTTTCGTCTTTTAGGTCAACGGCAAATACTACGTAATCGAATTTTCAGGTCATGAGAATAATTTACTAGGATATCTCTATGCGATATCAACTAGGCAGATCTGGGATTATATAGTAAGGGAGCGGTGTGGCAGGCAACGAGATGAGGATTCAAATGGAAATGTACCAAGATTCCGTGACTCTCCTCGTACCGGTGCGACCTAATATATGGCTTCGACCTGTGCAAAATTTCGGTCACAATTAACATAAAAATTTTAACCATAGAAATCCTTATAAAATATTTTATTACGTTCAATCTGAAATTAGCTCAGAAAAATAACCCACAGAATTAGCCAAGGGGCTTCAAATTTTATTTAGCATCAGGCATAAAAATAAAAGTAAATTTAATCCAAGGTGGCTTAATTATTAACAAAAAAAAATACTTAATTTCGATTTTACAAATTCATACAATTTTATCCCAAGGTATTTTCAATTGTTATGCACTTTGTATAACAGTTTATAAATAGATGATAAAATAGTCCGAAAGGAAAAAACAACAATACCAAAACAGGGTTTTCATGAGAAAATCATAATTTAAACAAAAAATTGAACTGAAAAGCAATAATTGTCATGGAAGGTCTATTGCAGTTGTGAATTTTTAAATGAGGAGTGAATTTCGAATTTTACAAACATAATAATTTCCTAAATTTTGAATGATGACAGTACCTTGATACCATACAAAAATCCACTTTGACCAATAATAATCCAATCATTGAGAATGGTATTAGTGGATATTAAATTTTAATTTAGAAAATAAATAAACTAAATTGACAAAGTTTCCAGAGTTTAATTTTCAGTATTTTAATCTAAATCGTTGATATAGATTTGTGTAATAATTATGAAAAACACTCACTGCCTGTCAAAGTAAAAAATGCTAGTGTACACATTTAGTGTGAGCAGCTTTTATATTCTTGTAGGGATGGAGTACAAACATCACTGAAACAACATGTTGTTTTTAGCGTTAATGGATTAAGTTCAGTGTATGCCTATCACGTAATATGTGGATATAATAATATAAATATATCGATTTAACAATTTCGCCGGTAATAAAACAATACAATTTTTGTTGCATATACATATATATTGATTTTTTTTCCTTCTGCCGACTTCTATGGACGTACCGTTCAGAATAATTCCCGTACTTGGCATGAAAGAGGAAGATGTTCGTGGCACGTAGGAAATGGAGTAGTCTACCGTACAAATTGTGTAATTAAAATAGGACCGTTTAATATAAAAGAACATCATTCAATATTTATGAGTGATCGATTAAAAGTCTTAATGAATAACTGACTCGTTTTAGTTAAAAATATGCTAACAATAGTTCGAAAAGATAGGATGTTATTATGTACTTTTTTCAAGCTTTTGATATTTATAAGCTTACGGTAAAAAATATATACGCGAGGTAAGCAATTTTCAATAACATTTGACGATTTTAGTTATTAAAAAATTAACAAAATTAAATTGCTAATTTAGTAGAGTAAAATTGATTAAGAACCGAGGCTAAATACTACAGATCGCAGTGAATTGTAATTAATTATTAAATTGAAAACTCATTTAAAGGTGTAGGAATAATTATTGATAGGTACAGGGTAGTAATTAGAAACAGGGACTATAAAGAATTGAAGCTCTTTTTCTCTCAACTGAAACAGTTGGACATCATTTATCAAAACTCAAAGGTAAATATTTTGGTTATACAAATTGCAACTATTTTTGAAGTTCACCCATCTATAAGTTATCTAATTCAAAATTTTAATAATTGCAAAATAAAATATGAACTGCGTATTCTAATTCGAAGATATATTACCATGAATTTTACGAAATATTAGTCTTGGAATTGCAACAAAATAGTAACTATTAATTCTTGGGATTATCGTTGAAGATGTACGTAAAATAATCTCTGATTTTAGACATGTATCTACTACGAAAAGAAACGTCGGTCATTATTAGCAAGTATGCTTGTATTTTGCTAAAATTCTTCCACCTTTATTAAACTTATTTTAAAGAAAAAATAGTTTTTGGGCATAGTGAGTGCAAATTCGATTTTACGCCCAAATTTGCGGGAATAAAATAAGACCAGAGTTTCCTAACCTTTCGAGTTGATAAGATTCGACATCTCTCGGGACCTCGTTGATCGCCTGCGGGTGTAAAAGTTTATTTTATGTTACTGATGCGAAAATATGTGTTTCGTATTACGACTGCGTAAAATACAATTTTTGAATGGCAGAGTTGTAAAATAAAAGTACCACCAGTTACCAATTACAAAACGGTTGAACATAATTTCGTATTTTTTAAATGTTTTTTATCTCTTTAGATATAACTCTATCATGTTACGCTTTTATGTTTTTTAATTATCTGTTTAACACTAACTTTAACAATTTAAATAAAAACTATAGGATTCATTTTTAAACATATTAATAAAAAATTAAAATTATATGTTTTAAGGGCGTTCCTGGAGAAAATGAAAAACTACAGATTTTCCTGAAACTTTGCTAAAACGTTTATTTTTAAACGCTTTATCACTGAATAAAAATTCAGTATAGCAATCTGCGTTAAATTTTGAGAAATTTGATGTTAAATTTGCTAGGTTTTATATGGACGGTATACGGAAATGAGGTTTCGCAAGGTAATTTTTCAGAATTGTGAAACGAATAATCTACAGAATCCTTTAAAAAACTAACATGTGTTTCGGAATAGTATTAAGAGTAGTAGCAAAAGCTACTATTAACCTTAGAATTTGTATTCTTTAAAAGTTATACAATCCATTAAAATATTTGAATATATTTTAATGTGATTGCTTAAGAATCAGTAATCAATTGCATGTATTATATTATTATATTCTTCTTAGACTCCGATAACTTAAACCATTACCGGCCAGAACACTAGAAATTCTACTGCAATTTTATGAGCATAAAAATATGCAATTGTGGTTATTTTTATTACAAACCAAGTGTAGATGTTAGCGAGGCACTCTTTTTCGCTTATTTCAGTTTATAAAGCCTCAAGAAAGGTATTTCAATACATTTTTTACGTTTTTGACAAAAATATAATTTTATTACCACGTGTTTTTCAATAAATCCAAATTTAAAAAATCTGTCTATCCACCGATTTCTAAGACAGGTAATAGACGTACCCGATAATTATACTAAATAGTCGTGGACCAAGACATATTTTTGGTTACATGACGAACCTAAAATGCCGACCAAAATATCTTCATTTGATGAAGATATTCGATGCAATTCCATATGCCCTAACACAAAACAGGTAACATTGAAAGTTATCGTGGCATTGGCGTTGCTCTTCGGGTATACAAATTATATGGTAGACAAAATGTCGAAAAGTGTACTTGGTCCAGAATGACCTATTCGATGCCAAATACATTTTCTTTGCTTCTAAATTCATGCGAATCGAACAGAAATGGCGACACGAAAATTACGAATTTACCATGGTTACCAAAATGTGGAAGTATGGAAGAGTATATTTTAATCGTTTTTAGTCCTTAAAACATTGAAAGTTTCTGGATTTTCATCGTCAGGCAATATATAAAATTAAGAAAATTTGTTTACTGTTGTTTTGGGTTGTTTTTACCTTTTTCTAAATACGAAAAATTTAGCAGTAATACACAATGACTTTTATCTGTAATTTTGAATACGACACTTTATTGACAGAATGATTGTGTACTTTACGTGCATGTTTAAAAACTGTGGAAGATTACATGGGATCGATTAATTATAATTCTGTACCTAATAATATAAGTAACTACGAATATTACTTGCTTAGTATTATTGTATCTATGTAGATACCTTTTTGACTCATTTTGTTGTTATACAATAGTTTGGTTCACAGGAATTCAGAAATAATTACAGGTTATTATATTATATAATTATATCCTACTCAGCAATATAAGAAATCAAAAGTTTTACTGTACTTTATGATACTTTGTCCGCCATATTACATTTACGAACATAAAAATCATTATAAACAATTATTACTTCATTGCCACTGGAATATCAAAATGCATTGATTCTATTCCTAAATCAATATAAATCGCAAAGTTTTCAAAATTTCGACATTTTTGCCCCATTTTCTTAATAAAACGACTGTTTAACAAAAAATTAAAGATAAAGTAGAATCGAATAGGAGGTTGGGCTTAACCTGGATGGTTACTTCTCTTGAATATACTTGATTATTACATAATTTGTATATTTATATCTATGACCTACTAAACTTGGTTTATCCAACAATATTCGTCAGTCTAAACGAAAACGGGGCTCTCATGAAAAAGCAAAATAATAAGTATGAAGAAACAGTGAATATTCAGTGAGAAATCTTTAATTCATACATTCATTACTCCAAATATAATCAACTTAAATTAGAATCCGGAAGTTACATTGTTAAATATAGTAGCCGGATGAATACTTCCGCTATCGCCATATAACAGAGAAAACTGTCCGAATTTATTATAATATTTATTTTAATAAAATAAAATTATACGCGATACAGGCTGATCGATATATAAATCGGACTTGTAATGTTTGGATTAAAGCAGATTTCGTGTAATTCTTTGAAAAATTCACACACAACCATTAGCGAATAAATAATTTTGAATTTAAATAATAATTATTAGTTCTGATTAAAAGAACCTATGGTAGAAAAAATATAGATTAAAAGTTTTTCGTCTTTTTTTATTAATTTGATCATTTTTGTTGCTTATTATAAATTTCTTTTTCTTTGTTGCATTTAAAAATTGATCTACATAACGGGGCTACATAATCTTATAAGAATGAAGAAACTTTAGGTCATGAAAGCGAGAAAGTATGAATTATTTAGAACGTTACTGTATAGGTTAATATGTAGCAAATAACTTTAAAAGCTTCATTTTTAAATTATTTTTGATAACAGATTTCGAGATAATTTTTTAATGAACAAGTTACATTTAACTTTGTTCTTGTTCTAGACCTTAGAATTGTTGATCGCGCAGATATCCCAACATAGAAATTGGAAATTAATGGATTAGCGGATCTAAATAAAAAAAACTCTTTCCGTTTAAGCAAAATACATTAGATTTTGTTATCAATTATAATTGAAAATGTAAAATAAAAATAGCAGAAATAAAAAGTGTGTCCAGTTAATCGAAAATGATCATTTGTGAGTGCAAATCAGGTTCCAAAATCCAAAAAAGAAATCAAGAAGTTCGATAATATTTCCACGTAGAAAATGAAAAAGTCGATTGCTGCCTAGGAACATCGGCACCATCACCTTTGTGCCAGACAATAAAGCGTTTTGCTTCCTCAGCAAAAAAAGTTAATTTTCGTTTATGACAATTAATTTCGATGTTGGCTTTCTTGGAATTGGATTTCATTCTGTCTTTCAAATGAGTTTTTTTTCTGGCAGACTTCGATTTCATCGCCAGGAGTGGTTTGATAATATTTACGAAGATTTAGAGAAATGTGGATTTTTATTACGTCAACTCACTACTGTAATGGCCGATAAAATTTTTAACTAAAACGAAGAATAAGTACCCAACTTACATTCGTTAAATGAGTGATTAGTTAATAATATTTGTCCGTTTCTCGTTTGAATAAAATAATTAAAATTTCTCGGTGTGACGGTTAATTAAACAATTAATTTTCATCAATAACTTCATAAAATTTTGGACTTCGATACAAAACATGTATAATAATCGAGAGAGAACTTTAAATTTTCTAATTTGCATATCATTACATAAAATGATTTTGTCATTAATAGGTTGTATTTCCCTTTAGCGACTATATTTAGAACAAGTGTCTATTGCAAAAAATATTCGAGCAATCAAAAAATAAATATTAGGTGCCATAATAATAACTAAAAGTTGTGAAAAAAAATGTTGCCACTGCTACTTCTCACCTATTTCTTGTTATGTTTAAATAGAGTAAATTTAGATTAAATAATGAATACAATTTCTCGACCGTTTGTAATAAAATTTATTTATAGTATATTGCTTCTCGATATACGGTCACTTTACTTTATAAATATAAAAAAATTAAAAAATGATCGGAGCCTTTAACGTTTTCTACCCTGTAAGTGAATCCATCTTCGGAAATATGGTAAAAAATTATGAGATAAAGTTAATAAAATTATACAAAAGGTAAGTAGTTAATTTATTCGATATTGCAAGAATGTAAAATAAATGAAATTAGTAGATATAAAACGGAGGAAGTGATTATACACCTAATATATACTTTAAGAATCAATTGTAAAATGGGGGAAAGAAATCATCAATGTTTAAATAAAAGCATTAATAAACGACAACAATAATTTAAAATTAAACTGTTATAAATTCCCAGCAATTTAATTTTTTTAAATCGAATATTGACATTTTTGCTTTTAATTTCAGTAGCCAAGATTTTAACATTTTTGTAATCAAAGTTGTGTCCCCTTTACGGTGGCATGTTAAGTCGTTTCATGTTCTTTAATGCCTGCCCCTAATCTTCTTTCAGTTTGGACTATATAGAGGGAATTTAGGATTGTTAATAACAAACTAAAAATATCTGAAAACTTGAATTTAATTGTTTGTAGTATAATGATAAAAGTGATTGTATTTGAAATTAAGAGATAACCATTTTTAAGACAATTTCAATTTCCTTCTTTAATTCAATGATGAATTCTATATTTCTATATAAAACAGTTTACTAAACATTTATATGGGATTGTGAAAGATTTCAGCGGCCCACGAAAGAAAATTTCAGTAATTAAAATGAATGAAGAAATTATTATTTGACTAATTTAATTTAAAAAAAAACTGGAAAAACTATTGTGGCTATTTGTACAAAAATAAGTTTTGTTCGCACCAAAAAACTTTTCGATTTTTTAACCACGGTATTGACAGTGTTACAAACGGTATTATTAGTTTCACATTTTATAATTCAAGTCTCAAACAAACAAAAATTTTCGAGAAGTACTTTTAGCAGTGATTAATTACATAGGTCCCCGAAACAATTTTCGAGAGAAGATAACTTTGTTAGTACGGTAGTGGTTCTTTTAGATTTTTGGTCTCTGAAAACGAATTTCTTGTCGAATATAACACATGACTTTGCCAAAAAATGATATTTTCGACTATTTTTTGGATGAGATATCTTAAAATTAAATTGGTTAACGAATATTTTGTCTTGGGCAAAAATTTATATGATTCAAGTTATGACCCCTACACAACTTTTTGTGGTCCTATGTAATAATTTCATAGATTCAAATTTTTACAGTTTTTATTAATTTTCTCAGAATGTGATGATCGAATTAATAAACACCACATGTAAAATGTGGTTTTTAATTTTAATTGTTTAGTTTTATGCATGCCAATATAAAAAAAAATATTTCCCTCGGGGGAATACTTGACATCGTTTATTAATATCCCTTGGGTCTTCAGATCACTTAAATATTGATAAAATAAAAAATGGTACATTGCTCAACAAGGGCCAAAAGTTCAATCTACGCCAAATGTGAAATTTGGCGCCCAAGCGAAGCGAGGCAGGCAATCACACTCGCAGATCGATATTTATTCCCTCGTGCTCAGTACTATATATATTTTAACATTGTGTTTCGAGCTAGATTTTACACGTATAAAATCGAGTTCTATCCACGGAATATTAAAAACATTATAACTCCCACTGTATTTGAACTCAAAACTATAATGGTTTATATCGTAAACAAATTTTATTCTCACATATAATCTTTTATTAAAAGAAAATATCGAAAACAATCTTTATCTCGTTAATCTGAATAGGCTAATCGTAATGAGGGATGATGAAACCAAGTATCATGAAAATCACTTAGGATTAATATAGTAAAACGACCGATTGAAAAGGGCAACACATTTTGGCCATTTCATCGTTAATAGGTTACTTATCGGGCAACTTTCCAAAAACACTGATTTTAACGGATATTCACATCGACAGACATCGAAGAACGCAAAGTAGACTAAACAGGACAGTCGACCATTAAAGGTCATGAAAATGTACAGCGACGTTTAATTAAGTGCGTTTATCAAATTAAACACATTGACTAATATTTTATCATATTTCTATAACATATATTTTGCAAGAAAGGTCTGGAAGCTGCTAGATCTACAAATTTAATAGTTTCATGGAATTGTCCATTTTCTGAAGCCTCCAGTTTCGTTGACCTTATGTAACCTAATGACAGTGCTTTAGTACTATCAAGTAAAATATTATATTACGGTCTGTTATTTCGGATCAGTCATTTTGAAAATCTGATGTCCGATTAATAATCAGGGACCTAGTAAACTTTCGAGTACCCAGTTTCACATTTGATGCGTGACAGTTTCCAATCTTGTTTATAACTATGGACAAACAAACCCGATTTAATGACAAACGTTGATTTATTTACATTTCCAAACAGGTTGTCAAAGTAAGTAAAAATGTACAAGAATATTAATTTCAAATTAGCAGACAAAACTTAAAAAGGTGTACCCTTTTTCACAGTTCCATTAACCCTTTCAACCTAGTCCTTCTCCCTTTCCTCTCTAAGCACTAAAATGTGTAAAGTGGCTGACAATTGTACCGTTTACCCAACGTATAAATCCAGCATCAATCAGGATTAAATCAAACAATTCAATCATCACATGTGCAATGGGTCATGAGATTGGACAACGTCCTGTAAGATCGAAAGCTTTATTTCTGAAATGTAAACGAATGATCGCATTCAACGCCGTTCAATCGGACAATAACACTTAAGCTCCTCTTAAACGGCAAAGCTCGTTAGAAAATCGTGCTTGCGGGTCGCTTAGAAAATTGGGGAATCGCACCAACGGACGTAGCGGTGTCGCGTCGATCGATCGACTCGCAAAGCGATTGCGCGAATCCTGTGTCGACGGGCGTCGCGGCGCCCCCGACGCCCAGTTGCTTCACTACGGCACAGCACATTCGTTTTCAGTGTTTCTCCATTTTCCGTGGCGAATCCAACGCGAACGAACCTCCAGTGACCGTCAAGTCCACCTTGTCGAAAGTCCAAGGAACCCGACGGACATCCCCGAGCTTTCGCGAGCTTTTTTAACCTAAGTTACTGGCAGCAGCCTCAGATCCTCTCAGGACACTGACGACGATACCTGTGTTGCATATCTCTGTGCCTGGTTTTTCAACAGATAAAGTTGTCTGGACATGGTGCCAGGAAGATGCTGACACCTGTAAAGGATGCCGCCGGCACGGAAGCGCGGCAAAGGTGCGACATCCTCGCGATGCCCGGATAAAAAGCTAAATGTAAGTGATAAACTGTCATCGAATCGTTCGGATGTTCCTTTCACCATTTTTCTTTGTTTCGTTTAAAACGTCGAGGTAGACAAAGCCAGTGATGGATTCTCGGTCGATGGTATCTGGTTCATTTTTATTCTCAACACATTTCGATATTAAAATAAAAACTGACTTTTTCATGCTGTCATTCTTGAATTTTGATAAAAATGATACAACTTTTTGAACAATAGAAAATTAAATTAATAGTGATACAACAATTGTTTAGGCTCCGATCAATCCTGTTATCTCAGTAGTAACGAGCGGGTTTGGTCAGGCGCGCGAAATACTGCAGATCCGTGTTTATATTCGATTCTATGGTATTGCATTCTTCTCGTTAAATTTTTGATGGACCATTTCGCGTTTAATCGTGATCTCTATTTTCTAATAAACGGAGAAATATGGAAGAAAAATATTTTTAATTATTAATAAGTGTAAATAAAATTGTATCTGTTGAACGTGTGAAGCTTAGTTGTTTTTAAGTAAACTACTTATTTCACACGCGTTTTAAATCAATAGAAATAGGATCGCATGAAAGTTACAACAAGCACAAGCTGACATAAATGAAAAATAACCTTTGTCGAAATTAATTTGACACATAAACTTCAATTATCATATATTCGAATATCGTTGACAGAAAAATCATGTTCATAGTACTACAAAGTGAGAATTTATAAAATTGAAACAGAAATTTCGAAATGTCAAAATACATATATTCAAAACATTATATCTAAATATCAAAAAAGGAGGTTTTGAAATAATTTTCTTTAAATTGGCTTACATACTTTTTCAGAGTGTTCAGTAGTGTACAAAATTACTAAAAATAACATTAAAATAAAAAGTTTAGATTTGTTTGTTTCAAAATAATTAAAAATAACATTTATTTAAGCAAAGGAATGTTTAAGAATTATTAAATTCAAAATTTATAAGTGATGTTTTCCTAGATTCTGAGAATAAAGCACGGACCTATATCATATTTACGGAAGAATCGTTCTCAATCAAATATCCAGACTCTTGCGGAAATATCGGATGACCCTTTTATAGATTTTGTGAATAGTTGACAAATTGTCCAATTATTTATACAACTTTTTCGGAATCTTCGAGTATGCCAACATACAGTTTACATTAATAAACAAACAAATTCTTTCTATAATTTCCAAAACGAAGATGTATATAGGTATTTGTATGTGTTTAGATTTTTGTATAACATAATGGAAAAGAAGTATTTATAATATTTGTCGTGAATTTCAATTTTAATTAAAGAATCAATCAATAAAAAATACATCTGAAAAATTATGAAGACATGCTTATAGCAATGCAAGAAATTTTGAATAATTTGATGACATTAAATTTACAAAATATATTATAATTATTATTTTCTGGTAAAAGGACTGTATTCTCTTTTTTTTGCATTCAAAATATAAAATTACTAATTTCAAAGATTAGTTCCATTCAATGTCTTAGGAAAAATATATTGCACTTTATGCACTAAACAATTCTTATGACTAGACATTAAAAAATTAATTTTTAGAAGTAATAAATAAGGTTGTGCATTTAATACAACAACTTTATGTATTTTGATCTACTAAACGCGATAAACGGTTTGAAAATTTTCTTTATGCATATCTTTTCAAAATATGAATTAAACATTGTTTTCAATTGCGGATTAAAATCCGAAATGATATTTGTAGTAAAAAAGGGATTGGGTCATATGAAACATAAAATTAGAAATAAATAAGTTGACAACATGTCCATAAGATTTTTCAATATTTTAAGTAGGTTAAGTGTCACGTTAAGGGAAGTTATTTTGACTTCAGACGTACATACATGATAAAATACGAAGCTTTCAATATTGAAAATAATATAATAGGCATAAAAATAAAAATAAAACAAACAAAAAATAAATTAAACTGTAACGAAAAAATTGGAAGCAAAACTTTATCCCTAGCCAAAAAAAAGAGATTCCCACCGATATGCAAAAGGATTGATAAATCGACCGAAAAGTATAAAGAAGCTCACCGTATTATGACTTGCTCAAAACCGAAGTGAAAACAATATAATTGAATGTGAAGGTGTCGTGTACGGAGCAGAAATGTTCCGAAAAGTTTTTATACTTTTGTAAGTATTCACACGTACGCAGTTTTTTTTACATAAGTACGTCTAAAAAATATGTCTGAACCAATGTAGAAGTCTAATATTATGAGATAAGCAATTTAGTGTTTATTAATAAAAAAACTTTTCAACCGATTCAAACTCATTTTAGTCTAAAAACTATAAAAAATTTATCCTCGTTTTCAATATTTTTCAATACTGATTTTTAGTTGTATGCGTATTTTGTACTTACAAACAACCTCTCGCGTGCATTTTAGAACCTGTCTAACTGGCGAAGAAAGAACCATTCTATACTGGTCAAAAATGCAAATTTTTCATTTTTTACCACCCAATCTGTTTTTAGGCTAAAAATAATGCAAGAAAGAGAATATGACTGATAATTTAAATAAAAATATCAATCTTTAAACAAATTCAAAATATAGCATTCACTCTAATATCATTCAAACATATATAACTTTAAAAGTGATGTCGAGTGTCTTTTTACCTATAGAACACAATTTTACTGGGTGATACACGTAATAAAATTCTTAATAAATTTGACTACTTTTAAACTACTTAAAATGTTTCAATAGGTCCTCAACAAAATTTTATTAGTTGCAGTTAAGATCGTAAAGGAGTTGAATTGACTAAAAATATAGTTAGAGGAATTCCATTTTTAAAGTTCATTTGACTATAAATTATTAAATGAATTTATCGGTGACCCAAACCAACGTATCTTTGTGAGATTCAAATTTCACGCGGCAGAATTGGAACTTATTTTAGATGAAATATGACACGAAACGAAATTAAAGAATCGTAAGAACGATTTTAAAAAATATAAATATTAGATGTTAATTAAGAGAAAATTATAAAAAAACGAACTGGAGAAAAATTCTTTATAAAAAATAGTGAATTGAAGTACATTCAATTGAATACACATTCATTTGACTATATTTTAAAAAATTATTGGATTTTAACTGTGATATAAATATGTTATTAATGATATTTTGCACTCTTAAAACTAACATGATTATTTTGGTAATCATCGGTTGCTTCTTTTCAAGAAAAAATGCATCATTTTTTATTAGGTTTGGTTAAAGCACGTAAAAATGGAAATTGTGATAAAAATTCTAATATAACCATGAAACTTAGTAGATTTTGATCTTTTGAAACTATTCCAAGTAGTTTCATAATAATTAGTTGCTTTTAAGGTAGTGAAAAAGTTAATACATAACTCTGGTGAAATTGGACTCCGAGTGGACTTTTGACGAAGTAACAAAAAATTCTTTTTTTCTTGAAAAGAAGCAACCGATGATTACCAGACTAAAAATATTACTTTTAAAGAGTGCAAAATGTAATTAATAACGTATCTATATCACAAGTTGCAGCCTAAATTGTATTTTTGTCTGAATCACTGAAAAAAAATGTAATAACAGCATATAAAGATGCAAAGTTATATACATGGCTGTTTACCTTTCTGTGTCGTACCCTTTCTTTACACTTATGAATTCAAATTGTCATTGCAAATAAAACATCAAAATCTTCATTGAAAGACAGACACATAAAGGTTATAGACTATATGGACTACGTATAACCTCATTCCTTCACCACATTCTGGGCAGATCCGGGCAGTATCTGTTCTACTTTCTAGGCAGATTCTGCTAAAAGATCTAGGCAGAAGTTAGTATGTCGGCCAGAACTTAAGGTCAATTTTCTTACAGGGTATAAAAGCTTGCATTTGTTAAATAAATGCCTTAGATTTGTAAAAAACATTTGGGGTCTCAGCAATACAAGTAAACTGTTTTTAAGGTGTAAATAACCAACGAATCGAAGGTGGGCAGTTCAACGTCCCGTCATGCCACAAAGATTTAAGAACAATACCTTTAAAACAAACTTATATTTACTAAAATCACTTTAACAGGAGCGAACACATGGCAAGAAAGTAATATTTTATACCGAAATATCAATATCTCAGATCCAGTTTTAGTATCGGTTCTTACGTTTCAACTTGCTAGTCTCTACAATGTCGCGTCGGGGGTTGTATGTTATGTTACAAAGTGTATATAAATCACTTTTAATAAAATTCATATTTTTTAAATAACATGCAATAAAAGTAGTTTGCGTTATCGCTTTTAAGTATAAACGACATAAAAATTTAAGTTTTTTCAAGATTATCTTACCCTTTCAAGGATTAAATTTACATGCATTTAAAGGGAAGTTTTATAGTACACGGAAACAAATATATGGTAGGTTTTACTATATAAATAGAAGGATCTGGCACAATTATGAGTTTTAGTTGGTCTTACTATTTAAATAGCATCCTTGACTATCTAATTTAACAATAAAAATATGTAGATGGTTTAGTAGAATTAACTAAAAATGGTGACTGCGTTTGTATTTTACTATCTAGTTAGTAGTTCCAACTATTTCATTTTTTCCGAGTAGGATTAAAATCCAATGAAATTTTTTTTATTTCCCAAGTCTAGCCCTTTCAAGTGGTCTATCGAAGAATGCTGCAAACATAAAAATAAACAAGCGACGAGCATTTATTGAACGAAGATGCTTTTCTTTTCGCATATTGTTACTTTTTACGGGTTCCTTATTAAAATACCTTATATCACAATAAATATCATGTCCAAACTATTTGAACTACATGATAAAACTACTGAAAAAAATAACATTTACAAATGGTAGCACAAAATTGGCCACTAAATTCTGTTTTTTTTTTCATAATCATAGTTTCGCGTAAATTTAAAATTTGTAGTAGTTCTATATTTTAACCCAAATATTTTTGATGAGATATTTATCCGTAGCGGTGGTATTACACGTTCGTTCATATATGGTTTTCACTGTTTTCTTAATATTACAAAGTACTATTAAACTTTATGTTAAATTTATTTGATCCTTAAAAAGTGACGAAAGATTTCTGAGTTCTGATATCATTATCTTGGATTCTATATTTGCTTCTTTCCTCAAAAAACGTTCAAAATATGCACTAAAATATATACTAATATCAGTAGTATAATACTAAATTCAGTATATGATGTGAAAAATGTAAAATATAACATACTGACAGTTACACGCACATGTTAATAGAATATAAAATTACATTGCACTTTAATAACGCACAAGAGCTAAATTTATGTACGTAGTATTCTATTTTAAGATAGGTACTTAATAATAGTACATAAATATCATTAATATTGCAGCCTACAAATAGCACTGAGAACAACGCGTTTTTCATTTTCCTGTCCAACTTAATAAAACGATTGTATTTTAATATTAGATAAAGAAATAATGTTCTGCATTATTTCCATTTTACCATATGTTCCATTAGTTATCGATTTAGGAATAACTAATTTTAAATGAAACAGTTTTTTCAATGTATTCAAATTTCTCAGTTGTTAGTTTTTCGATTTGTTTACAAAATTTAATTAGGCAGGTATGATCAGCTTTCGTTGCTTATATCTTTTATAAAGTTATTAAAAGTTATTAAAAGTTATTAAATAGTTAGGGAAGGAATTTAATTCAAAGGAATCAACGTAATTTATTGTATAAGTATAAAATATATTTACATTTACGTATGCATAATATTCTACATTTAAACTGCAAAATCTGGTGTCTTGTGGGTGTCTTAAATGACGACACTAAAACACTTAGAAATGTCCCCTTTTAAAGTGTGTGTTGATTTAGTGGTCTTAAGAACGAAATGTCTGAAAAGTTTGGATATTATTTTTCTGGGTAATGAAATAAAACACGTTTAATTTTTTACTTCGGGTCGTTCCTGTGGTATTTTTCACGTGTTTCAGCTGGAGATAGAATTAAGTTGACCAAAAATCATTTTGTAAACATGCTTACTGATTTGAGGATAATTACAACCATTACAACAAAGCAAGACTTCATGAAATGTCTAACCTAACATAATCTGATCTGATCTTAGAAGCAAAGTTTCATTATAATTTGCTTCACTCAGTGGCGAGTTATCGTAATACCCTCTAAATTTCTTGGAGTGAGAATTCACTCTTTAATTAGTGAAAACCGAGTAACTCTCGTTAAAGAATCAATATTTAACTCTTTAAGAGTGAAAATTCACTCTTTCACGAGAGATGCTCGGTTTTCACTATCCAAACAGTGAATTCTCACTCCAACAAATTTAGACAGCGGATACTTAAATTTAGTAACACTGAGAGAAAATAGTCACATCTACTAACTCTAAAGTAGTATAATTATTCGTGTAGTCGAAATAACAGGGATAACTATCCCAGTAAACGAGATCTTATTAAAAAATTTCAGTAATTTTCGGACTGCGTTCGATTTATTTCCACTTTCGAATGAAATGCATCAAATTTTCATATGAAATTAAACATTCTTAAATGTTCTCATACGTCCAGTGCTTTTCAAACATTCTTTATTCTTCATGTTTATCGGATGTCATACGTTACCATTCGATTCTTTGGGAAATATAGAAGACAAAATATTAATTTTTCAAGTGATACCCTATTTTGATACAGTCTGCTAAAAATGAATTATATTTCATTGAATTTCATTTGGTTGTACATGCGATTTATATTCCAAAATTAGCCGTTTCGCATGTTTACATTGAACATATCCTGAAATTTAAGAATCCATTATATTCCTTTCAAAACGTTTAATATCTTATTAAAATTTATTAAATTTTATTCGAAAGCGGAAATAAATTGAATGTAAACAGGAAATAACTGAAAATTTTGAACACGATCTAGTTTATTGGAATTCGTATAGTAGAACTGCTCGTTGTTTACTAATGTTGACTGCTTAGCACAACCTGAAAGTCTAGAGATCAGTTCGTTTAACTACGTAAATAATTATCGCAAATAGTAGGCAGTAAATTTGATCATTTTTTTCTCTTTGTGAAGAGAATCATATTTCTTAATTATAAAATCCATGACACGTCGTGATCAGCAGCTGAAATGGATCGCAACGTTTAGTCACGTAAACGTGACTTGCATTCCAAGACACCTATAATTAGACATCAAGAAATGTCTTCAAAACGATCAAATGTCTTAAATTAAGACATCTGATTTTGTAGCGTAGACAGAAAAGAGTCTTTATATAATCCGATTATATATAAATAATAAGATAGTATAGATTATACTATACCGAGAAAAACCGTTTTTGAAAATTTAATTTTAATTTGGAATATTGACAAGATTACGGTCTCAGAATTTGGACGAACAGTAAAGTTGAAGAATAATTTTTTAAACCCTTCTTGATTACTTCCAAGTGAACGATGAAGGATCACTTTTATCATACGTAGTTCAAAGCCAGTTTTGACATTTCTGAAAGTGTGGCATCAATACTGCAAATATTCCGAAAAATGCAATTTTTAAATTTCATTCGAAATAGCAAAAAAATATCTGAACCGAAATATCCAAGACGATCTTTTACAGTATACTAATATATGTACTCGTTATATTCTTATCCTGAGGAAAATATAAACATAAAAAGAGATCATTTCAAAATTTGTTATTTTTGTTATTTGCGAATCATTTTATTTTAAGAGCCATGCTATTTTAATATCTGTTTCTATCATAAATTTAATTGGCCGGGGAACAAAGTTCCGAAAATCAAAACCCCGAAACACTAACATTTCGATATTGTGTGAGTCCAAGGTATTTTAATTTGCTTTCTTTTTGCCAAATTTTCAAAGACAAAGTGAAGAGAATCACGCTGGAGTCATGCAACTTTGTTCCCCGGCCATTTAATTAACGATGTCCATTTATAATAATCGTGGTTTATTATTAAATGCAATTTTAGTAACTTTTTTTATACAATTATGATTGTAGTTGGCCAATTGCTCTGGATATAATTGTGATAGTTTACTGAAAATACCCCATTTTTTTTTTAAATATATCATTTATTTGATTATGAACACCCCACCGCTTTCGGGAAGAATATTACGGAATATTGAGATATATTTCTTATAGAAACGGTATTTCTTAGCAGAGTACGAAATTCGTTTTTCTACCTCTGTTACATAGAATAATTGTATGCACCGCAAAGGAGGGAACTTGTTGAAGGCGTTTAGAACCCGTACAATATTCCCATCACTCGTCTTTGACTCGTGTGCGGATATTGCACTCGTAAATCAAAAGGTCCTTCTTCCACTCCCTTTGTGCGTAATATACTATTCCTTCGATCCATACTGATTCTGAAATTTGTCCCTTTAACTTAAAAATTATCGTTTTTTATGAAAAATACTGAAAAAACTATGTAACTTTACTTTAAATTTCACACAGAAAAATCATTCTTAAAGAGTACTCTATCTAAAGTTGAAGAGTTCATGAAATTTGAAGCAAATTACATAATACCTCCAAAATGTTTCATATTCTGAAGAAATAGTGGCCGGGGAACAAATTTAAGAAATTTTAGAAGCAAATATAGGAACCATTACAAAAAGTTTATTTTGTATTCGATAAACTGATATATTTATTTTAGAAAATACTAGACAATACAAGAAATGATATTTTCTGAATATTGCATTATTAATTTGTTTAAATTGGAATTTATTTTCATTTTTATTACGGAAATTCATCATAATTGCGAAATATTTCAGGTGAATATAAAATTTTATTTTAAATATAATCGAAGGAATACATTTTTATAACCGTTTAGTCTGTCCTATTATGTTAGATTTAAAAAAATCTTTCCAGAATGTACCAAATAGAATGTCTTAAACAAGAATGTAATTTTATGGGCTCCATAGTATGGGATGAATTTTTATTAAAGGAATGAGTTCCAATTATACTAACTTAATGTAAATAAACAATCACAATTTATATTAAAAAAAATCCATTTTCTTTCTTGTTACTTTAAATTTGATTTTAGAACGAAATATTTTTGTACTACTTTTCATTTATAAAGTGGTGAACATAAATTGCGACATTCAATAAATATTGCGAACTGGTGTCAGTTTGTATAACCTATAAAACTTAAAAAAGATGATTTATTAACGTATAAATATTGTGAAATGTATCACTGTAGATACATCGCATTCTACACTTGTCCACTTGAAAATCCAATTGTCTGCAATGACGCATGATGTTTGCCTGTGTGTGAGTTATGTTGACAGGAAGTTAGAAGTGCTGTTATGTCTGAAAAAAGTACTTGTGCTATAGACATCGGTCAGTTCTGTGCGTTAATTGCATTTTGAAGTGCTTTAACATGCAGTCATATGATTGGACGGAAAATTATATGTGAGAATATTATTAAATTGTGATTCCATTCCATGTTTTTAACAAAATGTATTATTGCAATATATGCAAAGTTTTTTATATACTAAGTGAAAATAATTATGTCAAATAAGAATTTGAGATATTTTGTAAAGGGTAATTAAAAAGCAATTACTAAACGACGTTTTGTAATCAATAAACTACTTTTTCAAATATAAGGCCCATACTGTTAAAAGTGATTGTAACTTTACAACAAAACTATAGTTCCAAAATAATGTAAAATTGCAATAAATATTGAGATTTAAAAATATATTTTGTAAAATTACAATATTTTATTGTGAATTTACAATTTCTAAATAATGTGTTGTAAAATTACATTTATTTTGTGATTTTACAACATTTTTTCGCAGTTTTAATACATAAATTGAAATTTCAATTTTATTTTGTAAAATTACATAAGAATATGTAGTATATGCCTATCTATCGCCTTCATCGTGATTTTCCCAGGACAGATTTTAAAACATTATTGAAAAAGTAGTACGCCAATGAACATTTTTAGAGATCACTATAATGAAGTTGGAAGTAAGGAAACCAAAAATATCGAATTTAAGTAATGTGCAATCCATTTTTATATACCAATAGTAAACTCCTGTTCATTAATTTTGGTCATATATTTTAGGTCAGGTTATAATTTTTGCTGAATGTCGAAGCGTGAAGTTAAAGTAACTTTATCTGTGTCGAGTGGAAATCTTATATTTCGCATCACCACCTGCACAGAATAATTACGAAATACTTTTATTGTGGTCATGAAAAATGCAAACAGATTTTCAAGACTGAAAATGAATGTTTGCCGGAAAATCCGATCTTTCACTATTTTCTTTTCACATAATATATTCAATGATTTTACTGTTAATCTACATTAAAAATATTGAAAATGACAACATGTTACTGCTATTTATTTTCACAAATTTTGTTGTAAGTTTACAGCACTTTTATGACGTAAAAAAACTTCAAGCATTTGTTTCAAGTTTATAGTAGATATTTCTTATAGTGCAAGCTAAAATTTGGTTCGCTTGAACTCGTATTATCCTAACAATTTTTATTCAGCTAAGATACATTATTCATAATAAAGTTATGATTAAAACTTTCCTTGCAAAGCGTCAAGTTTTGTATCTTAGGAATACTAATGTTAATTATCAGTCTTGTATTCTTTTTAAAATATATTTTCATCACTAGACCAAACCTAATTTATTCATTCAACGTACAATTTTTAAAACTTTTGAATTGGAATGTATGACTAGAATTCAGAATAGAAGATCACTGTCAATGTAGCATTTATTTTAATCCTTACTTTATCAAATTCCATTATTTTAAATTCAACAATATCCCAAATGATCAATGAAATCCATAAAAATGTTCAAGTTATATTTGGGTATTAAATAATAGTTTTTTTACTGATTCAGGTGTAGAGAGTGAAATTGCGAGTTGAAATTTAGTAACGCATGTGCGGCATAGAGAATGAAAGTGTGAAAATTTATGAAATTCGCGTATTCGATATCAAGGGTCATTTGTGCTCGAAATTCGCAACAGAGCTTCAGGATATTGAATTTTCTCGCGCATTTTTATTGTTATCTGCCGTGCGGTATCGGCTAACTATTGAATTGTATATTATGCATAAATTGTAAAATTTTGCAAGTTTTTAATTATTTTTAAAGAATTGGAAACTGCAAAACAAGGATTTTTACATTTTCTGGTGCAATAATTAAAGAAAATAATATTACGGATGGTTATAATTATTCTGGCGTAATAATTTGCGGTCCACATTCGACAACATCAAAGACTTTTTGATTTAATAAAATATATCGAATTCAATTGAAACCCTAACTGATACGGTTTATTTTTCACGTAATCTACACTGAAAAACATATTAAAATATATGGCGATTCTTTATAAATTGTGTTGAATAAATGAAATAAACAATTATTATTTTTCTTTTCTACGGACATTAATTAATTAACATTACACAATCATGTTATAATGGATGAAAACTAAAACTAAGCATTTCTTTATTTATTTAGGAATTTTCGATATGAATTTCAGTAATATTTTGTTGGAAGTTCCAATACTTCAGAACCTGTTCGTAATTTTGCAGAATATATTTTCTTCTCGTGGATACATTATTTATAGTTTCTGAAACATTTTGGTTGGAATTGTAATTACTAATGTCATAATTAAGAATATAAATCAAAATGTTTCAAATTTCTATATTTTAATTAATGTTTCAAACAAATTAAAATATTTTTTTTTAATTAAAGTACTGGTTCCAAAGTTGCTCATATAATCAAGAAATGTTGACGGAATATGATTAACGTGTTGTGTCACGTAATTAGTTTTCACATGAGCAACCGAGCAACTTGTAAACACCAATTTAACTTGTGCGTATTGGGGTAGGGAACTTCTGGATATAAGTACCTTCTTCAGCTTGAAGATATATGTGGTGAAATTTCTCGGTCATACGTACAGAAAGGATCCGATGTTTTTTTATTACAACTACAGAATTTTTTACAGAAAAAATATACTATTGAAATTAATTAACTATTGAAATTGATTTATTTACAAAATTGATGAAAAGAATCTTATATTTTACATAGTGTTATGTCAAAACTTTTATGATTAAAATTGAAAGTATTTTGCATGTACAATAATAAAATAAAATTTATCGAACCAAATTTCAAGCAAAATTTATTCAAAGTTATTTTACTTGGATGCAGACCAAAAGTTTGGACCAAATATTCAAGTTGGTCACCTAGGCAAAAACAATTACCCTATAGTTTCTCATTAAATGTCAACGTTTTAAACTTTAAAGCATTACAAATGCAATAAAAAATATTTGCCCGTGATCTTGTATGTTCGTACGTCCTATGTTTTTTATCTGGCGATATCTCTCGATGTGATAAGACAATATGAAGTTCAACCTATTCTTAGTTTATTCTAACTCAAAAAGAGGTTGACCTTTCAAGTTTGGCCTAAACTAATCTGATTAGTTTTTGTAATCAATCCATACTAGATTATGAGGAAGTCGAACAAAACAAAACTCATAAAATACGTTTTTTGCGTTTCGAATCATAGATATACATCACATAAAAGTAATTTTCAAATATAAAAGGAAGAACATCAAATTTTCTATAAAAAATGCCGTAGACGACGAATGGATATAAAAATAATCAAGTTGTAAAAGTTGTAAAATAAACTTAATTTCAAACATTTAAAAATTAATAATTTTCGTTAGAAGAAAATGTTTCTTGATAACATGACGATGTTTTATATTATATACTACTTTCGAACCAATGCAAAAAAACGTGCTTAAACATGAAGAAAAATTAAATATTACAGAAAACTTTTACATGCAACGTTAAATTAAACACTATTATTACACGACACAAAACTGTGTACTTACATAATAAATAAGAATTATCTACAATTTTCTCGGTTGACGTAACTATCTTTGCGTAAAATGTGTCAAAGGAGATAATTGAAGTCCTCTACACTGATATCGTTATTGCGGCATTTGTATATTAATTGGTATATAATTTTCCAGTTTATCTTTGTTTTCTAGCTGAATATAGTATAAATTGCTTGTCGTTACCTTTTTCATGCAATAGCTACGAGGGTCTTAAATTTGTGAGCTTTTCAGCGCTTGAAGGAATCCTCAATCTCCGCATGTCTCTTCAATAAATGCACTACACTCGGTGCTCTATGAAGCATAAAATGATCTGAAATTACACGTTTTCCGTCCACCATAATTTCACGTCGATTTTAAAGTGTTCCATATCAATACTTCAAAATCGAAATATATTGAACCTAGAAACCAGATTGCGTATGTCGGTCTTAAAATTCGATTTCGGTGAATTGGATGTTTAGAAAATAAATATTGCTTTTTAAGCTTTTATGAATCTTTTTTAGAGTTTATATATAGTTTTTCGGCTTAGCATTAAAAACGACCTATAAAATTCAAAATAGAAAAGATATATAATGTGATAAAAAATATTTCGTAAAAATAGAGCGAATACTCTTCTCCCACAACGTGGAGAATATATATCAACATATTTTCGAGAATTTCGCGTTTATTTTTTAAAATAAAACAAAAAATAGTATAACTCACTCCAACACGGGTATAAAGTATACTTTTATGCACGAGAGAGAATTCCACGTACGAAGTACCGAAGGCACCGAGCCATGCGTAAAATTCCCGATCGTGCATAAGTTTACACCCACGTTAAGTATTACATTTATTTTTATTTGGGTTCGTAAAGATAGCGGCGTATAGTATTGATGTTTCTTTAAGTGCGTAAAGGACTGCTTAACTGACGAATTCCACTTTGCGACTACTGCCGTGGATGGAAGTGTGTAAAAGTTTTCTGTACGTACAAAATTATAAAAAATTATAGTTTATTTATAAGACTATTTGTAATAATAATATTAGCTATAATTAAAGTAATTGTAATTAGAATGAGCTCTTCTGTAATAAAATGCTTTGTCATCGACGCTGCAAAAGTGTGATCAGAAATTACTGAATTTAGGTCCTTTTCTTTTTGTTTGATTCCTTTCAATGTTATTATTATTTTTCTAACATTATCTAGTACCACTGTTTCACTTAGAAAATTGAATGGATTTAAAACTTTCATTAATTTTAAACGATTTAACATTGCCCTGAAAGAATTATGTTTGTCAAAATAAACGTATTGACCAATATATTATCATAATGATGTAACAAATATTTCGTGGGAAAACCATCCGGCCGCATAAATATTATGTTTTTAAGTTTCTTGGATTTGCTCCTATTCTTGAAAACTATAATGAACTGGCCTTCGTAGGGCAAAGTAATTTGGAAAAGATACCTTTAATTTTTATTTTCTACTGTGAGTAATGCGGACCGAAAAATTTACGAAACCATGTCGCGGCTGAAACAAGATTCTGGTATGTCACGGAATACACTTTACTCTCAACATCAATTGCCACTTATAAAAAATCGATGCTCTGAGGTACTCCACAGAAATCTTGCAACCTTATTAATTCTCCTTCCTCAAAGCCATTAGCGAGTTATTTTCAGGTAAAACCGAGATAAACGTATAAAATGACATTTGTTAACATTTAATACATTGTTAGTCCAGAGCTTCTCGTAAAAGTGACTTTTGGGCAAGTGCTGGAAATATGCAAAATTCGCACCTAAAAAATCACCTAGTTCTACATAAACGTATCTTAAAATCTGCAGTTTTTTCTTTAAATGATGGATCAAGATTATTTTCAAAGCAGGCATCTGCAACCTTCTTAAAAAATTCTGAAACTTGAACGGATTTGAGACATCCCAAATTTTTACTCATAGATCGAATTTTTTTCATCAAAATTCTGCATGCGTTACCATTAAACGATGGACTTCCATGTGTTATGTCTCGCTGAATATTACAATCCGTAATCTAATTAAGAGTATCTTCTTCACATTTAGCCAACAAGTGCGAAAAGATAGTATTAAGTACGCCTAACATCAAATTCAGTTCTGGATGAGGGAGCATGTGAAACATGTCAATTTTACTAGATCAATTTTAAATCGAATCACAAGTGGTTCTTTAGAAAAACTACCATGACCAAAGGGTATATTTACATCTAATCAAGATAAACCAATCCTTTTTTCATTTTTTAAAAAGAATCTTAAGTACTTTGGTTTATTTTAAAACAGCTCATATTTGAGAAATCTCGGAAAAATTGATGATAAACGACTATTTTAACAACTATTTTGGAATTTGTATTAGGGATTTAAAGTAATTATCAGACATTTTTATCATGAAACATTCCTCGATGTTAATATGAAGATGTAAAGTCAAGCTGAAGTTTGTAGGTGTTAATTTAATAAAATATATAAATATACGATAACCTGCAAAAAAATTTGAAAAATTGAGTTTATTTAAATTTTATGGACAAATTTTTTTCTTTTTGGTCATAAAATAATGGTATGACATCACTAAAACAATATCAGAAAAAAATTGGATGTAAAATTAGTAAAATCTAATAATTCTAAACGGTATAATAATTATTTGTATAGATTAACTATCTCAATAAACGAGATCGTGTGCAAAATTTTTCGTAATTATCAGCTTGCTTTCGATTTGTTTCCACTTACGAATGAAATTCAACAAATTTTATTACGAAATTAAACGTTCTTAAATGTTTTCATACCTCCAATGCTTTTCAAACGTTTTTTTGTCTTTCTAGTTTATCAGATGTCATATGTTGACACGTTCTTTTGATATAGCCTGATTAAAATGATTGATATTTCATTCATTTTCAGTTCGTTTTTCATTCGATTTCCATTCCAAAATTAGATGGTTTCGCATGTATACAGTGAACATAAGCTCATTTTTTTATGTTTTATTACAATTTATTACATTTCATTCGAAAGCGGAAACAAATCGAATGTAAGCAAGAAATCACTGAAAATTTTGAACACGATCTCGTTTATTGGAATTCGTATAGTAGAAATGGCGGTTGTTTAGTAATATTGACAGCTGAACATAATATGGAAGTGTAGAGAATAGTTCATTTAATCAGGCTCGAGTTTCGCAAGTTATTGTTTGGTAAGGCATGCGTAAAATCAGAATGGGCAAACAAAATTCGTAATAATTCTCAGATTAAAATTTCATTATGCAAATTTTATCCAGAAAGTTTGTTTTTCATTGTTATTTATGGTTATATTCATTCGACACATATAAAGCCTTAGTCTAATAAGGGGAAAAACAGGGAGCGTAGCATCTGTGCGACGCTTTGATAAGGCATCTTTGTACCGACATTCTAAATGTAGGGGTTAGAACTGCAGCTCTCACATTCTCCCCTTGGTATATATAGGTTTTAATATAAAAGTTATGATCATATGGATATTTTCCCACTATTCCCAATAAAAAATTCAATTTCATCAGGAGTTACTGGCACCTATGTGTTCATCAGTTATATTTTACTTTTTAACAACACAAATAAATTTTGTAATGATACTGTGAGAAAAGTTGCTGAATGGCGATTTGTTGTACATTATACTTTTTTAAACGTTTACATTATTAAATAGATGTTTTATTTAGAAGATCTAAAAAACAAAAAAATACTGTGGTGTTGAGTGTTTATCGAAATTCAAGGGATGGAAAAAGTGTCCTGATGGTTCTAATCTTCTTCTTTTCGGTAAGAAAATGGTCCCAGAAAACGAAAATTAATATTAAAAATCCGAATACTGCGTTATAAATTTGAATTCACATTAATTCTTTAATAATGACACGAATAGAAACAAATACACGATTACGTTTCTGAATTCGGATTCTTAACGTAAAAATTCATTTTCCGATTGACTTAAAGGCAATTCGTGGGTGCGGGTCGAAAACCCGACAAATCAAAAAGCCGACAGGTCAAAAAACAGACAGTCAAAATACCGACATTCAAAAAGCCAACAGGTAACAAACCGACACTTCAAAATATCGACAGTAAAAAAATCGAATTGTCATAATATACCGACAATCAAAAAAAACGACAATGAAAAATCCGACAGTCCAAAAACCGACAGGCAAACAGCCGATTGTAGAAAAACTGAATGGCATAATACCGATAGTCAAAAAAAAAACGACACAATGAAGAAACTGGTATTCAAAACACCGATTGGCAAAAAACCGCCACTTCAAAATACCGACAGTAGAAAAATCGAATTGTCATAATACCGACAGTCAAAAAACCGACAATGAAAAATCCGACATGACAAAAAGCCAATTGTAGATAAACTGAATGTCATAATACCGATAGTAAAAAAAAACGACACAATGAAGAAACCGGTATTCAAAAAACCGATTGGCAAAAAACCGACACTTCAAAATACCGACAGTAGAAAAATCGAATTGTCATAATACCGACAGTCAAAAAACCGACAATGAAAAATCCGACATGACAAAAAGCCAATTGTAGATAAACTGAATGTCATAATACCGATAGTAAAAAAAAACGACACAATGAATAAACCGGTATTCAAAAAACCGATTGACAAAAATCGACACTTCAAAAAACCGACAGTAGAAAAATCGAATTCTCATAATACCGACAGTCAAAAAACCGACAGGCAAACAGCCGACACGACAAAAAGCCGATTGTAGATAAACTGAATGTCATAATACCGATAGTAAAAAAAAACGACACAATGAAGAAACCGGTATTCAAGAAAACCGATTGGCAAAAAACCGACACTTCAAAATACCGACAGTAGAAAAATCGAATTGTCATAATACCGACAGTCAAAAAACCGACAATGAAAAATCCGACATGACAAAAAGCCAATTGTAGATAAACTGAATGTCATAATACCGATAGTAAAAAAAAACGACACAATGAAGAAACCGGTATTCAAAAAACCGATTGGCAAAAATCGACACTTCAAAAACCGACAGTAGAAAAATCGAATTCTCATAATACCGACAGTCAAAAAACCGACAGGCAAACAGCCGACACGACAAAAAGCCGATTGTAGATAAACTGAATGTCATAATACCGATAGTAAAAAAAAAACGACACAATGAAGAAACCAGTATTCAAAAAACCGACACTTTAAAATACCGACTGTCGAAAAATCGAATTGTCATAATACCGACAGTTAAAAAATTGACAATGAAAAATTCGACAGTCAAAATACCGACAATGAAAAATCCGACATTCCAAAAACCGACAGGCAAACAGCCGACACGACAAAAAGCCCATTGTACATAAACTGAATATCATAATACCGATAGTCAAAAAAAAAAATAGACACAATGAAGAAACCGGTATTCTAAAAACCGACGCATCAAAAAACTGAAATGTCATGACAATTCCGTTGTGCTACTGTCGGCTTTTAGACGTGTCGGCATTTAGACGTGTCGGTTTCTTGTCTGTCGGCTTCTAGACGTATAGACGGTTAACCTGTCGGCTTTTCGAATATCGGTATTTTGATTATCGGCTTTTTGAATTGCCGGTTTTTCGACCCCCATCCTAATTCGTAAATGGAATAAGGTTCAATTTGTACCGACTGATGACCACATACATTTGTTCCACATAAATGTCCGTCATCCGATTTATTAAAGTAAATGCCGATGATTTCATATCTCTGGAGTTTCCTATGAAACTTCGAACGCTGTGAACTCTTTCCTATTCTCACATCTCGAATTTCGGTGAACACGCGAATTCTGCTTTATACCAACAAGTTTTAAACAAGCTAATTAAAGTTTTAAAAAACCATTGTATCATCAGTTACAGCCTTGTTTTTAGTTAATTTTGGATGAAGCCGTAAACTCACAAAACAGTCCCAAATAAAACAAAACCTCGCTATTATCGTACATTCATTTTTATACAAATGAAACTTTGGACTAACATTTCAAACGGTAGAATGTGACATAACCTCTCTTTAAAGGTATGCAGTAAAGATACCTTACTGGCATTTGACTTATAAATACAAAGTCAAATATTGACATTTTAAATTCTAGAATAATCAGAGGTCACATTCAGCGAATGAGTAAAAATGTCATTTGTATGTAAATTTCATGATAAATTTCGATAATTTCAAAACTCACATAATTTTGTCAATTGTCATCTATCATTGTCCAACAAAAGCGCTTTTGGTGATGCATTAAATTTACTTTCAAACAATTAATTAGAAACAATTTTCTAGCATGAAATAATATCACAAAAACATTTTTTAATTTGAAAATAATAGAAAATTAAAGTCAGAAATAGACAGTATAGAGGTAAACTTTTTTGTTTTCAAATTATAAAAAAATGCTTTAATTCAAATAAAAATTAGAGTAGTCATGGGTGATTATTCACATGAACCTGTATAAAACCAATTTTTTTTTGTTATAAAAGTGGATTTTGGGGGCGTTTGAGAAAATTATACTATACCATTTTCTTAGTTAGTTAGTTTTAGTGTGACTTGACCTACAACTTGTGCTACGTTTTTTATTTTTTTGGTACACTCTACATCTCAAATCTTCTTAGTAGAGAGAATATTTAATTGTAAAGAAAAACAATAATTTCTAATTTAAGAGTATTTCTGAAAAAAACATAATTATTTACTTTTTCGAAAATTACTTGGCTGAAGTTCCTTCTACTCGTCTATTCCACTTTCAAATTCGAGGCAGAAATTTGAATTTTACACTCGCTCGGTCGAAAAATATTGATCGTATTATAGACGTAATCTTTTACACCCAGCAGGCAATCGTCTTCGGGCGCAAAATATTATTTTACGCCCTTAATGCGAAAAATGCTATTTGATGGAAATACAATTTAAGAATCTCAGTAATATTTAAAAGTTTCTTTTTCAACGTTTTAACATATCTCCACCAGTAATCGTTTCCTTTATAAATCTTGTTGTTCTTATAAAATTGTTTAAATCGCTCAACTACTAAATATTTATTTCTCACTTGGTTCAAATTCACCATCTATAACTATCAGTTACGTTAAACTTTCTACAATGCATAGTTTTTCAAATAAAAATGTAGACTGTTACTAGCTGTCAATTTAGGCACATTTTAAGTAAGTTTAAAAGTTTTGAAAATAACTACACTAAATGATTTAAAACGGATCATTTTACTATTACTAACATTTTCTTAGATCCTGCCGGAAAAATAGACCGTTCATTCCTTTACAGAACAAATTTCAGCAAAATCGTTTGAGAATTGAAGGAGCAAGGCTGTGAATAAATTTCGTTCGAATTCGTCGCCTCCGTCAATTGACAATCGATCTTGGTGGAAATTTGTTTTGTACTATAGAAGGAAACATTCGCTTACTTATGTATTTTTCCACATTTATTTTCGATTTGCGATAGATCGTAAACAAATTGTATTGTACATCGACTTCAAAGATATAATAAGGTATAGAATAATAGCAATACAAAAATTTGTCCACGCGACATCGTTAAATTTACATAATATATGACAGTAATCGATATTAATATTCGACTGGTATATAAGTTATTTATTTATCTTTCCAAAATGATATTAATTTAAGATGCAATTTTACTAACCCGTACAATGATAACATTATTTCAATAATTACAACAGTAATATGTAAATCACTAAAGATTATAATAATATAAATTTCTAACTAATCCAATTATGGGTCTCCAATAAATTAACGGTGTTATCTAACTACACTTATATTAATTACAACTATAACATAATTATTATTCTTGGGTAGAAATATTTAAATTCATCTCATTAAAACCTAGAAAATCGATTTTACCCTTTGTATAAGCGTTTAAATTTGTTTTCGTAAAAATATATTTCTTAAGTTACATTATAAAAAATAGATGGTTAGGACAGATTGAACGAAAACTGACAATTTTTATTAATATTTTTGAGATGTTTTTAATTATTACAAACGTACATTCGTATCCTCACTCTTCCATTCACATTCCCCGGAAAAATGAGAGCATAATGAGCAGAAACTTTTTAAATTGCATTCAATGTAGAGAATGTTTACCACATACCCTCAGTGCCGTAATTTTGTTTGCTTTTAATTAAGTTGTATTTATTATGTAATAGGAAAAAAGTACTCCTTTCGGTATCTCTCGGTAGTTTACTAATAATTAGAGGAGAACAAAAGAAGAGGCGCCCTTTTTTATCTGTGGCTGTAGTAACTACGCGTATGAGGGTGTAATATATACTGATATATTGTTAAATAAGAGTTTTACAGATTATATTCTGCAATTAGTGTAGTCTGTAACAGTTTAAAACATTGAATACTAAAAAATAGGCATATTTTGACATCACTTTATTCTCACTTTTAAATCCATTTTGGAAATCTTATATATGTTAAATACTTGCTTTGGTAATGTGTACTTGACACATAATTAAAGTATTTGATTTTAAACTTTTCATCCGTAATGTTTTAAACCTCTCCCAACAAATATTTTATTTCACGTGACACTAGGATATAAAATTAAGCTGTCTAGTGTATTTTACACCTAATGGAACAAGAAATAACGTTCATATCATATGTAAAAAATGCTGAATAAAGGGTCGAACTCTTTTGAGACCATCAACAGAGTAGAGTAAACCAGAAATAGACAACAGAAAATTAATTGGTAAACCTTCGGAAAGACTCCGTCACCTGGAAAAAATTTTATTTACATGTTTTCCGACGTATTTTGGGTCGCTGAACACGAATCTGAAGTCAAAATTTGTCGCTCGGCCATATCTTGGCCGCTATGTTGATGAAACAGTGAAAATACGTCCTTTTTTTTTAGATTTTTGCATTTATCTTGAAAAGTGGAAGTTACACAAAAAAAAGTTTCAAACAAAAGATGTAGAATACAAAATTCTCTACAAAAAAGATTTTATGCATTTTCTTCGTAAAGTCAAAAATAACGCCGTAAATTGAGGTTGAATATGAGAACAATTGACTTGACGTGTTTTCAGCATAATGCCTATACTGGGCTGCCTACTGGGGGGCCTACGGCCCCCCCAGACCTCCCCCCCCCCCCTAGAAAAACGCAAAAAACTAAAAAAAATGACGTTTTTTTCGTTTTTTTTTTCAATATAGCGGCCAAGATATGGCCGAGCGACAAATTTTGACTTCAGATTCGTGTTCAGCGACCCAAAATACGTCGGAAAATATGTAAATAAAATTTTTTCCAGGTGACGGAGTCTTTCCGAAGGTCTACCAATTAATTGCATTCTCATTTCATTACGAGATTGATTCCGAATTTCCAAAAAACCAATACTTGAATTAAACGGGATAGTCCAGGAAACGAACGAAAAAATAGAGGGTATATTTTCGTGATAATTACTAAAAAATAAATTAAAAAGATATCCAAAATCGCCGGAAATCGGAGTGGGGGAAAGCTGTTTTAAATAATGTCAAACAAGAGTTGTAGGAAATGCAAAAATCTATAAAAAAGGTAATTTAATAAAGGTAATAACATTATTTTCTCTCTCTGTCGCCATTTTTGAGATAATGGCTTTGAAAGTTGCAACTTATTAAAATGTTGGTCAAAACGAGCCTTATTTTGTTTTTGGTAAGGAGTATATAATTTCCGATATATTTCGCAGCTAAAAATGCTAAAGCTCACAATATTCCCTTTATAAGCCATATTTCCAAGAAAAGTGAGGTTATGTCGGATAAATAGACATTTTATATCGTTTGTACCTTTTTTATAGATTTTTTCATTTCCTACAACTTTTGTTTGACATATTTTGCGCTATAATACGTCATTAAAAACTTACAGCCATTTTAAACTAAAATTAGACGTATTTTATACAAAAATAGCTTTACCCCACTCCGTTTTTCGGCGATTTTGGATATGTTATTTTTTCAATTTTTTTCGTAATTATCACGTAAAAATCGGTCCTGTTGCATTTTGTCCGGGTCAAACCATTCGTTGCCTGCACTTTGATAACAAATGCCGATTCTTTGTAGTTTGTAGGTTATGATTACCAAAGTGTTTACGACATAAATTGCTAATCATTTTTCAAGACTATTCTACTAATTCAAATTCTAATTTACTAGAATATGCAATATCTCAAGTTAAATATACATAGCATTTTAGCTGATTTTTCGCCTGAAATGTATGTCAAAGCTTCATGATATATAGACGTTGAGAACGAGTAGGTTACGCTATATATTCTTTACACTCTAACGTGAGAAACAATGCAAAGGTTACATGAAGTGGCGAATAAAAGACTAAAAGACATCAAAGGCGCATGGGACAAAAAGACGCCTATACATATATCGGGTCAAATTTAAACCAATCGATATAGCTTGAGAAGTTTTGAAGGGTCAACGAATAATGAGAAACAATATTAAAATACATAGTGTGTTTTTATATTAAAACTAATTAACATAACTTTTTTTTTATAAACAAAAAACGTTAATAAAATCCAATGAAACTAAACAGGAAAAAAATTAAGGAATTGGAAATACTGTTCTGTTGACGACAATTCGAAATGACTCTTGTTTCAAGTCTATTTAAACATTTACTAACTTTTCGCAAGTATTTATTCGAGATTCTACAACTTAATTAGACGTGTCAATAAAAAGTTGAAATTTAACTTGATAGTTTGTTAAACAGCTTTCCATTTACTATATTCTTTGAGTTCAGAGCGTAATTTTAATATGCAAAGGTTTGGTTACAATCACAAGAAACCACATTAATTGAGTAATAATTAAGGTATTCCATTAATAAATAATTTTTGTAATTAACTGTGTACTAAGTTTAACTTATAGCGATACCTGAGCGATAGTTGCTATATCTGATCTATATTCATCTAAAAGTCATAGTTTAAAACGATTAAGTGTTACTTCGTGATACATATGATGAAAGTCTTTTATCCATTTCGTCCCAAAGTGCCCATTTTAAACATTGATTTGAATAATGTATAATCTATTTTCACCCCGAAAAAATTATTATAAAGTGATAGCCAGCTATTTTCGAGGTCATTCTATATAGATTTATGTTATATAGAGAACAAAAGAATACGCTACAATCCCTACATGTTTTTATTTAAAAAAATGGTATTCTTTTAGGGTATTTTTTTCTGAGGTCTTGGGTGGTGTCCAATATGAAACCAAATTACCTTATTTTGAAAGATTTTTTCGTCGAACTTGTATTTGTTCGAAATAAGTGCAAAAAACTAAAAAAAGTGAAGAGTGCCAGATTTTATCATCATATTCGTTTTCAGGAGGAAAAAGTACATCGAAATAGTGTAGTTTAACATTTTTTTTGAGAGGATGCCCATTTTCCGAAGGTTTACCGAGATCTAATAATTTCTGTTACAGTTTTATTCATATTATAGTACTTTTCTATATTTCTTATTGAACATGTTGGATTTAATAGGGTTAAACAAATTCTAAAAGTACCTCAATTTGACGAAAATTTCCGCCGTATATTACAACCACAGTTAAATGTGGTAATAAAAATAACAAATAATAAAACTATTTTTATTTTGCGCTTTTCAGCATAACTCATGCCTAGTGTATAATCTGCCTATTTTATGTATATCTATCAATAGTTACTTATGAAAGTGATATGGGTGATTTTACGATAAACTGCAAATTTGAGGTAAATATTTCGACTAAAAAATGTTTAAATTCGGGATTTTTTCTTCCCGAACCGGATTGATTCTTCATGAACATCTCCTACCAAGAAATTATGTAGAGTTGGCGAACTTGAACGCATAATTTCACAAAGTTGTGCGCGCATATATTACTGTTCACAAATCAACGTAAGCGATTAGTTAAAATTCATCAAATTAACCATTTTTATTCAAGATGACGAATTTCTTCCTTATTTTATTTCCTCACTTATCCCTTCTTACTATATTAACCCATTAACGCCGGGAAGGACACTTTTTGCACTTCAAATTCAATGAAGTATTTCGTATGAACATGGAGTATCAACAAAATTAAAAGATATGTATCATATTATTTTTAAGGTCGCTCTTTTCAATGGCGTTGTCAAAATTGAGCTATCGTAATTAGAGAATTAAATATAGCGATTAAAATGTAAAAAAAACGCAAAAAAAATTTCTTCTCATCGAAGAAGTATTTTCGTCACAAAATTCCTTCACTAAAGGTGAAGAAAATAGTTGTGGTAATAAGATATATATTTTAAATATTAACAAAATAACACCGTGATCACAAAATGGTGATGGCAGTGAATAATTTCTTTTTGAAAGTTAACAAATTTTTTTCATGAAAACTATAAATTTTAGACAAAATTTTCTACGAATAAAAATCTCTTCGAATATATCGAAGAATATGCCCACATTTTTTCAGAATATTTCTAAATTTTCGGAGAAACGAAATTTTTAATAAAGTCGTTTAAAAAATCTGAAAAATTTTTAGTGTATTCTTTGACAAATTGTAAGATAATATTGTTCTAAGGAAATTGTGTCCAAAGTCTACAGTCTACGAAAAAAGTGTTTCTGAAAAACTATAAACTTTAGAGAAAATCTTCTTAGAACAAAAATATTTTAGAATTAGTCAATAATTACTCTCAATTTTTTCAGATTTTTTAAATGACTCTTTTCACAATTTCGATTTTCTTAATTTTTGAAAAATAACAAATTGTATCAACACATTCTGGAAAAAATTGAGAATATTCTTTGACACATTCTAAGAAACGTTTGTTCTCACAACATTTTTTGTAGAGTTTTCAGTTTTCATGAACAAAATTTGCTAAGTTTTAAAAAGAAAATTCTCACTGCGTTCGCTATATTGCTTTCATGATGTTAGTTTTTTTAATTTTGAAGAAATATATCTTAATACTACAACTATTTTCTTTACCTTTAGCGAAAGAAATTTGTGCTGACAAATATTTTTGCCTTTCTATGAGAGAAAAATATTTCATAAAAAAGTATACCCAATTTCTTGCGGATTTTGACATTTAAATCGTTATATTTAATTATGTAATTAAGATAGCTCAATTTTGATAATTCCATTGAAATGACCGATCTCGAAAATAACAAGACACATACATTTCAATTTTTTTTGAAGTTTAATTTTCCTATGAAATACTTGATTGAAATTGAAGTAAGAAATGTGTCCTTCCCGGCGTTAATGGGTTAAGAAATCGCTGACGGCAGTAAGCATATACAGTACAGGAAAAATGTGGGGAAAATAGAACATACAAGAAGTAACTCACAGAAAATAAGGGTAAGTCTACTGTACGAAAAAAAATAGACCCATAAGTGGCGAGTTTTTTAAGTAGCAACTTTTTGTCCGATATGTAAAGAAAATCAATGCAGACTCATAATATACATCAGTTTTACAAGTTAATACTAACGTCAATGAAAATTAAATTCATGAATTTGTTCAAACACGGAATGTTTCATTTTCATTTTTAATTGATTTCTTAATATGTAAACGTAAATAAAAATAGGTACACTTTTTCTCTCATGTTATTATAATATAAAACATCAAATCACCAACTTAGTGAATTGTAATGCTGTCAATAACAAAATGAAATAAATGACGTGTATAATTATAGACGAATAAGTATGTAATGTGGGACGTAAATTTTTATGATTTTTAGATATAATTATTAATTACAAAATTCATTAAAGAATGTTTTGATCATTTTGTAATAATTTATTATATGACGTTTTAAATGACACATGTAGAATCATGATTTCTTTTATTCGTCAAAAATTAAACCTGTACAATAGAATGAACCTCTTAAACGTTCGAATTATATTACGTTTATCTTACAGTTATAAATAAAACATTCAGCTAGTCTATAGACAATAATTGGTTACAAAATATGCCCCTGAACGTTTTACACGTTTCAGGTATTTTATTTAATTTGCTCGACGAAGCCTACTATAATCAAAAACAACGATTACAGCAATAGAACTACAAATTATGCAGGGGTGTCGTTTTCATAAAGTAAGACCGAAAGTGTTTCGTATTACTATTGTCAAGGTGAAAGTAGTTTATTCTTTTTTACTAAAAATTGAATTAAAAAGTATTACCGATTATGATAAGTTTCCATTCAACATTAATTACTAAATGCTTAAGCATTAAACTAGCATTTTATAGTCAGGTTTCATTAACACTATATTCGAAATTCACTCAAGATATTAACAGTATGGAGTTCCATGGTATTTAGTAAATTAAACCAAAACAGAAGAAAAAGTCAAAACGAGCAATTAAGAATTGTGCTTTGTCATATATCAAATTCGTTGTACTCAAAAAAATCCTATAACTTTACAAATGACTTTTATTTTTTAAATAATTTTTTGCAAAATTTACAGATTTAGTGACAAATAACTTCTGACTTAATACATAGACCATAAATATAGAAAATACAAACTATACAACTAAACTATGCACTAAAGTACAATATAAAATACAAAAAATTACTAACGGTAGAAATGTCCGTATTCCTTAGTACTTCCAAAAGTACGAACAATTTTACATCGTGTCTTATTAACAGCGAGGGTTGAAATTACCCAGGAGGTAGTACATCATCTTCACCTACTTTTTGTGAACATTTTAAACTTTGTATACTATTTTCCCCAACACCAGGGATAGATGGCGCTGCGATTACATTCTGTGCAGTTGACCGACTGTTTAAATTTGTTAAACTAGCATGTTTTATAAATTAGACATATTTCACGAAACGTAATGAAAGCACCATCTATACTTATATAAGTAGTAGTTTGGTTCGTAGCAAAAACACATTTTTAAATAACCCCTTACTCGATTCCTGTTTTGGGAGGTTCAACTCCCCCCCCCCCGTCATCAAAAAGTGGACTTTTTAAAATCACTTTGTGTTTCAGCATTTTCTGAAAAAGTTCTGTAGTAAAAGTGTGAATGTTGTTCCGATACTCTGCATATATATTATTACGCTGCAACCGTATTAACGAAATTATTATTTATAATCATATAATTTACAAATTTATATTTGCAGATTAACGTATACGTTATTGTATGAATAATAACGAAGTCATTTAAATAGATCCACGTTTCCCAACCTCGCAACTAATTAACGAAAGGAGCGCTGCCTTTAATGGACAAGCATGTCGGGGAATATTAATTAATCTTTTTCACGTGAACGGATTAGCTTTCGCGTTATATCAGTTTAATGTAAAATGAAACTGTAGAGACGGAGAGCAAATTGTTGAAAAGGAATTCTGTTTATACTCGAAACTTATCATAATATAATAAGCTCATTATGAAAATAGGAACACAAATTAAACATGGACTCCGCCACTCACAGTTAATGATTTACCAAAATGTCCAATCACTAGCAGTAGTAATAAATTATTAGTTGAATATAATAAACATATAAATTTCCTATGTGTAGATTCATGTTACGTATTATATATACTTTGCTGAATAATTAGTGGATGATCATTATCCTACCCTAATCCGTATATAGGTAGTTTGATTCCATTTTTACGTTTTTTTTGTTTGATTATTTCTTAAACCATTTTAATGTCAGTACAAACTATAGGCTTAAAGTTCGTGAATGGTTCAAACTATTCGAGTAATGTATTATAATAATATGTATGTGACTCTTATATAAATTTTCTCCAGTAATATTCTAAAGTTATAAGTATTAAAAATATACGCAGTAAAAATAACCACAGACTTAGCAATAAATAGCCTCAAATAAGTAAATCAGTATTTTATATAAAAAAAAACTCTCTAAATATATGAATCATAATGAAATGGATTTATATTGTCGGCAAATATAGCAAAAGCCTGTCAAATTACTGGTGACAAGGTAAATTATCTTAGCGACCAAAGAAAAAATTTGACATGCTGAGTTAGGTTAGGTCCGGGTAGGTTAGGTTAGATTTTTTAGCCGGATGGACCACAAGAACGAATGAAAAGTTTATCAAATATGTGCTTTTCATATATGCAAATTGGTTTAAATTTATTTAAAATGGGAATATGAAATGTCTGCGATAGAAACCCAGGTTGACATTTACCGACATCTTCTTTTTTGAAACCTAATAAAAAAGCTAAGCTGGTGTCGATCAGATTCAATTTTTCTCAATCAGTGAATCTACTTAAAAAATTAGGTATTATGATTTTATTTCGACACTATAACTCACAAATATTTTTGGACAAAACAATAATGCTGCACCACAAAGACTTGATATTATAAAAATGTTCGAATAGCAAAAAGCTCACAGCAAAAAGGCATTTTTCTCCTTTGAATTTGTAATTCTTCCACCATCGAGCAATAAATATTCAGGCATCGCCAACAAATCACGCCCTTTTTCAAGCCATTCGTTTATACTTTCAAACTAACAACGAACGCAGGTCAATGGTTCACGTCGAACTTGTGGAACGGAAACCAAATTTTCGAAATTTAATCAATATACGATCGGTAAGCAGCGTGTAAAATAACGCTCACAGTGTCTTTTGATCGTTGGAAAACAAGCGATGTGCGATAAAAGCGATCGCGATTTCACCGCGAAACAATAGAAGTGCATCCTCGTTTCACTTCAATCGTTCTTCGAAATAGAGGTTATGAAATTCGGCAAAATTTACGCTGCAAATATTGATCAGGTGATATTTACTTCATACGGAAAATGTTACGTTTTATTTGCTTACTGCTGTACTTGGGCATGAATGAATACGGGGGAAATTTATTGGGACACTGTGACGTTTACCTCAAAAGTCTTCATGGTGAACGCTTTAATTAATATAAATAATCAGTTAAAAATAAAGGAAATTAGTGAACTATGAATTATTGGATTCATGAACGAAAGTTGGGATCAATATTCAACGTCATTTCATCAGCCATTCCATGCATATTCATAATTATAAGAGACAAAGCGAGCAAAATATTTAATTTTTTAGATCCATATCCCGTAAAGACATTCATAATTTTCTACAGGGAACATTTACATTTTCTTTGCAGGCGATGAAAATGCTAATGAAGTAAACACTGGCTTTACAGGTTTAAACGGTAGTTCAGTAATCCTAAAGTGTTTGCGCAAAAGGAAGCTTTTTTCGCTTTAGCATCTTTACACATTATGTAGTCTAAACAGAGAATATAAATATAAATGTTTCTAATGTATACTGATTATTTGAAGATATTTTTAATTATTTTCATAAATCATAACACCTTGTAATCCAATATAAAGACAATTGAGAATATCGGAAACTTCCATTTTAAGTAAATATTAGAGGAAAGTAGTCCCATACCGACCCCTCATACAATGCGGACCTCTTCGTATTTCTCATAGATGGTCCCACAGTCTGAATTGATAATAGTGTGACTGGAACGCTGCTACAATGTTGCCCATTTGATCATATTCGAAGGTTATCACTGCCGATTAGATTTTAACAACAATGTAGTTCGTTTCTGACCTTCAAGAGACTACAGTCAGCAGTGTTTATTTATTTGCAAAAAAATCGGAAAGTACGTTTGTTTATTACTTAACCGACCTTGGTTTAACTTTCATTATAAATATTTTATCGCCACCGTTATCACTGAGAGATGACTGAAATGTGAAAAATATCAGAGTCGTTCGTAATCGACCTCCTAATGGTGATCCGAAATCGACCTTCATTTTTTGCATTGTACTTGTTTATAATCTGCTTTTAAGGAAAAGTTATTAATAATGACTGCTGACGAGAATTTCAAATATTTATTCTATATATAGGATGAATATCCAAGAAAAAACTTCGAAAAGTTGTCCGGTGATTCTGCGGAAAGCATGTGGCAGCAATGCAAATCTTCGTTTTGTGCAGTCGCACATGAATTCCGCAAAAACGAAATGCAAAAGAGAAATATTAAAATAAAAGAACTAAACAATAAATGGAAATACTTTCAAATCCTACGAGTTTTTATGACTCAGCGTTTTTTCTTATAAAATGAGATTTGCTTAAAAAATGTGAACCCTCACTAGCGGATCGACATATAAGGCAGTGCAGTAATTGTTTTAGGTTGTGGTCGTACCATAATGTGCAAGGTACAATGCAAGGACACCCTAATAGAAATCGAAATCAGCCATGCTAGCACTAGACAGGAACTAACAGTTAATCGTCACGTTTTGTCTGTATATCAAGATGGGCATTGCATCAAACTAAATGACGATCTAGTGCTATCTCCTGCCTAGTGCTGGCGTGGTTGATTTCGATTTCTGCCAGGGTAGCACACAGTATAATTATAACTAGTAATACAAGTAACTTAAAATAGGTAATGCAATATCCTACGAAGGTTTTTGTCCCCAATAAAATGGAATTTTCCCTACACTGTTACATACCCTAATAGAGGTACTTATCAATGTCCGCTGAAGTTACAAGCGATGGGGACATGAGAGACGTAAGATGATAGTGGTTGTAATGGGGTAGCAACATCGTTACACGATATTTCTGAATGATCAAAAGCAGGAACCATGGTTTTGGTTTGAATGTAAATTGCAAGTTATTATTAATATATTCCAATTACTTATATCCAATTAAATGTCATTTCTTGATAGATATTTGAAAAACAAAATTGTCTTGTTTCTAGTATTCATAGTAATATAATGTTGACATATTTTTATGTACAATAATGTCTTTTATATACATTTGAAAAAGTACGGAATTTTGACTATTTGATAATCTGAAATTTTTAAATATATATAAATTCTTTTTGAAGATAAATCGTGTTATTGATTTTTTAATTGAAGACGCGTATTGGTTTTTTTTAAGGAAAATGAAATAGCTCGTCAAGGAGTTCGTCGCAATCGAAAATCGAGAAATAGAACTACAATTGAAATTAGTTCCGATATTGATCCCGCGTCAGTTGTCAAGATGAAATTCATTTCTATACTTCCATCCAAAGTTTTATTCAATATTCCTTCAAGCAGTCATAGTTCGTAATAAAATTCTTTAGACATTCCTAAAAAATGCCAAAATTTTATTAATGTAGGAATAATTTAATTTTTACCTGCCAATGTAACATTTGTAGAAATTTTGCAAAACCAATCATGATATCGTCTTTAGGCATTTGCTATTCTCATCACGGAGGGTCTTGAAATAGAACATTTGAAACGGTTGTCTTGTCAAGCGAGTTTTTCTTTCGTTATATTGACTACTTTATCATGATCTGCATTCCTAAAATACAATTGTGCGAAATGTCGAAATTTTGTACCAATTAATGATTAAAAATCGAAAATACTGACATCTTTTGCTTGTATTCGTAATACAATGTTTTACTATTAAAATTGTTTCATACAATGATGTAATAAATAAATAAGCATAACTAGGAACTGAAAATTTATATATACTTCATAACATTATTTATATTATGTAATAATTTCAATACTTATATAATGGAACATCAATTTTCATGCATCACGTTTGTAAAATGAATATGTTAACGTCCTCAAAATTTACTACCAAGTAGAAATTAATTCAGACCTTGATCAGAGTCTGACTTCAGCTTTATGGGCCTGACCAGGGCCTTAATAAATTTCTGCCGAGGAATTTCTAATAGTGTTTTACATTGGTGAAACGAAACGATTTTTTAATATCAAAGTAAATGAAGACAAATCTAACATCTCCAGTTCTTCACAAAACACAGAAGTTCCAAGGCAAAATGACGAGAAAAACGGCAAAGTGGGATATATTAAGACGATCTAGCTAATAATTTAAACGAGATATCTTCAAAAATATATCGACGAGTATCATTAATATAATTTATAGAGAAAAATATAGATTTTTCGAAAAAAGTTTCAGACAAAAGTGCATATTTTTTCGTTATACTTTTTTTTTTATTTTCAATAGTTTGTGAAAAAAATGAGAATTTTAGACGTAAATATGACAAATGGGTAAAACTTCATGAACGGCGTCACGAAATTACTAAGTGTTGTCATTTTTCAAAACTAATATACAAAAATAAAGTCATGGTAGTGAACAATAAGACACATCAATTTTATTGCTAAATATTAACTTGTTGCTTCGTTATAGAGAAATTAACTTTTCAGGAGCTTTTTTTCAAAATTTAATTTCTCTAAAACGAATCGTTCAAAGATAATGAAATTTTTTGCGTAAGTCAGTGACATATATTTTAATACTTAATCTTGTTCATTTGAAAAATATTGCATTTGTTGGTAAAAAAAGTTATTTTTATAAACAAATTAAAATTTAAACAACTTCTCTGCCTTCATAAATATTTTTAATTGTATAATAAATAATACAAAAAGCATTCAAAATTAAAAAATCTACAAATCTTTCCTAAAACTTTTTTTTTTAAAAACTAAAATTTTTCCCAAAAAAATGATTTTATTGACATTTATATTGTTGCAATTCTCATGGCCCAATATTTACGAACGACGGGTACAAGTTTTGAGTTTTGATAACTCGTTGAGCGTCTAAAATTATTCAATAAAAGTGCTTGCTTTAGATGCTAACCTGAGTTAACTAAGTTAACCTGAAATTCGAAAGTATTATAAAAATAACATACATAGACCATTTCGACTTAAAGCATCGGCAAAAAGTTATTACCATTATTTTAAAAAATGGTGGTTACCATAATTATACCATTATTTCAAAGATTGAAATGTCAAACAATTTGTAATAGTTCCAAAACTTTCTATAAGTTCATAAATTCTAAGGCATGTAGAAATATTTGCAAAACTCCCAACTTAAAAAAAAATGCAGCAGCAGTTACAGAGAGTTATCCTCAAGTACTTTCAACCCCATATAAACATCAATTTATCAATCCATCATACATCCTGGTTATGTTAAGAATATCAAGCACTTCCATTTTCAGGTCGACTATTATTAGGTCACCCTGTATGTTATTCTAAAAGCAGGAATTATCCAATTTCGTGACCCTCGGGAGTATCACCCCACAAGGCACGTCACCCTTCGCTATCAGAAATGAAAATAAACAAGCGACTGAGAAATAAATCAATTTCTTCGTTCTCCGGTTGCGGTACAAAACGCGAATCGGCTGAATTTCACAAGGAGGGGTGGCGAACGTACGGAAAGGCATTGGAAAGCCCGCAAATTATTAATTCCGGTGCTATACGTTAAATCGCTCGTTTGTTATTCACGTTTCTTGCATGCACAGTGTTTTTATGCGTTTGTACCGGAACTCGCGTTTTTACATGCCTAGAAAACTTTTCCGGCCACGGGTGGAAGTACCATTTCTGGTCATAATGAATCGATGGCCATTAACGCTGCGTTTTGCCAAGATGTTATATTGTTTCTTTTTTACTCAAACGTATTTTACTTTATGTATGCGTGTGTATAGCCGCATCAAAAGGGGATGTCTTCGAATGGAAGGAGCCTCCCCTATTTACTTTATACCGAGATTCAATTTCTGAAATTTCTAAATACATTGGTTTCATTTGAATAAAATTTTACTTTGAAAGAAATTAATCCATTTTTCAAGAATTTTTAAGTCCGTACTCGGATCAATTTTCAGGACAAAAACTCAGAGAGGTAATTTTCATATCGTAACATGTAACAGTTCTTTTCTGGAATTTCATAAAATATTCACAGCATAGAAGAATATTTTGGAAAATAACGTTAAGAATTGTGGACAAAAAATAAGGTGTGAAGATGCTGAATATTTGATTGCCAATGAAAATATACGAAAAAGTTTCTAAGAAATAAAAATCATATTTTTCTTTTTTATGATTTTTAGGAGGTAGTCCACGGGTTTGGTATGGTTTTGAAATTTTTCAAATTATTCATTATTTCATATCAATCTTTTTATACCATAAATAGGGTATATTTTACTTATAAAAAACATTTTTACAAACAGTTTTAAAAATGGGGTTAAAGAATTTTTTCTGCTTTCGTTGCTGTTCTCTCAAATTATATCATTACTTTAAGTAGTAATGGCCTGTATTGTTCAGACATTCATATTGACAAGTTTTCGATATTGTAAATCGTTTAATCTTCTTTAACTCGCTTAATTCTTTATCTTGTTTTGCTATCATTAAGCTTAGAGAAATATAAGGCTTTATCTCAAGAACAGAAATATTTTGTTACTTTAACATATCTGAAGATATATTGACAAATATTTTATGTTAGCAAAGTTCTACAAATTCTACAGCCAAATTGACAACGATAATATAAAAGATTGAAATTTCGAGTATTTGTTACAATTATTATATCACAGCATACATAAATACCAACAAAAACGTCAAGTAATATTTTTACAGATAGTTATATTTTTATTCTGTGTTTGACGAATTACTTTAAAGTTGTTTAAAAAACATATGAATTTGTAAAAAATTCAAAACCCATATATTTCTTGCTGAATAACTTTTTCACGTTTCTATTTTAAGAAGCACTAGGCTCTGAATTTTATTTAGTCTTGAAGAGAGGGAACACATTTATTAACCTAAATATTTACTTACCAGATTTCCACATTTTTAAAATAATTGCTATAAAATATTAAAAATGTGATTAAATTATACTAGCAATGCAGATAAATTTAAATACACACTTAACAAAAATGCGATTAATTGAGAATTATTTATTGATCCAATTTTAACTAACTTCTGACCGACTCATGAAACAAAACGTAATTCCTTATTCCTTATCTCTTTCTGCATACAGTTTACTGTGCTCAAAATTTGTCTAAAGAGGCAAACATTCCATGAAAATGCAGTCATTTCAGTAGTAATAGGCCGCACTGTGTGTTATTCGCATTAGTTGAGGATTACTTAGATCTCCAGCATTTTTCTATGTATAATCCGCGACTTTGACACCCATTTTTTAAACTTTCCCAGATAGACAATCGAATTTTCCATTAGATTTTAGTTCTCATCATACTCTACCCGAATTTGTCTTTTTCGGAGGTTCCATCTCGAGTGCGGAAATCACTTATACTCGTGGCATTCTCCTTTGATTATATAGAACAATTCCATTTGTTATTCTGATAATTCTGATGATAATGTTTGATTACTTGGAATTGCAAGTTCAGATCTGAGCGAGACTCCCAGAAAGCCGAAAAATTATCAAAATATACTTTGGATAAACTTTGCACTGCATATGACAAACAATCTTACTAAAATTAAATATTCAATATTGTGAAGAAAAGTATTTTTGGGTTGTAGTTAATTTTTATTAACTAAAAATATTATTAAATATAATGGATGTTTTTTATTTGTCTACAGGATGTAAATCCAACGTATAAAACTAGCAAACTTTGTTGGTCCATTCATATTGATAATGTATCAAATATTTCGCGCATGTCGTAGAAAATAAAAGAATTAAAACGACTACTGCAGAGAGTTTCACATTGTGCATTAATACATCTTCCGAAGAACTATTGAGTAATAAACAATACTTATTACCATTTAAAATATTATTTTATCATTTTTTATATTATTTATAAAAACTTTTTAAATCATATCGAAGACAAGTAAGAATTATCATCAAAATTCACGATTGTGCAACATCCCTCCATAATTTTCCACACAACTTTCATCGTTTTCCAGTTATCGTAAGATCATCTGAAACAAGCAAATTCATCTTGTAATAGATAAAAAATGCCTCTTAAACTAAAAATGATTCCATCTCCTGCTCATCATGTATACATTGTTTAATGTTTACTATAAATATCCAGTTGTCTGGAAAAACATGTCCTACCCCTTTCCGCCCACCCTCTATTAATGTATATATTCGGACAATTTATTCAAGTCTTACTTTTGGGTGCGCTTAAAGCAACTTCCAATGACATCTATCAGTCGTATTTGATACCTTTTGATTGCACTTCTGTTATTCATTAAATATTTTATCAAGGAATTGTGATACAGTCCTTTCCATGAACATCATACAGTAAAACTAACGAATTGAAATATACTTCAAACTTGTTTAAAATTTATGTGTATAAATAAATAACGTTGCATGAATTGACACATAAAGAATGTTTTTAACCTTTACATTTCAGTAGAATAGGTTATTATCATTATCTACTTTCCTTTTCAAAGGCACGTGCTGATCCTAAATTTAAAAGAGATGTTCGATATAAATTAATATAGAAACTATGTCTCTTCCATGTCTCTTTATCGACTATTTTTAATAAACTAATGGCCGTATTCATATCGAATCTCGTCCAATCGCAACTCATTCATGAACAGTACGCTTTCATTTATGGTAGATCTACTACTACTACTACTACTACTATCAGTAATTCCTGGCTATTTAACGATATTGTATCTGAAGCTTTTGAACATTAATCTCAAGTAAACGTCAAAATGCGATGACATCAGAATTACAAGCAGCCTTTATTCTGGCTAGATTAATACTTGACTGATAGGACGGAAATGGTTCCTATCAATAATTCCATTTACGAACTAATTTAAATCTGCTCTGGTTTATCTCATCCTAGTACTTTTCCCAATTTATATCAACGAACTTCCAGTCATCTGAATCTACGTAATCATTATGTTCATATGACAATCCAATTTTCAAAAAGTTTAATCGTCCTGTAGATTGATTGTTTTTACAGAGCTGAATTCTTTTGGTTTGAACCATTCGCAACAACCCTCCTGTTAAACTAACCAAACTTTGTATGTCACAGTTTTTTGGAAGAGTTAACTTCTTTAAAATTTACTGCAAACTACACCGTAAAATGTTTGTAGACTTTCCACATTATAAATATTTTCAGTTAGTTACTCAGTAAGTTTGTTCCACCTACTTATACTCTGGCTTTGCAATGTGTAGATAATAAAAGTGTAAATAGAAATGTGCTAACTGCCTCAGAATCACGTAATGGCAAGAATGGTACAGTGGTTTCGTGTAATTATATTTCTGGGGTTGTAACTCTTTCAAACATTTAAAAAAAATACTAATTCAAATTTAAGGTATATAATTGTTGTTTATTATTATGTCTACTTTATTATTAAGTTAAATATTAACTGCATTTCGTTACATTGACGATGTTTGCAGTTTGGTGTTTATTAGTAAAAAACTGAAGTTAAACAAGCAACAAGTACATTGTCAGTCGACAATAATAAAAAACTGTACACTATATGGAGAGTGCATTTTCTCTGATGATTACACCCAAGAAATGAGAGTACACTCAAGAAAGGCTCCTGACGTTGACCTCATCACAAGTCAAATACTGAAAGAGTTACCTGAAAATACAATCAGATTGATGACTATTCTTTACAATACATCACTGAGATGAAGATACTTCCCTGATTTGTGCAAAGTCGCACAGGTTATTATGATCCTCAAACCAGGGAAAAGCTTCGAGGAAGTAAAGTCTTACAGACCTATTAGCATTCTACCAATTCTCTCAAAAGTCCTGGAAAAACTCATACTAAAACGTATGATGCTAGAGATAGAGAAAATACATATTCTCAGAATGTTTGGATTTATGAAGAAACATGGGACTGTCGAGCAAATCCATAATGTGGTCAAGACTATCAATAAAGCAATAGAAGTGAAGAAATATTGTTCTGCAGCCTTCTTGGGCATTAGCCAAGCATTTGATAAAGTTTGGCATGCAGGGCAGAAACTGAACTCACAGTTTCTACCTAATAATGAAGTCGTATATTAGTAATAGATACTTTCTAGTTAGACAGGAAGAAAAACTAACTGGACTATTCACCATCAAATCAGAAGTCCCGCAAGGCAGTGTCTTAGAACCGATCGTGTACTTGCTCTATCCTGCAGATCTTCCACTGACACCGGAAACATAAGTAGCTACATTTGTTCATGACACACTAATTACTAAAACACACGAAAATTTTGCAAATGCTTCAATCTACCTTCAAAACAATCTCCATCTAATGTATGAATGGTTAAAAACATGGCGTATTAGAGCCAATGAAACCAAATCAAAGCATGTAACATTCACATACACATAAAGGAAATTGTCCACCAGTACAACTTAGTAATACAAATCTACCTCAAGCAGATGTTAAATATCTTGGCATGTATCTCGATAGAAGGCCGACGTGGAGGAAACATATTTGGACAAAAAAGGAAACAGCTTGGACTGGAATTGAGGAAAATGTATTGGCTACTTGGGAGAAACTCCCAGTTATCCTTAGAAAACAAAATACTGTTGTAAAAGATAATACTAAAGAGTGTTTGAACCTATGAGGTCGATGGGGTAGTGCTTCTATCTCTGATATTGAGATTATACAAAGGTTTCAATTAAAGACATTACGAATAATTGCGGATGCCCCGTGTTATGTTCCAAATCAGATAATTCACAACGACCTGGAACTGCGGACTGTTAAAACTGAAATCGGGCCCTACGGTACGAAACACCTGGAGCGACTGAGTAATCATCCAAACAAAAAACTAGTAAACTTAATAGACCATAGTGAAACTACTCATCGATTAAAAAAAAAACACACCCACTTGACCTTCCCACAAGATTCAAATAGAAACATAGAGATTTGTTAAGAATAAATGAAGCGTTATCTTTAATGATTCGAAAAGACTTGCTAGTGGGTGTCTATCTTCAAAATGTTAATTTACAGTCCAAAAATTGTGTTTATTGTCCCTCTGGGACAGGTTGTAAATTATAAAATGAATGGGGAAAAAAATATGGAGAGGGCAGAATGTTTGAAGCATTTGTATACCTCGTATTTATCTAGAGTAGTCTGAGGAGCAAAATCCCTATTTTCCGCCCATGGAAAATTACTACTCTTGCAATAGTGTTTGTAAATTGTGGGACATTGTATTTATCTACAACTTCAGTAGAATTTCTATAAAACATATTCAAAAAGACACATGAAATTTATACGAAATGAATACACAAGTTGCTGCAAGATTTACAGCATAGTAAACATTTTTAACAGTAGAGCCCTACTTAATTTCAAAAGCGATTATTCTGAGTATTTCCGTGTCTTATATTACCTCCACGATTTCTGAAGCATTTTTCAACTATCCAGACCGTATTATTTGCAAGCCCTTGGATAGACACCTTGATCAAATCCGTAATTAATTTGTAATTCATATAATTTTCCTTTATGACCCTTGAGCATAAATGATACGTAGTCTCGTAACGTAGGTAAAAGCCAAAAATAAAAAACGTAACGACATACAACGAGGTTCAGCCTTTTTCACCTAAAGAAACAACGAATGGGAGTTTTTACCCCACCGGATAATCAGGCTATGTTGCGGGATTGTCGGTTTCGTGCACTTTGTACAACGGAGTGTTTTGGACTAGCTTTTAACGAATCGTGCACTTGAGCTTGCGCGTAGCTTGTTCTCGTGGGTGCACCCGGCGCTTTAATATTACCGAAAAGCGTCTCAAGGGGTGTCTTATAAACCGCAAAAAAGCACGAGCGGATAAATTTACGTGTAACGTAAAAGATACGCGCTTAGTAAAGAAAGGAAACGCGTAAATGTCGCGAGGGACGGACGACATACAAAAGATCAAATTACCCTCTGACAATGGAATAAATAACAATGAAAACGAGAATGCTAATCAAGACAATAAATGGGTGGTTTCTTTGCCTTTCAGTGTATAGGAAATTAAGGGGTAACGAGTATTTGCTACTTGAACATAGCACTTTTGATGTTTAGGTCTTATCGAAAGCTTCTTAATGAATATGTAAGTTTTTAACGACACCAGGTCTCTTTTTAGGTAAATGGTCCCTTAAGATAGCAAGAAGGAAATTTCTGTATTAAAATGAGCCTGAAGTGGAGGTAACCCGCAGTCACAAAGTTTTTTCTTCGTAACTACATTCCAATATCGTAAAAACATACTTCGACACTTATAAAATTCGTATTCATGTGAATTTATTTGAATGATTGTTTGTTAACGATTTATTTAATTTAAGACAATATTTTTAACAAATATTTGTTATTTTTAGTCAATCTGCTTTACAATAACATAATTGTTTTTTTTCTTTAACTATTTCCTTTAACTAGCTTTTTCTATATTTATTTGTAAATAATGTTACCTGTACAATATTTCCTATAGTAAAATGTCACGAAGATAAAGTATGGTCTCGAAATAAAAGCTGATTTGTTTGAAAGTGTAAAGTTATTTTTCAGGTTTCTGATAAGAAAAATAACAAAAAATGAATTGATTCTGAATCAGCACTCTTAAAACATATGACAAGGGTATTGTTTCCCAAGAAATAGTCATACAACCTTTCAATACCTTTCAATACATCAATAGGTTTGAAATCCCAAATGACTTATATTCCAATGAAATTATAAATTTAGTTTAAAAAGTAATATTTTTTGTTATACTACTTTTGATATATTGGAAATAAATATATGAAATTGAACCGAATATGATTTAAAATCTAGAAGTTAATAAAAACAGACTGATGCTAAAATAAAACAATAAAAATTGAGCCGAAAGGGGAGACTGACGAATAGAACGTAAAGATGGAAAAGCGAGAAAGAAAAATGCAAAAAACGGAAAAACTAGAAAGAGAAAGCGCAGACATCCGAGGTGGACAGGTCGTTTGATTGATCGGCTCTATTCCCCAGTTCCTGGTTATGACCTCGCTCAAACAACCAATTTTGGTACACAAGTATCAAAGAAATTGAAGGATGACATACAATAAATTACTTTCATAGAATATTACATATAATAAATGACATATTAAGACCATATTTTTTGAATGTCTGAAATAAAAACCGTAGTTATATTAGTGTATTCTTCGTAAATATTTTTTGTGCAAGATTCGGAGAAGTACATTTAGAAAGCTCAGCGACAAATTTATCACAATATGACAGATGTACACGTTTTAAATAATTAGTGCAAAAATTCATTTCTTATTCAAATACGAAAAAAATACGTTTGGAATCATGGATTCTATAGTTCTTGTCATGTTATTGCAATTAATTGTTCTATGATAATTCTTAACCAATTTGGATACTTTGTATTAATGGTTTAATACATTACGTAACAATTGATGGTAGCTATTTTAACATTTATGTATCGTCGGCATGTGCTATTTTTTGGGTAAGTATTTCAATACTAAACTTCATAAGTTCGTGGCTATGTTTAGTGCGTGAATTCATGACAGAAATTAATTTTTTATATTCATATGATTTTTTCAGAATTTGATATTTCTGTTCCAGACGACTTTTATTGCAATCGATGTCGACTAGTTATATTTGCCACAGTTTTGTACTACTTTCGCTTTACTTTACGAGTACATTTTTGCCAGCATCATTCGCATCTAGTTGCTTTATTATGTTTTATTACTATTATCGATTTTTTAATGATTCATTCATTTTTTGTACCCGTAGAGTTTTGAATTTATTCATATTTATTTTTCTAATGTAAATCAATCACGATATATTTCTTTCTAAGTAACATAATACCAAACTCATATATCACAAAATTATATAAAATTAAACACTTTATGTAGAAAATTGTTTGTCTATCTAAATATGTGACAGAACAAAAAAACAATAATTGGTTTACATTAATGTATTGAATTGGGAATGTCACATTTTTCAACTAACTCAAAGTTACTTGATTTATCTAAATTCAATTGTGAGACGTAGTAACAGACTTAATTTTAAAATAAATACAACCAAGTATCGCTAATATAGATTTCATACGTAATAAAATCCAAAATTTAATATCAAACCTTGGCATAAATAGAGCGACAGTATTTTTGTAAAATCTTCCATGATCACTTTGTGCCCTGCAACATTATTTTAATTACGAACTATCGCTAGTCAAATCTGTGATAGATTAAATTCAAATTGAGTTACAGCGATGGCTTAATTAGCAGTTTAATCAATAATTACTTATTAATCAAGTCTAGCGAAAGCCTCTTAACGGCTGAAAGTAAATGACAAATTAAAATTACAAGATCCACAAAAAGGAAGCGTTTACTACAGCTAGCATTTTTTGATATTACTTAAAAAAAATAATCAAAATTAGATAGAATTATTGTTTCATATTTTTCATAGGATTTTGAGCACATGCATCTACGGTTATTCCCTATTTAGGACTTAATACCGTAATTGTTTTAAAACCTGTTCGAAACTTGTTTGTACGTTCATAAAATTAAACTGGAGAATATTGTAGCATCTATTCCGAAAATTATGTTTTAGAATTTAAACTACAGCTGATACATAATTAAATTTCTAAGTAGAGCTCAAAGTGAACAATATATCTACTTACCTCCAGCTATACATTTGCGTATCGCATTATAGTTTCACAAATGCAAAAAGAAGATGCGGAGAAATGCAGTTTGCTAAATGAGTTCTTCTAAAAGAATTTTCGAGAAATCGAAATAAGATTTTCTTCATATTATTCAGTAAATGTTTTATTTAAATCAGAATTCTCTTATTTAAGTATCTTAGCCACATTACAAAATGTATCATTTAGAAAAATATAATCAACTATGTTGTGTAATCAACTATTATTGAATATCATATTCTATTATTTAATCTGAATGAAGTTTACTGAAGTTAATTATAATAAATTTTACGAAAAGTAATAACGAATTTTGTCAAATATAAAGTGCAACTATTTTTAGAATGGCTGACATTTCTACGTACTTGTAAGGCAGTCGGCCTGCAGAGCTTACTACCTTAGTGTAACTATCTAAGTTATTAAAACTTACTATATTTTTATAATTTCCACTTCCAAATTTTTTTTTTAGAACATTATTTGATCCACATACGTTCACGTATAGATCAAAATAACACCGAGATAAAAACCTGAAAGTTTTAATGATATATAAGTGTTTATTAATAATTAACATTGTAAATGCATATCCAAATCATCTGTGACTTACTCAATATAAATAAACGGTACAACGACTATACAACACACTACTTTTAAACATACGACAGTTCAACATACGACTTTTCAACGTATAATCGTTTCAACACAAACATTTCATCACATAACCATTTCAACACGAACCAAAATCAATACATTTAAATAAAATAATTGAAAATAACAAACCTAACCTAACCTAACCTAGCCTAACCTCATCTTATAAACTAATCTAAACTATCTTAGCCTATTTTGTTAAAATATTTAATACATTATATTAAAATGGTCATTTGTTGAAAAATTTTATGATGAAATGTTTGTATGTTGAAATGTTTGTGATGAAGTTATCTTATGATGAAAACATATTTGTGTTGAATAGTAGCGTCACAAAAATAAACCAGTATTTTTTTAATGTATTAATATTGTCAGAAAAATCACTTAAATGACAGTTTTTTGTCTTGTTAACCAGATATAAGTTGGAAAAGCTAAAGCTTTCTTGTAAACATTTACTTACTTCGTACTAAATCGAAATGATTTTGTAGCTAGAATACCTAGAGGTAGAATGTTTTTATTCTACGTAGGGTTTCTGAATGACCATCAATTGCACGAATCGACAGACGCCATTTTGCTGTTCGGGATCCTTAATCTACTGTGAAAGAACGCTAACTGATGACACTGGCTTCGGGTTCTCCAATATTCTCTCCGAGAATTTAGTTGACCATCTATTGAGCCAACGAAGGAAACGTTTCACCAATTTTCTTGTCGAGATTTGCATCCGGTATCACAAAAAAAACTCACCGACATACTAAATGATAAGATTAAGATATAATTAAGTAACAGGAAAGGATTCTATAAATATATTACTATATAGATAGTGAGTAAAGATAACGGAATTCTCTTATAAATTACGAAAAACCGTTAATTAAAATGCATAATCCAATTTTAAGCCCCATTTCAATTTCATCAAGCAGGAAGTAAGCAAAAATTGTGAGACGATTGCAACAATCAAATCAGATTTTCCAAGCTGTATATATAGCTCTTAAAAATGTTTTCCACAGCTATTTTTATAAATATCTTTGAGCCTGTCTTTTAAACTGTTCTTGTGTACGTGTGAACGAAAAGAAATCTTGAAAAATTCGAACGTTTCGGGTATTAAAAGTATATAATGAGTAATAAACGGCTTAGACAGACTTTTGCGATTAACTTCTTCCAGGAACATCAGCTACAATTTCTAAGACTTTTTATGAAATAGGAGTTTCAGGCATCACAAATACAACTTTTAAGTATTTTTAAAGATCAATTTAAGAGCACCTTCGCACCACTACTTAAGAACTCAAGAAACTGTTAAGGTATCATAATCCTTGGTGTGACACAATAAAAAGAATAACCGAAGTATTTGAAAATGTAATGAATTCGTTTTAAGTGTAGCTCATTGTGAATTCTATGTTAGTTTTTGAAAATTAAAAATGGAAGATCTAATGTAGCTGACAAAATAAGTACAATTCAATGGGATTTTCTTGAAATTGTATTATTCAGGAGCTTGTACTTGCTGATAACACATCGGTTGTCAGTTATGTAGAAAAAAATAATTAGTTGATTCTACCTAGATCTTTGAGTAACCATTGTTAATACAAATAATTAAAAGAACAATCCTAACTTTTTTCCAAGTAAAAAAATTTAGATAATTTTTATATTTAATATAACTGGTGTCAATTTTCTTGCGAGCGCTGTTCTAGAATATCTAGCCTAGTTTTTCATTAATCTGTGATTAAATGTCATTTAAAAATGTCTTACTTAAAGGCTAGAGTACTATTTATTTATATTTTTCAATAAATTTTGCTTTTAAATGAGACTGAGAGATATATTTTATATAACTAAGTTTGGCAAATTTCACTCATAATTTTACCCGTGTAAACAATCATAATAACGGGTCCATATAATTGTTAGTTCTTACTTCACGCCCACATGTCTGATATGAAAGTTTACTAAAATATGTGCAATACACGTGGCAGAGGCAGTACAATAAAATAAAGTACTGAAACAGAAATTACAAAACTATTAAATTAATCTTCAAAATTTGTTGCCCTATAAGTAGAAGTCGATTCTGATAGGATTTTTGTTCCAGAAACCAAATATTGACCCAAACATTGCTAGTTAACTCTAGTTTTTGAGATATTGAAGGTTGATTCTAGGGATTTTTGAAAATTCAATCACAGCTCAAAAAAATGCAGTGGTACCACCAGTAAAAGTGGCTTGTAAAATTTTTCAAAATTTCAAAAAGTTCGTCTAACATATTTAATCCAATATGTTGCATTTCTTAATTTTGTTGCATCGCATTCTATAGCATAACTGTGAAAAACACCAAAAAATACGATTTATAACATTTTTACATCCAATTTGATAAAAAAAAACTAGGACCAATTGGCTATTTTGATGTATATATATTTCGATTCTGCGGGTAAAATTTTATCAGAATCGACTCTTACTGGTGGACAACAGCATTTTTTCTGAGCTGTAAATAGATGCTCAAAATGCCTGAAACCGGTTTTTTTAGCCACATGACCTACAATATCCCAAAAACTGGAGCCAATTGGATATTTCGAGATCATATTTGGATTTTGGAGCAAAAATCCTACCAGAATAGACTCTTACTTGTAAAGAAACATGAAATTCATAACAATATTTGGTGAACATTGTAATAATTCCACCTGAAACATATTTTGAGATTATTTTGGAGAAGTGGTTTCCAAAAATCTAATAAAAATTCTGTCCTTTGTGATCCAGTGCTTTTAATGTTTAAAAACTAACGTCGAAGTTATAATCATCGAAGTCAAAACACACGAAGTAGAAAGTGTCATGCGATTATGGTCACTTTTATTAATTTTTGTTTAGTGCCAACATATTTTTTTTTACCTAATGTTTTCTGTTCTAATTTTTACAAAATTTTGGTCTTTTAAATTGTTCCTTAAATATATGAAATTCTTTTGTATTGTACCTTGTTTACATTTTATTTTTCTAAAGAGTTTGTATTTTTTAAACATCAGGATAAAGTTGTGATTATTATTTTTCTTCAAAAAGTGGTGTCAGGAGAATTCAGTCGAGGGGCCACCGATGCTGGACGAATTTCAATGTTAAAATGCCCTAAAATGCAGGGAACAACGTTTAAATTAGGCATTTCATAAAAAAAATACACTTTTTTCGGAAAATTTGTCCTGAAAGCCTACGTATAATATGTTTGCGGATTGACCCATGTCTATTATACGTATTTCGAAATCCCGAAACCGCATTTAGAGGTTAGAATGTCCCAAAACGCTGGGAATATTGTATTATAGTAATTTAATGAAAAAAATACAATTTTTTCGTAAATGTCTTTATGAAAGACTACGTATATCTTCACGGATTGACCCATGCATATTATACCTATTTCGACCCTCTCGAACCGTATTTCGAGGTTAGAATGTCCTAAAATACTGGGAACAATGTTTAGATTTGCCATTTAATGAAAAAAAAAATACAATTTCAATTACTCATTCTCTGGATTTGACACAATGGCCTATTTATTGTTGGAAAATGGTGGCTACTCTTTGAATGCCATTAAGTTTCATTATTTCAAACTGAAAGAGCAAATTCATATGAAATAAAAGGGGAAGGACTCTAAATGATATTATGTAGCACTTTATGTTATGAAATGTGTACGTTTACCAGACGAAAAAAGAAACATTTTTATAAATTGCCATTTATAAACGAAAATACTGAGAGGAAAGTTAGAAATAAAAGTTTCCAAGTACGGGAGTTACTTTCCATATTCTGTGACAAAGGCAAGACGTTTATTGCCACCAGGACACCCTCTAGTTTTTCAACTACAACAAGTTCCACTTTGCAGCTGCGACATTTGGAATCTAAACTTATCTGTAGTTTATTTTGTACACGGCATTGCAATGCAAGTCACTGGTTTCGTGTTTCCCGTGCTATTTTGGAGATTTAATATTTAATCTTAAACTTGTTGGTAGAACCACTGATTAATGTTTAATTGTGGTAGCTTTAGACTGCCTTCTGTAAAATACTTATTCCAAATTTCAAGAACGAACTTTGTTAATAAAGCTAACCAAGAATAAATATTAATTGCATTCTTGGTAACAGGTCTAATCAACATTGTGAAATGTTGACATTTACAATTTCAACATTCAAACTCGACATTTGCAAACTCAACATTTAGGAAACTCAACATTTGCAATTTCAATATTTAAGAAATTCAACATTATTTTTAGTTTATTGAATTATATTATATTTTGAAGGTAAAGTGTAATAGCGTTAATCGTAATATAAATTAAATCTTAAATCTATGTTAATAATGGCTAATAATACAAATGTATTAAAGAATTTCATGTATATTGTCCGCTTGCCCACGGAGATATTCCATTAAATTAGTATTTCGGTTAGGTTAGGTTAGGTTAGTTTAGGTAAGGTTAGGTTATGTTAGGATAGGTTAGGTGATGTTATATATATGATTGTATTTAATGCACATGGCATTTTAATAATTGTCGGAATTTATATTTATTCTTGTTGTATGTAATGTTTGAAAAATTTGTTTTTTATATTATTTATATTATTTGTTGATTTAGTCAAATATAGAGTTCGAAAATGTTGAATTTGTATGTTGAGTTTGTTTTGTGTTGATTAGACATGTAACCGCATTCTTTTAGTAAATATGTTGTTTTGTACGAGAAAATTGGTTCAATGATAGGCGAATAGCAGAAAAAGTATGTAAGTGTTCCCAAATTTTCCTGAAAAAAGAAACTGAAATATTCAAGTGGCAATCGACACTATGATATTGACTACATTATGAATAACCTACGAAACAATTTAGCAAAATTGTACAATGTTGTATATTCACTCTTTATTGAGTGAAATCTCATTCTACAAAGAGATAATTTTCTCTCCAAGAAATTTAGGAAGTCTTTTTTTAATAATTAACAACATTTAGAAAATGATGAGCTGCGTGATATTCTCATTACATTATTCGATCATAAACCTTAAATATAAAGTAAGCATCAACTATTTCACAAAAATTGGTATACGTGTTATAGGAACTGTTTACTTTGATCCTGACATATAAAAAATGCTCTTTGAAATTATTCCTCGCAATATTCAAATCTAATTCCACGGCAACCACTTGCGACTGAAAGTGAGATATTTTACGCCATCTAGACAGCAATGAGGTCACTCAATTCAGTCTGATAACGCACCGGTATTTTCTTAACTGGAGACTTTTTGATCTTTGGATAAATATTACTTTAACATTTTTTTTACAGTATGCGTAAAGTACTGCGTAAAGTGATTTTTTTCGATTTTTATGGACTCTTTACGCACCATAATAACAAAGAATATATTTCGACCCATGTGCAAAAATGTTTTTTGAACGAATGTGAATGCAACCTCTCCCATTCGTAAAAAAAACTTTTAGGTCTTTGTATCGAAAACTACTATTATATTTTTCATAAACCAATGAAGCTTTAATGATAGTTATTCTTGCGAAAAAAGTTGCAAATGGGAGACTGAAAACCCGTGAACAAGTCACTGGTTTAGATCTTCAGGGTTTCATAGTAAGAAACGAAAATGATGATGAATCGGCTTGGATCCACCGCTTAGTTGAGTTTCATTTTCCGTGGAAAATGGACGTTTATTCTGATTATCTATTTGATTACGACTATACGTTACCTTGAAGACTATTGTCTTGGCGTAACTTTGAAATACAACTTTGAAAGAAATCTTTATAATCCATGAAAAATGATATCAATACCATATTTTTTCCTGAAACAAGAAGTGTAAAATACTCTTCCCCGAGACGTAAGTAATGTCTTGGAGGAAACAAGTCCAGAAGCAGAAAACAATGTTCATTGAGAAAAGAAAAAGGCCGAGTTGCAGTTACAAGTTGACTACCGACAGTACACCTTCGCATTATTTTCTTTCGCCTGTTGCACCAAATCGATTCTTGACCTCGACTTGAAGCAGCCCCCGATTCCTCTTTTACTGCTTTGGTCGTCTCCGTGACCTCTTCATAATTCAAATGCGCGAACAATGCATCAGGACTTTTCGCATGATCCCTTTTTTTCCAAGACTAGTTAGCTGGTAGCCTTTCTACGTGGAATGTTTAATATTTCGTTTAACATAACGAAAAAACGTGACAAAAGTTTTCAACAAATTTGTACTGAAGATATTTCTAGAATGTTAAATGTTTTAAGTACTTACGTCGAGTATACTGCCTATATACTATCATGATATAGTAGGTGTTTGCGTAATTATAGTAATTATGTCCAATAAAAGTAGGGTTCATATATATGGAACGAGTTCATACTCGAGAAAAAGTATAACTTCTTCTGTCGATAAATGTTTCGTCATCTCAATGCGCAAACTTTGGTAGAAAACTTTTGATTTCTTAATTGATGTTAGTTTATATACTAAAATACAGTAATCTCTGTTATTGACTATCGAATTACTTTTTATTGCAATTCGAATCTAAAAAAGTATGTTTAAATGTATGTTAAGGTTCTGCAGTAGTGGTTAATTAGAAATGGAGACTTTTTAATATTAGTCTTTTTTCTAGTTGCATTTTCGACAAAAGTGAGGTTAAATGTTTCCATGACTAGCGAAGTACCATTTCGATAATATTTTTTTATTCGAAAAAAAAACGACGGTAATGCGAAAATTTAGCGGCAATGTCGTTTTGAGAAAAACGAGCTTAAGGTGGTTCTGCTGCTATTCTGTAGTAATTAAGAGACTGAAAAATAGTTTGCCTCAAATAAATGTAATTTATTAGGATTAATAATGGCTGCAATAGTAAGATTTCTATAATATATACGAATTATGCCTATAGATACTTGACTTGCTGTTTATGTTCGCCAATGTGCAATGATTCCTTCATTTTTGTTTACATAAAGGTGTAGGACAAAGAAAAAAGACAAAAGATCTGTAAAAAACGACAAATTCATTGCACACAATATTTGCGTTTTTAATTACAATTGATACGGGCAACAAAAAGAAGTGACAGTTATGAATAATGGTAGGAATGCACTGACAAAAATTCTTGGTTGATGTGACTACTTTCTAACTACTGAAAGTATTTCAATAAGTCCTCAACGGAATTTTTTTTAAAGGTTTTAAACCTGCAAAAAATATAGTTATGGAAACGACATTTTGGAAATTAATTCTATTATATTTAAAAACATTTGCGAGAGTCCAACTACAGTAGACTAAAAACTATTCAACATGCTGGAGCGATATATTTTTAATTGAATTTAGCAGAACTAGATTTTTAGTTGATTTAACTTCTTTACGGTAGTAACTGCATCTTAGAAAATTTTCTTGCAGCATATCGAACTACTCTGCGTAGTTAAAAAGTAGTGAAATCAACTAAGAAACTTTTTGGAAATTTTGTTTAGTGGAATTATTTTTAGTGCAGCTATTGGCGGTTGTTTTTTAATTATATGAGCGCATGCCTTTTTGAGTTTTATGCATAGTATCGCATTTCTCGATCTCCAATCCTTAACCAATAGTAAACTTAACAACGTCAACAAAGTTATAATAACAAAGAAAGTATTTCTTTTAACTACTTTCGACCCAACTTCTGAATGGTAGTTGAATTTGTCAAGTAAATTTTTTTCAGTGTTGTTGCAATATACATGCAAGTAGATATACTAACAACAAAATTGGATTTTATAGTATATTATTACAGAAGATTTAGGTATATCTATACGCACGGTGGGCTTGAACTACGGGTAAAGAAATAGTCCATCTAAATAGGATTTTCTTGTTTAGTTCAACACTGTGAACACTCTTTAGCACCAAAAGTAAAAATAATCTTTAGAGCTCTTTTTTAAAAAATCTTTTTTGTAGTCTACCGTAGTTATTGTAGACTTTTAGAGGTTCTCCTGGAATGAAATTTTATCGAAACAGCACAAAAGTGAATAAAAACTGTAGCTTTTCAATCTTTTTTACGACTTTTTTATACAATATGCAATGTCGCTAACTATTGAGAAACAAATTTAGAGAAATAACACAAAATATTAATTTATTCTTCTTTTATAGGTTCTAACTTGTTGCACCATCGTAGAAATAATAATACTTTAATGATATAATTAATTATTACATTTATTTACAGTTTTACAAATTCGTTCTCATTTACATTTGAATATGTAGGACGTTAAACTTACTATTGTATTCCGAATGCGTTAAAATAACTTTATGTTTAGACCAAATAGTTTTAAATTAAAAACGAACACGCTTGAGAACTTTATTACCATTGCCTAATTCCTCATCTTACAACCGACAAAGAAAGAAAAATTATGTATTTTTGCTCTTTCTCTCCTCTAACTTCTTGAGTTTAACGGCCTTCATATTTAAATGCAAATGATGGCAAATTTGTCAAATTGAAAATAAATATTATAATTAATTTTGACATTAAAGTATTATTATTTCTATGATGTTGCTATAAGAGAACCTATAAAAGAAGAATATATTATTATTTTTTTGTTGCTTCACTAACTTTTTTTCTAGATATTTAACGAAATTGCATATATGAGAAAGTTGTAGAGCATAAAAATACTACGGTAGACTACAAAAAAAACAGATTTAAAAAAATGCTTCTAACAATTAAGTTGATTTTTGGAACAAAATACACAGGAATGTCTACAATATTGAACTAAAAAAGAATATCCCATTTAGGATAACTATTTATTTATCTCTAGTTCTATACCACTGTTGTACAGTAAATGAAACAATATGATTCTCTTATATTGTACCAAATATAAGGCATTATATATAATTCATTGAACAACTTTTTAAAATCAGAAAGATTACTTTTTTAACATCGATACATTATGATTTCCTACGTGGATGTACATACGTTATTAAAAAAAAAAAAAATTAATGAAACCGAAAATGCCCCAATAAATATTTCTTGAGTTATTAAAACAACTTATTTTTAAATAAAGAATGTCGTTGATATCCTCGATGCAATAAATAAAACTGACATAAATTGTTTCATTTAAAAATTAAAAATGTCTAATTTTCCTTTCTCTGAAAAAATAATTTTGAAATTATTCTCTCCGGCCATTTAATTCTTAAGTGCTTCCTCAAGCGTTTGCAATTATTGGGTGTCAACGACAGCTGCAACTATGTTTCTTTTATATAAGAGCAGAAAGTTCTTTTGAGAATTGAGGCTTATTAAATGTCCAGCACTTTGTATACTTGTTTAGTCTCTTATAAATAGTTTCAACATATTTTATAAATCCTTATACGGCAATACGATAGAAAGAGCCTGTTAAAGACTCTTGTTGCTTATTTTATGTAAACACATTGATGAGTAAGTCCAATTTTTTCAATCATTTAAATTAATTTTAAATGTTATGTTATCTTCTCCCACACTATGATGAACAATAAGTTATTACACATTTGTCTCATTAAATGTATTAAATATTACTTTGAAACGGTATCAGAGATAAAGAGAACTTATTTTTCTGAATTCCTGAATTGCTTTTACCAATGGCAATGTTTAGCTCTTCATTCTATGAAATATGGATCTAAAGCTAGAATAAACTTTGCTGTTTTTTGACGAAGTACATCGCAGGCGGATGGAATATCGACCGGAAATTGAGTATTGGGTATAAAAAGTGCATTTTTACGACTTGTTTGGCATTCGAGTTTAGAATGCAAGTATCTACCAACCTCGTTTGCAACCTCATGAAACTATTATAGAATTTTTAACTTAAGGTATCGTTTTCCTCGAAAACCCGGTTTTAAAGCCGAGAACCTTTTTGTCCTATATTTTAGTTAATTATGTGACGGGAAAATGTATTGAGTAGTTATTTACATTTTCTTTATCAACATTTTCACGTTATCCTCTGAATTGTTTCTGAAAAAGTTACTTAATTAGTTCTTGCATTCTTTCAATTATTGCCAGAGTCTAAACCATGAAAAATGTTGAATTATCCTCTTTAGAAAAGTTCTTATTAGATACATTTTTTTCTCTACCTTTCTGTAAAACATAATCGAAACTTAGTAATAGTTTTAGTTGTAATACGTTTCAAATGTTAATGTGTTAAAATATGTAATTTCTCCTCTTATTTCCACTTTTCTTACCTCTTTCAAATCACAATTTTAATATTTTTGTTTTTGCAAAAATTAATTTGTTAATCATTGTAATCATACTTAGTTACTACTTTTATATATCATGCATTATAATAGAGTTTATAATTCCATTACTTATTAGTTTCGCAAAACATAATTGTATCATTGATCATTTTCAGGTTCGAATTTCGAAAAAATATTTCATTCAAAAGGATTTATAGATATAAATTAATACATAATTGAATTCAGGAATCGAAACAACCATTTTTTACGATCAATTACTTACGCGTTATAAATATGACATTAGTATAAGCACATTTTAATGAGTAGGTATAATTTAGATACAATTTCGAATACAGGTTAAGTTTAAGGCAAATTTGATTTAATATATATATACAGACCCATGAAATTACGTAAAAGAAAACTGCATCGCATTAAATGTAATTTCATATTTGATATAAGCTCTAATTAGTATAGTTCGTAATATGAAAATTAGTATTAAGTACCTATGAAATTAAATTAATTTCTTCTTCTTAGATCTCATCTTATAATTTTATTTTAAAAAAGTTTTCTTTTTCAAAGTAACCCGGAATAATTTCAATTCCTTTTATCCTGACTTAATAGCAAAAATTTGAAAAATCAAAATGGTGGTTGAATTATGGCTAAAACATTTTGAAAATTCAGTTCGGTACCATTGAAAACACATAAAATTGAGTATTCATAAGAATTCTTTTATAACGGCGACGAATGTTAGGTGATTATATTAAAATATTTGAGGTTAACGTTTTTGAAACGTGTAAAAATAATGTACTTTCAAATATTTTAGCTACTCATTTTGAACTTTGGATTTATATCAAACGAATCACTATTTTACGCTAAATATACTCAAAATAATTGAGTAAACATTTAAAATTATTTTGGATTAAGTATTTAATTAGTTCCAAGATTCTTCTTTACATACTTAACATATAAATAAGTGAACCTATAAGTAAAATAATCCCAACTTAGTCTGAACATTCACGTCACATTAAATTAAATCTTTGAATATTGTACTTCCGGTTCCTTCATTAATCAAACCTGAAACATTATTTTATTTATGAAACTAGTATACTTGTAAAAAATATCCCATATAGGTCATCCAGATAATTACTAGGTTGGAAAACTTCCTGGTTAAGCTCACCTTAGTACAAAAGTACTTAATGACATACACCGATAGCAAACATTACGTAGAGTTCAAAAAGGAACCATGAAGAAATTGCAGAAATTATTTTAACATAGTAGAATTAACAATATGAAAGGTATAATTAATATGTCAGGTTATGTACAAACTATTTAAATACCAGAGAATACTAAATGGAACAATTTTATAGTTCTATTTACTATGAAAATAGTTATTAAACTATTTTTTGTATCAAAGCGTTTTACTATTATAAAATGGTTGCATTAATTATTTTATTTTCTCTATGTAATTTTATAATATTATGTTTATATATAATTTATTCCGTCTAGAGAAAACGAAGTAACTTAATCAAGTATTTTTCTCGATTGAAAACTATCAACTGTCGATGTTTTTTCCGAATATTTATAATGAAATTCACATAAATTAATTGATATAAATTATTCGGATATCATTGATGCATAAAATATCAATTATTAAATACAACTGAATAAATACGATTCGAGTTGATGAAAGAGAGTAATAATAAAATACTTCATTTCAAGTAATTCAAAGGTTACACAGAATGATGTTTCTGAAAACAATGAAGTCCGATTACAATTGTGAAAAGCTTCGGATATCAAACGAGGAAGGGAAATTTAATTTAATGGGACATCGAAAATAAATTAATATTCTGCGGTCGCTGGAAATCGATAATCTCAACGAATATTAATATAACTAATTTAAGCATTGTTAAATATACTCGCACAATTAATAAGGTAGTTTAAATTAATTTTATACTCATTTATTATAATTTTGATGATACGTAAATTAAAATTGTATGGTTTGTGTGATTATATATGTTTATTATTTATTTGCGCAATATCGACTACATTGATTTAAGACTAATTCGTATATGTTTTTCTTTTTCCAGAACAACTTGCCGCACTCATGCATAGTAGAAGGCATTATTCGATCTCTTTGAGTGAGTATAAATGAAAAATGAAGGATTTGCTTAGGTCAGAGGCATTTATGTGGCATGGGTCGTATAAATTCAATACTAGTATTTGAATACGACAATCCACCTTGGAAAGGACAAGCATGTAAAACGTTGCATTTCAATCATGATAATTGTTGAAATAATAATCCTTAGCCTCATAAATGTCACGCACTTTATATTTATCGTAATATGCGCATTAACTGTAGTATTATAATGCATTTTAAGGATATTCAGGCATTTCTTATAAACTTGGGAAATGTTATTAATTTTATAGGAACCTTACTAATACACGGAGAGAAAAAAAATAAAATATTTACTTATAATGCGGGACTTTTTACTAAAACAGTTTAAAAATAGGACACATAAGGGTATTTTTTGCCAATGGAAATGTAGATTATTTGTCGAATGATAAGTATATATTCCTCCCCCCATAGGAAGTTTTCTCCACAAGCATAATAAATAATACCATCGTAATTGCAAGATTTACTCGGACGTTTGGTAATTTTTTACCAGGTATTCAGCAAATAAGACTTTGCATAACTGTGCAATTTACTCGAACGTTGCATAATTCTGAACCTAAATTCAAAGATAAAATTAATGCAAAAATATAAATGAATTAAATTAAAATTTGGAACTTTTTATACAACGTGCGGCAGTTTTCTGTCGTTTGCGCAAAACCCGCCATCTGTTATCGTTCTTGTGATACAATCCCGCGAAAATTTGAAATCAATTACTAATCAAGATCTTTTCTGGTGTTCGGGTGCTGTGGAGTGTAGTCCAAAAAAGAAAAATATGGCCGTTTACTCAGTTTCTAGACGCTCGGCACGTTTCCCATGTGAATCAACAAATATTACCAAACGGTTGAGTAAAATATCCTTAAGAAAAAAGAAGTTTTCCTTTTTGTTGTATAGATTTCGCTTAGTTTATTGTACTAATTTATGAAAAGCACGTAACGTCTACAATTCCACGAATGTAAAAGTTGCTTCCTATTAAGATTAAATTATACAGTAATTTTATATAATATTTCCAATTTGTTAGGATTTATTTACTTTTCCGGCAAGGTAAAATTTCCAAACACTTTACTTTCTGATGTAAAGTAAATATAACCATGCAGAAATATAAGTTATGCTGACTTTACTGTAATATGTCTTTAACAATCAGCAAGTTTCGAAAATTACCAAACGTTTAGTAAATTTTAGCTTCTCTTTTCTCCGTGTAGTATTTTTTCAAAATTTGTATAAAAATAACAAAAATTATTATCGTTATTTTCATTACAGTAATGCACTGAAAATTTTTAAAGCATTATTTGTTAGGTAGAAATTATAAACAAGAAATATCTGGATTTCATTTAGCATCAATAGAATTGTTACTGGTCTACAACCTCTAAATTTAATGTATAATTTGAGGTTAAGCTATTACAAAATAATGGTAACATTTCTTGTTAATCATTGGTTGGCTAAAGTCTCAATTATTAAAAGAAAGTTTTCTTTCGTTCGATATTTATACGACATACAGTTTACAATAGTTTTCATGTTGAAATTTCAGAAATTCAAAATCATTTATGTCCATTTACTCAAATATTTTTGCAATACCTGTTACGACAATTCGGTTATTTATCTCATACATTTTTCTGAACTGATTTTATCAAAATTACATTGCTTTGGCCAGTAATATCTACATGTAATCAAATTATTATATTATTTTATTTAAAACTCGAAGTATAATTAACTTCAGTTTTAAATAAATATTTACCTGGATTCTAGCAACTCCTTTTTTTAATCAGAAGTTTCTCAACGTAATTCAAAATTCACCATTAATAATAATGCTGATATTTCTAATTAATGTGCATTGAAATTAATATTATCTACTAACAGATGGGCCAAATATATATTTTAATTATAAAATATATCTAACATAAACTGAGTGTCTTTTCATTTCTATTTTTAAACATTTTTCATTCAAGAGAGTTTTTGATTAATTTTTCATTCAATTGAAAACGTGCTTCAACTGAAGACATGCATATTGTGTCGATTCATCAATCAAATATTAAAAAAATTAATGAAATCTTAATCCCAGTAATTTGTTGTTTTTAATTTACTGCTGACTAAAATGTCATAAACTGTTAAAGTTTAATAACTTATCCAGGTATTTTACAGTGAGAATTACTCAAGTCAATAATAGTCAAATATATGAAACATTTTACTTCTCTATTTTTTATTTACTTTTATTAGTTTAACTAATCAGTTACATTACTAAAATTACAAATGTACAACCATTGATAATAGTTGTTGTACGATGTTAGTGTTTCATTTCATAATTAATAATAATTTTCAATTCTATTCATTCATTAAATGTGATTATAAAATTAATAACTACTAGTATACCCCATTATGATTCAGAAAATAGGGTATAAATTACTAAAAAGAATCGAAAATTAAATGATTATTGATGGTGATGATATTTTGTTTTAACTGTAAACCATTCGGACCTTTAATGCACCAGGAATATTTCACCCATAGCGTAGAATAAACAAGGTCCATTTTGATATTTAAAGGGGATTTATATTCACAAGGAATTCATGCAGAAATCTGCAGCTCGTGCAAAATCCGGTATTTGAGTTTTCTACGTTTTATTTTATTTTATTTACTCTAAAGTAATCTGTAAACTGAGAAAATAATATTTAATATATATCTAAGGATCATTAGGATTAAAATAATCGATTCTCGAGGTCCAATAACTCATTTTTAATACATATTTCACAAATTTATTTAGTATTAGTAAAACTTAAGTAATTAATGATCGTGTTCATTTTCTTAGTTTATCGGGTTAACTTTAACAGCGGTCTTCCGAGGACCATATATAAAATATTTAATCGCATCGGATTAAGAATCTATACTGTGGACTGTAGAGTGGCTAATATATTAAATATTGATATAATGAAACGTTTATTAAATATTTCGGAATGAAATGAATGAGTTAACTTGCTACAGTCGAAGATGGCATATTACTTTTAAACTAATTCGTGTTTGTTTATTCATAATACATCATTAGTTTATTATCCATGCATCAAAATGTTTAATTATTTATTTACTTTCTTTTACAAATTTAATGATTGCACAATCAAAAATCGTTTTTAAACTCATTTAACCACGTCGGGTTTAGTCGAGGGATCTACAAATGACATTGCTTCTAATGCAATTAAAATTCTCTATACTGATTTTTTTTTAACATTTAAAAGAAAAGCTTGGAAAAGTATATAAAAAACTTAAAATAGCTGCTGCATAAAAGGGTAAAGAATATTTTTACATTTATTATTCGGATAAAAGGCTTCCTTCGTTCCATAAAAAGTGCTTACCAGGCGAATTCGTCACTTGGATCAACGGATGTATATCTGGTCATTAACACTTAGCAGCATCCCTCTCGAAGGTCAATATCATTTTTTATCCCAAAAGTAGTTGGGGTTATCCATAAGAAGTCTTGGACCATATTCTCTGGAACTGCCCCAAGTACGAACCAAAAAGGACCAAAATGATTAACTCTCGTTGTATGTACCTTCAACGACCAAATCTTGCAGTGTTAAAAATATTTTATGAATGTTTAATAGCCAACAACGTTCATGTGTGAACTAGTTTGTATTTCGAAATTAAACAAACTGTTATTTTGTTATCAATATATTATATTGTATCTACTACTTTGTAAGCTTTAATAAGTAAGGTTCAATAAGTTTAACTAAAAAAAAAAACACGTCGAGTCTATTTTTGGGGTCGATGAATATGGGGAGTAGTTTTCAAATTGGTATTTGTAGAGATTTTCAAAGTTAGTTATATTATGAACTTAAACTGTCATTTTTAAAATTAATATATAATGGGATGCCGAGATTTTGCATTAACCTACATTTAGCGACAGCCAAAGCCAAAAATGACGACTTGCTGTGCAATGTTTCAATGTGTTTTCCAAGAATTTCCCTTGAAATTTATTCATTCTCATGGAAATTATAAAAAGTAAAAAGTATATAAATATGCGCAAATACTGTTGAAAATACATACAAAACATTTTGAACTCGAAATGTCTACTAAATCATAAATTGCAGTATCTTAATTCACATATCAAATATGTTAGTGATTTTCATAAACAACAACGTAAAGGATTTTATCGGAATTTATTTGAAATTTCAAAACATTTTTAAGAACACCATATTATCGCTAACACATACAATAAAAACAAAAATCGTCAAAGAAAAACACTACCAAGCTCATTCTGAAATAAAAAAGAAATATTGTTATGTTGCATTGCAGGCCATGGCTTGTTTTAAATCTCATTAAAGAATTTTAAGAATAAGATCTCCAAAACCAGTTTCATACGTCCACTTAATATTAGGTGTTAATATTAGGTGCGGCTGAATAGATTATTGTAAAATAAATGTTAGTTTTCAAAATCTGGCTTCAATTTGATCATCAGCAAGTCCTAAATGTTTAATGATTTGGTTTAAGAATTGTATCGTCATTTTACACATTGAAAAATCGACTTTACATTCAGAATTAGCATCTCTCATATTACGCAAAAATGCCAAGATCAAAATAATCAGTATCTGCTGTCTCACGTGTATAAAATATGCAACGGATATGAAATTCATGTTCACCAAAAACAAAAAAAAACGTACAATATACCTGGTCTGGTCATAGCAATTTTTCATCGGTTTTTCTAGGATGTTTTATTTAAGAGAAATTAAAGGGAAGGAAACATATTGTTTGCAGTCTTATTTACACCAGTTCGAAATATATGAACATGCTTCATTTAAATGGGAACTACAAGAATATTATCGAAAATATAACATATTTCTTGGCCTGAAAATGTCTGAAATCGATTGATTTTTTCAGTTGGACATATTGAAAGATTCTACGTCGATATAATGAAAATGCATAATTCTCAAATTATCGGTTATTTAAATTTAGTTACTAAAATTAGTGTCAGGTTAAATGCACATCTGCCGATTACGCTAAACAATGTTTTAATCGGATTAATGTTACATACACAATAATTTTAACAATATGATAACAATAGAAGTAGGATATACGTACTCGGTACTAAACTGACCAATTCAACTTGAATTATCTAGATAAATTTAAATTCTCTTTATAATTTAATGAATTCAAATGAACATTTCTCATGTCATGTGAAATGTTACTGTAATTAATTCAAAATTGATAATAAATAAAGTAAGCTAAAGTAAGAAAAAGAATATATCGTGCTGGTCATGCATTTATTTTCGAAAATTAAAAGATTGTAAACAAAAAATTCTTAAAATATTTTCCATGATCATGTTAATTAATTTTTCCAGCATTTCCGTTCTAATATACCTTAATTAATTATCGTGTTATTGATTATCAACTTTATACAATTGCCCTGATGGAATATTAAAAAACAGTTCTTTGACATATTTTACAACAATCATAGAAGACTTTTTTGCACTTTAAACAATATAAAATTTATAATATTCTCGCAAAAAGACTATTGAAAATTATAATCATGTAACTGTTGCAACTTTTGAATGTCAGTATCGTGAAATTCTAACTTGAAATTATTTCTCTTTCCTACCACACGAAAAATTGATAGACAGGCAGGAATAGAGTGAATGTAACGTACAGAGACAGGTAGTTTTTGATGCTGAATGACTCGATATTCTGGCCTGTCAAATAGCCGGAAATAGTATTGGCTTTCGTGTAAATCGGAAATGTCGAATTTAGATTATGCTATAAACCAAGAAATATAAATATTTAGCTATGCGATATACTATTTACTGCCGTTAATGATAATTAATTAATATTGATTAATAGCATGTAACTATTATTTTTTACTGAATTTCCGATTTCTGTTTGCTAAATCTCATTATTATATTAAAAAAAAAATTTCATCGAGTAAGTGAAGAACTAATCAATATATTCTATAAAAATCTAGTTTTTTATGAAAACAATTATGTGCAACATCATAACTTCTTTATTTGCATATTTTGTAAAATTGCTTATAAAAGTATTTTTCCATCATATTTTTTTCCGTGAAGTTACACGAAGCGATTTTACCGTGAAACCTGGGATAAACGCAAGCTTCATGACTAGGAGCAAAAATCTATTGATCAATTATTAGTTGTGGTTCTTTACTTCCGCGATGGAACTATATGTATTTTAATATAAAGTATACACTACGCTATTTTTTATCTTACAACTGGTTTGATTACTCATAATTAATGTAAAAAGTTTACATGCTTGCATAGTTCAGTTTAACATATGCATATTGTCTGAAATACATTTATTTTGAATACGTTAGCAATACTTGCATGGTAAAATACGAAGATATTTGATGATTTTATTTTGGTCACAAAATTTAAAATTAATGTGGTTGTTTTTTTTTAATTAAAAAAACGGCTGTATATAAGAAATAAAACAACTAATTAATTTTGTCGTTCGTTTTATTGCCAGTCAAAGTTTCTTTTTTAAATCTCTAAACTCTTAGGAGCAAAATTTCACTCTTAAATAGTGAGAATTCACTTCAAGTAAAAATGAAAAATGAGCCACTCTGTTTTGGAGTGATTATTTCGCTTCAATGGGAGTGAAATTTGAATAAAATCTTGAAATCCTAATAATACAGTTGTAAGTTTATAAAGAAACAAAACGCTTTGTTACTTTTAATAAAAAATAATCAATTTCTATATTTTCATAAAATAAGTTGTATCAATCAATTTTTCGGGATATTTGTAGTAGAGAAGGGTGGGTGCGCATAAACTGACGCTGGACTTCTTTTTCCATGATTGAGTTTTTAAATTGAACCTTTGAACATAACGGTAATGAAGTGGTATTTCATTGGGATGAACATAATTTTAATGTTTTTTCATAGGGTCACTTAACCTTTCGGTGTATTTAATTTATCTAGTAAATTATTAATTTCAAATTTACTCATAAGCATCTTCGTGGCAGGGCCTGCTAAATTAATAATCCTTTTGTTATGAAATTTAAAGCTTTATATTGCAAGTACTGAGACACTTTTTATAACTCTGCTTATAGCTGCCATTGTAAATTCAGTTACAAAATCTCACTCTGAATCGTAGCTCTGTACAGAGTGATTTTTTACTTCAACTCTTTAATTTGGAGTGAAAATTACACTCCAAGAAATCGAACAAAATTTTAAATAAAAAAGAATAGAAAAAAAGTTTAGATTAAATAATCCTTATTTAATAAATGTTAAATAACATTAACTTAATGCACTTTTCTAAATAAATAAATACTTTGTTGGTGAAAACATATTTCTTTTTTACTTTTGCGGTGATAAATTAAATAATACAGGTAAGCAAATAGAAGTCACTACTGAAATGGAACTGATTGTATGAACGTAGATTTAATACTTAACAGACCGATAGTGAATAACATGTTAATATAAAAGTACTTGGGAAGAAAATAAAACATTACTTTGGCTCAGCGAAGAATACGTCTCAAGATAGGCAACTTTAAATTCAGCAATGCGTAAGATTTAATTCAGTTTGAAATTGTGATAATTTAGTGAAGGTTTAGAGTCTTTGTTGAATATTATGCAGTACAATTTTCAGGCAACTCTCAGTTTATAAATGAAACTTTTCGAACTTAAGTGTGGCAAAACAGAATTTTTTATTTCCAACCAAAATATGGCGTAATTGTTATTTTGTATCAAGGGCGTAAAATGGAGTTTTACGCCGCGACAGTAGAACCCGAAAGACGCCAAAGCCGGCTGTAGGTTCATGAGGGTGTAAATTCTACGCCTGAGATTCAAATATCGTTTTTTGATGCAGTAGGCGTAAAATATTTCGCGCCTCGATTTGCGGTCCTAAAATGCCAATTCCACGCCTCTGTGGGCGCAAACTTTATTTTATGTCGCAGAAGGCGTGAAATACGCGTTTTACGCCCGCATTTTACGCCTACTACAACAAAATAGTCATTTTCTTTCTACGAAAATAATTTATTTAAGAAAACTAGCGTCATTGGAGTAAAAAAATATGAAATTTAAGAGATTATTATATTATATAATGAAACCTAACCAAACTCTTGCACACTGATAAAACGGGGTAGTTGTGAGGTTCAGAAGGACAGCCGAGATAAAGCCTGAGCGTCATACTTTTCAGGGTTAGGAGGAGGACAACTGACTATGCTTATGATCCTTACAACTCTTCTTTCAGTGTATAAACTTTATAAAGATAGAAATTTCATTTGATAGTATGTTAAAACTGATGCTTAGATGGTACTCTGAATAGATTTCAATGTACACAGAAAAAAATAAATGGTTGAACCAACTAAATTAATAGTCAATTCTGCTAAAAATATTGGGTATCTATACCTTACAACTTTATTTAGGTGCTGCAACTATTTCCTAGTAGTTTAAATAACTATTTTAATTCCTTAAATCAACTATTTCAAATAATTGATTTAATAACTACAAAAATAGGCAACTTAACTATTTTTTTAGTAAATTGTACGCATTAGAATGCTGACAAAAAAAAATTGTGAGGTAGTTTGTCTGTTTTTTGACTGGATGTACTAAAATTTCATTCGATTTCTGCTACCGATTGTATGTCGCTTTCTTCTTCTCAAATATTGAATGACAACTCTAACCTCAAATATTCTATTTTTTAGATATAAATCATCATACCTTCAAATTTTTAAACATATTTTGAACAAGAGGTTGTCGTCTTTATTACACAATACAGTTATTCAATCTAGTAAAAGAAAATAGTTAATATTTACGAAAATAGTTCCTTCAACAATAGGAAATAACTTAACTTACTATTTTCTTAGTTGGATGGTGTAACCGCCTATAAATAGCTGAACTGACTACATGATATTACTGACATATCACATAAGACTGTCAATTTTACAATTTTTTATAGTTAAACATTCAACAAATTTAGTTTGTTCAACTCCAGTTGGTTTATCATCTTTACAAACTAGTTTTTTACGTAATATCTATTTTTCGAAGAGATATTTTTCAGGCAGTTAGATCAACTATTCTGTTTTCCGTGTATAAAAACATCTTAAGATCTATAATTTTCTAGTTAATCCTATTTTCATTATACTATTATATGTTATATTCAAATAACAATAGACAAATATTAAACATGATATTTATACAGAAAAACGTTTATTTGCATCGGAAAATCAATTAGGCACCGAGGAAAGCTTTTGATTAGACCTGGAGTTGAATCGATAAGGACTGAATTTATACAAACATTTTACACGACAGATTCAAAAGCGAATCGATTAAAAAATACACAAGTATACAATTTTGTACTGCTTTTTCTGCATTCAGGTGTAAATAGATATCAGAGCTTATAAAAAAAAGCACTAAACATACTTTTCAATAAGCTTTTCCCTTTGATTCACGTACAGTCATATTTCAACTAATTAAAAAATACTTCAGGTATTAAACTAAAAACCATATGTCAAAATCTTTTTGAACGTGTTTCACTCGTTCGTGTGTGTGTCAGATTATTCTGGTAAATATAAAATAAAATACGACAATTTAAAATTTCTCAAAATTTGACTACGTTTATTTTTAACCAAAGTTTAATCTGCCCAACAGAGTAATTATTATGTACTGCAGTGAAAAGGTTATACTTTTTTTATAATTTACATGTACATCATTACACTTTATGGATTTCCTGATAAAATAGAACATTTTTATTTTTATGAATGGAAAGTTTTCATGTATGAAACTGTACATATTGTGTAATGCGGGTTAATATAAGTATACTGCATGTTGACTATGTAATTATGAATGTTATTACTTAAAATCTTAAGTACGTTTCCAACTAACTTCACGATTGCGTTACTGGCTATAGTGTCCAGTAAGGAAATGTATCTTGATATAGAGTCGATTATTTTCAATTAAATGTTAGAAAACTTATATTTCACAGAATTGACAGTATTTACTATAGTATTTATTATACGCCTATCTCATTTTGCAATCCTATATAGACCGAAACTTTACTCCAGTAAACTATTCGCAGTAGCTATTAATATACACATCTGGAAATAATATCCTGCATTATACACTACTACTACTTAAATGTTAAGGTATATCAATTTTACTTCTTTGACTATAAGAATTCTACACTAAAGGACTTTTAATTACAAAAATTATAGAAAGATAACCGGGGGATTATCGTCCGCTTTTTATACTTTCTTTTTTTATACTAAGAGTCTTTCCGAGAATACCATTTTTTAATTTTATTTTAATACAAAACACCTCGCGTAACTCATTGATAAGGCTTGTTAGCCTTCCTGTGTACGAGAATTCCCTAAACAAGTTTTTTACAAGGTTGGGTATTTATAAAATATTGAATCTAGAGGTTTTTGAGGTCGCTGATAATGAAGTCCGACGAACATTCAAAATGGTTTATCGAATAAGACGAACCAGTTTGTAAATTTATATTGTAATTTTATGAAATTTTGTATTTACGGATTTTCAGTAAGATCAATCCATTAACGCCGGGAAGGACACTTTTTAAACTTCAATTTCAATGCAGTATTTCGTACGAAAATCGAACATCAACAAAATTGAAAGGTATCTATTGTACTATTTGCAAAGTTGCTCTTTTCAATGGCGTTATCAAAATTGAGCTATCGTAATTACAAACTTAAATATAGCGATTTCAATATAAAAAAACGCTAAAAATCGGTTATACTTTTTTATAAAACATTTTTTCTCAAAAAAGGGTATTTGCCGGCACAAAATTATTTCGCTAAAGGTGAAGAAAATAGTTGTAGTATTACGATATATTTTTTAAATATTAAAACACTAACATCATGATTACAAAACATAACAAATTTTTTTCATGAAAACTATAAACTTTAGACAAAATTTTCTACGAATAAAAATGTTTCAATTCAATTAGCATGTATCAAAGAGTATGCCCAAATTTTTTCGCAATATATTGATATGATTTTTTGTTTTTTAAATTTTTTGTGCATTCTTTGGCAAATTCTCAAATAATTTTGTTCTAAAGAAATTTTGTTTAAAGTCTACAGTTTTCGACAAAAGAAATTATTATTCTTGAAATCTAGAAATAATTAATAATTATGTTTCTCAAAAACTATAAACTACAGGGAAAATCTTCTTGTTTCTTCAAAATAAAAATATTCTGGAATTAGTTCAATGATTACTTTCAATTGTTTTCAAATTTTTTAAATAACTTTTTTCACAATTTACATTTTCTTAATTTTCGAAAAATAAAAAATTGAATCAAAACATTCTGAAAAAAATTGAGTATATTCTTTGACACATTATAAGAAACGTTTTTTCTCACAATATTTTCTGTACAGTTTATAGTTTTCATGAAAAAAAATGGTTAAATTTTCAAAAGAAAATTATCACTGCGGTCGCCATTGTGTGATCATTATGTTAGTTTTATTTAAAAAATATATCTTAATACTGCAACTATTTTCTTCACCTTTAGCGAAAGAATTTTGTGACGGCAAATATTCATTTGAAGAAAAAAATGTTTTATAAAAGAGTATACCCGATTTTTTGCGATTCTTTGACATTTAAATCGTTATATTTAATTTCGTAATTAAGATCAATTTTAACAATTCCACTAAAGTGACCGATTTCTAAAATAACAAGTCACATACATTGCAATTTTTTAAAATTTAATTTTCATATGAAATACTTGATTGAAATTGAAGTAGGAAATGTGCCCTTCCCACCGTTAATGAGTTAATAGATTTTTTTACTATAAAACGAGTTTAGTTAAGTCTTAGAATTAGTGAACTATTCGAGACAAGTACACGGATCGTTATTTGATAGTATAACTTAAATATGAATCCAACATTTCTAACGGGTCAAAATTTGAAAAAATCTCTTATATAATTTTCCATTGAAAAAGAAGATTTTAAAATAACTTTTAAGCTTTTACCAACAAACATATATCAATTCAGCATGCGCAAACAAATTATGTACATTTTTCAGACGAGTTAGGTTTTAATTTTTTATATTGGAGAGACACACATTCCTAATATCTTTTACTTGTACTGTACGCAACAAAGCTTACCAAAGCTTTGTTAAAAAAGCTGTACAGTTTAAAATAAAATAAAAAGCAACGAATCGCTAAATTAACTACGTTCATCATCACTCCTTAATTCGTATATAATGATAATGTCTAATTAACATTTGGTATATGAAGAACTAAAATCGGATAAATTTTTAGGTCAGATATGTTTTCGATGATTTTCAAGTTACAAGTTCCAGACATATGCCCAAATATATTATGTTTTGAAAATGTTTTATAAAAAATTATGTATTTAATCCAATAAGTCCCAAAAGTACGAAATTGTTTAGTACTTTTTGGCTGTCTATTTTAATAGTTTATCAAGATTAAAAGAAACTAGGTAGACTATTTCAGAGGTAAAATTCTTATGAACAGCTCACTGTCATGAGATGGAAAATTAAAGCGGCTGCATCTCGTTACGGTCAATTGAAAAATTAATCTATATAACATTTTTAAATAATGATATGGTTATACTAACCCGGTGATTACTTTGTGATGCGCAATTAACAAATAAAATGAAATTATTGAAAATTTGACCAGAAAGTACTATAAATAAATACATAACGCAAGCCAAACTTTTCAAAACGCCTGAATGATCAAATCTTGATTCGATTAAACGTTACACTTCTGATAAAATTCTAAAATATTTGCAGTCAACCTGATTAGGACTCGACCATGGCTACATAAGTATTTTTAATCGGGTATTTGCTATAGATTTTTGCTACCCAATTTTTGTTTATTTAACCAAGAAATAAAGAAAAAGAAACGGGGACAAAATTTTGTTAAACATTCTGCGAAAAACGTCGATAAGAAAAATAGTTCATTCAACTGCTACAACCTTGTTTGCTGTTGTATAATGGCACCCCCCCCCCCACCCCCCCCCCCCCCCACCCCCCCCCCCCCCCACCCCCCCCCCCCCCCACCCCCCCCCCCCCCCACCCCCCCCCCCCCCCACCCCCCCCCCCCCCCACCCCCCCCCCCCCCCACCCCCCCCCCCCCCCACCCCCCCCCCCCCCCACCCCCCCCCCCCCCCACCCCCCCCCCCCCCCACCCCCCCCCCCCCCCACCCCCCCCCCCCCCCACCCCCCCCCCCCCCCACCCCCCCCCCCCCCCACCCCCCCCCCCCCCCACCCCCCCCCCCCCCCACCCCCCCCCCCCCCCACCCCCCCCCCCCCCCACCCCCCCCCCCCCCCACCCCCCCCCCCCCCCACCCCCCCCCCCCCCCACCCCCCCCCCCCCCCACCCCCCCCCCCCCCCACCCCCCCCCCCCCCCACCCCCCCCCCCCCCCACCCCCCCCCCCCCCCACCCCCCCCCCCCCCCACCCCCCCCCCCCCCCACCCCCCCCCCCCCCCACCCCCCCCAGAATGCATCTAACCTCTTGTGCCTGTCAATGGCTCCGAGCGATGAATTCAAATTTGAAAATAATGATTTCGAACGGAATCGAACATGTCACTAGCGACGCGATGGAGCGACGCATGAAAAGGTACCTTAAGAATTAAAATTATATGCGTATAAAAAACAACATATATTAATTTTAGATTTATTTAAAATAATGCAGCAATCCGGACCATTTTTTAAATGACCCACAAGATATAAAATTCCTTGTTTTTGAACAATTACTGCAGTAGCTTTAAATAACTTGTATCGATTTGTTTTAAATTTTAGAGAACAGAATTTTTTAAGTTTAATTTATAAATTTCTCGAGTAACGGAAAATTGATAAATAACTGAGTTTTCTAAATAATTTTAAATTTAATTGAGACATACCATTCATTTCATTTGGTTCATGTTCAACTATAACGGAATTCTGTAGAACGCTTTCCTCATCCACATTTTCTATTTCACAGTCATTATTATCAGCTTCTTCGTTGCAATCCTCAGTGACTTCTGAGCCATCTTCAAAATATTATTTAATAATTTATTATTATACAAATGTAAAATTAATATTCAATGAATGTTAATGTTGACTGAATGTTATCATCAGTAAATGAGCTAAAAATAATTTTATATGCCAAAAAGAAATGCTAAGATAAATTTGACGTATATTCAATATTTCAGATATAATTATAATTCCGTAAGTTAGACTTAAAATGAAAACGCAACAGATTTAAAGGTTATTTGTGTAAAGTAAAATACTACAATTATAGTTTTATATTCTACATATTTAATTAAATAGTTACTAGAGCTAGTAGAACTATCACTTTCATCACTTGTACATGAATCTTCATCTGTGTTTGTATGCGTATGAACATTCACGCGTAATATTTTCCGAATGCGAAATTGGCTTGTCCGGGAATAGTCCTCAAGTTTTCTTTTGAAATTTGACATATTTCAAAATATTCAGAAAAACCATTCAATAACAGAACGAGGTTATCGGAATCGATAAACAAATAAATTGTGGTTATGAAAAGTCGAATGTGCGGTACTAATCAAGTCAATTGTCAGTAACCAACTTCACAGAAACAAATCGACATTGACAACCGAACCTGCTTAATAATTTCAATTTGAAGAATTCTGCAATAAGTAAGTTTATTAACTATCGTTTATCTCTATGTAAATCGCAATTACCTTATTTTTTACTATTTAAACATTGCATTTTTGATAGCTGGAATAATCGGAAGAAAATGTTCGTGTTGGTATTGTGGCTTAACCCTCCCAGAACAACGAGTATTTTGCCGGAGTATTGTGTCCGACCATTGGGGAAGAATAGAACGGAGGCTAAATGGGAGGGTCGGTGGTATCGCGCCAGTGTATTGAAAAGAAGCGGCGAGTTTCTAATTAACATTTTAACTTAAACTTTAATTAATCTGAATTTAACTTTTAATGTGATTTTATATGTGTTAATGTAATATATTCTATAAGAAAATACTTATCAAAATTTAATAATTTATTATAAACAGAAAATAGACGGCTTTTAGAAGATTTAGAGGTTACGACGGATGGCGAAATAATGGAAAAAGAAGAGGTAGTTACGGGTACGCCTATTCTGGAAAGACGGAAATTGGAGAGAAAAGAAAAAAATATGATCTCCGCACTTCAAGAAAGCGCAGTGCGCAATTTGAATCGCGAAATTTTAGAAGAGGGCAGTCTCTTTGACGAAAACCTTTCCGCCGAAGAGAACGAAAATGACGACGAGAAACAGTAAGTCAATTTTAGCAAAGGCTAATAACTGTATGACACGAATAAAATGACATTGACAAAAAACTGCATAAAAAATAGTAAAATGTAAAAGTCAATTTTTTGGATAGAAAAATATATTTCGTAAAACGTGATGGTTGGTCAAATCAAAAAATATAAATGAAAAAAAAGTTTTTTTGTCCCATTTCATTTTATGACTATTGAATTCCTCCCAAAAACTGACATTAAAAATTGCTTCGTGTTACTTAATTCGTTCATATAGCTGAAAATGTCGTAGTCTCCCCTTAAAATGACAAAAATTGGGCTGAGACTCAACATTGATTAACAGAATTAATTAAATCAATAAGGCAAATAATGGACTCACATTTAAATAATGTAATGAATGGAATTGCATATAAAAAGTCTCACCATAATAACCATAAACTACTTGTCTTTTTGAAAGAAATTCTTGACAATATAAATTTAGAAATGAAATGATGTAAATTAATGTCCCTAATAACGTTATTTTATTTTTGCTGTCATTATTCTAATTGTATTAACATTTCCTTCAGTTCGAACTACACTGATGACGATGTGGGTACATCTGTGAACAAAAAAAAAGGTACTTCACCAGCGACTTCAGTTATTTCGCTAAATGATGAAGCGCCTCGAAGAGATGATCCCCTGGTCCCGACAAAAACAAATGGCCCTGATGATTTTCCAAACGGTACGAGGGTGAAATTATGTTTACTGTGACACAGTAAACATAATAGTTATAAACAGTTGTAAATTTCTAGTAATACCTTATTTTCAAAGTGTTTATGTTGTAACTATTGCCAGATATTCCTCCTATAGGAAAACATAACCTATCCCAAAACGTGGTAAAATCGGATATAAATTTTAAAAAATTTGCTAAATAAACAGTCTTCAATTAATATACCAGATCTCAATATTTGAACAATGACATGAAATTTTCATAATTGGGCTTTCTAACTGTACATTACGATGGCCCGTTTCGTCATTTTCAAATTTCTTAGGTTTCGCTCTACGAAAGTGCTGCATTTTATCAAAAGAAATGCCAAAAACATGGCTCGATTAGATTAGATTAACCTGTGTCACGCGAGGGTCGAAATTTACCACTGTTTTGAAATGGTAAATAGACGATTTTTAATAGTTTTCCTGTGACGTGCACCAGTTGAATCCAATTTTTTCAAGAATTAAAAGATTTCTCTTAAAGGGATGCCCAAATAATACAGAATGCTCAGAATAAAGTAAGAACATTTTATATTGTTTCGTTTTGCAATATTTACTTCGACGTTTTTTACCTCAAATTGTAATATTTACAGTTTTTTTTAATTGTTTTTCCCTGACCTTGAAATAATCTTTCTTCCATTTTTTGAGCAAAAATTTTAAGTGAAAATTAGTTTGTTTGGTAAAACAATGTTTGGTAAAGAAATGGTGGAATAATTATTGCAGGGTTAGAAAAACAATTTAAAAAAATGTAATTTTTGCATTGTACAGTAAAAAACTTAGGATTATAAACCACAATAAATCAATGGATTTTTAAATATTTTTTCTGCACATTCTATGTTATCTAGAGACCCCTTGTAGATTTCTTTGTCCGTGGAAAAGAAATCGGTCAATTTTTAAAACAATCGAACACGTCGTAATTTAAAATCCTGGAACAGTTACATAGTAAAGAGTCCATAACTTACAAAACTTATTCATTTAGTGACAGAAAGGAACATCGAATTTCTGGAATCACTACTCCACCCGGAAAACGCATCATTCATTGAAAAATTTGTTAACTATGCCAAGAAGCAGCGCTCTATAGACGAAGCAGAAACTGGAACATATTCAAGGACTAGTCGGGAGCAGGTGTGAGAAAAATATAGTAGACTACTGAATCGTCATGTTCATTGATAATGAAATGTATGGAAGTAAGGAATGGAATGGATAATGGGACGAATGGAATGAATCGATGGAATAATAATAGTTTTCAACACAAGTGTGTGTGTGTGTGTGTGTGTGTGTGTGTGTGTGTGTGTGTGTGTGTGTGTGTGTGTGTGTGTGTGTGTGTGTGTGTGTGTGTGTGTGTGTGTGTGTGTGTGTGTGTGTGTATGTGTGTGTGTATGTGTGTGAGAGTAAAGTACTTTACACACTACCACATGTGCCGAACTTTGTTTTATGTAACTATTTTCTGTGCGTAAAGTTTACTTTACTCACGAATTTTACACTTTATCCACAGAAAACGGGTACAAAAAATAAAAAACGAAGCCGATGGATTGAATGGAAAGAATGAAATGAATCAATTGAATGAGAGCATTTACTAATGTGGATGACATTAATGGGATGCTTGAAAAATATGGCCTGAATGCAAAGAATAAACCTAATGAAATGGCTGAAGTGATTGGAATGAATAAAAGTAACGAAATGAATCAATGGAATGAGGTATAGTAATAGAACGAATGAAGCCTATGAAACGAATAACACGAATGTAATGTATGTACTGAAAGTTAGAAACTAGCCGTAATGAATCGAGTTTAGTGATTGAAATGAGTGCAAAATTGAAACTGAATTCAGTGACTTAAACGAATGAGAAAATGACATAAGATTTGTTGATCATGCAGATGGAAATTGGTCGAAATTCGAATATTTGGCTGCCATCATTCGAAGTCGAGTCTATAAAGCGTCGATTTAAAAGACATCCTGCGAAAATGATGCGAGCTCTTTTAATCGAATTGTTGGGAGAAGATAAGCTCTCCAAACTATCCATATCGGGGAAAGGAGCACATGTATCGGATGGTATTCCTTCTAGGATGTTGGAGGGAATCAAAAGTAAGTAACTGCATCAATTTTAACTTGAAATTTTACAAATCAATAATTGATTTTTCATACTCTCAAATAAGAACCGCGATGCTGTTCTCCTCTTCTTTCTTCTCACTTTTTTTACAATGTGAATAAAATTAAATGTAAAGAAATTCGGTTAAAGATATTTAGGCAGTAAATTAACAGTTACTCACTTCATTTTTCTATATTATTCTGGCTCTGTATTGAAAATTCAAACTAATATATATGAACACTTAAAAAATATCAAGCGGCATTTACAAACGGAATTTGAAAAACAATTATGCAACGGCTGAGCCTCCTGAAAGTGCTGAAGCGCGCAGAATGTACGTAGTAATGGCGGTTTTTTCATTTTTTCCAATTTTTGGAGTTTGTTTCGTTTCGCTTAAGACTCGCTGGCCGCCCCAAGGCTGTCAACAAAGCGGAGGAATGTTTGTGCCGTAAATATTCGTTTTCTAGGCAATATCTCAGAATTCCTTTGTAGAAATAGTTTCGTCCTCGCAAAGTCTATCGAGAGAAGTAATATGGTGATAATTTTTTACTTATAAATAGGAAAAATCAAACATAAGCTTTATGTTTTGCGTCGACTTGACAACGAAAATTCAAACTTCAAAATTTGACGTCAAACTTTCAGGTTTTATTTTTCCTACTTGTTAGCAACAAATGCTGACTAATAATACTTCACCTTGTAGTCCTTGTATTATGAAATCTATTTTAGTAAAGAAATTGTGAAAAAAGTAGATACGTAAAAAATAAACGACTATGGCGAAAAGCTTCTCCATTTTTTTTTATACCGCTGACACGCCCGAGGGCTCTTAACCACGTGAGCGGGGGGGCGTCAAAATTGGCGTTGCGCGCAATGGTAATTTTGACGCCATGCCGCTCAAGTGGTTAATATACAGAAACTTGCCGCGCCTAATAAAATTGTAGAAATTGAAAAAAACTTCAGTTTAAGCCTTCGCTCCTTTCGATTCGATTGCTGTGATTCGATTCGACTGAAATTGAGCCCAGGGGTGCCTCCTGAAGTGGCGCGTGTCTCGTCTGTTGCAGGTCGCCGGTTTCAGGAGTCTTCCCTGAGATCAATTTTCATCGAACTGAAACGAGTGAAGGCTCAAACTAAAGGTTTTTTCAATACCAACAACTTTGTCAGTGGCAAGAAGTTGCTTTCCATTAAGCGAAACAAAATAAACGCTAAAATTGAAAGAAATTGACAAAAAACGGTCTTGTTGGTATTTGGAAGTGTTCACTGATTTAAATCCCGCGCGTTTTTAAATTCCGACTGTTTTAATTCCATTATCTCTAAATTCTTTCTAAATTCTAAGAATAATAATGGTGTAATATTGTGATTTAGGTTTCGTCAACGAGAATACACCTCGGGCTTTACGATTGACCGACTCCGAAACACATAAAAAAATTGCATCTTTTTGCAACTATTTAAGGGCCAGCTCAAAAAAGGCCAGGGAGCCAATGGAACGTCAAAATGAGCAGACCACATCAAAAAAGCGACCTGCTGGCGATACCACAACAACTGTTCCGAAAAAAATGAATAAAAATTGATTTAACAAAAATATTAAAATAATACTTATTAATGTAGAATGTGACTTTGTTTTGAAATAAATTGAAGAATAGAGTATTGTACATTAAAGGATGATGATGACACCACTGGGCAATAATGAGTTATTATTGCCCTTGACAGCGGGTAATAACGTATTCATTATTACATGCTACCGTGTCGCAGTCGTATAATGGATTACTTCTGCCCCTCTCTACAGGGGAATAAGATGCCGATTATCGTGCATGCGTGACGTACATATTATTTCTGACTATTCGAATTAAAAAGCACAGTTTATTTCTGTTTATTTGAATAATATTTCTTTCGTTCCAATTTTGTTTTGGATTACGTTTAAATTGAAATAAATTCAAATAGAATTGGATCTAAATCGTATCTTATAAGGGTCGAAAGAAATTTCCAAGCCGCATTCTCAGAGGTTTCCTGTGTCTTCGAAATGGATCACAACTGATTGGAACCGGATATGATTGTGATTAAATTTTGATCTATTTCAAATTAACATAATCGATGCTCAGATTTGAAAGAGATAAAAATCTATCAGCTGAAATATATCATACTTCGGCGGATATTGCTCCTGAATGTATTACATTTTGATCAAATTTGATCGGAATCGTCGCCAATGACATTCTCTTTTCTGAAACAGAACAATTCGATTTTGGTTGCATTTTGATCGCAAAGAGATCCTAAATTGACCAAAATATGATACAATTCCAATTCACTTCGAATTGTCGCAAATATATGAGTATGAAACAGTTCTGATCAGATTAAATTTTTATATAAAAAAAATCGCAATTACATCCAGTTTTGGCCTAATTTTCATTAATTGACAGAAAATCTCAGATCCTGAAATGTTTCAAAAAAGTGATCTTATTCTGATCCCCTTTTGATTCATTCGGTTTCGGCCAAATTTGATCAAATTAGATCATTTTTTTTTTTACTCGGGGTACATTTTGTTACTTAACTCCTACCTATAATTCCGAAAAACAGATAACTGATATGTACAAGCCAAATTTTCGGCAATAAAATGGATTCTTTTTGTTTAATTAACGAAAAAATATTAAAAGTATACGTCACTCAGGTACTCTAATTAGCATGTAAATAAGTTTCTTTATCAGCAGTTCTTACGAATGCATAATTTAAAATAAATTTAAAATCCGGGTACACAGTACTGGTAAAAATAAAATTTTAAAACTACTTGAAATTTCATGTTACACAAAAATAAAATTGGTCGTTTTTTATATCAAACATGAAATTATGTAGAAAACAGATTGGAATAACCATTAAAAAGGAGGAAATATTTGTGCAATATAAAATATATTTTTATATTCATATTAAAATTCTAGAAAAGATTGAACAATATGGCTTGTGCTTTTTTCAAGTTAATTTCTATAAAGAACATAGATTGAAACACTTAACTATAATTACATACTATATTTTATGACAATAATTGACATTCAAAAGTAACTTACAGACGGACATAAATAATTACTATTTTTATAGGAATTGATGTTGAAGCCTATTATTTTTACGTTTAGAGGGAGAAAATGAGTCTCTAAAAATGCGAGCATTAAAAGTATTAGAATATAATTTGAAGAACTAAAATTAGAAAACGGCATATACATTACGGCTGAACTTTAAATTTTTAAAGCTGTTTTTTACGTTTTGAAAAACCGCAAATATTTTATAGAGATTAGGTAATAGTTTGAGGAAAGTTGAGACGACTAGTGTTGCTATTCTCAGATTGTATTTAATTTACTTACGAGCCATGTAAATATTCTTAATTTTAAGGAAATACATTCATTCTATAATGATGTTGAAGATTGACAATTAGTAATTGAAGTGAATTATGTTTTTAGTTTTGACGATTTCTAATATTTTTTATTCAAATAATTGAAAGTTTTTTCTAGGAATATTGCTCTACGTAGTGGGTTTTGCTACCCCCCCCCCCCCCAAGATCATTTTTTTAAATACTTTTACATATTTCAGCTTTATTTACATGTTCATAGATTTTGAAATATTGGACCATCCCGGTACTTACAGAAGTATAATTTTCCAACTATTTTGTATGCTGATAGCGACGACACACTCAGAATTTCCATGTCATGTCGCTTTTACAAAAAACACATTTAAAAAGAATGTACAGTTCGACAAATTTAATTAGAAAATACAATATGATAAAGAAATTCCGAGGGTATGTTTTCATCAGAAAAAAAGAATACAGAAATAACACTACGATTGTCAAATAACCATTCACCTTTGCACAAAAAAAAGGTTCATTTTGACACATTTATCCTCATTTTTTCAAATATGTAACGTGATAGGGGAGTTCCGAGAGTAACATAGTTTTCAACAGCAGAAAATACTTCATAAATGGTACTTAGAATGTTAAAGGCAAAACAAGAAGTAAAATCTTGTCAGTCATTGTTTTCTGGAGATTGGATCAAGTTTTCCACTATAACTCTGGACATTAATTTCAAATGAACCTAAACTTTAAATTCTAAATTGAATGCAATTTACAAAAGCCATTAAAATATATTCGTAAACGACTGGTGGAAGGGCTTCAAATAAAACGCGCAATATGATCGACCGCAAACTAATAATTCAAATTTATTTCGATCAAGCGGTGACGATCTGATCACGATGCGGACTTCCTAACCTAACCTGACCCGACGATGCACAGAGGTCAATTTTTAAGTTCTTGATATTTTTTTCTGACAAAAATACTTGCGGGAGGTCAAATCTCAACCAAACGGTACAAATTTTTTTTAAAATACTCGTAATAGATCGCACATTGATGGATCACTGTCCAAATTTCGAAAATGGCCGGCATACGTGATTAGCGACCCCGAAAACTTCCGAGTAATGAGCTTGAAGCGATTTCGTTTAATTTTTCAAAAAACTTCCGCCTAGTGGATCCGCCATTTTTAATTTTCAAAATAGGTTATCAGATTCATAATCGCCACCCCGGAAATCTAGAATAGTGTTATCGTATAGAAAAAATAATAGAAATAGAAATCAAATTGTGAAAATCGCGAATTGTTTATAGAATTGTTCATATTAGGTGTTTATATGAATTAATGAACATATGCCATCCGATTTCGAAATTTCGGCAGTGAGCAATTAATTACAAGTAATTTAAAAAAAAATTTGTCCCGTTTGGTTGAAATTTGACATCCCGCAAGTATTTTTGCCAGAAAAAAAGTCAAGAACTTGAAAATTGATCTCTGTGCGCCGTCCCGAAACGTTCTGAAAACACCCGATCGATCCACTTTTCAATTTGTCGAACATTTAAATAGATTATACCATCATATTATAAATCGATATTATATTATTCGAATTACAATTAATTTTATCGAGATCGTCACCATTTTGAAAGGCCTTTACATAATTTTCCTAACAGGACACCTTCATTTTGAGAGGTACCCCCATTCGGGTGTGCAATGGCGTAGGGAAACCCACATTTGTGGGAAAAACCTACGCCGGGTATCGCAGTCGATAAAACATCGATTCTGTCCGTATTAATAAATTATTAAAATATATTAATTAATGAATTATTAAAATATATTAATTAATAAATTATTAAAAATATATTATTTTCTGTTTTAGAGCATGGGTGCTCGGAGATCCGGCTCCGGGAGCCGCAGCGCCTTGCTCAAGGAGAGGGCAAACATGTCATTCATGCTCGTCGTCATGTTCTTCGCCGTGTTTGGAGTGATTGTCCTCACAGAAATATTTCTCATCGACGAGAGGCGTTCGAACGGCATCGCCGGAAATGGAGGTGTCGGGGGACGTCGTACAGGTCATCGTTTGGCAGCTGCTCCCGATCGTCCAGATTACGAAGAAGTTGGCGTGAGTACAATTTTAAAAATTGTGCTATAAAATTTTAAAAATTCTTCCAGGCGTCTATTAACAATGGATTTACTATAATAACTAAAAAAAAAAACTATAATCTTTTTTTAACTGTTAGTGTTAATACGTCAGTCTTCACTCAAGGGAAACTTGCACACTATAAAATTATTGTACTCAAATTTCACTCCAAAGGAGTAGAAAATGGGGTAGGCTGGGTTCGACTATTTAAGTTCTTTGGAGTCAAAATGTAGTTTAATGGCGTCAATAAATACGGAAAAAGAGGCGACTGAATGCCGCCTAGACATGACTTTTGCGTTACTACGCAGCCGGCTTTCTTATTTCAACTTGCTATAATATAGTCAATTTTGACGGTTTTGAAACTAATAAAAAAAGAAATTGTTCATTAGAGCTTTCCGCATCTAATTGTCAAATAACAAATTATATATTTCAATAAACAATAAAGTTATTCATTTTTTTCTACGCAACTGCAAAATATGCCTTCTGGCCCTTCGTTTATCGAGCAAATTTCGAGTATCCGAAAACTGTCAGCAAGAAAGTTGTTCATAAAGGTATGAACAAATTTTCTAGAAAGTGTTATCTTTATTGGTCAATTGGTCAAAAAGTAATGAATGTTTAAAGTTGGTGGCAGCCGATGACCAACGCGTCATGTGTTTCGAGGCCCTGAAAAACTTCATTGTTTATTCAGATATATAATTTGTTCATTCTTCATTAGATGCCAAAAACTCTAACGAACAATTTCTTTTTTATTCGTTTCAAAATTCTCAGAATTGAATAAGTTATAGCGAGTTGAAATAAAAAATGTTTGTCGGTCGGCCACCGAGTAAGCAGTTTTCGAAGCAGTATATAACTACACCGGTAAAGAGATTCAAACCTAGCATGACATACCCCAAAGGAGCAAATGTAACTCTAAGAGTAAAATTGAAGCCTATAGCAGTGAAATTTAACGATTACTATCTCTTGGACTCCGCAACTGAGTCCAATAATTTTAGAGTGCACATTAATAGAATTTTTAGTAGGTTCTCCAATTTTTAAATATATTAAAAAAATTGTTGATATCACTCCTGACACATTTCACGATTTTGCGCCCTAGGGCAAAACCTTCGTGCGTGGAATAATCGCGCTCCGCGTCCATCGTTATGAAAGATATCGTATGTATCACGTGCGAAATATCGATCTTCAAGCATTGTGATTCTTACCCTCGTTTCGTTCGGGCGACAAATTTGGCATTCGTCGAAGATCGTTAATATAAAAAAAAAATGTACTATACTTTTTAAAAACGATTTAAAGATTGGAGGAAAGGTTCCCCTTTGTAGGAATATAATCTAATGCTTTTATTGCATTTGGTGGAGAGTAGCATACTGAATGATATTCGGAAAATAAATGTTTAAAATCGTCAAAATTAACACAATGGTGGCTAATTTGCAAAAAAAAATGTGAAAATTAGTTTTATCCAATATTTTACCCACTTTTTGTACAGATTCTTACAGATATAAAGATGGTATTCTGAAATTTAGAATCTTGCTAAACGCTATGTTCGTATACAATACTTACATAGAAAAATCTTACGAGCAGGACCGTCTTCTTTTAACAATTGGCTTCAATATAAGTCCAAATATGGTTTTAAAACAAACTCTTGCTGTCTTTGATCTTAAAAAAGTTTTTATCATTTCTCATTTTAAATCTGGAAGACTTTCAACAAGCATTCGTCGAGATAGACCCGAAGTAGGCTTTATTGACAGCTTGAAATGAGACCATCATCATGATTCTTTTAACATAAATAATAACGACCTTACAAGACGAAACATGTTCAGTAACGACAATGGTTCTGAGCAGCTTTTTAATCGTATCAACCACACGAAAAGTTTAACGAAATTTTGTATGCGAAGTTGTGCCTCGTATGACAATGTGACAGTAATTAAGAAGTTAGTGTTCCATTCTTGTTTCGAATTATCCACTGTATGAGCGAAGTGGGGCGCTCAACATTTTTTCTCGGAGGGGGAAGAAGTTTTTTAAAGACCTTCAGTGACACAGTGAATCGATTCATGATTTTGAAAATGACAAGTATATTTGTGTTAAACATATTCCCTTGAATCATTAGTTATTGTTATAAAATTAAATACTTTTTAAATAAATCCCCCCTTTTTTGTGTGTTTCATTTCCTCTTTCCAGTGACTGATTTAGCCAACCGGAAGAAAAGTTTTCTTTTACATGTAGGAATAGAACGTATATTAATTTATTACAATGAGAACAGGTCAAGTGAACCGATGAAACGTATTCTTTTAAAGGATGAAATATATTATTATTACTATAAAAAATCAATAAACACTACAACCCAAATAACTTTTTGTGGTAATAACAAAATACATCATTCGGTAAAATAATACAATTCATTGTGCCATTGATTGTACGTTTGATTGGTACAATCAGTAGGTACAATGAATTTTTTTTCAGTGTATGGAAATTCGATTTTAATCTAACCCAAACACAATCCATCACGAGATTTACTCAGTATTTAAGCTCAAATTCTAAACAATATCTCATTTTTAGTACGAAATTTTAGTCGCATGGTATGATATTTTTAAGACTTTTTAATTCGAGTCTTTTAAATAGTGAACTTAAAATAGGGTGTGACAGCTGTCTAAAAAAATGATGAAGACTAACATAAGCAAAGGTTCTTATTCACAGACTAAGCAAAGAAAAAAATTTCTTATATAAACGAATAATTTTTACCCGATTTATCTTTTTATTTTAATTTGAAAGCTGAAAACCATTTCTTTTTTACTGTTCTACCTCATTTTGACGAAATGAAAACTAACGGCCCTGCAATTCAAAATAATAGCGATTTTTTGTTTATCCTTTCAACTTTGATGGTGATTTTTCGACATTATTCCATTTCAGAGATTTTTCAAATTAACTTTGGTTTTGGTTTTGAAAGTAAATTTAATGCTGCCTCGAATGCATTTTTGTTGATCGAAAATGAATTTAAATTGTTTCATTGAAACAGAGTTTCGTGAGTTTAAAATGTTAGGAATTTTGAGGTAAATTTGCGTATGCACATGAAGCTTTTACTCATAAATTTCAACTTTAATCATTAAATATAGAAACATGGTTAGGACGGTGCTTTTACTGTAAAGTATTTAAAAAAAGGGGACTTCATGATACGCTGTACTAAACAAATGCATATGTGATCATTTCACTTACTTTTGTTTTATTTGGGAAAAAATAATAAGGCTATTAACAATGCTGAATTTGCGCATACCAACTTTAAAAATTGGCAGTGAAACATAATTCACGAGAATAGAGTGTTCGTTGAAATTCAAGAAATAGAAATCGAAAAGTGTTTCTAGTGTTCTAATGTCCGAACCTTCGAAAATCAGAATGAATACAGACGTCAAGTTATATGAATTCTGCGTCATAAATACAAATTCATTTCAATTTGTTAACAATGGCATTCCTAGAAAGGAATTGATGATTATGTTTCTGAATATGAATTTTTAACGTCTGAATTCATTTTCGGTTATTCGGGTAGAATGCAAGGCAGTTCGTGAATCGAAGAAGAATCAGTTAATACATAATGATGGCGACCAACGTTTGTTTTACGGTCAATAATGGCAGTCGCCCGATTTGTAGTAAGGCTGATGATACCATGTCAATCAAGAAGATAATGAAATTCGAACACTGTGAACACTTTACTATTTCCATACCCTAAATTTCGATGAACACACGAATTCTGGTTCACACCAGCAATTTTGAGAGGTGCTCAATTCAAGTTTTAAACAATCATTGTAGCATTTGTTACAACCTTATTATTTTTCAATTTTAGTCATAAATCAAACAAAACTTATCGCGAATATCAGATTCTTTGCATTTCTTTTTAAACTAGTTAATCTTGGAGCCAAAATTTCGAATGAGATTTTTAAAGGTATACAGTAAAGACATCTTGTTAGCATTTTGATTCCAAATGTTCACAATTAAAATTCCAGTATAATCGAAGATCACTTTTTCACTGAAACTTTTCGAATTCTCGATTTTGTGGATAAACGAAGCACGTGAATGTATAAAAACGTACACTTCGCAGATATAGATAAAAAAGTTACTTCTTGTTTATTGGTGTTTATATACATACTATTTGTTATTTCTTCATTAGATGTGCAAAACTCTAATGATCACTTTTGCTTTTGTATTCTTTTCACGGTTCTCAAAATTGGTTTCGTTAATTCGAGTTCAATAAAAATGTTTTTAGCAATACTCAGTATCTCTTCTTTCCATGTGCAGCGAACGAGTAAACACGGCATAGTTAAATTTGTCAAAAGTTCCTGCAATTTTAAAACTAACATAATTCTGACAATTTTCATCAATTTTTATCTTATAAATTTGCTATCCTATACAATATCCTAAAAATGCATTCGACATAGTATTAAATTTATTTTCAATTCGTTAATCAGAAAAAATCTTCAAGATGAAATAACAGACAAAAAATCATCAAAGTGGAAAAAATAAAAAAAAAAGATCGCCAGAAATTTCAAACGCAGTTCCGTATGTTTTCATTTCATCAAAATAAAACATGGGAGTAATTATTCACAAGAACCTAAAGATGATTTTTTACCCCAATTTAGATGAGGTAAAATTTAGATGAGGTTTGTTACACCGTGTAATATTCAGGTAAAGTAACGTTGTTTTGTAATATGCATTTTATTTTTTTAATAATGCATGTAATTGTGTACATAATGTATATACAATGTTTATTGGTTTTTATTTTTTTTCATTTATATTTTATTCCAGGGATATCATGATATAGGTACAAACGATAAATATGGTACAAATATTTAAATTTTTATTTTATAAAATTATTTAAATGAAGGAAACGTTATTAAAATTAATAGTCGAGGTATATTTATATGAATCTGGGTAAACTATGGATAAAATATTGAAGGTCAATTTTGAGAAAAATAATTTAAAAAATTCAACACCACCGTTTTGTTAACCTCGAATATTTTTTTTCCTTATACCATTCAGTGTTATGGTCTCTACCAAATGCTATACATACGATAGTTTATGCTCCGATTTCGGTAAGGGTATATTTCTTTCAATGCATAGTAAATTTTTCAATTTACCAGAACACATCGAAAAATATTTTTTCCGAAACAAATAATAAGTGTTTCCTATTTTTCAATAAAAAAGAATATATCGCAATATTATACAAAATTGTGACACGTCCCTTTTGGTTCACATGATTTCATGTGGAATCGGTCCTTAATATATATTGTAATCTTTTACTATGGTACCTTACGGCAATGCAGGCTTTAAAATCTCATAAAGACACTTTAACAATGCAGTTTTATTGCATTCAAGTTCGGATATAATTAGAATGAACAATTAAAAACATAATTCACAAAGCTGAATGACTTTGAGCGTTTACTTTCTCTATAATCGTATTTACGATATAATATGATTTTGAGTTCAAAATGAAAAGCATATACATACAAACGATTTTAAAAAAATATTTCCAAATTCTGTGCAATATATTATAAAAAAGACAATTCTTATAATTTTAGGGAATCTTAATAAAAATAAAAATAATTCATATTTTAAAAAGGGAAATTCCAAAAGCTTAAGGTAAACGAATGTTTATTTTTATTCAATTCAGGTTGTAAGTGTCATTAGCTCTCAGTTCACTAAATTTAACGGGTCAAATATGGCATATTTATAATAATATTAATTTATAAATAATATTATTACATCTTTTTCGCTCATGTGTTTTCTGCACACTATGTTATAAATATATTTTGTAATTTATAAATTTATAATCCATCAAATATTGTGAATAATTTATTTCATGTATTCCTCTCGTGCTTGACGTATTGAACAGCGAAAGAAGTACCTTAAGAAAATAAATAAAATATACACGTTAATAAACATAAAAAATCTTATTTTACGAGCTATAAGATTTTTAACAAGTGATATAATGCGTCCGGCAAGGATTTCATTGCATTCTAAGTCGATATGTGTTTTATTATGACGCAGATTTTTTCAAAAATTTATTTGAAAGATACACGGAAAAAAATTACTAGTTGGGTTCACTACTTGAGTAGTAAAATAGGGACCAGACATCTTTCGTAGTTGTTCTTACTATTTAGATAGTAAGGCCAGCCATTTAAGTGATAACGCCAACTACAAAAGATGTCCGTTCCGTATTTACTGCTCAAGTAGCAAGTTCAACTATCTATAACATAATAATAATGACGTGAATTGCTGTAAATGGTTTTCAATTTTATTTTCGAACAGTATTTAGCTAATTAACTGAACAATTGATCGGAATGAAATCCAACGCCATCCAACAAGTTAAAGTAGTTTAATGTTTTTGCCATTTGAATGCCAAAGTTATATAATGAAGCTACAAAAAGGAATAGCTTCAAACTGCAAATGATCTCATTTGCTAATTGATGAAAAAGTTGAAAACATTTCAAGTGGAAATGTCAGGAAATTGGGCCTTCGTTTGCGTTCTCTAAACAAACAGGCGCATAGAAAAATCTAATAAAAAAGACAACATACCGTAGAAATCGATATCGACGATGATGAATACAAACTCTAGTGGCCGATAAATCGTTGATGCAACGCCTGGGTCGTCTAGAACCGTCCAGGTTCGTCGAGAAACTCGTCCGAACTTCTGTATAGGTAGGAAATGAAAAATGCCCACGTTGAAATTATAAATGAATCTCTTGTCGGAAAAGAAACAAAGTACACGCGTGAAGTGCACATAGAAGTTTTATCTTCATTTTTTAAATTACTTTTCCACACGATGTACATTTTACGGAAGTGGATTGAAAACTGTTAAATTATTTTTGAAACAAATTATTTTTTAAAATTTCAAATCTTATCATCCACTTTATCAAAGACGTCATTCGAGGAAAATAATGCTAAATAATATAGTACAATGTTGTACTACAATATCGTTATACCGTTATTTGTAGTTAGAAATTCCATAAAACGAATTTTCTAATTATGAAATATATATCGGAATTCACGATTTATACTTAGATGTGTTTATTTGTTTTAACCAGGTGCTGAAAATTACTCTTAAGTCATCTTCAACACTGCTTGTTGTAATAACTATGTAGTATTAAAATGTCTATTTACTTGTGTAATGAATTGTTATCACGGTATATCGTCAATGAAGATTCATATTACTCAGTAGTGAAGTTAAAAATTAAAAACCTAATATTGTACCTGCACAAACCAATCCTAATGAACAAAATAGTTATATTTGTATCAAGGGCGTAAAACTTATTTTATGCCCCAGGAGGCGGAAAATATGCGTTTTTCGCCCGCACGTGAGGGCGTAAAATGAAAATTTTACGTCTAGTTCATCTAAAAGGTATTTTTTTATTCCACAGTAGTGTTCAAATTACATGAAAATAATCAGACCTAATACAACAACGTAAACCTGATCGAGTTATATCCTGACTATATTAGTTTAAATCTCTTTGATTTTATTTTTGACAAATTTTGTGAAATGCAGATTTAGTTTTTGAATATGGAAACCGTTTTACATAACACCTGTCAGTGGGAGAGATACATTGCCCACGATAATTGACCTATTAGTTCGTGACTTAGTGCTATTCGGTATGCACGTACGCAAAATAACGAGAACGATATTCCTTTAATATGTTCAATCATTACTTAGTTCAATCATTATATCTCATTCAGCAGTGATAAGGTAATAAAATGAATCGTTTCGCATCACAGTTATTCCTGAATAGTCCATTCAGAAACCGTGAATTTTAAATGTTATGTGAAGCAATCAGTATCAATATCTCAATACACTTGGCAGGCACATACATAATAAAGTAATTCGATATTTTGAATTTTGAGCACGGTGAATAAATTTTACTTTTATTATTCCACTAATTGCAATTTATTTTTAATTTTAATAAACAACAATAATTGATGGCTCTACATTATTTTTGTGTTAATTAAATTTCTCTGCATTATCGTACGTAGAAACTCCGTACACTGAAAAAAAATCCTTAGTTGATTTGAAACTACTTTTTAAGACTACTTTTTAACTGCTGAAAGTATTTCAATAGGTCCTCCACGAAATTTTATAGGTTATAGTTACAACCATAAAGGAGTTAAACCAACAAAAAATATGGTTATGGAAACGACATTTTGGCAGTTAATTCTATTACATTTAAAATATTTTTTAGAGTCTAAATACCGAGTACACTAAAAACTATTCAACATGCTGGAGCAATATATTTTTAATTGAATTTAGCAGAACTACATTTTTAGATTTTTCTTGACGGTAGTAACTGCAACTTAAAAAAATTTCTTCAAGCGTAGCCAAAAAGTAAAATTGGTTTTCCTTAGTAACTTCACAAAGTAAACTAACAGTTTATAAATGTACGTAATACCAAAATTGCTTATTTGTGATAAACTGGAATATTTGAACATTTCTTTTGCTAAACCATTAATAACACAGAATTGACGACGGCGATTTTGTTTTTGATTTACAATCCCCATTATTATACTGTGGGAGTGGGGATTTTTAAACGAATACCCAGTTTCGTAGTATTTTTGGGAATGCCCTTTCAGAATCCGAGATCAAAATTTAAATCTCTCTTCTAAATAATTTATTTTTATGTCAAGAATATTTTTTTCATCATTTTTGTTCACATTGAAATTACGAAGAATTATGTTTTCTTCATTCATCGACACATAGATCGTAGAATTTAATACGATATTTTTTGTTTTCGTAAAATAAGTCAATATCACTTTGGAAATTATGATTTTTCACTCGAATATTTTGCAAAAATGAGTGCAGAGGGTAATCTGAAATTCCAACGAATACTGATAAACGTAAATGTTTCTTTTTTTTTTGTTCTCGCTAAATCTAGGTCTAGATCTGGTATTAGATTTTCGAAATTCAACGACAAATCCATTATTGCGGTCACAATTTTGAAAATATTACGAACTAAATGACATTGTCCATACATAGATTGTCGAGGTCGATAAATTCGAATCTGATTTGTGAAACCCAAAATGGGTTACCCAGTAGGGCGACCCACATTCGTAAAAAAGGAGAAAAATGCGTTGAAATCGTACATTCTTACGTTTTTTAGACCTCTAAATTGGAATCAGTTGTCCGAATTTCAATAATCCAGACTAATACAATATGTTTAAAATTGTTAATATCGGGTTTATTACGTGATTGATTCAGGATCTCGTATCGAAATAAACGTCTTAGAATTCCTATTTTTTTTCCAATAAACATTTTCTTTTTATACTTTCAGCACAACCCAAAGAAAACATCGTAGACATGGTTGATTTATTTCTTTTGGGCTTTTTGTTTTGAGCGAATCTCCTTTTCTAATGAAAAATAATCATTTTTAAATGTCTTTTTCTATTCAAACGTATTGGCAATTTTCACACCTACGAAATTGAAAAATATGACGCATCATGGGCGTAGAATTTACGCTTCGATGGGTGATTGCACGCCTGAGGGACGACGATGCCGGCCGTTGCAGTAAAACTCCTATTTTACGGCTTTGGTACGAAAAGTACTATTATGATGCCAACCAAAAATATACTCTAAAATTTTAGGATTTTTGTGCACCGAAGGTTGAAGAAATACGAGAAGTTACCTCGAGATGTCAACGTCATTAAAGAAATATTTTCCCGAAATTTATCATTTTTGACATAACAGCCGCCATATTTAATATTCTAAAAGAAATATTTCCGTTTTGAGCTCAGTTTCTTAACGAAGACACCCTTAAATACCGGGAAACAAGGTATTCGTTAAAAAATGTCCGCTCCTTAATTATAATAAAGAGGTTTGAAAATAAATTAAAAAATCGTAATTCTTCGTCGTTAATTGATTAATTATGCTGATTGAAACCCTCAAATTTTCACAGGCAAATTTGTACAGTATTAGCATTTTTGAAAACATTTTTGAAACAGTTATGTGTATAATTGCGTTTATTCATGTTTTCATTTATGAGATGTACTCTTAAACATATTTTTTCTTCCTATTTTTTCAGAGTACTCTCAAGGTATATTTTCGAAGGTTTTAAATTATTTTTCCCCGAGGGTGGACATCTCTGTTCATAATTGCTGGCATGTTTTGAGGACGATCTATCCTTCAGCATATTTACAGCAATCAGGAAATGACTATTTCTGGACTATTTGGCGAATCCTACCATGGTTCACATAATGAAGCAAAAGTTTGCTCAAAATTTAATGCATAAAATTTTAATCGCAGTCTAATATAATTATTATACAAACAGTAAAAAGAAATCAGGTAAAAATGATATAAAGGAATAATTACGCTACAAAAATGGAAACTGTTATATTGAGAAATTTGCATTTATATTATGTATTTTATATTGTGTATCACAGCTCTCAGATAAAATTTGTGACCTCATATTTTAGAGGTTTTGTAAGGCATAAATTTTCCTAGAGATCACTTTAAGAGCTCTCTCTGATAAATACCTAAGACATCTTACCGTTTTTAAGACTTCCCAAAGAGCTATTAAAGATGTCTTCTTGCTTTTTTTTTGTTTTATTTAAAGCTTTCAAATCAGTTACAGCTTTATTCACTTTACACTGTAAGAAATACGCTTATAACAAATTAGATTTTCTGTAATCGTAGGTAATTTTATATCTTCTTGCTGTTTGGGTAAACGTACACCTTAAATCTTGACGTATAAATATATTAAAAATATTCGAAGCTTCACAAACATCAATGCGAATTTTATTTTTATTATTGGTTTTCAAATCACTATTATTTTTGTTATTAACGTAAAAATATGTTTTACAGCTAAAAAATATTATTTTATTTATTTCGAAAGATTTGTGTGAGATTGATTTTCATTTATATTAAATAATTAAAATGCACAATTCGACAAACAAATATACCGACTCAAAAGAGAGGAGAACTGACTATTAATTCATAAATCTTATTAGTAAATTTTATATTGGATCCACCAACTACTTCGGAATTTATCTGTTCATGTTTATCATTTCTAAATAGCATAGACTATTTAGCAATGAACTAGTCTCAAACATTATTCAAATTTGCTTATTTTTATCGTATTTGTTTTTTAATACTTTGTTCTGTATCAGTCAAATTCCCATTGACAAATACCCCTTCATCAATTCTGCAGAGTGGTTGAATAAATTGCACAGAAGAAGGAAGGGATCATGTTACATAATCTGTACGCTTTTCGTAGAATGGACTTTTAAAATAGTTCTTGACATGGTAATTCCATTGCTTTTTTTTAAAGTGTTGATAGGCAAACTTAAAACAATTAAAAACTCCTATTTCTCTTGCCGAAGATGTAACTAATCACTTATAAAAACTATTATGAGTTGTAATATCCCAAAACCTTCGAAATTATTGAATATTTCGCTGATTGCTTCATTGGAACTTGAGTGAAATATACAATTAATTTCGAACGTCGAGGGGTATTGGAAGGATTATTGTTCTTGTCGTGATTTTCATGCAATCGTCGTGCAAAATTTGCGACCTTGCACCAGCTTCAAATTGCAAATCGACTTATCTTCACCTAGCCTTTTTAAAAATGTCTGTCAAATGGATGAGAAATAATTGATAGACTATGGGGGTATTACTGCTTTGGTTATTTCACAATCAAAGCAACACTCGACTTGAAGTTGTAGCAATGCCATGAATATCGTATGCTGATTGGGCAAAATAACTTTCAGAAAAATAACCACGTTAATTTTTGGAATCACCTGGTAGTTTGACGATGTTCATAATGGATCATAATCCGACTTGATGGTCATCAAAGTTATTGTCAGTAATGATCATGCCAAATTAGTTTAAAAAAAATATATATATATATCTTCTTTTCCGTATAATGTTTTCTTAAGTGAAAATGTATTTTGTTGAAAAAAATTGTTTCTTGAATTACGAAAATAATTGAATTTGGTTAAAAAATAAAAACCATATAAACGTTTCGACCTATTTATTTCTGGTCCTCTTCAGATAAAACTACAATATTACAAAGTACTATTTTAATGATGACATATAATAATTATCTTTTAAGTCAAAAAGGGATCAGTATATAAAAAAAAAATTGTTTTGTTTAAAAATTATGAATTTATTCTCCTTGCCTTGAGTAAAAAAGTTATCTTCTTCTGTTTGTCATAAAAACTTAAAATAAATAAATAAAACATATATTTTACATATTTTAAAAAATAAAAATTATAAGTTTTAAGAAAAAACTTAGTAAGGTGAATAAAAGAGCACTTAAACACGAACATTTAACCAGAACGAGGGATATACACAGACTGATCGCTCTTTGACTTTAACAACGACTTTACAAAATGTCAATAAGGTTATAAATATACATGAAAGAAAAAAATTTCAAAATTGCTTTTATAAATAAAGTAATATTGAATTTTCACATTAATTCAAAATAGTCATCCGGTAGTAATGATTTTTCAAATCTTATGTTCACTGCGTTATTATTAATTTTAATGAAATAATTTTCAATATGTTTTCTTTTGTTATTGTTGCGTTCAGTAGCTAAGATTTTAATATTGTTATAATCGAAGTCATGTCCTGTATTAATTCTATGTATAGTTAATCCCGTAAATTTTGTTTGATTGCCCAAAATATTCGTTTTATGTTCATAAATTCGTTTTTTAAGTAATCTTCCTGTTTGTCCAATATATACACAATTACAATGTTTACATTTAATTTCATAAACTACTTTTATTCAATTTGTCTTTAAACGGTTTTATTCCTCCGATATTAATGTTGTAGGGTTTATGTACTATTTTAATATTCTGTTTATTAAAAATCTTTTTAATATCTTCAGAAATACCTTTGATATAAGGAATGATCATGCCAGATGATGAAAAACATCACAGTGGATAACAATTTGTAGCATAATATAATACGATAGTGATTATCATCCTGATCGTGCAGATCATCTTATATCCTCATCGTCTCATGATATAATACGAATAGAGTAAAGTGGTTCAGTTTATTAAAGTGACCAGCTAATATAACAAATGACTAAACATTTTAACTCTCGAATCAAGATGCAACATCATGCTGTAGCCCTCTCTCTCTCCTTAACTACTAGAAGTAAAAGCGATTTACATTTTTCACGAGTGCAATTTGTACATAAAAGTAGACACTTTTCTCTTCTACCTACTCATTAGTGCTTCCAGAAGAGGTTTCGAAGGGTAGACATGCTGTTGGATAGAGTGGGATGTTGAAATAACGCATGCAGCACCAGCGTGAAAGCTGCATATCCAGCACTTACACTCTAGACAATCGCTTACATCAAAACCCGAGTCTGCACTACAAGCCCTTTCGAATGGCGCGAATAAAAAGAAGTGAATAGCAATTCCATCGATGCGTCTGCACTCATCTCCGTGGAATAATTGCATATTTCGAATTCGGGGTGTGTACATGCGCTCGAGGAGATCTGAATTTAATGAAAACAGCGAAGGGCGCGATTTACAGAAGCTCGCGCAACCCTGCAATGCCTTTATGCTTCGGAATGTCGGTCCTCTTGGAGTTCGAAGCGAGATGCTAACTTTAGCATTCAGCGAGAAAATACCTTTGTGTTCTTGGCAGCTCTCGCTCGAGATGGTATGTTTTATGAATGCACGCATTTCGAAATTCGAATGGCAATCTTTTACTCGTTAGCAGGTGTACCAGAGTACCATGCACGCATTATACGATTGAAGCACAGAATAGCATTGTGACGATCGATGTTGCTTTAAAAGTCCAACTGAATTCGGTCTCGAGAGTTTATTTCGCGGGAGCATGCGATTGGTTCAATTGCTTTTTCCCACGGCAAGATTACATAACAATGGAACGTGACGAGTTTCTTGGTTTTATACAAGTAAATATACGTGCCGTCAGAACTACCTTGTAACCACTGCACTCAACATTCTTGATAAAATGATAGAGAAACAGTACACGAGAAAAATGATGGTGCAAAACCAGCTTGAACCAGAAAAAATTCAATTATTTTGGAGTAGAATTTCATGCTGACGCATTTTGTTGATTTTCTTGACAGCTTAATAATTTAGATGAAGTAATTTTGGAGGAGACGGTCTTGTAGAACAAGTTTTAAATATAGGTTGACGTTTCAGTCGTTGATAACAGCCCTCTTCAGGATTTATTCATTTTGTTACTTCGACAAGTTCAAAATAGACTGCAACCTTTTGCAAAACTTGTTCTACAAGATCACTAAATTATTTTGGAGTAGGTATAATACTTTTAAGATATTAGTCGTATGTTAAAACCTCAAAATCCCCCACCATTAAAGGAAGATGGGGTAAACCGGAACAACGAAACTTTGGAATAAATAAAATGTGATGGTTATTGTTTTACAAATGTTAGTTTGTAAAACAACTATTTTGCAAGAGACACGTGGTTCACTTTACTTATACTTTTTTGTACTCTGTAGATTGTAAAAATAAATACTTAGCATTATTACTAAAAGTCAGCCAATTCATAGTGTATAAGTCCTTGTCTAAGTGATCTTATGTGAGGAATTCTTTCAAACTTTTAATATTTGACATATATGAAAAAATTAATTTCCCCTTTTGATGGCATATCAATCAGCTTTGCACCATTTTTTAGAAGGTTTAAAGGAGTAAAAAAAGAAGGGAGCCAATCATTTTTAAACAAAGTTTTACTTGTTATGAAATTTGTTGATATATCTAAAACACATAACTAATAAACTATTTTAATGCAATTTTGTCTCTAGGTTAAGAATATGACAATAAAACTGGTCCATCATTCATATTATTGCCGGCATCTTAAAGGATACTTTTAAAAATTGGATTTTCGTGAGTTATTTTCAAAAATATTTTAGCAGACATTTAACGAAATAAAATGTTATAAATGAACAAGAAATTATCATTAAAGGGGCTAGCAGGATAAGAAGGTCCAATCTGCCACAGCAGGGATTCAGATGAATGAAATTTTATCCTTTTCTATGTCGAAAACTCCCTATCCCTAGAATTGCGCTCGCTATAGAAAGAATGTGAATTTTCAGTTTTTATTTTTTATTTCGTAGCCAAATTATGCAATCTTTATAGAAAAATTCATGCGTGTAAATAATATTAGAGTGTAGCTACGAAAATTTTTTCAAGTAATTTGACTTCATAGAAACTTTTTAAAAAATTCATAAAAAATTCAAACCGGATCAAACTATTAGATCATCAAAATAATTAGAAGTCACCAAAGTAAAAACTGACGTGTTTTTCTATAACACGCTTAATGGTGGAGTTAAGTAGTTGAAGATTTACAAAAATGATTGTATTTTTATAAAAAAAAATATTTACGAAGTTATTTTGGTGACTTTCCATCTCAATGTAGCTATATAAAACCTGAAAATAAAAAAAAAATAATAGTTTGATCCGGTTTGTTGGTAATATCTTGGCATCTACTTAAGTTTCGACAATGATATATCAGCCAATTTTGAAGCTAATTTCAAGCCCTACAAATTATCTTTGAAACACTTTGACCAAAAATGAATATTTCTCAGGTTAGAGCCGATAAAAAGAGAAAAAATGCATATTTTTGCGGTTTTTCGCCTCTAACTCGTTTCGTTCAACAGCTAGTGAATTTTTTATATGAGAAAGTTGTAGAGCTTAAAAAGAACTACAATTTAACCTCCTAAGTTGTTACGTTTTGATAGAAATTGAGCAAAAAAATGAGAAAAATACCGTTTTTATTTTTTATTACTATGGCGCACCACTTTTAAAAATCTGAAAAAAATTGACCATATAGATTGGCCTAAAATATATCTTCTTGAATTTTTTCAAGAGGGTTTTTTTTTAAACGGGAGAAAACATGTTTTAAATTTTTTATGAATTTTTTAAAAAGTTTCTATGAAGTCAAATTACTTGAAAAAATGTTCGTAGCTACACTCTAATATTATTTACATGCATGAATTTTTCTGTAAAGATTGCATAGTGTGGCTACGAAATAAAAAATAAAATTGAAAATTCACGTTTTTTCCTATAGAGAGCGCAATTTTGGGGATAGGGAGTTGAGAATTTCTGAGAATTATTATTTTTCGATATAGAAAAGGATAGAATTTCATTCATCTGAATCCCTGCTGGGTTAGATTGGACCTTCTTATCCTGCTAGACCCTTTTCTGCAAAAAATGTTCATTACATTTTTTTCTTAATTATCATACTATTTTTTGTTTTTGGTTTTGTTTATGGTTATGAAACTACAAAATTGTGCTTTTAAAGAATACAATAGTTATTTTTGTACCGTTAGAAAAAGAAACATAAAATTGTACATTACATTATCTTGAAGTTATCTGATTTTTAGCGTAGAATAAATTAGCATTTTTATTATTCGAAGAAACTTAAATTACCGAGCAGACATGCACCATATTGGAAACGACGATTTGAATTTCATATATTTGATCCGAGAGTCCCGTTTAGAAGCCCCTAAAAACTATTATAAATACTATATTAACTGTATTGATCAGAACCTTCACCCTAAGGAACGATTAAACTTAATATAATATTTCAGATTCCAATAATTTTGAGTTTTTCCCGATTTTCTACTTTTGAATACTGACTATTTCGTTGTGAATATTCGTTAAAATAGATAATGAAAAATTGGCAGAACACAAAATAATAATTTAATAAATAGAGCCATTTCAAGTCCGTTTCTTTTCTGTATACAAATACAATTACTTCCCAAACGGACATTTTAAACAGTTAACAGATTGTTTTTTTTGTTATAATGAATTGTTTGATAAACAACACGTTTTGAAAAATCTGAGTTGCACTGGAATCTCACTCAGTCCTGCGACGTCTACTATAGGCTACACGGTTCAGCATTGCATTTTTTGAAAGATGTATACATCTCCAAACATAATACCGATATATGCTCAGATTAAAAAAAATGTTTTCTACAGCTACAAAAAAATGTCAATGCAGTGTGCAGAAAAGTATTTGAAATTTGGCATTTACGCACGTCTGATGAAAAATAACTATGCAATTCCATCATATTCACACTGCCAAATTTGTCTACGCTCCTTATTTTAAAGGATAATTGTCAGTTCTGCGAATATTAAAAGTTTGAAAAAACTCCTCATATTCGTTAAATCTTACTTTCAATCAAATTTCTTACCTCATTCCCGATTTCAGTCGCATTTCTTGTATCAATTTTTGTATCACTTTTTACTGTATTGAAATATTTTGTTATTTCTAAATGTTCGTTTTTTAATGTAAAAATAAAAATGAAGACTTTTTTGGACTCAGAAATATAGTGCAAAATGTGTTTTTTAAGAAACCCTCGAAATACACTCCGTTTTTTTATATAAATTTGAAGAAATAGCGAAGCAATGTTCAAAAGGTGTTTCATGAGGCAAATCGAAATTTATTTACGAGTTAGAACGCAATATTATAATTTTGTAATTTCTTTTCATTTTAAATGAGATTTATTTTGACGATTCGGAAACAAAGTTCTGTCAGATAGTTCGAATTTCGTTCTTACTCGATTATACTATGTCACTTTGTTTATAAATATTTTAATTAGAATAAAAATCTTTTGTTGTGAATGGCATACATCTGTTAGTTTTTCTCTAAAATACTGAAATGACTTCAATAATGCTGAAAAATACGATGAGTAATAAATAAAAAACAAATGTTCCTATTTACCTGTTTTGGTTTTTCCGAAGAAATGTAAATTTTTCATTTTGGTATTCCAATAAAATACGTACAAACACCGTAAAAATTGTTTTATCTTTAGGAAAAGTTGCAGAATGATATCAAGTTTTAAATGGCACTTGTTTCTGGTCGAGTAGTCTCACTTTTCTGCCATAAATAATAAAACATAGAAAGGGGTTTTCCGCTTTACCCCGTCTTCTTGTATGTGTAGAATAACCATTTGAAATATGACAAAATCTAGTAGTAAGTAATGAACATTTTTCTCATTTACCAGTAACACCTTTTTGGTACAATATGTTTTTAAGTGAGAGCCATCTAATTATTCAAACTAGCCGGTCGTTAATGCGGCAACGGCTTTTGACCTTACTACACCCTGTTCACAGAAGAAAAATGAGTACTTATTTTCGTAGATTTAAAACTTTTGCTGAGACAAATAAGTGACCATTTTTAATCAGTATTTACTAAATTTCTATAAGTGGGCTAACTACACTTGTATTGTCAAAAAATAAAAAAAAAAACAATCCTTATATCATCTTAAAGTAAGTACATTAAAGACCTTTCAGTAATCTTCTTATTAAACAAAAAAAATAACACATAGTTTAATTACAAAAAGATCTAAAAGAACAAATATCAATGGGATGAATTAATTAATAGTATAAACTAGTGTTTGATCGAACGATTTTAAAAACGGTGCATTTTTTATAAAAAAAAATGTTTTATAAAAACTGTGCATTATACATAATAAAAAATGTAACAAAAAATATCAATTTTTTTAATGTTACGGACGGAGTTAACCCCAACATACGGAATAAACTTAATATAGACGGTTAGATCTACTACTTAAGTAGTACAATGCCGGACCAAACAACTTTTGCAGCAGTTTTTACTATTTTAGTGAGCCCAACCGTTCAAGTAGTAACAGCGTGTGTAAAACAGGTCGGGTCCAAACTTTACTACTGCAGTAATAGTCCTATAGTTAACCCATTTTCAGCACATTCTCTTTGTCTTTTAAACAAATCAAAAACATTTTTGAAAATGGAAGAAAAACAAAAAATAAATATTACAACAAATTAGAACACTCACCAAGCATTTATGAACAACTCTGGTTGAAATGCAAATAAGTTTTGCCGAAGCATAATAGTTTCCTTCTTAACCCATTAACGCCGAGGTGATCAGAATGTTTACTAACTTTTCAACGCGTTTATTTATTATGTAATCGGACCAAAAAAATAATGCAATACCTTTACTCCTATGCAAAATTTGATGCTCTTTCAGAATCTGAGCTCAAAATTTCAATTAGACACTGAGAAAAAAAAATATGGCCGTTTTAAACGTGAAAAACGTGAAATTTTTCGAAAAAAATATTTTTTCGCATTTTTTTTTCACAATGATACCGCAAAGGTATCGACTTTCTACTATGATCAGATGTGATCATGGCACTCGAACATTAAGAGGATTTTTTTTCAGAAAAATTCATCGACGCGTTTTTGCAAAATGGCGGCGGGAATGAAAAAATTTTATAAAAATCTTAATCTATTGTTTTTTTTAAAAACTATAAAGTTTAGACAAAAATTTCTAAGAACAAAAATGTCTTAAAATTAGTCAAAGAACACTCTCAAATATTTTCAGAATTTTTTGAGAGAATTTTTGTTTTTCGAAAATTTGAAAAAATCAAATTTTCGAAAAAATGTTTGAAAAAATTTATGAGTGTTCCTTGACTAATTTTAAGATTTTTTTGTTCTCAAAACCTTTTTCGTAAAGTATAAAGAAAAACCTTTTTCTTGAATTGTACATAAAATTTTGTTTCTATCTACACGGATAGACCCAAGGTGTAATTTTCGTACCACCCCCTACATTTGATAAAGGTACTAGAGAGTTTGTACCCGAAACGTACCAAAGTGTGCACCGAAATCGTCCGAAGTTGTCTGACTATAGCACGGTGAATACGGGACGAAAAAAGTACGAAGTGCGCGTATATATCGTGCATATAGTCCGTGACAAAATCGTCCGATAATTACACCTTTGGTATCTCCGTGTACCACTACAAAATTCACGAACAATCTCGTACATCCTTTCACTTGTGTATTGCCTCATATGTTCTATACAATTTATACATGAATTATAAGTAAAGCATATAATAAAAATATTGGTTTTCACTTTTTCAATACATTTGTTATGTCACGAAAACGTTCAAAATCTTCTGCTTCATGGCATGCAGAGTATGAATCAGATTTATGTACAATTCAAGAAAAAGGTTTTTCTTTATACTTTACGAAAAAGTTTTTGAGAACAAAAAAATCTTAAACTTAGTCAAGGAACAGTCACAAATTTTTTCAAACATTTTTTCGAAAAATTATCAAAAATTATCTCAAAAAATTCTGAAAATATTTGAGAGTGTTCTTTGACTAATTTTAAGACATTTTTGTTCTTAGAAATTTTTGTCTAAACTTTATAGTTTTTAAAAAAACAATAGATTAAGATTTTTATAAAATTTTTTCATTCCCGCCGCCATTTTGCAAAAACGCGTCGATGAATTTTTCTGAAAAAAATTCCTCTTAATGTTCGAGTGCCATGATCACCTCTGATCATAGTAGAAAGTCGATACCTTTGCGGTATCATTGTGAAAAAAAATGCGAAAAAATTTTTTTTTCAAAAAATTTCACGTTTTTCATGTTTAAAACGGCCATATTTTTTTTTCTCAGTGTCTCATTGAAATTTTGAGCTCAGATTCTGAAAGAGCATCAAATTTTGCATAGGAGTAAAGGTATTGCATTATTTTTTTGGTCCGATTACATAATAAATAAACACGTTGAAAAGTTAGTAAAAATTCTGATCACCTCGGCGTTAATGGGTTAACCGCTTGTTAAATAATTAAAATAAATGAATTTATATCTTGGTTTTGACGGCATATTTACAAGGGGTAATTAAAGTAATAAATAATCCTTTAGTGTTTGCGATGGAACCACTATTTGTATATCAAAATATGATTTTTTATATATGTACATAAATAGATAGCCAGAAAGATGTGAAATCATCGCTACCGGCAATCCCGATTTTACTTACTGTATATATTTAATTTATAGGAAACGATCGTATGTGGGTTCTGTTTCCCTCTAGCGACAACAATTGTAATCAAATGCCTATTTCTTAAAGATTAACGAACTTTTGTTAAAAATAGGTTTCGTCCCAGGATCCCGTTTGGACTCCATCCCTGCCCTAGACATATTAGAAACAAAATTCGTTCTAAAAAATTACTAAGTTGAGATTTTAAATAACATTAGTAAGGGAGAAACCTACTAAAGCTATTTTAGTACATATCGACTAATATGGTAAACGAGATATCGTTTTACCCAGTGCGTATATGCATTATTTTCCAGTTTTAAAATGCGAATAAGTTTTGCCGAAGCATAATAACTCTGGTTAAGATTCAACATTGTCATTTAATGGTGACAGTTATGTCATCAGCAAAAGGCGAATATTTTTTTTTAAATCAACATTGCCAAAAAAAACAACAGTAAGTAGATAACAACGCACATAAATATATAATTTAAACAATAAAAATAGTTTTGCTTGTAATATTAACGTTCGGAATATTTCTACTTGAAATCAGGCAGATGTGATATCTCCAAATTGTTTTTCATGATATACCAAAAAAGACATTACAAAATTTACATGGAGATAAAGAGATACTTCCCCGATATTACACGAACGAAAAGTTTTGCTATTTTCTAAATTTTGTATATAATCGTTAGTAATATTGTATTATTAATTTTAAACGTATACAATCATTGAACGTGATGCGTAAACAAAATTTATACTTTTCTACAAAACTGCATTGTTCAAAATTAGCTGCATTCAAAATCTCATTTCTTGCAAAGAAAATTCAGTAATTTAAAGCTTAGAATGCATATACCACCAAAAAGATTATCCATTAGATTATAAATCTCATAATTGAGTGAACTGCAACTGCGTCGACTTATTTATTTATTACCGCGTTTTATCTCGATATTTTCGATAAACAAGTGTTATTGATTATTTTATGCCACGTTAAATATGGACAGAAATTTTCTCTTGGCATTATAAATTTGTATAATTCATAATGCCTTGATCAAAACTCTTTGTTTAACACAAGTACACGTTTGATAATTTAGATGAAATAATAATTAGGAAGACGGTTAAATTATCAACATAAAAATACTTTCTGAAGTTTGGAACAAAGTGTACTGGAAACTGTATTACGTATTAATTGGAATTTAGTTACTATTTACATGAAGTTTAGATCTGGTGAAAACCATTTACTTGGTATTTACACCTGAACAGAAATTTCCGCTACGTTATACTCCGTTATTCAACAACGAAACGATTAAACAAATGAACATACTATGTATTGGTTTACATATTAAGATAATGATTAGGGATTTAATACAATACTAGTATCCAATTTACTAAAAACTAGATATATTAAAACTAGACATTGGGTGACACTGTCAAAAATGTATGCATAATTTATTCATTCTTTCACTCATTTTACATTTCGGTTTCATACTTAATGAACATATTATCCAATATATCAAGTAATTAGTCTTTTAGTACTTATAACAATTTAAAATTACATTGCTAATAGTAAGCACTATTATCGTTACATTCGTTAAACGAAAACCAGCATGTACAAAATATGCAGCAGCATGATATATGGATTATACTGCCCAGTTATCTGAATAACCCTGTACATTTTCTGTGTTTCATACGAAAATCACAACTAGTAAATAGCACAAGCATTAGAATACCGTACTTCTTTCAAACTTATTTTATTTATTTACATAAACAGCAAGATAATCAGTTTTTTTTATTATTTCTGCAATTTTTAATCTCTGAAAAGATTATTATGCATACATCTTAATCCGTACAAGTTTTTACACAATTAATCTTACAAGTCGTTTTTACGTAAAGTAGTGACAGTATTATACATTTAAATTACATGAATTTAGGACCCGTAGAGAATTTTGCAGAGTCAGTTGATACATTAATTATAGATGTAATTAATCCATTAACATTCGAATCATCTATACTTTTTGTAGAACATTGGACACTTGATACACGCAAGACTTGATATAGACGCTGCCATTATTTCTCTTACGGTCGCTTGGGATAACCCTTTATTATTCAGTAATTAGATATGATAAATTGTATATTTACAATGAATAATTTATAATTTATATGTATGATTTATAATAAATATATTTAACCCATTACGCCCACGAGGTCACTTTTTTCAGAGTTCTCCAGATGGGATAAATTTGATCCTCAAAAATGCTTAAAAACATGAAATTGTTAGATTTTTATCGACCTTTCATATCCAAAAATTAGATACAAAAAAACATATTATTACTAAAAAATGAGTTTAAATGTAAAATATACAAAATTGTTGGCGGTTTCATCCGACAGTGGACAAAATTAACTTCAACTTCCTTCTACCTTATAAATTAGTCTCAAGATGATTCCATAATGGGCAGTTGATACGAAACGAAGTGACAAAAAAAATTTTTACATTTAAACCCATTTTTTAGTAATAATTTTTTTTAATAATGGATACCACCATTAATAAGATCGATAAACAATCTATCAATGACATGTATTCAAAAATTGTTGAGGCCCAAATTAATCCTATCTAGAGAACTCTCAATGAAGTGGTGACGAAAGTGTACGCGTAGGCGTTAGTGGATTAAATAAGCAATTTCTTCTGAGTCTGTCGATAGTCTAAAAACAAAAAAGTAACTGACTCCAGTGGATCGTTAATCCAATACTATTCAATAAAATTTGTTGAGGCTATATGAAACTAACAACGTAATTTGGAATCCCGGATTGCCTAATGAGGACTGCTACTACTTATTATAGTAACGCGTGTATTTCGGAACGCAATCAATTCATTGAATTCAAAAGAAATTTTAAAATTAAAGCAAATTAAAATGCCGGAAGTACATTAAAGGGAATTTCAATTGATCGACCTATCGAGGTAAAAATAAAAGTTGCTATTATTCCGTTTAAAAAATGGCTTTAAAATTCTTAAATTCCCGTATATATGCAAGCTTCCCGATTTAATCAAATAAATTTTTTTCTATTAGTAAACATAACGTTACTTATTTTCACATAATTTTATTTTTAATATAATATATTATATAAAATAATATTCCCGAAAATCTGCTAAACTTGTTCAGTTACGTGGTACTTGTCAATAACACCCAAAGGTTAGTATGATATCATTTTCATCTCCTATTTTTATTTCATTTTATTTGTTTTCGTCTCTAGTTTGGGTGTCTCGAAATTTGTATTTTTAAATTTACTATACTATCCGTTTAATATTGAACCAGATATACATTAAATTTAAACTCGATTTTAACAATGATTTATATGGCTTCCTTAATTTTTAGAATATTCAAATTTGTTATTGGGATATTCGTTTTATCGGCTTCTAGCGATATATTGGTTTGCAAAGTTACTTATAGAGGGAAGAAAGCCGAGAGCATCTTTCAATGATTATTACTGATCCGTGACCACGTGTTCTTTTCCAATTCGAAAAATCATCTATATAAGTTCAAAATCGATGACAATTGATTTCATTTTGTAGACGAGTCAAGATCAATATTATGTGTTTTATCACTTTATTTTTTAAATCTAATAACGGTATCAACACAGCCATGCATTTACTTTTAGTAAAATCTCTTCCGGTTAAGAATATAATTTCTCTTCGTTAGTAAAGTGAAATTGCAAAGTGGATACTTATAAATTGAACTCGAAGGATACACAATCAATCTAAGCATACTGCATTTGAAAGATTTATCAATTATATTTTGTAAATTATTAAAGGTATAGACAATATCTTGGACAAACGAACGTCTTCCTAGCAAACCATTCTTCACTCATTGGGTAATCTAATTCCACTATAAAGTCATGTTTTAAAAAATGAAGTGAACAATTTCCTGATAAGGAATATTAACCGATGTTTTTCATAAAAATCATTACGATAATAATGCATTATTGATGTTAAAAATCAATTATTTAAATATAGTAGTAGTATAAGTTTATTAACCCGTATTTGAAATATAAAGAAATTTCTTGAGGGTAGAGTGCACAGTTGCTCAATATATACAGAAACAGGTACGCTACATTCACGCTTCCGGTATGATACACATAAAAAGAGAAAACAAAATACAATAAAGAAGTAAATATATATATATATATATATATATATATATATATATATATGTATGTAAACACGCTCTTAATTACTAACGGAACGCACTATACAGTTATCGGCATATAACGACAGGGACACAAAACTAGGCACTTTAATAAAGATCGAACGAAGCATTGTACATTTCATTAACGCGATATCTACATTTGTGTCGCCAAACAACATTACATTAACATACAACTCTTACATATACCGATAATGACTTTGAACCTTTATAGAATACGGATAAAGGATACAGCTCATAAAACACGACTTTTCTTTCATAAACAACACTTACAATGTTCGCTGACACCATATGAAACTTTTTTACAGATATAAAATTATTTTGCTTTAAACGCACTGCCCGGCAGCAACCGCAAATTCGCAGGCCAACTTAGAAGTCCATTACAAATTGTCTCCTGGCAAAGCACGCGCTGACGAAACCAAAAAGGACCTTCAGCGCACGAGGGTCTGCAGAATGGATCAGAACGGCCATAACATTCTCGTCGGAACAGTTGATCATTATGCTGTTACGACGGAGTCTAGATCTTGAGGGGGCAGAAAGGGGACAGTCCCACAGGATGTGAGTTAATGTCTCCCTTTCACCCGTATTGCATATCGAACACGGCTCATTCGGGTTGTAGGCGTAGTGAGTACTACCGACGCAGAGCGAACGCGAGAATATAGTGGCCGTTCTCATCTGTATTTTTAGGCGCAAATGGGAAAGCTGGCAGCGTTCAGGAGCCAGAGTAGCCATTCCGTCGGAATATTGCCTAAATATTGGGAACTGGATCGATTCCGATAAGAAATAGCGCTGAAGGTCGCGGTTACGCTGAAGAATGGCAAAGGTTTCGCAGGTTGACATTATACTAGACTCCCAGTTAGTTGCCGAGAAATCCTCCCATAGACCATCACAGCTCGGCGAGCCGAGGACCGACCTCAGCTGCACAAGCCAGTTCATTAGCATATCTGTCGTCCCACCAGAGCTGAGCTCATGCAGCCTGACTAGCCCCGCGCGCGCCAAGCTATTTGTTGGTTGACGCAAATACTTTAGTACTAAATTTAACGCTCTACGCACTATTTCGACGGATATTGGATAGAGCCCCAATTCCAGACGCAGAAGATAAGGCGGCGTCGATTTAGGGAGCTTAAGCCATTTCTTAAAAAAGTCAACCTGTACCGATTCTAAAGAGTGAAGATGGCCGAGGGCCCAACAGGGAGCAGCATACAGCAGGGTAGATAATATGGAGGCCCCATAAAGCTTGAGGGCAGCACTGGTTGAATCACATCCAGCTGAAGCCATTATAGCCAAGATAGACGCCGTAGCTTGGCGAGTCTTGGCTATAGCATTTTCAGTTGCCTTCAATCCACTCGCCGATGAGGAGACGATTGTACCTAGATATGGGTAAGTGGTCGCAACTTCCACCTGCTGATTGCCATAATAAAAATTTCTTGAAGAGGCGTCAAGAGGACCACCTCTTCTGAACACAACGATTTTTGTCTTAGCGATGTTTACAACTAGGCCATTAAGGCTACAATAAGACTCGAGCGCCCTAAGTTTAGCTCTTAAGTCAGCAGGTGAATAAGCGAAAATCGCCAAGTCATCGGCGAAGAGGAGCATCATGAGGTCGAGCGTAGTTGTGAAGTCAATGCCCCTCAAGCCCAGGCCCCGACAGTATGTTACGATGTCGGAGATATATAAAATAAAGAGCAGAGGGCTCAAGATTTCTCCCTGAAGAACCCCCTCGGTCACCCTAACTCGATCCGTAGAGCCAGATGGGCACACGATAGAAGATTCAGCTGAGTCATAGAAGGCCTTAAGCACCCTAACCATTTTGGCACTAATCCCAATGCTATATAACTTGTGCCAGAGTTTTGCATGGGGTATAGAATCGAACGCCCTGCGGAAGTCCACAAAAAGGACGTAACACTTAGAGGCTTTTTTCCTGAGCTGGATCTGGACAGCTGCATTTAATATGAAAATGTTGTCCTCCGCAGAGCGTCCCCTTCTAAAACCCGCTTGTTCATCTGGGAGTATGTCACGCTGGGAAAGCCAGTTTTCGAGTCTCACCATAAGCACCTGCGTGAACAATTTCGTGAACGCATTGGTTATGGCGATCGCACGATAATTCTCTGGGTCGGTTCGGTTGCCCTTCTTGAAGAGCATGAAGAGATTAGCTACCATCCACCCCTCAGGAGGCAGTTCGTTGGTTAAAATTGAATTGAATAACTCCAAAACATAGGAGAACCACTCGCCCGTGAGTAGCTTCCACGATTCTGCCGGAATACCGTCAGGACCTACAGCTTTACCGGATTTTAATCTCTTCATGCTCTCCCTCAGCTCCTGCGGCAGAATTGGGCCGTCAAGGTCGTTGTCTAGAGCCCCATAGAATGTTAGTGGCAATGATAGCCTTGGAGGGTAGAGGAGCTCCAGGTGCCCGGACCAGGCCTCCAAGGGCACAGGCGAACTACCTAAAGGAGCCCGCCTGTGTCTCCGAACCTCGGACCAGAAACCCTTGGCGTCCCTCACCCCAGCAAAGGCATCAGCTGTACGCGAGGCATATAGTTTTTTTGCCACAACCGTTGCGAGTTTAAACTTCTTCTTGGCAGCGAGGTAAGAGTGCTCATAGGAAATCTCGTAGTTATTCGACCGAACGAGATGCAGGGCTCTGTTCATAGCTTTTCTGGCGACCTTACAGGACTCGTCGTACCAACGAGGTATAGAGCTCAATGAGTTACTTTTCCCGCCGGAGTAAGTGGACAATTTTACTAGGCCTTCCTGCACGAGAAGGCTGAGTAAACCCGAGCAAAAAGTATCGAGAGACGGAGTTTGCGTTGCGTGATTTAAAAAAAGTGCATATGGGTTGACTTCGCGTAAACGCTTGACGAGTTTTGCCTCCCCTTCAGGGGACCACGACACTATGTACCTCGGTGCTACGTTAGACGAAACATGAGACATAGGCGGAGGATTTATACATGTAAGGGACAACGTGGCGACTGCCGGAAAATGGTCTGAGCCTCCACTCTCAGGGCCTATAAAAAAGTCGTTCACCAAATATAAATGATTTGCTGAGACCCAGACCAAATCGACAATGCTACGCCCCTTGACATCCAAAAACGTGAATTGCGCGGGTGAATCACTAAGCGAACGACCGTTAAGTAACACGAAGTTGTTATCGAACATAAAGCTGTATAAACATTTACCGCGAACATTATAACGGCTATCGCGAGTTCGCCTCGCAGGTACAAATTGGGTCTCCTCGAATAAATTCGGGAAGTCGCATTCGTAGTCGAGGTCACCGGTCCATGAATTGAAGTCTCCTCCCAAAATAATCATACTATCAGGAAATTTAACCGAAAAGGAATCAAGAACAAGCTGGAGCGAAGAAAGCAACGACGTGAGATCAGAATTTGGCGGGAAATAGAACGAACCTTGAATTAGAGAAATCGGAAATGATTTAATTAGAAGAAAAAGCCAGTGCGAGGAGGATTCAATCAGCACCGGTGACCCCGACGACGGCACATAAGTTGACAAGCCACCGCCAAATCTTCCTCTGGAACCTTCACGCGAGGCTGGGACTGAGAAGTTCACTGTACCAAGGTCCGCAGGAAGTGTAGATGGTTCTGGACACCATGTCTCGGTGAAATTCATGATCCTGCCTTGTGGAAATTTAGACGCCATGGAGTAATTGTGGGGACCGTGAATATTCCAAAAGGCAACAGAAAGCAGAAGGTCCTGCCGACTTGATGGAGCCACTATAGGAAGAGTTCTGCGTGCTGATGATGCCGGCGGAGAGGGTTGAGAGCCAAGCCGATGTATGATGGAGTGTTGTGAGACTCGGCAGCCCCTTGAGCTGGTAAACGGGGCTGCATCTAGGCGTTTTTTTGAAGAGTGCGGTGGGCGTATGAGCGGGATGTGCTAGGAGCTAACGAAATCGGTTGAGAAGATGGTAAGTCAATTTCCATACCAGTTGATGGTGATGGCACTTCCGGTATAAAGGAGTCAGCAGCATCCGACCAAACATACCAAACGCCATCGACTCGCACCTTCTGGTACCTGCGCTCAACCCTTTTTCGGTCTGCTTTGGACTTCTTCACTAGTTGCCTGGCGTGGAAGTCGATACGGCGTTCCCTGGCCGTAGAGTCAGCGTCAATAAAAATGTCCTTGCCCAAGAGGAGGCGTTTCTTCTGGGCCATGATGTGAAGCTTGGACCGATAGGACAGTAGTTCAACGATGACAATAGGAGGGTCATTCCGTATGAGGAAGGCTGTATCGACCACATTGGAAATTCCAAAAACCTCATCAAAAAACTTCTCAACACAGGCAGTTGGATCACCCGAAATTTTCAGTCCGCGAATTTTCAGATTCTTCTTCTTGATTAACTTGCTCTGGTGCTCCAATTCAGTGGTCAGGTGGGATATCTGGGCATCTTTTTCCTCTAGTTGCAATTTTAACGAGGTTACCTCACTAAGGACCTCAGTCCTAAGCTCTGAAATCGCGTCCAGGCTCGATTTAGTCGCCGCGTCTACTTTAGCGTCGATTTTGGCTGACAGAGCATTTATTATGGTCTCTTGTAAGTCCTTGAGCTTCTTGAGTCCTTGAGAACATTGGACACTTGATACACGCAAGACTTGATATAGACGCTGCCATTATTTCTCTTACGGTCGCTTGGGATAACCCTTTATTATTCAGTAATTAGATATGATAAATTGTATATTTACAATGAATAATTTATAATTTATATGTATGATTTATAATAAATATATTTAACCCATTACGCCCACGAGGTCACTTTTTTCAGAGTTCTCCAGATGGGATAAATTTGATCCTCAAAAATGCTTAAAAACATGAAATTGTTAGATTTTTATCGACCTTTCATATCCAAAAATTAGATACAAAAAAACATATTATTACTAAAAAATGAGTTTAAATGTAAAATATACAAAATTGTTGGCGGTTTCATCCGACAGTGGACAAAATTAACTTCAACTTCCTTCTACCTTATAAATTAGTCTCAAGATGATTCCATAATGGGCAGTTGATACGAAACGAAGTGACAAAAAAAATTTTTACATTTAAACCCATTTTTTAGTAATAATTTTTTTTAATAATGGATACCACCATTAATAAGATCGATAAACAATCTATCAATGACATGTATTCAAAAATTGTTGAGGCCCAAATTAATCCTATCTAGAGAACTCTCAATGAAGTGGTGACGAAAGTGTACGCGTAGGCGTTAGTGGATTAAATAAGCAATTTCTTCTGAGTCTGTCGATAGTCTAAAAACAAAAAAGTAACTGACTCCAGTGGATCGTTAATCCAATACTATTCAATAAAATTTGTTGAGGCTATATGAAACTAACAACGTAATTTGGAATCCCGGATTGCCTAATGAGGACTGCTACTACTTATTATAGTAACGCGTGTATTTCGGAACGCAATCAATTCATTGAATTCAAAAGAAATTTTAAAATTAAAGCAAATTAAAATGCCGGAAGTACATTAAAGGGAATTTCAATTGATCGACCTATCGAGGTAAAAATAAAAGTTGCTATTATTCCGTTTAAAAAATGGCTTTAAAATTCTTAAATTCCCGTATATATGCAAGCTTCCCGATTTAATCAAATAAATTTTTTTCTATTAGTAAACATAACGTTACTTATTTTCACATAATTTTATTTTTAATATAATATATTATATAAAATAATATTCCCGAAAATCTGCTAAACTTGTTCAGTTACGTGGTACTTGTCAATAACACCCAAAGGTTAGTATGATATCATTTTCATCTCCTATTTTTATTTCATTTTATTTGTTTTCGTCTCTAGTTTGGGTGTCTCGAAATTTGTATTTTTAAATTTACTATACTATCCGTTTAATATTGAACCAGATATACATTAAATTTAAACTCGATTTTAACAATGATTTATATGGCTTCCTTAATTTTTAGAATATTCAAATTTGTTATTGGGATATTCGTTTTATCGGCTTCTAGCGATATATTGGTTTGCAAAGTTACTTATAGAGGGAAGAAAGCCGAGAGCATCTTTCAATGATTATTACTGATCCGTGACCACGTGTTCTTTTCCAATTCGAAAAATCATCTATATAAGTTCAAAATCGATGACAATTGATTTCATTTTGTAGACGAGTCAAGATCAATATTATGTGTTTTATCACTTTATTTTTTAAATCTAATAACGGTATCAACACAGCCATGCATTTACTTTTAGTAAAATCTCTTCCGGTTAAGAATATAATTTCTCTTCGTTAGTAAAGTGAAATTGCAAAGTGGATACTTATAAATTGAACTCGAAGGATACACAATCAATCTAAGCATACTGCATTTGAAAGATTTATCAATTATATTTTGTAAATTATTAAAGGTATAGACAATATCTTGGACAAACGAACGTCTTCCTAGCAAACCATTCTTCACTCATTGGGTAATCTAATTCCACTATAAAGTCATGTTTTAAAAAATGAAGTGAACAATTTCCTGATAAGGAATATTAACCGATGTTTTTCATAAAAATCATTACGATAATAATGCATTATTGATGTTAAAAATCAATTATTTAAATACTTCATTAAATCTGTCTCAATCTGTACAATAAGTATTTTGGTATATTAATTACCATCAGATAGAATCTGAATATAAAAGTAAAATTAATAATTTTGATGTTAAACCCTGCAACAGATTATAAACTCAGACGCGGTAATTATCATATTTTTCAGCTTCTCGATTTTTTGTATAGCCGTAACTTTCATCAAAGTTCGCAATATATACTTAATTTTTTTTATTATATAATTATTTGTTTATTGTGTATAAGGACCGCGATACCAAGCATTTAATTTAGTTCAAAATATTAATATTAATTATGACGATACTTTGCCGTAAAGATTAATTGTGATGCAATCCATGTTAATTTGATTTCCCTAGACTTTTTTATTACACTGAACATTTGTTCAGGTGTATATTACAGATTCCAATCAAAATAATTGCAACAATTAATTATTAAAATGTATATAAATATAAAATTTAAAATTTGTAAAATATTTTTAATATAATTGCATATTAATTTTTCATGGACAGGTTTGCTTATTATCTCACCAATGAACAATATGTATATGAATATTTATCTTAGTTGCGTGGTAACTAAAAAATCAAATATTTAAACTCGCTATTTATTTAAACGACCATTTAAGTTACTGATAAGATTTAGCAGCTGTCATTTATTTTAACATGATATACATTACTCGCGCCATTTAATAGTAACTGGAAGAAAAATTGCCTATATTATATTTGCCTAACTAGTGCTGGAATGATTTTGGTTTCGTAGTGATCTTTTGTTTAAGAACAAGACAAAATGTAACCATCCTCAAGCTAATGCAAAACCAACCAATTTCAATGTTGAATATGAAGGTTTAGATTTATCTACTGAAAATATTGGAATTTTTTTTGCAGAAGAAGTCTAACCATTTCTATAATATCCGCAATATTTAATACAGTAGTAAGAAAATCGTTGTTTGTTTGACCCAGAGAGGAACTCGGTTTAGCAAAACTAGAATGGTTTATAGTCAGCCAGTTTCTGGATAGTAATCTGTATTTAAAACTGCCCAGTAATTAATGTCTCGTTTTAGACAGTAACTAGAATGTTATACAATAAAGTAACACGGAGAAAAACTGGGTAAAACCTAACCTGTTACTATAATTACTCGATTCGGTGACTTAACCTCAAAACTTGTTCACTTGCACTCTTATATTTCATATTCTCTATTGCTTTTCTTGAACGACTCGAAATGCCAGAATTCGGCGTAATTTCAACGAAAAATTTTGTTCTATGCATTTAATATTTCGATTTACGTGGCCATCTTGAACTTTAGGTGGGGAATTGAGAGCATTTTTCAAAATATTTCCAGTAGAACAAAAATAGACTGGTACTAGCTAATATTTGGACAGTATTGTATCGGTATACTACTCAATTCAAAACCGTGAAAAACTTACTATTTTGATCAATAAATGAATAACTGCTGGGTCGGTGAATTTCATCTTATTCACTGCATAAACACCGAAACGCATTCGAGTTTCACTCATTCTAGCAGTGAATCATTTTTTGGCACTGCTTTTCAGTGGCTTCTTTTTCACGGTGGCAATCAGTGACTATTCACTGAGAATAGTAAATTTTCACTACTACAAATTGAGAGAGTAGTATTTCAGCAACTGGCTAATTTCTCTGCCCAGGGCCGATAATTTTGTCACACTGAGATAATGGATTTACTACCCAAGTAGTAGGGTCAATTACACTTTTTAAAACGATTTAGTAAATCGTGTCGATAGCGTTGATTAGTTTTATTTATGACTTAAAAAAACTATATGACAGTACTGAAACAATATTAGAAAAAAAACGGGAGGTGGGCGGACTTCTGTGTTGAACTCAATCAGAAATCACCATGAATATAGTAGGAAGCTGGTTTTATAAATTTTGATAGATGGTGTAACCATGTTAAAATTACAAGCAGTAACAAATATTAATTCATTGAAATTACTAATTTTTTATTGCATTCGCTACTTTTGTACTTACTACTTTTACTAACGTAGTTGGTATTACTAACCATTTTTTCCGTGTGAATTTTTATTATCTTTTTTAGATTTTTCTCACTTTTAAGTGAACTAACGAATAAAAAAAAGACAAATATCATTTAGGTTTAGGACGCAATACATGTTCCCGGAGATCTCGTCGGGATAAGTTTGAGAAACATGATTTTTCGGTGCAGGTCGAAATACCGACAAAATAAAAAAGCCGACAGGTCAAGAAACCGACAATCAAAAAACCGACAGTCAAAAAACCGTCACTTCAAAAAATGACTGTCCGCTTGTCGATGTGCCTAATTTGTATGTGTCAGCTTTTTGACTGTCGCCTTTTCGATTGTCGGTTTTTTGATTGTCGGTTTTTTGACCTGTCGGCTTTTTGATTTGTCGGGATTTCGACCCGCACCCTGATTTTTCAGCAAAATATATTTTAAAATATGCTGAACGATTTATTTTACTTGGTTTACCTTTCTTATAGGATAAACATTTTTATGCCATCATTGTCATAACCCATCAAAAAATACTAAATGCGAAAATTGAGTTTCACTAGAAGCTCTAAAGCTTTGTAAGCTCGTAGTAAACTTGTTGCGGTCTTGTTTTCTGTGGAGGGATAGAATAAAAAAAAACTTGGTACAATAAAAAAATTGAAACTCTTTTCCAAAAACAATAATTTTTGTCTTCTCGCATTCCCATTTTTCGAAAAAGTTATTCTTGTTTTACTCTTGTCAGACATTTCCTACATCTGAAGCCACTTTTCCAAGATATAGACGAGAAATATTTGTGAATTATGAAACGTAATTTCTGCTTGCAGCCAGAGGATTACAGTAGTTTGAAAGGCGGCTTCGAAGAACACCTTGGCAGGATAGGGCACGGTGCTGGCGGAAAAGCCGTAATTCCCTCGGATCCAAGGGGCCTACCGAGCTTACCGTTGAGTCTCGAAGCTCGTCTTCCTCGCCTCGATCAGAATCTACGAGTCACACATGCCGAATGGTTGCCAGTCACGCATACGAGGTTCGTATTATATTTTTTTTAACGATATAACTTATTCCCGAGAATTCACCTCCATTATGTCATGTATATGTCAGCTGAAATGCCTTCCGCAAGAAATGCCATTTTTAGACATTTTTAAAAGAATTTCTACGAACGTCTCTCTATATCATGCATTAAAGGCAGTTTGATTGATCGATTCATAAGTTTATATCAGACGTTACCCTTCAATTTCATACAATTCTGAAAATTGAATTTCACGAATAGAAAACAATATAAAACCTCCAAAAAGAAGAGAAACTAAATGGTTGAACCAACTAAATAAATAGTAAATTCAGCTAAAAATGTTGGTTATACACACCTTTGCACTTTTTTTAGTTACTATAACAATTTCCAGTTTGTTATTCTATTCAGATTGCAATTATTTTCTTGACCGTTCAAAATTCTATGAATTAAAATAATAATGATGTATTTCAGTCGCAAAAACGCCTTAGCCGCTCGGTCTGACTCATCGTAAGTAGTAACAGCCAGTTTCGCAATTTTTTGAATTTATCTCGTTTTGCTCGATAGATAGCAATGTGCCGCCACAGACAAAGTTGTAGGCATTGAAAATATCCCTTATTTGAGCCATCACTCGTTCCGATTCGATGAAAATTGTGTCCAGGGAAGCCTTCGAAAGTCGCGTTTCTCCTATACGTTCCACTGGTGAGCTATGGCGATCGTCAGCTGGCGAAAAAGCGACATCCGAAGGCTCCCCTGGGCACAATTTTCATCGAATCGGAACGACTGGCAGCTCAAATTAAAGATATTTTCAATACCTACAACTTTGTCAGTGGCGGCACATTGCTATATGTCAAGCAAAACAAGATAAATGCAAATAACTCCAAAACTGGCTGTTACTACTTACAATGAGTCAGACCGAGCGGCTAAGGCGTTTTTGCATCCGGGCACTCAATTACAATAAAAAGTAAACAATAGGAGTACTTAGGGTTGTACCCACGTAAAATGAAGATTAAAAACAGCTTAAATAGGATAGTGGGTAGTAATAATAGTTATTAATGATTCCCTAAATATGTGGAATATAGACAAATTGAAAATATTCGTCAATTTATTTAAAATGTTGACATTTCGATCCAAGGTTCGGGTCATCGTCACATTGGTGGTAAACGAGTGCAGTGCTCGTATTTTTATAAATAGGGTACAAGCTTATTAGTGTGTGGGTGTGGAGTACCAAGAAAAAATGAAGGAAACAATTTGTGTATTTTCAATTTGTCCATAAGGAAGGGTGGAATCTGAATCACTAATTGCTTGCACATCAAGTAAACATAAACACAGATTAAATCGTTTTTTGGATGCTTGATACTTCAAAATTTTCAATATAAAATTTTATTCTTATAGCAAAAATGAATTTACATTGTACACAATATCTGTATCTTTTTTAGTCAATGCTTTAATTATGTTGAATTAAAATACAATTCATATAAAGAAAAGTAGTTTAACATTGTGTCAATAGCACATTTGCTACTGTATACATTATACTTCAATCTTAACAATTTTTTAATGTTAATAATGTATTTTCAAACAGTGAACCAATAAAAAATGTTATTTTATTGTGTATGTTAATCGGTTTCATTTTACAATGCAGTTTACTAGTAGTTTATTAGTATTTGTGAGTAACCTACTTTTTCTTCCGTATAAAAAACTTTCTCCATTAATAAGTAACTAGTAATCTGAAAGATTTGAAACATTAAAAAAATTGTACGATTCTTTGTAGATGCACGGAAACATTACCCTTATTTTTTGTGTATTGATATGCAATGAAAAATATAATTTCAAATTCCTCAATATCCATTCAAATGCCTTCATCAATTCAGTAGTAAAAGCTGCGCTTATTTTTTTATTCCCGTGTATTGAAAATATTTCATTCTTTGATAATATATTTTTGAATTCAGATAAATTATAATTATTTTTTAATTTAAAAGCATTCCAAAAAAAATTTTATCCATTTCAATCCATTTGAAACGTAGTGAAATTCTACTAATTTGTATTTAAAAAATATTAACAACTTAATGTAAAATTTTTTAAAATATTGTCTTATTGATTATCTTTAAAACGTACAATGAAAATTATTCAGCGTTTTCTGTTCATTGTAATTTCAACAAACTTATTTAGGGGATTATAAACTATCAAGTCATCTATCTGGTAAAAGCAGTCTAAATAGAATTAAAAATAGACTTTTCTAAACTTCAATTTGACAAAATTGTAAATAATAAAACAAAATCGAAAATTGTTTAAGATATCGATCGATTTTGTTCCATAAAACACTATAATGAATAACTTTTTTGCACATTAAAATGCATCGTTTCAATTTAGAATCATGAAAATTTCATGTCGGGAATCTTCCCCCAAATAGCAAATATATGAAATATTTATCTAGTTTCGAATGTTCATAAAGTAGCGAGTATTCGTGAATATGTAAATGATTTATGTGCTTTCAATTCCATGGATTATTCAAAGTTCATAATTTGAAATGTACAATAACGATTTAGGCGATTTGATGTAGTGTAGTTTTTGTCCGATATGAAGGCTTTCATTAAATCTTTGAAATCCATGATTGATCGGCTTAAAGGCTACACAAGTTTAATTATTATAACACATGTTAATGAAATTCAATTACAATACGCATGCACGTGCTGTTATTTTAGTTTAGAGTTAGTAGTTTACATTTATAAACTTTAGGAATTAATCTCATACTGTAGTAAATGAATTCCTTTGTTCTATTAACATTTTAGGTTTTAATCTTATTTAATAAAATACAATGAAAATTGCAAGGCATAATTATTATAAACGAGTCAATAAGCTGTATAACAAAGGATTTAAAATACGTAAGACAATAGAGTAGTAGTCGTTTTCGACCCAAAGAAAATTCAAATTGTACTTTATAAATTGTACAACAGTAAGCACTTCTAAACGACAGGATATATTTGACCTAGGTAGTGGGATGAAAAGACCTTAAAATAGCCGTCGGAACTAATATAATTTAAAATGCTTTTAAATCGAAACCATTATTTTCGTTAATGATTTTACTTTTAAAATTTTAGGTTTCAATTGTGTCAAAAGTATCAAAATGTATAAATAAACAAGTTTTGTTATTTGGATGTAAGAATATTTTCCGATATGTTTCTATCAAGAGCTAACAATTCTGTATTTTTTAGTCGATCTTGGAATACGTTTGTTTAAATGTTATGTTTATACGGGATAAATAGACATCAACATGTTTACTTCTACTGACCTGTGTACGAGATAACTGAAAGCATGTGCAATCAACTGTTATTGGTATAAATCAACAAATCTAACAGGTCAATGAACAATATCGCGTATTGACATGTAATTAGTAAAAGAGATAAACATTTACCAGTCGCCTAGTAGAAAATGAATTCAGTTTTTGGCTAGTTTTCTGTCCAAGAATAACTTTTATTTTATTTATTTTACTTTTATACTTTTATTTTATAATTTCTTAGAATATTATGATTGCATTTTTACTCGTTTTTATTTTTGAAGTTGTGATTTAAAAAAAAATATGTTATTATTTGTGTTTAGTGCTATAATAAAGTCTGACGGAGACGACATCTCTGTCGAAACGTCTACTTTATTTAAGCAATTCAGAACTCGTAAATCGTTTCATACAAACCTTCTTTTCTTTTACTATAAAATGAGGATAATGTTATAATTATTCAAATAAGATCAGCGCAAATTTAAGATACTTTTAGTAAGCAGTTTAAATAATGGGCTGAATAAAATAGTATTAGTAACAATTTTTTATGCAAAATCGTTTTTATAGAAACACAACTTCATTAATTAGTAACGTCGTCAATTAAGTTCAAACATTTCCGACCCTAGTCGTATTTTCCGGTTTGAAACTATATGCAATAAGTTCTTTTTATCGTTTTCGTGGCATGGTCTTTTTTAAAGTAATCGATTGATGTGTTCGCAACAAAGTTTCAGCTGACAGTAAAACAACACATTGCTTTTTGAAACTTTTCAATAGGATCACTGTCTATAAAAATGTGGAACATCAACGTTGGAGATAAGTTCTTTGCATTGATCTGTTCTCAACTGTAAATTTTCGTACATAAAAATTCCTTCTCAAATGTGTACTAAAAAACTGTGAATGAACATGCAAACTTGTCAAATGAGAAGTTATTCTGGTATTCAAATTTTACGTCATTAGGATATCTACACTTTAAAAAAAAGTTTTAAATTAAGGCCGAATACAGGCTAAATTTAAGATGTAACAACTTCAAGACTTTTTTTAACAGTGTATGTAATAATGAAATAGGAATAAACATATTTACATATTACATAAACATCTTAAATGTCAAAATGTATATGGTCCTTTTATAATTGAAAATTAGTTTTATAATTATTTAATATTGTGACGAATTTTATATCTGGTATTCGAAAATTCATGTTTTAGACAAAGTTAACGAAAGACTTCAATAATTTTAAAGCGGACCCTGTGATCAATATTTCTTAAAACGAAATTATTTGACAGATATTCATTTTTTGCTATTAACATAATGTGTACGATTTTATAAAAATTTTACCGTTAGAAATGTTTCAACTGAGTTATTATTAATTGCAGTTTCACGTCCAGTTTATAATACACAATATCCTTATTTGTTTCCTATAAGTGCCGAATAATATTTAAATTTAACTCAATGTTCAAACTAGTAAAATGTTTAATAATACATTAAATTCACCTTACCAACAATTTTCAAAAGATGTAAAAAGTGTTTCAGAGATTTGTATAGAGACACATCAGATATCTGATTTAGCCACCACTAGGCGTTATTGCCAAGCTCCTTTACTCTTGATTAAAAAAGAAATGCATCTTTGTTTGGTTCATTATATTACACGACATCTTCATATTTTGATTCTGAAATTCAGAATCTATCAAGTATTCCGAAAACGAATAAAGAAATAATGTAAAAGTAAGTAAACAGTTAACATATTTTATTTTTGATGATTTTATCTTAATTTAGAAATTCGAAATTAAGCAAAGAATTCATCTTTCGGTGTTATTAATAAATTATAAAATGAATTTATTGGTGAGCAAAACCAACAAGGATTTGAGTTTTAAATTTCGAACGACAAGATTTTACAGCCAATCAATGAGAAACCCATTTTAGATGGAATATGTTTCCATTCCCTGTTTTTTTCTTTTAAGAATTTTTCTCCATTCCATTTTTAATTTTCTAATACTTAGTATCTAACATTTTTAACAATCGTTCTCAGGATTTTTTAGTGTAATTTACTGTCACAGTTCATCTAAAATGTGTATCAATGTAATTGGCTGAGAAAATCTTGTGCGATATTTGAAACTAAGATACTTGTCGGCTTCCCGCACCGATAAATTCACTTAAAAATTTTAATTTCATTAGTGTAGAGAATTTTTACTTCATCCGATTTTATCCTCCGACCTCCCGATTCCAGCCTAAATAATAATCTGTTCCGGTCTTAATAATATTTCTCCGCAGGTGCTCAATTATCACAGTAATTGTTTTTTAGTATATTCACAATTTTCTTCATATTTGGAAATTTATTCTCGATTTGAAAAATTTCCATTTTTTGTTAAGATTCAATGTTTCATTAGCATATATCTGATAGACTGTTTTCTATTGATACGTTTACTTATAAATAACAAAACATGTGTTTCCGTATAAATCCACTCAGTATTTTATAACATGATTTGAATAGTTCGGCTTTATTTTAATTAATTAAATTAAATTAACTAAATAAATAATTAAATATAATTAAACAGTACACACATTTTTAGTACACTAAAAGAACTCTTAGTCAATATTACCATGTATATGTATATGCCAACTAGCCGTTATAGCTCCATAATTCCTCAAGTGCATTTTATCAATTGAGGCGCTGGATCGAACTATCGGATTTTAGTTGGCCTCTGGATTTATTTGGCTTTAACTCGCCCATTTCTCAAAATAGCAATCTGAGGATGATAATACAAACGAGAAAATATTTTAAAAATATATAACATTACTTTTTGCTTCCGGTAAACAGTGGGTTACAAATGGGTATTTTTAATTGCTACTGGAGCAATAACTTTATTACTAATGCTTAACTTAGACAATGATGTCTTGTAGATTTAGGGTAGCAAATGACGAATCTGACATCTGAGAAATCATCACTACAGTGAAATCCACTTCTTTCGAATGAAAAATATTCATTAACGAATATTTTATAGTGATGGAAAATACTAAACCTAACGTAGTACAAATAATAGTAAAGTTCTTTTTAATAGCGATTAAAGCCTTCATGTAGTAATACTTTTGTTAACATTCTAAGAATTGACATTTTATAAAATACATCAAATAATATTTTTAACATGAAGATATATTGCGTAATTTATAAAATTACATCAATGTTAACAAAAATTTGTATTCATTAAATTTCATTACTATTAATTAAATTGAACAAAAATTTGAGTTATTTCCTAACGCTCTTTTTGAATTTTGCCAATCTGATCACAGATTCTTGCATCTTAGGAAACCCCCAAGTTGTAGAAGTTTTAAGAGAATTCAGTTGGTTTTACAAAATTCACCCGCCATATTGGATCCTCCATTTTGAGTTTTGAAAATCAGATATTACAATCGTCATCTGCGACCCTGAAAATATAAGAAACCATTGTCTAAGGCGCCATTAGGGCTACATGACTAAATAACTTTGCAAAAATAACGTTACAAAAATAACTTGAATAAAAATAAGTTTGACAAAAATAACTTCAGAAAAAATAACTTTAATAATAATAACTTCAAATATCTCTTCAAGTCAACACAACATTTGCGAATTATACATATATCTCAACGCGTCTGTGCATGCATTAACACAAATTACAAAAAAGTATTTTTCGAAATATCTCTCAGATATTCTATAATTGGTCGATTTTATAATCTCCAACGGTATTAACTAGGCGTTCATCATAATCACGATATTTTGCTCGAGAACGAGGTGTAACAAATTACTAATTATATTTTTACTTATTACTACATATTACTAAGAAATATTAAATTAAAATCGATATTTATAATGATTGATGTAGAAAGTATAAACTGATCAAAATGTAAATAGGAGCAGTAAACGGAAGCAAAAAGTAATGTTATATATTTTAAAAATATTTTCTCGTTTGTATTATTATCCTCAGAATGCTATAAGAAGTATTTAGTTAAAATTTCAGTTCAAAATTTTGAGAAATGCCCGAGTTACAGCCAAACAAATCCATAGGCCAACTAAAATCCCACAAGTCCGATTGTTCGATCCGGGGCCTCAATTGTAAAAGTAGTTAAAAGTAGTTGGAGTAGCTAAAAGAATTAGGAAAGTAGATACTGAAATGGAATCTAGTGATAAGATTGACGAGGTAACTTAGTAATTTTTATTTAATAACATGTATAACTTAGTAATTTGTATTTAAAAATAGTAAAACTCAGTTGCAACTTCAATTATCTACGTAAAAGTAATAAATTTGTCAGATAAATATTTTTCAGTAGTGTAAGGATCAATATAGTAGTGTCAGTATATGCACATAAAACATTAAGAAATTTGAATAAAAGCAACATAAGCAGCTTTTCAATTCTTCATTAATTAATTTCACCCATATTATTAAATAATAAATCTTTATACTAAACTTGGAATATTTCAATTATTTATAACAATGACCCATTAAAAAACATTCACGTATAATACATTTCTGCGTTAAAACATGAACTTCATTTGACCACATACGTATTGAAAAATTAAAAAAAAATAAAACGTATTTATCGCAAATATTTGCGGTAATCTGAAAATCTTCAGTACTTAATTGATTGCATTCCATCGGCAACAAACGGTTGTTTATAACTCGGAAAAATACCTGCAAATTAGATTATTCGAATGAATGCCAGTATGAGAAACATTCCTCCCCATTGGAATATTTTTCATTTCTTTCGGTATGCAATATAAAACAGATAAACGGAGTATTAAAAAACTGATTTGAAATGTTAGTCGGAAGAAAAATAAAAATGGGTTCAATATCGAAAACTAATAATTACTAAAGAAAGAATCCCGTGTAATGTGCAGTTATTCAACTTCAACAATGCAAATATTATATATAATTTTTTTTATTATACTGACAAATACACTTGCCAAAGCAATATCTAAAAGAAAGGGAAGCAAAGAAGCATTAGACTTTTATTTATTACAGTTCAATAACTCTCGTACCTCTCGTAATGTCTATAGAAATAAGTTCGTAAAGTCCTTTTTCTTTCAACTGTTATCCACGAATAAAATCGATAAAGCAATAATGTTCCGTGTTCCTTAAATTAGAGTCATTAAAAATACTAAATGTAAAAACGAAAAATAAGATAATTATAGTTTCGTAAATTTTTCTGCTTTAATTAAAACCATAATTAAAATATTTTTGTTTGTAAACGTAAATTCGCATTTAAAAACTATGAAAATTTAAGAAATATCAGAATTTTCCATCGTGACTGCATAAAACTGGCGAAATGAAATATATACATTGCAGCATATGAAATGTCTGCTGAAGTAAAACAATTCACTTATCCAGATTGAGTTTGTTCATGTGAAATACTATACTACAAATTATATTCTGTAGTATACATACATGTGAAAGAAAATTTGATGTTTTATAGGAATAAAAGAGAAAAAAACTCTAGTTCCATATCGTATTTCGTTCTCGGTATTTTTGTATTTTATGTTTCATGGTTACAATAAAACGAAAAGCATCAACTATAGGACGTACCAATATGTTCGCTTCGCTGTAAAATATGTTTATTTATAAATCTTAAATTTATATTTCTTGTTATATACCAGTTTTCGATCCTCTACTTAAAAGTGCGTTTACAATTGTTTAACACAATTATTTTGTAAACTTTGTGAAAAAACTATAACCATTCTGAACTTTGAAGAGTGGTACAATTTTCAATTCATGCTGTGTCGTTCTGTAGTAATCGATATTTTTTCTAGCACAATTATAGTCCAAGTAACTAATTACATGAGGGAAATCCCCCGTTATTATTTTTATAGTTCTTTTCACCCCACTTTGACAATTATGTGCGTATAAACATTTCCATTTTTTCACGGTGCGTTAAAATACGGATATTACGTTTGTCAGTACAGAAAATTAAATGCGTTGGACAATACACCAATCGTAATTTCGCAAATAACGCAATTCGACCAGCACAGAAACACTGTAGAGGTATTGAATTTAATAAAATATTCTGCATTTATATTTAAAGCCTTTAATAGCATTCCGGTGTACTCGGATATTGACAATAATAATAAAAATGATAAATTTAATAGATTATAACTCCTATTCATTTTCAAAATTATTTGCAAGTTTGAAATTTCTAGAAAATATTTGAAACACCTCGTATCGAAAACATTCAGATTCGTGAATAGCGAAGCTCTAGTGAATTGTTTTATGAAAATTCTAAATTTAAGTTTAACGAATAAATGCCATGAAAAATATTTTTATCGAATATTGGAAATATTTCAAATCACAGACAATTAATACTAAGAGTCGCGGAGAGGAGCAAAGTAAATGTTAAAATTAACTTAAATTTCAAAATTATATTTTTGTATACTGATAGGCCAAATATAAGTTGCATTTCGGACACAAAATTCATTATTTTTATAAATATTAAACAAGCTCAAATAGCGTAACTTTTAAATTTTACCATTCCAGATGGTTATTTTGGGACAGCCTTGTAGATTGAGGAAAACTGCCATTATTTCTAGTAAAAATGTTATTGGAAGGTTTTCTTAAATGGTATTTCCTGACTGAATGGTGAACAGTTCAAGAACTTATAATAGTTTTTATTAAAAATATGGCAATACTCCACATCCTGCAAGTTTATGCAATCATTTGAAATTGACAAATTTCCAACAACGTTTTTTCCGCCTGTATAATAGATAATCAGCGAAGAGTAGAATTTCTTACGATAACATTGAAAGTCGAAAAGTTTACATTACAAGAAATTTATACGATAATAGACCAAGCATTAAAAAACGCATTTTTTAATATACAGAATTACACATTTACAAACATTTATATTTAATTGCACACGAAGAGAAAAAAGGATTAATGGAATCATGATCAAATAGCAGAAACGATTTTAACATATGTAAGTAGTAAAATTAACAACATGAAGGGTTGTAGTTAATATGTGAGGTTATGTACGAAAACTTTAAGTACTGGGAAATAGTAAATGGGGACAATTTTCTTCTAATAGTTAATTTAACTACTTTTTGTAATAAAGCGACGTACAATTATAAAATGGTTTCATTAACAATTTTATTTCTTTCTACTTTCGAAAACTCGGGTTGTGTAATGTTTCCGGAATAATACTTTATGATCTCCATTCAATCTGTCTCTTTTTTTCTGAAAATTTCAATCCTATTTCATAGTTAATTATTAAATTTTCTTACATACTGAAGTCCACAGGGTACATAAACAAAGCTGTCTCTCGAATATATAGAATATAAGTTCTGGAAACCCAGCAAATTTGTTATAAGATATTAAAATGTTAGATCATAAATGGCTTCAGTAGTTAGTAATATAAAAATGGTTTAAATTTAAACTGGAATTGACTCTATCAGCAACAGAAGCAATTACACATTTTGTTATTCAATAATGTTATATAAAACGTAATCGAATAGAAATTTTCGTTACAACTAAACTAATTTTTTTAAGACTTATTTCGAAGATTTCAAATAGATTTGTTCACTAATTTCTTTCGCAGCTTCAATAATATGTAAATGGGTTTTGAACAAGGCGAAATCGTTCGCGAGTGTATGTTCTAAATTGTATTGTATTAAGTTATACAGCAGTTGCCAATTGATAAAGCGACGACAAGTATTTTATTTCTTAAATTCGAATTTTACCTAAAAAAATTAACAAAAATCACTAAAATAGTCAATTTTTTAATTAATTGAGCTACAATTTCAAAAACTCCCAAAGTGAAGGAGCCAATTCATAGTCACAATTGTACTGAGCGTAAAAAATTTATAAGCATCCCCACAATCATTCGTCAAAGCGATAAAAGTGTTATTTCCCAAGATTCAGTTACCAAAAGAATATTTTTCATCGTCAATAATAAGTTTTCCGGAAAAAAAGTAAATTATCATATTTGTAAAAATAAACAATTGTTATAAATTTATGAATCTCTTGACCGTTGTAAAGCTGAATAATTAAGGAGAATTTTTTACGGTAATTATATGCTCAAACTATTCAAAATATTTAAAAATAATGTTGAAGAAAGTTTTTACGAGTTTATTTCACTCGAATAGGATTCAGCGGATCCAACAAGAATAGTAGAACCGAGTTGCGGAAAATAATAATTATGTCACAGTATATTTCCAAAAGGAATTGATACAGTCTGTCAAAGCGTGTGGCAACTACGGTTGCTTTTTCCGTACTAACTAAATGTGAAAGAGTGTCACACAATGCAGTCAAACCGCTGTAAATCATTTACACATATATCACAAAATATATATAAAAAACAATGTGCGATTAATATCGAAGACAGATTCAATATTCAGACTAATATATATTACGAACACTCTGTTATTTCATAATACGCGCAATTCGTTCACTTTTTAAATTAAATATGTTATCAATCTATTCAGTCATAAACAAATTTTCTTATTAAAAATATTTAAAATAACATTACCATTTTCGGTCTATTAATTTGAGACCCTCATCAGAAAATGACAGTTGTCGGTCCAAATTTTAGTTCAGCGTAAATGTAGGAGAAAGCTTGAAATAGATTTCAAATTATTTCACACATTTTTTCAGGAAAGGATGAAATATCTTCAAATCAATACACCACCCAAACTCCTTATAATTTTTATTTAATTTCATACAGTGACCGTAATTATCGTAAAACACTGTTCTTATTAATTCTAATAATCAATTATCTCTTATTTCCGATTTTAACATCGTGGTTCTACTACTGCTACTAACTAGGTGAGGGTCGCAAATCAAAAAACCGACAGTCAAAAAACCGACAGTCGAAAACCGACAATCGAAATACCGACAGGTTAAAAAGCCGATATTCAAAAAACCGATACATAAAAAAACGACAATTTAAGAACCTGGCATAGCGATTTTAAACTGTATAATTTTGAAAAAATTTGCTTCGTTCCGCGGCCATATTGTATCGGCCATTGCTTCTAAAAAATATTCTATTAGTATATTATTTATATTCAACAATCGGGATCACTTTTTATTTATGCATTTTATCGATTATAATCCGTTTCGATGGAAAAAATCGTGAAAAATTAAAAAAAAAACGACCTAAAAACATGGCATTTCTTTTTGTTTTGCAAAATTTTGGCAGTAATAGTCGCACAAATGAGCACACTTCAAAATAGTCTGAAATGTATTTTCGAAAATTAAAAAAAATTCTTTCTATTGCAGAAACTGAGCTAATGTTGACGTACCTGCTTCTCTCATTTTGGGCAAAAAAGGATTAAGACGTTTATTCTGAAAAGACATTTTTGAAGTGTCTTAGCTGTTTAGAAGGGCACACCTCCAAAACCCGACAGATCATAAAACAGGCACTTCAAAACCCCGATTAAAAAAAACCAGACATTTAAAAAGAAAAAGAAGTTTAAAAATGTACATATTCTGAAAATATATTTAATGATTGAATTAGCGCTTAATAAATAATCGGGGTCAAATTGATTTGACCTTCGAGTGACCTACAAAATTTATCCCTTGGTCAAACATTTTTGACCTTGAAATTGCCTTTAGTGAGGCCTCAAGGACGTCGACCCGAGATCATTTTTTTATGTAGCAAACGCACCAATCGGAGATGTGTGTATTTTGAAATGTCGAGTTTTTGAATGTTTGAGTTTTTAAATGTCTGGTTTTTGAATGTCGAGTTTTTTATGTGTCTATTTCGTAATTGGTCGGATTTTTACGGTACACGCGTTTAGAAGACACGAGGTTTTGCAGTGACTAACACCTATTTCGGGTTCATCGCGAACAGCGATCCAGGCTTAAAATGAGAAATGATAACGTCCTTTTTAAGTTTTACGACATTGTTTTACGACTATATTCTGACACAATGACTAAATTTAAACCAATTTTTAAAAGAAATCAGTCCTGGTTGTAAGACTTATTTTTTTCTGTGTATAAGATAAGGTTTGAATAGAGCTCACGATATTTCAGTCCCACTCGTTTCTATTATTTGAAACTTTATAGTAAATTTTTAGATAGGTCTGTCATTATTGATTATTTTTGGAGCAGTAAATATATATTGATCAATTTTGTGGTTTTCATCTGAACGAATGCTAAATTCGGCACTTAAAATAAAACATAAAAATGAAAGATGAATTTTTCTGAGACTTTAATGTAGGAAATATTTATGGTTGCAGGTATAAATTCTTCGTGTATTCCGCATACTACGATGATCGAGTAGGTGGTGGAGGAGCCGCAAGAACGGCTTCCGGACTGGTGCGTGTTGTGGGTGCAACGAAAACTACGGGACCCGACCGCGTTTGGTGTAGACTTTGGTATCTTGGGAATAACGGCGATAATATCACGTCTTCGATAACAGTAGCAGCGAAAGTAAAGGTGCAAAATATGATTAACAAAATACAAAATATTCAATTTAAATATTTCTCAAAATATTTTTGTCCGAAAAATGTCTGAAAATCGAAAGAATAAAATGCAAATATTACGAAATATGCAAAGAATGTGATATTTTATTATTTTCAGATAATTCGAGAGAACTGGAACTTAAAATACAGCGCCTGTTTCGTTCTCTGTCCGCTTCCAAAGGAACCTGCAAATGTAATAAGGGTTCCGGAATCCGTCAGTATTGTAGCTCGTCTTCGTGCATCACCTACCAATCGGATTTTGATTCAAAATAAACCTGAAGGCAGAGAAAAAGAAAGAAAGGCTCTGGCTATTTGCGTGAAGCCCTTGCATTACAATTATAACAGGGTAGGTTAATCATTTTATTAAATAAATAATGATAATTTTCTGGATGTAGAAATTGTGTAGCGATTTTTTACATATGTTTAATTATTACGAACAAAAATACACTTTTATCGCCATTTTGTGTCCACCATTTTGCATTTTTACTTTCCGAAATACGCCTACCTGATAATAAATTCATTTTTTAAGTGATATTTGTGATTTTTAGAGATACTCAAATGCCCATACCCAAAAATTTCATGTTTTTTTGTTTAAATAAGATATAACCTTTTTATTCCAACATTTGAAAAATGTCGACGTGCACCATTGAAAAGACCGAATCTAGACCAATAAGGAATGGGTGCGCTTCAAAAACCCGACAAATCACAAAACACACACTTCAAAAACCTGACATTCAAAAACCAGATATTTCAAAAAACAAACGTTCAAAAACCAGACATTTTAAAATGTGCATATTCTCAAAATACAATTAATGATTGAATTTTAAATGTGCTTAATAAATACTCCAGGGGTCAAACTGATTTAACCTACAAGTGACCTACAAAATTAATCCCTTGGTCAAACATGTTTAATCTTAAAACAACCTTCCAGTGAGACTCCAAGGAATGAGGAGTGAGGTTATGTAGTGACATGTCAGGTTTTTGAATGTCTGTTTTTATAAATGTCTGGTTTTTTAATGTTTGCATTTTAAAATGTCTGGTTTTTGAATATCGGGTTTTTGAGGTGCACCCATATTTTTTACCTAGAAATGACTTTCTGATGAGACCTCAAGGGCAGCGACCCGAGGTCATTTTTCGGGTGCACCTCAAAAACCCGAAAAATTAAAAACCAGACGTGTCAAAAGTCAAAATACAGTCATTAACAAATGTTAATATTCTGAAAATATAATTAATGATTGAATTCTAAATGTGCTTAATAAATAATCCGTGGGTCAAACTCATGTGATTATTAAGTGACCTACAAAACGAATCCCTTGGTCAAATATTTTTGACCGTGAAATGACCTTCCAGTGATACTTCAAGGACGGCGACCCGAGATCATTTTTTTTGTAGTAAACGCACCAATCGGGGTTTCTGTATTTTGAAATTTCGGGTTTTTGAATGTCTGTTTTTTTAAATGTCTGCTTTTTGAATGTCTGTATTTCGAAATGTCAGATTTTTAAGGTGCACCTCATTTTTTTATATAGGGAACGCATCAGTCGGAGGTCGGAGGTATCTGTAATTTTAAATGTCGGGTTTTTTAAGGTCTTGTTTTTAAACGTTTGGGGTTTGACTGTCAGGTTGTTGAAGTGTCTGTTTTGCAACCCTGAGGAATTACAAGTCACAAATTTTTCTCGAGAAGTTTAAATTCTAAAATATAGTGTCAAACTACGTGAAAAAACTTTGTACATTTTTGGGCATTAAAGGGTCACAGACCGTATGCTTCAGTTTAACCCTTTAAGTCTCAAATGTGCACAATTTGTACATGGATTTCAGCATCGTTTTATATATAAAATAAAAATTAAAAAAAATGGAAACATCTATATCCGACTAGTTTTGAGGTCGCTCTTTCGATTGGCGCTACTGAAATTTTCGAAAAATGACGTTTAACACAGTTTTTTTACAAAAATACTGAAAAAAACGCGATTTTTTAGCTACAATTTTTTTTTAAATGCATTTTTAACTATGATACCGGTTTCAGATCACCTTCTAATCTGTCAGAAACGTGTTCCCGATTGTTTTACTTCAAAATTATACATTCACATATTTTGATTTATTTTGTTTTTCGTTTCAAAATGGCGCCTGAACGTTGAAAATTGTTGAAAGTGAAGAAAATGCTATTATTTCGGATCTGCTAGGTTTTATTTGTAGTAAATCGTACAAATAAGTTATTACGAGTTTTGTATAACCTATTTTGATTTACGAAAGCAGTAATATCCCATAAAATCCAATTTGCAGATGGCGACTGTCACAAAAACCATTTATATAATCAAAAAAATCTTAAGAATAATGTTGACTTGAAAATCTGAGTGGAATACGATAGTATTTTTCCTATTCCAGAAATGTGAAATTTTACATAACGGGTCCGCCATATTGGATCCGACATTTTGAATTTCGGTAAACTGACTCAAGATTTGAGTTTAGCGATGACCGAAACCTATGAGATGGTAATTAGCAAGTTTCACACCAATTTTGGTTATCTAAACGTCCTTTTTCGAAAATTTCAGTAGCGCCAATCGAAAGAACTAGCCGGATATAGATGTTTCCATTTTTTTTTAATTTTTATTTTATACATAAAACGATGCTGAAATCCATGTGCAAATTGTGCACATTTGAGACTTAAAGGGTTAAAATTACCAATAGGTATACAGTGCATCCTTCCAAGGATATCCTCAGAAGCTCGTCAACACTTGTAATTGTCCGATTTTATCGTCCTTTTAAACTCGTGGTACACATTGAGGAAGTTCTTATTATTACAGTAACTAAACTATAAAAGCGGATATTAGGACGTACTTAGGATCTGCTGAGGTCATCCTCACGAAGATGTGCTATGTGTAAACAAACACATGGAAGCAATTACACTCGTCTGACGAACTTTTTCGAGTGTCCAAACTTAAATAAAAATGTAATTACAATCTCCTAATCCTATAGAGAATTTCTAACCATTTTTTGTTTGGTTTAATAGCTACATCCATTTACAGCATTTATTTTGATGTATATAAGATCAAGGTAGATGTAATACTTCCATTTTTCGTTTTACAGGTACTGCAGTTGGTAGAATTTATAGAACTACATAAAATTCTGGGTGCGAGTCACGTGATACTCTATAACGACACAGTTGGCCCAGAGGCAGGATGCGCGCTCAAATATTATGAGAGCAAAGGTCTCGTAACTTTACTTCCATGGCATCATCTGGATATGGTCTCTCAAAAAGATATACGAACTGAAGGGCTTTTCGCTGCGCTCAACGATTGTTTATATCGATCCATGTACGCGTACGAGTACGTGGCTTTGTTGGATCTAGATGAGTTCATTATTCCCAGGCACGACGACGACGATACAATTCTCGACCTTATTAGGTATGACCTAAATAGCATTTTATATATTAAATCAATTTATTCTCTTTGCTTTCAACTGCTTCATTTATATTTCGCCTCTGGTAACGAACATTCATTTTTTCCTCTGCCAAATGAGCCAGTGAAACTTATAGACTAAAATTTAAAAAAATACAAACCTACCAATAAAATAGTTTGTTACCAGTGGACTTTGCAATATACCATAAAATCTATTTGTAGTTAAACTGCGAGAAATGTTTTTTACCAGTTATTCCTTCGTTTATTAAAAAGGTTTCTTGTCGTTCTTATAAAAAATATTATAACTACTAAACTTTCTAGCTACTACAATAAGCATAATTTCAAAATTGTTTATTACGGGATAAAATACATTTTATTAAATGAATCTGACACTCTGTTGTCTTATTTAATGTGTAGTTTATGTAACTGACGAAGAGGAGATATTATGGCGAAGAGGAGGATGGCTAAAATGCCGGAACCTTATAAATCTTAACCAAAATATATCCAAATATAACAATTATTTTTCGAAATGTACAACTTAAATCTAATTTCACTGGCCCGCTGCTGACAAATCGAAGATACAAAACACCTCAGCGTGATTAACACAATGACCCTCTTCTGATAAAATACTAATTATTTAATTAGAAAAATTTTAGTTTTTTTCAATCGTTTTATCTAATTGCAGGATTTAAACGTTTTTGTAAATTCAGGTCATATATTTGGAGCAAAACTGAATTTAATGTTGACTGAATTATAATTTTACAACGGGAAAAACAAACAAATTGTAAATTACGGGTTATGTGGAGGGTTACTAGATTTTAAAACAATTAATGAATTAAAAAATTGCAAGGGTCTAAATTTTACAAGTTTTTTCCCCTTGTAAAATTATAATTAAATTCAGTTTCCTTCCAATTATATGACTTAAAAATACCAAAACTTTTAAATACTGTAATTAATTATTTATTTAATTCATGACTGTATGACTTATTATCGTATGGGATAAGAGGTAATTTTTTATTAATATTTATAATGTTTATGCATCTTTAAGCAACATTTGAATTACGTCCAATTCACATATCCAAATTGTATTTTGTTTGCGTTTGATTAATTAACTCCGATAAAGTTTATTAACAAAAGTATACTACTTCCAGTAACTTTTCATCCAGTATTTTTCATTCTATGTCATTTGACAATTTTTCTCCTGCTTATTGCGAGTTTGCCAGCTTTCAAAGTAGTGTAATTTATCAGCACCAATCTCTCCATCCATAGCAGTTTTAAAACTTTTGTCATCGCACACAAAAATAAAGAAAATTAACTTTGATATATGTTGAATCTATGGTACTTCTCAACTTTCTTCTACTTCGATAAAAAGCTTCTTTGAAATAAAATCGACTGCCATAGTTATCACGATACAGAACTAAATATTCCTACTAATTTGCCAGAATTGGCTTGTTGAAATTATTTAAATTGTATTAAATACTTCGTTTTTCCATTTTCTTACTCGTAATTTAAAAATTGTTTATTTATTTTTGAGATTCGGAAAAATTAGATAATAATAATAATAATAAATTGTCTTTATTGGCCAATAAAATAATAAAACATATACAGATCAAGCAACCGTGTACATTGCCAAAAGGCGAGCCACAACTCAAAAAAGTTGTTTTACAGACTGACCTTAAAAGATCTCGTGAAAGTCGTGCTTCTTTTATGTTGTGTTACTATATTTATGTAAAATTTTACAAATATTCGAGACATTTTTAGCCTTTCTTAGCCTCTTTTTTTAAAATAAATAATTCGTTATTAAACCAATAATATCATTTTTAATCTTATTTTTATTAATTAATCAATGACATAAAATAATTAAATGGCAAAGTTAAATATAAAGTTGCGCAATGTATAATTCCAAATTACCCTACGAATTATTGTATAACTCTACGAATTTCTTAAATAAAAAGAAATGTTTAATACAAACATTTCTCTTCTAAACTGCTGCTAATATGAAAAATAAAAAATATATCGGACACGTAACTGACCCGCTTGCGTATGAAGAAAAAGTGGAATAAACGAATAAAATAAAATGAAAGACCACCGCTTCAGCTTCATTGAATTACGCAAAAAAGAATCGGCGAAAATAGTTTCAATTATATCCTACTTAGTTTAAATGATATTAACTCCTCTCGGAGGGGATTTTGATATAGGACATGTTTATGAAATATTTAATTCCCGTATTTGACGCCTCCTTGTCTTAATTTAATGTCGCGAAAATATCAAGAATTATATTTATTTATAGACTCGCTGTCTCTTCCATTTTTACCTAATTTCTTGTTATAAGTGGCCTACAAAACTACACCTTCGTCTACACGCAAAAAAGGTTAACGTTTGATGCAGATTTCAGACATCTGAATAATATATTACTCTCTAAATCAGAATTAACTAAAAACTATTCTGAAGTAAAAAGTGGGTTGCTCTCAATAAGTTTTTTTTAAATAGAAAGGTAGTAAAGAACTACTAATTTATGCAAATATTTTACAGATTTAAAAGCAGAAATTGAGTATTTTATTTTAGTACTTTTTATAATTAGTAATAAGTTTCTCATTAATTATTTATAAACATAAATACTAATTATAGTGACCGACTTTTCGCTTTTTAATTAGTTTGTTTTTAAATAATTCAGATTTAGAAAGTATACTACTACTTAATTTGCGTAACTTTTTATAATGAAAAACGCTTCTATTGAAGAATCACGTATTAATATTTCCGAATTTTAATCAAAAGATTAATCAATTATTTTCTGAAAAATATAATCATAAAGTATTTGAGGCCTTGGGGTGCAATACTTGCCAAGTTCCAAAAAATAAAAAATTAAGATAAATACAAATTTGCAATAGTTTGTACCTTCTTTATATGTTTTAAGTGTTAAAAGAAGCTTTAAAAAATGTGAACTTCTTTTTAGGAAGGAATTAATTTCCGTCGCAAATCAAAAAGTTGCCAAGTCCAAAAACTTGTCTTTTCAAAACCTGCCAAGACCTTAAATTTATCCATTATTTAATTCTGAAAAATACAGATCGATATATTACTGACCTAAATCATTAATACATATTTAGGAAAATTAATGTTCATATTCTCTAAAAACATTATAGTGAAAATTCACTCTTTATGGGGTGATAACTTACGCCCTTCTAGTGAACAAGAGAATTGTCACTTTTTGACAGTACCCCAGACTGTCAGATTTTGGATTTTACCCCAAACAGGTTAGATATTCTCCCCATAAAGAGTAAGATTTGACTCAATAACAGTCAACAATCATTATTTTAAGTTATTTCATTCTTGAAGCATTAAAAAAAATTTAGAAAGTATGTGATAATAACTATAAGTTATTGTAGTATTATTGATAAGTTAAATAACTAGTCAAAAATGAGACTTCACCCTTTCACTACAGTGGCTGAATGTTCACTCCCTGTCTTAAATATCGCTTTTTTATAAATCACATTGCTTCTACACATTTTTTTTATAATTTTATTTCCAGAGAAATGTACTTCTAAAAGTGACAAGTCTATAAAAAATGGGACACAATTAGCCAAGTCCAAAATTTTGTATCAAAACCTTCCAATTCAATTTCTTACACTTCAATATCTTTAATACTATAAGACTTTCATTTGCATAAAACATGGAAATATTTTCTTCTTTATCAAGCAAGTAATCCTCATTTTTACAATATAATAATTTGTAATATTTTTCTTATAAACAATTTTTTTTGTTTATTTCGAATTGCCATTACTTGGCAGGTATTGCACTCCAACGCCTCATTTAACTGCACTTACTTATCTAAATACATTCACATATTCTCGGTGCATCGAATTTGTGCAGTTTTAATCTCAATTGTTTCAAAAGTTTAAATAATTAAAAACTTCATTTAAAAATTCATTTTCACCATTTTGACAATTAAATTTTTTTCAAATTCTGAATTTTGCGAAAGAGTTTCTCTTTTCTACTACTAACATTAGTTCCGTATCGCTTTTATTTCATCATTTAGCATCTCTATAAGATATTGTTTACTTATTGTTATTTTTAAATCAGATTTCTGTTCATTAAAAATCAGCATCTAATGGTAAAAAGCTAAGGTTCTTTTCTCGATATAACACATGGTTTGAATAGCAAACATCTAAAATGTCTCAGCCTCTTAAAAAGTATTGAACTTATCTGTCAAGGAATTCAGAATGAGTTTCAGATATTTTTACTGAATTTTTCACTATGATACTAGTTTTTTGCTACCTTCTATCTTATCATAAACATATTCCCGATTATTTTACTTTCAAAATACATCAGATATTTTTATTTTTATGGATTTGGATTTTCAAATGGCTCCGGAGTGCCAAATTTTTTGAAAATGGGAAATATATGTTCGACGTATAACAAAATATTTTCTCATGATTTTTATCGGCATGGCAACACTGAAAAAAATTTACTTTACAAATTCCACGATTGAGAAGTTAAGTCCAGAGTAGTTAAAAGAAATACTTTTCTAGTATAACTTTGTTGATGTTGTTAATTTTAGTATTTTTACTCAAGTTAATATTATTTACCCAGTAAACGAAAAAGTATTGTGAATGATTGGAGATCAAGAAATGTATATATGTATATAACTCAAAAAGGCATGCACCAATATAATAAAAAACAACCGCCAATAGCTGCACTAAAAATAATTCCACTAAACAAAATTTCCAGAAAAATTCTTAGTTGATTTCACTATACCGTAAAACGGGGTTATTTCGTCCTAATTTTCAAGTTAAAAAAAAATAATGGGTAAAAGATAAAAATAAATATTGATACTGAAAATATATAATCTCTAACTCGTCCTCTTTCATATTACAACCTGAAATAATTATTATATAATGTATAAAATTATTTATGTGCCTTTATGCAGTCAGCGAATTTACCCCTCAATATGGGGTTATTTCGCCCACCTTTCATTAAAAGGTAAAATATATTTATTTATGAAATGTTAGCATTTTATTTTATTTGATCATTAGCAAAGAAATACGATATAAATAACATTAAAAATCAATAAAATAAATATGTATTGACATTTTGTATTTTAAATTCGAACATTTATTAGAATTTATTCAAGTACAACTGTAGTCATAATTGGTTTACAAATTAGAAAAATAATATCTTTCTTTAGTCTTACATTTCAATTCTAGTTTAGAAATGATTTCTTTTCTTTCTATGTTTTGTACATCAAGCACAAGTGGAAAAACAAAATGAATATTCTGTTTTTCTTTCTTTTCAAGAAATTCTTCGGTAGTCGATAATTCGCAAGGATGGCCATGCTTTTTAACATGTATATTTTTTAATTTGTCTCTTAGGGTAGAAGATGGAACTTCGTATTATTCCGCAATTTTTCTGATTGATTTTTCACCTTTTCTACATTTTGCGATTGCATTTTCTAGTTGTTCTGTTGAATACTTGAAGTATGCTGACGAATCCGCCTTCCTTTTACATGTTCGCCCCATGAGCGAAATAACCCTACAATATTTAAATTTTTTGAAAAAATGATTTTTTTCAAAATCCATTCACTTTTTCGGGTTATTTTTTCTTATTAATTATGTCAGAGACATAAGAAAATAGATTTATATGTGCATTTGATATAAAATTTATTAAATAAAGTTATATAACCGACTATTGCACAATACTTGTTTAATGTGTAAAATAGGCATTTATAAACAATAATTATTTTTATTAGAACTTTCCAATAATTCTGCTTCAAAATACATTCAACATTCACTTTGACACTTCTATTAATAAAAACAATTGAAAATCTTCGAATTTCCTCTATCGAAACAGTGAGAAATTTTACAAAAAGGTTACCGTTGAGCGAATTTACCCTACATGAGCGAAATAATCCCGTTTTACGGTACTTTTTAACTACGTAGAGTAGTTCGATTCGCTTCAAGAAAATTTTCTAAGTTGCAGTTACTCCCGTGAAGAAGTTAAATCAACTAAAAATGTAGTTCTGCAAAATTCAATTCAAAATATATCACTCCAGCGTGTTGAATAGTTTTTAGTGCACTAGATAGTTAGACTCTAAAAAATGTTTTTAAATGTCGTTTCCATAACAATATTCTTTATCATTCCTTTATGGTTGTATCTATAACCTATAAAATTCCGTGCAACACCTATTGCAATGCTTTCAATAGTTAAAAAGTAGTCAACATAAGATTTTTTTTTTCAGTGAACTAAACTTTTTTTTTCATTCGCGACCACCGTGTGTAATCTACATAAATGTAGTTGTGATACACTTGTTGAACATGGTTCTTTATTTCGTTAAAATTAAAACAGATTATGTACCTACGTAATGAAATAATGTTCATATCACAAAAATATCAACATTTTATATAAATCGTTAATGAAATTAAAAAACCTCTTGCAGCGTTTTAAACTGTACAATTTGCTTAGAACTCTAATTTATTTTTTCGTTTTAGGTGGATGGGGACTCGCATAAACGCCAAATCTGCGGGTGCTTTTTCATTTCAAAATGCATTCTTCTATCTTCAATGGGAAGATGATCCTTACGTTACGACAAGTCGTAAGCGGACGGAAGCTGGCCTCATCACTCTGCGAAAAACTCGACGTCGATCGAAACTTCATCCCCACAAACAGCGTTCCAAGTACATCTGCAGGCCAAGAGATGTTGTGGAAGCTGGCAATCATTTCGTCTGGGAATTCATTCCAGGCCACGGCACAGTTAACGTTTTGTCCGATGCTGCGATTCTTCATCATTATCGAGTTTGCGAATTCGGTGGTGATGATTGCATAAAAATGGATTCGGTAGTGGACAGAACCGCTTATCGATATCTCGATAGGCTCGCTGGAAACGTGGACAGTACATGGACGGATCTAGAAAAAGAATGTCCGACTCTTCCTACGCTAGACCCCGTTCCCTATCAAGTGCAAAAAGTACCAACGAAAGCGTCGAAAAAAGTAGGAAGGTAGCAGAAAGTAACAAAGACTGAATTTTGGGAAATCGGCAACTTTACAGGCACACCGAGAATTGGCAAGACTTACTTTATTAATGCTGTTTGAAGGAGGTCGGTCTTGTAAGTTCAATGACTAGGGTCGTTGCGCCTGCGAATAAAAGCCAGTCCGGACTGACGCTTTTCAAAATGTATTCCAACGATAAGATTTTGAAAATCGGAAAGAGTGAAATTGCGATACCGGAATATCGTGGACATGCTCGATGAAATTTATTCTATTTTTTAATTGGTTAGTTAGTAATCTACATTGACCCTACGTTACATAATTGTTATATTTTCTTTTTGCAATTTTTTAAATATGACAACCTTTGAAAATTTATATTCACTACACGAGTATTGCAACTCGTTAATCTTCGTTTAAAAATAACCTATTGGAGCGGGAACTCCGACTCAAAATGGTGTCGCATTGCGGTAATTGCGATTACTCATAGGTTGAATATTGCGAAGGTCACGGACCAAACCTAGAAATTCAATTTCGAGGCACCGGTAAGATGAAATATCGACGAGCAATGCGAAAAAAATAGGCGAATTAAGAATATTTTTTTACTAATCAAACATGGAGGCAAGGAATTAGTCGACGAGACATGAAAATGTAACTGCGTTTCGAACGCTACGGTGCTTCTTCGTGATTTTACACCATGTAATAATTGTAACATAAACACACGTTCATTAGCATAATTCTTCAAAGGTGATTTTTATTCGGGAGCTACTTGCATCATTTGATACGCTAAATTTATAAAAATCAGTAGTCCACTTTTTGTACCATCGAATAATTTGTGGATCTACGGTAAGAAAATTTATGAATGATGATCTTGCGCTAAATAGGAAATATTTGTTGTAACTGAATGAGTGAACGAATGCTTTACATATACTTATAAATGTAACGCCCTCCAAGAATTTGGATGTTGAAACACAAATCAAAACGGAACTTTTGATAAATAATTCAATATTTTTTCTATATTAAAATTAATTGGAGAGTCGATGCTCATCCGTATCATTTAAAATGGTACTCCTAGTAGAAATTTAGACTAGTTTTATATTGGCTAGTAATTTTTAATTAAACGTGGGATAGATCATACCGATGGTTAGTTCTTGTTGTTTACATATTTTACGCATTGTCTAACTCATTTTTATTTCATTTTTTTAATCTTTTCAGTCGATTTATTTATTAGCTCGATATTTAATATTTTTTTAAATGTAATGTATTAACTACATTAGCATTTGTATATTCAAAACAAATAAGAATTCCGATAATAAGGATATTTCCTGGTTTTCTAAACGTTTTCATGGATTGAGAAGCAACTGAAAAGTAATATTAATCCGCTTAGACCATACTATTTTTACTGGTTAGCAGGTTAGTAGGTTACTACTCCAACAATTGTTTAGGGTTTTAATAATAATTCACTTCGGAATCTACTAAACTTGTCACATAAAAATGACTAAGTTTTAATATATCTTCCTATAAAAATTAAAAACTGGCGACTTATTTCAAATTTTCGATTATAATTAGCTGATTTAACCTGTTAAGTACCAAATGTCTTCAATTTTCAACGAATTTTCTTCCTTTTTTTCCATACTACAAGTATTAAAAAAAATATCGATACACCATATTCGACGTAAAATTTCATGCTCTTTCAGAATGTGGCCACAGAATTTGTCTAAAGTCAATGCTTAAAAAGTTATAAACAATTATCAAAAAATTTCATCGTATTTTTTGGTCAATTCTACGAACTTTTTGTTCAGCTACATTTTTTCAGTGGGCTATCATTGTCAAATAAAAAATTCCTAAACTTTTGAACTATTTTTTCGTGTCTGAGCCACCATTTTGAATACTCTCCACGTAACTTTTAAATTGTATCACACAAAACAGTTAGAAATTCAGGATATTCTGTTTGTAATTCTTGATAAATCAGAAATATAACATTATTAATGTAAAATAACAAGTGAGAGACAAACAATTTTGTGTTTTATATTTGCTACCTCATAAACAAATAAAAAGGTCCCCAGTATTTTAAATTTCATAATTGTAAATTCAGATTCATAATTAGTAAACACGAAAACCCACAATTTTTAATCCAATCCGACAACCCAAAAACCAAAACGTATACGAAAAATCTTGCACGATGTAGTCCCAACAAACCAAAAAGAATTAAAACGAATTAAATACGTTTTATTTCGGTTCCTTGGCCATTTTCATTGAAATTCTTTAGTCGATATAATACGTGAATAGAACATAAACCTAACCTAAAAATCATTAACTAGCAGTTTTGTACATGAAAAGACGAACTAAAATGTTTTATTTCGGTGTAATCAATTTTACCGGAACTAAGTAATAATAATAATAAATGTGAAGGTAAACAATACCTGTCATGGACGGATTAAAATGATTTTTTTCCAATTCAAATATTCGGAAATCCACGTGAAAATATTAAATTGATGAACTTCGAATTAGGTTCTGATGTTTCTCAATTCGAAACGTCAAGAAACTGTATTGAAAACGTAATTTCTGAACTCGATCTTATTCTTTTTCATTTTTTTTGGGCACGAAACATTTTTTCTTTCCCGCTTTTTCGGATTCGAATGCGAATTACGCGATACATAAACGCACCTAACCTGAAAGAAACGATTGCTTGGGATTATCGAATGATCTGAACTCAAAACTCCAAAATAGAACATTTCTTCGAGAATTATGAAATACGGAAAATGATATAATTATTTTTTCGATTAAATTGACATAATTTAAAGCTATTCTAAGCAGCAACAAATCAATTTTTGGAATGCGTTAAACAGTTTGAATTCGAATAAGAACCTCGGATGACCCCCACTAGAAAGGAACAGAATGCAAAATATCGATTCCGTATACTTTTTGGTTTATTGGGGAATTTCGAACAATTTGTCCGCCATATTAGATCCACTATTTTCAATTTTGAAAAACTAACATCAGACTCATAATCAGCGACCTCTAAAACCTCCCGAGTAACAAATTTCAATCGAATTTAATGAATTTACATTTTCGTTCGCCATATTGGTTTCGTCATTTTGAATTTTCAAAAACTAACATTCGATTTATAATCAGGGACTCTAACATTATAATATATATATTATCATTTTGTTTTATAGTTTCGTATTCTTTCGGAACTGAATTTTTTTATATTTAGTGGAAATGATCAATTCTAACATTTTAATATAACTTATATGTTCTCGAGTATATTGGGATGATATTAATAACAAATACATGGTATAACAAAAGAATTATGTAGGAAAAATAACTGGAATATGATGGCACAAAGTTGTGTACTGAAAGTGACAGTTTTGAGGTTAAAAACTAATTTCCAAAAAAAAACATTGAATTTTAACATTTTTAGTGTCGATCACAGAAGTATACAACTCTTCTTGCAGGAACTACTTTCATCTCCAGAAATAATTTTATTTCATTTTAATGAATTGTTGATAACTGTTTAAAATTATTAGTTTTATTTATTATGCCTTATACGTTCATAAAGTTACATTCGGCTGCATTACGTTTTCTCTAATATTATCAACAATTTCTTTAAAGACACAATAAAAAAATATATCTTAATAACAAGTTATGTTATTTCATTTCTATACATAGATTCTCGACTTTCTAGTAATATTTGTAAACAGCAAGAACAAACGAAATTAGTAAAACTATTGAAACGTTTTGTTATTACTAGCTAATTGGAGCAATTTTTATAATGTATAGGTGCCATCTCCTAATGAATTTATATACAATAATTATTTCTTGCCCTTGAAAATTATCGATGCCAATAGAATTATGAATAAATTTAGTTTTACGTATCGAAATTACATAAATATCGCTGTTCTTCATCCAACAAACAAGAGAAATGAAAATCAAAATTGATTGCTGTTTTAATCACTTTTACTATCGAACCCAACAGAATATTTTATATCAAAGATACGAAAATGTAATATAGAAATTTATTACTAAACAACAAATAAATCTGCTATTCCCGCTTCCAATTTATAAATCTTTTATACACAAATTTGGGTGAAATGTGAGAAATTAAAACGAATATATGACTTTCGAAGTCGACCATTGAATTCAATGAAAAAGTTACTCTTGTTTGTTGGTTAAATAAATTGAAACAAACACTAAAGATCTATTAAATGACATCTACATTTTATGTACATATTTTACACAAAAAACATTGCACATAGATGAAAAAAATACAATTTCATAGAGCACAAGAAGTAAAGTGTCGTCGAGGACAAAAATTTTTTTTTATCACATGTAGAAACCAAGTCTGACTCGTTTACGATACAATTAAAAGTTTAGATATATTTTTCAGATATTTATAGACTGTGATTTTCATAAAGATGATGTCAAAAGCGGATCACACTTGTAGGCTTATCTTCGGATCCTTGCCATATAGCGAACTTGCGAGCTTTTTCATTCTATACCGGGCCTAACTTTGTAGTTTTAATGTATAAACGATCATCAAGGCATTGTATACTAATCGATACGACAACAAGGAAAATGTGTACATTCTGTAAATTTGTTGATTTTTTTATACGTGTTTACGATGTAGAATGTAAGGGTGAAAATACATGCATATCTGTAGATTAAGTATTGTATTATAGTTCAAAATGAGCAATTGTGTATTAGTTTACAGTTGTTTAAAAATACTATTAAACTTTCAATTTGTTTACATATGATTGAAATGGTGAATTAAACTATGATGTAATCGGTGTAGTTTAATGCATAGTCGAGGCGTTATTGAAAATGAATATTTTTTTAAATATGCGTTAAAGGACTTTTAATCTGTTACATTAATTTGCTGAAATTGTTACTTAAAAACCAGTTATGTAAGCATTTCTAAGAATGTATAAATAAACTGAAATTTGTCGAAACTTGGGTTTAGTATTTCATTTAGTTATTCATATTCTTTAATAGACGAGCAGAAACTGTTTGTTATATTAAAACTTATCAAAGTGTTTTTATTTCTTAGTACAATGTTTTTTTTTACTTTTGAGTGAATTCTTGTAGAATGTCGAAAAAAAAATATATACGACTCTGCGTTTTTTTCACGACCGAAACTTTGAACTTTTAATGAAAAAGTGGATTTTTTCAGTTTTGTTCCTGACAGTTGATATAAAAGACAGTGCATTTACGTTTCTATACATTTTTGGGGTCGCTGAATTCGAATTTGAAGTCAGAATTTCAAAATTCAATATGGCTGATAGAAAATAGCTGGAATAAAAAAGCGAATTCTTACATTATCGGAATTTCACAAAAATTGATAAATGTAAGTTATGTCCGCGATTTTGACTCAGTCGTATTGAATTTTGCAATTCTGACTTCAAATTCGTATTCAGAGATAACTATAGAGTACATAGTTTCTCGAAAAAAGTTTGGTTTTAATAGCTAAATTGCAGTTGTTCAAAATCTGTACACTGGTCCGCCCTACGTTTATGCGCTATGAATCAAAGGAAAACCATGTACTATTTTTTTTGCTGAATTTTGTCCGGAAAAACACGTTACAAGCTTTCCAATGTCCGCCATATTTTTTACCGATTTTCACATCAAATGCCGTAGTAATAAACCTTAGAAAACAAAAATTGGGGAATGTATTGAGTACCAAATAATTGTATTTATTATTTACTTGAAATTTAGACTCGTGGAGAAATGATTCCTATGATGGTTAAAAAAAATCACGAATTTTTTATATTATTTGACTCAATTCTTCGAAATTATCGAAAAACAATGATTTATTCTTACCTTTTTTAATTAAAAAATATGTTTTTTTTATATATTTTAGACATTTGGCTCAAATCTTCAGGAAAGGTAGTTAAAAGTACCTAATTTGAAATTATTCTATAAGCGATCTAGGTTTTTTAGTTTTTTTATTTATTTTTTATAAATAGCGTGAAAATTCAATTTTTAAATAATTCGTCCAAGTTTTTATGCACTTTTGCGCACACGCAGCTTCGAAGAAGAAATGTGAAACCAAAATTGGATTCCTTGGAAAATTCCCAATTAATTATGCACTCTGATACTTTATTTTAATTTATTTACTTGGTAAATTCATCGAAAATAAATTAAAATAATTATAATGTAATTTATGTCGTTGTGTCGGTCTTTTTGAAAAATAAAACACTTTTCTTAAAAAAAAATGAATTTATTCTCTACGATTCGGCCTCTTATGGGCCATTTTCAGGACTGATTGAACTTTTTTTTATTGGCCTGATGATCCAGTTGAGTAGCGTAGGTATGACAATTCTCGATTCGTTCCCTGCGCCGCCACCAGGCGTCGCCACGGTCGCGAGTTATGCGCCATCCGCGGGTTGGCTGGATAGCGAGGGGTACCTCGAGAGATGACTCGCGAATTAAGATCGCGAATTAGGACCGCGAATTGATATCTAAAAGATATCCGTCAGAGATCTTTTGACACTTTCAAGATATCTTTGACGAATTATATGTATAAATATTGTAAATAATACAGACAGTAATTAGTAAAACATAGTAAACATGTAATATGCATCAAATAGTCTATTACAATACAAGTGCATGAAGTAAACGTTTTGCAACTTTTATTTATTACACTTCGGCTGGCCTGTTGCCGAGGTCGAAGTTTTGAAAATGCTCATTTTCAATTTTACGTTCTCTCAGGCCATCGGTCATAGTTGTTAATCATTTTCAATTTTCATACATATAAGAAACACTATATTGTTGTAACATATCTATCGAAGCCACTTGGACCTAAATATGATTGGACCCCCGAAGATCAATATAATTTTATAATATAATTGAAAGCTGTTAGTAAACGAACGAGTATTAAGGAATAGCCGACTCTCCACTCACACCGTTCCTCAAGGACCAACAAGTTTAACAAAAATGTCAAAGAAAACTGTTGACGGCATCTTATTCTATGTATTTTGTACTTTAAAAATCAATTTTGATCGAAATCGTACTTGCTCGTTTTCATAAAATAATATAAAAAGAGTTTTAAATCATTTTCTACCATTTATGCAATATTTGAGTTTAATATAAAAACACAACAAATCAATTTTGCATCGATACCCTACTGCTTTAATAATTAAATAACGATATTCAAGACACGCACAATAGCCCTTCGTGTAAAATTATTAAATGATATATATATATATATTTTTTTTTAATTAAATAATTACATTTTTGTTACTCTCCTTCTGCATTATCCAGAGCTAACGACGTGGACGTAGAGAGTAAAATGAAGCCCCACATTTGTTTTTTTTTTTTGTTTTTTTTCTTTTATTTATATTTTTTTTATTTTTTATTGCTTTTATATGTTTTTTGTTTTTTATGTAGCATTTAATTTTTTTTTGCTTACTCTCTAAATATGAATTAGTAGAATTTCTACTATTTCAATTAGTAGTTCAATATTTGACTAATGAATTAGAAAAATGGTCAGAATTTACTAATTCATTTAGTTATACTTAACTACTATTTCAATTAGTAATTTTCTAATAATAGTTAGTAACTGAGTTTTCCTTATTTCAATTAGTCAAATTTGACTATCAATTAGTCAAATTTCACTAATTCATATTTAGAGAGTAGTAAAAGGACCGTAAAACTAAGAAATCGAGTCATAATTACATAAAAAGCGGTCAAGAAATAAATTTTAATTTTTGGAATCTGTCAAAAAGTTATTTATGATATAATTATAAATAATGTTTATCATTTTATGAATACAATTTTATGAAAATGTTTACCATTTTATTGATGTAAAAAGTGATAGAAAATCAAATTTCTCTAGTTTCGTATTAAATTCAACTATTGCATAAATGGCAGAAAATGATTTAAAACTCTTTTTGGATTATTTTGGGAAAACGAGCAAGTACGATTTCGATCAAAATTGATTTTGGAAGTACGAAATACGTAGAATAAGATATTGCCGTCAACACTTTTCTTTGACATTTTTGTTAAACTTGTTGGTCCTTGAAGAACGGTGTGGACTGGGTCGAAGTTTCTGAACTTTCACGCCAATACTAGTTTTTTATTGCAATTGATACATTTTGTAGGTTATGTCGTTCATGAAACTACACTGTAAAAATGTAAATGAAATTTAAAATTTTGTTGTGATTTTCATGCCTAAAAATATGGTGATATTCCCACGTTATAAGTTGTAAGTTTCCTACGGGAGGTTAGGAATTTCAGAACAATTTGTAAATTCCCTACACTGAAGGTGGTAAATTTACAACACGACGGGTTTTTCCCACGCTATAAATGGATAAAAATCGAGCCCGTGATGTACATGGTAAACTTACAATATGAGGGGAAAAGCCATTCGTGTAGTAAAATTAATTTTTACATTAAAATTCCACATATTTTAGTTTTATTTTGTTTTTAAATATAAAACAGAGAAATATATTGTAAAATTCACTATAAGATATATTTTAATATTTTAGAAGTTTTTAGAGCTATAATCTTTTGTCGAAAGAAAACATTAAATCTAAAATCTTTTGTTGATAGGAAAAATTTGATCGAAAGCAAGTTTTAGAGCTATAATCTTTTGTCGATAAAACTTTTGTTGAAAGAAAACATTAAATCATAAAATCCAAATTCATAAATTATTAAAATAACAAATTATTATTACAAGCCACTGCTATAGGTTCAGGATTACGTGTATAAATTTTACCACATAATGTAGAGTTCAAATCACCTGCCCGCATAAGGTGAGCTTTAGTACATAACCTAAAATTTTCCCTATATTTTGTTGTAAATTTACTATTCTCTTGGAAAATTTAAACTTCTCCACGGTGTAATTGTACTGTAACCTGTAAAATTCACTTTCAATTGTAAATTTACAATTACAAGTTGACATTTACATAGGTAAAAAAGTAATATTCACAGTACCTATGTAAATTTACAATAATATTGCGTAAAAGTCCTACTTGTAACATGGACAAATATTGGGTCCCACTCTGCAAGTTGTAAATTTACATTTCCATTTTTGACAGTGTACTGAAGATACTCTAAAAAGGTTAAGTTAAACATAGTAAGCACACTTTAAGTCGATTTTCATCATGTGTAAGAGCTCGACTTTTAAACATTTTCACTATTCAGCTCACAACAACAGGTTTAATATAATTAATAAGGTTATAATGATAGTTTTTATTTTAAAACGATTCATGACAACTGTTAAGATTGCGGCTACCAATTGTTTTCATCAAAATTTAAAGCATACCAACCTTGGCATTAATAAAGCACTATATTGTCACACAGAGTAAAAAAACTACAGTGGCCCTCCCCTTATTTTAACTCCTCTTATTCTAACTGCGTCCTTTATTTTGGCTTTTTTCGTCCTTTATGTTAACTTCTTCCCTTCATGAGTTCCCCCACCATTCACCATTTGAAAGTGTTCAAAAGAGTGCGGACTGCTGTTTGTCTCCACTATGTCTTACATATTTCTGTTTTTATTCTCTCAAACTGCCAGTGGTGAGGATGAAGGGAAACGGTAAAATAAGGGAAGAAGCCGCCATCTTCCTTGTCTCGAAAAGTTAAAATAAGGGGAGGGCCACTGTAGTCTCTAGCTTTTCTCCTAAACTATTAATTGTAGAGAAAATTGATACAGAAAAAAAAATCCTTTTTTTTAATGTCTACAAATTTAATCTTATGAGATTTTTTCTCAAATATTTCTTCCAGAAAAGTCGACTTTTCGTCATTTTGAATTTGTAAATCGACATTTTTCAAAACGGCTCCACAGAAGATTTTCGTTTTTGTCGAAAAATGATGTATTAATGATCTGGAATTGAAATCAACAAGAAAATCCCAAATGCCAGAACCTTCAGGTTAAATCGGTTTAAAAAGCACCGTGATTCGACTACCAGCTTCTTGCTCACTTGTATAAATGTAAAATAAGTTTTTTTTGGTATTATCGTGATTATTAACTCGATTTCTATTATCAGGACTTCAGTCTATACCCTTGATTCATTATTGTATCACTACAGTAAAACCCCTCTTGCTTGAACAGGGTCGAGCCGGCATTTCCCCTCTGACCCCGTTTATTTGAACGCTTACAGTTGTCCCCACTCCTCGCGCAATACACCCGTCCGGCGTGAGTAGCGCACGCGCATTGGAATTTATATCCGCGTAAGAGCGACTAGTGGGGGTAAGGAGAAGTAGAAATTGTTCAAATAAACGAGGTTATTTTGTTCAAATAGACGGGGTGTTCAAGAAAGCGAGTGTTCAAGTAAGAGGGGATTTACTGTAGAGTAGGACCTCCCTTATTCCAATTTTCCCCTTACCCCCACTTACTTTGCTTGCGAGCTTGTGATTCGTGGACAATATTTTTCGTTGACTTTTCGTGTGATAGTGGGAGAAGACTTGTGGGGGAACGATTAGAATAAGAGAGGCTGGACAATTAGAATAAGAGAGGTTCCAATAAGAGAAGTCCTATTGTATTACCAATTTTTTTAATTGTAATTGAAACATTTTGTAGGTTATGTCGTTCATGAAACCAACGATCATTGATGAAACATTCGATTGAACTACTAACTCTTTATTTTAATTAAATAATCCCATCACGTTCATTTTTACATATATTTACATATTTATATTACAAAAACTACAGTCGACATGTCATTAATTTCGAAAAGTCAATATAATTTGATTAGAACACTTTTATTTACATGGATTATGTCACTTCAGCTATATAGAAACTTTATAGTAGTTTGAAAACAATTTATAGCCACTCCAAAAACATATCTTCAAAAGAGAATCCAATTTATAGACAAATTTCATTTCAACTATTATAATTTATTATTTTTCTTTTAAAAATCATTATCGGAATGATCAATTTTACTGACAGAACGTTTCTCTTCGACCGGTTTCTTGTCAAACTTTTCTGCTCCTGGACCAGTTAGTGAATTTAGTTCGTCATCATCATCGTCGTCAAAATCATCACCAATAGATAAATCGCTGTCGGAATCGGTAGATTCTGTACTATGTGATTCACGAATTGTTCCACGCTGTCGTCCAGACATGCTACCATACACTCTTCGCTGTGGCATAAGAGCTATTCGTGCAGATTTCCTGGAATCTGTAATAGAAAATGATTAGATTTAAAATTGAAAACCTAGTTTGATCATTCAATACCTTGCACAGTTTTGTCTGCTTTCTTTTCTAGTTCACCAATCGGCAATGAATTTTGAATATTTGTAGATAAAATAGAATCTTTACTTTCTAATATCCCATCGAAACTAACATCTTCGTTACTCATTTGTTCGAATTGTTTCTTCGTTGCAGCTTGCCTATGAAATCAAAAATTGAAATATTAAAATTATGTAAATAATTAAAAATAGTAAATTTTACCTTCTTTCAAATCTTTCTTGTTCCACTTTAGTAGCATCTTCGTAAAGATGTTCGAGATACGCTAAGTAACGGAATTTTTGTAAATACTCATCATACAAAGCTTTGAGTTCAATCTCGACTTTTTCAAACTCATCCATGAACGCAGGTCGAACCTTTTTCAATGTTTGAAGTCTTTTCTGATTTCTATCCAATTCATTCTTACGCCTTTCAATTCTCGTCTCTAAATTTTCTTCCGTTTCCTTTAAAATCAATTAACGTTAGTCAACGAACATTCAAGTATCTTAATACATACCTTAACGTTTTCGATTTCATGTTTCGTTTCTTCTATTTCTTTTCGAGTACTTTCAATAACCTCTTTCAAAGCGACTTCTATTTCCGTTGTATCGAACTGCCTCGATGCTTTAGAATTACGTATCTCACGTAATTCAACTTCGCGACCTAACAAATCAAATAACGATGCTCCATTCACTGTAAGCTGACTTGCTAATTGCCTTGTCGATTTCAAATCGTTTATTTTATCCGAAATGTCAAATTTCACTGAATTTCGACTCTCTGTGTACGATGGATTTTCTTTACTTTTAATTTGAGCTTGGTAAAGCAGAGTTGTAATTTTTAACAATTCTTGCACTGCGTAGCCGTCCGCTTGATAAAGTTTTTTTGTATTTAATTTCACATTGGCTGTTTTAGCCTGTAAATATATCAAATAATTATGATGCCTAATTTATACAAATTATATTTTTTACCATAAATTCGGCTACAAAACGGATAAGAGCTACTCTGTCTTGTTCCGTATTGTGATCGCCTGAAATCGATGCTTCATCATCGAATCTTTTGATGAGCCACACAAGTATTTCCGCCACTAACGGAAAGTTTGGTTGACGGAAGTTCGTTAAGGATATCATTCTTGGATATCCTAACACTCGCATCATTTCTGTAAAGTCTACAGAAATAAATGAATAAACGTACAAAATCTTCGAACTGATTAACTGTTCATAAAAATACTTACTCCTTAAATCACGAAAGGACATGTTTTCTAATATTTATAAAATATTATAGTAAAATATTGAACTTAGTTTCAAGTAGATTGTACAGGATACTAAAAATATAGTAGCTTACATTTACAAAATGTAATGTAATGTTTACATTTTAAGATTCCAACAGTTACCATGGAAACTATGTGAAGGAACTTAACCTATCTATTTTTTATACAATACACATATTAGAATGAATGATAAATCTTTAAATTTTATTTATTTTTTTTTATTTTAACACTATATACAAATTACAAAATATATTATACTCGACGATCCTGTTTTACATTTGAACGTGTTCGTTTGACTAAAATACGTTCTTGTGCTGCTTTTATCGCTCGCCTTCTGTGTTTTTCTAAAGTTTCGACTGATGTTTCTGGAGGAGGGACAATAACAGCCCTGATCATTGTTCTAAGTTTCTCTAACGCATCCGCTAAATTCAGGTGCTGCGATCTTGTCAAGTCTGATTTTATGATTAAGTATCCGTCTTTATTTATTTTATGTTTTTGCTGCAACGAGTTGTTTGATATTTTATTTAATAGTTGTATTGGAAATAAGTATACTTTTAATTACCTCAACTATTAGTTTTTCTTTAATTTCATCCGATATCCATTTTGCATCGTTTACTTTGAATCGGAGATCAACTTTAGTACGAACTTTATTTACGTTTTGTCCGCCAGGTCCACTGCTACAACTGTATGTAACGTCCACTTCTTTCATAGGAATATATCCAGAAAATTTTTCTGAAGGATCTACTGGTACCTGAATATATTTATTAAAATTCGTTAGTTAAGAGTACGTCTTACAAGACCTTAGAAAGAAATTTAAAGCAGTTTTTGCTTCATGTAGCGAACAATTGTACACTTTACAGGTTCCAACAAATGTAAAATATCAATTAAAACTAGAAATCGTTATGAAAGGAAAATTTATAAACGTGTACGCTTTTATTTATTTATTTATTGATTTATTTTCATTAAAGTGCCTAGTCCCCTTAAAAAAAGGAAAAAAGGGAATTTGAACTTAAAAAAAAGGAACTAAAAAAGGGACTTGAGGTAGAAAAATGGACTAAAATAGGATTAAAAATAGTTGCGATTTCAACTTTTTAATTGTAAGCCTGATACAATTATTACATTACAATTTATAATAAAATTTTTTTCGTTTGTTATCACAAGGGGAAAGTCCGGACACAAAATCAGCTATATCAAACAAACTTTCATTATTGATTTTTTTAGTGATTTTTGAGGAGGAATTCAATTGTAATAAAATAAAAATCAGAAACAAATTTTTTTACCAAAAAAGAAAAATTTTTTTTTTCAAATAAAATGAATTTTTTTCAAATCCATACGTAATTATTTGGAAATATGTTTTTCTGTTTTCAAATTGTTTTTTTTTTAATTTTTAAAATAGATTAACAAATTTAAATAGCCTTTATTCTGAAAAAAACAAATTTTTTCACGCTAAAACGTTTAATTTTTTTTTAATTTTTTCGTCATTTTTAATTTAAACATTCAAAGCAAATTAATTATGGATGGATTTTAAAAAATTTTATTTTTTCGACGAAAAAAAAATCTTTTTTATCAAACATTTTTATAAAATTGTTATTATATTACCATTAAATTCGTCGTAAAAAAAAACTTTATCTAATCTAAACAGATTTTTTTCGTATTTTTCGAAAGATTGTTTGTTATAGTTCCTTAAAGTTTCAATAACTTAGTGTTTCCATTTCCCTAAGATGCTTTGCAACTTTTTCATAAGGGGTCTATGTATTCAAGGAACCTATATTTATAAAATCATAAATATGGAAAATTGTTTTGTTTATTTACAATTTTTTATTATTACATAATAAAAGTTATCGTCTCTCAAAACATTTTGACAAAGTTTTTAAATTAAATAGAGAAAAAAAATAATCATATAATTTTTGTTGCATACTACATACTGTATGTTAGTTAGTTAGTTGTCTTTATTTTGCCATGGGATAATTGTCCCTTGTGGCAATTGATACATAACTCGGTATAATATAAAAATTACATAAATAAAGTAAAGAATTACAAATACATTAGAATAATATAACAAAAAATATAATTAATAAGCTAATTTCTTATAACTAAACTAAATATGAATATAAGAGAGTCTATTGTGAGACCTAGATACATTAGAAAATAATTAAGTAATCAAGTAATCGCCGAAGGAGAATAAGGACCAGGAACGCTTACTACAGTTTAGAATGAATGGGATGGTCTAAAGAAAATAGGTGTCTGAACAGATGGGTCTTGAACGATCGAAGAGAAGGCAAGTTACGAATGTCAGTCGGCAAAGAGTCCCAGAATTTGATTCCACTTACCCTAAATGATCGCTCAAGTATACAAGTGCGGTATGTTGGCATGACGAATTTCGATGATGTAGTGATACGATTTGATCGACAAATGTCAGAAGAAACCAATGGGAAGAGGTGAAACAGATAAGGTGGAGTACAGGACGAAAAAACACTGTAAAGCAATGATCCGAGAAAATATTTGCGACGAGAGATGGTAGTTAGCCATCCGGATTTGATGCGATAAGGCGTGATGTGACGATCGCGACGAATACCATAGATGAATCGGAGACAAGCATTTAAAAGACGGGTCAATTTTTTATCAAGATAATCGGACAGGTCATTATATACAATACAACAGTGATCAATGATTGGAATTATGAGCGCGTTCACTAATAATAATTTAATAGAGTGTGGCAGAATATGACCTCGAAATTTAAGACGGTAAAGAACTCCGTATACTTTTCGGAAAATTTGGGAAACATGTGAGTTCCAAGACAAGTCACAAGACAAGTTAAGTCCCAAGGTTTTTACTTCCCAAGGTAAGGGTACTGAAACACCATTAACTAGTAGAGTAGGTAGTCTTTTGGTTTTAATATTATTGATATTATGAATGCTACCTAATATCATAGCTTATGTATGTATATTATAAAATAATTTATAGATGAAAAACAATATGGATATAATTTTGAATGGCTTCATACTATTTTTTAGTTTCTCCCAAGTTAAAACGTAAGTAATATTGTCATATTTCTTCGGATTTGAAAAACGAATTACTTTTCTTAATCAAACATTTATTCATACGTAGAAAACAAGACGTAAAAAGCCGCAGAAGGACAATTTAAATTTGAAAGGTTAAAAAAAGGATGTAAAAGGGACTTTTGACAAAAAAAAGGAAATAAAAGGAACTAAAGTCGAAAAAAGAGACTAATTTCCTAAAAAGAGACAGACTGGGAGCCCCGTAATAGTATATAAGAGGTACAAATTTGAGTAAATAATATATAAAGAATGACGGAATAACAATTATACTTAAAAATAATTAATACAAATTAAAATTCTTAATATTTACGCGAATACTAGATTTAAATAAGCCTATATCTATAATTGATGTAAGAGTGGCGCATAAGGCATTCCAAAGACGTCTCAATCTAGTTATCAGAGAAAAGAAATGTAAGTTAGATCCACTAATATCTTACAGAAGTGTTAATGGGTTTCTAAAATTATACTTTTATTACATCGTTGAGATTATTTATTCATAATTTCTAGACTATTTAGTTATTAATAACACAGGACCACAAAAAAATGTTTTCGGTTTGACATTGAAACGCAACTAGGTGATTCTTATAGATTTTGGGCTCCTGAATTCGAATCAGTGAACAGAATTTGTCCTACATGTCAGGGTTTTTTTTATATTCTAGGTTTTAAGTGTAAAAAAATGCTGTTTTATGCACATTTGCTAAATAACTGTATAAAACAAAGATTCGACCATAGAAGGAAGCCGGACTAGACGATTCTTATAGATTTTGGACTCCTGAATTCGAATCAGTGGACAGAATTTGTCCTATACTTCAGGGTTTTTTTATATTCTAGGTTTTAAGTGTAAAAAAATGCTATTTTATGCATATTTGCTAAATAACTGTATAAAACAACGATTCGATCATATAATGAGGCTGACTAGGTGATTCTTGTTTAATTTTTGGCGCACTAATTTCAAATCCCCGCATGGAATTCTTTCATCACTTCAGAATTATTGTAGATTTTAGTTTATAATAACCCAGTAAACGAAAAAAGATTAAAAGGGATTCAAAATTTTGAATCCCTTTTTTGTTGGTATTGAAATTAAAACAATTCTATCTTTTTTAATCCCATATAATCCCAAATCAATAAATTAAAAAGAAAGCAGATTCGCTTCGACCGAGACTCGATCAGCAAGTTCGAAGCGCAACCACTCGGCAACACTCACTGTTGTGAAATAATAAAAAATAACAAATAGTTGAAACAGAAAGTAGAGAATTTTTCTACATGTTTATATAATAATGTATTCGGGCAGGCTAAAATACATTAAATACCACAATTCACAACGAAATTTCACCGAATTATTTACTTTAAAAACAATCGAAACAAAGAGTTGGTCTTTTTCTGTGTGTATATAAAATAACTTAAATACATAAAACATTTATTTAATCTTTTTTTCGCACCCGAAAATATGTTGTTTGAAATTTTTGTTATATGAAACAAAAGTTAATTTACATATAATTTTATGAACTCGTGCATCTATTCAATGATCATTATTTATGTTTTTAATAATTTTATCATAATAGTAAATTCACTATTCACTGAACACAATTCCAAATTTGGTATCAGTTGGGATAAGTTTTAATGTTTGGAATCGTTGGTATTCAAGAGGATCCATAATAAATCTTTTGCAATTCTGGGCTGGAATTCAAAATTAATTTAGGGCCATGTTTATTCAAGGGAATTCATTAAAATGAGTTTGAATTCCAAATATGGAATACAGTGGAATTAATTTTGAAGTGGTCATTGATAGATTTCGAGGGGATTCAGCAATATATTCTTTTATGCCATATTTGGTATTGAATGGTATTTTTTAATGGGAGGAATTTGAGGGGATTCAATGAGATATTTTTTAATTCCAAATTTTGTATTCGCTGGAATTCTTTTTGATGGTTGTTTGTAGAACGGCATTTGAGGGGATTCAATAAGTCAAAATTCTTTTCATAATTGGGTTTTATTGGGATTAAAAATCATTCCAATACCTTTTTTGAACAAAATGAGATAAAAACAATCCAATTTTAATCTCCATTAATCCCCTTTCAATACCTTTCAATCTTTTTTCGTTTACTGGGTTTGTAACATTAACTAAATGGTCTCTAAATGATAATTTATTATTAAATATAATTCCTAGATCTTTATAAGAATTAATATCAACAATACACTGTCTATTAATAAAATAAGAACTGTTAGTGAAAGAGATTGATTTATGAAAACTTAAAGCTTTACACTTTTCTATATTTAAAAACATAATAGATTCAAGATCAATTTGCAGATTTAATGAATCTACACGAGAACGTATTAGTGAATATAATTTTAGGTCATCTGCATATAACAGATAAATAGAATGTTTAATTACTGAGCATAAATCATTTATATACATCGATGAGTTTTGAAAAATGACCCTTGATTCGAACAGATTGTGTTCTATGAGATAAGTACAACTCGATCCACTTTAACATTTTTCCAGATACTCCAAAGTTATTTAATTTATTGACAAAGATTTTATGGTTAATAGAATCGAATGCTTTTGAAAAATCGAAATAAATCGTATCAACTTGATAACCCTGCTCCAATACATTATTTACGAAGGAAGTAAATTATGATAAAAAAAATAGAGATTTGCTGTTTTGTGCTTTCAATTTCACCGGATTTTAGATAAAACAAAGAAAATCAGTATGATTAAAACTGGTCCTATATAACAACATATCGTAGACAAGTACAAGAAAATAAACAGTTTATTTACAAAAATACTGTATTATTTATTTTTGTCGGAGAGAGTATACCATGCAGGTTATGTCTACACATTACGCATAATTTGCATTAAAAATGATTAAATACTTACCGAAGTAGGAGTAGTTAATTTCAGACTACTATTTGGATATAAATTTTCCAGACAATAAGCACTTTTGAAGGAAAAAGGTCTTCCTAACCCTTGAACATGACTTTGATTCGTAAATTCATTTTTGAAAATTCGTAAACAATGGTTTCTCACGATATTCATATTTTCAAATGATATTTGAAATTGAAATTGGTTATTGCAAAAATAATCAATTATCAAAGATAATTCGATGTGTGCAAATTTTTAGTCTTGTCAATCGTATTTCTCATGAACCATGAGCGCGGCCATTACAGGATTTCGATAAATCGATTGTAAAGTACTATCGATAATCAAAATTCAAATCTCGGCGATCTTGATTTCTTCTAGGGGAAATTCTAGGGGAAAAATTCTTCCTATTTGCTCCTCCACGCGGGAATGCCCCGTTATTTCGGTTATTTCCATGGACCTAATATATTCTTAAGTCCATGGTTAGTTCCGTTATTTCGGTATACAGTGACCCTCCCAATATTTGCCTCATCCGTCTAGTCTGCACTTTTCTAACCCTCCCAATATTTGCCTAGCGTGGGGAATAAATTTTTCCCCCACGCTGCCGCCATATGTATGTACAGTTATAGAACGCGCATGCGGCGACCAGTTGAAATCAGTTCCTAGTGGCAAATATTAGGGGGTAGCAAATATTGGGAAGGGGGGAGGGTACTGTAATAAGTATGTATTATACATATACGGATTAAATGAAGTTAATTTGTTGCTAGATTAGGTTAGGGGCACTTTACATGGGGTATCCGCAAGTTTTTACGTTTAATGAAATGCGTTGTGATTGGTGCAAGATGCAATGCAGATTCTCAATATTAACCAATCATAACGCATTTCATTAAACGTAAGACCTTAAGAATACTAAACGTAAAGTATCACGGTGGGGCTCGGTATACTTTAACCCATTAACGCCCAAGAGGACACAAATTTCACCAAGATTTTCGGAATATTTTTTGACATTAAAATTCAATTAAACAAATTTTAGACAAAACATTTTCGAAGTAAAATTGATCGATCTTTCCGAATCTACCATTAAAAAATCAATCGAGTCAATTCCGAAAAAGTTATGCTTGGTTTTTCACAAAAAACATCAGATTTTTTCACTGACGAATATTTTTTAATCGGCATTTTCAAGTTGGAAACGGTTAAGGAGGTACTGATCGCTGAAAATATCGTGTCCTCGATCCTTTAACTTTGAAATGTGCATGATAGCATTTTGAAAATAAAGTTGGAAACTGTAAAAATGGCGGCTCAAACACGAAAAGAACGACGAAAAGCTCCCGAATTTTTTATTCGAAAATGATAGTCTTTCGGAAAAAATATCGTTGAACAAAAAGTTCTTAGAATTGATCAAAGAATACGCTCAAATTTTTTCAGAATTTTTAAAACTCTTTTCTTCATTTTCAAAATCGCTAAATTTTGAAAAAACATGAAAAGTCGTAAAAAAATTCTGAAAAAATTTGATCGTATTCTTTGACCAATTCTAAGAACTTTTTGTTCAGCGACATTTTTTCCAAAAGCCTATCATTTTCGAATAAAAAATTCAGGAGCTTTTAGCCGATCTTTTCGTGTTTGAGCCGCCATTTTGACAGTTTCCAACTTTATTTTCAAAATGCTATCATGCACATTTCAAAGTTAAAGGTTCGAGGACATGATATTTTCACCGATCAGTGATCTCCTTAACCGTTTCCAATGTAAAAATGCCGATTAAAAAATATTTGTCAGTTAAAAAATCTGATTTTTTTGTGAAAAACCAAGCATAACTTTTTCAGAATAGACTCGATTGATTTTCTAACGGCAGATTAGGAATGATCGATCAATTTTACATCGAAAATGATTTGTCTAAAATTTTTTTAATTGAATTTTAATGTCAAGAAATATTCCGAAAATCTTGGTGAAATTTGTGTCCTCTTGAGCGTTAATGGGTTAACCCAAAGTGTCTTGTATATGCGATTTTTTTTTCTGTTTTCACTTTTAGGAGGTCCAACAAACATGTTGACAGCAAAAAGAAAAAATCGTTAGGGCCGTTTTTAAAAAAAAAAATGATTTTTCGTTATTTTATGAGTTCAATTACAATAATTTCACGGTAATACCTTAACAATGATTTTTTATCAGTTTAATAGTTTCATTTTACCTTCAAAATGGATAAACTATAATTGAAATACCAATTTGTCACTTCAATCTTTAAACAATTATAGGAAAAAATGTTTAAAATAATGATTTTTGAACTACACAATCTTTAAATTTTGTTATATTTTGAATTAACTTAAATAAAGCAACATATTTTAAGTTTAATTTTAAGAATGTTTGATAATATGTACACGTAAATGAATATTATATAAAGAAATATTATTATCGTGAATTTTATCCTGTACTTGAACTTTAAAAAAAATATTGCAAACTCAAAATATTAAATAATATAAATAGAAGAATGAGACATTTTTTCAATATGTGAAGAGGCGACTGTTATTAAAAAAAGCCACTAGGTTACAGTACGATAGCGAAAACCGACTGTCGTTTGTTGAAAATATGGTAAACATTAAGACGACGTTGGCGCGTTGCAAAGTAACAATGTCGAAAGATGAAAATCGTCAACGAATTTGTTTATTGTGTCTCAGAAAGACGCAGAAAATGGTATCAGTACAAGGTAAACTTATGCTAGTTAATTCGGAAAAAAAAACAAAATTAACATGATCAACTAATGACGTTTATTTGTAAATTGGCTTAAGATTACTTTTTTATTTTTTAAGTAAATTTTATAAGATTTAAATATTGCGTCGTTTCATTTAACATAAAAGCAATATTCAATGATTCTTTAAATATTCTAGTTACAAATTGGTATTTCTATTATAGTTACTCTATTTTGATGGTAAAATGAAAGTATTAAACTGCTAAAAAATAATTTTTTAGGTATTACCATGAAATTATTGTAATTGAACTCATAAAATAGCAAAAAAACTCGTGTTTTTCAAAAACGGCCATAACGATTTTTTTCTTTTTGGTGTCAACATATTCGTTAGACCTCCCAAAAGTGAAAACAGAAAAAATCGCATTTGCCAGTCACTTTGGGTTGAAGTACATCGAGCCCCACCGTGGTATCCCTCAGGCACTCTCGCACTGCTCGATGAAGATCCAAAATTCCAAATTTTTCACTTTTGGACTGAGCAAACCGGATCACAAGAATTTTGTAATAGGTAATAGTACATATTATTCGTCTCTAGGGCGCAAAAGTACATTTTGCAACCGTCTATTGTCGCATAGGAGGCAAAGTGCGATGAAGAGCACTGGTTTCAAGGGACGAAATGCAAAGTGGTTGCACATACGTTTACAACTTTAATTCCCCCACCGTTAATTTTGCATCCAGGAAGGCACAAAATCGCATTTTGCCTACTAATGTGACCACAAATGTTTTTTATTTCAATTTTTGATGGACGAAGTAATATTTAAATGATTTTGAAGGATGACCCAGTAAACGAAACATTATTGAAAAATTTAATCATTCTTCGGAATCATATTTATTGACCTCCAAGTATTCAAAATAATTTGCAAGTATAGAATTAATCATTGTGAAGTATTGTGTATACTATGAATACTGAAAATTATTCAGAACGACTCAAAAGTATTCGTACTGCTCAGAAGAGAGTAGTTTATTTTTTAATCCCAATTTAAAATGTTTTAAAATAGAAAATTATACCAGGAGGCCAACAGATAAGATTCAAACCCATAAAACTGAATACTCTTGTAAATTACTATTACTGTAAATTAACTACTCTTGTATAAATAAAATTGATTGGTAACAATTAGGGGATCGATATCTCAATTCGATTCCTGAAACCCTTTACAACATTTCTGTATTCCAAATTATTTTTAAATTATAGAAACGTACTGAAAATTGCTTCTTTGAATATACCTGAATGGAATCCAAGCTGAAAATTCGTTTTAGTCTGTTCCTGTTTATTGGGATATGAATACAAGTAATATCTTACTGAAGTATATTTTACTTTCTTTATAAAAAACGAAATTTTAAGCGGTTAAAAATAATACACTTTTGTTTTCCACGAAATTGGTTTGCTATTTATATTATCTTGAAGCCAGTTTTGAACGTTGCATGCAGCATTCGAATGGGTATACCTAGGAAGTAGTATCATAGACAGAAGAATAAACCCATAAATATCTAGTAACGCAACTGGCTACTATGAAAAATTCAGAGCGGATGGCGCCAAGACGTTCTATCTATAAAATTCATTGGCTTATTGCGCAAACTATCGGAGTTATAATGTGTACTTTCGCTGGAAGTATAATGTAAATATTTATAAGTTTGTACGAAAAAATTAATGCAGATGATGTGAAGACGTTCCATCTATACAATTTTTATTTCTAGTATTTTAAATTTGCAAGAGTCAAAATGACATTACAAATTTAAATGTGAATCCACTTGTTTCGGTTGTTCTTTTGGATGTATAATTAAATAAAAAATGGAAAATAAAAGGAATGAATGTTAATTTCTTTGAGTAGAATTCCCTTTAGAGTTTTTTCAACCCACTAAAGTTTTTAGAATTCCATAAAATGTTCCCTTATTTCATCACGATGGCAAAAATTGTTACCGTCCAACAATATTGCCGTCAATTTTTATTCTGTAGGGCTTTAGTACATTATTTTCGAAACCCAGGTTCATTTTTTGGTACCACCAAGATATTTTCGGAAATACAAAAAACACAGGAAATTTTTTATTTTTATCCCGATGAATTTATGTACTGCCCAACTGGCCAGGTTAACATCATCATTTTTACAGTAGAAATGGTTCCTGTGTCTAACATCCTCGGATCCTTTCTCTGTCAACCTTCATATTGTTTAGAATTTATTCCTTTTTTTCGTAATAATAATAATAGTATTCGTGTTTTTGATTCAGATGTGGGTATTTATCAATTGGGTCGGAATATAATTATTTCGAACGAGACTCTCCGGATAATTACAATCAAACATCACAAGGTTAGTCCGTTCGATTGTTGAATTATCTTAAGAGTCTCGTTCGAAATAATTATATTATTTACAATATGTATATATTCAGAAAACAGAAATACAAAAATATGCAAGTTGACATATCGAGGATTTCGGTTTCGAAAAGAACACACTCGAAAACTACGGAATAAAAATTGAAGTTAATTTTCTCCAATGGCACATTCCAAAATACTGTAAAACATGTCTTTCTCACGATTGCCCTCACATTTATATTTGTTATCGAAACAAAAAGAGGATACTTTTATTGGCATTTTGAGTGAATAAGTGAAAACGGAAACACCGACACCGAATGGTCAAAAGTATCTGTTGCATTCTCTTTATTGCAATAAAAGCATTAAATAAATATATAATTATTCAAAATTATTTTCTTGCACGATTTTCAGCATCATAGTTATCGTCATCATCACGCATCCTGAACATTTGGTATGACATTACCGTTTATTCACTGCGAGTTTATTTGGTCCGACGTTTTCAAAATTTTAAATCTTTAAATAATAAAACAACTTTTATTTTCAAGGGATTCCAACCTGCAAGACAACAATTCAAAAAGTATATTCCCTACTTTCGATGTTTTATGTAAAATTTTTATTTTTTGAGATTACAACAATTTTCTGGTTCAAAGTTGTACTTTTTCTGGCTCTCTTTCGAATACTGAGTTTATCATTTTTTCAGTATTATTAATCAGTTACAACCAATCAAACGATTACAATTAAAATACATGTGCATATCTGTACAACTTTTAAACTTTCACATGACATCCGTTATGATACCTTAAAAATAATGGAAATAAATTTGTAATATCTCCTCATTTTGTCAGATTATAGGGCCTTTTATGTGTCCCTACTGATTGTTTGCAATTAGAATCATGTACAATCTTGTGCGCTACAATTAAGTTTTTTTTTCAACTTTCATTTTTAAGGAAGCTTTGTATGCTTTCATGCTTATGGTATAAAGTAATATAGGTTATAATAAAGGAACACCCAAAACTGCTTGATAACTTTTTTCAAAATTGGACTGTTCAGTAATCCGGCTGCTGTAGCGATATATCATTTGTGACTATACTAATATTATGTTATTCCTTGAATAACAAGAAGTTATTTAAACACCAGCAGAAACGTGTGCTTCTTCTATGTGATGAATTTTAGTACCTTCATATACGAAAATTAAATCGTGATTCGTCAAGAAAATGTACATAATTTGTTTGCAGGTGAATTTAGTTTTTAAAAACTTAAAATTTATTGTGAATTCTTTTTTTAAATTGGAAGAGTGTACGGGACTTTTGTTAACTTCACTCCTGTTCTTGAAACCAAACATCACAACTGATTAACCAATAATTTGGTTAAATTTAATTTCTTGTAATATTTTTGTATTGCTTAAATGTTTCTAATAAATTATTAAGTGAATTAATATGTAATCTATATGAAGTAAGTGTTCTAGCTTATAAACAAGCAAAAAAATTCGTAATGGGAATTAACTCGAACTGTAGGCCTTGTTTCGCGAATAAACGATACTATAGAATACTGCATTCTTTACACCACAATAGACCCAAAATATTCAAGGTTATGAAGAAATTAATCAGTTTTTATACGAGTATCGTTCTGAATTTTATTGTCACGAATTTTCTGACATAAAAAATAAATTGTTTATCATGTTAATCAAATGCAAAACTTCAAGCTACTTGCATCATATAACGAAGCTTAAAAGCGAGTGACGCGGAACGTTTTGAGATAGATAACAAAAACAATAACATTCATTTTAAATACGTTCTTAAAAAAAATCAAAATTTATATACCTCATAGTTTAAAAGTTCCGATATGCCCACATACTTTTATAACGATTATGAATTTCTTTTTTAATGTGTAATTAACTTAATTAAAATCATTAACTAAGTTTTTAAAAATCATAAAAAAATTACAATAATTGCAATGAAATACCTTTATCCAGGATAGTAATGTTTACGTTAAAGATATTGAAAATTTATGCCGTGTGTTGAAGCTCGAAACAATCTGCTAATATGTGGTGAACGATTGGTATCAAGGCCATTGAATTTCAGGAGAACTGCGAGAATTAGAGTCGAAGTTGGTCTTTTCTCTTTTGAATTCTATGTCGAGGTCGAGAGTTTAATATTTAATAGCCTATCTCCGACTGAAAACAAACTAAGATTTGTATTAATGTCGGTGGAATAATAAACCGTGTTTAATCACTTTTGCAGATGTAGTAACTTTACAGAGTTACTCAATGGTAGTAAATTCTCGATTTATATTTCGTGCAACCTTCGCCCTTCAGAAAATTATAAAACCGAATAACAAGCAATGAAATAAAATATAACTAACGTTCATACTTAATCGTTCGGTAGTTAGCGGAAACTATAATATTCCAGTCTAACTATACGTTTATTTGTTTACATCCTGGTTACATTTTTGTGTATAATACAAATATAAAAATTGAATTTTTTAAACATAAGCAAATCGAAATCTTATTTAAATTCAATATTATGGAAGTCGGTCAACATTTTGACACGGAAAATTCGTTGTTCTGTAGAATTCGGAGGGATTTAATTAATATTTTATAATAAATTCTGAGGTCATGCTATAGTGGTTATCGTAATATTACTTCAATCTTAATTTTTTTTCTTTTAAATAAACCTAAATATTAACTCATTGTTTACAATATTTTAAATTTAAATGATACTTTCGGTATATGTACTAAGGGCGTAAAATAAGAGCTTTACGCCTAAGTTGGTGATTATATGCCAAATGGGCGTGGAGTGACGTATATAAGGCATAATTTCTACGCCCTTTGTGTGATATTTTTTGATTTCGTCCTAGGCATGAAATGAACATTTTTACAAATGATCATTTAGCAAAATCCATATCTAATATGTGGGTCGTCAAATGGCAATTTTACTCCCGCAATGGGGGGGGGGGGGGGTAAAATGGCTATTTCACGTCTACTGAATCGAAAATAATATTTAGCTATTATAAGTATATCTTATTTTACGTAATCAATGACAGAGACCCAGTTATCGGTCGGTAAAGCCAAATTTAGTAGTAATACCTGAAAACCGTAACACGCTTTATAATACGTATGCGTTTACAGATATCAGAATAATATATCATCTTTAGGAGTTTAAAAGAAGATGTTTTAAGGTCCTGAATTCTAAATTAAGTTTTAAATTGTAAAGGAATGCACAATTGTATTTTAGTTGTTCATGAAATGCATTTTCAATATAATATTTTAATTTTTACTTATACAGTAAGAAGTAAACAGAAAACCCCATTTATGCATTTGCTCACAATTTCTAAATTTATTTCTGAACTAAACTCTCAACCAAATTACATGTTTTGATAGAAAATTTTAATATTTGTTAGCAATTATGTATTTGTTTCATATTAAAATATGTTAAATGTGTCGACTGATTTATTCGACTGCACATCTTGATATTTATCTTATGTTTATTGAATGTGTCAGAACAAACAAAAAGTAATTATTAAAAAAAAAATAACAAAAAGATTTCCTCTATGTTTCGACCACTTCTCGGTCGTATCAAGAAAACAAGTTCTTAAAATACTGAACGATGTATACAAAAAATACGACAATAAAATATTAAAACAAACCTTTAACATAATTAATTTTGAATTGACATTTTGATCCCTACAATTCTTAACAGAAATTTGTAATCAAGACTTTGTATATACATGCATTCATCTTCCTACAGTAGAGATAATGCATGTGTGAGTTTCGGTAGTAAATTGAAAATATCTTTTTCCTACTTTGGCGAATAAAATTGTTCCCATTTTGGATTTAAATATAGCCTTAAATGTTTGCTTATCATCAAATTTATACAAATATGTATATGAAGAATGTCCTCTTTAATTTTTTTTTGTTGCGAAATATGTTCGTTAATATTTTAAATCGTTAAAATTAAAAGTAATGAAAACGCGATTATACGACATTATAATAATCTAGAATAAAGCAATTCCAGAATGTTTTGTAGTGGGTTTTATCATTTAATACCCATGCTGGTACCTAAAGTAATCTCATTTTATAATGGCATGCACATGATTAAATGCATAAATTACAGTAAATAACATAATTTAATTTGAATTACATTTTACCCTATTTTACGAGTTCTAAAAACTGTAATACTGCGAAATCTCTTCAATGTTTGTCTGGTTATCGTATTGGTTACATTCATATTTAATTAAAAAAAAAACTGTTGACCAATATTTCGTCACATTTGATTTAAAATCATTTTTTTTATTTGTTCTTTAACGTCGCATCAACTACAAGGTTATTACCGACGATCTACATTTACAATACATTGAGAGTTTTTGACAATTATTAGTTACAGGAGTTCTACAAAATTTAATTCATGTAAAAATTGTAACCCTGTAAATTAAAAAAAAAAACTGATTTTAAAATCATTTTGTTACAGAATGCACCCGATAATAAAAAATACTAATGCAAATGATTAAAGGTGCTAAAAGGGGATAGGTTTTTTAAATGGAATAGTTACCTATAATTCCAACATACTTTTAGAATGATTCATATATTAGATTATAAAAGAATATTATTTTTTATCAAAATGCTGAGTTCCTGGAATTTTGATTGTATTCTGGGTACGATTGATGTTTTGTTTTCTAGTAGTATCTGCACAATATGGAAGTAATTATAGTTATTCGCAGAAGTTATTTTTCGACATGGAAAAAGTTAATGATCTATCTCTACTTATATTCGAGTTTGCTGGAGGTAGTTTATCTCATTTGAGTTATACCTCAAAAGTTAACAATCAATAAGACAGGACATTGCAATATGAAATTTAGCTAACAAAAATAAATGGATGCAGCTAAAGTAATGTGATTCCATTCCTCAGCTGTGACTGCTAAAACTTAGCAAGCAAATATGTATTCTGTGCAAATAACTTTTTATTCTACTATTTTCCAAAATAAGACATTTTCTTCAGTTTCTTGCATGTTAACCACCACAGTTTAAGTTTTTCCTACAAATAAACGAACGATGCTATTTCTATTAAAAAATTGGTCTCTTCTGCAGAATCGTCTGCTGTAATTGTTTACATAAATTACAGACAACTAATACAATATTGTTTCAAAATTTTCTATTGCATATTATGGAGATAAGGGCATCTTATTAAAAGTATATTTTCTTGCTATCGAGATGTATGGTATAGGCAAATTACTATTAAAAACTGTAAATTTGTTCTACGAAATATTATTATACGCTTTGGAAATTCAACTGTATGCATTCTATTCACAAAAAATAGCAGTAGAAAATAAAAAAATCGAAAGCCGGTAGCCAAATTTGTTTTCTACCTAATTCGAGACGCTCCAAAAGATGCGAACAAGTTTCCTAAAATTGGAAGATTTTGTGTGATAAACTTGTTTCATACCTGAAACAGCGGGAGAAATCTTATATTATTAAGAGTAACAATTTGACTATTTTGTAAGAAAAATTTCTATAATAGTATTAGGGTTATTAGGTGTCCAACCTTTTCCGTCCATTTTTAAAATATTTATTGCAGTGTACATGAACCTATTTTTATAATGATATAAAAGCAATTTTCTTTCTTACTGTAAGAATAATCGTATTCCGTAATAATAATTATATTCCTTGTTTCAAGGAAGCAAAATAAGTATATTCAGTAGCAAAATTACGTTTTTGGCATTCTCGACATAGCAATATAAAACTTTAGTTTAATTTTTTATTAAAACATTTATTCGTAATTTTATTAATTTTCTGTTCTTTATATCATTTTGTGAACATGCGAATATTTTTATAATATTTCCGACAGTAAAATCTGTTTTTTTAAATAATAATGTACATCTTATTGGTGCGAGTTGCAACACCTATTTTGTTCCCTATGTGCATTACGTATTATTAGTCATGAGCTGTTCCTGGAATAAATGATGCGTTAAAAAAACGATCACGACCATAATCATAGTGAGTTAGAAGTTTGTTTCCGTAAATTCGTTTTAATTTTCATATGAATATCTCTCTAGTTTTCTTTATAATTTAATTCTATTCTTATTCTGGCTATTTCCAAATAAGAGTTTCTTTTGGTAAATACTTTCTTAGATCAACACAAATTTTGTTCTTTCTATATTTCCGTTTCCTAATAAGTATGACGTCTGTTTTTTGATTTCTGAAATGGTTCTTTTATTTATTCTATATAAAATATGTTGTTGTTTGAAACTGGTACATATAGATCGATAGAAAGAAGATTTTATACTGAGACCTTCTCTATATTCTGCAATTCGATTTACATGTCATATGAAATATTCCATAATTAGATTAGATTAGTTTTATTAAATTTACTCTGAAATGAACCCAATGGTGAAATATATTTTTAAAATATCTAGAAATATATTTAAAACTACCCAATAATAATATACTTAACAGCATGAACCTGTTTTTATGGAGTACTATTTTGTATATTTCTTAACTTAAATAAATGTAAAACGAGGTTTACGTCAATGGAAATTCGTCGCCCATTCCCAAGAAACAAATGAATTTTCGTTATAATTCACACGATCCTACAAATCTAACTTGTTGCGAAAGAAATCCACCTCTATCGCTTGGCTCATAATATATTATTACATCCTTACATATTAAAGAGAATGTCGTCTTCAAAATAGTACCGTGTGCAACTAGGGAGCAAAATAGGTGTTTTCCGACGAGTGCGTTTCGACGCCTGAGCAAAAGAAAAGCGGAAGTTTGGAATCAACTTGTTCACGTACTATTTTGTCATACGAGAGCGTGCTATTTTGCTCCCTTATATATTTATTTTGCTTCCTAGGAAGAGAAAGTATCACCCATCGTTTTCTCCCGCGATGTAGAGAGCAAAATAGCATTTTGCGCTCCGAGAGGAAGAAATAATAATATCTTTATTGTATAAAGCAATAATTTAAAAAGAGCGAGATGCAGGTTATGCTGCTCCACTGCTTGACCTATCAAAAAATGGACATTTCTAAATTAATTCAAATGAATCAAATGGCGTTATGTAATGTGTTTGCACAGAATTAAAATAATGTGCAATATTAAAGCGTTATTAAAATAATAAGCGTTCATGAAAAACACCGAATTAGCTTACTTTTGTATTCAAAATGTAATCAAATTGTTGCATTTTTTAATAAGTGGTATACGAAATTAGATAAGAAATCACACGATAAATTGAATGCATAAATATCATGGAACAAAATATTATATATTATTATATATGTATTATATATTATTTTAAAATAATATAATTTTAATATATATTATTATATATTATTAATTTAATATTGTATAGTTTTCATCGAAAATTTTGTGATATTACTCGCGAGTTGCAAATACGAATTTATTTAATGACACTGTATACATTTATTATATTCCTTGAATTTGATTACTGTTTACAAGTTTGTATTGGTTTCAGTCATTGTTTTGCTCGCGCGTTGTTCAGATATTCAGTTATTCTGTTCAGTTAAAGTCATGCCGTTATATTTTGTATTGGTTGTATTGGGTTAGGTTAGGTTAGGTTAGGTCTAATAATTTGTTTAAATAATATTTTATGCAAATAATATTTTGTTCCAATAATGTCTTGGATTATAATATTTTGGATTATGATATTTTGGCATGATATTTTGTCCAATATTATTTTGTCTTATGATATTTAGTGGTAGAATCGATAAATCATATAAGAAATCCAACAAGTTTATATGCGATTTATCATGAAGTGTCCATAATGTTCATAATTCAACCCAATGGATTTATATAAACCAATGTATTTAAACAGGTGTTCTGAAGGAGGTCTACGTTAGGTTAGGTTAAGAAGATCATTTATGGTCTGATCATTTTATGGCCTGAAAATATTCGATTTGCTTTTCTAAAATATAAGACTTATTTATTAATCAACATTTAAAAAAAAAAATAACATTATTATTTGAATTTTACATTTTTTATTTCTGATATTGAAAATATAAATTTTTTTAACAAAACTGCACAATGAAAAAGTGCTTTGATAAATTAATGACATGAACCTGTTTTTATCAAGTAATCTTTTTATTTTTATAAAAAAAAAATCTTAAAGATTTAAATATTTAATTCTTTACTGAGTTTAAATACAAGATATCTTCAAACGTATTTCTCCCTAAAGTACACATATCTGGTCATTAATCGACAATAAGTGTGAAACGAGGTTTACGTCAATGGAAATTCGCTGACGATCTTCTGATTTCCCACAAAACGACCACGCGATGTCGCTATAATAGTGTCGCGTCATTGTAACAGAATTGCCGTAGATATGTGCAGGTACGACATAAATTACAGGAAACAAATTCCTTGCAAGAGAACATTGATCACCTGGTATCTTCTTACATACATTACAGTTCTCTGTACTATTTTTTGCGGATGACAATAGTGTTGAGGGCAAGGGCACTTGATGATCAATCGCCAACGCGGAACCGGATCTCATCTGTCGCCTTCGGAAGCCCCTCCTAATAGGTTATTATTAAGTCGTATAATCATAAGTCTTCTAAGAATTTACACGTACTTAAGTTAAAATTGCAGAAAACATTCGCGGATTCTGTACACTTGATACAAAAATTTAGGCAAGATTTATGATCTAAACCGAGTCAAAAAAGAAGTCTCGTTTAAATTTGTCGATTGTCGACTGCCACAAAAACAAAGTAAAAACACACGCAACACATTATTTTTTGCAAGAGTAACTTTTACCACCTCAAAGTCAGTTTATTCTAAGAGTCAATTTGTTAGCGCACGTAAAACGTGTTACTTCGGTTTTTAGCCAGATTTTAAGATGACAGTTTTGCTAAGTGTCGACAAATTTAAACAATACTTGCATTTACTTTTCGTGACTTGGGACGTCCATCTAAATGAAATTATCCTAATCGAAAACTGTTTTATCGTTTTTTTTGTGGTACAAGTGGCGCAAGTAGCTTAGCGGTTGAAAAACTCATCATTTTTTCTGATAAAGTCATATAGTAATTCAAAAAGTGTAGTTGGAGCCATTTTTTCATTTTTACGTAAGGAACTCATGCATTATTTCTTTTAAAAACTCAAAACGCACTTTTTCTTTACCATGAAATTTAAAAAATATTATTTTGTATAACAAGTTAGTTTACTTCATTTTTATCGTTATATTTTATTTCAGACATGTGTTAAAAGTACAATATCAAATTATAGAAGCTCATATGTTTTTTGCGATCTTTGTTGAACAAGCACATTTTCTTTTTAGTCTTAAAGAAAAAAAATATCACAGTTCCTATTGCAAACAAATTTTAAACTGACCATGAAGTAAAATTTGGTATCACATATAAACGACAGTGTAAAAACTTTTCATGTTTACTGTTATTTTCTTAGTTACACACTTGATTATGTATATTTTATAAGTAAAGATATATTAGCTTCTGATCTATTATATCATACATGTAAAGTGCATAAGATTGAATATTGATCTGGGACTGCAAGTCACATGCTCGATAGATGATGAAAGAGGTAGATTGCTATCTGTATGATTATTCAGTAAGGATAGTTAACTCGTGACTTTCGTTCAGATAATTTATTACGAAGTAAAGCGTGAAGCTATGGGAACATGATAGTGTGTCTATGAAAATCAATATTTTACGAACGGAAAAAAGTATGGGCTCCTCACTAACCTGATTTGCGCTCAACCCTAACCTGGTTTGTGCCCAATATAAAGTTAATTTGGGCATTGTCCTATATTTTTGTTGGATAATACACACTAAGCTGTTCGGAATCCTGGCTTACGTTAAGCAAAAAGCAGACCTGCATTTACCACAAACTTCCTGATTTGGGTAGAGTAAAAACCTGGTTTGTGTGGATACCAAACTACTTCTAACCGTGCAGATGTTAATGCTACTTTTTTTGTACTTCCATTATCTTATTTTCAAGTAGTTGTTGCATATTCCTGTATTTACATGCATTTTGGATCATCAGTCGAAATTCCCAGTAACTAAGAAACAGTAACTAAGACTTTCTTTGATATTATAACTTAAACAAAAATGTATGAACCATGTGATACACACTAGTATTAAACTACAACTTATGTACTCCACATCCTGGAATGCAGATCGAATAGATTATAAAACGTACTTATTTGCACACTTCTTTAAATCCATTCGAACTATCTAAATCTATTTATATTTTTTACAGTTTACTTGTTTTCATACAGGAGGGAGAAGTTTCATAAAATTTGCAAAAAGCATTTATCTGTACCGTATCCGTAATAATGTTCCATTGTTTCTTCCTGAACAACCGAGAATACATATATTTTCCCCCAAAATGTGTATCTCAGCAGCCACCGCTACCCATGTATATACTGGTATATACATCGGGTCGGAAGCAACGTCACGCAAAATTTATAGTGCAGTATTTTTAGACAAAAAAGGAATACCGGCATCCATTACGCAATGTTAGATTCACCATTTTTAATCTCTAAAAACTAGCACCTCATTTGCAATCACGTGGGGAAAAAATTGTACTGTTACAAGAATGCAAAATTTGAAAATCGAACCACTAAACTATATATGAGGAGTTCTAGACAAAATGCCTGTTACGAATATTCACTGTCAATGTTTACAAATCATCGGCTTGAAATTTTAAAAAAAAAACTATGTATTTTTGTATTTTTATTCAATGGCCAATTTCATGAGTGATATTTAGAAGCCAGTTTTTGAAACGCAGAAAAGGGACTTGAAGATTTCCAGTAATAATATCACTAATAAGGGTTTCAGAAATCACTATGATTATATATATTGAGATTGCGAAAGGGACTGTTTTATAATGAATGTAGAAATTAAAGATGAGTAGAGTCAAAAGATCAGCATAAAATATAACATTTTAATTTAAATGTAAAAAATTGTAGAAATAATTGTACATAAGATACAAGTATAGAAAGTAAGTCTATTCAAAGCCAATATTTACGACAATGAAAGGTGATCCAGCAAAACATTTACCTATAACCGTGTTGGTCATTCAAAATATTTTTCTATCCGATAGGTATATACTGTTTAAACATATATTAGAATAAGAATGTTTGCCTTGCAACATATTTTGTATATAATTGCATTTTCTTAATGAAAAGTTGTATTTAATGTAATAAAACTTCAAAAAACGTTGACGAAAATGTACAAAGTTTTAATATGAATAAATCGATTAAATACGTTAATCTAATAATCTAATAAATAGATACGATGACACCATAGGTGTTTAAATTAATAAGTCACTTGAAAAATTGATCAAACCTTAATGAAACAAAATATTTCACTTAAAATCTAAATCATAATTCCAGAATTGTTTTGTCTTATTTATCAAATACAGTTAAATATTAAATAATAATATAATATGCAAACAAAAACAATAAAAAATACATTTTAGACAATTTATCTATTTGGAATTGTGTAGTGCCCTGTAAACACAAAATGTTATATACGGATATCGTTTCAAGATAATTTGACACTATGGGTGTCTTGAAATGAAACACTTTGAGACATTTTGTTTTTACAGTGCACATCTTCTTTATTTCAGTTAACAATATTTTAGTTTTATAATAAAATATCAGTCTGTTGTAATTTTTTTATTTATTATTAATTTCATTTTTACTTTACAAACTTCAAAGGTCTGCTGTTTGTTCTAAATATTGACTTATAAGTACCATGTATACCGTTTTGAGTATAGTTTTATCAGATTTAGTAGAACTTGTGTAATAAGTTTAAGTCAACTAATGATGGTTTAACTGGAAAAAAAATTCCAAAGAAAAAAGTTGTTTTTCCTCAATTTTAAAATTAAAAGAATACAAAAAATCTGCCAGTATTCCATACACTACATAACTGTTTTTGCATTGAATTTCGCCACGATACAATAGAAGCTTTTCCCAGTTTATTAAACTAATATTTCCCTTTAGTAACTTTTGGAAAAAACATTAGTTATGTATGTCGTATATAGTAATTTTCAGACGGCGGTTTTATTTAAGTCATATTGTTTTGCATTTTATAAGCGATATTGTAAAATTACGTAAATGCGTTTCAGTCAATAAAAAGATTTTTCTTAATCTTATTTTTATGAAAGAATAATTATAATAATAATTAATTAAATTCGACTATATTCATATTTTTAAAAATTAACCCACATACTGACCTGATGCTAATTTGGGACACACTTTCATTTTTTCTAGTCCCGGTGTAATTGGGGACATACTTTCATTACGAAAATGCACATTTATAAGTAATAAAACTGACCGAGAGATTCGAAATTTTTACTACTAACACTAACCATTTTTAAAATAACAGCAATTTTGAATGATTGAAATTCATTATTTAACGAACTGGACAAAATTCCAATCTAAAATAATGTATCGTAATTACAAAATTCTTTTTAAGTTAAAAAATTGACTTAAAATCTGAAAGATTTACCCCAGGAATAAATGTTTGATATACCATACTTCTTCCCTGTCTTTTATTTGATTTTTGTTACATAAGTACTTTATTAGTATTTTTTAATTATCATTATTTGACTTATATTTAACTTATACCATGCTAATGTAGTACTTGAAATATAATTAATTTAAGACAATATTAATCATAAAATAACTTTCAGTTGCTTTAAGATCGAATTAATTTCTTCAAGATTGTACTCGTTATAAAAAGCACTATTTGAAGTATATAACTTGCACTCTGAAGTCTGAAAATAATCATTTTGTCAACATTACATACATTTTTCTAAATCATTTTCTATATTATACTTATCTGACGATGTATGGTCACCACGATTATTAACTTGTTATCATAAACAATTATTACGCTTATTGTACAATTTTGGTGGACCCCACGGACCCAAGGAAATTGAAATTACAATGTGCATTAAAAAACAGAGTTTCCTATTCCGGTTTCAATATTTCTGATTCAGTTTTCAGAGTAGAAAAATTAAAAAGTGAACTTCTGACTTTTAAAGTTTGGTTACATTACGAGGCAAAAATTGTATTTACTGTAATCATTTTAAGTTGCTTACTGCAATAGTGAGGAATGGCTTTTTCAAAAAGACTGCATACAGTTTTTTATCGCACAATTTGAACATAATAAAACACTAATTCACTGCTCCGTAATGATATGCATGGAAAGCATGGACATTACTGCATTTTTACGACTACTTCATTTTTCATTGTTTGCTCGTGTTCAAGTCACATAGATTTTATATAACCCATGAAATCATATTTTTAATTTAAAAAATTGAAATATAATTGAAAAAAAACGAACCACAAAATAATCGTTTTAAATTAAACTAACATTTTCAACAAATAATTTATTACTTTCAATAATTTATTACATTCATGCATTTTTAAATTACAAAAATGTTTTCGCAACTTAAACAAGTTTTTACTTTATTTAAAAGCCATAAACCAACAACACTATTTTTTAAATTTAAATGAAGCTTTTCTCTGGTATTGTAAAGTGTATAATTTTCAATATTAATTGAAATGTATATCAGTATTTATTGCATTATTTTTAATGCTACTTTATTACGTAAAAATGAAATGTTCTGATAAATACTTTTGAGTTCTTTGTCTATTATTCAAATGATTTTATCTCAATTCTAGTATCTGAAATATCATGGATTCCTGTCTAACTGTAAATCATTTTGTATGCTCGGAATATTATAGAAACTTACAAAATAATCCGATAAAGTACTGCATTTCTGCCGCAAAGTGAATATTTAATAATAATTGTGCCGTAATAGATATCGTTGGATTGTAATAATAATTGTGTTCTTGTTCAACTGAAATTGAACTTCAATTTTTAGGTTAGAATACCGTATGGCATATTACAATAAAGTAGATCGCGTATAATACCACAGCATTTGAAACTCAAGTTTCTGTTTATTTATTTTATGGGTAATTAAATAACAGTGCAAGATAAAATTTTAATTTTTGTTTGCCTTTGTCAATTGCAGGACCATTTCCGAACGGATCGTTCATGCTGAAAACAGGGTGCGGGTCGAAAAACCGACACGTAAAAAAACCGACAGGAAAAATGCCGAGATGTCAAAAAACCGACAGCTCAAAAAAAACCAACATTCAAAAAACTGAAAGCAAAAATCCGACGCGTCAAAAAACTGGCTGTCGGTATTATGACTGTGACTAAAAGTCACTCGCCGGACTATCATTTCTGATTTATGAAAAAACGAAGACTTAACTTTTGAGATTTGATGCCTTGGGATGGTTGTTGGCAAAAAAATTAAAAAATAGTATATAATTCCATGTTGCTTCATCAAGGTATTAAACATTGTTTAGTATTACTCATAACGCTTATATGATTGTTGAGAAGATAAGATTGTTGATGTATAGAAAAATCTTGCGAGGACTATCGGTATAATAAGATTTCGGTTTTTCTACTGTCGGCTTTTTTAATGTCAGTATTTTGACGGTCGGTTTTTCGTCCTGTCGTCTTTATGTTTTATCGGTTTTTCGAACCGCACCCCTAAAAACACTGCCGCTGATAGAATTTTCCTAACACGTCCCATTGTCGAGAAAAGTGAGATTAAATGTGTCAAAGTGTGCATTTTTGGCCATATTTCGATTCTTTTTTTAAAAAAATTATCACCTTATTGGCAACATTAAAGCTTCGGCCGGGGGACCAAGTTCCGAAAATCAACATACTGTCTCCAGCGTGATTTTCTTCACTTTGCCTTTGAAAATTTGGCAAAAAGAAACCAAATTAAAATAATAACCTTGGACTCACGCAATATCTAAATTTTAGACTTTCGGGATTTTGATTTTCGAAACTTTGTTCCCCGGCCAAAGCTTGTAGGACAAGAACCTATTTCAAACACTACATTTATAATATGCGATAAAGAGTAAAATGTAGTATGCAAATACTTTTAATGCAACAAAGCTTATTCCGTTCGATCCTAGCGATTTAGTAATAACTATGTTTTTTTAATTTCAGTTAGAATTTCATTTGCCTTAAAATAAAGAATCTATCACCCTTTTGCATTTTGGAGTAATAATAGTTGACTTAGAAATGTTCTTTGAAAGTTTTCCACCAGTAGATGTATAATGGTTATTCAATTCGTTAATAATAATTGCGGGTTCGGTTGTCTCTATTTCATTTTTAATAATTTCACTGACCAACAAAATTTTACTTTTTGCCTTTGTCAAGCGAAGTATCATTTCCGACGTATTTTTTCATGCTGAAAATGATGGCGCTAGCAGAATTTTGCTATCACGTCACATTTTGGAGAAAAACATGGTTGAATGTGTAAAAATCAAGGTTTTTCGCCATATTTCGGTTTATTTTGTAACAAAAGGCAATTTAGTTTTGACAAGTAAAGTATCATTTCGGAAGTATTTTTTGTACTGAAAACGACGGTGCTACCAGAAATTTGGTATTACTTCACATTTTGCAGAAAAATGAAATTAAATTTGTCAAAAATAGGGTTTTTGGCCGTATTTCGGTTTACTTTGTAGCAGAAGAGAATTTATTTTTGACAAACCATTTATCATTTCCGACGTATTTTTTCCTGCTGAAAACGGAGGCGTTAACAGAACTTTGCTATCACGTCACACTTTGGACCAATGAGGTTGAAGGTGGTTAAAAAATGAGGTTACATTTAACCACGTTTTTCTTCAAAATGTACCGTCATAGCAAAATTCTGTTAGCGCCACTGTTTTCAGCAGAAAAAAATACTTCAGAAATGATTCTTAGCTTGCCAATAGCAAAATCAGTGTCGAACAGTGTTTTCGGAATTATTAGCGAAATATATATTTTCGTTTATTGTGAAGTAAATTATTGCAATTTGTAAACAATTTCAGTCAGCTTTGGGCATTATTAATTAATTTTGAACAAACAATTTTTGTGTGTTTTAAATTGATTCCATGAAATATCATTATTGTATTTCTTGGCATTCTAATATAATTTGTCTCTCATTTTTGTTCGATATCATTAATTATGTAATTTTTTTTTTATTTTCACTGTAACGTTTTTATTATATGCTAGAATAATTAATTTATGTACATTGTCAATAAACATTTTTCAGGATTTTTTTAGTTCTTCAAAATGTTACTGGTAGTAGTTGTTTCAAGTTTGTCAATTGCAATAGTAAAACTTTTTAAAAACTCCAAAACCAATGATGAACCATATAAAAAAATCCAGTAACAATTACTTAGTAACATTAACTGCAAAACATAAAATTCAAACAATGACATTAAGTTCTAGCTATTAATTACTATTCAGAATAATAATAATACTCAGAGCAATTAAGGCCGGTTTGACTAATTAAAAGAAAACATGGAATGTATACAAAAATGATGAAATCCTCATATCTGTAAAAAGTAGATCTATGTCAGCCCCAAATTTTGGATGTAAAACAGACAGGAATACTCCAAAACAACTCTTACATTAAACGTACAAAGATAAAATAAAGATCATTACACGTGTGAATTATTCAGCGAATACAAATGAGCAGTATTTTCAAGGAAGAGGTGAGAAGAAGAATGTGATGTTCTCATGGTAATTAGTGGAGTGAAGGTTCTGAATAAAGACATAAATATTATAAGACTTAAATAATATTTCACTCGCACGCTAAAATAAACCGCTTCTTATGTTAATTCACTTTCACTTTAGATTTAATATTACTTACACTGTATTTATATTTAATATCAACAAAAGGTACACTATTCATGCACTAAACTGCAATTTGCTTTATTAAAAGTACATTTATAAATTCGGTACTTACAAATGTCATTGAATTTGTAAGTAGTTGATTAATGATGATTAATTTTCTACAGGATTATTTTTTTAACGACTAACTGACTAGCCGATTATTGTATTTTCAGATGCATTATGAGTAAATAAATGTAATTGCATCAAGCGACGCATGCCGCTGAAGTTCAACTACACAGAACTCATTATCATTGAAGGATCTACCGGTCGGTATGAAATAAAATAATATACGAGACAAACTCGCGGAGGCCATAAGCATATGTGCGGAAACTAAAAACCGTGAATAGTCGTAAAACCCGTTATTACGTGTCATAAGGGAATCCTTCCTTCCTTTCTGCAATCTTCATACATCATTTATATGTTTCTTTACTTTAATCAATCATTTTACTTCGCAGCAATAATAAAATATTAGCGCAAATTAAAATTAAATGTCGCCGGAGAAATACAGATTTATGGAAAATAGGAATTACGTAATTTTCCGAAAAAGGAAGGAAAATTGAAATAATATACCTAATTAGATTTTATCTAATAAAATGAATGCATTAAATATTAGATATCACTTTATAGTGAACAAATATGCAACATTTTTGGCTGTAATATTTAAAAAAAAATGACAATAATATAGTTTTAAGGTGATAAAGTAAGATTGTAAGGATACTTTCATAACGTTAACGATATACTCCCCTCACTAACAGTCTAACAGTTTCAAAATCGAAGTTGGACAAAACAGAAAGATATATCTTTCTTAACACCATATATCTTCTATTTTTTGAGTCGCTATTTTGAATGGTTCTGTCAATATTTTCTAAATTTGCAAAGAATATGCGTTTTTAGCACTTATTTTTAAAAAACTCGACTTTTTTGTATACTTTTTTTAAAATTTCTAAAATGCTCTAAAATTTATTTGAATCGTGGATCTGATATTTGTACTAAACCATACGATAATAGATTTTTTAATGGAAATTTCTGTTAAAAACTTGTGGACCCTCTAACTCAAAAGCAATGGACTCCCATGGAAAAATGATAAAAATCAAAAGTTGCTAGAAACCACGGATGAATATACACAAATGGTTTTAGAAAATTTTAGTATATTGTCTGATGAATTCTAAGCATTTTTTGTTTTTTTCTATTTTTTCCAAAAATAGTTAGATTTCAAGAAAATGAATTTCAAGTATTGTACATTCCGGTATGAGGGGAAAAAATTAAATTTAAAAAAACCATCCACCAAAAAAATCTAATTTTTTAAGTACATATGCCAAAAACGCATATAGTCGTTGCACATTTAGAAAATTTCGACATCACCATTGAAAAGAATAAACTAGAAAATAGTGAGATATGCAGATGTCATTTAACTTCGATTTTGATACTAAATACTCGATTAAACTTGAAGTGTAAAAAATTTTATTTTAGGTGTTAATAGGTTAATGTTGCGAAAATCGACTACCTTGACTTAAGAACTTAGAAGCTTACAAAAACAAAGTCAGAGATTATATATTATAATCTAAAGGACGATACACGTCTAGACTTTATTATCGTGGTCCGAATCTTCAAAGTTTCTCCGTACTGATACTGATTTCAAAAATCAAAAAAAGATTTAAAAAAAATCTTTTTTTTACCTTCATTAAAAAAATGAATTAAATTTGTACATCATCTTCTTAAAATTTCTTAATTTCGCAGACGTTATGACGCAATTCAAGCAGAACTGGACAGTTTATTAAAATTTAACCAGTTTTAAAAACTACGATCTTTCAAGGCATGAAATTAAGGAATCTGATTTCATCGGTGTATTTTATTTTTAATAACTTCCGGGTAGTAGCAACAACCCACCGGATCCTTGGAGAGCAGTTTTGTGTAATCACTATACGGATAGTCTTTTGACCTTATCGAACGTGATGACGTAAGGAATTACACACTGCAGAAGCAATAATTAATCTGTAGCCATCACATTTTGTTTGTTACTTTAAATGTAATCAGTAGTAGAATTCTGTCTATTAATTGCAACAGGAAATACTTTTCTTCTTTTCTCAAAAGTAAGCTAATTCCAATTGCAATTTTATCCTTACCATTTTTCAATGGTGCTACATTTAAAAAAGGATTAATAATTGAACCAGTGGACTTAAGATAATATGACTAAATACATTTATTTAAAAAAGTGCAATATTGCAAACTATTTTAAAAAAATGTTGAAATGAAATTTGAAATAAATATTATTTTTTGATTTAGCATTCTAATGACATGAAATTATAAAAAAAAATACTAATTTCATTAGCATCGAAGAAAAATTGTTTCTCACGCGGATGAAATGTTCAAAAAGTTTATTTTTATTAATGGAAAAAAAATCTTCAGAGCTGCATACAAGATTTATTATTGTTTAACATATTCTCAAAATCACTTATTTTCAATGAGCGAAAAGGAACAAGACTTCAGCGATCGACTTATAGTCTAGTATCTGGAATTACATTTATCAGCAACTTAAAGACTTTTTTTCTTACAAATTTTAATTTGTATTCCAAACATGTATCATTTTTTGAAAAATGTATAAGAAACAAACCCACTTAGGTCTACAGCTGCTCATATATAGAGAAAATAGAAACCGTTTTTTTTTGCAGATACAAAATGTGACCTTTTGATGAATGATTTAGAGGAGGAAAAAATCGGCAGATTTTTCCTTTAGATGGAAATATTCATTTTGTCAGATCCACTTTTGTTTGTTCTTAATTTCATAGAGGACTGAGTTTATAGATTAGGTTATGCGATGTATATGATATGTTAAATTCGGCCAAAAATGTTTTATTGTTTCTAACAATTAATTATAGTAGTGGGGTATCAAAATTATTAAGTAATAAATACGTTTCTTTATTGTAATTGATAATAAAAGTCTCTTATTGTTTCTTCCATAAACATTTCATGTGTTGTTTTTTTATTATTATCTGTGATCTGAGTTCCGATTATTATTGAAGAATATTGAAGATTTTTATACTTTATGAATTTATAGAAGATATTGATTTAAGTTGACCATTAATAATGATTATGCATATATATAAAGATGGATATAGTCACTCGAGTACGCAATAGTCTGCACTTAAATCCAGGTGGTGCCAATGATGGATTTTTTGTGGTCCCTTTCTTGAGGGCTACGTACGAAATCGCATAGTGGCGCAGCGAACACCTCGTGCCTCCCACCACAGTACCGATTTTCCTTGCTACTTAACTCAGGACAGACACTTGATGGCAAAGTTCAGCGCTTTAATGAATAATGTTATGGTCAAGAAAAAAAACTGCGCACAATATTCCCTACGTACACAGTTTGCTCTTTCAGAGTCTGCTAAAATAATTAGTCCAAAACTCGTTCCAAAAAAAGACACAACTGGTGTTTTAAAAAAAAATCGTATTTTTCAAAATAGTTTTTTCTTGAGTTTGCAATTTATACTGGAAAGAGTAACGCAGAGTACACGGAAACTCAAAATATCGCGTTCAAAATGTTTTAGTTTCAAAATGGTACCTGCCACATTTCCAAATTTCAAAATGGCGATCAGTAAATGTCGCTGAAAGAGATGATTTTGTATATTATTTGTTTCTTAGATAACCAATAGACCCTTTAAGAACGGGAGAGACACATTTTGAATACAATTTTCAACGCAGTATTTCTTTAAGATTAGGTAAGCAAAAAAATTTGATAGAACCACTTCTTATGGTAATAAGCACGCTCTTTCAGATTCTGAAGTCAAAATTGCAAAAAAATGAAAATCCGAAAAGACTCGGTCATTTTTTGACAAAAAAAAAGGGTTTTTAAAACTTTTTTTTGTAAAATTTTTGTTTGTTTTTTCCGATAGGAACGGGCATCGATAAATGCTTAAAAGCTTAAAATATCGCGCCTACCAGATCTAAGCTTTGAATTCCCGATACACACTTTTTAAAATTTTAAGTTGGCAGACCAAGAATGGGGGTCAGAAGAATTTCTCCTTTTACACAAACATAACGTAATAACTGAATTCTTTAAAAATTTGTAAATTTTCACACTTGGTAGATAGTGATTTTTGATGTCGCTGATTACGAATCTGAAGTCAGGTTTTGAAAAGTTATAATAGCGGATGGATATTTAAAAATACAAACCTTAGAATTTTGATATAATCTGCTTCAAATTTGAATATTTTCAATTTTACGTACGTTATTATAAGTTCGTTAGTCAATAAATTATTTTAATGTTGTCCGACTCTAACCGCGAGGGCGTAAACGTGAAGTAAAGAAGCTCATTTTTTTTCATTTTACTTTTTTTCGAGTTTATTTGTTTATATGATTTTTTTAAGTTTTTATATTTGTTGTTGTTGTTGTTTATTTTTATTTTTTTCTTTAATTTTTAGTGTAGGCATAAAATGAAAGTGATAAAAGGTCGTTAGCCGGCGTGAACTTTTTAAAAGAAACATAACAATATTATTTGTCGCATTTCTCACGTCACAAACGGATCTCGTTTGATAATCAAAAATCCGTCTGCCATGTTGGATCCGACATTTTGAATTTTCAAAATCTGACTTCAGATTCGTAATCAGCTACCTAAAAAATCCCCGAGTAACGCAGTCAAAACCGATTTCGTTTAATTTTCAAAAATACGTCCGCCATGTTGAATCCGCTATTTTTAAATGTTAAAATCTAACGCCAGATTCGTAATCAACGACCTCAAACACCACTAGCTACCAAGTGTGATGAAAATTCAAAATTTTTTAAAGAATTCAGTTACTACGTTATGTTGGTGTAAAAGAAAAATTTTCTTCTGACCCCCATTCTTCGTCCTCCATCTTGAAATTTTACAAAGCAGGTATCGAGAATTTAAAGCTTAGACCTTGTGGACGCGATATTTTAAGCTTTTAGGCATTTATAGATGCCCGTTCCTATCGGAAAAAACATATTTTTACATAAGAAAGTTTTAAAAAGCTTATTTTTTGTAAAAAAATTGCCGTGTCTTTTCGGATTTTCATTGTTTTTCAATTTTGACTTCAAAATATGATAGAGCGAGCTTGATACCACCAGAAATGATTCTACCAAATTTTTTGGCTTACCTAATAATAAAGAAATACGGCATTGAAAATTGTATTAGGAATGTGTCTCTCCCTTCCATAAAGGGTTAATGCTTTTCCTTGTATTACACGTTGATGTCGGGTGTAAATTGCATATTTAAGACAAAATTGTTTTCGAAAATCTTTTCGAAAAAAAACAGCTACATCTTTTATGCAATCAGTTTTGATAAATTCTTTGGGCAGAAGCTGAATTAGCAGACTTGCACGTAAAAACATTTGGCGCAGATTTTTTGTCCATAAAATTATCTAAAAAACCGCTGAACATTGCGTTCAAAAAGTGGCCATCTTGTTATGGGTGCAAGCCGAAAAACCGACAAATCAAAAAGTCGACAGGTCAAAAAACCGACAGGTCGAAAAACCGATCGTTATAACGCCGACAGTGAAACGCCGACACATAAAAAAATAAACTTATCGACAAATGGATAGTAATTTTTTTAAACGTCTTCTTTTCGATTGTCCGTTTTTTGAACTGTCCGCTTCTTCATTTGGCGGTTTTTTTATCTGCATCCCTGATTATTAAAGGGTTTTAAACCGATGAATATCAATAGATTGTGACAAGAGAAATGGACGACAGGGGTTGGGAATGATGCAACTGCACGGAAGGGGTAGATTCGCATAGAGTGGGGGGTACGAGTTGCTTAAGGCGACATCGCGTGGTTTACTTCATCCCTTCGAAGCCTCAAAATAGGTCGCAAAAGTTTCCACAGCATAGCACAGGCAGTGCCAGCCTCGTACTCGGATGAAGACAATCGCCCCTTGAATGTTGTTGGAAATGAATTCACAAACAGACAGATCCAAAATAATATGATCCCGATATTAACGCAAGAATATTCCAATTCGATTTTAAAACAGCAGATCGCTTATACCAAATTATATGTGATTATAGTTTTCGATGAAGGACACTTACATTTCTGTAAAGTGTAAATAATCTTCTAAATTAACTCGTCATCATTAATATCACTAAAAATTCAAAATTATGTTGAAATCGGCAATACATAATTAACATTAAATATGTTCATTATAAGTTTCGTTATATTGGCAAGAAGCTTCAGCATTTTAAACATTTTATTTTCGACAAGTGTCAAAATAATTACCTGGTTCGTTAAGATATTTTATAGGAAGGGTGTAAAATAAGTTTCCTGTTACTTAAAGTTGTGCAATGTTTTACTGCTCCGATGTCGTTGTTCTTGTTACGTCTTTAGAACTACCGGTCGATGCAGATGCTCGGTTCCGAGGTGCTCACGTGAGCAGACGTTATGAAACAAGGATATCTTATGCAAAAAGCAGGTCAGTGTACGACCCATTCCTATCCTCCATCAGACGTCGACAGTACCGGTTGTTCCTGGATTGTTTCCATCATTGTTTACCTCGTTAATCCATTTTTTTCTCCTAACCTTACAGTACATTGTAACGCCTGTTTCGTAATCATTCGGTGTAATACTTTGAGAATGCAAATTCAAGAAGTAATTTTCTTACTGGCTTACTGGAAAATAACTATCTTCACTACATCTCAATTGTTACTCAGACTTGTCGCGTGTAAGTATTTCTTTTTTGGTCGGTTGGAATAGTTACGTTTCTTTTTGTAATTCGACTAAGATAAATTGCCTTTCGTGATACGAAAGTGAAAATGTTTTCAAATATCGTGTTTAAGGCGTAACAAATTCGAATGTAAAGATCATCTCTTAAATGGAGGTACACTAAAAATTTTGAAGTGTAATAATTGCAATGCAATCTAGAAAATGTCAACCAAAATTAGTTTGACCTGGTGCTGCAGGTTCCGTTGTTGAATTACTTTAGACAATGGAAGAAACTTAATATTACCTCTTTATGAATGTGTCGAAGTACTCCAAAAAACGTTAGTACATTGAAAATCTTCATAAATTTGTATTCACGTTTTTAGTTGCAGTAACAGGTTGTAAAGTACAAAAATTATTTTCTTATAATAGTTCATATTGCGTGAAGCTGTAAAAGAATAGCTTCATACACGATATCTTGGAATTATCGGAAATAAATTATAAAAAAGATTCTGAATCTGTACATGAAAAAAATAGTTGGGGCAACTATAGTACATAGTAAAATATGTTTCAGCGACACTCGTAGTTGTCACAACTATTTATATTTGTGGCTTAGCTTATTATTCTATGATTGTATCATGTATAGTAGTCACAAATATCCCAAACATTTATATGGGTAGCTTACCCATTTTTACGTTTGTGACAACTAGACTATTTTGTCCGTTTATGAGCATCTCATATTTTAATCAATTATTTATAATGGAACATAATAAAACCGTCGAGATTTGAACAAAATAAAACAAAAAAAAAACTTCTTTTGTTAAGAGTTTTTACTTTTATAATACGATAATTGCAATATTTTTAATTGACCGAGGTGCCATACATAACAAGTATTTCTAATAAGTGATATAAATATATGTAAAATCTATTTGTTGAATAGTTTATTTTTTAATCTTGCACGCAAGTAACAAAAATTACGTTTTGAGAAAGCTTGTATTTGTATGTTTGGAAGAAATAAACCTAATAAAAATTATTAATAAAAATAAAATGCCGACAGCAATCGACATGTGGTCGACGCGACTCGCTGTCGCTCTTTCAAGTAGAGCGCACTGATTAGGGATCCATACTTGGAAATGACTGTTGAAAAAAAACGAGCGTTGGGCCCACTGTGGCAAAGGGAGTAGGCAGATTGCTGTGCGGGAGACAGCTGCTTTACCATCAGAGGGTATCGAAAAATGCCGCAAATTTGGAACTAAAAAAACACGAGCATTTATTTAACAAAAATGAGGAATATTTTAGATTTTTTTTTTAAATTATTGTTATGTTTTTATCATTTCCTGCATTAGAACACCTTAGATATTCATAAATATCACGTCAAAAATGTTTGGACTAGAAGATAAAACTACTGTAAAAATTTAAATTTCAAAATGAAGGCCCAAAAATGTTTACGAATGTGGATTTCTTATTTAAAATCATAGTCGCATGTATTCAATCGATTAACCCGAATGAAATAATTTCAAACTCGGTACCTAGTGGATTTTGGGATCATTTGGGTAATAAGACAATAAATAAAAACATGTTGTACGACATATTCGTTTAGTAGATACATTAACTACATATTTATGACAAATTTTGAGCCAGTGCAAAATTTTGTACTAAGCGTTTTGACAATTAAATGCTCGGGGGAAAAAAGTCTCGTTTATGACTATATTTTTGGAAAACTATTGAAAATTGCAAATTTAAAACCGCTGAACATTGCGTTTCGACAGAGCGATCTTGAACAAGGTAAATAATACATGTGCTCCAAATTTTTTTTCATTCGTGTTTCATATGAGACATAAACGCTGAAATCGAGGTAAAATTTCAATGTATTTGGGGATCAATGGATTAATTAATAACGGAAAGTAATTTGCACGAGAATTACAAACCGCCCATGAATATTCATGCACTCTTTATACAATCAATACACTTCTACGTATCGAACAATACATATACCCTCAAACCGCAATTGGAGGCACTTCCCAGATAGCAGAATAAAAAATAGTTCAGAATGATCTCATAATGTGTACTACAAGAGGTAAAATGCGTCAGATTATGGAGGTTCTCTGAGATTGAGGTCGTAATGATCTCATAATGATATCAAGTTCAGGAAAACTTCATAATTTGGCGCATCTGACCTCTTGTAGTACACATTATGAGATCATTCTGAACTATATTTTTATTCTGCTATCTGAATTATAATATGTCTTATGACAATTCGAAAAGTGAGACATTGCTACAGTGATGGTCAAATAAACTTTCGAATGATGAAAATACATTAAAAATTCCGTAAATTTAACCTAAAAATGCCTTTATTTCTAAAAAAATTTAAATCAGTTTTCAAAATCCTGATCTCAAAGTTACTAGATTTAGACCAACAAAACATCTTCATAGGCAATATCCCACAAAGCACATACCTCTTAAAGAGGTCGTCCAGAGCTGAGTACAAAGATATCTCCAAAAAAACCTACTGAAGAGGTCTGAATTATAATAATTTATAAAAGGAGCTCTTAAAGATGGCTTACTTAGGACTTCTTAAAATTGTAATCTCGAAGCGGTCTTGCGTTTGAGGTCTTAAATATATCTCGTTTTGCACGATCTCTCTTTTAGTAAAGGGATTCCCAGAGTTGAGATCTGCACTTCTTCCCGAGACCGCTAGGTGGCTGTTGAATCTGAAAATGAGATAGCGCGATATTTACTTCATATGCAGACCAATATATTATAACTTACAATGACAAAATAAGTGCTTTTATGATATTTACCAAGTGTTATCACAATTTTGTGCTCTTATTGTATGTTAAAAATTATTGTAAGTTAAAAATAATATAAATTAATAATTAAAATACAAAAATAGAATCTGTGATTTTCAGAAATTTCCTTTTCATTTATATTCTTTATTTTATATGCAAAAGCTCTTAAATAAGACCTGTTTTCTGAGACCTAATATTTAAGAAGTCTTGGGGAGCTCTTAAAATCAACGCATACGTCTTCTTAATGTTCACTTTAAGAGCTATTTCTTATAAGTATTTAAGATATCTTACAGTTTTTAAGACTTCTTAAAGAGCTCTTCAAGATGTCTTTTGGCTGTTTTAGAAACTTTTAGGTCAATATTACATCCAGACAAGAAAGAAAAATTAATTTAGGATGAACTCCAACTATGCTCCGAAAGAAATTAAATGCATCACTTTTTGGGCCTTTTCTTGAGATCCTAAAGATCTCATAATGACATCAATTTTAGAAAAATCACATAATCTTACGCATGTGACTTCTTGTTAAGCACATTGCGAGATCACTTTAAACTATATTTTACGTTTGCTATCTGGGTGCTCATATTTAAATTAATACGACCTTGTGTTGTTATCCTATTTTGACCATCAGGGAAATATCTGAATTAATCAAAATGCCTTAAGCAGGTAAAATTATTTTAACTAATAGGTTAAATTAAGACCAGAGGGTATGCTACAGATTTAACCTGAATATCGATTTTCGCGTTGAAAATTACTTTTAGAGCAATTGAACTATGTAAAGGATGAAGTATTTTATTGACATATATAGCCTAATCTTAAAACGCATAGAATGATGATTGACCTACTGCGGAATTTTTCATTACAAATTCTAAAAAAAAAATAAAGACATTTTATTCTAAAGATCGAACACCACCAATACATAACTATAAAAAATGCATATGAGAAACTTTCTCCATAAGAAGTAATGATTTGACTCTTAAAGTGACAGGAATTGCTGCAGGGAAACTTGGTCATATTAAATGACAAAGTACATTTTCTCCAAAATTCAAGTGTTATTAGTATAAGATTATTTCACAATGTGAATACTACAAATTTAATAATTATACGAATTTATACTTTGTAAGTGACTCCGGAAAACTAATTTTTATGTTACTGTGGGATAGTTAGCAACAAAATAGTTGAAACTACTTTTTTACTTACGTTTACTCCGTTCATCTTAAAATTACTAATGCTTTTTTATCTTAGCATGTTATTGGTAATAAGCAGTTGACATTAATCTGTCTTCGTTAATTGGGGAACTACCATCGAAAATTAATATTTCCTGTTAAAGTTAACCGATTAAAACTTAGTATACTCTAAACATTAAACTACAAAAGTAATCAAATTAATTAATTACAAAATAAATTAATTATTATTTTTTGAACACGATTTTATACGATATTATTGCTAAAATATATATTCTAAATTATTTTTAAGACTCGTATTATAACAGAAAACATTGACACTCATTTAATTTAACTTTTAATAGCTTGTAGCAATATGCGCAAAATCATAATTCCCCCGTCGGTTTCCTTCGATAGTCAAATAAAACGATGTTAGTAAATAAAAATAAACTTCAAATATAATTGGTCGCTATTTGCTGAGAAAACATGAGGTTAATAACCTACAGATTAATATTTGGGTACGACAAATTTGTTGCGAAAGATTCAATGTGTACATCGAATTCCACCGACTTACTTTTTGTCGTCTAAAAACGTACCCAGAGGACTACATCGACCTATTAAGATTTCTAGGTTATGCAAACAAACGATGCCGGTTCGAAAGAACTTTCTCAAAATGTGGTACATTTTTACGATCTGTCGATATCGTCGATTATAGTATATTTATGTACACATACGTTCTACTATACTCAATTGGGAACAAAAATATTGCATTTGGTTGACTTCAGGAACAGGTATCTATTACATTTGAATAAATTTTCGAAAAAGTAAATAAGTCTTATCTTTTTTTGTAAATATATTATCTAATTTGTTATTATAGATTTAAGTTCGATGTATTTGTATACTGACTAATAATATAGTAAATTCAATAGTACGGAGTAATTTCTTTATACATAATTAAATTAAAATTATTGTATTTTTCCGAATAAATAATACAAAATATTAAACATGGTCGGCTATTACTAAATGCAGATTATTTTCTAATTAAAAATTGGATATTACAGTTAAGAATAAGCAGAAATATTAAATTACTTATACAATTAATTAATAATTACTTAAAGTATTAATTCATGTGAAGTATGTCGGTTAATTTTTTTTAATATTATATTAAATTAATTAATGTAGAGCAGTACAAAATCATTTATATATGTGGGAGAGTTTATAAGCATATGTAATATATTGAAAAAATAAACAAACGACGACAAAGAATATTTATTTATTTATTTATTTTATAAATTTTAGTACGTTGCTTAGTCTATAAAAGAATCTCATGATTGCAAATCGTGAAAAATAAACAAAATTTTGGCCTTTTTCAAGGAATTTTCAGGAGTGACATTGAACATTTTCAAAAGATTATAACTTCGAGACAAAAAACGTAGCGACTTATTATGAAAACGATTTTAAAGAATTTCAACAGCAATATTAATAACAAAAAATAATATTCAATAGCTAGGAAAATTTAATGAAATTCATATCAGTGTTAAAGTGGAAGAGAAATGTCACAAAATTTAATTTCGTGACAATTTATTTTTCGAAATAATAATGACGAATGTGAATAGATCGATCAAAAGATGTATTTGAACTTAATTAGTGAATTTTGTTAATGCTTTTTATTAATTTTACTATTTTTAATAACTTTTTAAATAAATAATATTAGTGTAATTTATGTAATTATGCAGTTAGTTCCATTGCAACATTTCTTTTTAATTTAGGCAAATATGAAGTTTCATAAAATTTCACTCACGCATGTATGGGTGATATTTTTTATCAAATGAACGACTGCTATTCAACAACTACGAGGTAGAGTACGATATGCAACATTTTTCTATAATTTGTATTATATTTATTACTTTCCAACCCTGGACCGATTTACCCCAGAAACTCTGGAGGATCTTGTCTGGGTACAGGCAAGGAACTGCGAAAGTTTGCTTGAACTGTTTAATGAGTTTTGTGCAGTTTTTTGTAATCTTATGTTTTATAAAAGAGCACAAATTCTATTTTTAGTGCAGGACTCTCTCTGAAATGACCGCAAAAATAGCAAATTGGCTCTACTTTTTCTGATATTGAAGGTCAAATCAGTACGAAATTTTATTCTAGGCATTTATCAGCTTCAGTCCCAAAAAATGCTGTTGTCCACCAGTAAGAGTCTATTCTGATGGAATTTTCCCCTTAGAATTCAAATATGTACATAAAAATATTGAATTGGATCTATTTTTTGTACAAATTGAAGATCAAAGAGGTAAAAGATCGAGTTTTAGCACATTCTTGTCTGTTTTTCTCGAAAATTAGTCAAGACTACGATGAGTTTGAATTGAAATCTTTCAAAAAGTTCGTCGGACAATTTGGGACGCCATTTTACATTTCTTATTTAATTTTGCGTCGTAATTTATCGTATAGGTGTGAAAAATGTCCAAAAACACGATTTTTTACTCCTTTAACCTTCAATATCTCAAAAACTGGAGCCAACTGGATATTTTCGGCAGTTACTTATAAGTCAATATGAAATTCTTAAATTTTTGTTGGAGTGTTGTCCATTATAAAAATTGTCAATGTATTTAAAAAAAAGAGTAAAATTGTTTCTAATACTTAATGATGTTATATTTGAGGTTGTATTTAAATCTTCGTTATTTTTTTCAATACACAAAAGTACAATCTCGTTGAACAGACCTTTTCAAATTACAAGCAAATAGAACAGTGGCACAAATACGATTTTGTAAGACTGACAATTTAACTTATGATCTTCCCAATTCTCTTTAAAATAAGATTACCTTGAATTTTCAATAAAATACGATTTTAATTCAGAGTTCCCTGAGAAACGATACTATGTGTAGGAGGTATCGACGTAATGAAATTAAGGACCTATTTAAGCACCTATAGTTGTTAAAAAGTAGTAAAAGTTACCAAGAATTTTCTTGTTTGCTTATACGAACCTTTTATAAGAACATGACATCCTAGTAATATGAAATATGAACTTAACTATTGACGCTGTTAATGATTTTGATTTTTTTAACACCACATAGGTTGTAAAATTACAGAAATTGTTAAGAAATTGCAGAAAATTATAAACTTTTTTTAAAATATTACAATATTTACTTTAATTTTTTACCACATAACAAATTCAAATTTCGGTATATCCTTGAAATATTTTGTTTTAATTTGTAGTACTTTGGTAATTTTACCGAATTTTTAGGAATTTCCAATAGATCTTACTTAGAGTGAAGGTAAAAAATATTATAATATAGGCTATATTAACTTATGAAATAATCTAAGAAAAGTAGTCTCTTGTAAAACTTAAGTAACAAGTTCCATCTTTGACAAAAAATGTTTCCCACAAAAAATTTGGTCAAATCTCTAAACTGTACCGACGAATTTTTGACTTCAGGGTACAAATATTTGAAACAAATTTTAAAAATTCAATTTCCATCGTTCGTTTAGCCTCAGGCGTAGTTATTAATGATAATTCAAATATTATTGATAAATTTTGTACAGTCGTAAATCGGAACTAGTGAATTTATGTTATTAATAAATGCTAAAATGATTAGTGGTAAAAAACTTGCCATTATCACACGGTTTCGGTGCATTTTTTTAAAATAAAAACACTCTTCATTTCTGGTGAAATTTGTCTGTAGTATTTTCTTAATAATAGTACTTGGCAAGTTTTTACATAAAACATTTTTTGGAGATTCCAATTACTTGATAAATATATTCATTAATAAATATTGATTTTTAAAACTTGACTGTTGAAACGAAATGTAGTAATCGTAAGTAAATAAATGGTTACGGGATATTGCCTTTTATTTAGACAATATTACTAAATATTTAATCAGGTTGAAAAATTTTAATTATGTTGCATTTGATTAAAACAATGTATTATTAAATACCATTTTCTTTTAGTTCGTGAGACTTAAGTAGAACCTGTTACAAATAAAATACATATATTAAAAAATCAAAGTATTGTTCTGAAAAATCTAAAAATAATGGGAAATATAAGTTACTTGATTTATGATTTTTCATAATATTACATGTAAAAAATGGGTATACAAATAACGCAGTTTCCCATTTTCTAAGTTCTAAAATCTGATTTCATGTTTTACTTTTTAATATAAATAGTCTTTTCGAATATTAAATGTTTGAAACGGAATTCAGTCTTCTTTATATTTAAGCTTCCGTGTGATATTTAAACCGTTTCATCTAACAATAAATCATGTAATTAAAAGGTACTTCATTTTCTAAATTGTATTACCAAATGCACCTTGGTGTCCATAAACTAATCATTTTATGTATGAGCTCACGCAACTTGATGCGCGAGACTATGATTATTTTATTCCGGCAACCACTAATTTCATTGATTTATTACTAGCCGCGAGTTCGAGTTGTGTTCTTTTAGGAACACTTTCTTACCTCATCAGCTAGTTTCTTCGTTTTTTCAAATAGAGATTTTATGTAATGGATCGCGGTAAAATTTATATTGACGTTCAACGAATTCCATTGGAAAAGGCGAGAAGAAAATGATGCGTTTCACGTTGTAAAAAAGAAGGAATCATTGACATCATTACTTGAAAAGTAGTGAAATGATTTAGTTATTAATAGAAAAATTTAAAACTGAACTTTAGTTTATTAAACTCTAAACTTTGAACTATTTCACATAAACAGGTAAGGTTCTCGAAGGGGGGAAATTCCCAACGAAAAAGGTTAGGAAATTCTGAGGGTTTATTCGAATTTATAATTCCGAAAAATTCTAATTTAATATTCAAGGAATTATTCTCAGACATATGTTTAGAATCATTAATTGGTGCAGCAATAATTGTTGTGTACTTTTATTTTCTAAATGTTTGCTAATAATGATAGACAATCTTTTCTTTACACATATAAATGAAGTTAATATTTTACGTTATCAATATTCAGGAAGTAAAATATTATGTTAAATGTGAAGCCTGGGTACATTTGCCTCCTTACAATTAAATAATTGGAATAATAAATTAAAAAGTGTACACATTCAGTGCCGCACAAACATTGTAATTCATTTTGAGTGCGAGTCGAAAAACCGACAAATAAAAAATCTGACAAGCAAAAAGCTGACACGCAAAAAGCCGACACGCAAAATGCCCACACGTCAAAAAGCCGATAGTAGAAAAACCGAATTGTAATACAAACAGTACAAAATCCGACAGTCAAAATACAGACATTCAAAAAGCTAACAGGCAATACGTCGAGATTCCAGAAACCGACAGGCAAAAAGCCCACAGAAGAAAAACCGAATTGTTATAATAACGACAGTGAAATAACCGACACTTCAAAGAACCATCTGCCAAAAAGCCGACACATAACAAAATAGACACATCGACAAGCGGGCAGTCATTTTTTAAAGTGTCTTTTTTTTTACTGTCGGTTTTCTGTATTGTATGTTTTGTATGTCGGAATTTCAGTAAATGCAGACGATAAAATCATTTGAGGAGCTAGGACGTTCATAGGGAGAAACATGACAATTATCACCATGTCATTAACATCTTACCCGCACGGGCCGCAAATCATCGAACCTTTTTCTATACATTTGACATCAATTTTAGTTGTTTTTCTGTAATACAGCGAAGATCAGAAGAAGCATACCTTGCATGTTTTGCGTTTGAAAAAGGATTACAACATCGATCTTTGAAAATTTTTGGACATTTTGATGTGTATTTGTAATGTAAGTGGGCTGATATGCCAAGACAAGTTATATTTAACAAAGTATGAAATGATGTAGTACACTGAGAAAAGTGTATTTTATCAGTTACTATCCGTTGGCTTTTAAAAAGTGTATTATAGCCCTTAAAAGAAATATTATAACTAGTAAAATCCTCCGTCTTTCAGCATTTGTTTTTGACAGGTTATACGAAATTGTATTAAACTCTCCTATTTTAAAAGAATGTTTTATTATGACTAAAAGAAGGCATTTTTAATATTTTAATTTGCTAGATAAATTTCCATAAACAAAAATTGCTTTTAGTTAAAGAGAAAAGGCTAAAATAAACTGACATATTTGTTAAAATAATCTAAAATCTTCGACCTTTAACAGGCAATAGAAAGATGACAATCCCTATGCGTAAAATACTTTCTTTTACGGGGCATAAGAATTCTAATACTGGATAAAAAACACTTTTCTCAGTGTACTATAAAACGATTGCAGGTACTATCGATTTTAAATGAAACGTGCTGGTGTGGAATCTCCTGTACCAAATAGAAACGCATTTCTCTATCGGGCGCGAAATATAGGACTGCGATAAGCATGACCCCACCTACTGGCAGAAAAAGGAACTATATTATGTACACTGTTTTCCAGGTTTTAACTTATTCCGAGAATGCACAAGCCACAGATTTTCTTTCGATCTGATTTAAATAGTGAAATTTTCTAGTAAATTCAAGTGTATGTAAATAACTGACAAAATAATGAAGTTATTTTACTTTGCACAAATAATAAAATCGATAAACATCTGGAATAATGATCAGGCCGGTAATAAATTAAAATACAAATATTTTAATAAAAGAGTAATGCAGACCAAGAAATTCTCTTTAAAATAAAAATAAAAAATTACCGTACGACCAAAATTAACCGAGATAATCGAGGTTTAAGTTTAAAAAAATAAGGCCCCTGGATTATATATATTTACGTGTATTTCAGGGGTCTTCTCTTCTTGCGATTAATTTCGACATATATAATCGACATACAGGGTCATCGAAAAGTATCGGACCCCCCTAATATCTTCAGTTAGAATGCACTTAGGAGAAAATGTCCAATAGCAAAGTTGTATGATTTCAAGCGGGGAGTAAGATGATGACCTTGACTTTGACCGTGACCGTGTCCTTCAAGGTCATTTCAAGGTCAATCTTATTTTTTTAAATAGAACCCCCTACATTTTATTGCATATTCTTATACCTTATCTTGAGAGCTTTCCAAAACACTATAATAAAATATTTTTTTATTAAGTACTTTTTGAGTTATAAAGGTTTGAAGTTAACAATTTTTTGACACAAAATGTAGAATATCTTGTAAAATATTATTTAGTTTTCAGTAATCATAACCTTAATACTTTTGTGCGCGGAATAATGAGACCACTCTTGCCTTAACTGGTCGGCCTCGCACACCACTTAACAAATTGTTAACTTCAAACCTTTATAACTCAAAAAGTACTTAATAAAAAAATATTTTATTATAGTGTTTTGGAAGGCTCTCGATACAATAAGCTCTATATACAATAAAATGTAGGGGGTTCTATTTAAAAAAATAAGATTGACCTTGAAATGACCCTGAAGGACATGGTCAAGGTCAAAGTCAAGGTCATCATCTTACTCCCCGCTTGAAACCATACAACTTTGCTATTGGACATTTTCTCCTAAGTGCATTCTAACTGAAGATATTAGGGGGGTTCGATACTTTTCGATGACCCTGTATATTATTTAACATATAAAATCGCTGAAACTCAGGTATGTTATAATACTGTTCGGAGCATAAAAAATAGAGGAATTTTTGGGAAATTTTTCAAAATTTTAAAAACTGTCCACCTGTAAAAAAAAAGAATTTAAAATTTGTAAAAGGATTTTTTGGATCCTTCCTTTAAAAATTCGTCGAAATAAATATTTTTATCCAACAGCTCATTTAAAAAACTACAAAAAACATGTTCTGCATTATTTTCATGTTTATATAAATTATCTGAATCGAAGGATTAAAAATCGAATTATCCTAGAAGTTTTGTAACATTTCATAATCTCGTTATATAAAGGTTATATATGATTCAAAATAGTTCATATGCACGTTCAAATAGTAACAGAGTAGCAAAATGAAAATTAAAAAATATGTCAAAAAAAGTTGCTAATTTGACATGGAATGCCCCATATACCTGACAAAAAATGACTTAACCCTTTTCATGCCAAACGGCCATAATTTTGTCATTTTTTTCAAGTGAATATTTATCTGTGTAATGATAAGCAAAAAATTTCAATAGCAGATTTGAAAATTACGGATAAAAGTACGTCAGAAAATATGGTTCTGAAATTTGTTTGCTTATCATTACATAGATAAATATTGACTTGAAAATCACAAAATAATTGTAGCCTTTTGGCATGAAAAGGGTTAAAATACATTCAAACTTTCTATGCTATTCAATAGGTTTTAATAGATTTTTGTGGGCATGAAAAGGGTTTATATGCGTGCAAATTTTCAATGCTATTTAATGCATTTCAATACATTTTGGACAGAAATAGCATTTATATTAGACAGAAGTGCAGAGCCAGGGCCAAAATTTCGAAGGGTATGTGTAATGTTCTTTTTATGTGCTTCTGTAATATTTAGGGCAGGTTTTGAACTGCATCGTACTTCACACAATACGTAAGCTTATATACTCTCGTTCATCATTTGCATACGAGATAATCAATTTTGTAAAAAATACATGCTGATTATTTTTCATTCGAGTCTGATTTTATTTTGCAGTTATCGCAGAATCCAGAAGCTTCAAATGAAAATAGATACAAGAAGTAATTCTACTTCTTCACATACGTAGAGTATGGAGCTGTAAATGATGCGAAATTAGAGTCCCTCTAGTGGTCTCTATGCGAAATGTTATTTATATAGGTTAGAGATACAGATCTGCGATTTTATTATTATGAAACATAATTTATTATAAATCAAGATGCTTTAAAATGGCTTCGAAATGAATTTTAATATTAGGTTATGGATTACGACAATCTTCAAATTTATTAAAATCCTCGCCAAAACTCTCGAGAAATTAAAATTGAACTTTTCCCTCTTCTTTAAACGGATTGGTTTGAATAATGAAGCACAGGAAAATTTACTAAAATAATAGTACTTATCAATAAGACACGAAGCCTGCCCTCGAAGAGAATCGTAAGATTTGTTTGAGCGTATAATCTATTTGCTATCTGCTACAAAAAAATGCAAAATCTGCGCAAATTGAAATGTTGTCTATAATAAATAAATTTATTCTGCTTCTTTTTTGTTTATAAAGTTAATATTTTGGTTAATTTAAAAAATGAATGATTCCCCGCGCAGAATTCAAAAATTAATGAGAAATGATAAATACCATAAAGTTCGATATGCGCAGAAAACTTCGACTTATGTATCAAAATAAACATAAGGAAAATATATATTAATTTTCCTAAAACATTTAATGAACTACCAAAGGACAAAGTACGCACGTATACGTATGTGTTTGCATGTAGTAGAAAGTCCTCCTGGGAGGTAAAAAATGTAGAAATCCTCGTTTAAAAGAAACGACAGAATAAATATCTTACATGATCTCGCGCACGTGATTCTACAAGAAATGAGTTTGCGGGGAAGAATTTAGTTTTCTTAATTGCGACACTAATGAAAATCGGTACGACTTCGCATACGCTCCTGGAGGATAAATTACGTGGTGAATATACCAATTTAAATGAGAGAAATGAATTATTCGGGTTAAATTTGAGAAAACACAATTTCTTACGAAAATAATAGTAATGAAATTTCACGTACACTTTATTTTATAACCCCATAGATTAAACAATTATTTTTTACCAATTCTTTTTGTCATTTAATTTATTGACATGACAGATTAAAAACCATTAAAAATAATGAAATTTTTTCCGAAAAATTCTTTCAAATTAAACACTTCCCCAGTAGAAATCTGGATAGAAAGTAGCAAAAAATTGGATATATTTTGTACTAGTTTCGCGAGTTGACAATTAATTATTTAAAATTTATAATATTTTTAAATCTGTCGAATTTTCACAAGGTTTATATTTTATTTGGATTTATAAGGTAACTAATAATATAACAACAGCAAATATTGAGTGACGTATCATTTTCGAGGTAAGTTAATTTCATTTAAAACATGCTTTTTTAATCCGGGTGAAAATGTTTTATAATGTTCTTATAAAGTATTTGTCATGAGTTTATTAAGAAATAAAATCTATAAACACTTTTAAGGTTTTCATATAATATTAATAATCGAGTATATCAATTTGATAAAAATCGTTAATGTAAAATTTAGTACTAAACTACACAGTCGATGAATTTTATTAAAAATTTGAGAATTTTAGTACTCAATGTGCAGAAATGTATTTTTTATGATAATTTTATCAAATATCAAACTCGAATATGAAAGGTGTATAAAAATGTTGTAATGTTTCTGAACAGTCGTTCCATTCTATTAATATTAGTTAATGTTGTAGTGAATTTTCTTATTTAAGTAGGAGTTTTCTTATTTTCTACTACATTATTTTCTATATAATAATAATAATAATAATAATAATAATAATAATTACGACTTTATTGGCAATTACAAATAAGGCTGCAATATAAAAATAATACAAAAATGCCAAAGGGCGAGTCACAGCAATAGCTGTTTTACAGACTGAGCGGTATATAAATAGTACAATTTTATAAAATCAGAGTAAACATTAACCGAATATTATATGTGTTCTAAATGTCAGTCATGAAGATTCCATATCAGGTTAGGAAAATTGAACCACTCTATTGAAAGAGTGAATTTATATACTTAACGAGTGAAAATACTCTGTTTAGATTGAAAATACTAACTTAAAAAGAGAATTTGGTGAACTGACCTGTGCAGAATATCGAAGAATTACTGGATGCTGTACATGTTTTTAAAGCGCCCATGGTTGAAGATCTAATCCCATCTAGAATTAAATGCATTTTAGCATCAAATGGAACTCGACAATCTGAATTTGATTTAAATGTATTCAGATACAAATCATTTGTATGCAAGGCGCAGGAAAAAGAACACCAGCTTTCTTCCATCATTACCCTCCACTGGTAATGCTGCAATACAACATTGCAAAAGGGTGTATTACCAGGTTCAATTATGGTTAGCACAAGATGACATATCACCTAGAAAGTGGGGTTGACATAAAAATGCCAACATTTAATTCCAATGACCGTGACACAGCGTCCGGCATCCCAACAATTTTTAAAAATGTTTTCGGTAACACTGAATGCTGAGCCACAACAAATTGTCAATTATTTTTAGGGACGAGCTGGATGACAATGTTGATATGTAAATCTCGATACGTGAAAAAACATTATTGTCAAAGTATGTTTATGCATTTAATCGCTATTGTTTATCCTACATTTTGAACTTTGATAAAATAATATGAAATTCGTTTTCAACGTACTCAAAAACATAAGCACACATACTTTCGATGAAAAATTTCATTGACTTCTCGAGATATTGAATTATGAACATAAAAATGTCAAAAAATCACTTTTTTGAAGATTTTTTTAACGATTTTCAAACATCGCACATTTTTATGGAGTTAACTTTCTTCCAAATATCCATTAGAGCTTAATCCAAAAGGTTTTATTGAAATCCGTGCTGCGAAGAATTAGTCCTTAATATATGTGCCGTTATCCGTCCAATTGCACTCCACCAACACACCTTAGGTAAACAAAATCAAAGAAAATAGACCCTAATAAAAATATGCCAATCCTTTAACAAGGACAAGGTACGTGCCTGCAAAATTTTTTAATAAAGCTTTCACCCTTTCATAAGTGTGCAGATGCTGAACAACAATAAGTATCCAAACATATTTATATACAAATGATTAGTAATGATAAGTGCCTCAATTCTCAAAGTATCGAGTATCGATAACCTTAATTTAGTAGCTCTATTTATATGTCTATTAAGTCCATGTCATTTTTTCCCGTGTATCTCAGTTAGCGTAATAATTCTTAAGCAGTTCAGAAAGAAAGACGCACCTACCACCACTCCATACACAGATAAATTATTTACTAATTGTTGTAAGCTAATTTCAAGGCTCTTACATTAACTGTAAATTTATAACGGTAACTAAAAAGTAAAAAACGACCGGTAACTTTGAGATGAAAATACCAGCACTTTCCTGTAGGTGAGCAATGTTATTATATATTAACTCGTATATTTTAACATTAAATGAGCGTTCGTTAACTGTTAATAAATCTTACATTAAATTCTGTCATTTGAACTGCGCATATCAACAATGCGTCGAAAAATTCGCAGAAAATCGAATGACTGGGCGTGTGTATGTTTGTTTATCTCTGTTTCGGTGAAACTGTAAACTTGTACATATTTAACGTAATGACCCCAACATTAATATTTAAAATTCTAATATTAATTATTAACATAACAAATTGAACCGAATCTCAGATTACGGTAACTTCAGGTTAAAGTCGGTTAAAGTACCATACCTTAAGATCAAAATCTAAATTCTGCTAGCTTTACTATGAAGCTATTACATTAACTGTAAACAAACATTTCTCTCAGTGTACGTTTTAAACCTATACCCAACAACCGAAAAAGAATAAGATCGAATTTAGAAAATACGTTTCCAATCCGGTTTCTTGACATTTCGAATTATTGAGAAACGTCACAACCTAATTCGAAGTTCATCGATTTAAGACATTCGCGTGGATTTCCGAATATTTTAATTCTGAAAAATTCGTTTTAATACGTTAGGTTTTATTATGAATATATTTTAGTACAACAAATGTTACGTCCATTATAAACATTGTTTACTTTCACATATATTATTATTACGTAGTTCCGGTGAAATTGATTACATTTTGGTTCGTGCGTTCTTGTAAAAACTGCTAGCCAATGTTTTGTAGGTTATGTTTATGTTCTATTCATTATGTATTATGTCGGATTAGAACGTACAAAATTTCAAAGAAAATGCTCAAGAAACCGAAATAAAACGTATTCAATTCGTTTTAATTCTTTTTTTTTTGGGGTATGTAATCACCAGTACACTTTTGAAGAACGTACAGTAAACAAGGATGTCTTTTTTAATTTTTACAGCTTAATAGTATATTACTCAACGAGGGAGGCATTCTTTTTTACTTCCCGAGGGAAGTATACGATTTTTCTTCATGACAGGGAGGAAAAGAAGTAACTTTCCTCCCGCTTGCGGGAGGAAAATTCCTGCTTTCGTCCCAGTGTGATGAAAAATTTAAATATTTCTAGGAATTTACTATCTGTTCACATAAAGCTTATTCTTTGGGAGAAATATATCAAAATGTTTTCCACTATCGGTTAAGTTGTACGAGCATAATCGTATCTGACACCGAGTACTTCGACTGAAGTACTTCTACAATCCGAATAGATACAATAAAGTACCTATAAATCACTGTTGAACAGATAGACGTGCATATAAATGTTTATTGCGTATTTCACAGGTGCGCGTTGTAGTGCAACAACAGTAACATATGCAGCATTGAATAATCCGAAGTTCATAGAGCCGCCAGGCTTTTTTTCTACAATAGGTAGCTCCTATACGACCGATAATTGTCCCGTGGTAATAAGCATTACTATGTATATATAGTATTTACACATATACATAGCGACTCGAGGTTGTTTGTGCCATCACATGATGGAACAAGGAAGGTATCTCCTGTCTCTCTTGGACACTTTCACTGAGTCCCGTGACTAGTGCCCCGGGCCCCTCGCCACCCGGCACCCTGCCCCACTACGCCCCTGGCCTCCTTAACCAACAAGTATACACTTCAGCAGCAGCCAGGGAAACTATCGACGCTATCCCAAATGGAAATCTCTCTTTTTCGCGATGACAATAGTTTATCATTTTTTCAGGTAAAAAGTGGTTTTTCAACCAAGAGGGAAGAATTCATGTCGGAATTACTAACTTTTTCTTTAAAGGCCGCGTATTACATTAAAAAATCAACTTTCGCGTTATCTAATTAAATCGTCAGTTGCACAATTTGATCCTCACGCTTGGGCAAATCGCTAGGAAATTGAAATCATAAATTTAGACGGTTCTTACGATAAGGGTTCGGGCAGTACATTAATGATACTTTTTTGGTTTAATTGATTTCATTTTAAATTAGGTATTTTCTTCGATTTTTAGAAATTCTGTATATATGCCAAATAATCAAAACAATTGCGCAGGAATCAATGTTCTTACTCCAAATTTCGCGAGAAAAATAAAGCACTGAATAAAAATTGCGAGCCTCAAGAAAGGGAACCATACATCTAAACGATAATATTGTATTAGACAGGCACATATGTCTTATCCCCTGAAAATATAGAAATATGGAAATTAAGACATACTTCATTATGCCTATTATAAACGACTGATGGAAGGGCTTTATATCAAACGCACAATTTGATCGGCCTATTAAAAATATAACGGTTTATTGAGATCAATCGGTGAGGACGAGATCGCGACAGGGACTTCCTCACTCGACGTGTTAGTTCAACTTTTGCATTTGTCGAGCATTTAAATGGAGTAAATCATCATAATATTATATATCGATATTTTACTATTCGAATTACATATAGTTTTATTGAGGTCGTCACCATATCGAAGGGCCTTTACACAATTTTCCTAAAAGGACACCTTCAATTTAAGAGGTACCACCATTCGGGTGTGCAATGGCGTAGGTAAAACCACCTTGTGGAAAAACCCTTGGCGGGTACCGCACTGGATAAAAAATCGATTCTGTCCGTAACACCTACTATGGAAAACACAGGTCAACAAAAGGAAACCAATTTCCATACCCAGAAACAGGACTATTCTTTTACTAAAGTTTTTGATGCGCTAAATCGAAAGCTGAGCGCAGAATTCTTCTTCATGTTTTCAGATACGCTATCCTAAATTTCCAACACACCGTTTTTGTCAATTTTTAGCAAGTTTCTGTGGTGGAGCAAAAAATTTTATTTTTACTGATGTCATTTTCAAAATTAGTGTCTGACAATTTATATTGGATGATGAGAAAAAACATCGATTTGTGAAAGTTTGAAAGTCATTAAATTACAAAATAATGAAACTTCAATATTTAGAAGTGTAAAATTTATCAAAAAAACATAAGTATAATGGAGTTTTTACAAATAATACTTAATGTAATTTGTCCTTTTGTCCATTGGAAGCTTTAGATGAAAAATTGAGCCTGTGTATTACAATGCAGTTATTGAAAGTTATATTTGTAATTTACAAAATGACGTTTTTAGAAGAAATAATATACACTCCCGCTGCGTTCACACTGAGAAAAAATAAGCAATGCGAAATAGGTTAATAATTATACTAAGTTATATTTAAGCAAATGCGTAATCGAATTACAACAATTTTTTGAAATGTTTGAAACGTTCATTCTTCTTCCTACATCATAGTTCTTTTTTTTTTATATTTATTTAAGCATTTTAAATCTTTCACCGATTTATTTCTGCTTTGCAGACCACATTATTTGTGTTACAATTGCGCATTTAATTTAAATTAAATTTTAATATTACACTCATTTCAGTACATTAATATGAATTTGCACGCTGCTATATTCGGTTTACAAATTAACATTGTAACATTTAGCGGCAATTGTAGTTTTATTTTTCTCAAATTTTCCAGGAGCAATATTCGTTAATATTATCAAACCTTCCACACTGCCAAATCACATGGTCCAAATTTTCTTTTTGACCGCATTGGAATAGAGGGGAATCAATATTTATTTTGGTTAAAGACTCCGCTAAGTTTTAGTGCCCTGATCTTGTTTATTTAAGGGGTGAACTCTACTTGTAGTACAAAATAATGTAATTTTCATTAGTTTTGTTAAAGAAAATAATAGAGTTGAGTAAAAAATGACAATAAAAAATTGTATGTTTCAATCTACATTTTGCGCTGACCAATATTGTGGCAAACTGGATCATCTGAAATAAAAAATATCGATAGATTTAGTTAAATAATCGTATAAATTATGTTTTATTGAATATTTAAAAAATATACATTTTTCACGAAATGTCAAACAGTCAAGGTTAATGATTTTTACTAAATGTCATTTATTGACCTTAAAACGTCTCTTTTTCTAGAAAAAAAAATCAAACAATTAAACGCTAAATGTTTATTCAGTGAATAAGCCCGACAAGTTTCAAAACGATTGGTTCAGTAATTTTCGAATCACAGGCCGTCATCCAAATTGTAAATTCGAGAAAAACTCGTTTAACCTATTAACGTCCAAGGGACACTTCTTCTTGCTTCAATTTCAATCGAGTATTTCGTATCAAAATCAAAGTTAACAAAAATTGAAAGGTACAAAGGACATATCTTACTGTTTCGAGAGCGCTTTTAAAGATTCCGAGGTCAAAATTGAGTTTCAGCCATCAGGAATTCCAGTATGGCGCTAAATTTTCAAACAATTTTCAAAAACTACGAGCTTTATTTAAAAAATGCTAACAACGAAAAGTTCTTAGAATTTACCGAGAAATATCCTGGAATATTTTTTAGATTTTTTTTTATGATATTTGGGGATTTTTTAATTTATTTACGAAAAATTATGAAAAAAATTTACTTTATTTTCTGATGAATTCTAAGAATTTTTTGTTCTTTGCAATTTTTTCCAAATTTTGACAGTTTTCGAGAAAAAAACTCGTAAGCTGCAATATTTGAAATTCATTTTCTTAAAAACTGCCAACTTGTGGGAAAAAAATGCAACGGAGAACAAGCTCTTAAAATCCATGAGAGAATAGACTAAATTTTGTAAAATTGTTGAAAAATAAAATTCCCATATGTTATCAAAAAAATTTAGAAAAAATTCCATGATATTTCTCAATGAATTCTGAGAACTTTTCGTTGTTACCATTTTTTTAAAAAAGATCGTAGTTTTTGAGTTAGAGCATCCAGAAAATATCAAAGAAATGTTCATTGTTCGGCCATTTTGATATCGTTAGAATGATGTAGGGTATAAAAGTAAAATTTTTTCTTAAAATTGAAGTATGTTATTTACCTCTGTTCAAAGTTTCAATAGAATCCTAACATTCTAATGGTTCGAAAAAAATTAGTAAGAATAAATATTTCCCAATTTTTTGGACATTTTTGTAAAATTCGGCGCCGTATTGGAATTCCTAATTCCTGAAACTCAATTTTCACCTGGGAATTTTGAAGAGCGACCTCGAAAACATTAGGATATGTACCTCTCAATTTTCGTTAAATTCGATTTTGATAAAAAAACAAGTACTCGATTGAAATAGAAACAAGAAAAAGTGTCGTTTTGGCGGTAATGGGTTAAATTTTTAATTTCAGTTTGTTATAACGCAACGGATTTTTTTCTTTTAATGCTCATATGTCGGCCGGGGAACAAAGTTCCGAAAATCAAAACCCCGAAAGGCTAAAATTTCGATATTGCGTGAGTCCAAGCATATTAATATGCTTTCTTTTTGTCAAATTTTCAAAGACAAAGTGAAGAAAATCACACTGGAGACATACTATGTCGAAATTTTGGCAATTCGTTGTGTTGATTTTCGGAACTTTGTTCCCCGGCCCATATGTCAGCTAATTTTTTCAGATCGACTTTTAATTTTAAGGCCGTTATATCGATAAAAAGAATATTGATACATATGAATGCAGTTCTATTTTGGCGTCACGATCCCGAATTAAAACGCACATAAAGCATTGCAATTTTCCTTCCCAAATTGCTGGAAATATCACTTCATACATGTTTTTTGAAACAGCAAATTAATACATAAAATAATTATTAAAAATTGGTATATTCATTCCCTCAATATATGATCACGTCTTATATTCCGTTACGGGTATTAAAAATTTCAAATCAAATTCAAATTATACTTCTTAGAATGTACTGATTGACGTTTGTACAAATTTGAGTAATCTACAATACATCAAAATGCAGTTCCAAAATTATATTGACTTAAATGCTATTTCGAATTTCGAATCTATTTGATTTGGAATTCAAACGCATTGATTTCGATACCTATACTTTTATGAGATTAAAATGAATGAAATAAATTTGAAATTTTTAATAATAAATTATTTTTGCATTAAAATGAATTGAAAATTTATATAAAGATAGGGAAGCATAAATGATTAACAATTTTTTTATTAGAAAAGAAATTTAGTTTTAATCATTCTACTATATATGGATTTGTGTGTATAAAGCCGGACATTTGTATCCCCAAATTTGTAAACAATCGTATTTATAATTTTGTAATTATTTCTTTTGTTGAAATTATTTAAAAAGTATATGGATTTAAATAAAGAAACTTAGTTCATTTTTATCGTTTCCAATGAATTTTTAAAATTATTTATAAGAAAAATAATTTAATTCTAATTTTTATAAAATTCGGACGTCTTGTTTTGATATTTCCAGAGACCTCTGATCTCAGAATTTACTAATCAGACATAACACACGTCACGTGTAATCGCTGGAGACTATATACACACACACATAAACATATACCGGCTGTCCGCGCAGCTGCTTCCCATTTCCCAACCCCTCAAATCTGGAATACTGGAATATGGTACGACATGCGTAAAGCAGATGGCGTCTGAGGGCATGCGCTGAAACGGTGAATATCTTTCTCGCTATAGAAGCGTGATTTCATTTGGTACAAGTGCGAGACCGAGGGAGCTGAAAGCATACTTACCTGGCACAGGGGTTACCGTGATCAATAAGGCGGTTCCCCCAGGGCGAGGCTCTACCATTGCACTACGGCTGAGCTGACCCTTGCGAATATCCCTAATGTGGATATCTCGGGTGTATAATTTTTGTTAGTCGGGTCTGCGTTCGCGCTAACCCGGATAAATAAATCCAAACATAAACTTTATTATTAATTAGTTATTAGAATATTTTGGTTAATATTTATAGTGCTTTTCCTTGTGTTGTGTACTTAATATTCCTAAACTATTAAATAACTTTGCTAAATACTAGTTAAATTTTAGATACATGTAAACGAATTTTAGTAATTTTTGCTTTTGTAATTAGTACATTGAAAATTAGTTTATTAACATTATATGTGTTTATACTATGACGCTTTCTTGATCTTTTAAATACTCGTATACTAATATAAAATGCATGTTACTAGGTATATTAGTTAATACATAGACATGATGCAAAAAGCTGTGATTATTAGTTTATTAGTTTAACGCGATAAACTATAATGCTAGTACTACGGATCTATTTATACCGTATTTTTAGTTAGAAACTACTAAATACAAAACATAATTTCGGCGTTAACAGTTCTCGGTTAATTTTATAACTGCACCAAAAAAACAATGATAAAAACATTTTATAATTTTTCTTGAAAAAAATTGTATTTTAATTTCTTGACCGCTTTCTTGAAAATACAAAATTAAAACATAAGTCTTGGTGATATACGCTCCTTTGACTAATAATCCTCAGGATGGAATAGAGTTTTTATTAAGACACTAGTTACGTTTCGGCCACTAACATGAATCCTCATCAGACAAAATTTTTTTCTAAAAAAATTATACATAAAGGATGCAATGAACATTATTATACAAACTGAGTACCTATTGAAACTCTCAGCATAATTAGACAGTTCTTGTAGTTCTCTAAGTTTGATTTTTTAAGTTACTATTAATCCAAATGCATAGATAAAGTAAATGAGTAATCTAGAATATATATATGTTTATGTTTATTTTAAATACGACCGCTTATTATAATTATATTATTAAAATCGAAAGCGTTTCTGCAGGTCGATGAATTTATTGAATATAGATAAATAAATAATAGAAAAATAAATATAAACAAATGAAAAATGGCTAAGTAAGTAAATAAGTAAATAAATGACTATATAAATAAATTGGTGAATTAATAATAAAGTAAATACGTAATTAGTTAAGTATGTAGAAAATAAAAATGTTTTGACGTTTCAGTCACTTCATACGTGACCCTTTTCAAGAATAAAATAAGTTGTATTGTTATATATATATATAGTTACTAGTTATTAGTTATTTTTAATTTAAATGCAAACGTTAACGCAAAAAACTATGATTTTAGTGCTATAGATCTGTTTATATCGTGTACAATCAGAAGCTCGTATTATAAAACATAAATTTGATGTTACTAGGTCATTATTAATTTTAAACTGCACTGAAAAAGAAACACTGATGCTATATCGTAAACTACTAGTATGGGTGTTATTAGATATTAGTTACGTAGTAACAAAATGCAACAAAAAATCATATACCTACCAATATGAAATCGGTATTACTAGTAATTATTATTTGTATTTTCAACTATGCATAGAAAAACTATTATGCTATCTAAACCTCGTAAATATTCATTTACTACTAATATAAAAAACAAAATATTATGTAAAACTATACTGCTGATTATATCTTGTATAATAAACTAACTAATGCAAAGCATAACATTGGTATTACTACAGTTACATTATTTTTACCTACACGTACAAAAAATTGGCAATTTTTATTTATAACTGTAGGTATTGGTTTATTGGAAAGTATTTTAGTATATATAGTTATACTACTAAAATGTGTGTTACGACTCGTTAGTTAATGCACAAAGACATGTAAAACACTGTGCTTATACTATTTAAATCCTATACACTATAACAAATTACTAGTTATTAGTTTATCACTACTCTCTAAATCTGAACTAGTTAAAAACTACAAAAAAAATGAATTAGTAACAATTTTTGCTAATAAAAAGTGAACTACTAATTTATTACTAATTCTACAAATGAATTAGTATTTTCGTACTATTTACCATTAAAAAACTTACTAATTGATGGTAATATTTTGTTGGTAATATAAACTTTTTGTAGTATATAAATCGTTTTTGATTAGTTCAAGTTTAGAGAATATCAATCAAAAATTACTAATATATATATGTATATAAGATATACACTGTGCGTTACTAACATAACATTAGTAACATTAGTATTACTATAATTACATACACCCAAACACTATACTGCTATCTCAGTTTTGTAAATTATCATAAACTGCGAATGTAAAGCATAAAATGAGCGTTGACAGTTATTCGTTCAATTTCAGAGTCGCGCTAAAAACTATGATACTAGTTCTATGTTGTTATTTAGGTTTTGTAACTAATCATAAACTAGATATAAAGTACGAAATAGATATTACGGGTAGTTTCATTAGTTCATTTTTAACTGAATCCAAAAACATATGGTGATATACAAATTACTACATGGAAAAAAAACTATGGTATTGTTTAAACGGTAATTAGTAATCATCAATTATAATATAAATTATAAAATGGATATAACTAGTAGTAATTATTTATATTTTCAACAATACGCAAAAAACTGTGATGCTATATAAATTTTGTAAATATTCAAAAACAAAAAATGTGTATTACTAATATTAAAGGTCAAAACCACGATGCTAATAAAATTATGCTCTCTAAAAAATAATAAACTTGCCAATGTAAAAAATACAAAGCATGTTAATCAGATAGCAGTCATTTTTTAGGGTGCACCTCAAAAGCCCGACATATCACAAAATAGACACTTCAAAAATCCTACATTCAAAAACCAGACATTAAAAAATCAGACATTAAAAAACAGACATTGAGTTTTTTAAGTGTCTGTTTTGTGATTTCTCGGGTTTTTGAGGTGCACCTATTTTTTATTTATATACACCAAAAACTATAATGTTTGTTTTTTATGCTAAATCTTCATAAATTACATATTTTTAACTTATTAGTTTAAATTGAATATTGCTATTTATTAGTTCTTTTTAACTATACATGCAAAAAACGTATCTACAGATTTAACTTGATAGAAGAGCATATATTTTTGTATAAAACCAAACAATTCTTAGGCCCATTCCATTTTCAAATGATCGTGTTTTGTGGTTTTTATGTCTATGTACTATTATTAAGTATTGTTATAAATAAATAGCCCAATTTTCGAACGGCCAGAGCTAAACATTTGGAGAAAAATTATAATATATCCAAATGTTTCTTTTTAAAAGTCGGTCGAAAACAAACACAGCGACAAGTTTAGGTTCTGGTGACTCATTACTATCTGAATGATGGAATATTAAAAGAATCTAAATATGAAGTAAATAATGCAGCAAATTATAAACAAATTTCATATTAAGTTTACTAATTACGAGACAAGTGGTCGTTCTTTCTGCTAGATTTTTAACAAGAATATTTTTAAGTTCACACTTTGATCCCAAAATTAGAATCACTATATCCATTATAAACTTTTGTATTCTTTCAAATTCCGATGTCAGAATTCGCAACAATGCATTAAAAAATCCTTTCCTTTATCCTATAAAAAATAAAATCCAGAACATCTTGAAAATTTCTACTTGATTGTTTTCGAGGTGGCTAATACAAAAAATTATCATAATTTGTTAAATCGTGAAATTTGTATGAAATTTTTTTTATTAGCTATTTGTTTTTTATTTCTGCTGCAGGTCTGACGTCGAAATAAAAAATGTTCAAAAGACGGATTCAATGTCGTCAATTCAAAAATTCGAATTATCCGTCAATTAGCCAGTAATACTGAGGTTGGGAACTCTCACCATTTAAAAAGTACAATCATTTCGACCAATTATAGGGAATGTATGAGCTGACCTCGTATAAATTTCGGACGAAATTGTCCAATAAAAAATACACTCTTTTTTTCCATGTAATTTTTCCTTTAAGACGAAATATTTAATTTTCCAAGCATTACATGTGTTGTGGACAGAATCGATGTTTTTTCGACTGCAATACCTGGCGTAGGTTTTTTCCCACAAAGTTGGTTTCCCCACGCCATTGCACATCCGAATGGGACTGCCCCTCAAAATGAAGGTGTCCTGGTAAACTATGTAAAGGGCCTTCAAAATAGCGAGAATCTCGATAAAATTATTTGTAATTCGAATATTATAGTATCAATGTACAATATGATATTTTAGGCGGTTTAAATGCTCCAAAAACTGAAAGGTCAAACAAAAAAGGTGTGAAAGTATTAATTTTCGTTTGATCAACTTGCGTGTTTTATCTTAAAGCCCTTCCATTGGCTCTCTGTAAAAATGTTTTCAATTCCGAATAACGGGTTATTTTAAAAAACATTTTTAAATGAAAATGTTTTAAATGCAATTTCATGGTATTGATTACGTGAAAAATGCGAAAAGGCCGAAAACGCCTGAAACACTCAGAAATTGTTCTAATTACAATAAAACGATAATCACTTAAACAAAATCATATAAAACAAGTAAGCTGATGGTCTACTAGTGTGAGGTTCACACTACAGAAAAGTGTTCACTAGTGCGAGAACCGCACTGGTGTGAGGTTCACTATTCTGAGGTTCTACTGTAGTATGATGATCCTACTATTGTTTTAATATCGAGAATATTTAAATTTGATCGAAAAATCGATTAACTTGATATCCATCGACTTAATTAAGCAATTTGTTTTAAGAAAATAATTGCAAATTTCTAAATCTGAATTAGTTAAATACTATTAATTAAAAAAAATAAAAAGTACATCTCTATTTTGATTAGTAATAATCATTTGTCATAGTTTGTAATAAACTACTAATTTATTTACAAACTAAAGTATTCATTTACTACTTTGAGATTAGTAAAATGTCATTAATACATAATTTTTAATAAATAAATAGGTATCTTGTAGTAAATTATTATTAATTGATAGTAACCTACTTTTCATTTTAGATTATTACTTTGCTAGTTCAGATTTAGAGAGTAAATCTTCATCTATCTCAAACATAAAATCAACATCTGTAATAAATTCACAACTGTTGCATCGATGCATCTACTTAAATAAGCAACTTTGATATAAACATAACATATTAAAAGTAACGTAAAACACACAGTGATGGAAAAACATTTTAAATCGAATAAAATCAATGTTTCAAGAATATGGTTTAATATTAGATGATCACTAAACTGACGTTTCGGAATGTTCGTCATGACAAGAAGTCAGTTAGAACACACTTATTGCAATAAATTGTACAGACCCACAAAAAAGTATATTGTGTTTTGATTTGAGAATGCTTATTCCTGTGTATTTTCATCCGTTGGACACGAAACTGTAATAGTTTCCGCGCTGGTTTTAGACGTAATCTCAAAAAATCTTTCAAAAATCAGTTTTATTAACATTAAAGGTTTCAAAAGTGATGAATATGACTTTTCTCATGTTCAGACCACATTATATTTATGTATTTTGATCCACTGAATACCAATCTGTAATCAAAATGCCAGTTTCCCGGTTGGTTTTAAAGGTAACCTCAAAAAAACCGTTAAAAAAATTAGTTTTATTAGCTTTAAATGCCCACTGACTCCGAATCTGCAATAACAATTCCACGTTTCGCTGCTCATTTCGGAGAAAACTTTCAAAATAAGGTTTAAAAATATGTTTTTATAACGATAAAGACTTAAGGCAAGTGAAGAATATGACCCAATTTTTATTACTGATTCGTGTTCGGCGGGTCAAAATACATACGAATACCCGAATAAAAAAAGTTAGTGTGGCACAAGTGTGGCAAAAGTGTGGCTGCTGTTATGTGGGGAATGTGTGGCGCAGTAGGCGGAGCCATAATATGCCACACAAGATACAGCGATTGCTCCAAGTACGGCGAAAGTATGAAATAAGTGTGGCATTCGACATTAAGTATATTTTTACAAGTGTGGCATAAGTATGACGGTCGGCATTAAGTATATTTTTCAAGTGTGGCATTAGTGTTGCAGTTGACACTTGGTATATTTTTACAAAATTGGCATAAGTGTGGCGGTCGACACTCGGTATATTTATTTACTGGTGTGGGGCACTTCCACTTGTAAGAATTAAGTATACTTTTTCTCTATGTCGGCCGCCACACTTGTGCCACACTGGTAAAATATATACCAAATGTCGACCGCCACACTTTAAAAATATACTTAATGCCGACTGCCACACTTATGCCATACTTGTAAAAATATACTTAATTCTGACCGCCACACTTATGCCACATTTGTAAAAATATACTTAATGTCGAACGCCACACTTATCCCTCACTTTTGCCGTATTTGGAGCAATCGCATTATCTTGTGTGGAAAATGTGTGGCACTATCTACTGCGCCACACATTCGCACCATAAGAGCAGCCACACCTTTGTCACACTTGCGCCACACTAACTTTTTTATTCGCGTAACCCTGCGCTGATAACAAAATAATATAGTTTTTTTCGGTCTATGTTATTGTCGTTGCAATTAAAATTAATATTATCTATTTCATCAAAGTTTCATCAGTTTGTATATCCGACTGCACTTTTTAATCAAGAATATCCACGGCTTAATGAATTTTAATGTAAAAGAAACAAACATAAATGTATACATAATGAAGGTCTATATTAAAATCGTGTGTACTTGCAAAAAGAAAGCAAGAAAAATATTTCTGCGTAGCTTTCCTACCGGAAGTCATCGAAACCAATTACTGTTTTAATATTATCTATTTCATATCGAATATAAAAAAATTCCTTCTCTGAAGTGTAAAACAAAAATGTATCTCAAAAGTAGAAAATTATTGATAACAACATATGAATTATTTTTAAAGTGCGACTAATCAATATCGAACTAGTAAACCATGATAGAAAATTACACTTAATTATATAGAGATTTTCTGAATTAGTATCATTAAATAATTCCAATTTGAAATTGATTCGTTACCAATTACTTGATTACGCTACTTTTCCACCGACATGGACAACGTTAACGTCATTACATTATAATAGGCCTTGTATGTCTTAGAAATAACTTCCGAGTCTTCTTTGTAACTGCTACTAACAATAATCATACGATTCTCTTCAAGAGACGAAGACGAGGTTGATGTACTTATTAAGTTAAGGATTGCATGACGTTTGAAAAAAGTAGAGAACGAAATCAATTTTGTAGTAACGCGAGGTATTTCCGAGTTTTATGAATGACAAATATAGCGATTGTCTATAGTCATACTAAAAATGTCAATGTTTTGATGATTATCCTTGAATAACAGATAAAAGAGTGTCGAAAGAACAGTTAATTTTCTTATTGCTATTCTCGATTATGCAATATATTAAAAGAGATGTTTATTTACATATAATACTAATGTATTTTAAATATTAATTTTTCATAATTATAAAACGTTATTCGATGATGTCAAATGTTAATTCTTTCCAATACGCATTTCTCAGATATAGGGGTTCTCACAATAATGATTACACAAGGAAGATTTCAAAAGAAAACTTTTTGTTTGCTTCACAATTGTTAAAAATTAGTTTTGTTTCTTTTAAATTTGTTTGACCGCCATATTGGTTTCGTCATTACGAAGTGTCTTCGAATTATCAACTACCCTGAAACGATTTTCAATTGCTCCTCACATTATATACTGAGAAAAGTGTATTTTATCAGTTACTATCCGTTGGCTTTTAAAACATTAAAAGAAATATTATAACTAGTAAAATCCTCCGTCGTTCAGCATTTGTTTTTGACAGGTTATACGAAACTGTAATAAACTCTCCTATTTTAAAAGAATGTTTTATTATGACTAAAAGAAGGCATTTTTAATATTTTAATTTGCTAGATAAATTTCCATAAACATAAATTGCTTTTAGTTAAAGAGAAAAGGCTAGAATAAACTGACATATCGGTTAGAATAATATAAAATCTTCATCTTTTAACAGGTAGTAGAAAGATGGCAATCCCTATGCGTAAAATACTATATTTTACGGGGCATAAGAATTCTAATACTGGGTAAAAAACACTTTTCTCAGTGTATCCACCATTTTGAATTGTGGAGAAATAACCTCAAATTCAAAATCAATCATAAAAAAACAAAAATGAAATTTTGTTAATCCAAAGATTATTTAAAAATGATTCGATCGAAACTATACTGCGTCCTAGAGAGAGGGAAAATGATTTGATCATGACAGATCTGATTTTTGTCAACTTCAATAATAAAAATGGCGGGTTCAAAATAGTGCGGATAATTTTGATACTTAAGTAACGTTCAGGAGTCAAATTTATCCATCGTTAATTCAACCAGTTTTTTGCCAATAATAAATAACATCGCTTTCTGTGAATGGTTTCATTTACCATTTTTTCTTTAAAATATCTTATGTTATTTTTTTGTAAGGCACTCTTTATAATCTAGAAGTACCCAATCTCGTTCACATAAATTAACAATTTAATTTCACAAATTTGTATCGAATAAAAACAATTAAACGCAAAAATGTAGTAAAAATGTAACTTGAATTACGTATCAATTATTCGGTAAATATTAGGTAATTTACATCTTTTGCTATGTTAGAGGTATAGGGGAAATGGATTGTGTACGAAAAAATGGATAAATTTTTACTAGGAGCGTTAACACAATATAATCACTTGCAGTTAGACAAAATGGCCTTGACATAATGAGAAATCAAGTTCAAGTAATGTATTTACAGTGTATTTTTCTTATCTTCTATTGTCAAAATATTTTATTTTGTAAACAAAATCATTTTGAAAGTAATATTAGAATAACTAATGCTGTTGATGAGTGATTGCTTCTTAGATCATTTTGATTAGTAATACAATTTTTGTCTTTTACATTGCACCAAACATATAATTAATGCAGTTATTTGTTTTTTGTATAAAGGAATTCCGAAAACTCGGGACTTTTACTCAAGCAGAAAAATTGGTAAAAAATGACCTTCTTTACGACCGTTTAATAGGTCGGAGTGATTGCGGGATCTAACTGGATTTCCCGATGATTAGTCAATTACTGATGGTCCCACATGCTAAAATTAAAAATTACAACAATATAACAATATTTAGAATTACAAAATTTATGGGGTAAAATTTCTCAAGTGTACCAGGTCAAAAAATCAAAGTTCTCCAATTTGACCCAAAGTCGGTAAATTTGTAGTTCTATACGGCAGTAGTTCACATATCAAAAATTATTTCGATTCGTCGAATAGTGACCGAGTTAGAGGAGGTGGCATTTTTTGGCCTTTCACGAGTGTGAATGTTTTCAATCGCTCGTAACTTTGATTCTGTTGCTTTAATCAAAATAGTGCATAGAAACTTTTTTAACGATGATTACACGGGCTTTCTGATGATTGTGGTCAATTATTTTGAAAGTCAATATTTAACCCTTTTATAGTGAACTTAATAATTAAATCGGCGTTTCTCCATGTTCCACCCATTTTAATGCTTTGAAATTATTTCCAAATGAAAGCTGGGAGTTTTTCTTATAAGATTACCTATTTGCAAAGATGTTTTTTTTGTTGTTTTTGAGTAATCGTAAAATTAGTGATTCACTTGAGCTGCTTCGAGCGGGACAAGTCGTGACAAGTCGCGCACACCTTTGTGTAGCGGCCACCCAGTCTCGCTCGAAGCAACGCAGCGAATCATTAATTTTACGATTACTCGAAAACAACAAAAAAAGCATCTTTGCAAATTGGTAATCTTATAGGAAAAACTCTCAGCTTTCATTTGGAAATAATTTCAAAGCATTAAAATGGGTGGAACATGGAGAAAACGCCGATTTAATTATTAATTTCACTATAACAGGGTTAAACATTGACTTACAAAATAATTTATCATAATCAACTGAAAGACCGTGTAATCATCATCAAAAAAGTTCCGATGTACTATTTTGATTAAAGCAACAGAATCAAAGTTACGAGCGATTGAAAACATCCACACCCGTTAAATGAATTTTTTAACCTGGTACACTTGAGAAATTTTGCCCCTTATATGAACGTGAAAAAAGCATTTCGTGCAAACATTTCTTTTTTTATTACTAGAAATTCGTGTAATGCTTACCAGAAAAAAAATATTGGAGTTACAAGAAATCTGGTAAGGTAATGTCTGACAAGATAATGTGCGGTAAAATATTCTGGTTATCATAACTAACAGTACTTATAAGTAACACTTATTACAAAAATCTATTGTAATTACCAAGAAAATGGTAACAAGAATTTCGAGCTATTTTATCTCCAAAAATAGTAAGGACCTATTGAATAATACTTTGTAGTTATGATTATTTTCACCCTACTTTTTTTTTGTAGATACTATTTTTCTATCTGATATTTTTTGTTATTATTTTTTGTTATTATTTTTATTATAATGTATTTATAGTGATATCAGCATATTACGTGTAGGTGAGGTTTTGATGAGAATCGTTGAAAAAACTAAAATACTACTCACATATTCTATAGTAGTTCATCACAATGCGCTATAACTTATATATACCATCATTTTAATTATGTAATAAAACATAAACGTTACTAACCATATGGCAGTAAAATTTTAATGAATACGAAAATTCGTTCTTCACTTTATCGCTCTTAAACAAAATTCTAAGTTATAATATTCTAAAACACAATTGAATATTTGTTATCATTTACAAATTATAATGTTAAAAAATAAATGAAAATACTGTTGCCATTAATGTTGATTACATTTTCATTAATTATTTTCAGCCAATTGTACGAAATAAAAGTACTGAAATAGTAGGAAAAGGAAGTGAAGTAGAAGTTTAATCTCTGTTTTTGATTGGACGAATAAAAGTCCGGAAATAATAGTTATTGACATGAAAGGAAAAGATCAATATAATATAAAATAGATATTATATTTTGAATGCGTCTACTTCGTCAGTAATTTTAGTAACATTGATGGTTACAGATTTAATTTGTAATTTGAAATGTTTACAGTTCCGATTTGCGTTACCGATGTCGCAATTACCGACAGAACAAGAAATCGAATCAATATAAAACCACTGAAAATGAACATTTTTTCAACGAAATAGTGTTTTTTTTAAGTACATCTTCAAATCAAGCAAAAATTAAAAGGGGTTTAGAAAAATGGTGCAAAGATATGCAATTTACAAAAAATAAAAATAAAAAAAACGGTACCTACAAACAGAAAATATTTGACTGGTTTACCAAACCGGAAGTAGAACGCGAGTACAGATATTGTGTCAAAATAATAGTTTAGAAAATATTATTTTTTGACAACAAGAAGCTATTCAAAATGCCGGACAGTAAGGAAAATATATGATGAAAATTACAGAATTTTTATATGAATGTAGAGGGTTTTAATCAGGTTACAGGGATACATTGTGATATGTTGAAATTCAAATATTTATGTTTACTGTCTTTTATAAGTGTTTATTTGAATGATTAAAATGAGTTTCACTTGCGCATCTAATTTTAGTACATGCAGTTTATTTTTTTTTCTTAAAAACCATTTCGTTTATGTTTCTTTTATTCTGGTTTCTAACGTATTGTGTTAAAAACATGTTTAAATATTTTCATTCTTTCTATACAATTTAGTTCTTATAATTTCTAATCTGGATGGAAGCTATCATCAATTTGCATTAAAATTCAGAACACAAATTTTTGAATGCACCTCAAAAACCCGACAAATCATAAAACAGACATTAAAAACGAAACCTTAAAAAAACAGACATTTCAACATGCAGGCATATTTTGTAAATCTGTTGTTTGAAATGTCTACTTTTGGAATGTCTGTTTATTGAAATGTCTGCTTTTTGAATGTCGGGAATTTTGAAGTGTCTGTTGTGTGATTTGTCGGGTTTTTGAGGTGCACCCAATTTTTTCGGATTGTCAATGATGCCATCATTGCACGGAAATTTACTTTTAAACTTAATTTTCTAATTAGAATTAAATGATGACCAAGTAAATACATAAATCGTCCATAATTTTTATTCTGTAAAAAAATTTACGTAATATATTTATCACCAAAATGAAAATAAAACGATCAAGGTCTTCAAAACAGGATTATAATGAATAAATTTCTAAGAATCGTTGAATGAACATTCAAGTTTTACCAATTTCAAATCTAATAAAGCAATACTTCTCCACGAAATTAATACTAGTAATATTCTTTTTTTTGTTTACTTACTTTATTACGTACTTATTATTATTGACTTATTAATGCTAATTTGTATTACGTATTTATTTAGTTAATCATAACATATTTCAAATATCGCATTATCGTAGAATGTAACAGGCATATGTAGTCATAACATTAAACGAATAGTACGGCAGGTCTTCATGTCCACATTTTTTAAGCTCGTTGCGATCTAGTTCGGAGAAAGTTGTAATACAAGTAGACTATCTTCAATTTTAGTCATCGACTTACTGCGTGAATTGAACTTCCTACTTTTAATGTATGACCTGTTGAGTTACTGATTAAGTGAAATAATAAATTTATTGAATACGATGTCGTCAACTATCTTTATGATGCTATAATAAACGCATTGCTGGACTAAACTGACGTATTAGGCTAGTTATTAAGATATCGTCAAAAAATTGGAACTCATAATAAATCCATCAATTACGATCCGAAATACTTTCTCTCGTATGTTAAAAAATTGAGACACATTTCTCTTTAAATTTCAGAGGCATCATCGACGTCACATTTTAGATTATTGGAAGTCGAAAGTGAGGCACTCTTCAATGATAATTTTTAAACTATCAAATAACAAGAGTTCATTGCTTGTTACGAAATTGTTATAAACATTTTAAATAGCAAATTACAATACATATTTGTTATTTACGATTATGCTTCCGAATTCATAATAATTTTACATGTTCCAGGCATTCATGTTTTTGAGATGTTTTATTAAAATTCTATAATGTGACGAACTGAGAATATAAGAATTTGGAAGAAAAATTAAATTTATATATATTTAAAATAAAATTAAAACAATTAACAATCTTGAAAAAAAAACAATAACAATAAAATTGTAATTATAAGATTATAGATAATAAGTATATCGCAAAAAAAGTATATTGTTTAGATTGATTGTATAAGTGAAGCCTTCACTAGTAATAAGTAATAGATACACGTGTTTGCAAAAATTATGTTTAATAATAAATTGTCGCACTAGTGAGATTATATTTTTGTCGGGATAGAAGTAGTAATTTTTAAAAAATCTGCAGTAATTTCGGTTTCGTGTTTTTTATATTCACTCTAACTTTTAAAAACTATTTCATCTCGTCTATTTACAACAAATTTCTCGATAAACTGCTACAGAACTACGCAACTTTCAGTGATGACATGTACTGCAAGTTTTTTAATTAAAATGAATCTTTTTCTGTAAATATGAAACACAAGCAACCAATATGGCAATTGCCTTATCAAATTCTAGTTCATGAATCGTTATATGTTTGCATGTCACGTGTAAGCTCTATCGACACTAAATAATTAAAAAAACGATATAATTATCAATATTTTATTTTTAAGCGTAACTGATTGTTCAGTTTGTTTAATGATTTCGCCGTGTCGTAGTTGATAAATGAAAAATTGTGTACTTTTAGTGCATTTAATTACGTCTTTTAAACATTTCTTTAACCTTTTAAGGATCAAATGTCCATAAATTTAACATGAAGTTGGACAGTTTTTTTTTCTATAACGCACTGAAAACATTTTTGGAATTGTTTTTTATTGTCCAAATCCTGCTCTTTCGAATCTCGTAGCGAAAAAATGCCCTAAATTTAACAGAAATAAATTTAAGAGTATTTATTTAACAAAAATCAGGAATTATTTATCATTATTTTTTTATCGTTTTCCACTAATCATCCACTAATTTTATGTACATTTTAAAGGATCGCAGTAACCCTAATTTAATCTTACACGACACTTAAAACATTTTAAATTCGACATGTATAAAGATTAAGAAATATTAAAAGTTAAAGTGTGTTTTTCATCGGTGCTTAAAAAATGTACATTTCACTTTCATAAATGTAAATATTTTTTCTTACCATCCAAGCCAACTTTGACACTATTCTAGCCCTTAAATCTTTTATAAACCTCTTTCATTTACTGGGTGAGTAATTATTTGTAACAAATCAACGGACATTTAAAAAATAATTGAGTAAATATAATTAAGAACATCGTAAATGTTATTAACTAGACCACAATATTTTCAGGATAAAACCCAAAAAACACCGTACAATACCAAAATAAGAGTATCGTTTTTCCAGTATGTTCGAAACACAGATTATACTTCGCAAAATATATCCTTGTTTTGGTATCACGAAGTCGTATTAAAAATGTGTTCATAATTTGTCGTAGCCTGAGTGAACAAAAATTAAATATATGGTGATTAGGAAATGTAATATCCACCAAACAAATACAAATTGTTTTTAATGCTTTTATCTACCTCATTACATACTATCAATAAAATTGCAACAATTTTCCGATATATCTAATCTTTAACATTAAAGTAGGAAAATGTAGACATTTTCATTAAAAAACATAATTAACTCTGAAAAAATGACTTAAATGCTGAAATACAGCTATAATGTTGCGATATATGTAATGCAGTATTATATTTATATTTTGTTAAGAAATTGTAATATAAGAGAAATTAATTTATTATCAGCTGTATTCAAAATTTGGTCTTAAGATATATTCATGTCCAAATGTCCATGAAATATAATAGATTTCTGATTTTCACTGTACTATTTTGCTTGAATTTATGTATTCAGGTCGATAATACCGTGGAAATTGAAATTCTTCTTTATTATAGATATCAGCATTATAAGTAGTCGATTATTCAAGTCATAACTTTTAGTAACGCACGTGCGTTTACAAAAGTAAAATTTTTCTTTTTGTTTGATAACTGCGATGAGAAATGTTCCAGATTTCGTGTAATATAAGAAATATCCTTTCATTTGCAAATTTCGCCCTAAATAAGATGTACTTAAATTATGTCTACGAGGAGTATTTTTAGATCAAAATATGAAGAGAAAATTTTATGCAAATATTATTTGTTCTTTGTCTATTGGAATCGGTTGAAACTTTGCATAATTCTGAAACGATGAAGGAAATGGCTTACCCCTGATAGTTACCCCTTTCAGATGTGGATCTGTTGCAATATAAGGCAATATCATCTGCAAATTGTGACACTTGTACGCTTTTTGGAATGTTTTCAAGAATATGTGAAACATAGATGCTGTAAAGTATTGGACTGAGTACACCCCCTTGAGGAACACCTTTGTAAAGTTTTCTAGAGATATTTTCTAGGTTATTGGTGGTTGCGGTTCTTTCTGATGAAAAAAACAATGGAATTTTTCACAGGTTTGTTTTTTCTCTTTTTTTTTAAATATTTTTTTTTAGTTTTAAGTATTTTTATTATAATTTTTCAAAATAATATAATCAGATGGACCCAGCAATGCTGTACTAATTTTAAATCATTTTAAGTTCCGGATTTCATTAATTTTTTCCCAAGAATCATCGAAATCATTCACAAAACGACCAAGAACACTTTTTCACGGAAATTTTACATAGAATATGATGCAATTTTGAAAATTCCTCATTATATTTCGAATCAATATAATCCAAAACATGAAAATATGCAACAAAACAAAGCACCGAAACATTTACCGATGAGGCATGTGAAAAATTCCATTGTTTTTTAATTTATAGGGCCGCCATATTGAATCCGCTATTACTAACATCGCCAAATATATTAAAGAGTGACCAGGGATATTTAATAAATGGACATTTTACATTTTTGGATTAAAATTTTGATTAATGTCAATTTATTTCAGAAATATTTAGGAAAAATACTTATTTTTAGAAATTTTCACACCTTTCCACCATTTTTAATGGGATAAACTGAATGGAGCTGAATAACAACATTTTTCCCATAAACTGCAACTTATTTGTCCACCTTTTTCCATAGTTCGAAATGGATGGCCATCCATTATCCACTTCAAAAAAAATTGCCGAAAAAAAAAAATTTTCCGATTTTTCGATACTATTTCAGATAAAATCCGCCATGTTGTTTTTTTGCGGCAAGGAAACTCAATTTTGACCCCATAAATCGATAGGGCATACTCAAAAATAGTAAAATAAGTTGGTTTCATTATGGTATTTTCATTTTTCGATTTGCTAGAGAGCTTTGAAAATGAGCTAAAAATCTCGTCATCTTGGTCGTTAAGGGTTAAAAAAAACGAAAAATCGCCAATAATTTTAAGTGTAGTCTCGTTAATTTTCATTTTATCAAAATGAGATATGGACAGGCTGAAAGGTATGCTTTTTAGCTTTCAAACTATAAAATAGCTATAAATCAGATCAAAATTACAGTAGTTATTATTTTAGATCTGGAAATCATGTTAGGTCAAAATAGAACTATTACCATCAATTCGCATTATTAAATATATAAACCACCAAATTTGTGAACTTAGGTTGAAGGTTGAATGTTGAAGGTTGAAGGTTGTAGGACCATCTACTTTTTTTAATGTAAAAAGAATGGATTCGTTGGCGGTGGTCGTCTCTGGTTAGATGGTCCATCTGTAGCGTGAATCCTAGATAATCTCGGTTGTTAGATGTCTTACGATGACTTTTGCTTGCAAAAAACAATAGTATAATTGTGTCTTTCCATTTTCGTTGTATTTGTTCCGTCAATTTAAAATGAACACGAGCAGTGCTTATCCCATCAGAGTTGATATTTCAGCGAAGTCATGTCAAGCATACAATACCCCAAAAATAATTCAAATAATTACTGGTTTAATGCTATTTTGATCATCACAGCCAAACCAAGGATCAATTTATATAAAGTCGAAAAAGACAGATCACCTCTTGTCAAGAGGTCAAATAGGGTCCCACAGCATTCGATTTTATGCACGAATCACGATATAAAAAGATGTGATCGAGCACAGGGACAGTCTGAAAATTTCCAAACGATCGGACGAATTCGAAGGTAAAGTCTCCTAAGAAAGGAGGATCGGTTACGCAATAGGAACGAAGAGGCACGTAATCGTGCGAAATAGGGGAAGGAAGGGTCCATGTCAGTGATGGTGATAGTCGTCATCGGATTCAAAATCACATGATTCAAACCCGCATTCGCGTAGTCACATGCTTAAACCACCTATGGGTGGGATTGAAAGAGAGGGGACCTTAAAAGAAGAGAGAGTGGGGTACTTTTGCCATAGGAGAAGGTGCACCGCGGTAAATACCGCAGTCTCCTCGAGCACACAAGCAACCGGTCTTCCTTCCGCGGTACACAATTCCTGCCTTTCTTTCGATCACCGCTCTTTTCATTTCAAACTTTTTTTCACTTAAAGTCAATACATTAAGGTTCTCTCCAAAGACTGTACAAAACTGCGAGTAATCCGCTTCAAAAAAAGTGTTTTTTGGACAATTTCACTCTGTGTGATAAGAAAATTGGACAAAAGAAATTTGGTACCTTGGGAATTTGTTGGTACCGTGGTCTCATTCTCATTCCACGCTAATCGGGTTGGTACCATCATCTAGTGACGGTTTTTTAGTTCGGACTTTTCGATATTTATTTCCCGCCAAAAAGGAGAAGAAATCATTTATTACGGCCGGAAACCAACGTGCCGGGCTCGATGTCGTCCGCGGGATGCGACAGGTGTGCTGAGTGTTAAAGACGGAACATAAGTTGATATCCGTCAGTTTCCTTTTTTCAACACTTTTTATTGAAATTTGTGAGTTTTGCAGTCAGCTGTTGAAACATGAAGAAGATTGGTTTATTACGGTGAGTTGAAGTGCACATTAAATATTCCTCTTATTCGTTGGTCTGAGGTCCTAAGTTCTTAGTTATCTAAAGAATCATTATTACTCAAAAAATTACGTATATTTTAAATCAACAGGTTTTGCATAATATTCATGTCATTTTTCTAAGAATTTTAATTAGAATAAAATTAATTTAATTGAATAGTTAGTACGCGATTAAAATAAATTGTTTACATCACGGAACGAAAGTGAACGTAATTTACATTTTTGTGATTTTCACAAGAAATCATAGACCTACGAATGAAGAAAAGTCTTAATCGCGAGATTCCTTGTTCATTCATAGAAAAACCAGTCCTGTGCTCCTGGATTTCCCAGGGTGCAACTTTTACCGATCGGCATTTGATTGTCGCAAGGTCGATCTCGCCATCCAAGTATGGCCAGTGGTACTCTAAGACGATCGTTCCGTTTTATAGCTATATTTAACTAAACTTCTTTTGTACAATCCAGTCATGAAAATAATTATATAATTATATTACGCATCCCTCATGTCGTTGAACTTAAAACAAAAAAGTTAAATAAACATCCAACTTTGAATTTCTCGTCGAGTTTACGTAATCCATAAATCCCGGCGAGAAAAGAGTTTATTTACACGACCACAAACGCTACTTGTAAAATAAAATGTGTAGATGTTTTCACTTTCTAATAATGCGTGCCATATAATAAAACTTGTAAAGTATCCTAAAGAGGATACGAAATTAAGTGGAGAAATTAACGTGAGAGTAAAAGTACGAATTGAAGATGGAATTAATGTGGCGGTTATAAATAATATTGTACAATGCGTGGCTTACTTCTCGACCAAGATATTACTAAACGCTAATAGATGTAGTATAAATGCGGTACCGATTTGTTAACTACGTGTAAATAGTACATACAATTTGAAAAAAGTTTAATCACACAGTTAAAACAGAAACATTATTTTAACTATACCACTAATGTAGGTGAATATATAATATTCATTTGAATAACTTGCATTATTATGCGGAAACGTAAGTTTAACGTAATAATTATAACAGTATATCAAGAATTATTTATTTCTTTTAAATTACAACTTGCAATCGTATTACCGGTACCGTATGTTAAATTTCGTTATTTTTATGTATTGCAATGTTTGTTGGTATTACACCAGAGAAAATTAAAATACTGAAAAATATTTAGAATTTTACAAGTAGTTCTTTGCAAATAATTTATGCTTTAAAACCGCGTGTATTAAGTTATCAATGAAAAGTATTGGATAATCGATCTACACATTTATTTACTTTAAAATTAATATCAGAAGTAGTTGACTTGTTTATTACCGGTATAATATTTCAAACAGCCAAGGAATGTTAAAATAATTCGAAATATATTTGTTCCATTTTTATTATAAACACTCATTATATTTTGAAGTCTGTACATTTTATTTGAATACGTAAAACAAAGATAATTTTAATAATGAATATTATTTATTTATTGATTTATTTATTTATTAACCAATAGATTATAGTCAGTGCAATGATTTAATTGGTAAAACTAATTTAAAAAACATAGTTGTGTTATATTCTACTAATTAAAATGGAAAACCAACTATTCCTTTTTTTCTATGGACTATTAAACAGATAGTTACAAATGAAAATAAACTCCCATGATTAGAGAATTCAATAACTTTATATAATATTTCGTAGAAATATGAAGATTTTGTTGATCTCTGAAAAATCACGAATTATTTTTAGCTTTTATAAGATTAATGAATATTTTTGAAAAAATTAACAAAGTGTTTTCGAAAGGTGTTTGTATTCATAAATACTTTGATAATTTAAAAAAAATACATTTTTTTGTTTAATGAAAATTTTATTATGTTTGATTTGTTGCTACTTTCTGTATAATTGACCTAACTATTGACTATTGAAGGATTAATTGTAAAAAAATTCAGGAACAGAAAAAGCTTACATGGAATAGAATAGCTGGAAACTACTTCCGTGTGTAGTATTTCATTAAAATTTTTATCCTGAATATATATAGTTTAATTTAATATTGTGAAATGAATTAAATATACCCTAAAAAAATTACATGTTAACTAATTGTCTAATATAAAGTTATTATTTCATTAGTGTATAAATAAATAGTTATTATTTAATGAAATTTTATCGAAACCTCTACTTAAACTGAATTAGTTTTCACTAAATAATGAGTGGTTTTACTCCATATTTATATATAAAAATGTACTATTTCTGATGTGGAATTTGAGGACAGATTTTACTTAATTACTTCTCAAGTACTCTGATTAGTTCAATGGGCCCTTAACTTCATTAAAATGAAGTTTTTTAGTAAACTATTAGCAGTAACTATCTTTATGTAGTTAGTGTACTGAATTGTAGAAGTTCGATCTGTTTGAGGTTTCTTTTTCTCTATTTTCAGGTATACTATCCAATGATAGTTGATTTGGTTTGATAGTCTTTTTCAGTTTTACTAATTTTATTATTTCTGTAGGCCTTTTTTTGTTTTCTGTGTGGCAATTTTTTACAAAGGGTAGAAAACTTTCCCTTATACATCCTGAAATGTTTATTATTATTTCTGAATCATTTTAAATTTAGAATAAATTGAGTACTTTGTAAATTGAATTCATACACGTAAGTGATCAACCCTATTAAATTTGTATTATTAAATTACTTATTGTAATGGATAAATTCCGTTATTAACATAATTGGTTAATAGACTCTAATAGATAGAAAATAAAACCATTCAATAGTCAAATTCTACCAATCAATATAGAAGTCTTTATACATACTACTTCATTAAATTGAATGCATTTCATGACTAAATTAGTAGTAATTTCCTTGTAATTAGTATAAATCATTATTAATTTAATTGGCGACCTACTTACATTCATTAGTACTTTGTACCTAATTCATTTTCAGAGTGAAAACCCAAAAACTTTATAACTTATGACAGTCTTAAATTAATCCTCAATTAAAAAGTATAGTAATGTAATTTTAGTTCAAACATTTTTACTTAAAATTCGAGAGTCTAGTAATGAAGACACTTTGTATAATATAGGAGTGACAAATCACTTGCAAACCGCTGTATGTTTTATTTCACTACTTCAAAGGTGAAATTTTATTTCCGCACTAGAGTTTTTTACTTTGGACTCTGATACGCCTGAATTTTCAATCTAATATTTTTGAAGTGTAAGCAAAGCTGCATTAGAAAAATGTATTTCAGTATCGACAAATATTTAAAGAATACAATAAAATGCTGAAGTATTCGGGTTTTACTGGTCAAAAATGTAGAAAATTAAGAAAATTATTGTTTTATAAGTTAATATACGTAATTAACATATAATTATTTCCACCATAGTAATCAATTACAGTAACCCTTTCTTCATTTTGTCGATGATGTTAATACTGCAAAACAGTAAACAAAAGAAACAAAAAAAAATTTTCGGAATAATATACCTTTAATTGACAATCATCTTAAAAAGGTACATATAAATAGTTATAAAGAATAGAAAAAAACAAAGGAAAAAAAAATGTACATAACTTCCAAGTTGGACTGCTACTAATGCCACTAATGGATGGCGTTGATTTTCATATACATTGAAATTATTTTAATAATTATAAACTTTAAAACAGATCAAGAGAGTTAGCGTTAGTTTAAAATATAAATGCAAAGGGCAAGATGAGGTGTCAATGTAAACATTATGACCCCAATTCGCACCCTCTTCAAAAACTGTTCGTATTAACATTATTTCGGAGAATCAAAATGTGTCTTGCACCTTTTGTGTTGATAGTAATAGTTTCCAATTTAACAGAGTAAATTTAAACGAAATTGTTTATGGTTTGAATAATAATTTCAATTTCACAGTTTTATACCTCATAGAAATAGAAAAAGAAATGGATAACATTTTGATAATTATTTTCATGAATTGCAGCATGTGCAGATGTGATGAAAGTTTCATATTCCTAACAATAATATTGAGATTTAACTGTGTAAGTGCGATATTATTTCACTTCCAACTATTTCCGTATTTTTATGTTAAAAAAACCTATAATTCTCTTGAGAAATTGTAAAAAACTTTTCAAACCACTGATACGCTTTAATTTCGCAATTTGAAACCGGAAAACTTAACTCAGATTTAGTAGTTACCGAATTTAAATGCAGATAAATCCATAAACTGAAAATTATTTCCTTTAAAATATGATGATTAATGAATTCTACAGTGTTGAGATTAGTAGAATAGCAATAGTTTTGCAGTTAACAATGATGACAACACGATAGAAGAATTTTAAAAAACGAATAAAAAAATTTCAAATTACGATTTGATTCAGCAAGTATTTTTGTATTTTTCGAAATATTGTAACAGAAAGTCATTTCCGCTTATGGACACATGGAATTTTAAGTCTTATAGGCTCGTACATTCTCGTGAAAAGTGTGTACAAAAATACTGTATACGGAGGCGAAATACGTCATGCACCTAAAAAATAACATCAAATAAATCTTCCTAATGATGTTTCTCATCTGCATGTATCAGAAATAAGTAAATAGCTTCAGACATCGATACACACTTAGTTATTGGTACAGCAGCAAGATAACAACGATTAAGTTAAAACCTGCTGAGAGCCAATAGACGTAATACTAATAAAAGTTTTCACTTTCGATCTATCCGATGGGAACGAAATCGAAAGAGACTACCGCAAGACTACATTTAAGACGAGAATTAAGTTTCTAATATTGATATTACCTGTACGCAATAAAGAAAGAAAAAAAGTATCAAAGCGCTCCCTGGAGCGCGGCAACGACAACAAAATGACGCGAGGAAAGTATCGAAAGTAAAACTGGTGTGGTGTATCAATAATTTAGCGAGGAGATCTGGTAAGGCAACACTGCATCAGACCTCGGAAAGGTTATATTTTATCGTGGAGAAACTAGCGGACAAACGACTTTCCTCGAAGATCGAGAGCTACCGGTGTTGCTCCTAGTCACTCCAAGAATACCAGCTGGGGAGTGATGTTCACTCCACGATCATTGGCTCGGGAGTGCAAGTCACTCCAAGATCGTTGGATCGGGAGTGATCGTCGATCCATGTACCGATGGCACCTAATCCTGAACAGTGACCCAGTGACATGAATTCTCGTCTCCTACGTGTTCCCTCATAAATGTATGCACGCCGTCGCTCGAGGAAAGGATAACGGCCTTGAGACCGCGTTAGTCGATGACATTAAATTCACTCGCGTGCTAAGCACCTTTGTCCGCGGAAAATCTGATGCCAGCATGCGATCGAAGATCGAAAGTCGTCCGTTGAAACGGCGCCGAGTCGATCTGCAGCTTAAAAGTCGATTGTTTTGTGCGTGCCAGTCACGACGAGCTTACGCAATTTGCGCAGGCGGGTGACGGAAAAATCTATGTGTCGTATGTAATTTATGCGCGATGGACGTTCATTTCATCTTTAGATGTCACAGCTGGAAGATCTGATCGAATTCCGTGATGAACGCCACGTTTTGTAAAGCATTGCATCATTTCGAGAAGAGGAAAATAAGAGAGGCATTGTAGGAAAAGCTCATATCGCGAACTTTAACCTTGTTAAAAACATCTTTGAAAGCTAAATATGGAGGGAAATGTAGTATAATATGTTAAATTTACAATACTTATAGTAATTGTAACAATAAAACATTTACAATAAATATACAGCCGTAAAATCAAATCGACCCAGAGATCGGAATATATTTTCTAGACGATTTTTAGTGCGATTCGAATGAGAAGTCAACATCTTTTAGTTCGCTCTGCTTTCGGAGATACCTTAACCTAAAAGTGAAAAACGACGATTTTAGTCTAGATTTGAGGTTATGTAGCATCGTTTTTCCGTTTACTCGCATAAGTATAAATTGCAAGCCTGTTCCTTTTAAATGTTGCTGAGTATACTTATCTCTCTCCTTTGCTCTGGGATGATGGGCTTGAAATTCACATTTTTGGAGTCCAATAAAAATTCCAAACAAATTTTCTTATAATTTTAGTTTTTTCAGGCTTTACTTTAAGTATTTACCATTATTTACTTAGTGTAGAATCTCGGGACTTCTAAGGACCTCGGCACTTCGAAGTCACGTGGTACAAAATTTACGGCACGTGGTACACAGATTGATAGCGGGGGAAATGCGTCGTCAACTTAGGGCACTGAAAATTGCGCAGAACCCATGCGCACTAACATTAGAAGTCCCGTAAATTTAGAAGTCCCGAGTCACTTAGTCCCGTGAATTTAGAAGTCCCAAGGTTCTACTTTATTTATCAATAATAAGTGCAAAAAAGCTAAAGATAGATTCAACGATGTGAATTTTAAGTGCATGATATACAGTATTTTTAAAATTTTCGTGTTCTTGATGGGTTGCTGGTATAAATAGTTTCATAAGGATGATAATGTCAAAATGTGATGAAGAGATATTTAAGCAAACACAACAGCAATTGACAGAACAAGGATTGTACTTTACATTTATAGCTTTTTTTTAATATAAGAAGAAATTATATAATATCAAATATATAGACCAAAGCGCTGTTTTTCACTTTTAGTTTAGAATATTTCGGAAAATAATTCGGAAACATTATGGATGCAATATTTTTATTACGATGGATGTAGAGAGAGACTCGAGTCGGAAAGTTGCCTCAAAACCCGATTTTTAAAAATCCGACAGTCCAGAAATTGAAATGTCGTGTGTTATAGAAAAATGAAGTTTCGGGTTTTGGAAAACCATAATTTTTAGGTATTCTCCGAAGGTTTCGTCCAAGGGCGCAAAATCACGCATTGCGCCCGGAATGATACACTTTATTTACTTTTCTCAGGGTTATAGGACTTACTTGACTTTGTCGACCAGTATTATTGTAAATATTACAGATATTGTAGAGCTTGACATGCATTTCTCTCCGTGAAATCTCAGATATTATTTTTATAAAAATAGTAAAAAACACGAAATTAACGGCGGAAGATAGAAATAAGATCGCGTTAAAAATATACCAGATATTGAGGTATTGTTAGAAAAGCATCTTACATAAGTATGGTATTATAATAAATATGTACTTTCGCATCTGTCAAATTTTGTCATGCAAAATGTTACTTTCTTTACAATACCTCGTCAGGAGAGAAACTCGATTGATTTCTCATCTATCACTATATCTTAAAATTCTCATCTGGAACAATCGGGAGAAATAAATTTCATTGTCCTTTGCAGTAAATCTCACCTGCACGGGAGTAAAATGTATATAATTTTTTAATATTTCATTTTAACCCTTTAAATTGTACAGACAACTTTTTGTTAATTTTCGAGCTATATTCTCAATAAAAAAATTAACTAAAATTGATTTTGAAGTAATACTATTTTTTACTACATTTTCAAGTTACATAATTTCATTTAATTGGCTTTGAAAACCAAAATGGCGCCTATTAAAAAACATAATAAAAAGATAATTGATATATCAAAATTGTAAATAAAGTAAAAAGATATTTTTTATTGTTAATTCGTTTTTATTACTGATTTTATAGGCACATTTGTCATTTAAACAGACAATTCTGAGTATGTGATTCGAAATTAGTGTATTCCTGACATTTTTAAACCATTTATTTGGCGAGAATATCATTTGATAATTTTATAAGTAGTTAAACGTCTCAGCTTAGATATTGAATTTGTTAACAATATATTACTAGTATTTTTCAACATTTTTCTAACTATCGATGCTAGTATTGAAAACATTGTTCAAAAATCTGTCGAGGTATAAAGAGATGCTTATTGGCATTCGCAAACATTTTTTTTTAAATTTCGTTTCTCGTATCAGACACATTTTTTGTATTAACATCGCCAAAACCTATTGAATTGATTTAATATTATTAAAGAATATAACCGTCCTACAATATATTGTTATTTTTATTAATTTAGTAACACATTTGTCGGCTAGTTTCTAAAATCTTAAATTTTGTTTACTGGACTTTTGTTTGTGCTTGATACCTTTTTTGTAGTGCATATAAATTACTCTTTTTGATGTATCATTTGCCCTTAATAGGCGATACCTTCATTCAATGAAAGTGCACTTTCATTCTCGAAACAATGAAATATCACTCATTGACAATGTGTTTGGATCCGATAAATTTTGAATATATTGTGTGAATTTTTATTTAAATGAACGAAAAAAAAGTTGGTTTTACTACCTAAATAACACGATTTAGGAAAACTATGTTTTTAGTTGGTTTTACTATTTAAATAGTAGACTTAACTATGTAATTTTTGGAGGTCACTATTTAACTAGTAAAGTAAAATAAAAATGATGGCTGTGTCTTATTTTACTATCTAGTTAGTAGTTCCCACTATTTCATTTTTTCCTGTGTGATAATAAATCCATTAACATGCATTTTACCGGATTTAAACTAAAACAGAGAAAAAAGGGGTGTGGGTTGACAACCGACAGGTCAAAAAACCAAAAGTCATAAAGCCGACAGTAAAAAAACCGACAATCAAAAAGCCGACATATTAAAAAACAAACAATCAAAAAGCCGACACTAAAAAAAATGACCGCTTATCGATTTTCTTATGGGTCGGTTTTTTTGACTGCCAGCTTTTCGACTCTTGGCTTTAAAACTGTCGGTTTTTTTACCTGTCGGCTTTTTGATTTTGTCGGTTTTTCGACCCGCACCCCATTATATTTTAATACAATTGCCGCATATAGTAATGGTCCATCAATTAACTTTTATATTTTTAATAATATCAACATTTTGATTAATACAATTTTATTAAGTTAAATCGTTGGTTTTACTATCTATTAAGGAAAATCAGACAATTCAAAACATTAACAAAGGATATTGTAAATCTCAATCTACATAAATCAAGCGAATTTATTGTAATTCTCTAACGTGAACGAGTTTTTGTAATAATACACAATTGAAATATAAAAACTGCAGTCTTAAAAAACACACTTATTTTAATAAAATACCCATACTAAAAACGAAATAGTAATGTTTGATTGTAACCAACTTATACATTCGCAACATTTCAGTTAATTGCAAATCTGTCCCCGATCTTCTTGATAAAATGGAAAACATACTGAATCACTCGTCGTTTTGAACCCACTAATCAACGATAATTTATTTCATGGGAACTTTTTATTGAAGAAGACGTAAATTTATTGCTTATCAAAGTAAAAAATACTTAAAATGTTTTCAGATTTATCTGCATTTAAATTGATTGTATAATACACGCGGATGGTACGTATTACTTACGTGTAATTAAATCAAAGTATTTCACAATGAATTATATACAATGTTTACGACGATGTGATTCACGTTTCTATAAATTGCAAAGTGAAATAAAATACCGAATTTTTAATTTGATTTAATATCATAAATTAAAATTAATTAAATGTGATTAATCCTGAGCGAATTATACAACATCAACAAAAATATTTGTTTTAATCAACGGTTAAATTCCTTAGGTTAATTTTTTCGATATAACAATTAAATGAAAACAATGAAAACCGAAAGCTTGCAATTGTTTGTGTAAAGGATAGTCATGCCAAATTATATTTTTCTAATCGGTTGGAATTCCTGAATAATGACACGTCACTTTTAAAAAAGTAGAAAATTTTTGCTTAACGAAATGTCTAAATATTTCGAAAAATGACTACTTTTTATTGAGTCTTCAATGAAATATTTTGATTTTATCTATGCAACGTTCAATAAAGAACAATGTGTTTCATTTAAATTTCCCCACTGGTTTTATGTCTGATTAATCTCACTCTTCACGTAATGGATGGCAGCTTTCATTGTTTCCATTTATGTGTCAAATTCTTCAATTTACTAGTTCTTTTTATAATAAAACAAAATGATTGAATGAAAAGATTACCTACTTTCATAAAGTTTAAAATTAAATCACATTAGGCATTTGATCGAAAAGAAGAAAGTACCTTACGTCGTTAATTTTGTCATAATTGACTTTTGACCTCGATCGACTATTATCGTTAGTTATTATGCATCATAAATCAGTGCTATTTTATGACTAAAATATATAATTCAATTGCTATGGAATTAAAAGAACAAAGGTTAGCTAAAAAGTAAAAAAATGACCATTTACGACCAAGTCGTTTGTCGCTTTCTTGTGTGGTTTCTCCATGTGGCGTCAGCGTGCATCACAAAAATGAGAACATTAAAAAAAAATGTTGGTCGATTAACTTTACAGCCCAATAAATTCTGAACTGTCGTCTGTCAAACAGGCCGCCACAACAGTTTTTCACTCGTCAATTCATATGGAATCGTCAGTCTATTATCCATTTTCACCGAAGGAGACGCGATTCCGTTATATCTGTCTTTTTTTTCAAGCTGTGCGATATAATCGAATTATGCGGTATTGGTCGGGAAAACTCTCACCGACTCAGACTTTACGAACAAAGAGAATTTTTCTTTGCACAAAAATTCACAAAACCGAAGGATAGACCTTTTTGCGAGTTACGCACAACAGAGTGTTTGGTTGGAAAGATTTTTGATAAACTTTCTTTCGGCATTTTTAGAACATCTGTATTCTGTACTGGACGCTTTCTATTTTGAGTAAAATGTAACTATTTTAATATATTCAACACTCATTTTCAATGTTGGAGTGTAGAAAGTGAGCTACGTGATTGCAGACCGATGGAATGAGTCTATACTTTGTCACATTTTTATGTTACTTCCTACTTCGAAATTGCTGAATATCAGTATTACTATATATCTTGCAGTAGCCTCTCATTTTTATGTCAACTTTGAAAATGTACATATTAACATCTTGTTATTAACTCTGACACTCGAAATTTCTTATAGTTCGCTATGAAAATTTGGTATTTTGCTTTGAATTTTAGTCATTTCATTTCTAAATTACTTTCATTTTAGAAGTATAAAATGTTCTATTGTACTGGAGAATATAGATCTGTCACAAAGCAACACCAAAACAATTTGATAATTATTAAAAGAGTATATTTAATAACTAACCTAGTTGATGATCATACATAGAAGGAAATATTTAGTGGTTGCAACTATATGTATTTATTTACCAATAGAATAATTTATGTTATAAAATGGCTTTCTGTGATAACAAACTTATTTTTTAGCCTGAATGTAATTAGTTTTGTAAAGATTATACTATTTACCGAGTAACTTGATCCATTAATTGATTAGCAACCATTTCGTTTATTATACGTAAGTTTGTTCTTTAATATATATACAATAGTTAATTGGTAACTCGTTTATTAAACGGCAGTTTAATGTACGCTTATCATACAAGTATATTAGTGCGTATCGAATAATTTGTTTTGCTTACTTACGTGAGACCACAACTATATTAAAACTATTTTACCTATAATTGGATATATATATAAACCATACATTCCCGCACAAAAATGGTCAAAAAACATTTTTTTTATATTTTAAACAACTTTTTGAGCCGGATATTTTATTTTACACGCGAATGAACTGAAATTTCTTACTTTACGTAATTCAGGAAAGTCTCAAATAATAAAAGATTTTCGGGGTAGCTGCTTAAGAATCCGTTATCAAATTTTAAAAATTCAAAATGGCGGATCCAATATGCGGGGCCAAATTGTGAAAAAAATACATAATCTGTATAAAACAGAGTATTCGACCGTTTTCGGGGTAGCTATTGATAAATCTGATAACGGATTCATGATCAGCAACACTGAAAATCCCCAAATAAGAAATTTCAGCTTCTTCGCGTGTAATAAACAATGTATGGATCGAAAGGTTTTTAAAAATCTGAAAAAAATAATGGTTTTTGACCTAAAAAATTGGAATGTTTAGTCAAAAAAGATAAAAGTTACGAAAAACGAAAAATCAGTTTTAGAGGGCTCAGTATTCGACCAGTACAGGATGAAAACGTTTGTTAAACCTCTTTTTGAGCTTTTTTCAATGTAAACTTTGGTTTAAAACTGTAACAAGCAAACAAAATTTCGATACGCTCTAATGTATACACATATTATACGAAATATATTTTAAACGCAAAAATTGTTTAGGAAGTACCATTAATAGCATAAGTTTAAAGCTCCCTTTTTGTTCAAAGATACTCCAGATAAGATTTAATATTCGTTTATGATGTACGTTAATAAAACATTCAACCTATACCTCTATTAAACTGAAAATATCTTAAATGTTCATACGTTCATTAACCGAAACAGTAACGTGAACGTTGATTTCGATTTTAAACATAACAACTATATAGTTGTATGTATTTCGTTACTTTTGGAATGATATGATACATGCACAATCTACTTACAAAACAATGAAGAATTCAGTTTAAAAAATGCCTTTTTTACTCATGATAAACTAAAAAATACCAAAAATTTGGTGCAAACGAAGGAAATTCTTTCGAATAATACGAAACCTCGATAAAAGGGAAAGATATACTGAATACGTACCGTTGATTTCGTTGCCTGATGCGAAAGAGCCTGGTCGCAGGAGAAATTATAGAGACATGCAAGAAAGGCTGAAACCAACTTACTTAATGCAATATGCGGGACTACGAGGTGAAATCTGTCGGACAACTTGACCAGACTTATTCTCGTACTTTAAGCTTTATCAACATTTCACCGCTTCGGTTGTGGATTTAAACCGTCTCGATGATGCAACTCTATATACATGCATTCAGTGATTTCACATAATAGGTCAGAATTCTGTATTGGAGTACAGATGTTAAAGATATGGAATAGAATGGATCGATCTTGTACGATCGTGAGAATGGAGGCCCAAATACGGTACTCGTTCTACATTGTTGCGAAATTAAGATAAATACAACAGTTAACAAGAAAATAGGATTAAAAATGTAGTAAAGGTTAATAAATACTGCTTTATATACGTCATAAATAAATGTTATTAAAGTAAACAATTATTTAAATAAATCGGTGAATAAATTCACCTTCGAAACATTTTTTTGTCATTTCCATCGCAGTTTATTATGTACACCGAATACTTCCATAAGTTTAACTTGCGAATATGGGTGCGGGTCGAAAAACCTACAAATCAAAAAGGTGACATGTCAAAAAACCGACAGTCAAATAACCGACAATCGAAAAGCCGACAGCCAAAAAACCGACACTTCAAAAAATTACTGTCCGCTCGTCGACGTCTGCTTTATGATTGTTAGTTTTTTTACCTGTCGGCTTTTTGATTTTTCGGGTTTTCGACCCGCACCCACGAATATTTACTAAATCTTGTTCAGTTATACAAATGGTGAAATAAATAGTTGTCGTTGGACGACTACCCATTTAATTAATCTGATTTTTTAATATCTTCTAATTACAATAATTAGTAATTCTGTAACTCATTTAACCTTGCAAATTAAAGTAATTTTACGCTTTTGATCTACCGAGAAAATAGTTTTTAAGACTTTACTTTGGGTTATATTTTCGGACATTAAATTTAACAAAATAAGGAATTATAAACAAACAAAATACATATTCAATTACATATTTAAACTACAACAGCTATTTTCTCAAAAAATTCCATTTTATCAGTAAAAAAATGAGAACATGAGAAGATTTAAAGCCTGTACTAAAGATTGTCTTCAAGAGCCTAGTATTAAATATTGTTTTCTCTTAATTATAATCACGTCAAACTACATCTCTAATTGATCAGATGAATGTTAAGTTATAAAATATGTTAATTCAAACATATTTTCACATATATAAAAAGAGACATTTTTTAATACGACGATTTCACTACAGGGCGCAAAATCATGTTCTGCTCCCGGAGTGTTATAATATTACAGTTTTCCCAAATCCATAATTTTGACTAAAATTTTTGGATAAATAAATTTTTTAATTTTGTCAAAAACCTTACTGTCTTTGTATTGATATGATACGCAAACATACATGATCATAAGTCTGATCATATATAATCCACAGCTAGATGTATTTGCTTTCTTTGTATATAGTAAGTTACGAAATTAACTAACTAACCAGTGAGTAGTTATTCGTTACAAATCTTATATCTCAACCACTAATTAATCGGACAGAAATCCTACTGTTTTATGGAAGGCTTGATCGAAGACGCTGATATATTTAGAAATATCTTCTTTTAAAAATGCCTTGATTTAGACGTCTTAAAATTTAAATATTTAAAAATCTACGTAATCATTGGCATCAACTAAAATTAAAGAAGATATTTTCCTGTTTTGAAAATTTAGATACTTATAACTGACTCGAAATGTGTCTTGTTCAACTTCATGCTACCCAAGATATTTGGCTTCAAAGACATTGAATATATTAAATCGTAAAGTAAATGAAGGCACGTAGACAATCCATAAATGTCTTACCCATGTTCTACGTTTATGAACAATTCTGACCCTGTTCTTGGTTCGATCGAAACATGAACGAAAGTTGTAAATCAAAAATGTTGCATTTTCTGTTACTGATGAAGTCATAAAATACTCACAGACAAAAAATCTGCTTGGTAAAATTACCTGGTTACAAAAATGTGAAATTAGTAATTTATTAGATAAATTATATATACCGAAAGGTCAAGTGAAGCTCTTGAAAGACATTATAAATATGTTCATCTCATTTAAATACCATTTGATTACTTAAATGATCTAAGGTTCAATGTAAAACCTAAATATTGGCAACAACAGAGAATTTATGAAACTTGAGTTAATTATATGATTAAAATTGTTCCGTAACTGATCACATACAGTTGAAAAGGAAACATCGAAGGCATTGACAACATTAATATAAGTTTTCTGACCTTTTTCTCCACTTTTATCTTATTGTTTTAATGTCGTATTTCTCAGAAATTTAAATATAAGGACATAGTAATACCACGACGCAAACAAAACGCAGGAAAATAACAATAGACACAACCGATTGATAAAGAAATCCGATAATTGACAAGTAGACGAAAACAAACCCTGGAATCACGGCAAAAGCAAATTACAGACTTGAAATCACATTCGCCGAAGACCAGAAGTGACAACCAATTCGAAGCAACAATTACTATCATGAGACGAGGTTTCCCCTTTCAATAAATTACAGTTGGTAACATCCATGTAACCTCCTTATCGTTGACAGGACCTTGTGAAACTCCGGTCAACGACGCAGATGCGTTTGCTTCTTCCTCTTTTCTACGCATGGCATCTCCATTTAACAATGCAAATATGAGCAAAAGCCTTTCGTCTTGGTAAGACAACTATTATTGACGACGTTAACGACAAAGTTATTATCATTGAGATACACGCTCGTGGGATAAGACAGAAACTCTGGCGAATTCGCGCTAGAGCGAACTCATGCACGCTCCGTTCACGCTCGATTGGCTATCCACTCACCGTGCTCATAGCAATTCTCTAGGACCCTTGACCGTAAATATAAGAATATCGCAAACAGCTGTTACGCCCGCTACTACGACCAAGTGGTACCCAACGACTCGGAAAACTCTCGTTTTTTAATAATTGAGAAAAAGTCGTTTTCCGCCGGACTTCCAACTCCAAGTCCAGATTTGATTTCTGTCCACTCTCACTTTCCAGAAAACGGCTAGACGCGTTGCCGGAGAATGGTAATACAAAATGAGAAAAGACTGGACAAGTCTGCTGTTTTTCGAGTTTTTTAACCTTGGTAATAGATAAGCACCAGGTTTTATAAATTTACGGTACGAAAATTTGTGATAACCGTTTTGGAGACGTCATGGCTAACAAAATTATCATTTCCGGGTTTAAATTTGTGATTCATGGATCCTCGTCGGGCTAGACTAAAAGTAATATAACGTGTTTACGTAAAATTTGTATAATAAGATTCTGCAGTAACCAGTCAGGCATTTTAGAAATGTTTCCAGTATAAAGAATTCGATATAAAATATCTGTCGACAGGGACGAATGAATACACGTGTGTATGTACCGGGTGTCTGAAATCTCATCTTCTACAGTCTGTAGACAATTTTTTTGTTATTTTTTTCACTGAAAAACATTTGTGTCAAATTTGCTTTCGTTCATGTTTTCATTATTTCGAAATATTTTTATACTTGATGACTATTTTGTTGAAGAAACTAACACTGCTGCAGAGAAAATAAGTATCGAATTCAAATATTACTATTATTATTATTTAGAATATTTTTTTACACTGGATGGATAAGCTGTAACATACATGAAGTATTTTAATTATTAATATAATTAATTATTCTTAGTACATATCTGCAATTGATCTATGAAAACCTTTGATCTTTTTAAAACAATGGCAGTATATTATATAATTAATAAATTACTGTACGTGCATAACGAATCTAAAGTTTATTACTTCATAAATTTGTTTAGAGTGAAAATTCACTCTTTATGGACTGAAAACTGAGACATTCTAAAGAATTATTGAATTCTCACCGTTTAACAATGATTTGCTATTGCTTAGAGTAAGAATTCACTCCATGATGAGTGATTTTCAATACAAAAAATTTCGAAAGTAGATGTTTAGGTATCGTTAAAATATGAATGTATACACGAGAAAAATTAAATAGTTGGAACTATTAACTAGATAGTGGGATAAGTTACAGTCATCTTTTTTAGTTAATTATACTACGTAAATAATAACCTGGATAAATTAGATAGACAAACCTACTATTTATATAGTAAAACCAACTAAAACAACGTACATACCAAATAAGTAATACCAAAAAGTCTTAATTTTTCGATGATGCTTGTGTTATAAAAAAAAGCTTGTACTAGAGTATTTTCAATTGTGCACTACTTATCTGTCAAAGAGATTCTGAAATTCAGTAAAAAAATATTTGAAGGACTTTCAGTTCTGTTTTGAAAATGAATACGAGGATTTATTTCTTGACATGGTCATTTTCAAATCTGTTCATTAAAAATTGTCTTTTTAAATCGTGTTTGTGATCAGCATTTATTAATATTCAAAATCTTTAGTAAGATTGATTAAATGACAATTTTTGCAAATATTTCATATTACATAAACACAGTCTTATATTTGCTTGGTATATAGTCATTATTAATATTATACAAATTGATAATAAATTTAATATACATAATAATAAATTAAATCTAAAACACGAGACTTAATGGAGTTTCCATAGTAAAAAAAGTAAACAATCGACTTCGTAACTAATTTAGAAACACAGATTAATTGAAGTGTAATAATATATGTAGAATACATAGTAGTAAACAAAAAAATTGCTAATAAATAATGATATAAAAGACGTTCTTAAAGAAGACACTGTTTTATCTTTTAATCGTTATTAACCTTTTTATAATAAATTATTTAGTTGCGTTTTTTAACTAAATTATTTGTTTTAGTTTTGTACGTTCATATTCTGCATAATGAATCGAGCTTAAATTCACCCCTAAAGGAATGAAATTTGATCCAATAAAATTCGATTCTAAAAAAGGAAAACCCCCATTTACAAAAAAGTTAAACTTTACTTTAAACGACTAAACATTCACAATTATTATATCATAAATGATCAAACTTTGCAAATGATTAAAAATTATGTTTAAAATCATTGAATTAAATTTATTTAATGAGGCAAATATTTCCTTCATCTGTCTCATTTTCCTCAGATTTCCTTATGTTGGAAGTAGACCTTTAAAGCTATGATTTCACTTTTAATAACGATAACTTCATGGCTTCACGCGATTTTACCATGCAATTTGCAAAATAACACTGACAATGATGTTGCCAAGTGCAGTTTTATGACTGAGTACGTAACAATAACTGCAAGTCAAATTTATTATACGACAAAGAGTAACATTTTTACTTATATAATACTTTTTAGAAAAATAAATTTCATGGCGATTAAATTAAACATTTTGTTTTAAAGCCTAAAACAGGGATTAAAATTTCGAATGCGAACTCGGATATTCGTGGTTTTCTAAGCGTTTAGCAATTCACATTTCATTGCCACACTATGTAGAAACGAAGAACTATAAAATTGACGGGTTGGTGGCTTTCCTTTTCTATTTTTGTTGTTACGACAGAAATTGCGTGCACTTACTTGGCGGTAGGTCAAGTTTGCGAAATTAATTAATTACCGATTCTCTATCCGTACGATTTGCTAATGGAAACTGAAATGACGAATCGGACATTTTTGTTTCAAACTATTACCGAAGAATTACGAATAAAGAAAGTTACGCTAGTATCAAACTGCTTAAGTAACATGCTGTAATGGTGGAAATCATTAGCTTCGAACAATGAATTAATGAGGCATGAATAGCTCGCGTGAAAAATCATGTTTCAAATTATTCTGGGAATAAACACCTTCCCAAACGGTGGCGTACGAAATATTAAATTTTACTCTGCCAAGTTATAAATAAATATATTTGTGTTTTTCTTGATAAAAACGTGTTTTTTAATTGAATTTTGTTTTCAAACGTTGTCTCTAATTGATTCTACTTGATAACGATGTAACGAGATGTTTCCAAGTGCATACTTATTCTTTAAGAATATTTCGGACATTAACAAAATTTTGACATCATTAAACATTAAGCTTCTGTCTGAAATATAATAGAGTTACTTATTTTGTTAAATATTATTATCAAAAATGTGTTTATTTAAAATTTAATAGGGGGGTATATTGGACTATGTATTTCTCACAAAGCGCCGGATTCCAATTTTAAATATCCCTAACAAACTATTGGAAAAATGAAATATAATTTCCATGCAAAATTCCTTCGCCATTTTGAATTTAAAAATCGAATTTTATTTTTACACAATCATGATATAATGTATTAAACCATTTTTAGTCCCCATATTGAATCTGCCATTTTGATTTTTAAATTCTAAGTTTGAATTTATGATCGTTGATCCGAAACCCCAAAGGAAACTTATTTCACTCTTCCAGTAGTTTGTGCAGGACATGATATTATAGAAAAACACTGACTTCTGTTTAACCGATATTAAATTTTAATTTTATTTCCAGTGGAATTTTGAAGTGCGCCATTTACATGGTTTCCAGCTGATTTGAAGCATGAAATCATGTCGAAAGCTCGATATTTCCAAATAAGTAATCTACTAATTTTAGAAATGTCCTGTTTAATAACATTTTTTAAAATCCATTGGAAAGGATGACCCGAGAAATAGTAGAAATAATTATTCTGGATTATTTATATTTTATTAAGTATGCGTTAAAGTTAAATGAAATTTGAATCGCATTTCAAGATTACTAGGGCAATTTTCGATATGACACATTTGACCAAGTGTTCTATATTAAGAAATATTAATTTCATAAAAGTTTTGTGATGAGCATTGACGTCGTTGGAAAGTTACAGAGGATTAAAAATAGTTTTTTAGAATCGTTTTAACATATGACAAAAGAGTAAAACTCTTACAAACAAAAATCATACATTTAAAAATCGTTATGTGAATAAAAGTTTACAACAGACGACAATAGATAAAACAGAGTCGAAAATCGCATTTTGCGGCCTTTGAGGAAAAAAGATATTTAAATTCCACAAAACTAATAGTTCTAACAGAGACAAATTTGGGATTTGAATAAGCTCTGAATAATTATTTGCTGAAAGAAGTTGTTAAGTATTTGTTATCTGCATTTGATTAAAAATTATTTTTAATCACTGGTATTTCACATTGCATTAAAGAACTATATAAGAACTAACTACTCATTACTTTAGTTGCCACATAATCTCGTATATAAAATAAATAAACATTTAATAAAACCTAGGAGAAGATACTAAAGAGTATACAATGTCAAAGACAAACATAACCTAAAATGTAAGTACCAAATTGTATGTAGTTAGCTCTAAAACGATTAATGTAAAATGATGTGAAATGAGATTTTAAAGAAAGATATGTAGGCAAAACAAGTAAGCAATTAATAAAATAAACAAATTATCTGAAGAAAAATAGCAATGTAATATAAATAATAACATAAATGTCGAAGATCATTAATTATGAACAACCAACCAAAGAATTTTTTTGACAATATGATACATAAAATATGTTAGACGAAGTGACAGAGATAGACACTACTAAATACCTCGAATTGTAACCCTATAAAATTACTTTTACATTCTGATTATTCTGGTGTTAACAAAATCAGTTGGTACATTTTATGATTCACTTTTTCTTTCTATAGCATCAAATTTTTGTAAAGAACATTTTTTGAACATTTTAATAAAATTTATCAAATATTTCAACCTAAAATTTCTCAAATCCTTTTCTAATATTTCCTATGCTTTTTAGTGATTAATTTTTTAAGAAAATATTACACCATGCTCTATATGCGTTTACTACAATTTCGACCCCATCAAAGTTTTATTTTATTCATAACATTTACTCCACTTCTAAGAAAATTCAGAAGGTTAAAATATACTAGCTTCTTACAAGTTACACGTCAATATATTATAACCTTTCACCATTCTGATGTAATTAATTGTATTTTTTCCTGAACGATTTCATTTTCCCTTTCACTTAATACCACCAAACATCTGTCATAAACCGACGACCTTCATACTTTTTTTTACTTAAATTCGCAATATTCCAGACTAGGTCGTTTCAAATTTCAAAAGATGATTTGCATCGACACTTAGTGTAAATTTATGTGTCCGCAGTACCGCTGATACCGATCTGACATTATTAATTCTAGATAAATTAATTTTTTTTTAAATTTGTCAAAAACTCTAAACCTCCGCGAATATTTGCATAAAATTTGTTATTTAAATATTGTTTCTATAGATATTGAGCTTTTGTTGTATGTTCTTTCATTATCATATTTTGTTTGTTTGTAGGATTACACAAATTTTCACAGCAAAACTTAATAGAAAAAAGTACAAACATTATTGAGATATGTTATATAATACAAGAAGTAAGGAAGAGAAGGAAAGCAGCAACAATATCAAAAATTCTACAATAAAAAAAATTTGCAATAGTATTTGTGGTTTGCTACGTTTCCACGGCGAAAACAGTATAACAAGATCCCTTACAAGTGACCTCAAAAAATATCCATGCTTTTTATTATTTTGCTCTTCTTAAGAACAGAAAATTTGATTTCTCCAAAAATATTCAAAACCCACTTATCAAACATGTTGGAGAAGTACATTTGGTCGTTTTCCTGGAATATTATGTCGAACAACTTCCCAAGTAATTATCCGGACTGCTATGGGCAAGGACGTTTTTTACGACCCGTGGGAGAAATTGAACTTCCCGTTGAGAAATTTAAGAAAACATAATTTATAGCTGTATTCGTCAATACCGGTTATTTGTATATTTGTATCTTAGCATAGTCTTATGGAAGTCCATCCAATCACCATAAAATTCCACGACCTCAAATCCGATTAAACCCAACTAGGGAATAACGACTCGCTCCACACAGACATAAAATGTCACTTGGTATAAACAAACTCGTTTCTCAGCGACGCATTTATTTTACATGCATAAATAATGAAGCAATAATTCACTTTGAATCGTCTCGAATCCTACACAAAAGTTGGAGGAAGTGGATTCTGGATGGTACCCGCCAGTCCTAGTTAGACGTCAATAAAATATGTATCCCCAGACTTCGAATTAAGATCCTATTTGTACCGGAGTTCGGACGTCACGAAAGTAACGTCAATTGTGGTCCCGGAACCGCTACAGGTTTTTGTGGAAAAAACGCGGCGTGTTTTTGTGGTTCCCCACAGTAATCTGTGTTATTCAACATGCGGGCGACCTTCGAGCCGTGAAAAGGAGAGATGACGTCTGGACTTTTGCCAAACCATACAGAGAACGCGAACTCGAATGGCTGGTTCGTGAGACCGATGATGGTCGGTAGATGCTCGATTCCACTTTCACCTGAGCGATGCTTGTTCGAACCGACACTTCCCCAAGTCTCTTTTCAACAGCAGTTTATTGCCCGATGGAATTCAACACTCGAAACGTTCATTCATACTACTCTCTTTTCTCACCGCAATTTTACTTGGACTCCTCCCCTCATTGCAATTGCCCATTTGGCTACCTTTCCGTCTTTTATTGCGATTTTACTATTTCCGTATTTTCGAATAAAGCTTATAATTTGGTCAGGAGAATCTTTTGAAGTATTTCAAAGAAAAAAATTTAAGATTTTAGGCTATTCCCATCACTGGAAAATGGAACATGGTCCAGAAAATAGGGCAAACTATCAGAACATTCCTAAGAGGATCTTCTAAAGGGTGCTTCGTGGTAATCAATTTTGTCAGGTATTAGACCAAGCAAAAGTCAATCTTTTGATTCCTCCATTTGGTACTTCTAATACTTCAGTTCTAAATATATGATACTTAGTACAAACATTGACTCTAACCTCAGTTACAGTTTTTCTAAGTCAAGTTTGTAGATTATGAACAAATGGATTATTTGAGGACGTCCTAGGTACTTCTTACAATGTTTAAGTGTCGGCAATTATCATCCTGTTAACGTTCGCAAGGTTTCCTGCGTTCTGAGATGACCTTGAGGATGTACTCAGGAGGATGTACTGAATGAGGAACACCGTTTCTTCAACCAATCAAGTTGTCGAAGACCATTAATCAGGAATTAATGCAGAAAATAAAAGAAGACCATAAGCGTATAAGGAACTTTCAAACAGGGTGGGACCAATTTATTCTGAGCAAGGTAGCATGCATCCGTATTGGATTTCATTTGGAAGTTATGCATTGACAGTTGGAATTTACTCATTCTTTTCAAATTTATCAAAGAAGTACTTATATGAATCAAGCAATTGGTAGCACTTAATAAGTGCTAAGTCTAACTTCAGTTTACTATCCACTTAAATTAAACATGCCGACGATCGGACCCAGATACCAAATGTTTTTAGTGCGCTGAATCCGAATTCGAGGTTTCAATACCTCTATTGGCTCTAGTTTCCAAGATGTCCTGACCACAAACTTGTCTATTTTTTATGTAATGCATCATCATTATAATTTTTTTACGTAAAAAAAAAATGGCATCGCCATAAAGTATAAGACTTAAACTTTCAAATACTGTTGATTTTGCTTAAACATCTCTTTTTTTCCGATGAAAATTCGAATTTTTAAAATGTCACGTTCGTGAACCTATACCAGAGTCCATTAAACCCTTGAAATATTTTTCTACTTCGAGAATAATTGAAATTTGTATCCAAACTTCAATGAAATCCGACGAATTTATGTTATGCTCGTCCACATTGAATCCGCGATTTTGAATTTAAAAAACCTAAAGTCAGATTCGTAATCAGAGATCCCGAAAATCTCCGAGTAACAAATTTCTTATCCAAACAAAGAAAAATCTTTAAAAAAACTTTGTAGTATACATAGATTCATGGCCATGAACATTTCAAAATGCGATTTCTCGGCGAAAAAAGAGATATTTAAGCAAAATCAGTGGCATTTAACAGGGTTAGGCACGTACTTTATGGCGAAGTAAACGGTTATTTTTGATTCAGCAGTTGGTATGATCACGAATAATATTCGAAATCAATTGGTAATCAGTCGAACGTCCAACATTAAACGTTGGAACAGAGCAAACAACAACCAGATAGTTTACAGTGTGTTTGTAGACGGAAAATTGTTCATTTAGTATTCGATATGATTTGTTAGGGCGAATATGCATCTTCATGCTTTTCCGTCTTGTTCTTAATCGATTTGATACTTAATTTAATAATGATTAATATTTAATAAAGGAAACTGTAGATTCTGTGAGAAATTCACGGCGATATTAAATATTTAACCCATGCAATATCCGAGCCAAAGGACGTCCAAATGTCTGCTTTTGTCCTACTAGTACGATACTTAGGACATCATTAAGACATAGGACGTTAGTATCGAGGACAATGAAATCAGATAATTAGGCGTGATGTAACTTCATTAGAGGCCCTTATGTACTTGTAATGCATGGTAATGATTTGATACTAGAAATCCAAAAACTACGTACAATTTAAAGACATTATATCTCGTCTAAAGTTACAAAAGATTAAAGTAGAAATGTTTATGAAATTCATGTCGAGCAAATCGAAAGAATCCATTGAAAAAAAAGGTCTACTTGTTTAGCCAGAGTTGTTCTTTATGGCCTGCTAATTGTCTTTTTGACTTTATATTATTTTTGTTAGCTATATTATCTGAATCTAGTCATGCTTTATATTATTATTAACTTTCCTGACTGAGCCTATTATTTAAACATATTAGTTTAGTTCTCTGATTGTCTAGGTTCTAATTGTTACATATTCAATTGAAAGAGAAATAGGGAAATTTATTAGAATTTCTAGAATTAGCGCAAAAATCTGCTCCTCTTTCTAGGTGCCTCAAAAACTAATACAGTTCTTACATATTATATTGGTTAGTAAATATCTGCATAAAGTAACAACACACCCAATTTGGGTTACATTTAATTAATCTACCTACATTATCCTTCGTTGTAAGTCGTAGTATAGTCGACAATTTATACTAATGTATGTTGTCTGTCGATGTTAACCATAATTTTCTGGATTCAACCGGGATTATATTTCTATGTTAGATCTTTTCTTCACTAACTAAATTTAGAAAACTTATATTAGATAAAGATAAATAGAAATATTCTCCTCAAAAACATGACACTTTAATAGCTGCAATGGTCAAATTAGATATTGGATGTTTTTTATTGATGTATTCATTTCCTTAAAATTTAGAATATGATGAGGAAAATCCGGTGAGAATGATGATGATCAGCTACGTTTGAGATTGAATAATTCCGTCTCAACCATTCCATTTAGTTGTAGGTGAAAATTTCGAAAAAATTTGTTTATTACAAATTTTTATTACAAAACGGACCTGTTATTGAAGAGAAACAATCTATTCGTGCATACACTGACAAAACTTCTTAGTAAATATACGTCTTAACTACTATAAAATTTCTATTTAAAAAGTATTTAGCTGAATCAAATTCATCGATTAAATCTTCAAAAATTGCGTTAGTTTAAGTATATATTTTAGTGAATTTAGTGCCTAAATATTAACTTAAATAAAAATAGTGCAATCAACAAAATCGGCCAGGTTGGTCTATTAAAAAAAAAGAATTCCTTGTTAAGCTATTCGTTCAACTGTTTAAAGACAGTTGTCAAGTTGACTTTTAAGTATATATATATATATAATATAATATATTCCAATGCTTCGAATTTACTTATACTAATTATGAATATTTAAAATTGTGAAGATAATAAGCAAATAAAATAATTTATCTACCAATTGATAAAAACTATCAAATCGAACAGGAATATATTCGTGAAGATCTGAACGTAAGATGTTTGATGTGCTGAAGTAAAATGATAAGACTTGTTTTTCTTTCAGATAGTCAAGTTTTACTTTTGAGAAATCACGAAAACTATAAAATACCAAAACTTATCATTAAAAGCATATTACAAATTGGCAGATTATATTCAACTTTATTCACAATTAGTATTTTAAGTACCAACAGTTTTCGTGACGATATTACTATACATACAATTATTACATTAGAATTACAACACAGAATTTGAACTAGTAACGGCATTTTAAAAGAATATATCTTATCCTAATACGAATAAAATGTATGTTTTAAAATTGACAAAAATTTAATATGAGTAATTGATGAACTGCTTGAAATGTAGATAAATTAGGAACTAGTTAAGAAAGATATTTATTAGTTAACGCGATAAATATAGATTTTACAAACACAATGTGTTTTACAAACACAATAATTAGAAAAATATTTTCAGTTAAGTTTTTTAAAAAGAATATCAATGTTTCAATTCTCATAACAATTGACTTAACTTATGGAATAAAAATGATTTAACTTCCTCTTTTAAGATTCAATAAAATATATATGATAATATGTCGATATTTTTTACACTATCTATACCAAAAAATAAGACACTTTATACAGGAAGATATTTTGGTATCTATTCTGATATACAAATAGATTTGGAGTAAATATTTACTAATTACTAAACAATTTTGAAAGGGTAAAAATGTTCGTTAGTTATTATTATTTACTGTCTAAATTTGAATTAGTCGGAAACTGCTAATTTGTAAACGTAAAGGGTCTTCTCGTGCAATTAGTAATAAATTTTACTAAAAGAAAGTGAAAACCTGCCGTTTTATTACTTACATATTATTTTAAATAATATATTAGTATCAACTTTTGCGTAGATTAACTGTGATTTTGTAATATTTAAATTTTACTTGACTAAGCAACTAAAATTTAAAATTTTGGCACTGTAAAAACCTAATTACCGAAGTATACTGAATAGTCGAGTCTTATAATTCTAAGTTAAAGATATACTAAAATATCAAGTAAAAAAAAACTATTATAAAAAAAGTAAATTACAAAAAATATATATATTTAATAAAATAAAATAAAATTTCGGATTTATCACAGTATTTATCAGCTTCATAGTTTCGTTTAAAACATTACTTTTATTTCTAGTTTAAAAAATATAGATATATATGATAATTTAATTCAATGACGGTAACATTTTTTTCTATTTTGGATCACACTTTTTATACCATATCAATAGTTGGCTGTTTATTGGAATGTGTAATTTATGATAAACAGATTATGCCATTAAAACCAGTTCCAAGCGATTCTAAAGTATAAAATATACCGAAGATCATGTTGTGTAATAATTAACTGTTTTCTAAATGCGTAATATTTATAGCGACATTTTTTTGTAAATAGAATACGTGATTTATGCGCTAACACTTATATTTATTCAATTTATACGTGATGCTACAAACGTTAAGATTCGGTGACAATAAGGAAGAACTAAACATGATTTAATGCATTATTTAACGCGATCTTTATATTATAATGCGTTTCCGATCCATCGAGGTTTTCAAAAATTGACGAAAGTAGTAAAAAAAATATATTGAATTCTAATGGGTATAATAGGCATTATCGAATGTTACTATTGATTAATGATATAAGATGCATTAGAAATCATAAATCATTAATTCCTTATTGGAAAGCGACTGAATCCAGTGGTTGAAGAAATTTCTTAATGATGGTCATAAGTGTTAAAAAAACTTGAAAAGTCCAATTTGTCTCATTCGGAATTGATGCTGTATAATTGATGGTTCGCTTTTTCTTTAAATTCATTTGTTATGCACCTGTATTATACTTATTTTTATTCGTTAGTTAAATACAACTTTCATGTGCGTTAACACTCTAGAATATAATTTTTTTGCGATTTGTTGACCTTCCATGATCCTAAATCCGCGACACTTCAACGCCCACCTTTCTCCTATGGTGATAAAGAACGATGACCTCTTCCACTCTTTCTCCTATTCATCATGATGCGATTGTAAGAGAAAAAGTCTTAATGACGTCTATTTGCTCCTCGAGATCAATGTCATTTTGATTTGCAAGAATAATATAATCAAGCTGAAGTCACTTCTTGATTTGTAGTCAAAAATGAAATTTCTTTCACGTTTCATGAGCAATTAAATTTATTTAAGTATTTTGTTCGATGACAAAATCGTAATCATGATTACTCTCGTTTCTGATTATCATTTATTCAAGAATTGCAATGAAAATATAATATAAGATTAAAACATTCAGCACGTAATCGTAAATCAATCAAGATGACCAACTTTCATCGGAAATTTTGTTTAAATTAACATTTTTATATTTCCGGCATCAGCTTTACTTAACTTTCTAGTCTGGGCGGACTGTTTTCAAAACTGTAAGTAAGATTCGAAGTATATAAAATTTACCAAATTTTAGAAATTACTCTTTGCATTTGATGAATTTATTATCCCGAATACAAGATGTAACGATTTTAAGACTTTCTTTTCTGTGTATCTAAAGTATAGTTTAATGAACAACATGTATACTATATGAAAGTTTCCGTTTCGATTTTAATCTTTCGATCTTTTCATTTTAATATATTTACTATTCCATCTAACGAAAACGAATATAGTCTTCTTCTTAGTAACTTAAGGATTGCTTAACGATTCATGTGTACTGAAATTTTGAAAAAGGTTTATCTACTTTCGTTTTCGAAGTCAGACAATCTTTTTGTTAAAAAATTATATTTGAATAACAAAGCTGACGTTTTTATTAAACTGATTATTTTAGTAGATTTTTCTATTTTAGACAAATAGGAGATACTTGTATAGAAATGTATTGTACAAATAAAACGGAAAGTGACACGACAAAAGTATGCAAAGAAAATACTATTTAGAATTTTGCGAACAAAATTAATAAAAAAAAAGTAAAAATCATCTAACGGTGCTAAAATATCCAAAAAGGTTTCGGACTATTTATGTAAAGATTTTATTGTTCACTAAATTACGGAAGTTGTAGAAAGTGATTAAAAGATAAGAATCATTTTGATAAAGCTCTATAGAAGTTAGACACCAGAATCAATAGGGAAAATTACGTAACATTCAGTGAAAGTTAATACAAAGCAGATGAAAAATGCTGATTTTGAATCTACTATTAAATTGAAAATGATGAGTAAATATCAATCGTAAGCCCTTTTTGAAATTCAAATAATGCTGACACCAAATCAGGTTACCCTGTATTTTAAAAACTCATAATTGAGATTTTTTGTTTAATGCGAATTTAAAAAATGTATTTTAACTTAGTAACCTATAATTAATTTTAAAAATGGCTCATGGCGTTAATGGTCGTTAAATTGATCTGTAACAACCATTACTGGGAAAGTATTGTATAACTTTTTCGTTTTCTTTTTTGATATAGGGTATTACGAAACATTCCTCGAATAGTTTATTAGAAATCTGACATCTCTACGATAGAATGTGAATACGAACGCATCTGATGTTTGCGTGAGCGTTCGGACCGGTATAAATTTCGAAATCGAAAGGCATTTAATTCAAATGGACTTCCAGGGCGAATATTTTAAAAAAGAGTGAAATTTCGACGAGAACCCGCACGTGCGAGACACACCACGAGCAAGATTTCTCTTGGTTCCGCTGACCCACTGACACTGAATTATAAGTATAAAGGTCTCGTGTGTGTATTTAACTTAAGCGTTCGCCGTTGCCATCCTAAAGATTTACGCGCATGCGTAGCAGGGAAGGAAAAATTTCAGTGTTCCAATCGCGGTATTTCTTTTCAATTATGAAAAAAAAAAAGAATCGAAACGGCCTTGCGAGAAATCTGGGAGTTAAAAACAAATAGGTTTGAAATTTTATTGTCCGACGAATATTTACATGTTTCCATTCTACTTTCTACTGAATATTTATATTATTTTTTATGAACAAAATTTTTTCGAATTTCAGAAACATTTTCTACCTAGCAAAAAAAATTATATAAAGGATCAGATGAAGTGTTTTTGCCATTAGATTACAATTATAACAATGAAAATTGAGGTTCGGACATTTTTTGTTTGTAATTGTGTTTATTTTAAATCAGAAAAATGAGACAATTGTCAAAATGTCTTATTTTTAGAGGCACAATTTTTGTCAGACACGAATGTATCAATAAATTGTCAACAACAAAAGGTCTTTCAAGATGATACAATTTTTATTGTCATATTTGTAATCAATGGACAAAATTGATAAAAAAAATTTTGTCGAACGCGGATCATCCCATCCTCGTGGATCAAATGTCTTGATATCTTAAAAAACAAAAGACAAAAAATTACATTTTCTTGCATTTATTGTATACTTTAAGTATAAACGACGCAATCGAAATATTTTTTAGATTTTTTCAATAATTGTTGCTTTGTTTATAGTTTCATTTGTGTAGTTTGATCTCAAGATGGTGACTAAGATATGGCCATGCATTTTATTTGTCATCATCACGTAAAAAGAAGTTTTTTTAAACAGTCCGAAGATTTACCAATCATTATTGGTAAATTGGGTTCAATTTCTAAAAATATTACTATGGTAAATTTTCTTGGAAGAATGATTTTATACAGTTTGTTACACGGAAAAAATAAAATAGTTGGTTAAGTAGTTAGTAGGATAGGACACAAACATGCCTTTTAGTTAATTTTACTATCTAAATAGACGTCGAAAAATTAGGTAGCCATACCTCCTATTTAAATAGTAAAATCAAGTAAAGAACATACTTGTACCAAATGCTACTATTTAGATGGTAAATCCAACTCTTTCTTTTTTTCGTGTATAGACAATTTTCTAAATTTCTGTAATAATATTATAATTGTACAAGAATGCCACCATGAAATGAAAAACTACAAGTTCCGAGAGATTTTTGTACGGTATATATTTCATATTTATTATTTTAGGTTTTCAAACTTTTTTTACGGATCAATTGTTATTTCTTTATTATGTAAAATGTAGATTTAAGTATACTGAAAAAATGTCCTAATTTCAAGTAAATATTTACATGAATAGTCGCAACAAAATATTTACTTATAATAGAAAAATAGTTTTTCAATGCAACTAAATATTAATTTCATTTTATCCAGCAAGTAAATATTTATTTAAATTAAGTAAATATTTACTTGAAATTATGAATTTTTTTTCAGTGTATACATTTTAGAAACATCAGATAATCGAATGAATTTTACATTAGTTGAATATTACTATTATTATTGTTATTGTTATTATTATTATTTGTATAAGATTTAGGTCAGATTTCACCAATGTCGAATAAGAGTAACGTCGTGATTAAACTGCTAATTAATCGGTTAAACGTATTCGTATTCCATCTTTCATTTTTTATCGACATTAACGGTAATTTTTTCATAATTTTAATTAAAAGCATAATTTAATACCGATTTTATAGCAAATGAATTATAACTATGAGTAATTATTGTCTTCGTAACATTTAATTATTTTGCTGTAATTTTTTCTTTAATATCAAAACTTGTATTAAATTTAATTATTTAAAATCTCGTCTCTTTTTTTGAATTTTATGTTTGTTTATATTTCTAATACAGCTGAAAAAAGCTGCCGTGTATCCTCTGGTCTTTATCTAACTTTTTTAGAAAAGAACAGATATACAATTGAAAGCTGAAGAAAATTTCTATCGAAGTTAAGGAAATTTTAATTCTTTTTAGAAAGAAAATCCACAGTGATGAATTTATGCAAATGATTTAATTGGAAAATATTTTGCATGAATAAAAATATGTTCCAAATACTACAAAAACGTCTACAATTGTATAAATATAGACGAATATCTAGTTTATGTTCCAACTACTGTTGAATCTATTCACCATGTAGGTTTTATTCGAGATTTTAGATATAATTCAGTTTATCCATGCAATGGCATAGATTATGTAATTTGGCAGTTTCAATTTTTCAATGTAAAAAAAAATAAATATGTTACTTCCGAATATAAATTTCGAAATTCTTGGTCATTTTTAAATTTTTTCGTAAGCCGTCATGTTCTCACAGTATTATAAACACTACATTTTGAAAAAAATTTTAATATTTCTTATTTATCTACTTAATCAAGATTTAATAAATATGAACAAATTAAAAACATAAAAATTAATATTGAACAGTAAAATCAGATATTTCATCAAATAATTATATTTTATTCAACATGTTGACTATATTAATTTTAATCCTATTAAGTTATTTGTGTAAATATCCCCAATAGCACACTTTATTCCATCCACATTCCCGGAATATTCCCTTGGAACATTGAAATATTCTGCTTTAGAAATATTATAAACGATATAAATTTCATTAGAATATTCTAAAAACTATCGAATAATATAGACGAAATAATAATGTATATCATCTTTTAAGGTGAGTTCAGAATATTTCATTGTGGTGTCATAATTATTAAATGATTTCCTAACAATAGTAATAGAATAGTAATAGTTTCGTTTATTTATGGCACGGGAAAAAATAGAAATATATAATTTAATTGTTCATAATCCCTCTACATTAATTGATAGTTTTGCAGATATGCAGAATGTTACTTTGGAATATTCCCAATGTTCCAAAGGAATATGGATGGAATATGAATGGAATAAAGTGTGCATTTAGGTTCATAATAAAATAAAAAGTATTAATGATAGAAACTGCAGACCTATTTAATAAATTTGTTTCAACTTCTCTTTCAAATTCAGAAACATATCTATATTCACTTAGAATCAGAGTAAAATGAATTAAAAAAATATGATTTTTCTTTTGGAATTGTGTTTTGATTTTAGCAGAAATGGAGTACCAAATTATTGAAATAAAAAAAGTAATATTTATTAATTTTAAATTGTTTTTTACTAAGGGATTTTACTTCGTCAAGTTGTTAAGTTCTATGCCAGTCATGAAACTTTCGGGTTTGATTTTTGCTATTTACAACCATAAAATCCTGACTGCATTACTTCACCTGATAGCGATGAGGATCATATTTTTGTACAGAAATTTTGAAAAAATCTAATCGTGGAATGTTTACGGCGCAATGTTTCCCCTATTTGTTGACTTTGGATTGCCCGTCGTTTCTTAAATAAAATACTTATGGTACTCATTATTGAGCATAACTCATTAACCTATGTTCATTCTTATTTTATTGAGAATTTACATATAATAAATACTGCTAAAGATGGCCAAAATAAAAATATCACAATTTAAAACGAATGAAACTGTTTCACGAAAACATAATTTCGAAAAACAATTCAAGAATTTTAATTTTAGTTGAAATGAATTATTATTACATGAGATTATATAAGCGCGTACTCCAGGACATGACTCGATACCTATTGTATCGATAAATAAAATCTGCCTTCAGAAATCGTTTCACTCCTAGACGATGTCGTTATTCATTTACCAATCTGCAACCCATACGTTACATTCGCTTTTATCTTTGGTGAGAACATATGCAAAGTTTCTTTTCGTACATGAGTAATGGAGTTGTTTTATTTATTATTTACACAATTTTAAATATATTATTATTAAATTTGAGTATTTGCTATTTTGGCTTTGTTTATCGCGTTCAATTTTATCTATGTTTTTGTTAGTAAAAATTGGTAACAATTATATTGCATTAAAACGCATAAAAGGTAGAAATAAACGACATGAAGGTGCATATCATTGTCTAAAAGTAGCTATTTCAACTGCGAATGATTGCGATGGTAATCTCTCTATAGCTGACATTATTCTCTGTTATTCACAAGTCCGCTATATAATTCAATTTATAGATTCGCCAGTCGCATGCTTCACAAACGATATTTATTTACACCAACATCCAGAGACAATCTTGTTTTCCCTTTAGATTGAGATTTTTCTCAAAACGTTATAATTACGAAATGTTCTTGCCAAGTTTTCATATGCTTTTTATTTATAACAGTTCCTTTCGGATTTGCAAATTTGGAATGTTGTGAAGGGCAAGAAAAATGTAGGTAATTAAATTACTTTTTGTAATAAAGATAGCTGAGGTGCAAAGAAAATAATTGTCATATTTGAAGAAAGAAATGTTTTTTGCATGGTAAAAAATCAAGATATTCGTATTTAAAAAGATTTTCTTAAACTTTTTAGGGTCAATGAAATTTTACTGACAGAATTTAATTTTTTTCATTATTTGTAAAATATTTTGGTGATATGTGTGAGAGTCCAATGAAAAATATTCCTTCAACTTGACAGATTTTAAAATGCTAATGGTATATATTAATGTTTTTATTGCTACTTTTTCTAATAAGAGATATTACGGAAATGGATGTAGAAATATGTAGTTACCGTAATTCATTGTGCGATTACCGAGCAAATAATTGTAAAATGCCAGTTCCTGCAGACTTATCCACCTTTCAATTTGAATGCGATGGTCTCAAAGAGTCCCGACAATTTCTATTCACATCGAAATTTTCTAATCATTCTCGAATATGCATTTTCTTTGGGAAACTATCTTATGAAAAGAACGATTTTTAACAGACTTTCCTTTAAAAATTCGTGTACTACTTAAAGTAGGTAAAATCATTTATGTAATTCACTCGTGGAAATCGATGCCAATGATGATTACGACGAGAAAAATAGCGATGAATTTATCTGAATCGATGAATACCTGACACGTGTTTACGTTTCACTATACAACTTTCTTTAGAATTTACCCATGAGATCAATAATCTGGCTAACATTGTCTGACTTTGATAGATGCGGTTATGAAGGGAACACAATGAGTCCTCCTTTCTAAATCAGAATTAGTTGAATATTACTATGATAAAGATATCAGTAGATCATGAATTAATCAAGTAATAGTTAAAATTATTATTAAGTTCATTAGTAAATTAATTTAAATTTATTTCAGTAGCAAACAATTGTATTAGTACTATGTAAAACATATGTGATGATTGCACTATTTATATTTCATTGTTTTGTTGTTTTGATTTGTTGAAAAATATGTATGAGGTATTGAAAGCTTAGACATTTTGGATGCGATATTTAAAGCTTCGAGGAATTTATCGATCCTGTCATAAAAAACGTACTTTTACAGACGACATTTATTGCCAAAAGGACAAGAATTCTGTCCTATGAATTTCGATTTTTTTTTGCAATTATAGGTTCGGAATCAATACGGGCGTTAAAAATTGTATTAAAAATGTGTCTCTCCCGTCCTTAAAAGGTACATTGTAACCTTTAATTTCTAGAATCAGAATAAAGGAAAAAATACAAGTTCTAAGACAATAAGAAAGCAAAATTGACCATTGACATAATAGTACTTTTCGGTACTATCGCCGTAAAATCCGATTTTACAGCCTACTTTTAGTCCGTAAAATGAAATTTCATGGATGACATGAAATATGAATCTGCGCTGTCAAAAACAGAACCTATGCGGACTAAATGCAGTCTACGAAATCGAATTTTTACAGTTTTCAATACCGAAAAATAATGTTCTGCACATGGCCTATTGGTCGGTCATCGGTCCTAGGTGGTAAAGTTGAATTTTATGGACCGAGTGGAGATTGCGAATAGCGAAGCATCTTAAGGCAGAAGAGCGAACACTATTTTTCGATGCACTATTCGTAAAGTAGCCACTTTACTGACTGTTTTTAGTCCGTCAAATGCGGAGATCAGTCCATAAAATCGCACGTTACAAATAGTTGGAACACTGACAAATATTGTGTGATGTCTACGTAACTATCTCCTTCAATTGGAAATAATATTTTCCTCATTAGCTTAAAGAATTATTTAGTTCCCTCTAACTTTGCACCATCTTGTATTCGCAAAAATCTAAAGCCTGACTCGTTAGAAGCAACCCCGAAAACGCCCGAGTAAATACTTTCATTATGATTAAATTTGTTAAATTTTGGACCTTCAACTTAGATCGGCCATTTTGAATTGTGAACATTTTGCTCATTAGTAATCAGCGAACCCGAAACCATCAAGTAACAAATTACAGATTTTTTACATGTAAAGAAAAATTCATGCCTAAGGATCTTGAGTCAGTTTTCAATGACATATGTAATCCTCGTCGATTAATCTGAAACTTCAACGGCATATAAACATTTTTCTCATTCCTCATAGACTTCAATTGATCTTGAAGCATTAATTTTCGAGCTTTGTAAGTACATAAAGCGACGATTTGAGTATTCTGCCGTAAATGACATGCTTCTAACCTTGTAATCCTACAACATCTTGGTTCTATATTGCTTTTATCTAAAAGAATGCAAATTTCGATTGAAGAATTTAACTATGTGTTCTTGGAGTGTTATGCCGATGATTTATATCAAAATGTTTACTTTTTGGAAACTCTTAAGACTCCCTTTCCCCACATCTTGCCTATACAGCTAGAGCGATGGTATTTAATCATTCCTGAAAAAAAATGTCTAATTATTACAATAAAAAACTGCAAAATGAAAGATTTCTTTGGTGTAATTAACTTTTGCGGTTTTCAGTAAAATAATGGTAATGCGTTTGAAATAAGTTACGAATGACATTAATGCCATCGTATACTTCACCACATGCTTTTATATATGCAAACAAGTTCATCGCGAATCGGTTCCGACTCTCGTAAATATTGTTGGCATATACATCAGATCGGCGAGGGCCGATTTTTTCGCAAATATAAATTTCAGAAAGTAAAAGGAAACTTTCAAAGAGATGGGAATGCGTGCCGGAAACACATGGATGAAGCGTACATTTCACGCTGCGGCTAGTGGCCGGTTAAAGAAATCGTGCTCGCGAAATGGTCCCCTCAAGCCATTGAAGACCGTGGACTTGGTCTCTCGTCTCGTTACAATTAGCCTCGGGCAAGTTAGAGCATGACTTTATTCCTAGTTGCACACATACCACCGTTGAAAGTCGAGGTTACTACTGACCGTCCGTCGCATTTCACGATCGATGTCGTTTGTTGAAAAAGAAGCAGTCACGCGGAAACCTCAGGCCATTGTGATGATTGTCAGCTTCCTACATTTTTCTGATGTCAAAGCTTTTATCAAAATAATATAGCTTTCGATGCATCGCGTGGGAACCAAAATGATTCTGATTTTCTATTGTGGAGATTGTGTGTGAAAATTGCATCTTTTCAATAAATTTATGTGTTTATTCATTTTTCCAAATTCATCATGTTTGCTCTATCTGAAGAAGTCAAAAATTAATTCCATCATTGCTGGAAATCAAGTGCACGAATTTTTACAAGTATTTCCATTCTTTCTGTTCATCCTAACCCTGATTCCATCTACTATAAAATAGAATGCGATTCAATGTATTTCATCCAGAGTCCATCCAATTACCATTTTTTTCATCTCAGTATATTTCGTTGCGATTTTAGGGATGATTTTCCAATCTGAAACACCTCGATGCCATTAATTTTTAAAGAATTCTGCTCTTCTAGGATTATGACCCCAGACATTCATGATAATCCAATTCTATGGATTCTTTATTTGTTTGGCATTCAATTATGTCCAACGACGATGATGTCAGTACTAATAACTGTGTTGGTTTGTTAAAATGTCATTTTTATATCATCTTACAGAATGTTAAAACGTAACATGTAACCCATTAATGAAGGTTCAGATCGATGACAGTTACCGGAAATAATTAATAGTAGGGGGCCCAGGGACAATCAGGACAACCTAAAATTATGAAATAATGAGACTATCTTCTAATTTAGAAGGAAGTTTAACATACATAACGTCTCCATCTTTTGTGTAACTTAGCGTTAAAAAAGGCGTGTTGCGAAGAGAAATTTGGAGATCCCATGTTTCCTGTTTACTACGAATTCAAGTAAGTTTTACTTGTTCTCCATAATGTTAAACAAGAATTTTAATATGCACTTTTATATTTTTTGCAATCAAAAATAAAAAGCTTGTTACAATAATCATTTGCCATTAGATAATCCCGCCAAAGGCAAAGAAGACAATAAGAAAACGTCTTATAAAGATTAACGAGCTTCCAGAAGAGGTTGAAGGTCCAAAAGAATAGTGCGTTATATTTATGATGATAACTGAAGCATTTTTAAATTTAATTTTTCGTTTTGTTCCGAGTATATTTTAGTCATGAAATGCTTTGACGGAGTAAATTAGAGTTGTGGGGTTTTTTACCAGATATAGTAAATTTTTTCTCCTGTATTATGCGTTTGTTTTTTCAAACTGGATTGTTGAAACATTAAAATGTGATATGTTTAGAATTCCGTTAACAGTTAAAAAATGGTACATGCAGAATGTCGTGATTTGCCAAGATTTCGCTTCCTTTACGGACAAAAACATTACGTAATTAACGCAAAATCCATTACTAACCTTAGTGTTACATTTGTTGTACCGCCTACAATTATTCACATATCATTACTTTTCTCGCAGAATATGAAAGATATGTGGATGAAATCTTTTTTAATTTCTTATATAAAATCTCATTAACTGTAAACATTTTCTAGTTTAATGGTATTATTATAATTGTAATTAACAAATGAAATTGAAAAAACGGTGTCTTTTTCGAATAAATTTATTTTTATGCAAACTATACAAGGATTTTTTAATGTACATTTATTTATAACGGTTTGGCGGTCACACTCAATACGAATCCGACGTTAGTTTTACCAAATTTAAAATGGCTTAATTGAATTTATTCAATATTTCTTCTCACGTATAAAAAATAGTCGCGGAAAAAATCAAATTTTGTATATATAAAAGTTAAGGACATTTGGATTAATATAATTTTGTTTCAAACAGAAACGAACATTATTTCTTCTAGAAAAATCTTCGTAAATAATATTGTTCCAAATAATAGATAATAAATAGTTACATTTACCTTACTATTTTTTTTCATGTATATTCATAATCCCCGTTTAATATCACCTATGTCAATATACCAAAATTCCGATTCGTTGAATTTCAGCAGATAATTTATCAATGCTGTGAAAATTATTGTGACTTAAACACCAATAAACACTTGTGTTACGTAAGGAGACGTCGTTTTCTTTCGCTTCGTTTGCCCGGACATTTGTAATAAAATCCATGACTCATGTAATTCTTAAATTCAGTGCAAGTGGGTAGACTGTCACTGTCATTTTTTAAACAAAATCTCACAGTCGAACATACACCTACGTGCGCACCAGAGACATTCAATGCCGGTTTACCGAGGTCTGTGGTTTTAGCTTTTATGTACCGAATGAAAAGCATTCGATGTAAATTGTATTAAAGATTATTGCGGTTAAGGCAATTAAAGCAAACATTACTCATATTAGTAAGAAACAGCTGATTTAACATATGCATATGAAACTATTTCTATTCAAGTGTTGTTTCAAATATTTTGATACAAATTAAATTTTTTATTTCATACGAATTGTGATAAAGAAATAATTTATAATTGGAATAATTCAGTGAAAATTACGATAATACCATAATTGGATGTTATTTTATACCATGTAGATTACACTGTTAAAAATGCCATGATACTAATGCTTAATAATTTTTATCAGTCTGTGTATTATGTTGTTCTTGTTGTTTATGTTAAAAAAATGATGCGCTTAAAACACCAAATCAAAGCACAGTAAATGGATCTACGGGAAATGTCTGATACATTTTATTTGGAAATAAGAATAGCTATTCGCGAACGGACAGAATTGCTAATAAGTAAAATCCAACAATTTATCGAGAAATGTATAAAGAATATGTTTTTTAAACCGATCGGCGACGATATTTTGAAAAAGTTCTCGAAAACGAACCCTGAATACATACAAAAACCATGGACCTAAGAATATTCTTCAAAAACAAACTATATTGAATAAAGCATATTAAAAACTGACTATCGACCCCATCGATAAGTCGAAACTTACTTCGAACATAATTTTCCCGCGTTGATCTTTAAAATTAAGTACATCTTACTTAAAATTAAGTAAATTGATTGTACTAAAAGGCATACTTCTGTATACCTGAGGAATTCACACACGTTCGTGAATTAGCACAGGAAATCCCCACTATTGTCCTTTTTTTGCAAATAGATATGCATAGGTCAAAACAAGGAGAACACCGGGGATTCCCTGCTTGAATTAATGAACCGGGTTGTACCCCCATTGGGGTGTGCAATGGCGTAGGGAAAACCCACCGAAGTGGGAAAAACCTGAACCGGGTCCGGATAATGTTGATATGTCGATAAATGCAACATTTTTTTAAATAGGTTGGAAAATTGGGTGATAAAATTAAAAATATTCTTAATTCTCGGTGATTTTTTCACATATGTTTAAAAGACAAAAAAGTAACATGAAAAAGAGATAAAATATATAAATTTTCCTTCAGACCACGTTTTTTTTGTCACATTTGTAATTGTACTCATTTATCTCACCACATTTTTGGGTTGATTGTAAACTTGCGCTATATTTTTATATGTTCCATAAACTAACATAGAGTAGGTTTTAATTTATTTGTGGAGTTATGCCTAGTGTTACTCGAAGAAACTTTTATCTTAACCCATTAAGGCCTAAACGGACATTTATTGGACATCTTTTTCGGCAGCATTGTTAACGTTGATTGAAAAATAATTTTTCCGAAAATTTAGTGTTTTCTTGCAATAAATTGTTTATAACAATTCAGACTTTCATTTAATTAAAAAAATAAGATCACCATCGGAGAGAGGATGAAATTCTGCTTAAAAAACCTTTACCCCTATTTTTTTTAGACAACTTTAAAAGACTGTCTGCCGAAAAAGTTGTCGGAAAAATGTCCGTTTAGGCCTTAATGGGTTAAAACACTACTAATTAATAATCTGTTTTTTAGATCACTTGTAGATGTAAGGAATTTCTAGGTGTTTTTAGAAGTTTTTAAATTTATTAAATGGAAATACAGTTTCACTCAAGTTTAATAAACTTTTTTTATTTGTGCATGAGAAAAATTGATATGATGTTTTAAAAACTGATTGTGTATTCGTGAACGAAATCGTCAACTTCTCAATTTTGTGAACATTTAGACATTGATATAAAATGATGGTTTAAAAAATATCTTTTTTACTGTTGTTACATGTATACTCGTATTACTACAAACATAATTCTAATTAATAAGTGGGATTTTTAAAACTCGCTCCTTTTTGTATAACTATTAACACGAACTCATACTTGTTATTAAGTCATGCCGTACCCTAGGGTGTAATTATACACAATATTATTTTAAATGTTGTATATTGCATTACCTATTTAAAATCCTACACTTAACACGCATTATTATTCGATATTAGTATTAAATATTCATCAATATAATGGAACATTACATAAATTAAGACAACTGCATTAAGCAACGTTAGTACTACGCCATTATTAAATTAATTAATTTCCCGTAATGGAGTATTATTTAAAACATCATGTAAAAATCATTGAAAACGAGAGAGTGAAATAATTTGCAATGAATTATGTTTCAGAACGACCTTGGTGTTGCTATCTCTGGTTTTTACTTCTCTCGCGGTTTCACCGGGATCTCGGCAATTCGACATTAATGGTAAGTAGTTTACGGTATGAATATTAAGAAGAAATAAATGGTTATTAATCGTATATTATCGATTCAAAAGCAAAGCGTTTTCGAAAATCATGCGAAACAATATTACACATGCGTATAATTAGATACTTGCGACACATATGCTAAACTAGCACAGCAATTAATCAAAAAAGGTGTACACTTTCCTTTGTTTAAAGGAAATCTTAGTTAAGACTCTTGCACTAAGAACAAAATCCATAGTTAAATAGACTATATCACACAGTTGGAAAAATGTAGTTAAAACTACTATGAAAAATAGTTAAATTTACCACTTTCGTAGTTGATTTTACAATAATTTTGTTACGCCAACTACGTCTTCATAGTTAAAAATCAACTATGTAGAATGATTTAAATAAATATGACAAATATAGTTAAAATAACTATAATATAGTGCAGTTCTCATTTCACACTATGTCTCGTAGTAAATCTTAATATTTACTATTATTCATATTTAAAGTTTGTATTTACTATAAATCCATAGTAAAAGCTGCCGCACTCCATGGGTTTTCATGCCGCCAGATGGCGACGCGACGTTCGCAGCTTTTTTCTTCGAGCCCGTGGCTCCCGTTATTGAAGTGGATTTTCATTGGTCGTAAGAAGGACCGTCGGGCATCAAGATATGATAATACATAATCCATGTCGTATACGCACGTGTATATATAAACTAGTTACACGACATTGAAATTTGTGTTTATAATCGCATTGCATAATACATTTTTTAACAGGCTAGAGTGTGACATTCACAAACTTAGCGCAGTATTGATTTTTTGTTTTTCTCTTTGTTTCCTTATTTATCTTAAACAAAGAACCATGGAAGAAAAGTGGACTTTACATATGCTATCATATATATATAGTTTACAAATATTTTTAAAAAGTAAATATTGACTCCTTTCCATATTTTTTATGACAATTTCGTATACAATTTCTCTCAGTGAACGTAGTAATTTTCTGAAATAATTATTTTAAAATAGTTGAGTCTATTTGTCTATTATGATAAGTAGCACTTTTTTCATTTCAACTACTTTTTTTTCCGAGTGCGGGTAAAATTTAGATAATTTTGCAATCATATCAATGAATTTTTTTCAAAACATCTCAATGGTGTCATTCTTTATTATAAAAATATATTTTATTCACAGAATTATTTTCATTTTTAATATCTGACTAAATATAGGTAAATAAAGGCAGTGAAAAGTAGTTTTAATGTTATATTCGCTACCTGTCATGCAGATGAATTTTCGTTTATTGCGTAGACATTCGAAGCGAGACCAAAACTTTCACAACATTCATAAACCGCAAAATTTGTTTGGCACATTTTAACTACATTACAGCATCTTATTGTGTTTTGTAATCAACTTACACTTATCGTTCCTTTTCACAAAATCATACCATGCGGGCACATTTCTGCAATATTCAGGTATAGTGATTAGGGAAGAACATTAAAATTTTACTTCACTCGTGACATCAAAATAATGTATTTAATGACAAATTTCGAAAGTAAATTTAATCTCCCTAAAGACTACATAAAGTTAATTGCAGAAAAACTATACTGAATTTTGTTATTTTCTATAATATTTTTATTCTGTCTTGCAGAGACCCGTTAATTTGAAAGTAGGAACCATTTCTTCCGTTTGAAGGTGTAATAGCATAATTATTCATTTATCAAACTTACAATCTGAAAACGTGAAAGGAAAAACGGAAATTTATTACAAAATAGAAAATTCCCTAATCAATTATACCTGTAAATAAACTTACGCAGCTTTGTTTTGCATTTATATTTTTAATACTTGATTAGTACAGATTATTTATTTATAATAATTTAAAATCATATACATATTTTCCGAGATTTACAATTAATTTGAATCAGGTAGCCTCAACCGGTACCGTTATACGTATAATTATAAATAAAAAGTTTGCAAATATCATAATAAAAAATCTAAAATCACGAACCGCAAGAAAAAATTAAGTAGTTGCTTATGAATATCCCTGTTGATTTAAAAAGTTATCGATATACAGATAATAATGTTTACTAAATAAAGTATAAACTTTGCATTATATATATCCACATATTTATTATAAAATTGCTTTAAAAGTATTTAACTATGGGGCTACCGGGCAGCAAAACCGAATAATTTCTATAAAAGTTTTGCTATTTTGGTTCGAAATTGAATCTAAAGATAAATACAATTCATAACATTTTAGTTTTAAGTCAAATTTATATACCAGATTCCTAATCATTAATAAAATTTCGCTAAAAGGTTGATTGCACAATATTGAAATCAGGCACATAGAGAGAAAAAAAGATTTCATGGAAGAATAAAAAAAACGCTGAAGGATAGAAAAATTAACAACGTTTAAAGTTTTTATTGACATTAATTTTAAAATTCAGAATTATCTAAAATATACCGCACAAATTTACTATACCGAGAGATTATTTTCATTTGAACAATCTATATTGACATGTATTTTACTATTCACGAATATTTTATGTAATGTCTACATTACTCCGGCAGTTTTGAGATTATGTAATCTACTACACTTTGAACGATCGGAAAATATTAAACACAACAATATAATCATCTTGTTTACTACATACATAGTAAATTTAACTATTTTTTTGTTATTCCGTGTTAAATATTGTCAAAAATTATTATTTTTGCTAAAAAATAAAGGCATTGCACCTTAACAAAAATGTTGATATTACTACATTTAGTATTACAGAACAGTAAATAACTAAACAAAAATTGGCATACGATCTTGTAGTTTATAAAAACTAAACGATTTAGCACGAAAAATGTGACAATCTTAATTTTGACTTTACGCCCTAAATATGATAATAATTATTTATTAAACAACATTCCAGCAAACGTTGATGACGAATAGTGATCAGATGTAATGTTATCGATTATAATATGGAAATTAATAGTAATTTAAGGAAAGTATTACTTAAAAAATTTACAAAATTAATAACAATAATGGAAATAAATATTTGGTAACTTATCTCGTTAAGTTTTAAACTTCTTTTCATTTTTAAATAATTTTCGGCCGCCATTCCTTATAATTTATGAGTGTGACAAAAATCTGGATTTATCGTTTATAATCTAAAATTTATCGTACTTTTCTCCTCTATATTTAGAAGAATGCGATTGGAAGATAAAACTTTACAAAAACTTGGCGATTATTTCACAAAATCCGGATTTTTCAGCAATAAATGTACCATATGGGTTGAAAATTCAGTGTCGTCGGATTTTTAATTTTAAAACCTTGGCAATAAACTTTTGAAAATGATTTTCGAGTTTTCTGGGAATAACGACTTAAAATAATAAATTTCTTAAGGAAATATATTTGTTATTGTGTTTTGTACCGATCATCACGAATCCGACGTCAAATTTTCGAAATTCGAAATGGCAAATCCGGATGCTAGACAATTGTCTTAAAAATATGTCTATCATCATAGAAAAGCTACAACAGATATATTTTCAGATCAAATTTATTATTTTAAATCGTTATAAGTTAAATATAAGAATTGGGATTCAAATTTTAGGCTTTAGGCAGCCATATTGGATGTCTTTGTTTTGAAATTAAATTTTTCCTTCCATTAGTTTCTGAAATTTAGGATCTGAGGACGTGAAATTTTGACTTTAAAATGATCTCCGAATTCGGTACCAAATTGTTGATAAAAAAACTGCAAAAAAAAATTTCGGCTATAACTACTACGTTCAGATTTATTTTCACGTTGACAACCATTCGGGGATGAGAGCCGAAAAGTGTCAATAAAATTGGTCGATTGGGTCTTAATAAGTTATATTTAATGAACAATATCTAAATGAATCTATTTCATTACATTTCTAATTAAAAAAACAAATTTTTTATATTAAATGTCCATTAAATCTATAAACGGTACCGGTAGTTAAATATTTTCAACTAAATATTAAAAATTTTGTAGCAAATAATTAATTTTCTTAAACAACTAAATTTCGGGATAATTTCAAGAAACTTTCAGGAATAGAAAAAGAAATTCAAATATGAGTTTCATTGTCTGATATAATAAGCACATTGTTTAGTTCATAATTTACAGTACCGCAGCGTAACTAAATCAATACAGCTAAAGAAATTTTCTTGAACAAGTACACAATTAATTACGCAACAACGTGTAACACGGAGAAACGAAGTTAAAATATTAGATAATAGAACGAACATTTTTTTCTAAAAATTTCGTAACGTTTACACAGAAGTTCATTTCAGTAAAAAGTGACAAAAACTGAGGCTATTAAAAAAATTGTTTGAATTAATGTCTAGTTTAACACTCGTAAACCATTGCTTTCATCTGTAATGTATAAAGCGTCGGAGGTAATATACCTCTTAATAGTAGTAGCGATCTATTAGTTAACGCAGGTAAGAATTTACCTATATACCAATTTACCTGCGTACGTTTCCTACGTGTCTTAGTGCATAGCGACCGCATTCTAAATTAGTTAAAAGCGAATCTCTATTGCACGTACAACGCACTCGTCTTGTTAACGCAATCGGTGCGTTTATTTCTCGTGAGTGTTATGCATGCTTGAATTTCACTGATTTTCATCTGCATTTTACGTTCGTTCACTATGACAGACATGATTTCCATTCCACCTGAGATTAGGAGTTAACAACCTCGTCTAGTACCCTTTTATGATGACATTACAGATTTTAAAATAATAAATGTAGCTTAGTGCAATTTATAAAAAAATTCGATTTTTTCTGTATCGAGAAAATCAGTGACAGGGCTTTACATAACTGTCAAAAAAATGAGTGACAATTTCTGTAAATAGTTCAAGAAAATGTCGGCAAGTATTTTGGTTTCAATAGTTGTCACTGAGTTCAGTATAAAATTTAAACTAAAACTTAGAGTAAAATTTTTCACTTTTAGTAGCATTACATTTTAATATTTTCATGCAGTAACGTAGGAAATGTAATATTTAGGATATTACAAGTAAAAAAGATAACCATTACGACAACAAAGTCCATCAGAATATAAGATTTAAATATATCACACTTGTTAGTTTTATCTGCAAAAGTTGTTTTGGGAAACTCGTTAAATTTGTAAACATCACTACTATATTTTAAAATAACCACATTGTGTTTGTTGAAATGGACCGGGTGACTTGCAAACATTCTTTTTAGTTTTTTTAATTTTACAAAAATATTCTCTTAACTTAAGTATGTTATTTTTGGGGATATGACTCTTAACCTTTTCGGTACCAAAAGTCTGAAATTTTACGTAATTTTCAGTACCGTAACTAGTGTTCCAAACGCCATTAAAAAAATTAAATAAATCTTGATCCAGAGTTTTGGACTTTCTGTTTCAAATTCAATGGTCAGAATTAGGGGTGCAGGTCGGAAAATCGACAAATCAAAAAGCCGATAGGTCAAAAAAATGACAGTCAAAAAAACGGCACTTCAAAAAATGATAGGCCGCTTGCCGATGTGTCATTTTTTTATTAGTCGGCTTTTTGACTGTCGGTTTTTCGACTGTCGGCTTTATGACTGTCGGTTTTTAAACCTGTCGGCTTTTTGAATTTTCTGTTTTTATACCCGTACCCAAAAATAGCGGATCATTTAAAAAATAAAAGAAATTTTAATTAAGAGTTTATTGACCGGCGAATAATCGTGATAATAATTTATTGCTTTGTGTACAATTTTTTTACTTTTTTGAAGAGGGCCATCATTCCTGGCCGAAAATTTAATTTAAAATTCACAAAAATTTAAAAATCTCATTTTTTTGTCCCTTCGTTTGTTTAAAATTACTCTTTATTTTATCACTCACATTTAATTTTAACTTCATAACATACCAAAACTTAATATAAAATGTATTTAAAAAAATGGTGTTGAACATCATTTTTCAAAAATTTCACCAGGCCATTCGAAACAGCGACCTTAAAACTAGTCGGATATGGATGTGTCTATTTAAAAAAAAATGTTTATAAATAAAACGATGCTAAAATCCATGTGCGAATTGTGCACGTTTGGTAGTTAAAGGGTTAAGAATTAAAACACAGTTTCGTAATTTTATTTTTTTAAGTTAAAAAGTACATCTAAGACAGATCTCTTTTCAAATGTACTAATTTTTCATTTCACTTTGTTTTTAAATATTTATCATTCGAATTTTTGCCATAAAGTTTATTTTTATCTTTAGATTCATATTTTATCTAATACTGTGCAGAAAATATATAAAGATTTTCTCTCGTATCGTAAGGTATTTTACTATGTAACCATAATCGAATAGCATTATCGTAAAATATGATAAAATCTTCTTAAAATCTGGATTATCCAACAGTTAGTAATTTTATAAATAAATACCTTGTAATATTAACCACAAAACAGTCTAATCTATAGAAGAACATATTTTTTATATACAGAATTGATATTGATCAGGCGGTAGAAAAAGAAAACAACATAGCAGGAAGAACAGAAAACAATTTCAATACTTACTTTCTATTTTAAATTTGGAACTTGGTTGTATTTATACAAAATAAGTATAATAATACTTATCAGAATCTACTATCTTGATCTTTAATACGTTTAGATATTAAAATCCAAAGAGTTTTACATATTAAATAGAATTGATTCATATAAATCCATGCAATTTAAAAAGTAATGTCCAATACATTTTTTGATATATTGTGTTAAAAAAAGTAATGTGAATATAATTACTTAATATGACAGGCTATTGCATATAACAATTACATATAAATATTTCTTATTTCTAAGAAAAAGAATGAACAAAAAAAAAAATTTAGAATTCGTGAAAAATGTGTAATTTTTTTAGTGTAACGTGAAACCGACCTGAATTTTGAGGTTTCGCATTATATTTAAGAGTGACTCGAAATTATTCTGTTCATTTTTTTCATTACAGAATACGTATATGGAGTGGACCATGACCTGCAAGCGAGAGCACGTGCAGCAATCGAGGCTGAAAGATTCACGTTGCAAACGAAGAGGTAAATTTTTCTTTTTAAACTCTAATCTTCCCTTTTTTTATTGTTTGAATGAAATAAATCTCGAATTTAATTGTACTCCAATTGTTAGCTACGGTACAAAAATATATGATAAAAAATCCGCGTTCATCGTTCTCAATCGCGTTGAATGCTCTTGACTAAATTAAGTACTTCCTTGAAAATATTCGTGCTACAAAAATTTCTTTATAGAATATCTTCACATTTTTTCGATAACATATAGAAGAAGGGAATCTTTTAAATCGTTATAAATTTCATGTCAAGCCAATATCGTTTATATTTTGAAAGTTATGATTTAGAATAATTTACTGCCCTTATGGCAGAGAAATTGTGGCTTCAACTACTTAAGAGGAATACAAATATAATTTCAAATTATATTAATTATTAGTTATTTTCTGTGTGTGTGTGGTGGCAACAATATCCGGTCGTTTAGTAAAACGTTAATGTGTAGCTTAGGGGCCTAATAGCCTTATTTGAAAGATACTGATTAATCTAATTAACGCAATTAATGCCAGCAAAGAGTTAAGCAATACAGTTCCACTTCGTAAGCATCTATCACGATAGTAAACCAGTTGCTAAATCTTTTTATACAGGAGAAATCCGGTGGACATATCTAAGCATACTTTACAATGTTTAGCAAAATTTTAATGACAGTAAGTCTATGCATTTATGTTAATCAACTGTGCATTAAACTGATAGTGTTATTTTACGTCCATTCCATTTATTTATTCAGTCAAAAACTGAAACATAGTGTGACTCGAAAATGTGGATATGAAATATCCGAAAACAGACATCATGATCGTTGGCTGTGAATTTTCGAGGATGTCAAATAATCTGTCATGTTTCCGAACCATTTGACGATAAATGAAATGCTACTAATCATCATCAGATCAAATATAATCCATCAACTGGTGTATTTAGTTGTTCTTTAGAAATGTTTTTTAGGTGACACTTTTTTCAAAGTAACGAAATTTTGACACTTTTTGTGATTTTTAATGCTGACAAAAAATTGACAAAGTTGTTTTGGCCACTATCAATTCTGAATGTTTTTTATCATTAATATTGAATGAGTTCTGTCAAAACTAAATAAATGTATTTTCATATATTAGAAGTAAGACTGACCAGTACTTACTTTTATTTCGAACTTTTACATTAAAGATCATACGTAAAACTTTATGTTTTTGTATATTTCAACATTTTGGATCATCTATCATTCAAATGAATTCAAACGTAGCAAATCGATAAAAATTCTATGTAGAATATTATCAACTCCTCTGGTATTATATTTAATACCTATAAATTATTTACACTTCGTGTTTCTGAATCACAAATACAATAATTTGTATTTCTAAATCAAATGAACCGAGAAAATCAACAATTTTGAACCTAAAATACCAAGTACATAACTGAAGACTATAACATACATTTTAGTACATAATAAGTATACAAGAGATGATCATGACTACCTTTCTATAGTAAGTATCGATCATTGGTGGTTGGTATGATCCTTCGAAGAATCAATGTCTCTTTGAAGGTCTGCTTAGCATTTACAACTTCGCGGAACGAAGTGATTAAATTGACTCTACGAAAGGGAACGTCATGACCTTAGATCTTTCGTTGAAGATGAACACAAATCGATCCTTCAATATATTACATTCGACAATTGAAATCCATTTATATCGTCAAAATTACGAGTTTAAAAAAAATAGCAACCTGAATTGTAAGCCTAAAAAAAATATAATCGTATAATATAAATACAAATATATTAAAAAACTAAATATAACAAAGGTAGTTAAGGTTACTATATGTATAAAATGTTTTATTGTCGTAACTAAATTAAATTTAGCTAAACTAAATATCGGTATTTAATATAACATTCTCGAATTAAAGTTAATCCATTAATTTTCATTTATAAGGCGTACAAGTAGACGATCATGACTAGGACTAATATAATTCAGAAAGTAAAATTCAATTTCATATTGTAGGTTATTTGATTATGTGTCTTAATGATTCTGAATGCTAATTTTTAATTATGTTTCTTTTCAAATTGATAATATACCAAACAAATTTTTAGTGAATTTGATTACTCCTAAACTAATCAGCATAGTTCAGTACATCCTAGATTTCAGTAGTAACAGAACTATCCTAGAGTATTTAAAATAATTACGTAAGTAGTTAGTAGAATTAATTGTGAAGTTAACTGACTAAATTAAACAAAAATATTCAACTCAACTGCAAATATTAATAAATTTAACTACTGAATATTAATTTAAATAAAAATATTGAAATTAATTAATTTACGGTAATTAACTATCTAAAAATGTAAGAAAGGAACATTAGTTGAATTTTTCAGAAAGATTTTTTTAGCGTACCGCACTGCACTCCATCGATAGTGACATTTGATTTTCTACAAGTGATTTTTCAATCCATGAATAACTAAATGCTCACGAGAGAAAATAATAAAACAAACCCATCATAGAAAACGGAAGACCGATTATCAGATATAATAATAATAGATTTACTAAGATTAAATGTTGCAGATGACAGAATGCTACTTTCACGAATCAGAATTTTAACTAGTACCATATATAATAATTAGTTTTGCTAGGGTACGAGGTCATTTTCATGTTTACACATATAAGGTCATGTAGGGTTAAGTTAGATTTCACTGCACTGACTTCATGATGGACTGAAAACCAAGATTCGTAGCTAAGTATTTTGTATTAAATGGCAGTAGTAATAGTAATAATGGTAAATAGCTTTTTAAAATTGTTTCGTATATCTAATTACATAATTGCAGCGTTGAATAGTGATAACTAGTAAAAGGAATATATTTATATCGTTACATTTATCGTTGCATTTTCGAATACCAGAATTTAACTGCTTTTAAAAATTTTATATTTAACTTTTACATAAGTTTGGTGTTATTGATGATTTAAGTTTGTTTTTTATCCTAGAGATGATGTAATTTATGTGTTTTCCAATTTGAAACTGTAATATCATTTTAAAAGTTTACTTACCTATATGAAGTGAGATAAGTAATTATCAGAACCTTTTACTTTCGTGATATATTATTTTGGTCCGAATTTACATCAACATAAATTAATTTTATTACTTCTGGTACAAATACCATCAATAAAGATTTGAATAATGTTTTTCGGGCACATTAACCACATTAAAAAATAGAATCATTATAAAATAATAAAGACTATAAAAGTAGATAATCCGAATATATAATCTAGCAAAATAACTATAAATAATATATTGTAAATGTCAAAAACTCTGAATTTATTATTGATGAATATCGTCGCTAATAACCTTGTAGTTGATGCGATGTTAAAGAACAAATAAAAAAAACAAATATACTGTAATATTATATAAATCTTAATTGAAATTCTTTATTATTTTTAATTTATTATATTTGTTAGGCAAAATCGAAATATTAGAAACCTATAAAATAATAAACAAAATAAGGATTCACGTCTACATATTTAAATATTACGAAAGTATTGTAAAGTCTAGATAAAATACTCTGTAAAAATCACCCTACTTAAGAACTAAATTGAATTAATACGCCGACTCATTGGTATCATAATTTTAGTACATTTATTTAAACGTAATTCAATTAGGATAAAAATTAAAAAATACAATTTAACGCCTATACATTAAATATGAAAATAAGATTTATTTTAATACGTATAGGCATTTGAAATAATTTAATTTTAAATTTCCGTGGGCCCATGAGTAATCTGGTTTAAAAGGAGCGCATTTATATTTCATGTTAATTTATTTCGGTTGCAATTCTAAATCACAAAATTTGTTATCAGTAATTGGTACATAAAATACTGATATTCCTAAAATGACTAAATATATTAAAATTTCGTAAATAGCTATAAAATATAAGTATCTTGTTTACCTTTATTAGTATTCCATCGGAAATTAGGAAAGGACACGCAGTTTTGACAAAAATCCGCATATTTTTATTCGGTTTGACCACTTTATTTTACATATTAATTTTCATGTAGAGAGTTTAATGATTCATACAAAATATTTAATTATTTTTGTAATTACGCAGATATTCGTTTATTTCTAAAAATGTATGTACTTATTTTTAGAAAAGTAATAATACTTCCAGTAAAAATGATGATGCTGCCCTTATTAAGCTTAGAATGCAAGTTCATTAAAAATCGGCCGATTTCCTTCTTTATGTATATAGTAAACAAAAGTAGCCATCGTAAAATAAATATTTTTCAATGCTATTAATGTATATAAAACTATCTAGAATGAAATTCGATTTTAATTACGTATAACCTTCTTTAACAGATCATTTAAACCCGTTAATGCCCAGAATTCCATAACATGTTACCATAAGAGAACACTAACTTCAAATTTTTGCTAGTTTTTGACGGTGCTGTTTTACAATCTGAGGTTAACTTTATGCTACGAACAAGAGATTTGTCGATATGCCGTCGAAATACGAAAAACGTAGGAAATTATAACTTTTGATTCGAAAGAATTTAATATTTTTGTAAGAAATCGTTGCTCATAATTTTAAAATTAAAAATGGCAGATTCATAATAGTAATCTTAACTGAGAAAACGTATATAGAATGTTAGATTTTGTTTGTGTAAAGTAAATAGAAGTAATAATTACGCATACATAAACGTTATTTTTACCATGAAGTTGGGGTGCGGGTCGAAAAACGGGCAAATCAAAAAGACGACAGGTAAAAAAACCGTAAGTCATAAAGCTAACTGTCGGAAAACCGACAGTCAAAAAGCCAACCCATAAAAAAATAGACACATCGACAAGCGGACAGTAATTTTTGAATTGTCGGTTTTTTTCCCCGCACACTGAATTCGTTGTTAGAATTTCAAAATTCAAAATGGCGGTTGATGTGTGACTGACATACTTGACAGGGTATCTGTTCTATTAAAAGTGTACTAAAATGAGTATATATATATATATATTCCTGGAGGGGAAGATTATGATCATGACATTGATGTTTTTAATTCAAATATGGCGGAGAAACTCTTAGAAAACTGATTAGTGATGCAACAAAAATATCCGATTCTAAGGTTTTATATATTATTTCGGACGCCAACTATGAATCTGTGACCTAATTTTAAAAACTCCAAATGGTGGCTCAAAATACGACGGATTTAATTGCACAAATACATCCGTTCTGGATAAAAACTCATGAACTTGACTGCAAATGGGCATGGCTCTAGCTAGCGCCACATATATTTTCTACTGGGGGTATTTGCGTGCATTTTGGAACAGTGATTACGAATCTTAGTTCGTCATTTTGCAACCGAAAATTGCGGCGCAGATATATCGGACGCACCTCGACAGAGACGTGTATGGGCATAATGCATAAAAAACATTAATGTTTTTGTTATTTGATATACTGATTACGATTCTGAGTTCGAAATTGAAAACTTAAGAAAGATTGTAATATTCGAGTTACTCGTATACAAGTACAACACGTGTAAACACTTATTACGGAAAGGTATTATTAATTTATAAAAGTAAGTTTCTCATATTTTTTTATAACTAGTTAAGTGTTATTGTCCACCACATTTGAACGTTCTGAAGTTAATTTAACGAATTTACATTCGCCATCATTGTACCGTAATACGTGTAAATACTCAATTTTATGTGTTTTATCCAGTACACATATATATATGTGTATATGTATATATATATGTATACGTATATATATATATATATGAGCAATTCTCTGAAAATTTTAATATTTCGATATAAAAAAAATTAAAACAAAAAATTAATTGCACACTTACCGCACTTATTCCACTACGTTTCTACACTTATAAAAAGTAAGAAAAATGGTGTGCCAATTGTTTTTTTACAAAGTATATGTTAAAATATACTTTTTATTGAAAAATAATTTTTTTAAAGCAAAAAAGCTAAAACTAATGATAATAATTCATTGGAATCGCTTCGATACCTTTGAAAAACACTTAGTATATTTATAGTATATTATCACAGTAGAGTGGAAGAAATAGCCAACTGCATCACTTGAATAGAAAGAGTGAAATATGCAAAAATGTTTTATAGCAAAATTTTAACCAAATGATAAAATTTTCAGAAACAATTTGTTATTCAATATATTATTTTTTGTTGATTTCGATGATCTCACTCTTAATATAAACACTGTAATACATTCAAAGCAAGTAGCCGTTTGATTTTTCGACAGTTTTCGTACAATATTTTTTTTTTCATTTTAAAAGTTTCGTTTCTCACTTGGAACGTCAAATTTGACATATTACCAAATGATATATTATCCAAAACAGGCTTAAGAAAAATTGGCAATACCTTACAGATGTTTCTAGTCAGTCGTCAGGACGTGCTGATAAAAAATGATGATTTTTTAATCCATTGGCGCAACGACGTAACACTCCGATATTGACTGAGTTCTAAGCGAGGCACGCACAGATGGGTTTTGTTCCTTGTTAAATGAAGAATACAACCCCGTAAAACAAAATATTGAAATCACAAAGTATTTTTTTTAACGTTGAAATTAATAAATAAAATATAATTTTTGAAAAACGCAGTTACACTCACTTATTCGCGTTTTTTTCGTTTTCTATAAGAGGCACATGTCTGAATAGCATATTTTTACAAACGTCTATCATCTATGAAGATGTTATGCAAGCACGAACTTAATTGAGCACAAGTATTCTTTTTTATAATCACTTAAAAAATTAATTTTCATCGAGTTCGCAGTGAAATAGTTGAAAAATGTCATATTACACGTGTTTTTCGTTATGGTATTGGGCAACTGGTCCACTAAAAAGTATCATGCCATATGTTTCTTGGTTAGTTTTAAGTATCACCATAGGTATAAGTCGATAAAAGTTTTAATTTCATAGTTAAATTGGCCAGTCCGCTGAATATTAAAATTTTCAGAGAATTGCTCATATCTGAAAATGGGCATTTTTAGTTTGATTTTTTATTTTGAAATTCTAACAACAAATCCGTGATGTAAAGTAACCCTAACTACATATTAGTTATTATTTACAGTTACTTTACAAAAAGAAAACACCAAGAAATCTAATTTTGTAAATTTTCTGAATTAAACCCGTCATTATGAGTTTTGAAATTACGCCTCTTGGAATTTATAGTACAAGTCTTTATTCCATCCAATCTACGGTTTTAACTAGATTGAACAATGTTTTTGTTTACAAATTTAAGATTCTTCCGAATAAAAATAAAAAATTTAGAAAAGAGCCCACTCAAAGACTATGTTCAAATAAATATTGTTACACTTACAATGATGGAAATACTATTCAATTATAATGAATATATTTTTTTTCATAACTCCGTCTACTCAATGTAACCATTGTTAATTTATAGAGTACTTATTTGGAGGTAGTCATAAAATCTTAAGTTTCATGTTCGAAGCATTATTTAAGGCAATGCAACATCCCGAGTAGAAATTTATTAGGGCCCTGATCAGGGCCTGACCAAAAGCGTTACACCCTTATCAGGGCCTGAATAATTTTCTACTCGGGATAATACTAGAAAAATAATAATTATTTTGAAACATTTACGTAAAAATTGTTTCCTAACTGGCCGTTTTTTTTTGAAATCCACCTTATACATACTTCAATCACTTCAGAGTCTGATCAGATTATGAATGAGCTGCAGATTGGTTTACGAGTCTCAGAGAAAAAACAGTTGAATGAATTTCGATAAAAAATTGATGAAATCGGGCACATCTAAAAGTGACTCAAATCAGATCACTTTTTTGAAACAACGGTAGATATTAAAAGAGGTATGAAATTGGCTGATATTTATATTTATATTTTATCATTTCAATCCTTTTAAGACTAAGTTAAAATGATTATTTATTTATACTTAATCTTTTAAAACAAACCTCAATAAGAATTATGAAGTTTTTAGGAAAATCGGGAATAATGCTCCCCCAATTCCACGACATCCATTAAAAAAACGCTGAAAATTCTGAAAGGAAAAACACGAAACTTATAATGGAAGTTCGAATGCGAACACTGATGACGTGTAAATTTGGGCAGCAAATTCATCTCGAACCATGCACTTTCTTTCTGAGAATCACTGGAATTTCTGCACATACAAATTACAAAATTCTTTGGCGAGCTATAGTTCACGAATTCCTGCTACAGAAACAATATAGAACATCAGTAATTAATTTAGGGACGAATTTAGTTGTTCACTTTTAAATCTAATTCGATGTGGTTTCTTATGGAGGCTGAGACCAAATTATCAAATAAAATCAGTATTATATTTTTGTTCGTTAAATCGACCGTTGGAAACATGATGGTTGTTTTGTGAAGGAGATGATTTTTTTAACAGATGGTGTCTAACTTCCGCAAATAACCCAGCGTATTGAATTTAACCATCAATGATAAAGTCTCGGAGCTCATTATCTTTGTGTTCTAGAGATTTGCATATAATTTCGTTACGTAGTAATTTTTTATTTTCAATTTGCAGCCATTTCAGCGTTCTCTTTTAATGTTGATGATACGAGATGAAATTGCTGCTAATATTTACAAGTTGTCAGTTTTCGTACTGGACTTTCTCGAGAACTATAGAAATTTTATAAGTTGTATGTGGTTTATTTCAGGATTTTAAGTATTTTTTAAATGGACATCCTAGAATAGGAGTGTAGTATTCCAAATTTTTCTAATCGTTTCCTAATTGATGTCGAGATTGTTTTGTAGTATTTCTGATTTAAAATGTTTAATTTTAAACAATATTGGTTAAAACAATAACATTCAATTACGAATGTGTAATTACTGACAAAAATAAAGGATTCGAACCTTATTCGAAAAAAAAAATAAATTTGTTAAAATTTAAATCAACTGTTTTTTAAGATAAGTTTAAGTATAACCAAATTGTTTCAATGTGAAGCTTATATTTTGCAGAAATAAAATTTTTAACGTTTTCACTAAAACTGACAAGTTTTCTGAAAATGTCCACTCTCCCAATTTGAAACTGAAAATTCACATATTCTCAGTAAACAGTCACTGATTGCTATAGTGAAAAAGGAGCCACTGAGAACCAGTGAAATTTCATTTGAACTGTTTTGGTCAGTGCGAAATTAAGTTTCTTTACCAGACAATAAAATTCAATCACTGTGTGAATCAGTGAAACTTTAAGTAGAATTTATTCGCCAACTCACTGTTTATGCAGTGAATATTATGAAAGTCACTAATCCAGCAGAGTATTCATTCACTGATTCAAATAGTCAGTTTTTTACCGTTTGGAATTGAGAGAGCATTATGTATTAACAATTAACAATCTCCATCAATGTTAGAAACGTTCAGCACTAACTAAAAAAATGTATGAACAAGATTCCAGGGAATTGGAGACTATCGTCGGTTAGTTTCCCATGCATGCGCATATTTCGGGAAAGTGAAAGCGCGCAATGCAACGAATCCTACGCTCATCAGACGGAGCCTGAAGAAAGACCTCTGACTTTTTCCTGGGACGTAGTCTTCCTTCCGGCAATTACGGCGTAATAGTGGTAACAACCGATCGACCAGGGACGAGGTCGATGAAAGGGGATAAAACCGGCAATGGTCGGACGATAAACGTTCCAGATTCGAAGATCGGTTACCGTATAGTCCGTCCTCGTACCACCGACCATGAAAGTAAAAGTCCCAAGTCGTTTGTGAGAAAAACGCTCCAGATAGAGAAAGAATGGTAACGATAAGTTCGTTGACAGGAAGAGATCACCGATTGCGGTTACGATCATTTTCCGGACAATTACAGAATTCCTAAGGAATGCATCGTCAAAATTAATCGAGGCGTTATATCAATTACGGAAATTGAGTACCCTAAAATGATTTGTGAAATTTTCCGTAAAATTTAGAAAGCCATATGTCTATAAAGGTAATATTAAAACTCGATTATTTAATACAAACAAAGGAGGGTACCATTTTTTTATTTAGGATTAAATTGATAAAAAATAACTCATTTCTAGAGTAGTGCTGAAGTGGAACATTTCTTATATATCATGTACGAAAAATGAAGAGGACATATCTCATAAATATCGAATACCATCCAGAATGTTGTTCTTATCGTCATTTTAACAAACACAGGTTAAAATTTTAACGTCGAGCGCCAGTGGTCAGATCGATGATACCCGCAGATTTTTTAGTACTGACAGTGATTGGCCTAAACTGCTTATGATCATCTACGGAATTGTTTGCTTAGAATTATGTCAATACTAACAAAATTGTTCGGATCGAATTAGGTCACAGTTACATCCACATCTACATATTACCGGAAAAATAAAGATCTTAGCAGATCACTCTAGATCACCTTAGATATTACAAGATCTCCAACATGATCTATTAAGGTCTAACGTTAGCTTTACTAAGATCTGACAAGGGATCTATGTAGTTGGAAATAACGAGATCTAATTTGACCTTATTAGATCCTATTTGATCACATGAAATCTCGGTTGATATCATTTTTGCGTGGAATCTCTTCTTACAATAGTATTCCTAGGAAAGCTCTCGAAGCGCCGCCTGTTGTTCGTTTACTGAACAGTAGCAAAAAAGGACCCTTTTAAAACGTACCATACTTGAACGCAAATGAAAGGACTTTTTACGAATCGAAAAACAACACATATAAAGTCTCATTTAATCTAAAAGTATTCCTTGCACGTTTTACAGAGTTGCAACGCAAAGATTCTCATTTTCAAGCATTTTAGTTGGCTGACCTCTTATCCCTAAAAGTTTGAAAAACAACTTTTAATTATGAGTACTTAGTTAGACATTTCATGCCGTATCTTTTTTCTTGCATGAATTTTGTTTTCCCAGTGCTCGAAAGTTTTTTGTTGCAGTAGGGTGCAAAGTGAAATGAGCTCTCCGTCAGTTGGAGCATTCATTCTTATGGTTAATACAGGGGCGCAAAATTGTATTTTGCGGCCTACTGCGTCAAACACGTTTGCATCTTACCATTTTCAAGCAAATCGCAAAATACTCCATTTTAATATTTATATTCAAATCGTGTTTAATCATATAAAACGAACAAAACATTCATGAACGCTGTAATATTAATCGTAGTAATTATTTATAAATAAGTATTAATTGATATTGCTGTAAATATTAAACTATTGATAAATAAACTCGAATGTGTAATAATTTCCACTTTTTACTGTAAGTTTGAATGTTTATTGAAATATTTCGAAAATTACTACTGCGAAAATTGATTCCAGTAACAATTTAAAATTGTCTGATCAAGAATTCGTAAAAAACACTTCAGAGTGAAACTAGGAAGAACATCATTGAGAAAATTATTATTATTAACACGCGGAAGAACTGTGTGCCGATCTAGTCCATCGGTCCACACGATATAGTTTGCAGAAAGTTTATTATCCGTGATATTGTAATTAATTACGTTTCTATATACTACCATCAGAAGGCATGTTAACATTGATTTGTTACCTTTTTTTCTTACAGAAACTAACAGGTAATTTTTTATGAACATGCAATAATACTAAAATCTATAAATATTTTTTTTCTCTGAATAATCTTTAATAATAAAATCATACAACAATGCATTATTAATTTATTAAATTTGCGGAACTGAATATGTTTAAATAATCATAACTGATAATTAAAAACTGGTAGTTCAGAACAAGCTTCCTTATGTTTCAATTTCGTAATATGAGGATCATAGTTTTTTTATAAAGGAACTCGGATAATCGTTTTATTTTGACGAATCCACATTAAAATTCTATTTTTATCATAGACTTAATGATGGTGTTAATTATTAATATTTTTTATAAGCATTGCATAAGTTAATATTATAACAACTTTAAGTGTAAAGAGAACTTACTATTTTTTTACAATGTTTGCTGTTTATCTGCTTGTCTAATGTCGAGATATTTTATTAAACATTTAAACAAAAGCCTCTTTTCGTGTCAAAATATGACATTCAGTAGAGTCCCGGTATAATTACGTACGCGCGCCGCTCTCTTTTTCCCCCACCTTGTGGACTGGGGCCTCAAAAAGGGCCTGGTGTGACGTCACGAACATAACGCGACTTGGGAGATGCCTTTCTCCCCTTCTTTTGGTAAATATAACGAAACGGGAGGGGAAATAGGGGCACCGAGTAAATATACGGTGACTCAACTGTAGTAACATTTCCAAGACAATATTTTTCACCGCTTCAAGATTTCTATACAAATAACATGGGTATTTTAAGGTGTAAAAAGGTCTAAATATTTGGTCAAAAATATATGGTATAATAGATAAAATATTACAGAAATATACATCTAATGCAAAAATGTAAAAGACAAAAAGTTCTAATTATAATTCTCAAATTACATTTATATAAATTCTTAATTTATTTGTCAGCATACCAAGGTCAGCTGTTCAAATAATAGTTTAGACCATGTTAGTTTAGTTTCGGTTACATTAGGTTAGGTTATGTTAGGTTATGTTTGGTAATGAACTCAAGTCTATTTCATATAATGGTAATCTGTAAATTTTTGCAATTATGTAATTGGCGCACAAAACAAACCTTCCCGGGGCGTCCTGCGGGGCTCCTGAAGACGTCCAAATGTTCTTTTGGGACATATTATCCTATTATCCTAAGACGGGCTTGTGTTGTTTGGGTACGTCATTAATATCGTTCAATTCTACGATACATTAAGGTCTTTGCATACATTATTTATGATAAAACTAATAATTTTGTTATTGGTTATTGTTTTAGACTTAAGCACAGTTTAATTTTTTTTTGTTTCGAATATTTTAATTTTTGGATATTTTTATTTTGGTTATTTGTGTTTTGAAATTTTTTTTCGCATAATGAATGCACATTTCATCTGTTAAAAGCATTCAGTATTCCTAAAACAGTTATTGTGGGTTTAAAATCTATTGAAATTAGTCTTCAGGTTAGGCATTTAACAAAAAAATTATTTTTTGTTCATATAGAAAAGAATTAAAAATTCAACTGATTATTCATCGGATAATTCTTTTGATTGATGGTCAAAAAATATGTTATTCATTTATATCACGTGTCTTTTGTAACAAGTATCTCATAAGATAAACATGAAATATAATATTTACAAATTATGCGCTTTGAACGTAACGGTCTCACCAATCTGTCTGTTTTCACTGACGATTTGCAGTGTTTTTATACGAACCATATTTCTTACACATTAAACTCTAATTCAGTTTAACTATCATGATAAATTCATCTTCTATTAAATGATACCAAACACAAATAAAAATTCATATTAAGAGTTTTTTAATCGTTTTAATTTTTAAAAACTTCTATACCACTAGAACGTCTATTATTACACAAAACTTGCTCTGATTTGTGAATTACGTACACCTTGATATTTACTTTCGCTTTATTTTTCTATTTTTCATTGTTTAAGTATTCACTTGATAAAAAGTATAAATCAATGCGAGGAATAAATACACGAAAAAAAGAAATAGCTGGAACTACTAAGTAGATAGTAGGATATAACACAGCCATTGTTTTTAGTTGATTTTACTATGAAAATAGTAACTTCAACAAATAAAGTAACCAACCATACTATTTAAATAGTAAAACCAACTAAAAAACACAGTTATACCAAAGCCTACTATTTAGATAGTGAAACCAGCCATTTGTTTTTTCGGGTGCAGGTCGAAAACCCGATAAATCAAAAAGCCGACAGGTAAAAAAACCGACAGTTATAAAGCCAAGAGTCAAACAGTTGACAATAAAAAAGCCGGCTTATAAAAAAATATAAAATAAAGTGTCGTTTTCTTTAGTGTCAGCTTTTTGATTGTCGATTTTTGATTAGTCGGCTTTTCGACCCGCACCCTTTTTTATTTGTACCATAATACACCTATAATACACACCATAACGTTTTGTATGTATAAGGACTTTTATTTTTAGGAACGGTGTATGGTGATTTTTTGCATATATTTAAATTTTAAAGGCTACTGAAAGTGCGCAAAAATGAGTTGAAAGACATTTTTTAGCCACATTTCTGATAGATAGGTAATAATGCATAGTTTAGTAATCACGAAGACATTGTTCGAAATTATAAAGTTCAAACGTTTTCACCTTATTTTGAATGTAGTCGCTGTAGTGAGTAGAATTCCATTTAATAAGGGCGACCACTCCGAATACAATAATATTTGTATAACCCACCATTTTCATTTCAAAATAAAAAAGAGCAACAATGTAAATGAAAAGCCCGCACTAGTATACCATCAAAAACTATGTAACTTTGTCTTCAGACACAGATACAGGTATTTCAAGCGTTTTTTAAAATATACAAAACCTTAGCGTTTAACCCGTTATCAAGCCAAAGATTTCTAAATTCTTAGGTATTAGTAATCATCAACATCTCGCAATTAGGATCCGATGACGTTGTATTAAAACGTCTGCGGAAATCTAAATCGCTTGTTAATGATTGCGGAAGGATGTAGATGTATATCTTACAGAGAGCAAAACAAAATAGTAAAACCAGTGTCATTTGGAAGGATTTCTTAAAGTAAAAAAGTAAACCCGCATTTTCTCTTCATTTCAGGTTGCATGATAGGCAGAGAACGGAGCAAGAACCCTGCCGAGTTAGATCCGTGACGCCTTGCCCACCGAGCAAGTATCGAACACCTTCCGGTGCTTGCAACAATGTCAGGTACCCGGCATGGGGAGCCAGGGGTTCACCTTATCTAAGGATCTTACCACCTTCATACACCGATGGTAATTTAATTATATTAAAAATTATGAATTTCAATCACGATCACTTTTCATCAGTGTCATTTATTCTACGATAATTTTCTCATTATTAATTTTTAAACTCATTAACTATCGGCGTTCATGAAATAATGGTGTGAAATTGATTGACCTATGTCAATTTTGTCGAGATTTGCGAAATTGCATTGTCTTAAACAAAACAATTCGAGGTGTACTTTTCTGGACTGTAATTATTTTCATTTTTGTGACAAGTTATTTTAAACAATTCAAAGCACTTTATGAATTTCTTTTCAAAACAATTGTTTAGTATCCCTTCCTTTAAGTTGGTCAAACACTGAACCATTTCCATGCAAAAAATCAGTTAACACATGTTCTTTGGAAGCAGATTATTATACTATATTTTGGAAAGGATGGTATTTGTTATCATTTTACTCCATCAAAATGTGATGAAATGATGAATCGTTCTACTTTTCATAATTAACTGAAAACTGGGTTTGGTTGGAAGAACCAGATTTCTGGTTGTTGGTACTAAAGGGTTTGTTTGTTAGTGACTTTATAAAACTGATTTGTACTGCCTGAACGAGTCTGACAATATCAGGCGTTTTAACTTAAGAGACTTACGTGATCATTTTCAAGACATTTCTTGGTGTCTTATTGTAGGTGTCTTGAAATATAAAACACGTAGAAGTAACTAAACTTGGCCACCCACCTCGGGGACTGCCCATCACGAAATGTTATGGATTATACAGTTAGAAAAATTATTCTTTTCACTGGGAGAAAAAAAATAGTCAAATTTACTGTCGACCAAATGAGATAACTATGTACGTAGTTAAATGAACTGTATGAATGAACTATTCTCTATACTTTCAGGTTATGATTTTTAAGCTTGAGATAATGTTAAATGTATACATTCGAAAACAGCTAATAATTTTGGAATGGAAATCGAATGTAGAACCAAATGAAATTGAATCTCATTCATTATAAGCAGACTACATCAAAAAATGTATCACTTCGAATAACAAATGAATATTTTAACTTCAATATTTCGCTAAGAATCGAATGCCACGTAGGACATCGGATAAATTTGAGAAAACGAAAACCTTTGGAAAGCATTGAACTTATGAAAATATTTAATAACCTTTAATTTCGTATTAAAATTTGTTAAATTTCATTCGAAAGTGAAAATAGACCGAATGCAAGTAGAAAATTATTCAAAATTTTGTACAAGATCTAATTTATTGCGACATTTATCTTTGTGGTCACTTGGACTACACGAATAATTTACCGTTTAGTAGATTTTACTATTTTCTTCTCTTAATGTTACGAAATTTAAGTGTCTAATACGATAACTGACCACTCGGTAAGGCAAATTATGATGAAATTTTGCCTCTAAGACCAGGTTAAAAAACAGAGATAAAAGAACGATTTAAAAAAATTGATAAAAAAATTGGTACCTAGACAATTTGAAATGTGGAAACTCAAAAGCTGACATTTTTGAAATGTTGACACTCACGAACATTTTAAAAATTGATCCGAAATAATAAACTAAATTGTATGCTTTTTAAGTAAATTGAAAGTATATTTATCTTCACATTACACTGGATAAATCTGAAAAATTCAAGTTAATAATGAATTTTAATTTAGGTTAATTCCGTTTCTTATAAATAATTTACGATTCAAGTTAACGAATTGGTAGTTATTCACTAAGTATGAAGTTCAACCTTAACATTTTTGTAAAATACAGTTAATTTAACTACTTTATATAGTTGCAACTAATGAAATACAGTTAGGGCTCTATCGAACTATGCTGAGTAGTTAAAAAGCGGTCAAATTCAGTATGTTTTTTCAATGAAAAGATAAATTTCTGTACAACTTCGTTAGTTTTTTCAATAATAAGTATTCTCAGTAAGATTATTTTATACTACTTAATAACTGTACGTTATACACGTGATTGTTAGCTATAAAGTTGTCCTGTATAACTTTTGAACGCATAAAAATACAATCTCGATCTATATTAAGTTTGAAAAATGATTTTTGATAAATCTAATAATAATTTGCAACTATGATAAATTGTTAAAAAATAAATAAGTGCCTTTGGTTTTATCAATGCCTTATCGTAGAATATAAGGCAATTCATGATAGAAAAATGAGCTTTCTTGTTGTTTTCACTTATGATACAGATAAAACTGGTATTTCTACTGATATTTCTAATGTTTTGGCACGAAATTTCATATAGAAGAATTGTTTCAGTGATTCCTCGATAGTTAGAAATTATAATATAATCTAATGAAATGAAAGACAAAATCGGTCTTTGACATATTCAACAATTTCTTTTCATATACAATGTTCGCTACAAGAGAGAATAATCGTAAAAAAATTCACTATTGATAGAGTGAAATTGACCCACTCTAATGAAATAGTGAATTTTCAGTCTAAGGCATTTAGAGAGGCGATGTTAAATATTTAAAAGATATAATTTCTAACAGATATAAAAGACATAATACTACTTATAACATTATCTCTTCAAATCTCTTGAAAGGGCTGAGAAAAGAATGGGCCAATTTTCACTTCATAAATAGTGAATGTTTACTCTATAAGAAATTTAGAGAGTAATCTATAACATAATGAAATATACATAATATTTTTTATATTTTTTTAGTAATATTTATTATAAATTCCAAGTTGCAGCCCTCATCAAGCCTACAAAAAGGTAACATCATTTAAAAAATGTAGACTAAAAAATAAAATTAGACGAAATCGAAGAGTGTTAAAAAACGACATAGAAAATTACATATGTAATAGATATAATCATTTGCAGAACTCTGGTTATCTGTAGATCTTAAAAAATAATTTTTGTTATATAACTTGAGTTATTTTTTTTGAAAATTCAATTTTCAACAATTTCATTACTAAAAATGTTAACATGACTCGATAAAGTCCTGAAATTTTGTAATCATAAACTCAAGAATTTCACTTTATTGGTTATTGCCCAGTTTCACTTGAAACCGAGATTAACGTGCTGCGAGTTTTCACTTTTGCAAACTTTAATAATTCAATTTCCCACGTAAAACCACCTTACAAGAAAAAATAATTAGGTAACAGAATGAGTAAGTATGAAATAACACATAATAAATTCCATAAATGAAGTTCGCATTACAAACAATTTAGTTGCGGGAAAATAGTACTGAAGTTTGTGCATACTTTGGAGGTATTTATTAAAGATAAACTAGTTTTACAATCTGAACCTCAGAAATTACACATATAAACTAAGACGAAATTGTTATTGCGATTTCAAAAACTATTCGAAATACGATAAACGGATAACGTAATGTCACTTTTAAATAAATTACACCTTATAATGTTTTAGTTTGCACCTTCATCATTAAAATATTGTATGCATATTACATGGTGAAGTGGAATGCTAGGCAGTATCAAACTTATCGCTATGTAGTAAAACTACAAATTCTACTTTTCATTTATCCGCCGAATAAAAGCTAGATCGTAGGATCTGTTATTCACAATAAGATAATTATTATAGCGTTATATTGCGGGTAATGTGACGTTACAGATTTATTGCGCAGATACATTACGCGCTTTACTCTCCAGAGGTATTACTTATGTAATCGTACTAAGTGCCTAAGACAAATTATGTACGTGAAATTGCATAATCATATTAATGCTTGAAAAAGGTCGATCACACGAGCTTATTAATACTTTCAACATATTATCGCACATATTAATGGCTTGTATTTCGATGGTATTTTATAATATTCTTTATACGTGCTAAGTGAAACATTTCTATTTACAAATCAACAATGTATATCAATAGCTCGAATTAACACATTCAATCACGATTTTTGCACTGATTTATTGTTATGAATTTCGATAGATAACAGTTTCTTATGTCGCTAATTAAAAAGCTACTCTTAAGATTCCAAAAGTACAAAGTTGCTAATTGAAATTGAAAACATAGTAACTTTAGCCATTTTTGGTCACTGGACGTTATGAGGTTATTAAATGAAAGTTTATTGTCAAGTTTATCTCAATCACAATGGAAGATCCAACATTGTTGTATCTCTATAAGATTATTTTTTGTACTGTTTTTTTATTTGACATCGCATACGTAATTACAATCCTTACAAAATTATGTATACAAAATGTGAAAAAATTGCACATTTTTACCAATAGTAAATTTGTGGTTAGCTATATTGAATCCGCAATTTTAAATTTTGGCATACAATCCTCCGAATGTCCATTTTCTGCAAAAAATATATAGCTATATTATTTTGATTGGCAAGAATTTATTTAGAACATTAAGAAGGCAGAAACCTAAATCAGTAATTAATGACGAACAGATGTCCAGCTGTAACAGAAATGATTAATATTTATAATCAATATTAGAGCACATTTTCCAAATTAATTCAGTGTTTTATACAAACGTTTTGTGTACACACTATATCTCAATAAAACTCGCGTTTATCGTTCTTTTATTGGCTTTATAAACAGGAGTACAGAATTGTGTCATGATCTTGGACTTTTTACTAGAATAATATTACTATATGGTTTCTATAGTAGTGGAAAATAATAATATATTACACGTATAGAAGTGTTTTACTTTCAGTGGCATAATCGACAATCTTAATTTATCATTATATAAATTATTGCGTTATTGTATATACGTTAGATGTAACACTATTCAATTTTTTGCTATATTACTCTCTGCCTAGCTCGGTACTAAATTATCACTCCAACTAAATCATTAAAGAACCCCAGAACAATTACAATTTTATAATATTGAACAGGATTTAAAATCCCTAGATTTATCAGTGAATAAGTGGCGCTTACCCTAACATGAGCACTATCTGCAACAGGATATTTATCGAGGTCCTTAAGGCAATTGTTTTTTTAATGATGACTTTTTTTAATGAGGTTTAGTAATAGTAGATGTATCAACAATATTTATTACCATTAGAAGAAGCATCACACCTCCAGTCAAAGTCCAGTACAATAATCAATCCTAATAGTCATCAAAAGAGGATTAAGCTATTTTTATTTTCATAACCACTACAAAACGTTTCCACTTTTGAATGAAAAATATTAACGCAGATATTTTTCCAAGAATAAAATGATAGATGAAAATATAATACAAACCCTTTTGGAGTGCTTTTATATTCATGTAGATCTTAATGTACAAATTTTGGACAATTAATTTTGAAAGACTTTTACTTTAAAATTTACTTTAAAAGTTTTGACAGTCAATTCTTATGTGAAATGAAAATATTCTAAAAATATAAAAATTTAGGCAAAATCCTCTTAAAATTTTGAAGACATTTTTATCTATTATAAAAAGAACAATTAAAATGACTATTTGTCGATTTTTAATGAACATAAAGGTAATAATGAGTGTCCTTAATGTTTTAAAATAATATCGATAATTCTTCAACTAATTTTAAAAATGATCACAAAAGAAAGTATAAGTCATCGAGTAAACAAAATCTAAATATACTTATCAATGAGCCAAAATAAATCTTTTCAGAAAACCAGAAAACAAATGTTTATCCTTTAAATGGCATAAATCAAATTTTATATTAGATATTTGCAATACCCCTAAAATATTCGTAACATTTTACGCCTAGCAATCAAATAATAACACCTGTTTCCGTTTCTAGATATTATAAACCTCTCGTCATACCATAGATTTGTACATTACATTTTTCAAATTCATAAAAATATAAAATAAAAAACAGGAAGACTAAATTTTTCAGCATCGGAAAATTTTAAGTGGGAACGTTTGGCGTAAATCTTTTCCTTACATTAAAGTAAATGACTTCCTTATAGAGAATAAATTCATCATAAAGAAGTTCCTTATATCGGTATATGGTGCAGTAATAAAATCAATGGCTTGAACTGATTACAGGATTGAACACAGTGAATTGTATGTATTTTATTAAAATTGAAAATTTGTTGTAAATTATCATTAATTTTAACAAATTACGTAATAACGGTTTGTTATGACTTTAATAAATAATTTCGTCATATAACGAAATTAGTAATTTTTAACAAACAAAATATCCAAAAACTCTGCTAAATGTACAATTATGTTAGACTACGAAAGAGTTAAAAAAAACTGTTATTAATAAATATTTCTTCCTCTGCAAATAATATTTGTTGGAAAATTTATATTCGCTTCCGGGATAATTACTGCTATTTTAGGCATTACAAATTTGCACTAAAAGACTTTTTGTATCGAAAACTAAAACAAGAACTAAATATTTTCTAATGTTTAGGATACTATTTTGATAAATTTTATCCGAATTGTTGTTCTAAGTATTGTAAATATATTCTAAAAGGTGTTATTTCCCCGGGTATTTTTTTAACAAAAAGTTTGCCAGTGTAGTTGTAAAACTTATAGTAGTTTTATGTAATGTATAATAAGTAAAATAATGTAAGATATAATATAATGTTACATATCAGTGTATTTACTTTTCAGTGCATAAACTTTTAATCCAAACGTGAATTTCAATATTGAACATAAACTGTAGTGATGATAAATATTATATTTGGTAATAATGTGACTTAATTTACTTAGATCTATTTAGTAATTAAAAAGAAACGTGTTTTTAAATAAATAAAGTCACATCACGAAAAATTAAAATCAAATATGAGCTTTATCAATGTAGATCATTTCAGCTTTATTCGAGGCTTTAAAAACAACTTTCTATATTAATAACAATTTGTTTATAAAAACTTGTTTCAGTGTTGTGCATGATCTACATGCCAATAATATGCTATGCAAGTGACAAAAATCACTATTTTTTTTAAACAATAATGTATTTTTTATTTATTTCATAAATATCCGCACATTACTAGTGTATTTATCTCAAATCAGATGGTGTGATTATTTTTTCCTCGACAAATATTATTCTTACATTCAAAGGCTTCGATTGATTTTATGCATAGTTTTATCATTATTAACTTACAATAACAAAAGATCTGTATTAAAGAAAAATATTTATGGGTTAAGTCGTAAGCACAAGCTGTAGTCAAAGAATGAAAACCTTTTTTATATGTAATTAGGTAATATTGTACTCGTATTAGTAAATTTGCTCTACCGGCAGGCCTGCTAATTATCCTTAATTCAGATAGTTAACTGCCTATAAGAATTATCACTTGAATGTTGTGAAGCTACAATAACAATTTTGATAAACATAACGTTTGAAATTATAACAAAAACTTGAAAGTTTGTTCCATTTCTATAATTTTGAGCATTTATTGGAAATTATTTCATACAATGAACCTTTTAAAATGACCTTGTTCAACAATTTTTTTCTCTGCAGTGCATATAGTCAGGAGTCTTGCCTTCAATTCACATCAGATTTTGACTCAGCTGAGTTAAAAACTCCCGAGTACCTCATAATTATTCGCAAATCTATGCAATTATTGATCCTTTATATTGGATCTAATATTTTTAAAAATCTGATACCAGATTCCTGCTCAGCGACCCCAAAAACAAGACGTGTTGTACACTGTTTTGAACTACAGTAGGACCTCTCACTAACGACACTCCCACTAACGACACCTCTCAGCGACGACAGAAAATCATTCTCACGAACGACTACGAGATACCTCTCCTTATCCCTTCTACCAGACTTCTGTCTATGTAAATACGTCGTCCTGCCCGCAGAGCGCATCTTATTGGTCAGAATGATGATAGTGGTGGAAGAGTCTTTCTCTCTCCAGTAGTTGTTCGTAAGAGGTATGAGGGCAGGATTAGGAACTAAACCAGCTGTTAGTAAGAGGTCCTATTGTATTTGCGCATTGGGTGAATTATGTGACTCAAAGTGTTTTTAAGGCCAATATTTAAGTTATCTTAAAGACCTTTTTTTGTTTTGATATCTTTTTTCTGGAATAAAGATTCACCAAATTTGATTTGGTTCAAAATGGACCAAAATTAAAGTTTACAGATCTAATTGAGTCAAATTATGGAACGTTTTGGATTGTTTCACATTTTGGTCAATTTTTGAACCGATTCATCAGCAAGTGATCCCATTTTGATCGACATCTGATACATTTTGAATCCATGCAATACCATCGCAACTGAGTGTATATAAAAACAGTTCCAAAACGGAACCAATTTATTTATCAGATAGAAATCTCATTTGAGTGCAATTTTAAACTAATTCCCCATAGTTGTCAAAAAACTTCACATTCTAAAATGTTTCAAAAAAGTGATCTTATTTTGATCATTTTTCGATTCATTTGTTTTCATACAAATATTGTAAAATTTTGTTTACTTGGTCGAAGGAAACCAAAAATTTTTTGTACACCTTAATATTGCGATGGAATATTCCAAAACGATTTGTCATCCCGTTGCGATGCGTGATCCCGTTAACACGGTGCGGTTTCTCAGGTGGGTCACGAATGGAAAGTGAAAATTGGAACGGTGCTCTCGGCGTTCCCGGGTATACACAACATTCGAGGTCTCGATTAGAAAAGGAAAATTAGCATGCGCAAGGTGCCGCTGAAATAGAGAGTGGGATTGGTCCACACGATCGTTGGAACACAAATAATGAACAAATGATACATATGCATAAATGCAACACAATAGGATTCCGTGGTTTGTTACACGGTGTTACGCTCGTGCTTAAACGAACCGTAACACGGCACGCGTGCCAGACTGCCGGAAATTTCCGGAAAAGAAAAATGGTTTGGTACCGGCGACAAATTACGGCGGTACCGGTTGCAATTATGCACTTTCTCGCAATTCGTCGGTTCCACGAAATAAATGTTTTCGGAAGTTTTCCATTAGAACATCATTTTTAGAATGGGTTTTTTAAAAGCAGATTTAGTGGACAATTGGCGCTGCTGGTTTCTCACGATTATCCTCTGAAATTGGGTATAACGTCCAAAAATGAAAGTGCATTTTTTTTATATTTTCAAAACCTTCAAAATATTGTGATTTATTTAGTAGTCAATTTAGTACTCTCGTGATTTGGTTTTATTTTGTAATAACTTTCAAATATTTTATAGTACTTTGGTCACGTAAATGTGATTGTGCAAAATAAACTTTTCTTTACTTTAGACAATTTAAGTTTGCGTAACATATCGTAACTAAAATTGTGAGTAAATCGCATATTTAAAATTTCTGCGAACCGAGCAATTTTGAAAAATATATTCGAAATTGAGGAAATATGTAATGAAATGAAGAAACATATGTCAACTATTTCAAAAAATATTTATATAGGGACCCTTTCAGATAATTTCTGATAATTTCAAATAGCAATAACTACCATCATGTGTTTAGTTTCATTAGTGTAAATTAACATTAAATTACTTGTACTGTATCTGCTGGAAAGGAAAAGAATTAAAAAAAAATTTTAGTAGCAATTTCATTATTTGGTTTAGTTATAGAGATATTTTTCAATATTATGTTACATATTCTGATCTTATGACATTGGCTTAATTATTGTGTGGTTCATTAAACATGATGTGCAGTACATCGAAAATATTTTAAAATATGAAAATTTGACAAACCTTAAAAAATTTAAAATAAAAAAATTGACAAATACAAAAATATGCATGATTAAGAATTCCAGAGAGATTTTGGAAAACATTTCCTTTTTAATATTTCCATTAATATTTTCATAAGATAATAAAAAAATACTGAATGCTGAATTTATAGGTAAATTTTCCAATTTAAATATTTGCAAAGTCTTATTTCATTAACAATATTCTGTATCGTAATGTATGACCCACTCAAAAAATGTGTTGCAGAGAAAGTTGACATTTGGTGCCACAACAAAAAATGTCATCGAAAAAGTTTTATAATTGAATATCAGATCACTCGAACTAATCACTCATGGGAATTCTGAATCAATTTCTATTCACTTTTTTCTAGACTCGAAAAGTGTACTTTCACTATGATTGAATTTTCTAAAAAACTCTTTTTAATTGGATTCAATTTTTCACTGTCTTTTTTTAAGATTTCAAATATTTAAAAATCATATACTTATAAAAAATAGAATGACAAGATTTTTAATGATTTTATCTTAATTTTAAATTGTTTATTTTAAATTTTTCGTATGAGGCTCAAGTTTTCGATTTTTCTGATAGTATATTAATTTAAATATAAATAATATTAATTGCATTTTTTTTCAGCATTTGTACCCCTGAAGTAAAAAACTTCTCTGCGCATTTTTATTCCGGCGCATCGAATCTCTAAAAAGTTAGGCCTTCATTTTTTTCATAAATTACTAATGATCCAAAAAGTTAAGTAAAAAATCTTTGACAAAGAAAAATTTGCACAAATCTCTGAAATTTACAGATGAGTTTCTGACTTCATGATTACAAATGATGGGGAAAAAATATGCAATTAATATCTTTTCATTCAGCATAAGTCGCTATAGTTAATGATTATTCTGATTTATTTTTGCAGAATCGTCAAAACATTTAGTTTCCTAAAATAAAAATGAGGGATTTTAAGTATAATATCAACAACAATTTAAAATTTCTTTTTTTTAATTAATGCTTTTCATATTAAAAGTGTACTGGGAATTATTCCAGGCTTTAACCAACAGTGCCCAAATTTGCCCCAGATTGTAAGAGGATTTGTGTTTGTTCTAAAATCACCCTAAAATCTAAAAATTGTATTTAAAAATAATGGTCCCGTGACAGTACACATTTTTTTGCGAATTAAATTTTTCTATGAAATGAAACACGTATATTTTGATGTTGTTATTTATTATTATGTAATTTGTTTTAGTAAACAAACTTTCCATAATAATGACCAACATATGAAAGCCTTAATGAATATACTGATGTAAATCAATTTTGGCGATTTTTGTTATTTTTTTTCCGCCTTTTTATATTCGGAATTTTGGATTTTACAAATCGAATATCCCTATAGCGAATTAGGACTTTCAAAAATGCGTTTTTTTTCTATAAATTTCATGGTACCATTGTACTTTTCGCGTTTATCAATAAATATATTATACGAGACCAGAAATTGACATTTTTAAAGGTTAGGGTGATTATAAATGGGAAAAACAAAATGCTCGTTATAATCGTAGACGATTTTATAACTTATGGTTGAAACCCGGAATTATTTCCATTACTTTTTTATTATGAAAAATATTTTAAAAAGAAAAGAAGAAAGAAATTGTCAATCTTGTGATTTTTACTTAAATAATGACTTTTTAAAATGACTATAGAGACATTTAAATCCAATTTTGGATAGAACAATCGAAAATAGTATTTATATTAGTCCAGTTTCCTATTGAGAACGAAATTTGAAAATCAATAAAAAAATGTGTGTTTCTAGTACATAATGGTTAACTTAAAATTTAGGAGTCTTAAAATTGACATTGAACCAACTATAATTACATTCAGGAAATTATATGATAAACAAGTGGATTAGATAACTATTGATGATGGAATGATGTGCTTGATCATTTACTCTCGAAATTAAGTGATTTAGAAATTCTGTATTAGATCTTCACACCTGAAATACTTTCATCACCATTTCTCATTAAAGCCACGCATGATTTGAGATCAATGAGGCTACAGCAATTTCCTTGTGGAATGTAAAAATAACTATTTACAATAGAGGATTAATTATGCTCTAATGAAGAGGTTTCGTAATCTTCTACTAGGGAATTTCAAGAGAGGTCTAACTATTTTATTATACGAAAGAATAGGTTATTGAAACCCAAATATTAGTTCCTTGGTTAATTTTCTGGAACTAATTAGAATTATTATCAACATCATGTATGTTATAGGAAACAGAAAACTAACTAGACCATAAGTATAAAATACTTAATTTGCATTAACCTACTTACTTAAATACTTCAAAAGATAACTACACTTTACTTTCATTTTCACCAATTAAAAAATTCCAAATTCTAAATTTTCCAGACCAGTCTCAGTTAAATACTAAAAATCAGTGGTGTATGAAGAATGAAAGTGATTTATTGTTTGACATTTTACGGAAAAGCAATTTACGTAACGATGAAAGGTAAGACACATTTATATTAAGGAAGACCGTGGTACGAAATAGACGCACTAAAAGTGTTACACCGAAAAGAGGTCAGGAATCTCGTCATCGAATTCCAGTTTCTATCACCGGTCCGATGGCATATGTAAAGTACATGTAATTCGAGATTTGTTTTCGTCCCACCTTGTAACATCTTTCGAAGTATGGATCGACCCAAAAAATATAAACTTTTTTTTCGTTAATTGATCATATATTTGCCAGATTTATCGTTGATTGGACGTTTTCTCGATTTGGATCAATTCCTGACATTGATACACTTGTTTTTTATTAATCGGTACGAGGATCGACTTTTCATTTCACGTCCTCCAAATAAAATTTAATTCAAGAGAAAGGGGCGAGAAGGCACCTGGTGCCGACGGGTCCGAGTAACGAATCCAAACAAAAATAAGAAAGTAAGAACAGTGAAGAAAGTGACGACTGACCAGCTTATTGGGCAGTATTTCTTCTCGAAATATTTCCAGATCATTTCAAAGATTCAATTTTTCGCAGGTCATAAATATCGTATTTTAAATATTCTGAAAATTTTTCTAGAAACATTATTTTTGTCTCTACTTTTTTATCATGAATGTTTTAAATATTCCTATATCAACAATAACTAAAGCTTTCGAAATGTTGATTGAAAATATTGCTTTCGCTACAAGGAGTCACTAATTAAAATTGATTGCAAATAACATATTCCTAAAAACGATCAGGAAGCGCAGTAATTAAATTTGCTAACATATCGGAAAGATAAGATGTTTTACGCATTAATGGCGACTTTTTTATGTAAGCTCCAATATTGACATTTCAGTGTTATCATTAATTAAGCCTGAAGAAAGTTAACAACGGCTTCGAGTGAAAACTGTGAAGGAAATTTGAAATTCGATTAGGATATAAAATGATTCAACAATTAATTAATTTGTAAACATTTTTATTGTTACGTCATTTTAATTTCGCTAAGTTTTACTTTTGCAATCTTATGTTTACACCTCTATTTTAATTAGAAGAAAAAATGAAGTCAATAGTAACTAGAAAAGTAGAATTGTATACATACTATTTATTTAATAAACAAATAAAACCCATTTTCCAATACTGTAAGAAATGTGTGTTGGAAAAGAAAAAATGCTGTAAAATTATGCAAAAAATTTGTGAAATACAATTAAACGCACTATTAAAGCAATCCTCGGGAGTCTTCTTGAATCAAGCAGAATCCACTTCCGGCAAATAGAAATCCGCTTACGGCAAGTGAAATAATCCACTTGGTCATATATCAAGAGGATTTTTACTTGTGGTAACAGAATTTCGCTTGCAGCAAAAGGAGTTTTAAAAGTGTACGAAAAACTTAAAATTATAACATTCAAATAATGAACTAATTAATTATAATCTCCAAATTATATTTTATCGCAGCAACGCTAAAAAAGGATATTCAATAAGCCACTTTCAGTCCTTTTTTCTTAATCTTAAAACGGTATACATTTATTTATTAACGATATTTTTAATTAGTTTTTAAATTCATATTTTAAGTATGAAAAGATAGGAGAGTTCATTTGTTGTTATATGCAAGTATTTTATATTTCTATTTATTTAATACCGGAATTTGTTTCTTTTGGGGTTTTTAATATAGATATAAAAAATGTAGTTTGTTTTTCATTTTGAAATGCAAATCGATTGGATTTGCATTGATTAAATGTCCTCTATATCATCGTTTGGTTTGTAATGTTCAATCATTAAATTAATAAAACTATTATAATTTATTTTATAATTAATTATTGATATATATCACAATTAGTTCACATTTTACTATCTCAGATAATTATTTAACAATAGGCTGTCATTATTGCGAAACTTTCAGAAATTGAGTACAAATGTTACAACAATTCTTGCAACTTTTACCAGAAATGATGAAAATTTTTGCATTAATAAATTATCACACTAAATTACAGCCTAAAATAGTAACATTTCCAAGAGAATTTTTTTCTTTTAAGATTTATGTATTAAATATAACGTACAATTAATCTGGTTTTTTTTCTGAGAAATTTTCAGTATAATATTCATCATGCAATTAAAACTCATGTTTGAGTTTTCAAAATGTGCAAAAGTATCTGGAAATTATTTTTTTAAGATTGAACTAAATAATTATTTGAATGCAATCGCGAGTTACTTCAATCAAGGAACTGCTTTCTGAAATTAAGTAACATTTAGTAACACGAAGAAGCAAACTCAAATTAAATAATTTTTTAAATTGGAGTATCTCATTCTAGAACTTTCTAATTGTATTAATTACATCTTTGTCTAATATTTCTTAAAATAGCCAAAAATATTTTTAGTTTAATTTTGAACGCAAATTACGAATCGATCCGATTAACTCTAACTTCACGTTCACAATTTAATCGATTAATTTGTTATTTTCATTCATCAAATCAAATTACATGCGCAATTTACTTACAAAATGCAATTTATAAAGAATTCTTCTAAATAAATCTGTCTGGTTGAGATAAATATTTATTCGCTTAGTCACAATTAAAAGATTTACTTGAATTTAAAAAATATTTTCTTGCTTCAAGTAACTATTTACTTCCCGCTATGTTCAATACATTTCTACCGTGTATTTAACTAAATTTATTTTTACACAAATAATTTTATAAAAACTTATTGTTGATTTTCTAAAAAGTGTTAAAGTATCGTGACAAAATGTGTTGTAGATTCAAGTAAATATTTACATAAATATTCTTAAGTTACTTTAATCTAGGAACTATTTTTTTTTAATTCAACGAAATTTAGTAAAAATAGGATGCATAATTTAACTGAAGAATTACCACATTTAAAATTTATATAATTACACTGAAGAAAAAATTTAGTAGTTTTAATAAAAGTTTACTTGAATCAAATAAATAGCTTCTTTGAATAGTCGTAACAAAAAGATATTAATTAGAAAGAATATTCACCGTTTACTTGCAAAAATAAATAATTCCTTGACTAAAACTAATATTTATTTTTACATTTTTTCAAGAAAATCAATTCTGTGTTTAAACAATGCATTTTTTAAACGTTTATTTGTTTTAAGTATATATTTAATTGTTCAAAGTAAATCATGATCTTTCTTTTAAAAGAAATACTTTGTTGCGACTATTTAAGTAAATTGTTTACTTGAATCAAGTAAATTTCTTTTGATACGAGTTGCTGTCAGGACAATATTTATTGATATCAAGTTTTACCATTTTCTAAATCTGAACATATGATTTCTTTGACGGAGTAAAATATTTGTTTGAAATAATTTACTTCTTTCAAGAACTTACTACCATTAAATTATTTATTTATTTCAAGAAAATACTATCTTAATTCAAGACAATATTTTTTAAATGTACAATATGATTTACCAAGTAAATGAGTTACTTGAAGGAAATAAATATTCTCTTGAACCAACGAAAATTTATTTGAATCCCAAACATGATTACTTAATTGAAGTAAATATATTTCGTTAAAAGAAGTACATATCTTTTAGTGTAATTAATGTAAAATTTTATAAAGTACATATTTTACATGTCTAAATTCGAAATAAATAAGAATTTTTAAGTGTATTTCTCTTGGACATTTTAATGTAGACGATAAAAAATATGTACCAACCCTTGTAATACCTTTTATTTAAATCTATCTCGAATTACTTGAGTTTTGGTTAAAAACAAGTTTGATCTTAATTTTAATTACCAATTGATCGAATTAACAATGACTTAATATCCTTGATTAAATCAATTAGTAACTTCCTACTCATAACTTCTTATATTACTAAAAATTGTGTGCATCAAATTTACTAAGTGAACTTTATAATGAATTCTGTGTATTTCTAATGTACAGGATATACGATTGTTAGATATTAAATAACACTCATAACCGTAATAAGTTCTGTTTTCTATAATTTCTCCACATAATATTCCACTGGCAATTTTATAACAATTCGTCGGTGGTTTTCCGATAAGTGTGAAAGTATCGTGACAAATTTATATAATTAATTGTTTAACAGTTGGTAATGTACACGCAATTAAAAAAAAATCTCATAACGAAGAAACGGAAAGCCTGGGTTATTCAGGATTCGAAATAATAGGTAACAATGCCGTTTAAATTAAACATTCTAATCAACAACTCCAGGGCACGAAAGTGTAGAAAGTAGGCATACCTCGTGCCGTTTACAAAACCTCTAGTCATTTCACTCTTGCGCCTGTATACAGCAGCAGACTGCAAGAGATCAGCATCGAGTCTCATTTAAATACATTGTACCACGTAATTGAAATAATAGCTGGTTTAAATAGTTTGGTAAACCTCGACGACGTTCATCGCAATGCTCGACTATTATGGTCCTTACCTAACTTTGCGTATCTAGATGTCTTACCAACAAATTTTTTCTAGTTATACGTGGGTTTTGGACATAATTTTGGTACAAAACGATAATCTGAGCTATTTCGATGTAACATAACGACTGCATAATTATAACAATGATTAAGATATTAACATGATATTGATAATGGGAACAATTATCACAATTAACCCTTTTAGTCGTGCAATTAAGAAGTAATTACAAGCTACATAGCATAATGTATTTTTATGAAAAATTCATTTTTAATTTCTTGACCGCTTTCTTGGAATTAAAATTTTTTTAATTTAAAATCTTGATGAGTAACGTTTCTTCAACTTAATAACCACGTTGGAGTTTGTTTTAGGTTTCGGCTACTAATATGGGTCTTTAGAACAAAATGTATTCTAAAAATGTTTTTTTTTTTTATATAAAGATTAGAAAATGAACAATGTTGTAAGTAATATTATTATGACGAAACATAAAATAACACTGTCACCATAATAACAAAATTTGAAAATTCTAGAAAAATTCCATTTTTGATATTATTTATTAATCGTATATAAAATTTGATTTTAACTATTTAAAAAAATAAAGGGACCAACCAAAAGGTTAAAATGTGTGAAGATGAAGACGAAAAATATTTTCTTATATTATTTGCTACTGCTGCTGATTATTTTAAATAATTTATTTCCCTAATTTTCAACTTAGGAACATGATAAATGTCTTTCTTCAGTTTTCCATTTTTAATGAGAACATCAGTCACTGTCCTCTCTATTTCTCCTAAAGAAACGTTAATATTAAATTATAAATTTAAAAAATAGCCAACATTTGTCAAAAATTCTCTCGAATTTTCTCAATAAAAATTCCAATATTGATAAAAAAGAAGTTAGAAGAAGTTAAATTGAATTCCTTTTCGTGCATTCAAAAATAAAGTCGACATAAAGTCGTGCATCAGAAAGAATATAATTCAAGGTTTTAGAAATTATATTCAGATGTTTTTGCAGGTTTAGGAAGAAAAAATGGCAAGTCAGCTCGTGAAAGGTTAAGTAATTCAATCCTTAACCCATTAATTCCGGGAAGTACATTTTTGTCATTTCAATTTCAATAAACTTTTTCGCATCGGAATAGAAGTTGAAAAACTTGAAAGATTCACATGTATTATTTTTGAGGTCGCTCTTCAAGATTCTTAGGTTAAATTTGAGTTTCAGCCTTCAGGAATGCCAATATAGTGCCAAATGTGATAGAAATAGTAACAAAATTGGGAACTGTTTATTGTTAACAATTTTGTTCAACTATCAGAATATTATAATGCTATGATGAAAAAAAACTGTGGAGAAAAGACAAAAAACATTTGAAATTTAAGAATAAATTTTACTCTTATACCCTACTTCAATTTGAAGTCGTAAAAATGACACCCCCAATGAAAATTTGTTTAAAATATTTCCGAATTTTAAAAATAAATGTTAAGATCGAAATGTTGTTACAATTCATCCAGGATTAGACTCAAATTTTGTTATATTATCAAACTATATTTTGAAGAATTTTGTACTTCAATTTGTTAACAAAATTCCAAATATTTACGAAAAATTATAACAAAATTTTGGTACATGTTTTCAGATGAATTTTAACATTTTCTACTTTTTGTAATTTTCTGCGAAAATTCATTCTTTTCATACTTTACTTAGAATTCATCAAAGAATATACCAAATTTTTTTCAGAATTTGTCGTGAATATTAGGATTTTTTTAAAGTATCGTTTAAAAAATCAGAAAAAATGTCATTTTCATTCGTTCTTAGCATTTTTTTAAAAGTTAAAGATAATTAAACTTCGAACGTTCAGAAATTTTCATCCCGAACGCCATTTTGAGGTCGTTAAAATGAAGTTGGGTATTAAAGTAAAACTTTTTCCTTAAATTCAAAAATTTTGTCTCTGTTCTTCACAGTTTGTATAAAATTCCAATTCTGATAGTTGGAAGAAAATTGATAAGAATAAATATTTCTTACTTTTTCTACATTTTTTTTTAAATTTCGCACCATATTGGAATTCTTCACGGCTAAAACTCAATTTTGACCTCAGAATTTTGAAAAGCGACCTCAAAAACAGTAAGATATGTACTTTTCCATTTTTATAAGTTTGATTTTGATGCGCAATAATTAAAAAAGCCGTCAATTCAAATTTTGTAAGATATCCCAAACAAATAATTGAAATCTAATTAATGTAATAGTATTTACGTAAATATCAAAATTCTTAATACACCAAATCAAGATTATGATAAATATTGTATGTTTCAAATGCTTCATCCTTAGGAAAATAATAATTAATGACAAATTGTTGACTAATTGTAAGCTATGAAATTAGATATCAAAACCATCTCTCCTAAGACATTTCTCTTCATTTCACTTATTACGATCACTCGATGTTAATTAAGATAACGACCAACTCATTACTCAATTATTTAAATATGATTCAAAACAAAATTTATGCATTTACGAAATAAATGCGTACAAACTACTGATTCTATTTAAAAGATAATTTGAATCGTTCATTCTTATATTCGCGCACTTTCGATTCGCGACAACGTACATAATCGCTATTGTGCTAAGTGAAATTTAACATGCTAAGGATCATAAACGAAGTGAGAGTATAGATTTTCAGATAGACTAAAGGTGATGCCGGATCTAATTCTCATCCTACTTGTTGAATCGAATTATAAGAAACTATCTTCTCTTTCACAAATCGCTTCTTCTCAATTGTCAAATCAAGAAATTGCTTAGTTTTAGTATTTTTGTAATTTTAACGCTAACCATTTTTAAAGTTACTTAATCATTAATTTGCATAGAATTTGGATTAAAAATGTATTGAAATATATTTGCTTACATAGTAGACGTCCCTTAACTTTTACTATTCTTTAGAGTTTTTTGGTTCACTTCGTAGTAATTATTACTAAGTAAATATGAAGATTTAAGGCTGTAGATGAACCAATCAGATTGTATTTTTTAACGAATTCGGGACCCTTCTCGTATTTCAATAGAAAGATCCCGGGTTCGGTTCCCGGCCTGTCGAATCTCTCGAGTTCGGCCCTCCATTTTTTTCGAAAATCGAGAACAATCCAAAAAAACAGTTTCGTATAAAATTCCATCCTTTCCATCTTTACGAATTAAAATTTTCTCTGACATATTGGCAATTCTTCTAACGAATCCAGGCGAATTTCTGGCTTTAGAAGCAAACGTTAGAGAAAATTAAAAAAATTAGTAGTGCAAAAAAATACCATCTGATTGGTTCATCTACAGCCAAATCTTCATATTTTACTATTCTTATTTTCAGTTTTTCCTTCTCTTACTTTAAATGCTCTTCGTCTCAATTTTTCTTCCACAACTTGCTTGAGTTCATGCTGTACGTTAGAGCCTCAACAAAATTTGTATACAATTAATCTTGTTCAGTTGCTGCAACTGATATAAAATTCCACGAATCAGAGAAATTCTGTTTTGTTTGTTCATTTGACTGACTATGTTCATTATTGAAAAAGAAGAGACAAGAGAGTATGACAATCATAAATCGCAACATGGGTCGTGTGGGATGCGTTTGAAAAGTCTTTTCAAGACAAATACACAAGTCGTAACAACAAATTTTCCTTTGAGTATATATCTTTAGTGCGGATGTTAAGGCTGCATCATGTTATTTGAACGTAGTTAACGCCCATCTATTGAAATACGTTAAAATAATTTTCTTCATTAATGATATACGACACCATCATTCGAGATCTTGTTAATTAAATCTAATATGCGTATTCTGTACAGGTGTCAGCAGCCCAAGACAATCAGCAAGTAGACACGCCTTGCCGACGGCTTCAGAGGTGGTATCCAGAGTACAAAACACTAAACACAGTTCCTCAGGCGTTCACGAAGGATTGACGAGCCTCGCTGGTATCTGGTCCGAGCTGGTCTTGCGGGATATATCGTCTGTAATTCGTCCATCACATCAATCCGATTGCTGTCGGCTACCACATCGTCATCTGGAGTGTTACCCGATGATTGACGAAAATGGAGCGTGTACTAGCTACTGGAGAACCGTGCCCACGCTTAGTACGCACAGTTGTCATTATGAGCAACGAGAACAGATGAACGGCGCTTCGGGTTACCTAGACGGTTCTGATCTGTATGGTAACAATGATGACAAATTACACAGTCTCAGAACGTATGTCCATGGTAAAGTTGACCCGAAGGCCTGTGCAATTTGCAACGAGGCCAACTCTACACTAGGACGTTTGTATACAATGTTGCTGTCTGAACACAATCGCGTGGCTAATGAACTGGCCGAGATCAATGATCATTGGGATGATTCAAGAATATACCTGGAGGCTCGTCGAGCGGTTGTTGCACAGCTCCAGCACGTTACATTGAACGAATTTATTCCAAGTGTTCTTGGAGAAATAGCCTACGCAACTCCGGAATTGCACCCGACAACAAGTGGAGTTTATTCAGGATATTCGTCGACGAACCGTGGTGGAGCTATCGATTCAGTAGTTCTAGCTGCTCTCCAAGCTTTGACGTCACTGCAACGCGGAGAGGAAGAAATTTCATCTTTGGAAAAGCATATCACTTTGTCAGCTAATGGAGTAAGTTTGAATATTACTCGCCATGATGGAAGGGATTATTCGGAGTCTAGTGCTCTGATGATTCACACAGGACGAGATCACGGAATACCAGGTTATGTTGAGTTCCTCACGTACTGTTCTGGAAATACAACTAAGGTATTTGTCGTTATATTTTAAACTATTTAGTACATCATGTCAGGATTTAATTTATGATATATTTATTACAGGTTCACAGTTTTGATGATCTGAAGCGATTCCTAGATCCAATGGATGTCAAATTATTAGAATCTGTATATGAGAAAGTCGAAGACGTCGACCTCATGATTGGAGGTATTCTTGAGACACCTACCGGAGGTGCAGCTGTTGGTCCGACCTTTGTCTGTTTATTGAAAGAACAATTCATCAAGCTGCGAAATTCTGATCGTTTCTGGTATGAAAATGACATTCCTCCTTCGAGTTTGACGCTTGAAGAAATCACAGAGGTTCGAAAAGTTTCCCTTGCCGGTATACTTTGTGCCAACTCTGAGTTAAGGAAAATTCAGTCGAAAGCTTTCATCCAACCAGATCCATATTTGAATGTGAGGATTAATTGCGATCAACACGGCACACTCGACCTTTCGGCTTGGAAAGAGGATCCCATTCCAGCAGCTGTCAGTGATAACAGCATGATGCCACAAACGAGCACAGAGACGACGAGGAAAGTCCTTTCCATGATCACTCCAGAAATGGTTGCAGCAGCTATCAAGAAAGCGGAACAAGATCTTATAGAGAGAAAACAATTGGAATATAACTCATGGGTCGAACAAAGAATTTCCGATCCAAAATCACCTGCCGGAACAGCTGCGAGTTTCTCAAAAGCAAACAAAGATGCTTTACTTCTTGCAAACTCTTCAATAATGTTCGAACTTGCAACAAACGAACTTATTAATGGAGCTCACGGTCTCCGTCGTAGAAAACGGCAAATTTTTGATAACACTGACAACGTCCTAGGTTTTCCTAACAATGAGTTTAATGACATTTTACAAAATGTTGATATTACTGGACTTATTCCCACTCACAAGGATAAACAACACGAGGAAGCTGAGTGTCCTCCTGATTCCAGTCCATGCGATCCCACCACACCATACCGAACCCTTAGCGGACATTGCAACAATTTACGAAACAATGCTCTTGGAAAATCATTAACTGTATTTGCCAGGCTCTTACCTCCAGTTTACGAAGATGGTGTCTCCAAACCACGAATGAGCTCTGTTACCGGTATCCCATTGCCAAACCCTCGAGTTATCTCTACTGTAATTCATCCCGATATTTCGAACTTGCACAATCGTTATACTTTAATGGTTATGCAATTTGCCCAATTTCTTGATCACGATCTCACGATGACACCTATTCACAAAGGTTTCCATGAATCTATTCCAAGTTGCAGATCATGCGATTCAGCCAGAACTGTCCATCCGGAGTGCAATCCATTCCCCGTACCACCTGGTGACCATTTCTATCCTACAGTAAACGTTTCTTCCGGAGCTAGAATGTGTTTCCCGTCGATGAGATCGTTACCTGGTCAACAGCATTTGGGTCCTCGTGAGCAAGTTAATCAAAACACCGCTTTCCTTGATGCTTCTGTAGTATACGGAGAAAATACTTGCGTATGCAACGGGCTGCGAGGTTTCAATGGCCGTATGAACATCACTTCTCATCCCGCTCGCGGAAAAGACCTCCTACCCCAATCTGCAGTTCATCCTGAATGTAAGGCTCCTTCCGGTTTTTGTTTCATCGGAGGTGATGGACGAGTTTCTGAGCAACCGGCCCTTGCAGTTATGCACACTATGTGGATCCGAGAACACAATCGAATCATGGAAGGACTTCGTCGCGTCAATACTCACTGGGATAGTGAAAAACTTTTCCAAGAGACCAGACGTATTATAAGTGCCATGATGCAACACATTACGTATAACGAATTTCTTCCTAGAATTCTCGGATGGAATGCAGTTAGCCTGTATGGATTAAAGTTACTTCCACAAGGTTACTACAAGGAATATTCGCCTACTTGCAATCCCAGTATCCTCACCGAATTCGCCACAGCAGCATACAGAATTGGTCACTCTCTTCTAAGACCTCATATCCCCCGTATGGATAAAGGTTACCAAAACGTCGACCCTCCAATTCTTCTTCGAGATGGATTCTTTAATTCCGACATGCTCTACCAACCGGAAATGATAGACGAAATAATTAGAGGTTTGGTTTCGACACCCATGGAGACTCTTGATCAATTCATCACTGGAGAAGTAACGAATCATCTTTTCGAGCAACGTGGAATACCTCATTCAGGAGTGGACTTGATTGCGCTTAACGTTCAACGCGGTCGAGATCATGGAATTCCATCGTACAATAATTACAGAGCTCTCTGCAACTTGAAACGAGCATCAACATTCGATGATTTATCCAGAGAAATGGCACCTGAAGTGATCAATCGCTTGAAACGAGTGTACGCCTCAGTAGATGATATTGATTTATTCCCTGGTGGTATGAGTGAAAGACCCTTACAGGGTGGTCTTGTTGGTCCCACTTTTGCTTGCATCATTGCAATTCAGTTCAGGCAATTGAGGAAATGTGATCGCTTTTGGTATGAAACCGATGATCCAAATTTAAGATTCAAGAGCCAACAACTCGCGGAAATCCGGAAAACAACTTTGGCCAAAGTTATGTGTGAAAACATGGACCATCATACGGAGATGCAAAGATCAGCTTTCGATTTACCTAGCAACTTCTTGAATCCGAGGGTACCTTGCCATTCGATGCCACATATGGATTTCTCATCGTGGAGAGAATCTAGGCAAGGATGTCGCATTGGCGAACGCAATGTTGCTGTAGGAGAATCTGGATTCCCTTCGCCATGTACCAGTTGTGTCTGCACTGCTGAAGGGGTAAGTTTATCAATAACCCTTTTTTAGTTAACCCTTTTTGTCCCGAAATGTCCATTTTGATCATCAAATTCCTACAACGTATTATTATCAATTATCGCTCTTCCAAAAATATGGGAAAGACGTAGTCAGGTATTTTCGAGATAGTTTGATCGATATATGCTGTTTAAAAAACGAAAAAATATCTAACCTCTGATTTTCTTCAATTGAAGGAATTAAGGGCAGTTTTTTTTTTAAGTGCAATTTCGAATCCGAAACACACCATGAAATGTACTGAAGTGGTTGGTCGAGGTCCAGTGTAAAAACTTATGCTATGTGGTTATTTTATTTGTTTAAATACGGATGCAGTGTCTCACATCAGATTTTTAAAATTAAAAATGGACGAGCAATAAGTTCAAAATGTTACAACCCAGAAAACGGAAAGGAATTGACATTTTGAACTCTATTAAATTTCTTTATTGAAGGTATTAGATGGAATTCACTTAGATAGAAAGTTTTCCGTATTTCATACTTTTTGGAAGAAATGTTCTGTTTTCTAGTTTTGAGGTTATATTATTCGATAATCCAAAGTAATCATTTCTTTGAGGTTATGTGCGTTTATGTATCGCGTATAATATCGTATACACTCGCATTCGTAACAGGCTTATTTCGTATTAAATCGTACACAGATTTTTCGTATACTTTTTCTTTTGTTGGGAAGTCACCAAAAAATTACTATTTGGTTATTTTTTTAGACGCTTATCAAACCCAGAAAAGACACCAACACAATCAAATAGTAATTACTTGACTCGTAACATTTTAAACGTTTCAATCCGCCATATTGGTTCCGATATTTTGAATTTTAAACAGCTGATGTTAGATTCTAAATCAGTGACTTTATTGTCTTTAACATTTACAATTTCGTTTTGCAAGAGTTTTATATTGTCACATGTTAACTTTATTTTAAAAAAAACATTTTTAATTGTATTTAATTTCATGTTATTTTATAAAAAGCACTTATTCTAACCTCACTGATTATTTTGTCTCCTTTAAAGTAAACCCTGACCCAATCTTATATAGACTTCTCTCGACTGCTGCAGTGGAACGAAGATATTAATATTATTGTCTTAAATCATTATTTTTATGGTCTTTTTCACACCCAGAATTATTTATCACTATGAATATTATCGATATTTCACAAATCTGAGCCAACTCTCTTTTGATTTTCAAGCACTCATTTTTAGGGTACATGACTAAATAACTTGGCAAAAATAACTTTACGAAAATAACTTTGACAAAAATAACTTTGGCAAACATAATTTCAGAAAAAATAACTTTAATAATAACAACTTCAAATATCTCTTCGACTCAACACACCATTTGCGAATTATACATAACTTAACGCGTCTGTACATGCGTTATCAAATATTACAAAAAAGTATTTTTTGAAATATCTCTCAGATATTCTATAATTAGTGGATTTTTATAATCTCCTACGACGTTAAGTAGGCGCTGATAACCTAACCCAACCTAACCTAACCTTACCTAACCTAACCTAACCTAACCTAACCTAACTTTATTAATAGTAGTTAAGAATGTAATGAACAATGTTCATATTATGTATGTACAGTAGAACTCCTCTTATTTCAACTGGTCATGGTTTTCAAGATGGCGTCGCCCCCTCTTATTTGAAATTTCCCCTTACCCCCTTACTCTATTTAACGCTTTAATAGTGGATTATAATATCTGATATCTTTTTATTTTTGTTAGACATCGTATATATTTTAGAGTTGTATTATGTAAAATATATATTTAATTTATCTGAAAAATGTGTAGAGAATTTTAAATTTGGATAAAAATGTAACGAGATCACAGCTCGTGCCTTTATGTGATAAATAAAGACTGCAACATTTCGCATTTATTTATGGTCATTTATATCTGCATTCGAGTGTAGAAATAAACATTTTAAATTTACATTATGCACTTTATTACATATAATTATGTACCAATAATTTTTTGTTTCACAAACAAGTACACTGTGATTAAGATCGAAATGAATATAGGAGACTATATTTAACCGAAATTTGCAAATATGATTAATGAAAGCTTCAAATCACTTCAAATTCAGTACTAAGCTGCTGATATTGGATTTGTTTGTTATTTTGCAAATGAAAGAATTTTCAATTTTTGTGGAGGTCTTGAAATACACATCATTAAAAATTGACAACATCCTAACCTTCAAATGTACACTTTTATTTTACGAAATTAGCAGCTTCTCGAATAATTTGCATGATGTGAATCATGAGTTTGATGCAAAATTTTAAATTAATTTGAAATTTCATTACATATCAGTCTACCTATACATGTTTGCAAATTTAGGTTAAACGGTATTTACACTGTACAACTTTGATGGTTTAAACACTGTAAACTGTATCGAGATGTTCGAGCGGTGGTGGGGGAAGGCCAGAGGGGAAAGATTCAAATAAGAGGGGTTGAACAATTGAAATAAGAGGGGCAATTGACATAAGAGAGGTTGAAATAAGACGGGTTCTACTGTACATGTTTTCTACGTTTTCAACGTAAACTACCAGTTATCTGCATACATTTGTAGAAAACCTATTTTTCTTTCCTTTTACCCAATAGTGGTAGGCGTTGATAACCTAACCTAACCTAACCTTACCTTACCTAACCTAACTTTATGAATAGTAGTTAAGAATGTAATGAACAATGTTCATATTATGTATGTATTCAGAAATATTTGAAATTATTTTTGTCAAAGTTATTTTTGTTAAAGTTATTTTTCAGAGGTTATTATTGTAAAGTTATTTTTGCAAAGTTATTTAGTCATGACACCAATTTTTATACTTCCTGGTCCATCGTAAAATGGGGCAAGAACTCTTGTATTGTTCGTCGTGAATCATTATTAATCTGTATCACACATTCTCAACTCCACTTTTGTAAATAAATTATGCCACGCTCCTAATTAAATATTAATATTTCTATAAACGGTTAAGATGTTAACTATTAATTGTCACAATTAACATGAATTTGTCTTAAATTTTAGGCTCAATGTGCCTCGCTGCGTATAAACAACTGTAACCTGCTCCTCCAAGAGCAATCTCGAGAGGCCATTCTTCGAGACGATGTGTGCACAGCTCAATGCGGCTTCGTCCTCTCTGCGACGGAGAATACACCCCGTGTGCAATTCCCATCGTCGAACAGTTTCCCTGGATTTTCCCAGCAACGGAGCAACCTGAGAGGTTCACCGAGCTCAACGTTCAACGGATTCAAGCTGCCAGACCTTACGCCGTTCCTCGGTTGAATATCGCCGTTAAAATAAAACGTGCCAATAAGAATCTTTCTTCAAAGACTGTGAACGACTGTGCGATTACATTCACCGATTAGGAGACAAAGAAATGAGTTTGCACGACGAAACATTCACGAAAAAGGGCACGTTCCCAAAGTGATTTTCAGAATTCTAGTGAATTCGAAACAGTGTACATAATGACTGTAAAACCGAAGCGTTTGACAGCCTCGAGTCTTGATTTCTCAGGCGGCGACTAAACATTTCACTAATGATCGATGGAAGCATTTAACCCATTAACGCCTGAAATGGCATTTTTTATACTTCATTATCAATCATGTATTTCATATGAAAATCGAAGTTGAAAACAATTGAAAGGTACATATCCTATTGTTTTCGAGGTCGCTCTTCAAGATTCCGAGATCGAAATTGAGTTTCAGCCATCAGGAATTCCAATATGGCGCCGAACTTTTAAAAAAATTCCAAAAAATTGGGAATTATTTATTCCTATCAATTTTTTTCGAGCTATTAGAATATTGGGATTCTATTGAAACTCTGAACAAAGGTGAACAAAATACTTCAATTTTAAGAACAAATTTTACTTTTATACCCCACATCATTGTAACGACCTAAAAATGGCGTCAACTATGAAAATTTCTTTGAAAAATTTCTGAACGTTCTAACTCAAAAACTACATGCTGTTATAAAGAAATGCTAAGAATGAAAAGTTCTTAGAATTAATCGAGAAATATAGTGGAATTTTTTCAGATTTTTGTGATGACATTTTGAGAAATTTTTTTTCAAAATTTTTTTCAAAATCATAATTTATTTATGAAAAATTCTGAAAAAAATTTGGTGTATTCACTTATGAATTCTACGAGTTTTTTGTTCTTTGCAATTTTTTCCAAAAGTTAATAGTTTTTGGGAGGAAAAAATCCTAAACTATAATATTTGAAATTCATTTCCTCGAAAACTATCAACTTTTCGAAAAAATTGCAAATAATAAATAACTCTTACAATTCATCAGAGAATACACTAAATTTTTTTTTAGAATTTTTTGTAAATAAATTACAATTTTGAAAAAAAATGTCTCAAAATGTCATCAAAAAATTTTGAAAAAATTCCACTTTATCGCTTGATGAATTTTAAGAACTTTTCATTGTGGGCATTTTTTTTAAAAGTTCGTAGTTTTTGAGTTAGAGCGTCCAGAAATTTCTCAAAGACATTTTCATTGTTGACGCCATTTTGAGGTCGTTAGAATGATGTAGGGTATAAAAGTAAAATTTTTTCTTAAAATTCAACTATTTTATGCACCATTATGCAAGGTTTCAATAAAATCCCAATATTCTAATAGCTCGAAAAAAAATTGATAAGTATAAAAAATTCCCAATTTTTTGAAAATTTTTTTCATATTCGGCGCCATATTGGAATTTCTGATGGCTGAAACTCAATTTTGACCTCGGAATCTTGAAGAGCAACCTCGAAAACAGTAGGATACGCACCTCTAAATTGTTTTCAACTTTGATTTTTATACGAAATACTTGATTGAAAATGAAGTATAAAAATTGTCATTTCAGGCGTTAATGGGTTAATTTCATAAGTTCATATAGTTATTGATAAGATTACATGTATCATACGTGTTCCTTTAATTGTACGAAAATAATTTTTCACCATTTTGTAAACAAATAATTTATTTTCTGTATTGTAGAATGTAAGTAAGCATTTATCGATAAACATTAACATTTTAAACTTACCTCCGATGATCAAACCGAGACTCGGGTGCTGAAATGAAAAACATTTAGTGCGAATGCGTAAATAACTTTGCACATAGCCAGAAGTGAATGAACTAGATCGACTCGGCGGTCGAATCTGGCAAAATGACATTTTTAAACGGAGTGTCAGCGATTTTGTAAATTCATTTTATTTCTTATTTACAAACTGTATGTATGAAATTTCCGTAAGCTAGAATTATATGTGAATTTAATAAATGTTGACGTTTATTTGAATTTGCCCAATCTTTGTGTTAATAAATACTGTTTGCCATTTAATTTGAAACTTTATAGACTCCATCATTGTCCATTAAAATTGGTGTCAATTCCTGTTCATCCTGTGACAGTATTTACAAGAGATTTCGGCAGGTAGCAAAATCTAGATGTTTCTAATATAATTTTCTTTAATCACCCACCTAATTCGTCTCTGGAAAGAATTTTGTATTCGAGAACTTTTTAAATTATAACTCTTAAAAAAAGAAACAAGCGTAGTTGTATTTTTCGAGACAACGCACAAATTTAACTGGCAGAAATCTCTTGTTTATTATTTAACACTGTAATGCTATCTGATAACGATGGTGCCTGTTCGACGCATCTCCAAAGTCCGTAGGTTTTTCCAACGGTAGTTTGCCAAAGTCGTAGAGTTCCATCTTCCGAACAACTTGCGTACAGTTCTCCGTCGGGTGAGAAGCGCACTGAATGTACAGGTCCAAAGTGTCCTTTGAAGGATTCTAGAAATGAGAAAAATTTGTAATTAATTCTATACCGCAAAACACTGACATTTTTTTTATTATTAATTTCCCAGATAATTTACAAGCTGTCTTTCCGACAATAAGTAAATTTGTTATAATGTACGATATATGGGTAAATCCACAGAACTTTTAACTTTCCGTTTTAAGAAAAACATTTTTTTTTTCAATGGCACACATTTAAAATGAACCTGAGGCCACTCCTAAACATATAAAATGTAGAAAAAACGACACGTTACGACTTTTAAAGGATTGTTCCAGCGCAGTCAGCTAAAACGAGATCTAAAATTATATCTTCGAACCAAACATATTTCTGTACGCGGAAAACAGATAAAATCTGTTACTCGGGGTTTGTTAAGTTACTGGTCACGAATCTGTCAACAGATATTCAGTATTCAAGATGGCGAATTCAATATGGAAGACCGAATTTGTAACAAGTTACTCACGCAAGCTCAAATTGGGTATTCGGGGGTTTTCTTTCTTTTTGCTTTTAGGTGCATAATATACAAATTTTAGCAGCAAACATTTATTTAAGTCGATTTAATGCATTACAATCCCGGCAATCCTGAAAAAATTTTAAATAGGTATAACGTAAGTTGCCATTAGTACCATATTTATTCATTTTTAACCAGAAAAGATGAAGCAAGGGACATTTTTATTATTTCTGGAGCAAAGCTACAGCGAATCTCGACTGATGAGCGACCCCGAATACACAGTTTCAGCTGGTTCAAGCAAATTTTTAGGAATTTGGTCCGCTATATTGTATCTACCATCTTCAATTTTGAATATTTGTCAACGTATTTATCATCAGTTACCAATAAAACCCGCGCGTAACAAATTTTAGCATTTTTCCGTGTAAAGAAAGGAGTCTGTGTCAAAGAGATAATTTCATGTCTTGTTTTACCCCTGAACATCGTTTTGTATTTTTTGAACAAGTTCAGAGTATTATTATGACACCTAAAACAATAAATTACGCCAATAATAGAGGCATTTAATTGTGTACAGTTCGTGTGTCTGACAAAAGTGTCATTTTTCAACAATAGTTACGCACGAAGGCTATAGGTTGTAATAGGCACAGAATTGAGATGAGACAAGGCACACCTTATTCCTTGGAATACGTCACTTATTATATCATCAATTAAAAATTCCCAAAGTATGGAGCCATAATATTGTTTGTTCCAAAAGTTATTGTTAGAAATTAATGAAAATTCCATTTTCCATAAATCTTCTGCACGCGACTTTGGACGCATGTCATTCTTATTAAGCGATAGGCACACTTATTTTTCAAGTATCTTTGGCTTTTATAAAGTGCCATTAATCAACGACATGATTTTCAAATGAAAAGAATACACGTTCCAAAAGTTACGGAACAAAATATTAAAAAAAATACGATTTGCACGCAGCAGTTTATTCAAATTTTTTGAGCTTTCGTGTTTCCTTTGGCTTTTTAATCAACTATCATGCAAAACAAATAACTGTACCTTGAAAAGCATATCCTTTTTAGTAAATAGTAATGTTTTATAAATATTTCTGTACAGCTTCTTTACGTGAATCTTAAAATAACATGGAAGTCAAAAGTTCTGTGGATTTTCCCATATAGCGTGTGTGCGATTATCCAGTGATGATCGCACGTCAATAGTCGTTGAAGATGAAGATTTGTCCACCTTTATCTTCTTGTATCTTTTTGAATTATTGAGACGAGGAGTAGCCAACTCGCATTTCTAACTTGCTAGCACATATTTCTTAAGTCTTCTCTTAACTGGTGGTATTCTTCTAATTTGTTGAATTTGAATGAAGATTTGGGTGGGAGATTAGGCGGAGTTTATGCTTTCTGTTGAAGTTTGTGATTTCGTCTCTTACCAGTGGTATTTGTAGGTCTTCCCGAATTCTCTCGTTTGGTACAAACCAAGGAGTCCATATTGGTTTTAACCCGTTTCGTCCTGAAATGCCCTAAATTTTAACTTATTTTCATTAGGTGCTTTCTCATAAAGAAAGTCACTCAATCGTTTTGATATAACCATACTTATTGTATTTTTCTCGAACTTTCTCAATCCGGTTTCAGATTGACCATATCTGCCGCCATTTTTTTATTATAGCGGTTTAAACATAAAAAAATCGTGAATTTTGAAAAAATTTGTTCAAGAAATGTTATTTTTGAACAGGAAACCGTGTTCCAATCAAGCTGAATCTCTGTATCTGGTGCAGTAAATAGTTATACTAAAAGATAGGATGGTTATTAATTCACCATTCAAAATGGCGGATTCAAAATGGCGGACCTCAGTGAACATTTTGTGGAAAAATTATGAGCTTGTTTTAAAAAACGCTAAGAATAAAAAATTCTTAGAATTTTCCGAGAAATAAAGTGGATTATTTTTCAGATTTTTTAAATGAATTTTTGAAAAATTTTGTTCAAAATTCTTTTCAAAATTATAATTTTTTTTTAGAAAAATTCTGAACAAAATTTAGTGCATTCTCTGATGAATTCTAAGAGTTTTTTATTCTATGCATTTTTTCCCAAAAGTTGATAGTTTTCGAAAAAGAAAAATCTTAAACTATAATATTTGAAATTAATTTCCTCGAAAACTATCAACTTTTGGAAACAATTGCAAAGAACAAAAAACTCTTAGAATTTATCGGAGAATGCACTAAATTTTGTTCGGAATTTTTCGTAAATAAATTACAATTTTGATAAAAATTAAAAAAAAAAAAATTTCTCAAAACTTCATTTAAAAAATCTGAAAAACTTCCACTATATTTCTCAATGAATTCTAAGAACTTTTCATTCTCAACATTTTTTTTGAAAAGCTCGTAACTTTTGAGTTAGATCGACCAGAAATTTTTCAAGAAAATTTTGTCTGAGAACCGCCATTTTGAATGGAGAATTAATAACCATCCTATCTTTTAGTGTAACTAATTACTCCACCAGATACAGAGACTTAGCTTGTTCCGAGCACGGTTTCCTGTTAAAAAATACGATTATTTGAAGAAAGTTTTTCAAAATTCACAATTTTTTTATGTTTAAACCGCCATAGTAAAAAAATGGCGGTAGATATGGTCAATTTGAAACCGGATTTAGAAAGTTCGAGAAAAAATACAATAGGTCTGGTTATATCAAAACGATTGAATGATTTTTTTCCCTAAGAAAGCACCTGATGAAAAGAAGTTACAATTTACGGCATTTCAGGACGAAACGGGTTAAGACAGTCTTGTATAATAGCAATTTGTTTTCTAGCGATAATTGTGATCTTCGGTTCATAAGCCAGTACATTTTGTTTAATTTTAAGTTTAACTGTTTTCTTTTGGTCCATATGTGTGTTTTCCAAGTTAGTCGTCGATCCAAATGCATTCCGAGGTATTCGCCATGTTAAGTTCTGCTGTGTGCGACCCCACCGGCGACAAAATTAACTACTGAGATGGGGGTATGTGACACTAATCATATGGGAAAACGGGCTTATTTTGCGAATAGCTTTACAAATAGACATTTTTCGGTTGATATTACTGTTTCATCGTACGGCATTTCAAAGACTAAAAGTAATTTGGAAATATCAGTTTGCTGAAAAAGACATTTGGAAAAGCTATTCGCAAAATAAGCCCGTTTCCCCATATAAATAGTGTCGCATATCCCCATCTCAGTAGTTTATTTTTTCGCCGGTGGAGTCGCGCGTAGCGGACTTAACAGGGCGAATTTAACATGTTCTGTTTATGGAAGTGCAATGTTATACATTGTAACGGAAGGACATGTTTCCCTCCTTAATGTAAATGTTATGTGTATGGATTTGAGCACATTAATTTGTAGTCTCCACTTTGTGAGCCACTTTTCAATCATGTTAAGATGATTCTGAAGATGGTTCGATGCAGTAGTTGGATTTGCATGAGACGATAAAATTGCTGTATCATCAACAAAAGTGGCTAGCAGAGTATCTTTAGATGTTGGTAGGTCAGAGGTGTAGAGAGATGTAGTATAATAATGGGCCTAATATACTCCCTTGTGGTATGCCAGAATTGATTGGATACAGATCTGAATATTCATCTGGTATTCTAACTTGGAAAAATCTGTTGCTGATGTAGGATTTGAGGATTAGAAACAAGTTGCCAGGTAATATTCTTTTCAGTTTGCATACTAGCCCTGTGTGCCAAACTTTATCAAAGGCTTGTTGTATATCGAGGAAGGCTGCGGAACAGTAGTTCTTATCTTGAAAATTTGTGTAGATACTTTTTGTTATCCTGTGCACTTGGTCTATTGATGCATGTTGTTGTCTAAATCCGAATTGGTGATCAGGAATCATCCTTTTTTTTTGGAGTATCGGCATTATTCGTTTCAGAATTAATTTTTCAAAAACTTTGGATAAAATAGGTAACGAACTGATTGGTCTGAAAGAAGTAACTGAATCTGGATTTTTTCCTGGTTTAAGCAACAAAATAATTTGTGCGACTTTCCATTGCACTAAGTAATTGAGTCTAAGTGCTGCGTTACAGATTATAGTTATTAGACGGATTGTTATTTTTGGCAGCTCCTTTAGTATCTTACCATCAATGAGATCGTAGCCTGGTGTCTTTTTAGAATTTACTTTTTTAATGATAGCACTAACTTCTCTTAGTCTGCAATTATTAGTTGGTGTTGATCTTTCTACAGGTTCTTCTAAAATTGCTTGAATTGTCTCACTGTCTTCTTCTGAGGTTGCTGTTGCTGTGAATGGTTGAAAAACAGATGATAAATACTCTCCAAATATGGTGGACTTTTCTTTATTACTTCTAGCCCATTTTCCGTTTGCCAATCTGATCGGTGGAGAGAATTGTTGTGGACGCCTAATTTTCGTCATTGCTTTCCACAACGAGTAGTCTGTTGCTTCTGTTGCTGTTAGCTTTTCAAGATAATCTTGTATCGCAGAATTCTTTTCTTCTTGGAGTATTTTTTTTAACTTTTTCGCTTTATTGAATTTGGCTTTGTCGTGAGGGGATCTCGTGGTTTGCCATCTTTTTCTAGATTTTCTTTTTTCCGCTTCTTGTATATGTTTGTTGAGAGTTTCTATGGCGTTTTCTATTTCTAGTTCAGTTTTGAGTGAAATATTACAATTTGTGTTTTTACCTAGTATTTCTCTAAATAATGCCCAGTCAGTTTTTTTATTGCAGAGAAATTGTGACTTTTGGATGTCATTTATTTGTGAACCTAGTGAAATAATGAACGGGGAGTGGTCTGAAGATAAGTCTAGACATGATTTTGCTTGAATGTGATCTTTTAAAATATCTTTGGTGATACCAAAATCTATAAGATATGGTACTTTCCTTCGATCTGATGGCCAATACGTAGGTTCACCTGTAGATACTATTTTTAAATTGTTTTCTTGTATCGTTGTGTATAATTGACGACCTCTTGGTGTAGGTATATGAGATCTTGAGCCCCACCATGGATGCTTCGCATTGTAGTTTCCAGCTGATATAAACCGAGTTCCTAATCTTTTGAAGAATCGGGTGAACTGATGTGATTTTATGTTATGCTTAGGTGGACAGTAGATTGCAGAACATGTTATTTGACCAATATAGTCTTCAATCATGACGTTAGTTGCTTGTAGGAATTCTTCTTGATAATTTTCAGTTGCATGATGCTTGATAGATAATTTAATAATTATTGCTGTGCCACCATGAGCAGCTCCATCTGGATGTAGCGTATTATGTACACTGTAGTTAGGAATTTTTAAGTAACTTTTTTTTTGTGAAATGTGTTTCGAAGATTAGCATAATATCTATATTTTGGTTAATTAAGAAAGCTTTTAGTTCTTGATTTCTCTAAACCAAGCCATTGGCGTTCCATACAGCGATCTTACTAATTCTTTTAGCCATTATTTAATTTTTGATACTAAAGCCATCAGGATGTTTAACATGTCGTCCATTCATTTGATAAGTTGCGTCATCATTTTCTCTAGATTATCGATTACCTGATTTTGCTGGTTTTCCTGTAATGGTGTTGTTATATCTGGTTGTACGTCATTTTTTACTGCATGTGCGTATGATGTATTAGGTGTGACAGATGTCGAAAGACCTACTCGTATATTTTGGAGTGTGTTTGTTGTTAGATTTGTATTTTTTCTTAGTTTCGGAAACATTTTTTGTTGGAGTTGTTTACGAACAGTGCAGCCTTTATAACTTGCAGGATGGTTACCCCCACAATTATAACATATTACATCATTTGATTTTTCTTTTCTGGGATAGTCTTGAGTGAGATGACTTTTTGCGCATTTCACGCATTTAGGAGATTTGTAGCAATAACTTTTTGTGTGTCCATACGCCTGGCATCTCATGCATTGGGGAATATCTCTTTTCTTCCTAGGCTGTTCAAAGCTTATTATGGAGTTTAATAAGCATTTAATTTCATATATTTCTTTGTTATTGTCACGAGGTTCGAGTTCGACTATAAACAAAGGCAGTGGCCTTTTTTATTTAAATTCAAGAATGTTTGTTATGTTTTTGACTTTATGACTGTGCTGTTCTATGTTGTGAGTCAACTCCTTTAAATCGACTGAAGAGTGCATATTTCTTAGTATAACTTTGAAACTTTTGTCTTGTTTACGTTGGTATGTATAGAATTCGGTTTGTTTTGATTTTAATGTTTCAATTACTGTAAGATATTTTTCCGTCATGGATAACTGAATTTTTACTTGATCATTATTTAGTACTTTTAACATGTAGTTATCCTCAGCTATGGAGTCTAATAATTCGCACAATGGCCGAATGTTTTTAACTCCACTTACAAAGATTGGTGGGGATTTTATTGTAGATTTAGGTGTATTATTGTTTCCTTCGTTGACATTTTTTTCTTCCGATAGTTGTGCATATTGGTTTTCTGTTGTTACTTGATTCAGCCAATAGTTGTTTTTAACAGCCTGTCTTTTGCCAGTACTTACATTTGTGGGGCTATTCATAGGTCTAGGTTTTGGTTATTGTTTCCTTGTTCCATGTTGAGAAATAACATTTTATAATTTAGGCCAGATTGGCCGTTTATATCTTGTCGTTTCACTCACTATCTTAATTTACTTAATTTTATAATTTAACAATTTCATATATTGGATATTCGTGTCTCACGCTAGCACTACGCGAAGTCGCCTGTACGATCGACTTATTTGTTTACATACGTCCGTGTTCTGGGAGAGTTCGAACTTCTACCGAACAACTGACATTAAAGAAAGATATACATACCGATCTCTGCTCCTGTGCTATAATCGAACTTATACATTTGAAGATCGTCTCCGCCACAAACAAATATACTATGATCCGGATGTAAGCTTGCACTATATACTTGCGTCGGAACTGTAAATTCTCGTACTTTTGTTAATCTGCAAAAAAAAATGTCATAAAAGGATTTAAAGACTTAATTATTAAAAATATTTGAAAGCATCAAAATTTTAACTTACTCGGTACTATCCCAAAAAGTTACAACGTTGGCATGTGTTGTGGTTATAATAGTACCGTCTTTAGAATGTTCCATCGAAGTAAGCGGTGCAGGGAAGTTAAGTCGTGTTATTTCTAAACCGCTAGCTACATCCCACACGCGTAACGTTTTATCTTCGGAACAAGTAAGTAACCTCTTATTGTCGTTATAAAATGTAGCATGTTTAATGTAGCTTGTATGACCCGAAAATATCTACAAAAGAATGTTTGGTTATTGTAAATAATTTGTTAAATACAACAGTCAATGTGAATGTACCTGTGGATCTGCTTCTGGTTTGTTCAGATCATAAATCCTCACAAGTTTCTCATTTGACGCTGTGCAAAGATGTACGGAATCGGAACTAAAATTAACCGATTTGACAATATGCTTATGTTGAAAAGAATGTATCTCTTCTCCCTTAATAGCATCCCAGACCTTAGCACAGTAATCTGCGGAGCCTGTTGCTGCTAAAGTAGCTTCACGATTTAGTGCAACACCCCAAACTGCACCTTTATGTCCCTCGAATGTTCCGATCCAATCCCCGGTATCGCCTTGGCGTAACATAGCGTTTCCATCTAATGAAAAATTTATTTATTTATTTAAGCAGAATAAACGGGTCAAAAACCTGCTACATTACAATATTTGTACAAGAGATGACATTAAAGTATTAATATTTAATAAAGTTGTAAACTAAGATGTATTTCTTAAAAATAAATTCATATCCAGACTACAGCCGGGAGACTATTGCAGAGGCGAGTCACTCTTGGAATGACAGCATAATAACTCCAATTGAAAGAATGACTGGAATGAATTGACAACAATGTTGTACAGATCACGAAAATTATAAACGGTTCTCCTTTCAACCATTAAACTATCTAGTTCTGTCGAATTTATTTTACCCGTCCCAGCAAACGAAAAAAGATTAAAAGTGATTCAAAATTTTTAATCCCTTTTTTGTTGGTATTGAAATTAAAACAATTCTATCTTTTTAATCCCATATAATCCCAAATCAATAAATTAAACAAAGGCCGATTCTCTTCGACCGAGAATCGAACCACGGTCCTCTGCGCAGCAAGTTCGAAGCGCAACCACTCGGCCACACTCACTGTTGTGAAATAATGAAAAAATAACGAATAGTTGAAACAGAGAGTAAAGAATTTTTCTACGTGTTTATATAATAATGTATTCGGGCAGGTTAAAATACATTAAATACCACAATTCACAGCGAAATTTCACTGAATTATTTACTTTAAAAACAATCGAAACAAAGAGTTGGTCTTTTTCTGCGTGTATATAAAATAATATAAATAGACATAAAACATTTTTTTAATCTTTTTTTCGCGCTTGAAAATATGTTGTTTGAAATTTTTGTTATATGAAACAAAAGTTAATTTACATATAATTTTATGAACTCGTGCATCTATTCAATGATCATTATTTATGTTTTTAATAATTTTATCATAATAGTAAATTCAGTATTCATTGAACACAATTCCAAATTTGGTATCCGTTGGGATAAGTTTTAATGTTTGGAATTGTTGGTATTCAAGAGGATCCATAATATATCTTTTGCAATTCTGGGCTAGAATTCAAAATTAATTTAGGGCCATGGTTATTCAAGGGAATTCATTAAAATGAGTTTGAATTCCAAATATGGAATACAGTGGAATTAATTTTGAAGTGGTAATTGATAGATTTCGAAGGGATTCAGTAATACATTCTTTTATGCTATATTTGGTATTGAATGTTATTTTTTAATGGGAGGAATTTGAGGGGATTCAATGAGATATTTTTTAATTCCAAATCTTGTATTCGCTGGAATTCATTTTGATGGCCGTTTGTAGAACGGCATTTGAGGGGATTCAATAAGTCAAAATTCTTTTCATAATTGGGGTTTTATTGGGATTAAAAATCATTCCAATATCTTTTTTGAACAAAATGAGATAAAAACATTCAAATTTTAATCTCCATTAATCCCCTTCTAATACCTTTCAATCTTTTTTCGTTTACTGGGATTGGTAATCGATAGTATTCGACGGTATTCAAAGAGTATAATCTTAAATCCCATATCTTGTATTAAATGGGATTCTTTCAAATATTGGTAATAAATGGTATTCAAGGGGATCCAAGAAAGGAATTTGTAATTCCAGAAATGGTATTTAAACGATACTGACAGATGTGGAATTCACAGGGATTGAAATATACGTTTTTCAATCCCAGTTGTGGCATTCAAGGGGATTGATTTTCACAACGATTATTCGAGGAGGATTTACAGGGATTCAATAATTTCAATTTATATACCTACTTTTGAATTTACTAGAATTCAAAACCACTCTAATCCCTTTTTTTAACAAAATGAATTAAAAGTAGTCTCATTTTAATCCCAATTGAACCCTTTTTAATACTTTTCAATCTTTTTTCGTTTATTGGAGTAACAAGATTGTAGGCAAACTTCGCATCATTTAATTACTGGCATGATTGTAGGGAATAAAGCCAATGTGCTTTAGCGATTGTAAAATAATTGTAGTCAAATGGATTCATTTGACGTCATTCTACCGGATCGTTCAACTGTAACCAATTTAATTCTATACAAGCAAGGGACATTACAATCTTTTCAACACGGCATTCAGACTCTATTTATACCGATTTTACAAAAGCGTTTGATTCAGTTAATCATGTTTGACTATTAATGAAGATAAGAAATATAGGTGACAATTTACTGCAATGGCTGGAATCATATCTTACAGACAGAATGCAGATAGTCAGGTACAAGATGAATCTGTCATGACCAGTGGAAGTTAATTCCAGTGTCCCGCAAAGGTCACAATTCGGCCACCTGCTGTTTAACATTTTTATAAATGATCTTCCAGATGTTATTCATTATTCCACACCACTGCTTTTTGCGGATGACCTGAAGTTGTTTATGCATATCAAAAGTATACAGGACTATTTTCTCTTGCAATCTGATGTAAACAACTTACAACTGTGGAGTAAATTGAATGACTTAAAATTGTATCCGGAAAAATGCTGTGTTTTATCTTGCACTACAAACCCATCCACTAAATTTCAGTATATCAGGTCATGTGGTTGGAAGAACAAATATCATTAAAGATCTTGGTGTTTTTTTCTGAGAAATTATCATTTAAGCCTCATTTAAACAACATAAAAAACATAGCTCTAAAAATGTTGGGATTCATAAAGCGAAACACTTAAGATTTTAAAAGCTCATCCGTGATATATTATTTGTATAATGTGCTTATTCGTCCTGACTTGACGCATGGTTCATGTGTTTGGGCACCTCTATATAATGTTGATGCGAATAGCATCGAAATGATTCAACACAAGCTTCTACAATATTTTCCATTTAATTCTGGAGAGCTCATATCGATTCTAGAACACGACTATACTGCAATTGCTGCAAAATTTAAGCTACCGACTCTTACTTCTATTCGTAAAGCCAACGACATTATATTTCTGGTAAAGGTGGTGCGAAAAACTATGAATTGTGAACAATTGTTTGATATGATTCCATTTGCAATCCCATCCTATGCACTTCGCTCTAATTTTATTAGATTAGAATTCTAATTTGGATGGAAATACAACTGGCTTGGATTTATTCCTTTATACTTAAAATTGTACGGTTGCGAGAGTTAAATCTAGGATATACAAATTTAATTAAATGTTATTATTACATAAGTTCTCTTTCTCTTTCATGCAATTTAGAATTGGCTGTGTTTTGTTTTTGTTGGCGTTTTTAAAATATATCATTATATATTTTTATGTTAATTTGCATTTATACTGAACTGGATTCGTTTGTTATTGGGTGTTAACCCGTTAATTAATAAAATAAATAAATAAATAAATATGCAAATCTAGTTTCATTACTTTTGGCAATTATGCGGATTCTATTCCTCACAATATTAATATTAAGATAAATGGGCAAAACCTAAATTGAATGTCAAGTTATAACTATCTTGGTATAACTTGACTCCAACTTAAAATGGAATACATACTCATGTATTCAACATAATCAAGAAAGCAAGTTCCGTCAAAAAATCAATTACTGCAAATATACTACAGCCTTTTTAATGGTATTGCTGTTTATGGAATAATAGGGTGAGGAGGACTCATCTCTAGATGCGCTGGATCGCCTTTAAAAAAGGATTATTAAAATGATTGGTGCAAAACAACAAGAACCATTGGATATAAGACAGATATTCATCGTAAATTACATAACACATCTATACAGCAAACTCAAAAGAGAATTCGAAGAAAAATTCTCAAATACAAGATTTAAAAGTATCTTACTTCCAAAGCATCATTTAACAATAGGACAGAGAAGATTTTGTGTATTTTTCGAAAAAATATTTTAATAAATTACCAAATGCACTGAAAACATTAAGTGTGAGTGAAAAAACGTTGAAGAAAAAACTAAGAAAAAACTATGTTTTGTATTTTTTAATTTAAGGATCAACCTATGTACGGGATTCTGTAGAAGTCCTTTATATATAATGTAAAGGAAAAATTAAAATAAAATTATTATTATTGTACAGAATATTATATTGTCTCTATGCTTTTTAAATATTGTAATTGACAATACAGTTATATCAACCTTTACGCTGCAAAAAGGCTGATTTAGTGGCTTTTGACTATTTTTTAAAATTCTGCTAAACGATTTGAATGTTTCGTATGGTAACTAATTGCTATCCATACTGACTTTCGGTTAATTTTTTATAGTAAGATCTACATATTTTTTACTTTTTAATCCTGCACTGAGAAAAATTTTGATGTAATTTTATAGTGAAAAGGTGAATAACAATGAAAATCGTTGTAAATTTACAGTTACAAAGTAAAATTTCTACATTATTGTTGTAAATACACTGTAAATCGGAAAGAATCAGTTCTTGTGGTCAATAGGACCACAGTGATTGACAATTAAAGTCATTTTACATTGCGCTTGTAATTTTACATGAAAAATCATTGAAAATTACAAAGCCGATGTAAAATTTGTTTAAATTTCACAATCGATATAAAATTACAAAGACAATGTAAAATTTGTTTAAATTACAAAGACGATGTAAAATTTGTTTAAATTACACAATTGATGTAAAATTACTACGACTGCCACTGGTATTTCTATTTCCACCTTTTGCACTGTAAATTAATTTACATTTTCATTATAAATTTTACACGTTTATTTATTTATTTATTTATTTATTTATTTATTTATTTATTTATTTATTTATTTATAAATCGGCGAAAATGCCCATAATATAACGTTGAACAGAATTGCAATAGATGGCAAATAACAATGAAAATAAAGAAAAGTTTTATAAAATACATAAAAATAAAAATATACCATAGTGGTAAAAATATACGACAATTTGCTCTACCTACAACTTGTGTACAAAAATGTTACGTAAATCAAGTATAATTACATCACGCGGTAACAAATTCCACAGCCTGGTTAAATGGAAAACAGCGGAGTGGAAACAAAAATTTGTTTTGCAGTACCTCTCAAACAATATTCTCGAGTGACTACCTGAATATACAATTTGTCTATAACGAAATAGACTCGGGATATCAGCACCAGTAATAGTACCAGTAAAAATCTTACGGGTTAAAATAATATAATTTAAATGAGTGAATCGATTGAATGGAAGAAATTTTAAACGATAATGATATATCATGATACTCGAGCAGTTTATGGTAAATTTCCTAATGTTTTTGTTTGTTATTTAATGGAAAAATGTAATTTTACAACAATAGTAGTAGAAAATGTCAACAAAATTGTAAAAACTCGGAAATGTAACTTTACATTTACTTTTTACAGATGTACTGTATTTTATTTTAGGTGTAAAAGACCCCTGAGTAATTTTTACTACGAATAAGAAGATGTAAATTTTAATTTGTAATTGATTTATTTATGTATTAATTTATTTATAATATTAATAGGTTAAAGTTGGTGCAGTGAAAGTTTTTGAGATTTCTTTCTCATAAATCCAGCAGTCCTATGAATCGTTTCTCACATTACTATGGGTCAACTATATAAGAGCGTTAGACAATCCAGTCGTCAAATCAGCTTTAGTTAGCGATACAAAAACCTGTCTACGTAACCTGGCTATAAGAAACAAACTCAGCCTGACCTGGCCATATGGGCTGGAAAGGAAATGAAAGAGCGGACACCCTTGCCAAGTCGGGAATAGTTAATGGAACACATAGTCGTGGTCTAGAATCGATATAAGCTCTCCAGAATTAAATGGAAAATATTGTAGAAGCTTGTGTTGAATCATTTCGATGCTATTCGCATCAATATTATATAGAGGTGCCCAAACACATGAAGCATGTCTCAAGTCAGGACGAATAAGCACATTATACAAATAATATATCACGGATGAGCTTTTAAAATCTTGAGTGTTTCACTTTATGAATCCCAAAATTTTTAGAGCTATGTTTCTTATGTTGTTTAAATGAGGCTTAAATGAGGCTTAAATGGTAATTTCTCATAAAAAATAACACCAAGATCATTAACTGTATTTGTTCTTCTAACCATGTGACCTGATATAATGAAATTTAGTGGATGGGTTTCTAGCAAAATATAAAACTCAGTATTTTTTCGGACGCAATTTTAAGCCACACGGAAAGAAATTTTCTGCATTTTTTACTTCACCCAGGGAGCAACTGTATGAAATCTGTCTTAAAACTTGAAATGGTTAAGAAAGGAACATTTATGAATAAGCACTCTTTTATTACATCTTTGAGATTATTTATTCATAATTTCTAGACAATTAAGTTATTACTAATTATTTGTAATGATCTCCAAACGTTGTAAAGTGAAAAAATAAGCATTTTTTTCATTCTACGGCTTCCGTATCGAAAACAGTGCATGATATAACGAAAATACACTCAACCTTTTTTGTAGAGCTCAAAATTTCCTACAGAAAAGTCAGTAAGTGTCCTGGTTTAACGTTAATAGGTTAGCCGCGAATGAAGGTGGAATTTTATATTACAATTTAACTTATTAATATTTGAAAACTTCAGTAAAATATGATGCATATTCCATCATTGCTCGTGGATACATTTATACATTAACATGCCGTATATCTTTAGTGTATCTTGGACTATTATCAATATGGAAGCCTTAGAATGCAAAAAGTACCGGCATTTTTCACTTTTAGCAACGTTTAAAGATCATTACAAATAATTATTAATAACTAAATCGTCTAGAAATTATTTATTTATTTATTTATTGGAAAAAAACTGGCGTTAAACACCCCAGAATACAATGTTTTAACAAAAATATATATAGTCGCTCTTCTAAATACTATTTATAACAAATGATATAAAACTTAAACACAATGAATTAATAGTTTTCTTTTACAATTAGCGGTGTATAAGGAAAGGGAATTTTGGTTGCCAATATCTTCAGTAAGAGATTTCCATACACGGGTTAACCGAAATATTGACGAATGAAAGCAATAATTTGTTTTGCAATTTCTCTCGTACAGTACTCTTAACATTACGAGTAAAATTCGGTGTTGGCCGCCAAACAAGTAGACCCCTAAGGTCAGGGGATTTAATATGGTCATACAAAATCTTACAAACCAGAATGAATATGCTCAAAGATGTAATAAAAGTGTCCTTTTCCATAAAATTTCCTTTCTTAAAGATTTTGAACTTTAATCGCCATTTTACGTTTATCAGAACCCATACAGCATACAGTTGCTTCCTGGGTGAAGTAAAAACTGTAGAAAATTTCTTTCCATGCATTCAATTTACTCCACATTTGTAAGTTGTTTACATCAAATTGTAAAAAAAAACAGTCGTGTTGACTTTTGATATGCATAATCCGTTCAAAGATTTATGCACTTTCTGTTCTACACGATTGCCACAATTACCAGTCAATTTATAAGAAATTTAATTTATATACTCTGAAATCGATTCATGATCTAAATGCTGTGATATTAGTTCGTAAGATATTGTTCGAATTAGTTCATGGTTCCCAAATCTGTTTTGTTCTGCACGGAAAGAAATTTGAAGTAAATGCCACTGCTCAAGGAAGCAACAGTTACTGTACGATTTCTGACGAATTTTGAATGGGGGTTAACATTCAAAATCGTTAAAAAGAACATTTTTATAAGTAGATACACTTTTATTACACCTTTTTGAATAGTTATTCATAATTTTCCGACTATTTAGTTATTAATAATTAATTTTAATGATCTATAAACATTGTTGAAACAGAAAAACTTGGTACATTTTTCATTCTAAAGCTTCCGTATCGTAAACAGTGCAAGATATACTAAAAATGAACTCAAACATTTTTGTAGAGCACAAAATTTCCTACAAAAAAGTCAGCAAGGGCCCTAGACTAAAGTTAATAGCTTAGCCACGAGCAACGATGGAATATGCCTCATATTTTACAAAAATTCTAAAATATTCATAATTAAGTTGTAAGAAAAAATTCCAGCGTTATTCGTGGATAATCTATTAACTTTAGACTAGGGCTCTCGCCGACTTTTTTTTAGGAAATTTTGTGCTCTACAAAAAAGGTTCAGTGCATTTTTAGTGTATCTTGCAGTGTTTTCAATACGGAAGCTTTAGAATGAAAAAAGTACCAAGTTTTTCCGTTTCAACAACGTTTATGGATCATTACAAATAATTATTAATAACTATATCGTCTAGAAATTATGAATAAATATTCTCAAAGGTGCACTCAAATTGGATCCGTTTATAAAAATTTTCTGTTTAACGAATGCGAATTGTAACTGTCATTTCAAATTTGTCAGAATCTGTGCGGTAACTACTACTTCCCAAAATGCTGTCGCATTGACTTCAAATTTCTTTGCGTGTGATATAGACAAAACAAATAGAAGTTTCTGATTTACTGTATACCATCTAATGCATAAATGGAATTTATCGCCTTGAAATATCATTTGGATATGAACCAGGGTTTTGCTAGTCACTGCATAAGACTATTATTAGTTTTTCATTATTTCGCATTATTAAAGATTTATATTTTCATTGTTATTACCAATGTACATATACCATCGCAGTATCGTATACTTTTTATTTTGGGCGTTTACGTCTGTGTTAATATATGGGTCAATCTTCGAAAAAGTGTAAAATCGACGCATTTTTTATCCACGAAATAAAAGATTATAAAAATTAAAATTTAAAGTTTAGATATATTCATTGACTTGCTAATTACGTAAATACGAAGTAATAATGCAGCAGCCATCGATACGTATGAAATATGCAATTAATTTAATTTTTTAATGGAAATTTTATATAAAAATGGCGAAATGTTCACTCTTAGCGAATGAGTGACTCCTAAAGAGTAAGAAAATAATAGCAACTTAATAATCTTCATTTTATAAAACTCAAAACAGTTAAAATTATTATGGAAAATTATAAATTGATATGTTTAGTTATTTTAGCGATGTAAAAAGAAAGTTTTGATTATCGCATATTACTGATGATGCGCGTTTAATACTGAAAGTAGTTAAGAAAATTGATGTTAAGTTTAATAAAAATCTGTTCGATCACTAACAAGAACGGAATTTCCGTAAATCAATACAATTTTCCAGGAGGCTTACATGTCAACGTATTAACGATGTTAACATAAGAACAAAATAAATTTCGATCAAATGCACTTAAGGCGTAAGAGTTTAATCTTTTCTTTATATTTTAAGATGTTACTCGCTTTCTTAACATGCTAAATTAGCGTCGCAAATATGACAGGAGGTTTGCAAGGAATAAACGTACTGGCCTTGGTTCTAACAATATTACTAAATTTGGGTTTAAATTAGTTTTGAAATCAGTAATATTATACACACAATCCATAGTCTAAAAGTAATCGAAATTGTAGAACGGTTGTCTGTATCTACATTTAATTTTTTTTTGTACTAGAAATTGCATGTATTCTGTACTTACATTTATTTTTTAAAACACGGGGACACATTTTACAAAGCCATAACAATTTTCAGGAACGTTATAGTGAAATGTTCAAGCACTATTTGTTTGTTATAAGTAAAACAGATCATAACCACTTTTAAACAAATTTAATCATTCACATGAAAGAGAATTACAGTGATCGAAAACGTGTTATTTATACCTGGGGACAGCCAGGAGGCTTACATTTCGGACCTTTAGCAGTATGTGAAAATTTTATAATGCGATTTGAACAAATTATCTCTTGTGCAATGTTTACATAAAAGTATAAGGCGCAAGAAAAAATAATGTTTGGAGAATAAATTCCATTATTTGGATAAAATATTAACTGGGGATATAAAATTACACTTCTGGAGAATGACCCATATAAATAAAAATAAAAAATAATATAATGAACAAACTGTTTATAGGATAAAGTAGAAATATTATATAGTAATTGTTTGGTTGCAAATTGATGAAATTTTACGTGTATAAAGCTTAAAGTGTCATCACAAAACACAAACTTGATCAACGATACAAAGTTCAAAAGTTCTTGAAAACGAAATTATTAAAATTATGTATTAAACTACTTTTGTCGATAAAGATGTTTCATAGTAAAAATTTAAGAATGTTAACAACGTCACGAAGTAAACTCAAGTCTGAAGTTACGAATTACAGACACGTCATTAACGCTGATTATAGAAACACTTTTAATTTATCCTAGACAAATTATTGAAAATATGTAGGTAAAAAATAGAATAAAGCATTAAATACAATTTCTTTACACCTTAAAATCAACATAAATGCAGTGCCAAAGAAAAGTAGCATAAGCAAAGTTAACCTATAAAACTTTTTTCAACAGTAATATCCGTGGAAAAAAATGGAATTTATATATATTAAATGTCGAAAGGATTAAAGACAATTAATTTATTAAATTACTTACCCTTGCATGCTGAAATTAAATAATAACCGGTGTCGGTAACGTCGGAAAAATCAAGATGAACAACAGGTCTAGTATGTCCACTGCAGGTAAGCGGAGTTTGTTTCAAATTTGCCATTTTAATTGATGGACAAATTATTGCCTAAACTACAATTTATCAAAATGACAAATATAAACGTCAAAATATATTTTCAAAACGACAAAGTATAGGAATGTTTCCAAACGACAACATATCCAACAATGCCAAAAGAGACAACTACATTTTATAAACTGGCGCTGCAATCGATGACTCACCATCCACGCAACTCACTGATATATATAATACATATATATATAGAACATAAATTAGGATATTCGGAAAATGTTTTTTCTATGTAACAGGAGTACAGTTCCTCGGTATTATGTGCATGTTTTGAGGACCTGAAATTAGTTATTATGTACATTAGTCCGAGGACGATTATGTACACATTATGTGTCTATGCGCATGCGCATAGACAATATAACCTTACATTATTGTCCATATACCATAAAGCACTCAAAACACGTTACACGCACATAACCTCGAAAACCACACACCTGATACATAAAATATCGTATGTGACGTGGAACTAAAACAATTCTGGTCCTCGTCTGCGCCTCGTACCGGGAACACCATGCCCGGACCAGTATTACAGTTTTAGTTCCATGTTACATAATATACTATTAATTATTAAACAGGTTTTAGGAAAAAATAGTATATTGTGTAACTAGGGAACAAAATAGATGTTTGCCGGCATGTGTGAACACATTTTGGGCTCCGAGTGTTAGAAACATGCATTTCTATGGCATACTTTCATGATAAGATTTTAGTAGACATAAATTACAGACTAATCAGATAGATAAAACAGGTCTGCAAAATTCACTTGTTTTTATTTGATATCAGACTATCAGAGTGATTTCCGACGTATTTTTGTACGCTGAACACGAATCTGAAGACGAAAAATGTCTATCCCGTTATGATTTTGAGAAAAGTGGGGGCAAAAACACAAAAAAACGTGTTTTTGGGTGTTTTTACCCCTAATTTTCTCAGAAGCCTGACGTGCAACAGATCTGAATTTGTGCTCAAATTAAAGCTTAATTCTTCCCCTACAAAAATCATATACGATAGTTTTAAAATAAATTTCATAGTTTTGAAAAAAAAATGGTTTTAACCTTGCTATTCCTAGTGATTATGATGAAAATGCAAATTATTTAACTACATTGAGCAGAGCTCATACAAACCACTACTTGACAGTTTTCGGGGTTGGTGTTTAAGAATCCAATGTCGCTTTTATAAAATTCAAAATGGCGGATCCAAGATGGCGGACGTAAAAATAAAAAATTTAAATTAACCTCATGAAAATTAGTACTCGGGGGTTTTTTGAGTCGCTGATGACGAATCCAATGTTAGATTCACAAAATTTAAAATAGCGAATCCAAAATGGCGGCCGCAAAATAAAAAAATATACTTAGGATCTTAAAATCATGACTTCATGGTTTTTTTTTGTTCGCCATTAGTAATACCAGCGGTTGTTCGATTTTGTTTGCATTTTCAATATAATCACTAGAAATAGCAAGGTTAAAACCATTTTTTTTTCAAAACTATGATTTTTTTTAAAACTATCTTATGATTTTTGTAGGGGAAGAACTAAGCTTTAATTTAAGCTCAAATTCAAGCCTGTAGCACGTCAGGTTTCAGAGAAAATTAGGAGTAAAGACACCCAAAAACGCGTTATTTGGTGTCTTTACCCCCACTTTCCTCTAAATCATGACGTGACAGGCATTTTTCGGCTTCAGATTCGTGTTCAGCACACAAAAATACGTCGAAAATCACTCTGATATTAAAAAAAAAATCCGTGCAGACCTGTGTAATCAACATATAATATAAATTTATTTTATTCGTAGTTTTTATTCCAGGCGATAGTTTGAAAAGAAATTTTGTTCGATTGGGGTAATTTTTGTGACATCATGAAGAATTTATTTTCTTGGAAATTTTACCATTTCAAATGTTAATTTTGGGACAGACTTGCAGAATGAGAAAAATTGTCATTTTTTCCAGGTCTACTATTTAAATAGCAAAACCAACTAAAAATGTAGCCGTGCCAGATTCTATTCTTTAGATAGTAAAACAACTATTACCGTTTTTCCGTGCTTGTAAACTGTTGTTATGTAACGCCCTTTTATACAAATGTCAGTTATAATTTCTTGTTATACCTATGAAATTTTGTTTTTGTATAAAAATAAAGCGAGGATGAATTTGTTTTTTTCAATTTTGATTTTTTTTTCATGTGAACGTTCTTCGAAAGAATTTAATTTAATTTAATTTAATAATTTGTATTTTCACTGGAACGAATGTCGGACGTTATTTCAAACTATTTCAATATAGTAATAAACTCAGATGTACGAGCTTGATCTATGCAAACCCAGGTAGCAAACTAAAAAAGTGTTTAGAACGATTCCAAAATGTGCTGTAAAAACAGTCAGATGTCATAAAGATCTCATAATGACACCATGTTCAGAAAACCTTCATAAAGTGGTACATCTGACTTATTTTAGAGCACATTTTGAACTCTTTTGGGAATATACAGTTATTTAAAGAATTTCGAGAAGTTTCACTTTAAGTTGCTTATGATTTGCTTTTAACATTTTTTCTGTAATGCCTTCATAATATTGTAGCACTAAATCAGAATTAATTCTAATTACTAATTACATTTTGATAAAAATTCTTGATCTCAAACGACGTATGGATGTATTTAACAGTTCCATACTCTCTAACTTTCTTGGAGTGAAATTTTCATTCCAATCCTTAAAATACTCCAAGTCTAAAAATAGTGAAAGACCACTATAAAAGAGTCTAGTCAGTCACTCCAAATGAAAGAGTGAAGAAATGCATTAAAAATGTTGGAATGAAAATTCACTCGTGTGAAGTTGAAATTCAGTCTGTGTGGAGTTACAATTCACTCCTAAGAGAGTGAAATTTGTCATAACTTATGTACTTTTTTTAATGCACTGAAATTAAATTTAAGAATAGTGATTTAATTTTCTCTATTCAAATTTTTTTTTGGAAATTTCACTCGATTTCAATTCCTCCTAGTAAATAACACAGCAGTAGCAGCAGTTATCACAAATACTGAGTAAACGGTTTCAGGATGACCTAAAATTTAAACAAATTCTACACATTTATTCGTCATTGTTACTGTGGGTGGTTTAACTAGAGCTAATATTTTCCTCTATCTCTAGAGTAAAATAATTGACTCTATAGAAAGAGTGGCAATTCACTTCAGGAATGAATTTTAACTCAGTAAGGGTGAAATTTCATTCCAACGAATTTAGAGACTACTAGCTACAGTATCGTACTATGTCAGCAGAAGATACGATATCTCAATTGATGTTTATTCGTATGTAATTTTTTATCCTATTTCATATTCAAAATACTAAGAAATGGAATGTACATTATGCTAATTAATTCATTAATATTATATATTTGACGTTTTATTGGCACCATTCGTGGTTAATATATTACAGCTAACTTCGTTAGAAACGAATAACGTTAACGTGGTTTACAATCCTCTTGAAAACATGTCGGGTATAATAGTGCAGAAATGTTGTTAGTATTAATGAATTATGTAAAAGCCGAAATTATAAATGCAGAAGCTGTATGAAATTATTGGTACCAGCAAAACCCTGCCGCACCACTTGTAATCAATAACGCATTACTTATAATTTATAAAGTTGACTACGTGACTTTTGACGAGCATTGTGTGTTTAACAAAATTTGTTATAATTTATGCATTGCAGAATGCTTTATTAATATTGCAAGTAAAATATTGAAAATTCTTTTGAAATATTCATAATGTAACAGTGAGCATATAGTACAAAGACTCGTATCATTAAATAACTTGTTAGTTTAATGTACATGCTTTACAAAATTATAAATATAACAATCAACAATAGTAGTATTTTATCTGTTACTAATTTCCGTAATAAAATATCTGATTTCATACAAATTGACTAGAGAATGGATATGCATAGAATTGTGAAATTTTGGAGAATTAGTTTTAGTAGTTATTAATAAATGAAATAAAATGAAAGTAATTATTGGAAATATGTAACTCATATTTTACGTGTAGTTTATAGTGTCCTTGTACGTTCTCCGTTACCATCTGTTATTCTCAACTAAATATAAGAATTTTTACAAGATATATTAAATCAATGTGTATTACCTAAAAACGGCTACATGACTAAATAACTTCGCAAAAATAATTTCAGAAATAATAACTTTAATAATAATAACTTCAAATATCTCTTCAACTCAACACAACATTTGCGAATTATACGTATCTCAATACGTCGGTACATGCATTAACAAAAATTACAAAAAAGTATTTTTCGAAATATCTCTCCTAACCTAACCTACTCTAACGTAACTTAACCTAACAAATTACTAACGAATATTAAATTAAAATCGATATTCATAATGATTGCTGTAAAAAGTATGAACTTATCAAAATGTAAACATATATTCATGTTCAATAATTTCCATGAATTGCTTCAATAATTGATGAATAGTGGTTAAAAATGTAATGAACATTGTTCGAACAATGTTCTATTATATACGCATTCAGAAATATTTGAAGTTATTTTTGTTAAAGTTATTTTTTGTAGAGTTATTTTTTGGAGGTTATTATTGCAAAGTCATTTTTGCAAAGTTATTTAAACACCCCTAAAAATTACTATTTGAACTTTCATTTTGTGTAAGATATGTGGTTGGCGTTATCTTGTCGGGAAATGAATAATAGTTTAAAATAGTTTTAATCGTGAACAAAAAATGATAAATATTTTTGGGAAGATGGCTATCACACCATAAAATTGGGAGTTAAATTAAAACTAGTCAAGGTTATTCGTTAAATGTCACATAATAAAAATTGTCACATAATAAACTCTCAACCAAAGTGATTTGGATGGATGTTGGAAAATGTCACACAATAGTTTTGGTTGATGAAGATTTTGAATTTGGTTAATAATTTTCGCCTGAAACAAATTTCAACTTCGTTATTTTGAAACATTTACCTAGGAAACTATCCTATATTTTCTGTCTTTCGGACGAAATAAAAAATATCCCTTTTTAGAAAGGACCGCAAAAATTTGTCTGTATTATCTCTTGATTGTATACTTTTAAAACATGTAATTGGCGAGCGTGTGTCTGTCTTCTGAAATAAAATATAACATAAGAAATGAAGGCAACCAAATTTTCGTAAAAATTTTAAATACCATTTTTTAAGAAATGTGAGTTTGAATTTTTCGAAAAAAAAAAAACAAAGCATGATTGTTCTCGTTTCATAATAACCGTTCAAAGTAAGTTTTTAAAATTCCCGTGCCATTTAACCTAAAATTGTAGGGATTTAAATATCGTTGCTCTGTGCGCCCTTCGTTTCGAAAACTCTTATTTTTGTCTGACACACCATTAATACAATTTCAAAACCCAAATAATGCATAGCTCTTTTTTGTTTGATACAGTTTCCAGTCTATGTAACTATTCTCATGTTGCTACGAGTTTAAGAAATAGAAAAAAAGAAGAAACTTAATTATTTTATATTATGTTATTGATTCCTTTATATCGGTAGCACCCCTTAAGTTGTTACATAACTTAATACTTTGTACTTGCATATTGCTATTTGCTCCTCTTAAAATAATAAAAACAACTTTGCAATTGTGGGGGGGGGGGCAGTAAACAACAAATTTTTTATTTATAAATCAAATATTAAAAGTATTGCAGAGTTAGTCATATAATATTATCAATAATTGCTCTCATATAGAGCAGACGTTTTCGAGAAATCAAAGTTTGATTTCAATGCAAATTTTTTATAAAATTCTTCAAGCATACCAACGACGACATCAAAATATTGTTATAATCTAAAAAGTAATAAAGTACGCTAGTAACTTTGACATACGATCATAGGTGTTACGTGAGCCTCGTAAAAATTACGTTTTTCAGCCAAACCTACACTGGAAACTTTACGACTTCTTTTTAGCATAGAAGTAAAAGCTTACTGAGCGCAAGTACAATCCTTTCATGAAGCGTAGATTATATCTCTTATGTGATTTCTAAAATGTCAGTTTTTTCCAAAAGTTAAAAGTAAAGTATAATTAGTTTAGTTAAAATAATATTTTACAGTGTTTAATTCTTTTTTAACAATATTCATTAGAACTAAAAAACAGTAGGTATCATCCATATTATCTTTGATTGTCTTATATACCTGCGGTATACAAATATCTTCTCCATTTTTCTAATACGTTTATTAAAACTAGATTATACTAGAAGCACTCTGCCAGGTTGCTATGGTGAAGCACATATATCAAATTAATTTTTCTTCACGTAATATTACATTTTTTATAATTTAATAATTGATACTTTAAAATACTGTAAAAGTCAAACATTCTTCATATTTTACTCGTCTTAGAGTGATCGTTTGCTCTTTATAAAGTGAAGATTAATCCTTTCCAGTTTTATTAAATATAAATATTACGACAAAAGGAAAATTATTAATAATATTCATTAAGTTATATATTAATGCTTCAGCTAACATATGCTGTGGATCGAAGTTTTGAAAATGGTCACTCATTTTTTTCAATTAAATAGCTAGGTCTACCAAAACCTACCCAATCGATGAGTTCATGAATCAATGGCCACAGAGTCAAAGCCACTAATTTTAAGTTACCCAACAAACGAAAAAGAATAAGATAAAATTCTGAAATTACGTTTCCAATCCGGTTTCTTAACATTTCGAATTGAGAAAAGTCACAGTCTAATTCGAAGTTCATCGATTTCATACTTTCACGTGGATTTCCGAATATTTGAATTCGGAAACATTCGTTTTAATGAGTCAACTTTATTAGATATATTTTTTTATTATAACGAAAAAAGGACGTCCATGACGAGCATTGTTTACCGTCAGATATATTATTACTTAGTTCCGTTGAAATTGATTACATTTTAGTTCATGTTTTTATGTAAAAAGCTGCTAATAAATGATTTTTATGTTATGTTTGTGTTCTACTCACGTATTATATCGAATTAGAACGGAAGAATTTTGATTAAAAAGGTCAAGAAACCGAAATAAAACGTATTTAATTCGTTTTAATTTTGTTTGGTTTGTTGGGTAGATTTCGTTATTTTGAGAGCAAACAAAATCTAAGGGCTGTAAGTTATCCTTCCTTAAGAGTGTGACTTACCATATGTTAAATACTATATGCAGAGTGATTTTTTACTCCACGAAGTTTGTAGAATGGAAATGTTTACATAGAAACAATCTTCTATTGATATAAATTTCTAAAATACGAAATTTGTAATCACAAAGAAAAAGATGAAAACCTCAAAGCAATATCTTAATTATGTACACATAAACTTAAGGTATTATTTTTAAATAGACTGCTTCACATGACCATTATACACTGATGAGAGTGGAAATGTGTAGACCTTTATCTACTTAATCCAGGAGCAAAGCAATTTGAAATTAAAAACGGAGGATGGAGAAACGAAGGTGAAAAAATTCTTGGAAATTTTCATTTCCCGCTTTGTAGGGTAGAAGTGGTATGCACTTCGGGACTTCTCATAAAACCTTCGCGAGAATGACCTCCCAAAACATTAAACTCTTGGAACATCTGCAGACAGGCGACAATTTTTCTTTTTTTCACCAGCGTTTTTAATGAATAATGCTCACATTCTCGCGTATAATCCTTTCAAATTTACACTCTGCTCCAACTCTCGACAAATCCAACAACTTGCGGGGAAAAAAAGTGTAAAACTGTTCGTAAAGCATATATCTTTCCATCTCGTAGAATGCCGACGTTAATTTTACAAATTTAATAAGGAACTGGGATGAAAATATATGGAATAGACTGCATGACGTTTGGGTGTTTTGAATATCACTATCGTGACATTTTAGTGTTGATTCGAGAAGAAAATAAGAAATATAAATATTGGAGATAATATTAAAATTTTATAAATATTTCTAAAGAACGTGTAAAAGTTTTAGAATGATTCCGTGATCCTAAATCAAGAACGTTTTGACATACATTACTAACATGCTTTAACTCATCAAATGACAAATCTGGAGATTTTTACTCAAGTAATATAGTAATAACCCATTACTATATAAATGTCCATTCTATTTAGAAATATCACTATATATTCATAGAAGTTTTAACGTGTACTATAAAAGATGAAAGTAGGCTGCAAATTTCGATTTGAGATATTTTACCTAAATCTGGATGATTGTGCCCAGACTTAACTTTTCTGAACCGAATATTTTTTACAAGAAATTGAATTAATCATATTACGCATATTTTATGATGTGGAAAATTTGAGCACTCGCTCGAGTGATTTAAAAAAAAAATTGTTTTTTTAAACATAATTTTTTTTATCAGGTATGTATCAAAGGATACCAACAGGACGAAAACAGTATTTCAAAGTGCCCTCCCCCCCCCCCCCTGCGCAGCAGAATCCGGTAAAAAAAATGCCCGTCAGTTAAACATTGTTAGGCTTTTTTTTCATTGATGATCTTGTTAGAAAGATATAATAGACAAATTACAACCATATATTTAAAAATATTTAAAACCCATAGAAAGTTCCCATATGACCCCCATAAAGTACAAATGCCCCCCCTTCCACACACAACCGCCTATAATGGGAGTTATAATACCACAATGGGAACGTTCCATTAATTAAAATGTTGTTTAAATAAGATTATAATTGTCTTTTACATCTATCTAACGATATCATTAATAAAAAAAGGGCTAACAAAAGTTATTGTACTTCAACGATGATTTACTCATTTTTTGACTTTATGGGAACGTTCTCACATGACCCCCATAAGACAGGACGAGTCGAGACGAGACGAAACGAGACGAGACGAGACAAGAAGACAAGAAGACAATACAAGACAATACAAGACAATACAATACAATACAATACAAGACAAGACAAGACAAGACAAGACAAGACAAGACAAGACAAGACAAGACAAGACAAGACAAGACAAGACAATACGAGACAAGACAATACGAGACGAGACGAGACGATACGAGACCCAATCAGACAAGACAAGACAAGGAAAGACCAGACCAGACCAGACAAGACAAGACAAGACCAGACAAGATAAGAGAAGGTACGAGGGTCTGGGGAAACTACGAAATATACAATCAACTAACAATCAACTAACTACTTTATCGTTCGCAACTGTCTTCTGGTCTCCAGTTATGCCGTAGCGGGCGCAAAGCTCATTTTTTTTAACAGACACTACCCAACTATGTATCACAATCCAGGATGCTTAACTTAATTTAGCGATTGCGCGTCCCGTCGACCACACGGCTATTGTTGTCGGTTTATTGAGGCTTAATTATTTTTGAAAAGCGGATAAATTAATAAACAGCGATCATTGTAAAGGACCACCATTACAGGTAGAAAACTTAACCCGTTAACCCCCAACTGAGGGTTAGATGCACTGAAATTTTACCTCGGCTTCAGCGACAGCAAAATTGTGGTGCCGATATGGCTATGACCTCAGAATTACCTTCCGACGTTATAACAACCTCAGCATAAACATTTAAGCGTTTTCCTACAACACTGTTGCGAAAGCCTATACATGTATAATAAATGTGAGGATACAGTAATCCAATGGCACCACGCGTTAGGCTGCGTCAATACAATAGTAGATTTTGCAACTAGGGAGCAAAATAGGTGTTTGCCGATGAGATCAAGTTTGACGCCCGCGCGAAGCGAGAAACATTGTTGATTATATTATTATATTATTTTCTCACACTCCGTGCGTAAAATGCTCTGCGAATAAAATAGCACATTCTCTCCCTAGGGAGCAAAATAAATATAACCGGGAGCAATAGTATATTATGCTTCAAGGGAGGAAAGCGCGCGATTCCTGAGCGGGAGGTTTGCTGCCCGAGCGACGCGAGTATAGCGTATCCCGTGTAACATACGCAATTCTTTTCCTGACCTCATCCATTAGGCGGCACTTTCCGCCCCTAGGGAGTAATGTGAACGAAGTCCGCATGCTCCATGGAGCTCGGGCGGAATCGACGACTTTCGTCCCGCGTTCCATGGAATACTGAGTTTTCATCATACTGGGACGAAAGCTTCTTATCCTCCCTGTCATGAAGAAAAATCATATACTTCCCTCGGGAAATAAAAAAGAATGCCTCCCTTGGTGAGTAATATACTATTAATACTTTTCCTTATTTATTTTCGAAACTACTTTCTTACCCAAATAAAAATTGTGGTAATTTTTAACGTTAAAATCCTTAATAAATTGTCACTGTTTTCAACGGAACAAAAATGGTGCCAGTTTTCAAATATTTCAACACTTTACAAAAATTTCCTCCGTTTTCTCATCTTTTAACAGAATAAAAATGTCTTTATGGATTTATAAAGCTGTTAATAAAACATGAAGACTACTTTTCAAGTTACAGTAAAAATATTGCAAACTAACGGTTGACCACGAATCACTCAAATTAGTGTTGTCGACGCGCGCTTGCTTCTTTAAAGATGTGTATAGATTTGGTGATGAAAGTTACATAGATTTAAGTATTTTCGCATCATATTTTGAACAATTTGAACAATATAAAGTTTATAGATTTAAGTATTTTGGCACAGATTTTGAACACTGGCAGCATACAACTTTACACTCGGTGTGAAGTTGTAACCGATTTTATAATTTTTTCTAAGAGAGTGCGATTTAAATTTCGACTCGGGGTCATTTCCTTGCATAGTAAAATACAATGGATTACATTTCCTTAACGTTTAAGAATGCCAGAAGAAAAAAACTAGCATTAAAAAGTAATTACTTAAGTAATTTTTTTCAATTTCAACTTTGCTAAAAACTAAAAAAATCTTCAATCATACTATTATTATTTAATACCTCCTCAATGCACTATCAGATAAAAAGAGGAAAATTCTCTCAATTGCAGAATTTCTGGCGTTCTATAAGTGGAATCTGCGATTTATTAAATGTGGCGTTTGTTCCAATATATTTCATTTGTTTTAAACTAAAATAATTTAACAAATTGTATAATAACGTTTGAAAATAATCGTACAGTTGTAACCATTTCGAATATGTCATCTTCATAAATTCATTTCGCTAACGCGTTCACAGAATACTCCGAAAAAAGCTTTATCGCGAATAAACACCGCAGTAACCTCATTAATCACGTTCAACAATGGAAAAAATTACGTACTTCTTCTCTTTCAATGAACCTCGAAGCCCTTGCGGCGAAATTATCGACTGTCGATGAATCACGAAAAAGAGTTTACGGTTTCTACATACACGTACATACGTTGGTGCCCACATACGAGTTGGCGCTTTTTCTACCTATTCGGTCAGTGTTTAGTAAAATTCATTAACTTTCCACTTTTTGACATTTAAAAAGTCGTAAAGTTTCGTATCGTTTTCACAGATTTCCACGGACCGAAAACTGAACACTATTTTTTGCCTCCCCATATTCTCAGGTTATAGTTTTGTTGCAGTAAAACTGACATTTCTATTGTGTTTGTAAAGTTTGATAATATTTACATTAAAAAGTATAAAGCTAGATTTTTTAGTTTATCATCGAGCCTTTTTATACGACAAAATATATATCAGATTTAGTTACATTACCTTAGTTTGTAATGTTTAAGTCCGCATTTTGTTCATTGATTCCACGTTTAAAGTTTTCAATTTAGTGGACCAGTAAATCGGAATTTAATCTATCGGACTAAACAGTATATTATGTAACAAGGGTGCAATTATTATCGATCTTGGACGAGCGCGAAGTTTGTCACTTAAGCAAAGCGAGGGTATAGTGCTCGATAATATTTGTGCCTGAACATTTCACCTTAGGGCGCAAAATCAAGTTCTACTCCCGGAGGGTTAAAAAAATGGAACTTCTTCTTACGAAATATTGTTTATTAATCTCTAGAGTGCTGGAGAACCAACACTTTGACGCTCCGAATAATGTTTTCATTTTTTTTTTATAGATTAAAAAATTTATTTTTCCAATACTATTACCATTCTTTAATGTAATTAAATATAAATGTTTCCCTTTCCATCCCTTTTCACCTACTCTATTTGTAATTTCTATTTTACAAAAACCACATCAAAATTATATAACAATAATAAAAAATAGAGGGGATGTGAAAAGAAAATTAAACCATTTTTGTTCGGATTTAATCTGGAAATAAATACCATTCCCTTGGAGAAAATGGATTACGGGTTAATCTGTAAAACAGCTATGGCTGTGACTCGCCCTTAGGCAGATATGGGATTGTTATTTTGTAACATTCTGTAATGTCAATAAAGAAGTTTTTTTCTTTTTTTGACCGAGGGGGGGAATGCGTTGGGCACCATAGGGGGTTGAACATGTTGGTTAAACCCCCGTGTGTCGGACTCCCTTGCCCATGGTGTTCAGTCGTTTACCGACTAAAACCCTAACCTCCCTTGGCCCTCCATAATCTACTTGTGCAGTCTGCAGCAGAAAAGTGGCTCTTAGAGATATCCATCCCGTCCGCTGTTCAAACGGTTGCACAATGTCCAAAAAATTGGTACCCACTTTTGAAACTATATCCAAACAACGACCACGGTAGAAATTTGTTCATTTTTTTTCTTACACTATCCATTTCCCCTATACCTTCAACATGGTAAATAAGAATGTTATATAAGAATTGTATAAAAAATGTTTTCATTTCTACCAGGGGAATACCATTCCTTTGATTTTAAGATATGGTTGATAACTATCATTATGGAAAAATCCCGTAAATTATGTTATTTTAATGTATACTATCTAACTTAAGGAATCATCCATTAAAGACAATTTGCTAGCGGTGGCGATATCATGTCGTTAATTACACGTGCAGGGTGATTTGAGGTGACAAGAAGGCGTGCATTAATCGGCTCGACCGATCAGTGAAATTGGACGCGGGTAATAGGGATATCGTAAACAGGCACGAGAGTGAATACTCCGTCAAAATGGTTTACTGATTAAATTAAACCAATTCTTTCATTTAAATAAACAATTGCTTACAACGAATGAATTTTAATAGTACTTATCATAAATTGTACAATAAACCGTATTTTTCAGTTGCAGATTTCCATTCCACCTATATCACCAATAATGTTGTTTGTTTATGTTTTAAATATATCGGTAGAAAGCAAGTTTTAAGTTAATTAAACATAAATATTGCACCGAAAATTGTATAAATATTAATTGGTTGAATAATATTTTCATTAAAAACTGAAAATGCTGTTCGTAAATTTTAGAATCTAAAGAAATTTAGTTCAAAGCGAGTCATGTAATACAGATATATTAAGAGATAGATCATTTTATTTATTTTGCAAATTTTTCCATCTTAAAAAGTTTTTCAGGACCAGTGTTGTTAAGGACTGTTGAAATGCCTCTAAAATAAAACATGCAATTTGGTCGGTCGAAAATGAATACTTTAAATTTATTCCGATCCCGCGGTGATTACCAAAACCGACGATATTTCGAAATATACAAAAAACCTATAGTCACTATTTCACCTTTTCTTATTTTGACTATTCAATTTTTCCGTTTAAATCTATCGAATCGATGGCGTATAAATAGACATTACAATATTTGAATTACAAATTATTATTCAAGATCATTACCGTTTTAAAGGACCTTTACAGAAAATAACCTAAAAGTCTCACTTCCTTTTGCTAGGTACCCCTTTCGGGTGTGCAATGGCGTAGGGAAAACCTCCTTTGTGGGAAAAAACCTACGCCGGGTACCACTGTTGTTAAAACATGGATTCTGTCCACAACAAACGTCCTTACAAATAATATATTTACCAATTCTAATTTTTAGATTATTCTATCTATGGAGAGAAGAAGTAACGGAGATGACCTACAGAAATTAGTGTTGGGCTTTAACTACCATAAAATTTATATGGGAAACAATTTTCTAATTGGGATTTGAAAAATCCATCTTGTAAGAATTTAGGTATTGAATGGGCAAGTCGTAATCTTAAATCGGAATTAATGTGAACTATCTACTAAAGCGAAACAGGGAAAGTAATATAAACATGCTGGAATATAGGACGGAACTTTTAAATACGATACATGCGATCCTTAAATACAAATCACGGAGTTTTGGATAGAATAATACATTATTCTTACATTCACGCAAATACAAAACTGCTAAAGCCTACGTATAAAATTATTCATGCTCTCCAGAATCTGGTTCATGAAGAACAGAAATCGGCAAGTTGGTTTTCAACACTTTTTTCCTTAGCAAGTTTGAAAAAATTATCAAGAACCGCGATTTTTCTAGTTGTTTTTATTTATTTCGAAGAATACGACTCGGAAAAAAAGATCAAACTGAAAAATGTAGGACTTGAAAGTTTCTATAAAAGTTTTAGTTATGAACATGAAAATACTCGGCTTTTCCATTTCAGCCTGCAATGTCGTTTAGGATTTGGGATATTGATAAGTATCCTTTAATCACAAGGATCCAATTTTAATGTGTTCCATATCACCTGAAATCTGGTTAGAACTATAAAAAGGGGGAGGGGACCATAACAGCATATACAGTTTTTTGGAGCTTTTTAGTTAAGTTTAGTTAACCCTGGTATTCTTAAAAATCATTGAATCGTCAAATCTTGATTGGAAATTTTGTGCCGCATCTTTTTTCTTCTATGAACAAAATTAATATCATACTATTTTCGTAAAAAATGCAAAAAAAATGGATTCTTAAAAAACACGAATTTCATGAGATTTTTTACTTTTTTTACTTCAACTTGTTCAAAAACGCAAAGTAATGAATATTTTTTAATGAAACTTACAGGAAGTATAGTTTAAACTATGCTAAAGCCAATAAACTTCGTATAAGAGCGAACGAAGTTTTTGAAAAATGATATTCAGTTTTCTTATCACTGAGTCAGAATTACGTTCTTCAATGTTACAAGGTTTCGTTTATCGAAGAAATTTTCAATAACCAAAAACTTTCAATCAAACAAATTTTTACTAAAGTATCATAAATATATGTATAGAGTAGTTTTACACTCAGTGAAGCCGTTTCGGAAATAAGTTTCATTAAAACATAGTCATTACTTTGCGTTTGCGAACGAGTTGCAGTAAAAAATCTCATTAAATTTCTAAAAATTCATTTTGTAGTGTTTTTCTCGAAAACGGTAAGATATCAATTTTTGATAGAAGAAAAATGGTGCGGCATAAAATTTCCAATAAGAATGTGAAACTGAAACACTGAAAATATTGTATGTGCTGTTTTACTTTCCAGCAGCTCAATTATATGGTACTCGTTAGTTTTACCCTTTCAACTTCTTTCAGGTGAAAATATAAATTTAATATTTAAGTCATTGTAATTGTGATTATTGAAGGCAGAGGGTGTTTGCTTATTGAAGGCTCCGACCTCCTAGTCTTTTTCTTTATACTAACCTAACCTAATTAACCTTCAGCTTTTTATGTAATGTGGAACCCGCCTGAAATTTAAGGATTTTATTACGTCCATCGTTGCATTACTCCGTTACCTTTGATATTACGATTAAAACTTACTAGAACTTTTTTTGTAGTAAACTTCAAGTCCTACATTTTTTTGTCGCAAAATATAATTTTATTACACTTATTTTTCGAATTAAATGAAAAAATCTGGACTGTTTCCATACATTTTTCAAAATGCTGCTCTTTCATTTTCCTGTCAGTCAATTTTTATGAGCATATTAGTAATCAGAATCATTGCACTTTTACACTTTTATTGGTGTTTAAATTGAAATGAAACACAAAGTATGGTTTAAAAAAACACGAATTTCGATTGCTTCAGTTAAATTAAAACAAATGATTTTTTATTTCTAAAGTACTTAATTTTTGAAATTAAGAAAAAAAATATGTAAAAATGATGTGTTTTTATCAAGTTTTGTTGGTGGCCTCTAAAAATATTCGAAAAGAAATCGAGACGTTTTTATAATTTTGATGGGCCACAATTTAAATAAGAAGCAATGGACTAACAGAATTTTGCAAACGGGAATCTCAATATGCTGTGTATTTATATCATAAAAGATTATAATGAGGACAAATCTCATACTTTGTGTTCTTCCCAAACCAGATTCGTATGCGGTTCTTTATAACGTAAGTAAATATATAACAGTTTAAAATAAAAAAAAGTTAAAGCAACAACAATATTGACAGACCATTACTCTCGATTTTTTCCCTTTCCCTCCAGCCTTGTTATTTTGCTCTTTCATATGATTTTATTTTATTTATCTTCATTTTAACTAAATTATTTGTACTTTGAAACCGACCAAGAAATAACCAGAAAATATGATTTGGTATAAAATATTTTATTTATTGTGATTGCATATAAATATTACTGTACTTCTGCATCTCCACTCACAATTTCTGAAGTTGACAACCTATTTAATCCGTCCAGCCAACCATGTCACTCTGTTGCTCTTCTCCTCCAGCCCTCTTCTTTTATACTGTACAACCACAAAGTAACCTGCTGGGATATGTAAAACTAGACTAAATTTTGACTTTGGTAAATGTAAAAAATCAATACATTGCATTTTTTTGGGGTAAGAAATTTACTGGCAGGGGTGCGGATGGAGAAAACGACAAATCAAAAAGCCGAAAGGTCAAAAAGCCTACAGTAAAAAAACTGACAATCCAAAAGCCGTCAGTCAAAAAATGACTGCCTGCTTATCGATGTATTTTTCTTTTTGTTATGTGTCAGCTTTTCGACTGTTTTTTGACCTGTCCGCTTTTTGATTTGTCCGTTTTTTGACACGCACCCATGTATCACGATCCACAATTTGTATGAAATACATCTCTTTATTTTCCCTGAACAATCAGAGCAATGTTTCAGGTCCTAGTTAATGGCCTTCAAGTGTTTATTCTTTTGTAGAAACAAACATAGTTCTTAGACAGCCCTAAATATAGGAGAAACATTGTTGTCCATTAAAATATGTAGAAAACCTCGGTTCATGAAATACCTATTTACCAGCTAATTTACTCATTTTTTGTATTGAAGTCAGATAAAATGCGCAAAAAAAGATTCATAGATTAATTTTTTATGTAACTAAAGTGAAGTTGGTTATTTATAAAACGTTTTATCGAGCGTCTAAGTATTGGCATATCAGTTTGTGTTAGAACCCAATCAATAGACGATCGTCAATTTATTGGTTAGTTATATGTATTTATTGAAATTCCCATTGAATGGATGTTTTGATAAACTATATTAAACTTATATTGATATTACTTTATCCTATCATCTAAAATACGTGCATCAAGTATTCTGGGTCGCCGATGACGGAGTAACGTTTCGAGTAAATTAATTGAGTTAAAAATTAGTTATTTAAATAAATCATTTGTTTAAAATGAATTTTATATTTTGATAAAATACGTACATATTGGAATAAAAAACAAGTTATGATATAAATGGCCGGGGAACAACGTTCCGAAAATCAACACACTGAAAGGCCAAAATTTCGATATAGCATAGCTTCAACGATTTTCTTCACTTTGTCTTTGAAAATTTTGCAAGAAGAAAGCAAATTAAAATACCTTGGACTCACGCAATATCGAAATTTTAGCCTTTCGGGGTTTTGATTTTCGGAACTTTGTTCCCCGGCCATATAAATAAAAAAGAATATTTATTTATCCTTGCATTGTTCCCGTCTATTCATAGATGTAAGATATCTGATTACAAAAAATGTTCGAAAATATATTTTGATAATTGTCTGACTAACAATTAGGATAGGATATGTGAAAAATCTGACGCAATTGGTCAAAATATTCAACGAATTTGTTTTCAGCGACTAATAATCTATAAGATTCACTTCAGATTCAATTTATCCCCCATAAAAAAAATCGTTTTAAGGTCTTGTATAAATCACTGAACGTATATTTCGAAAAAAATAACACAGGACTTCAAATAATTTTTCTTGGGTCATAAATAGAATCAGAGATATTGGACGTTATCGATTTTTGGTCATAGACAACGAATTCGTTGGTTGACCCTTCACGTCAGGATTTTACGATATCTGTTCTGAAAAATGTTAAAAAATATCCTTTTTACCAATCTGAGGTTAGGAATAATTAGAAACTTATAAACAATCAGTGCCAAAATTACTTAACTGTCTATTCATTGGTATATTCACCTAATTTAATTTTTCTGCGCTCTTTCTACCAACCATTGACATAGCTCCTTACTTTAGGACGTTGAAACAATCTTTCATTATAAAACAGATTCCATCCTATTGAAATCCAACTCGTTGACAATACATAAATAATTGTTATAAGTGCGCTCTCTCGAATTGCGTGACGACGTAAACCCTTGCTGTACAACCAACTTGTTTTTTTTGTGATGTTTTTGTTCCACAAATAGTTTGTTTCGTAGAGTTTGGGAACGGACTGCTTTGCCGTTTACCAGCACGCAGATTCCTGTAAATCCCATTAAATAACTCTCCAACTATGTACCGAATCGGAGACTTCAGTATTCGACTTTGAAGCGTTGTTGTCGATGTGTTATTTGGGGAATTCCTTCGCATGTCGAAAGAGATGAAAATGCTTTTGTGCATGTACCGCGCGAAATTGCCGTACATTTGGCAAACACGATTGGGTAAAATGGGAGTTGATCGTGAAAATGCAAAATTCCTATTGGCGAAGTGGATTCAGTGCGCAATTGCGATATCTTTGAGCACGAGCTTTCGCCACATCGCCCGCAGTCGGCGTCGAGCTTTTGGCGGTAGAGGATGTCGTCGGTTTTGCTTTTCAATGTTTCCTTCCCGAACCGGCGTCCCTTCTAAATCCGCGTCTTTCAAAATCGGAATTCAAAATCGGTTTAAAAATTGAAAAGAGTGAACTTTTCGATTATTTTGACGAGTTAAAAATATCTGCTATTTGCAATTTATTCGTTATCGGGTTATCAATTATTGGAACAAGACTGTCTTGTCGAAAGGAGACTTTGATTGCTCGGGACGTTGACACGGTGGCGAGGAAAAATAAAATATGAGGTTCGAGTCGTATTTGGTGCTTCTCGTCGGTAGTTTATTTTATTTAGTTCGTCAATCGGATTCTGGTAAGTTTTAGACACTTTTACCTTTTGCACCATTTGGATGACTAATGCTTGACTTTTACTACTTGCGAGGTCGTATACTCTGCGTTGTTTTGAAAGTGTACAATTCAATGCCATATATCTTAGCAAATGTATGATAAATGTCGGATTAAAATATAGCCTGACAAAAACGAATATTACAATCTTCATCAATTATCTAAAGCATTGCGATTAATTCTTATCTTCATAATATTTGAGAGCAAAGTTGCAAGCTTTTTTATATATATCATACAGGAAATCAAAGTTTTATGGAAATCCTTTTTACATACAACATTTTTTTTTTGGTAATATAGTATCTCGACATAGTTTTCCATATTTTTGTTTGGTTTAATAATATGTCAAGTTTTCGACAGGCGACAAGGAATGAATGCCATTTCCTTAAAAAATATACAATTTTTATGTTTTTCTTCGCTGCAAAGTATTTCGAGTATAATTATTAATAAAATATTTTGTGTTTTGGTTTAAATAAATATATGAAGATCTAGGATAGTATACGTGCATATGGAAGTAATTGAAGATTGTGTGAGCACGTGCGCATCCAAACGTTTAATATCAAATGCTTTATACGACATAGTTTTACCCATTGGCCGCTTGAAATAAAACGTATAATAAAATTATTCAACTGTAGAATATATCAATTATTCTGCATTTAGTTACTGTTGAATAAATAACATGGACAAATCGAGCGAGTGATTCGTCTTAAAGTTTTCAAGGTTACGTTGTATTTTGGAGTGCTAAGTGGTTTAATTAGACATTTTTTAATTGAAGTCCATTTAGTATTGTTCCGAACGTCATAGTGGACAAATATAGACAAAATGTTAATGATATATTTAAAAAAAAATGATCAACAATGATTCTGATTGTTGTAATTTTCATTAAATTTTAATAATTAGCTGCGCACATGTATTCTAAACAGTAACTAAGCATTGCTTTTATATGCTATTAAGATATATTTATATTTGGTGAAGAGAATGAAAGTAAATAAACGCTATAATTCCCATAAATACTTGTAAATTAATGTATTCGAAAGTGAAAAGAATAATATGTCGAAATTAAAGGTAGAAAATAAATGTTACCTATTTCATATACATGCATAAAATTATAGAAATATTAAGTAAGTATCGCATGCATTCAACCTCTATTACTATTAATATGTCTAATCCAATTCGAATCAGGCAGACGGATAGGTTACATATTTTCCTTTCAATTATCTATTAAATGTATTATTATATAAGGGAAATAAAGGAATACATATTTTATTGAATTAAAAAAAGATCATTTCTAATAAAGTTATGAGTACGTCAAATTTCAACACTGAACATAAAAAAAATGTTTAAAAACTTGTTATTTTGCCTGTCAGTTTTACCTAATTAAGGTAATTAAATCTCTTTTGCTGATTCATATGGGCAACTTTGTGTGGTCGTCTGGGTAACTTATAATCTTCAAAATAAACAAAATAATGACAGATTTTCATAAAAATAAACTACTAAATTATTTGTTCAAAATTTTACCATAAATTACTACTAATATGAAAAAGAATTATCACACGTTCTATGCAGCCCAAACTATATTTTCATGTCGAAGAGTTTTTTAAAATTTTTGTCTCTGACTTGAAAATTTTTAGAATAATTTTAAAACAGAGAGTAATGGCAGCTTTTATTTTCGTTTGAAATAGCAAGAGGGGTCAAAATGACCAAGAAATAAAAAAATATGGATTTCTATTCTAAAAAAATAAACATTTATTTTATATTTTGAAGCATTCTACCTAAAAATGAATGTTGTTTAGTTAGTTTGAAATTACTTCGCTTTCACCTATAATTAATTGTAAACTATATTTCAAATTTGGAAATTATGAATCATTTTTCATTTTTTTTTTTCATTTTTATTTATTTCAGGTCAATGTACATAGAAGTTTTAAATATAACACCTAAAAGTAGGATATAAAATACGAACACCCCACAAGGCTAGGCCTGTCTGCGGGAAATCAAAAGGGAATGAATTGATATCAAAAATACTCACTCCGATATTTATTGTATTTCAGATATTATATGCAATTTTAATCCACCACATTAAATTTCAAAATTCTTAAATTTGTTTCGAATGAAGCATCTTTCAACCCCCCCCCCCCAAAAAAAATTTATTAATCAGTTTTATAAACGAAATTGTAACGGTCATAATAATTTTCGAAATTCAGAAATTAAATTCTTATTCAACGTCGTAGGAGACAACACAGTATTTATTTTCAAACGAATATTCAAACTGCATTAATAGTTTTTTCTAATAACACTTTACGAAAATACATTTCTTAATTGTTAAAAAAAAGTATTCCATGATCGTAATACTTTAGTAGAGCAATAAGTAAATAATATTTCTTGAAATCATAAGAATGAAATAAAATGTGTTGAATCTTTTATGAGTGATATACAATTCTTCGATTATATTAGTTCTAGAAATGGTTGACCTTCAACCCTATCAATAAAATAAAAGTCACGAATGGAAGAATCTTCAAGCAATTTCAGGGATTAAAAAATGTCACGTTTGGAAACACGAAGCGGACTAACATAGTGAATGACAACTAATCATGATTGGAAACTTTTTATCTCATGAGGTTCGATGAGTCCAATTAGCATATATTTTTTTAAAGGTATAATTTGGCCTATTTTATATTTCCGATTTGGTGAACAATTATTAGAATTAAATGAAAACGATAAAATTACAAATTTTTTGTTAAATGACTTGTAAGTCCAATCACAACTTAAGAATAAGATTTTTTACAAAAATAACAAAATCAGTAGTAGTGTACATATATTTCATATTTTATTATACTACTAAATAATATTTATATTTCGTTGAAGAAAGTTCGATGACTGCACTGAGAAAAAAATCCATAGTTAAATTGACTCTATTACATAGTGGGAAAAATATAGTTAAAACTACTATGAAATACAGTTAAATTTACCACTTTCATAGTAGATTTTACTATAATTTTGTTACACCAACTGTTTAACTTAAACAAAGAACGAAGGGAGAAAAGTGGATTTTTCATATGCTACGATATATATAGTTCACAAATATTTTTAAAAAGTAAATTTTGACTCCTTTCCATATTTTTTATGATTATTTCTTAAGCAATGATGAAATATATGAATAAGCAATAAGTGATGGTAGTAATTTTCTGAAACGACTATTTCAAAATAATTGAGTCTATTTGTCTATTATGATAAGTAGCATTTTGAATCAGAAACAATAGTTAAACTTTTCTATTTCACCAGTATTATTTATTGAAGTTCAGTAGGAACCCATTCTTCTTCACCTACTAAAACCTTATGTTGGTATTATATGCCTAATTAGTCAGTAATCAAGTTAGAAATATATTTTTAAATCTACGGGACTTTCAAGTCCCACCAGTAGCTAGATTGTTAAGTAAAATAATTGTCTAAACGTTATTTACTAAAATAACTACTAACTAACTAACTACTAATGCGTTTAGCCTATTTAAAATTTATTTTAATTCTTCTTCATGTTGGGAAGAATGTATGGTAAAAATGTTAGCGAAAAAGTTAGTGCTGAGAAAATTTAGTTATTTTATTTTTATAGATTAATAATAATAATAATAATAAACGGATTTATTGGTTGATGAATGTAATTACTTACAACGCCAACCGGCGAGTTAGTGACAGATAGAGAGAAATTTTAACGTTTTCTAATATGTACAATTTTTTATGCGAGTCTTTTTTAATCCTTTTTAAATACTGCATATTTTCTCAATGAGTATAGCTATAAAACAATGTGTTTTTATAGTAGCGCTTGCGTTTATAGATTATGGAATAACCTTTTAATGCGAAATGTTCTGTTTTAATATACATTTAGAATGGAATGAAATAAAATTTTCAATGTACTTTGAGGTGAATTTTTGTAATAATATTTTTTTACTCCGGCAAATGAGAATAACTCAAAACGAATTTAATCTTCATCATCGCAGCGATTATGTTCCATGCGAATTAAAATAACATAAAGAACATTGAAATGACAGAAATTTATTTTTACATTAAAACGCGGCGGAGGTTCACGTTCATGAAAATATGATTTTCAAGAGCATATTTCATGTCTACAAACAAAATATATGTTTATTTACTTAAAAAATAAAAATATATATTATTTTGAAAAATGTGAAAAATTCTTTTTGAAACTAAAATAAAATTGCATTCATATATTGATGAGAAGTATTTTTATTGCAAGTTTTTAAGATATTATATCTATAATATAATAGAAATAAAAAATAAATGTAATCATAAAAGGGGTACTTTTAGTTACTTGGGCATCGATCTTTAACAAATAAATTTGATTCCCAAGCGAAGTAAGGACTTATTTTGGCGGAAACAGTTCTTTTGCTTCCTAAGGAAAGAAAGAGCTATTATGCTTCAGGGATGTAGAGACAAAAATAGCATTTTGCACTCCGTCTATTAGAAAATGGTTAATAAACTAAACTCTTCGAAACCAAGGTGCATGAACAACCAGCATTTAATACACATTCTACAATTAAAATCCATATAAAAATAACATTCCAAGTAATTTAATGGCTTTTGTAAATTCTAGCAATTAAAACAATTAAAAATTTGAACGATTAAAATAAATCTTTTAATTTTTAGAGAGATGATTGTGTCAATAACAATCGAAATATAATCACAATTTTTTTTTTGTTTAGTGCATACCTAGTTATTTATTCTCTACAACTTTTTTCGCATTAGGTTATTATTTGACTCCCAAATCAGCATAATTTACACATAGATTTCTGCGATATTTTATTTAAAGTATAAATGAGGAAAATATTTGTTGACACCCTCATATCCTACTATTTTTAAAGAGGCTAATTCGAATGGCGTTGCTGAAATTTTCAAAAAATATTTAACAAATTTCGTTCGTAAATACGGAAAATAATAAAAAATGTATTTTAGATATTCTTATTCTTGTCGATTTGTTTTTTTAAATGGCTCTAGAGCACGAAAATATGTTGACATCAAGTGGAGATTTTTTGTTAGGTCTGAGATTTTCTTTTCTGTCTTTAGATTTCTATATAGTTTGAACATATACAATAAGTTTTCTAATGTTGTGGATTCTTCATTGATATTTCACGAAATAAGATTACGTTATCAACTTCCAAGATGACATCTTATATTCGCCAACCTAGTAAATAATCTAGGTTGGTTCCTGTTGAGTTAAACAAATTTTTACATGCTTTTTTGCAGAAAATAATCAATTTTTTCCATTAACAAAATTCTCAGCCAATTTGCAAACGATCAGAATTACATACGTAGAAGAAAAGTAGTACTTAATTTTAAAAATTATAACTCGTGAGTAGTCGATTATGTCGGAATGTTTTCGCAAATCCGGTGTTCATCACCCATTCTACGCATTAGATAATATCTCAGGAAATGATGAGGCGAGAGAGAATGAGAATTTAAATAGAAACGTCGACCACCTGCGGACGCGTTAATCAAAATTTTCTTCAACTTTGACCCTAAAGTTTCGTTAGGGTCCAAGTTAAATACTGCGGGTACAGTAATTACACTGCTGTTGGTTTCACTACAGTTCAAATTTTTGAACAAGAACAATAATTTTTGGAATATTTCTCTATTATTGTGTATGACAGTTTCGTGGTAATTAATGCACGAAAAACGAAATAAGAAAGGCCAAATGAAGTCCAAATCATCAATTTCATAATTTGCGTAATTAAAGAATAATTGGACTAGAATTTAAATTCATGTGGATTAAAAAAATGAGACAGGGTGAGTCCTTCTAAATTTTGAGCGCAAAAGTATGCACAAAAAATATTTTCTTTCTCCCAGAACTTGTTGCTATCAGACTGAAATATTCATCTCCCTATTTTTTTATATATTAATATTTTAAAATTCATGTTTATCGTTTAAGAAACTGTCCAGACGTCTACAAAACTTGGTTTGCAAAAATATCAACATTTGCTTGTTTCTAGTATTCTTTGACATATAATCTGTTATTGATTTTTTAAACGCAATATAATTAAAATACGAAATTTTTTGTTATTTGTGTTAACCTCTCACAACTTTCCGAGGAGTTACTTAATAATTCCTAAGTATTTTAGATATATTTTCTTGTATTCTGCTATTTTGTCGTAATCCCTTTATAACGAAGTTAGGATTGGCTTTTATGAATTGTGGTGGGTCGTTAAACTGTCTAAAGCACTCTAATTGTAATCGATATCTATTAGATAATTGAAATTTCACTTCGAGCTTTTAATATGAAAAAGAGCCTTTATATAAAACTGTACATTAATTTAGATCGCATTTAGAACTACTGAATAAGTAATATGTTAAATTGGCTGCATTGATTTCCGTTTGCAATAAAATGTGTCATCTGACTTTTTATCAATTTTTAATTGAAAACATAAAAAATTTCTTTTGGTTCATTTCGAAATAACAGAGAGCTTTAGTATTAATAATGAAACAAAATAATTCTTCCTTTATTATATATATATATGTATAAAGCATTTCACTAAATTACATTTAAATGAACTAAAATAATTTATTAATTAAAAATGGTTAGGTAGTAATTTTGTGTTTGAATAATAGAAGTAGCTTATCTGATCAAATATAGCTCTATTTCTTATTCAGGCATGCAAAATATGGATTAATATTTGTATGCAACTTACAATGCTCCTGAGAAGCATAGCAGATTTTTTGTACGTCGTATTAGAAACAAAATGTTGGTTTTGTTCTCCACAAAAAAGCTGCGAGAAAAGCAAAAGCCATTGATGTACTAAAAATGAAAGAAAAATTAAATAATACAGTATTTTCTAAATACCTTATGATTAATACTGGATTTATATAAGTTGTCGTTCTTGAAACGTACTCAACAATGAAGTATGGTGTGAAAAATTCAGCAGACTAATTTACAACCGAGTAGACGAGATCTAAAGCATTAGGTACATCCTCTTCTGACAATAAATACAGTAGAGTCCCGGTATATTTGCCCGCTCGGTTCCTCGCATTCTCCTCCCGCCTCCTTATATTTGTCAAATAAAGGGGAACGCCGCTTCTCCCACTCTCCTCAGTCGCGTTACGTTTGTGACGTCACAGCAGGCCCTTCCTGAGGCCCCAGTGCGCAAGGTGAGGGAAAAAGAGGGCGGCGACAGATGAATATAACGAAACTCTAATGTATAATATAAAGAAAAAAATGTCAAGATTTGATTGACCTACCGTTATGTTATTAAATCGGTACTTTTTTAAAATTAAACAGTAAATTTAATACGTCGGGGACTGGATCTATAGAGAAAGTCTTCCGGCGCTTTTAATTATGGATCGTGCTTACTAAAATTAGGTAAAGCAATAATAAAATATAATTATTGCGATAGGTTTTTTTTGGAAATTAACAAAATTAAATTGGTTTTAAACCGGGCTTATAACCTACCACGATGTTTATAAAAATTGCATTAGATGTTAAAATGCTATAGTTTGAAGACCTCTAAACACTTCTAACACCTTGCGTGTAATCACTTGAATTCCCAAACGCTAGGCTTTGTTAAAACATCTATAATTTCAACTAGTAATAATATTAACAACAAAAAAGAAAAAAGGGTAAAGGATAAAAAATAAAAAATAAATAAAATTTAAAAATAATGACGACATTCATAATTATAAGACTACTAAAATTATATTATACAATTTCGATTTAACAGTTATTTGGAATAAACTGGTATATGAATATGATTGGTTAGCATGCAATTATAATAAATCTAAAGAAAGAAAAATGACATTATTACAAAAATATAATATGAAGATAAACATGAAAATATTTATATGAACATGCAAAATAAATATCTGGATAAATATATATATATTAGGGTGATTCAAAATAAAAAGGAACGGAATATGGACACGGCTGTTGATTTATTCAAAAGTACATAAAAGAACAAGAATTTTGACCCCTTACAAAACGCGATTGGTTAAATTTTAGAGGTGGCTCAAAGCGTCGGAAGTTTCAAACTTTTAATTAAAAATAACTTCTGCGACAAACATTTGTCTATAATAATAATAATAATAATAATAATCGACTTTATTGCTTATATCAGGAATACACTATATACATGGGAGAGTTCACTTACTTACTAAATATATATAAGCAAAAGGCGAGACACAGCACCACTAAGCTGTTTTACAGTCTGACCCTAAATTAACCCGATTATTTAAATCAATATATCTTAAAGGGTTTTCAAGGTCAACAATCACAAATCTGTAGTCAGATTTCCAAATTCAAAATGGCGGACTCAAAATGGCGGAAGAATTTTTGAAAAGCAATCCTATTTTTATAAAATTTAGTATACAATGGTTTTTGGGGTCGCAGATTATGAATCTGAAGTCAGATTTTAAAAATTCAAAATGGCGGACTCAAAATGGCAGAAGAATTTTTGAAAAGCTATCCTATTTTTATAAAATTTAGTATACAATGGTTTTTGAGGTCGCAGATTATGAAGAGGCCGAAGCATAATAAGAACTTTACCTTTTTTTTATTCTCTCATTCGTTATAATTAACTCGAAAATTTTAAAATCGAGTTTTATTTAACACGAAACTTTAACGTTAACGACGTTCTATCCTTTAATCTCTCATGCAGTTAGAAACGGGTAGAACGACGTCAAGGTTAAAGTTTCGAGTTTAAGTTCTATGGGCTTGGGTGGAAATGAGAGACAAATTGCAATGATCTCTGGGAAATGAAATCGGACATGTCATTAATGGGGTAGCTGCCCAAGTCTTCGATAACAGCTCTTTCATGAACGGTTGTGCTCGTTCCTTATTTTGAAATGCTTTTACCATTTTTAATTTGATCTCGACTGATACATCATCGTCGAAAAATGCCAGTGGAGCAAGTTCATAGCTCAAGTACCATAGATGCCCAGAAAATTTGTTTATTGCAGCCTGTGACACCTGTTTGTTTACTTGGTCATACTCTTGGAGTGACCTTAAAAGTCGGAGATCATTTCTCGGCGCAGAAATCGCAAGTGGTGCCCTAAACCAAGCTTTAGTGTATACTGTGACCACAAAAATGCACACTTCACTTAGGCCCGAAAGTTCACTACTTGTTAAGTGAAATTGTGATCGAAACATATATATTTTTAAACTGTACAAAGCTTTAGCCATCCATCTAGCGTGGTGTACTGCACCAGGTGTACGAAATTTTATCCCACATGGAGGAGTTTAGCTGATAAAAATTAAAATAAGTTCGAGAAACTCTTTATAATCATCTCTTGGTTGCGTGTTCTTAAACAAATAAAAATAGAACGATCAGTAATAATATAAATTAATGACTCTATCGTTTACATTATTCAACAAGAAATATTAATAAAATGTTGATATCTGCTTTTATTTAACCTCTAGAGTCACGACGTTTTTTCGGCACCTTTAGAGCCATGACCAGGGTAGTTTTCGTCCTGAATGTTCTTAAATATGCAAAAGTGATGTAAAAAATCTGAAAAAATTCATGCAGCTTTTTTGAACCTTCAACTTGAAGTCCCAATTATAGTGTTAATTAAAACTCGATTTTAAATTATTCGAGTTAATTATAACGAATGAGAGAATAGAAAAAAAATGTAATGTTCTTATTATGCTCCGGCCTCTTCATAATCTGCGACCCCAAAAACCATTGGATACCAAATATTATAAAAATAGGATTGCTTTTTAAAAATTCTTCCGCCATTTTGAATTTTTAAAATCTGACTTCAGATTCATAATCTGCGACCCCAAAAACCATTGGATACCAAATATTATAAAAATAGGATTGCTTTTTAAAAATTCTTCCGCCATTTTGAGTCCGCCATTTTGAATTTTTAAAATCTGACTTCAGATTCATAATCTGCGACCCCAAAAACCATTGTATACTAAATTTTATAAAAATAGGATTGCTTTTCAAAAATTCTTCCGCCATTTTGAGTCCGCCATTTTGAATTTGGAAATCTGACTACAGATTTGTGATTGTTGACCTTGAAAACCTTTTAAGATATATTGATTTAAATAATCGGGTTAATAGACAAATGTTTGTCGCAGAAGTTATTTTTAATTAAAATTTTGAAACTTCCGGCGCTTTGAGCCACCTCTAAAATTTAACCAATCGCGTTTTGTAAGGGGTCAAAATTCTTGTTCTTTTATGTACTTTTGAATAAATCAACAGCCATGTCCATATTCCATTCCTTTTTATTTTGAATCACCCTAATATATATATATATATATATATATATATATCATATATATATATATATATATATATATATATATATATATATATATATATATATATATATATATATGGGCAAATCCACAGAACTTTTCATTTTGGTGAAAAAAAAAAATAATTTTTCAACTTCAAAGCACACGTTTTTCTTATGATACACATGTTTAATTGGCCAACTGAGACTAGGAATCCGTCCCATTTTTAAAGGACGGCGTCGTGCACAGAGAGTTAAGAAATAAAAATTGTAGATTTTGAATGGATTTTTTTTCATAAGTATGATACACGTCGTCTAAAATGCTTTTTTAGTGGTATTAAATACAAAGAGTTACCCGCTATATATAGACCACTAAGCCGGCATCATCAAATTTTAGTTTTAATAATTTTATTTTTGGAGGTTGACCCACATTGATATTTGAGGTTAACCTATCAATGTTGACAACGAATATAGACGCAACTATATTCGTTGATGTTGATAACCTGTTCCTCAAATCCCAGACCTGATTCCTTATAAAAAGTGATCTGTGCTATTTCTTTTCAAAATTGATTACTTGCACCTATGTTTATCATTGCATTGAACTGAGCAATGACTGAAAAGATAGGATGCGTGCCGACAAGAATTGAAGTGTCGCTGGAAGTTAGAGTTTTTCAGATTATTGAGTATTTCCTTGTTTCTATTATTATCGCGCAACCAGTGCCGTTTTCTGATTTAGATCGGTTGGTATATATCTTGACATGTTCCAGATATTTCTTTGTAATTTCTAATTCTAAACGTCATTGAAGAACTATATTGAAGCGATCACTTCCCGATCAAAATCAATCTAGCAAATGGTTACCTAAATCCACAAAGTACAAACTTAAAATAAAAATATAAAAAATAAGACTGGAATAAATACAAAACATCAATGAATATCAACAGAAATCGAATAAAAAACCAATAGAATTCTCTCAAATTAAAAAAAAAACGAAATAGTTTTTTCGCATCCTAAATTCAGCTGCAGAGTCCATTCCAAAAACACGAACAAAATATTCTAGAAAATATGCACCCTGGTGGAATGAAGAGTTTGAAATCGTAATAAAGGAACAAAAACATAACCAGCTGTCTCTGTAAACTTCCCGATAAAATAATTAACAAAAGACTAACTTTGTATCTAGAAAAAATCAAGAAATCATTTCAAAACACCAGAGTGGCTTCAGGATATCCTGATCGATAACAGACAGTTTACTAAACCTGGAATCGAACATATGCGAAGTAGTAGTTAATAACAACCAACTAGCAGCAGTGTCACTAGACATATAAAAAGCATATGAAGTGTCTAATAACGCCAAAGCTCAGGTGGTTCGGATTCCACCTTCATAATCTGTAGGTCCCGTCGCGATTTAGTCCCATATGGGTTCAGAAAAGTCGACGTAAAATAATATAAAAAAAAATATGGTATGGAGACACGGAGTGATTGAAAAATTAAAACACCATGGGCTATACAGAAACATCTTAAACTTCATAGCCAACTTTCTAGGCTAATGATATTGTTATCGAAACAGACCCTTTTTAAGTGCTACTGCTGTCTAATATACTGTTATTCTCGTAATGATATTTAATTATATATAAAATACCACAATAATAGATAAAAAGTTTGATGGAGAATAAGGGCGATGAACCTAACCTCAATATTAGAAAATAGAAATGGAAAGAAATGGAGAATTTTTCTAATTCAGTATTTTATCTTTTATTTTTATAATTTATATTATACCATATAACATTTAAAGAAGGTGACATTTTCTTACATTATCGCCAGTGATGCCATGAAAATATATCGTAATTAGCGATATTGATGACATTTCTATTTTAATTTTTGTACAAATAAAGTGACACAGATTTAGTGAGTACAAAAAATGATCAACATAAAATATGAAATTAGTTCGTCTGATCATGAAAATATTCCAGGTTGAAGTTACTATTTGTTAGTTGAATATTTTAACCATCTTAAAAGAAATACCTTATTTCTGTAAAATTATTAACATATCTAAAAGCATTTTTAATGTTTAATACTTTTTTTATAGTTTCTAGATTTTTAATGGTTCTACTAATTTAAAGTAGTTTCTTGTACCATGGTGCATTTAGTACCTTTTTAACAAACCACTGCGTTCCATTACCTAGTTTTTTATTAAAAATGTTTAAAATAGTTAAATAAACTATCCACATTTTTGGCGTAAGTCCTACTATTGCTGCTTTGAAATGTACTTTATATAACTTTAAAACGATTTAAAAGAAATTCTACTTTCATTTACGTCAAGTGTTATTCTGATCATTTTTATGAAACTAAATGTTCTTAATTAGCTGCAAGAGATCCCTTTAATCTCATAGGGAACTTTGTAATACTTAGTCTGTTGGGAGATGTTTTAAAGCGCCATTGGAGTCACTAGGTTAACGTCTAATTACTTAACGTTATTGTGTCGATGGTAAATAATGGACCTGGCGCAAGGTGCTAATTCTGAAACAAGATAGTATCCTATATCTATTATTTTTTCTTATCAAACAAATTTCAGACGGTTACGGAAATTTATTTCAAAAATACCTCAACAGAGTTTTTGAAATAAACGACTGTAATTTTTGTCGTTGCAACTTTCTATTGTAAGATTTCGAATATTTTATGAATATTCTTAAAAATCGTTAGATATACAGCAAATATTATTGCCATATTTATAAATTAAGTTGGGGTCGAAAAACCGACAAATCAAAAAGCCGACAAGTAAAAAATGTACAATCTTTCACAATCTACGGGCGCAAACATAATAATAAAACCAGGCAGTATGATAATTTTCTGAATAAAAATATCTTACTCGTGTAGAAAAAAGGTTGAATCAACTATGAAAAAATTAGAAATGTTGTAGTATATCTTTTTATATCAAATTCTAGTGTTACACATTTAAATAGCAAACAAACAATAATTTTAGAATGAACTACATGAAAATATATATCAAAAATAGTTAAAGAAGTATGGCAACTATATGATACACAATTTGTAATTTGCATTATGTTTCTACCAACACAATTTCTCGTCCTTATCGTATCGTTAAACAAACATTTTGATTGGGCCTAACCCATCGTATTTACAACGAAATTTATTGTAAAATAAAATTTACATTAAACTACACACCTACAGATTTCAAATGCAAAATTTAATATTTATATTCCGCGTTATGTAAATCACTTAGCTGTAGAACCGAAAAGTTTTAAGAACGTCAGAAGAGGGCGGATAAGCTGGAAGATTTTACGAGTAAACTTTATTTTCCCCTCTGCCAAGCTTTAAGTATCCGTAGATCATAATGTAGATTAATTGCGCGCGAAAAAAGTCATATATTTACAGATTTAAACGATGCGCATATCAATGAGTATGTATGTGTGTGGGTAAAATTATAAGATGATTATATCTTACTTCCTCGAGTAGATCGCAGTCTATTCCGAACCAACAGCTACGCAAAGTTTTGCGATTAGCTGCAGCCACGAATTCCAATCGCCTTTGTGCAAATCGGTTGATAGATCTAGTTTTGCTTTAATTAAGGTCACATTTCTATAATACATCGGGTGATCTACAGCTTTCCATAAATAATTTTCGTATTACTTTTAGAGCTAAATTCAAATTTTAATTAATTTTTATACTTTATAATTACGACCACACAGTGGTTAAATTAACTAAAACTATATTTACAGGAATTGCATTTGGAAGGATTATTTAACTACATTTAAAAATATCACTAAAGTTTAACTACCTAGTGAACTAATAGAAACAAAGATGCATTTCCTGGCAGAAATCTATACATTTTTTTCTTACTTTTAACATATATGTAAATTTTCTAATGTTACCCAATAAATGGTTTGATTTCGACTCGGATTTTAGTTGATTTATAGTAGTATTATATTTTCACTTGATTTAACTATTTTACGGTCCTAACTTCTCCGTAGAATGTTTCTATTGAAACACGTTGAGTAATTAAAAAGTAGCCAAATTTATTAAGATTATTTTTGGAAATTTTTGTTTAGCAGACCTATATTATTGGTTTCTGCATATTAGTGTATGTTTCTCTGAGTTTATTGTATATTATTGATTTTCCTGGTCTTCAATCACTTTGAGTACTGGACAAATATTTCGTAAATTGAACTTCTTATTGTTACCTTAATAGAAATAGTAAAATTAACAACATCAACAGACTGATTCTAACTAAAAAGTAGTTCTCTTTACTTTTATTACTTTCTTTTTTGCAAATTTGTTATACATTCACTTTATTAACGAAAAATAAATGCACACGATTCTTTGTTTACCACTAATTAACTGAACTACTCGAATACATAGACGATTAGCTATTTTGAACACGTTTTAGTGCTTTAATCCTATGCTTGAAATAACGAAAGAATTCATTTGGCGAATATTAAATTCTATCTATCTAAATTATTTTTAAAAAGTTTCATAACTTCAATATGACACTGTTGACTGATTTCTTAAAATTTTCAATATATTTTTACTTTTAAATTGCACAAGTACAACAAAGATTGTAGTTATCTTCTAGAATTTAATATATTGTTTACATTACGGCCAAGTAGATGCACAGAAGAATAGTTGAGACATCAGATCTTACTTCTGGTCATTAAATTCGTGTTAAGCTAGTATGATTCACATTTAGTACCCGACTTACAAAAGTAATTAAGTAACAAATTATTCTGCCAATATTACTGACCTTTGGATTTTTGTAGCGAATACATAAAAATGGTTTGTAAATATTTAAGATATATTTGCATAATATGTTGTTTCCGTTCAGTGTTACTCTAACTTCGGTAATATTAGTATTTTCTTATTGAAATATGCATGATCTTGTTCACAGAATAATAAATCTGAATTTTGTAATAATGATCTAAATATTAATAATACATTTAAATTTTCTAATGAAATATATCAAAAAAACGTTTCTCTGGTTAAGGACATTCATAATGAATGTAATTCAGTGTAAACTAAAAATATAATTTAACTTACAATAGTTAAAATTTCGCAAATCTAGAAGTGAAAATTCACTTCCCTTGAGCACAAAGCACTTGCTTTAGCGCTTTATAATCTAGTTTGTACTGTCCAGTTTACTTTCCGAATTAAAAGCATGTAGAAACTGACGAGTACAAAAAAATCCAAGTAAAATGTAACCGAGTACATTTAATAATACTTACTACATTTATGCAATATACTAAAAAATTTTTTCCCGTCCTTCATATTTTCAACAGTGAATAATCAATTTTAAGGGGTAACTCCTATCTAAACTTTTCTTTTCAGAAATTCCAAATTCTAAACTAACAAATTTTAGAACGAATTGCTAATTGAATACCTTTCAGTTCACCCTGTTCAATTAAGAGTCTACCAGATGAAAACTGCGTTTTACAATCCGGTATTTAAAAATCTTTGATCATCAGTAATTACTCACACTACCTAGTTACACGGAGTGTTAAAAAATACTTCTGTGCGGGTTTAAAGTGGGTCAACAATTGCTTTGAGATTCCATTTGCTTCACGGCCATTTGCCGCAGACGGTGAAAACTTGCTTCACAAATTGAGGCTTGTGGATTGGAGTGCCTCTTGGGAAATGAGTGAAATCGAATAAGAGAAGTACTTGTTTTCAATTTATTTTAGGTCTAAAAAAAGCAAACTATTCGTAAACATTCGTAGTTGCTTGGATTAATTGTGTAATTTCTGTATGGTATTAATTTGCAAACAAATGATTTACATGTCGCAAAATATAGTTACTCACATAAAATGTATCATAGTATAATTTACTACATGAAACAAGTCATTTTCGCAGAAACAAAATAATCGTTACTAAGCAGTCATTTTAATTTAATAACTTACCATCAATATACACTAATATGTCATTTTTAATGGTCGATTTCTAACCTTTTATTTCCATTCTGCAGTTACAGAAGTTTAATTTTAAGAAATATTTTATAGATTAACTAGGGCATCCAAAAAAGGCATTCTTAAATTATTACACTATTGAATATACTAAACTCGTAATTAAACTGTTAGAAGTGGTTGTAATTTAACAACAAAATTACAGTACGAAAATGATGTAAAATTGCAATAAATATTGCGATTTAAAAGTATATTTTGTAAAATTACAACATTTTATTGTGAATTTACAATTTCTAAATAATGTGTTGTAAATTATTACATTTATTTTGTGATTTTACAACATTCTATCGGTGAATTAATATATATACTGTAAATTTCAACGTTATGTTGTAACATTATACAGGGTCATCGAAAAGTATCGGACCCCCCTAATATCTTCAGTTAGAATGCACTTAGGAGAAAATGTCCAATAGCAAAGTTGTATGGTTTCAAGCGGGGAGTAAGATGATGACCTTGACTTTGACCTTGACCATGTCCTTCAAGGTCATTTCAAGATCAATCTTATTTTTTTAAATAGAACCCCCTACATTTTATTGCATATTCTTATAGCTTATCTCGAGAGCTTTCCAAAACACTATAATAAAATATTTTTTTATTAAGTACTTTTTGAGTTATAAAGGTTTGAAGTTTTTCCAAAATGCATTCTTACTGAAAATATTAGGGGGATCCGATTAATGTCTTTTCTTTAAACGAATTAATTGGTCTCATTATTCCGCGCACAAAAGTATTAAGGTTATGATTACTGAAAACTAAATAATATTTTACAAGATATTCTACATTTTGTGTCAAAAAATTGTTAACTTCAAACCTTTATAACTCAAAAAGTACTTAATAAAAAAATATTTTATTATAGTGTTTTGGAAAGCTCTCGAGATAAGCTATAAGAATATGCAATAAAATGTAGGGGGTTCTATTTAAAAAAATAAGATTGACCTTGAAATGGCCTTGAAGGACATGGTCAAGGTCAAAGTCAAGGTCATCATCTTACTCCCCGCTTGAAACCATACAACTTTGCTATTGGACATTTTCTCCTAAGTGCATTCTAACTGAAGATATTAGGGGGGTCCGATACTTTTCGATGACCCTGTATATGAATCTGTAGTATATGCCTATCTATCGCCTTCATTAAGATTTCCATAGGCCAGAGTTTAAAATATTATTGAAAACGTATGTTTACACTAATGTAAATTTTTAGAGATCACTACAATCCAGTTGGTAGTAAGGAAACCAAAAATGTTAAGTAATGATCTGCCGTCAGATCCTTCCTAAACAATCGAAAGTGTTAACTAACTGCCGAATCTTTTTGCTTTGTTTTCTGAAGGAAAACTTTGGTTTCTTTTATAAAATAAATCGCAGTCTGTGGGAAGAATCTTCATCGTTATGTACTCTACCTTAATACGACGGTATATGTCAAAACCTATAATAAGAATCTTCGCTATAACCAATTGAAACTCTTATTGAATGCAGTCTGCTTTACTGCGTCACCATAGACTTTTCAGTACAAAATCATGAAGATTCGATTTTTTTTTACAAAAAATATTAAAACTTAAAAGATTAGAAAAAATTATTTAGTACGGTAAATTATCGGCAAATTGCTTTAAAATATTCTATAGGAGATTATATACATATAGCGTAGAAAATAGCCGGAATTTTGAAAAATCGATTAATAATTTTTAATTTACGTTTTTTTTTCACAAATTATTTGCACAATTTTTGTGCAATCATGGAGTGTTTAAAATGTAATTTTGCAATATCAGATTTTGGAATATTATATTCAAAAGAATGTTTCTTAAAACGAATAAAAAAATTAATTATGTCGATTATTTTAAAAAAGAATCTGAAAATTTGTATCTTAAAATTAGGTATTCAAGTTATTTATTGATCATTAATTTAAATGAATTGTATACCGAATCTTCATTCCAATAGTGTATAATATACTTTATAATATACTATACATGCAAATTGATTTTGAAAATTTGTAAATCTGAAAATTTTCAAAATTCTGAAATATTTCGAAAACGGTAAGTCATACACGAAATCTGACAAAATTTCAGAGGTTGTCACAAGGAGAGATGACAAAATTTCTTTCAGTTTGACGATTTCTTAGGTTTAAATTTTATCGAATCGCAAAATGTTATTGGAGTAAATTGTAGGCTTTTTCAAGCTAATTTCGAGGTAATTTTACGCTATGTATAGAGAGGACTGAGTTAGATTGGAAAAATAGCGTTTACCTTCATTTATATATCAAATAAAGTGAAATTTCTTTACTTAGACATCATTTAGAAACTTTTCCAACGGTAAGCCAAAAAACAATTTTTTTACGGACACCCTAGTGTATACGTGTATGTATGTCAGTATTATAAATTTTAGCTTTCAAACAAATTTCTAAGTAACTTATGAAATAGCAATCGACTGAATTTCCCTTAATATTCTAGTCTAGCTAAACTAACATTCTGCTAATAGATTCTTCCAGTCATATATATGAGAATCACGTACCATTTTACCAGACATAAGAATCTGCATTCAGTCTGTATTCAGGTACCACTATGCAGATTATTTATAAAAATAAGCTTCTGCTGAAGATCTTCTATACGACTGCATTGGGTTGACGTGAAGAATCTTTGTGCGAAGAATCATTCATCAAACTGCAATAATTTTAATCTCAGATTGTCATTACAGAATCTTCTTTCCTCTGGTCATGAAGATGACTCTACTAGGGCATATATTAATAAATAATATATACAGGACAATACGTCTCGATATTTTAGGTGCTTCATGTATTTAGGTAACTTTATCTGTGAAATCTTATATTTCGCATCACCACCTGCATAGAATAATGACAAAACACTTCTATTGTGGTCATGAAAATTCCAAAAAGATTTTCAAGACTGAAAATGAATTATGTTTATGAGCATATTATTTCGATCTTTCACATTTTACCTTTTCGTACGGTGTATTAAATGATTTTACTATGAATCCACATTAAAAATATTAAAAATTGTAATATGTTGCTGCAAGGTACTTTCAAGTACATTTTTACTGTATTTTCACAAATTTTGCTGTAAGTTTACAGTACATTTATGATGTAAAAAAACTTCAAGCATCTATTTGAAGTTTACAATAGATATTTCTTACAGTGTAAGAGGTACAATAATGGAAACGATCATGTCTAAGGATTGTTTAAACTGTTTTTGATGTATGAGAAAACAATTTCAAATTACGAGCTCGCTTAAAGTGTCGTAGAAATATAAATATAAGATATACTTTGGTACAAAAATGTACTTGTGTGGATCATTTTTATTGCAGCATAATTATAATTAAAAGAGTGCATCAAATTTTTATTGTCTAGAACTTACATTTGATGCTAAACAAATGAAGACTATCGAATCGTTTAATAAACAATATTCTTGCTAACTTTGGAAAAGTGGAAAGTTGTAAAAAAATTGTTTAATAGTAGTAGTTTTTAGAACTCCGTTTTGACCGTGTAAAAAATATATTACGCCACCCGTAAAAAAACATTATTTGTGGATGACTTTTTATTTCAGATGATAGATATACAAGCTATACTTTTATTTTTCTTTTAAATACCTTATTAAAAAAACACTGGTACGCAAAAAAAAGTATATTCCTAACGTAATTAAAATGTTGTAAATGAGGAGACATTAAAACGCATGGTTCTATATATTTTCAATATGTGCCCATGTATTGGAGAGTGGCAAAAGTATCGTGTAGCAAAATAAAAAGAAATGTTATTTTTGGCCATCGAAATATAATACGATGCAAGAAAAACCCGATTATAATAAAAACAAGATTATCGATAGTGATGGCGGAGTCGTATTAACAGGGAAAAAAAAAATCAAAATTACATTTCTAATACAACCTAAACACCGACTGGAAACTTTCATTTTGAGGTTATGCATCTTTAACTTCGATTCATAGAAATTGCTATATACTGAAACCCTTAGAGTAAAATTTAATTTCAAAGGAGTCAGAATGAAGCAGCAGAAATCGACTCTAACTAAAGCAGCCAATATTCTATTTAAAGGAGTTAGTTTTTAGCTCTTTGGAGTAAATTGAGGTGATATGAATGATTTACTACGTAACATTCAAAGTGATTCAAATATCTTTAGTAGTATTTATTACATAGCAAGTTACTGTAACCGTTTTACAGTGTAAGTTTAACTTTAAATTCATAAAGAATAAAGTACTTAGGCTTAGTATGGTACGACCTACTAAAGTTCTCTAAACATTATTTGCAAATCAATGTACCAAGAAATATTGCAGGGTCAAAATATTTGCATAAAATGCGCATATTCTAAATGTTGTAATTTATTTGTTGTTAATTCTTTGTTCCCTTCTGATCATGAATTGTGTATTAAACGAACCATGCATGTTAAATGAACATTATGCCTTATAGTTCTAAATCAGTTTCAAACTTTTACAATATTCAGGGTGTAAAAAGCGAAGGACCTCTGGGCAGCTAGCTTTGCGCTTTTCAAATGGAGAAGCGTTCGAAAATATATAAAGTTACGGCACCAACACGAGAACAAATTTAATATTCAATATTTAAATATAGCAAAGTTTAGAACGTTCTGCTACGATTATTTTATTAAATAGGTTTGAAAGTTACCCTGGCAAATTGCCTAAAAAACATGGTCACACGCCTTAGCGATAAATAAATACAGAATTAAAAATCACAATAACCAAATAATAAAAAAACACTGACAAAAGAAAACACACGTGTCCAAAATAATTTATTGTAGAGTGGTTACATGTTAGAATAAAAAATGCTGTTTTTTCACCATTAAGTCTCAATTCGCATAGGATTTTTCTTGCATAATCCAAATATATACGCCAAAATATTGATGTGGAGTTATTTTGACAAAAATTGAAGGTTAAAGGGTTCAAAACGCGCGTTTCTAGACATTTTTCACATCTATGTTATAGGATACAACGCAAGAAAAATGAAGAAATGCAAAAGGGTGGATCCAATATGTCCCACGAACTTTTTGAAACTCGAATCAATTCAAACTCGTTATCGTCTTGGCTACTCTACCAGAAACCCAGAAAAAATACCCTAAAACGCGACTTTTTACTCTTTTGACCTTCAATTTGGGCAAAAAGTAAGTCCAATGAAATATATTGAAAAACTAATCAGAATTGAATCTTACTTGTGGGACATCATTTTTTTGGGTTATTAATAGATACTCAAAAATGCCTAGAATCAAATTTTTGACCATTTTGACCTTCACTATCTCAAAAACTAGAGTCAATTGGTTATTTTCGTGGTTATATTTGGATGATGGGGCAAAAATTTTACTAGAATCGACTACAATGTATTATGGGCAGAGATTATATAATAGACTTTTGGCATTGGATGTCTGAGATTTTATGGTGAAATCATACATTTCGTGAGTAAAACGTGAAATGAGAAGGATAGTCTCAAAATGTATTTAAAATTAACATAAATTTTTATTTACATTAATAAATTATAAGAGGCTTAGGTTCAACATTGGTTGAAGTAATCTACAATTCATTTTTCGTATCATTTAAGGTAGATAATTTTTTAATAAGTATTTTTGTTTTTATGTTTGGGTAGTCAGAATTCTTCATTAACTTTGTTTGCAGTTCCGGCATTTTTTCAGGAATTGGAATTCATGGATGGAGTGTGTAATACGTGAATTAAATAAAATTCCTATTTTTATGAAGTTAAAAGCAAACTGAAAGGTGTACTATAAAGATAGCAGAAAATAAAGTAATTCAAAACATATTACAAGAATAAACCTTCGATTACTTCTATTGTCATACTAAAATAATTCTTAGTAATCAAACTAGTGCAGTAAGTAGATCATGTTAGGAGAAAAACATTTTTATTTTGAAACCTTGCTTATTGGGTACGGAGCATTCGGTATACATTTCCAATATATTTTATCTACATGGTTGTTATTTACATAGAACCTTTCTTACGTCGGATTTACAATCCGTTTTCTTTGGATTTGACTGGTAGAATATGAAAGTTGGAATTATATTTCACCTCATCGATCGGTTCAAGCATGTGAGGTCAAAGCTTGTATGAATGATTCAAATATATTTTTCAGAATGCGAAGGAAAATTGTCTAAACTTTGTTGATCAATTGATTAATATGCTTGTCTATCGATATACATATTGTTCAGACATTTCCGTAAATTAATCGTATTTGAAATATTACTACAGTTATTAATAGCGAAGTGTAAGGCAAAAACGATGGTAAATATTTTGTCAATTTTATTGGATTCCGTTCATTTTCTGAAAAAAAAGATATGGTTTCATTACATTGATAACAGTTCATGGTTTTTACCGAGAGCGAGCCATGGAAGCTAATTAAATTATGATGCCTAATCCTGATGCACTTAAGGAAAATAATGACGGAGACCTATCTGTTAACAATAGTTAAGAGTCATAACAATACAAGTGATGATGATGGTGATTATACTCATTTTAAGACTCGTAAACGAAGTACTCGTATTAAATATAAAAATCGTGCAAAATATGTTTTTCTTAGCAATATTTATGCTTTAAAAAGTTTTACTAAAACATCGACAATAACCATAGATAGAAACTGACTAATAATGTCGAGACAACATTGAGGTTATCTTGAAAAGAAAAGCCTAGATAAATATCATCTAAATTATAGGCAAGAAGATAAAAAAAACGATTAAGTTATTCATGTTGAATATTTCGAGTAATACTAAGCAGAAGCACAGCCGAAACTGTCCACAATGCATCTACAATAGTTATGTAAACACTACCCAACAAATTGTTACATTTTTTCAAATTTGTTACCTACTTCCATGATAGTGTACAAGTTTATTAGCCATAAGCTGTAAAATATTTGCACGAAGTTTCTTCCACCGAACACAAAATAAATCGTATATTTTTCAATATCCAAATTGAAAACAAACTATACCATAATATTATTAAAGTGCCAAGTAAAACACTTTTGTTTTTCAACTAATCTAAAACCCTGTTGAAATACACAAGTTGCAAGCAATGGTCAGTGTAAAAGTTGTCGAGCACTATGGGGGTTATATGTCTGTTCTAATAATTTGAAATTGTTCTAAAAACTTTAGGTCCATTTTCAAGATCACTTGAAAGTCAAGGTTATTTATTTCTACATCTATTTCCAGTATTGTATTCGAAGTGCGCAGGAAATGTTACTTCGGATATAATAGTTAGACAGTTTACTAAACTGACCTTCAGAAGGTCAAATGTTTAAAAATTGCCTAAAAGCGTTTCTCTTCAAACTTTAAACAATTTCCAAACATTTTTAGAAGCTTTGGAGGACGACGGCATTCGCTATGTTGTCCTTGAAGACAACATGAGAACGACAATAAATAGTAGCTCGGTATTAATGAACAACAAGTACGAAACTGATTATGAATGTTCCTTGGAAAGGCGTGCATCCTACAACCAAATAATTTCTTAGATTCGATAATTACTGTTTGCCTACATTTGTTTCTGGGGTAGTCATAATCTTTTGCAAAGATAACCCTCTTTCACCTAAATGTAGTTACGAAGTTCCACCGCACCAGCGAATTATTTCTTATCGGTGCACGTTGAGCAAACTCTTCGTAGTAAAGAAAGAAAGCTTAGCCAAAAAAGTAAGAAAAATGAGCTCTGATTGCGCACTTTGACCTTCAAAGTTAACTTCAAGGTTAACATGGCCAAGACCGTCAGCCTCTAGATCTTCTAAGGCAGTTAATAAGCTTTTAGACGATTTTTAAAGATTTGACCTTCTGAAGGTCATTGTATCAAAATATCTAACTTTTATTTCTGACGTAAAATTTCTCTCCTTTCGAATCAAGGATTGAATACAGAGGTTTCCATTACTAGAAATAACATTGACCTTCAAATAACCTTGAATATTAGATTTCAAAATAGATAACACTTAAACTCACTCTTTTTCCCGCCTGATGATATACTAATACTCAACATATGAAACATCCAACTAACTGGGAGCTTTCGTAAATTTAAGTTTTCCTGTCCATTATCATTCTTCTTTTCGTGTTTAACTGATAGTGTTGTATACAAATGTGTGACATTTTCACACATACTCGCATGATTTTTAAAGCAGCTTTTAGCATATGGCCCCCACTAGCTGCTGATAAATGTAACGATGTGGTAGTAATGATCAGCTTGGTATTTGTTCGTGAGCAGTGTAAAGTTCCTACCCCGAATCGGCTTTTGAAGCCAACGTCTGGAATTATCAGACTAGCATTTCTTGAAATAATCTTTACCTTTGATCTCCCCTTCTTGGAGTAGGTATATTTTACTTAGCTTTTTCGCTTGGATGCAACCTCTTGTAGGTGTCCGTGGAGTGAATTTTGAAGCTCAAATTTGTTGAACTTTTTCGCCATATTGTCGGATGCTTTTATTATAACGGACTTTTTTTTATGGAAATCAATGTAAATATTCGATTTAAATCAAAATATAAGTTTACCTAATACGTGATCTTACGTATTGCATATTAAATCTGAATTTGTGCTAAAGGAAGATCAATTTTTTAAATATTTAGGTATATTTAATTAGCAGTAAAAGCTCAAATACTTTATTAAATTAAGATTACATAGGACCACAAAAAATCGATTAACGTATCATTTGATAAGACCTAATGTATGCTTTTTATATCACTGAACACTATTCTGAATTCTTCTTTATTTCATTACGTCAGGATCTTTTCCTAACCTCAAAAAATATTGCATTTTAGCTGATGAACTTATTAATACCTTGTAATCGACGTTATAAATAGGGACAGATTTATTTTAACCACCAATAGAAGGGTTTCTGGTGTAGGTAATCTCGAATTTAACATTAGATTTTCAAAATTCAACATTTTACAAAAATTCTGGATTCTTATAGCAATTTGAATCTTGTGATTTTTAATAGCTGGCGAGGTCTATCGAAAAAAGCTTTTATCGATTTTTTTATGGTTTTGTATATTAAAAAATTGACCACCATATTAAATCTTCCAGTTTGGAAATCACGAATAAAAATCAAATAATATTTTTAGCAATTGTTCGTGTAGTCCTGTGTTTGAAACTGAGATCTAATTTAGACTATTTTGAATTTCTGCTGATAAATTTAGTATTTATTTTGATTTATTATCCATCCTTTTATTTTAAATCACCTAAATACAATATAACAAATATAATATATAGCTGTCATCATCTGAGATGTCTACGAAACGTTGGTTTATTCTTTAAGCAGATACTTTTAAAAAGTAATTGAAGAGGACACTGGGTCCTGGTTTTTTCTTTCATATACTTCTTAAAAACTCATTTCCCCTTCTGAATATTATGGGATGATCTGATGAAAAAAATGTGATAACCGCATAACTATTGTAATGTGAAATCGTATTAGGAAAACAAAACATCAATCCGACCAGAAGTTTTTATATATTTGCAATAAGAAATTTATTTAAGAAAAATAGTAGATACTATGAGTTTTACAAACACTAACGTGTTTATTATTAAATTTATTTTATAAAGCTTTGAATTTATTATTTAAAATGATATATATTTTATATTTATCGGATATTTCCCAGATGACATTCATATTTGGCATATCTGAAAACGATAATCTATTAAATTTGAAATACATGGAAATATTGGCTTGTTAATATCTGATAAAACTGCTAACAAAAAAGTGGAATGTATAATCATTTTAACACATGTTGCGTGTGAATTGCGGTTATGCCGTGGTGAATTTATGATAACAAAGCATAGAAAGATGTAATCACATTTGCAATGATAGGAAATATAATAGAATTTTATTCAGTTAGTCTGGAAAAGATGCATTTTAAAAGTGTTTTACGAATAAGATTTACTTGTTCTTATTTGCTGTTCTAGACAAAGATTTCCTGAAAACGTCAAATTTTTGTAATGGAGTATTTGTAAAATCCAAAATAATGAATATGTTTTTATTTTTGTGTCAAATTAATTATAATTTTTTAGTGTTCTCCTTAATTTTTAGCTTTGTAACATTGAATACAAACTATTATTTTAAGTATCTAAATACTACATAAATATTATCTCCTATTATGAGTTGTTAAATCGTTATTTTCAAGTTTTATAAACAGTTTTCATTCGTACATTCGAATGCTACTCCGTTTACGTAGCTCGAATTAAACTGTCTACTCGGGAAACTGTCATTGATCGCCCGACGTTATATTGTTGTAGCCATTTGATTCCATTTTATTGGATAGGTACATATTTCCCAATTACCAATAACTCTACTGTATTCTTTGAAATGAAATTGAAAAGATAGTGAACAGTTTACATTTGATTTTACCGTTTCTAAAACAAACTTTCATTGTTACACCCATACTGTTACTTTGAAGGTTTTTTTTAAATAAAACTCTTATTTGTTTGATTTAAATTATTAAAATAAAATAGTCAATGATGAAGTAAACTTAAATTAAACATAATATTTTTTATACGCAATCTATCACAGATTAACTCATATGGAAGAAAGGATAACAATAGCTAACTGAACGTATAAACATCATACATCGCAATCTTTTCACGAGAATTTTATGTACTCCACGGTAGTTAAACTTTTACTAAGATGGGTCTAACCATGACCGCAGCGATCGGCCTTTTAGTGCAACCCCTGCGGATGGAACGCTTCCATTGAAGACAAATGAACACACACCTGACTTAAAGATAAATTGCTAGCTATTCCTTCAGGTAATCTACTCTTGTCCGAGAATGTAACCGCACAAACTTCTGGTCTTAAAGATAATGTTCATGTACTGAAGTTTTATTATACAATAAACTTTGAGTACAATGATATATTAATCATAATAATATTTTTTTCTTTCAGTTACACTGTTTATAGTATAGCGATATTTTAACGATAATATGCTATATAGTTTAGTGTCTTAATTGAAATCTCTACCGTGAGAAGGAATATATATGTAATCGGTTTTCAAAATAAGGATTACCTAATAAAAAAAGGTATCCGAGATTAACTTACCTTTCGTAAGTAATATTACCATTTGTCTCGACAAATAATTTGTACCAGAAATATCCACTCCATCCATACATTATGGAATAACTTAACACAGTTAATCAACGCCTGAATAATATAAAATTGAACCGCGATTTTAGTCTCCTAAATTTTAATCACATCGCTGTTAATTTTTTACGCTACTATATTTTCTTTATATTTTCGGGTGTGCTCTATAGGATGCAACCATTTAAAAAAAAGCGAAAAATGTCATCTTGTACTTTTTTTTGGCATATTTGCCTAAAAAATCGTGAGTGGACATTTTCAGCCAAAATCGGTAAGGTATTTAAAAAAAACTCCGCCATATTGATTTTTTTTTAATATTACATAATATTCATAATCAGAATTTTCCGAAATCCTTTAATATATGATTTAATAATTTATCGAGCGTTAAGGGAATATAATAAAGTAAACCATTCTGTTAATATGAGTAGAACACGTAAATTACCGATGTTATTGACTTTGAGAGGCTCGTATTTGCAGGAAACAATTTTTTAAAGCAAACTATCCTCATATTTTTTTAAATACAAGTATTAATAACATGTTTGTAGACGTTTATTGCAAAAAAAATACCATTTCCATGGTTAGAATTGGTCGTTTGCTACAAAAAAATCGTGTAAAAATCCAGATTTTTTACGCATATTTTCAAAAAAAAGTACAAGATGACTTTTTTCGCTTTTTTTAATGGTTGCATCGTGTAGAGCCCCCAAAACCATCAAGAAACTGTAGTGGCGTAAAAACCTAATAACCATTTGATTCGAATTTGAGAGCCTAAACTCACGGTTCAATTTTGAGTTATTCAGGCGTAATTAAATAAGAGACGATAAAAGCAGAAAAAATGCTTATTTTGTTCTACAATTTTTTTTTGCAGTAGAAAGTGATAAAGCTTGAAAAGATCTACAATTATTCAATTCCCCCTAAGTTGTTTCATTTTTCAAAAAATTGAGCGAAAAATTAAAAATTGATACCAATTTTTTTGTTACTATGGCACAGATAATTTCTAATATTATTTACATACATGCATTTTTGTGAAAAGATTTCTATTATTTTTTTGATATATTGAGTTTTGTTTTGTGGATAGAGAGTTGAACATTTTTGAGAATTATTATTTTTCACATAAATAAACTTTCATTCATTTGAATCCCTGCTGGTTAGAGTGGACCCTTTATCCTGCTCTCTTTAAAAAGCATTAATTTTTCTTCTATTTTTACATCCAATCATACAATCTACTTATTATTAAAAACCCGATATTATGAGTAAGTAAGCACTATTTAGTATTTATAGACATAATTATGTTGTTGATATAGGGAGAAACATCCTTTCAGTAAGTACAATACATTTATCGTATTCCCACGTAACCGACGCAATCCTTCCATTGCATTCAAGGATTCCTTTTGAAATTTAATGCGTATTGTTTCGGTAACAGGTCTTTTATAAAATGCACTTTCAGTATATGAAATTAATTTATTCTTGCATATAAAATTACGTTAAAATTGTAATCTGTGCGGTGGATTTACTTTGCCTGATTTTCTTAGTCTATTGATATTTTTCTGTTCACTAATTCTCATGTTTAGATGTTGCTTATTTCCTCTGCCGTACATCGCAGTTATTTCAGAATACTTTATTTAATTAGCATTTAAGACCTTCAGTTTATAATTTATGTTTATTACATTTTGTTAAGTTGTATTGTATGTAGAAAAAGTTACTTTAACAATTAGAGATGTTAGAAAATACTCCATCGATTTGCCTTGAATGTAAGGTATTTGAAGGCAGGCTTCAAATTAATTGCGTTGTCATTATTACTACAAAAATATTAAATGTTTATTCATTTATTGATACATTTCATTATAAAATAAAAGGGATAACTATTGTTTACATTGATTTAATATTCAGTATTAAGAGAAGTCCCTCAAAGTTTTATTAATTATAGATTGTATTACACGTCTCTTCTTCACAAATCATATGGTAGTCTTCTTTTCTTGGGCCAAAATATCCCACTTTTCAAAGTTAGAATAAACAAAAATGAATCAAACAAAATCAATAACTAACTAGGTTATAGTAGCGATCATTTTTTTGAAAAACGCAAAACACTCAATTACTTTTCATAACGAATGAATGCAGAAATATTATTCTGCAGAAATTTCACTTTTATGCATTTAAAATAATGCATAAATCGTTATGTTTTGAACATTTATGCTCAATGTTAAAGGCTGTATTCAATAATTATTAAATTACATTTATAATTGTAGCAATTAATAATAGACTTAACCCCTCTTTGCATCAATTACGATTAAATTAAAATAAACGAAACACTTTGTGCTATACATCTAATTTATTTTAAAAAAATATAGTATAATGTATAAATACATTCTGCGATGTTTTAATACAAATTATAGTGTCATTAGTGACAGAAGGCCATTCGATTAAGGAATTATAGAAATCTATATATTTATCTGCTATTTACTGTTTTTTTTAGATCTTCAGTTTTCGTTTTTTTAATAGAATTTGGCTACCAGAATAAGTCAATAATTGTATAAAAAACTTATTAACACGTATAGAACAACATAAATAAAGTTAGGCTTAATTCTAATGAATAAAATTAAAGAAATATTGACTAGAGACGTTGGATCCCTTTTTGTATAAACAAAATATGTAACTGGAAATGACGATTAACAAATCTAATATAAATGGTAGATGTAGACTTTGAAAGTAAGAATTTATAATTATTTTAAACAATTTACCTAAAAATGGACCTAGTGCCCTTTTCGGGTCCATCAATTCAATTGCAATACGTACATGATAATAAATGTTTATGTGGTCATGTTTATTCCCATGTATCAGATTACCCGAAAAGACTTATCTGCAATGTAATGTTTGATTTGCTAATACCTGGTCAGGTTTGCTTCATGCATCACTCGATTGTCAATTGTCAAATTTGTCAATTGGCACAAGGTATTCGATAAAAGTAATTTTTAATTTTTCAATATTTTTAAACACATTCAGTAATTTTGTCAGTCATTTATTCAAATTATAATTAAATAATAAATAATGTTTTTCGAAATTTTGGAATAAATATAAAGTAAAGTACCATAAATTAACGTCAAGAACATTTCGAAATGGTATCTAACGACTATTCGAATGTGTAATCGATGTTCGGTACTCCGGTATTTAATTATCGCAATTTTTTCTCGGTTCTCAAGATATACCCTTGTTTCGTTGTTTGACTTTTTTTTGGGTTCCACTTAATTCTCATTTTTCATGATCATGTTGGTTGTGCTCACGCAGTGCCATTTCTCATTCTTAACCTGCTACTTTCGGATTCACTTGAACACTTTTTTTGGTCACATTCTTCTCTTCGTGGTCTCACCACTACGGCATTCGTCTACAGTAAGAGGCTCTTAATATTTCACTTCTGTCCGATTACCACCCATCACCCTCCTTACCGACCGACGGGTCTAATGCTATCAAGCTATCTTCGTCTGTTCGCTTCACTTTTATTTCTCTATTATTCGTGGGTTATTGGAACATCGCAATAAAAAGTCTCGAATTTGAATAAATAACTTTATTTGCAATTTAAAATTTTTAAATCAATAATACATGGAAATTTAGCAGTTTCACAATTAATATATGACCAAACCCATACGAATTTATTCATCACATAAATGATAATTATAAACAACCATTTTTAAAAATAAAAAACTTCCAAATCTTCAAGAAGCATTAATAACTTCATTAACTCTTAATGCTGACGCCAGGGTCGTTTTCGACCCAGAGAAAATTCAAATTGTAATTTATAAATTGCACAACAGTAAGCACTTTCAAACGGCAGAACATATTTGACCCAGGTAGTGGTATCAAAAGGCCTTAAAATAGCCGTCGGAACTAAGGGTTAAATTCAACGTGATATTTCAATATTTTTAAACAATAAAAAAACTTGACACCAAACGTTCCTGGGTGCACCTCAAAAACCAGAGAAATAAAAATACAGACACTTCAAAAACCCGACAGTCAAAAACCAGACATTTAAAAAACAGACACTTCCGATTGATACGTTTACTACATACAAAAATGATATCAGATCGCCGTCCTTGAGATCTCACTGGAAGGTCATTTCATGGTCAAAAATGTTTGACCAAGGGATTCATTTTGTAGGGCACTTGAAGGTCAAATCAATCTGACCCCGGGTTATTTATTAAGCACTAAATCAATCATTAACTACATTTTCAGAATTTGTACATTTTGAAATGGTTGATTTTTGAAGTATCGGTTTTGTGATTTGTCGGGTTTTTGAGGTGCACCCAATTTTTTCGGATTGTCAATCAAAAAAAGATAATAGAGATTACACCTGAAGTAAATAACGTAACAGTGAAAACATAACGTCCTTCATGTTTCCAAATAAAAAGGATATTTTAAAATCGATTAAAAATTGATGGAGCTGTGAGTTACTTAAAAAAAAAACGAAAAAATAAGTTTTTGTAAGTAGAAAAATGAGGTTTTTGAAGGGCATGCGAAAAAACAACCACACTTCTCAGTTTTTCATGTTCTAAAAGCTCTACTACTGCCCATTAAATGTAGGTATATTTCGATTTTTCGTCGTTAGAAGTGTAATCGAATATATTAAATACTCAAACCTAAGAAACTTCCGAATACTTGCATACAATTCTGAAATTAAACTAGATTCAATTTAAAAATACGGTGACTTATTCAATTAGTAGTACACTTTGATAATACGAAGAGAAAAACTCTATATGACTAATCAAATATTATTGTTACTATCAGATTATTAGAATAAACACTTTCTTTAATACAATTTTACTAATATATTAGTAATATTTCATTATTTTTTAATGAAAAATTAACTAATTTATGGCAATGCAGTTGTCATTTTATATTCAGATTTTTTTTCATTTCCAATAATTAAAAATGTTGTATTTTTCCTTTATTCTAATATTTTTCTCAAAATTCATGCCATCAAAATGAAAGAATTAAGAAATGACAAATGGTCTGGAACTGAATACTCCAATTATAATAATATTATTTCTATTATTTCCTTAAAGAAGGTGTGAATTTGTGCAAATTTATTTTCCAATGTAAAGCAAAGATTCAAGATAAACTTTTCGACATCTGACATTAGAACTGAATTAAATCAAGTACGTCTATTAAAATTTAAATACTCTTAACAATAACTTAAGAGCGTTATCGAATGATACGTACTAAAATAGAAATAGATTATATCAGAAAAAATGGTCTGTGAAAATGGATAAAAAAGTCGTTGTTATAAAACGTCGGACACTGACAGAACGTTACTACTTACGTCGTAGAGATCTCTCAGACGTCGGTGTCAAGTAACGCATTTTCTCACTTTACAAAAACGTGTATTCTTACGTTTTCTTTATCGAAAAAATAAGCATGGTTGACAAATTACACATAGAACACTTAAAGCGATGGACTGGATATAACGAAAATATTTTAAGTAATTGAATAATTATTATTATAAAAATAAATATTTTGATAAAAATGTATTTGAAAACATCATACACAACACTCCATATATGTAAGTGCTATTTTAATGTTTCTCTTTGTATTGCAATTTTATATAAAAAGGGTCATTATTCTAGACTATACTCTCTAAACTTGAATTAATCAAAAACAACTTATCTACAGCGAAAAGTGGGTTACCATTAATTAGTAAGTTTTTTACTGACAAATAGTGTGAAAATACTAATTCAATAGTAAAATTCTACACTGAAAGAAATCGTATGTAGATTTTACCTAAGTTGGTCAAGTAAAATCTGCCGAACTGAAAACTAAGTAAAATTTGCCGAACTTGTTCAGCAGATATTACTTAACTACTTATGTAATAGTTCCTGAAATTCTATTAAGTAGATATTGCTGAAAAACTAAGTAATAATTACTTGACTATCTTTATATATGAAATCAGTGATTTTCTACTGCAAATATATAAAGATATAGACATAGTGTATAATGCACCAGATATTTAAGTTCGCTGATTACGGGATCTAGGTATCGCGCTGCATAGTTTTTCACCATTCTAGCTGAAATACGTGCACCAGGTGTTCCGGGTCGCCGATCAAGGGGTCTAGGTATCGAGCTCCATAGTGTTTCATGATTCTAGCTGAAATACGTGCACCAGGCATTCAAGGTCGGCGATTACGGTGTCTAGGAATCGCGCTCCGTAGTTTTTCATCTTTTTAACTAAAAAATATGCACCAGGAGTTTGGGGTCGACGATCAAGTGGTCTAGGTATTGACTTTGATTTAACCAACGATGACCTTGAGGTCAAAGTTGAAGGTCATTTCAAGGTCAAATCAATTTTGCTTATTTTTCTACAAATTTGAACATATTTTGATTTGACCTTGAAATGACCTTGGCCCAAGGTCAAGGACAAGGTTACCGTTATTTATTAGGTAAAATTGATTTGACCTTGAAATGACCTTCAACTTTGACCTCAAGGTCATCGTTGGTTAACACCAAGTGGATACCTAGACTACATGATCGGCAACCCCAAACACCGGGGGCACGTTTTTTAGTTATAAAAATGAAACTCTACGGAACGCGACACCTAGACCCCGTACTCGACGACCCTATGGTGCGCGATATCCAGACCCCGTAATCGATGACCCTAAACACCTGGTGGACGTATTTTAGTTAAAGTGATGAAGAACCACGGCGTTCGATAACTAGACCACGTATCGGCGATTGTAAGCATCTAGTGCACGTATATTAGTTAAAAGGGCGTTACGATTATCCAAAGCTCGCCGAGCACATGACTGCAAGCGCCATCTGGATACATGAAGTTTTGAGATAAGTGGGAGGTCACGAAGAGAACCGACATACCATAGGGAATATAGCAGCAGTGTCATCCCCCTGCCTAGACATCTATTTCTTTAATTATTATTGCAATTGTATAGGAATGGGAATATGTGATATGAATGCATGAGTTTTCATTTGACATAAGTTAACCTCAAATCTTTGTTTGAGTTATTAACCAGTCACATAAAAACAATGATACAATACTAATACTCGAACAATTAGTTTCAACTATTCATATAATTCATTAATAATTACAAAATATATACCGAATTACCGACATTTGCTAAAACCGGACAAACAGCTGTCTTGTACGTTTCGATGCAGCGATGTGCTCTGGCTCGGCAATATTTGCCGAAGTTATTAAATAAAATCTACAGAAAAGTTGTTACTCAAGTCATTAAGTAGATTTTCTAGATTTTGTTCAGCAAATATTACCGAAGTGACTATGTAAATGTTACATAATGGTGGTTACTTAACTTCTTCGGAAAATTTTACTTGAGTTTTCGGCAGAACTTACTAACAAATTCTTTCAGTGTACTAATGTACAAGGAGATGTTGACTTTTTTATTTTCGTAGTTTGTAGAATTAGTAATAAATTAGTAGGTTTGAACTTTTTATTAGCACAAATGATTACTAATTCATTTGATGACTCAATTTTTATTTTCATTCAGATTTAGAGAATAAGCTTATAATTATACAGAAATACTGCAGTCAGTTGACATAAAAAATTTTAAATATTTGAGGTATGAGAAACATTTTTTACTGGTTTTTCTTGAAAACTGCCCACAAGAAATGTTTCCTTGTTTTCCTAATCAGTTGAATATATGTTTGAACGATTCTCACATGTTTAGTATCAAATGTTCGATAATTTTCTCCAAATAAAATTTTACTTTGTTCTATAACGTCTTAGAAAATCGTATCATTTCTGCGAATAAAGTCGAACCTGATATATTTGGATATTTGTGAGTATTCAGGGTGTTGTGTTCAAAATCAATAGATTCTACACTCAGAAATATATTATATTAGTTATTCAGTGGAGACTAAATATTTTATAGTTTTTATAGATGTATATAGTTTAGATGACTAAATCAAAATTGGAACAACTAAAGAAATGTATTTATACAGACTGTTCCGATCAGGCAACTCACCAATTACATTTACAACACATTTTAAATAAAACTACATAAACAAAACAGATTAAAATAGTTTTATTATAATCCACTTTTTGGAGTATTAGACATTAATCCAAACCATAAACTGATAACAAAAATATATAAATAAGTATGACAATGCAACATATTTATTTTCATTTATTATTATTAATATACTAAATAAACAAACAAATTAACATTAAAATTAATATAAACATCTCATGCAAATTTTGCATACACTTTATAACCCTTTGTAGTTATTGATTACAGAATGTTTGGTAATGCTATAGAATTTTAACAAATAAATAATTATTCTAATAAAACTTGAGTTTCACTCTTTTCCTGATTAAAAAATATAAAATTTGATAAAAATGACATAAAATCAATAGTCTACAGAAGCCTTTTGTTACTTTTACAATGGGTAAGCTCGTTGTAATAATGCCTTCAAGGCGTGTTTTCCAGAATATTTGTTTAGGTAATGACATTTATAACGAAACATAGTATTGACTTTATTAGTATGATTATTCATTAAAATCATGACACATTATTAATCCTGTTTAATATTTGTTATACCCTATAGATTATCGTGTAATGGAAACCGAAGCCAGTTTCTTGCCAAATTTTCTGAAGCACATTATAGCAGTATAAAGATCAATAAAATGGGCAAAAATTACACAGGACATTAACAAAAATTTGTTTCCAGATCACCTGAATCAGAAATAGTAGATCTTATAGATTTTTGACCGCTGAAAACGAATCCGTTATTAAATTTGGCCCATCACGTCAGGATTTTAAGATATCTGATCTGAAAAATATACTTTTTGCCAATTTAACGTTAGGATATGTGAAAAATCCGAAACGATGAGTTAACTTGAGCAACGAATTCGTTTTCAGCGACGAAAAATCTGTAAGATCCTGCACTTTTGATTCAAGTTGTGTCAAAAAAATTATTTTTTTTGCGGTCTTGTGTTATGTTTTTTTTTTAAGTACCTTCAGTGATTAATTACACAGGACCGCAAAACAATTTTTTATGGGAGAAAAATTGAATCATTGATGAACAATCTATAAGATCCACTATTTCTGATTCAAGTGATCTCGAAACAAATTTTTTTTTGTGGTCCTGTGTTATTTGTATTTTTTATTCGAACTATGGAATATGAAAAAATAAAATTTAGAGATTAAAGATAATGTAGGGAGACGTTTTAAACAGATTTTCAAAGAAATATTTTTCATCCGAATTAATATATTATTATAATATGTTATGGATAAAGATACATATTACACATGACTACAGTACTATAATTTACAATCTTTACGGAAATACTTAGAAATGATCGAATCTACTACATAATTTTATCGTAATGAATAGTTTATTACTAAATATCATATAAAATGCTGAAATTACCGTTAAAAGAAAGTATATTAAGTGAATACTTGTAATGTACTTCTCCATAAAAGAAAAAAGTTCTGTGATAAATGATTGTCAAACTTTATACTTAAACTTACGGCACATAAAATTTTATACACACAGATTAAAAAGGGTAGTTAAACGAGTTAGTAATTTGTAGATATGTAATCAATAAGTTGTATGAATTTGAAAAGATCTTATGTCTGCAAGAGAAAAGAAAATTTTATAATGTATAATGTTTTTCTCACACTTACACCTACATTGCGGGAGCGTTCGCTTTGCTCGCCCGATAAACTTCGCACTCGTCGAAGATCAATAATAATTAGTGATTTCCGACGAGTGCGAAGTTTGTCGCACGAGTAAAGCGACTACGTCACATCCAACATAAATGATTTTACTAAAAACTGGCGAAAAATGCACAAATTTTGTTTGGATGTATCTGGAGCATTCAATACTAGAAGGTATCTTATTAAAGAGTTTTAAAGTTCTGCTACACTTGAACCTTCTTTCTAGCAATGTAATTGGATTTCTCGAAGGCATATACGCCATGAAATACAAACTGGAAAAGCCGTATGCCAATTATTGAACACCGTTTAAGCATAAGTTTCGGATAAGTAGACATGAAAAGAAATAAAGCGTACTGATAATTGATACTATATTTATTCGTTGTATCACAGCAGTATGTACGTTTCAAGTGGAAATAATAACTTGAAATTGAAAAGAGTTTATTGTTTGAAAGTTATTCGATTAAAAAGCTCAGAAAGCTCTACGAATAAATAGTTTACGTGACTTTTACTGAAAACTGTATTATGACATTACAAACATCAACCGAAAGTTCCACGAGCTTTTCACCGTGGATAAGGAAAGCACATAAAGTTGTTCGCAACCGTAAAACTATTTTCAAAGTTCTTTGATTCGAATTTAAAGGTTTTCCCTAAAAACTAAGGAAGGAAGAAGGATTCATTTATTGATTTTTTTACATATGTGATATTTTCCAAATATTTTATCATTCGATTTTTTACACAGTGTTGATACAAACAGTAATTGATATTAATAATGCATTGTTATCTATCAAGATTTTTATAATTTAAATCGATGAATGTCATGATAAAGTAACAAATCACATTGAAAATTGAACTTAAGTTCGATAAAGTAAGAAGACGTAATATTTCTAATAGATATACCAAATACTGCGTTAGTATTAGCAATAACTTATACCACCTTTTTAAAGGCATATTTTATACACAAAAATATTCAAATATTTATGACTAATATATAATAATGTATAAGTCAACATAACGAGAGTAGCATTGTCTTTTCCAAGAAAACTCTGAATATTAATTAACTGAGAATGAGTATAATACTCTTACACAACTATTGTTCAATAAACACTAAGATACGCATATAAACCTCTCAGTAATAGTCATAAATTGCCGATAAAGTTTAACGACGAAGTTACTTAGTATGCAGTGTATTACGTAGGAAATACTACAAAGTCGATTTTGAACGCATGTACATTTCATAACCGGAGTTGTATAAACTAGACATAAATTAAATATTGGTTTAATGCATCATCATCATAACTTAACATCGATCAACTCAGATATCAATCTTTCACAAAAAACCGGCAGTGGAGACTTTTATTTACAAAGATGGCAACAGCATTTTAGATTTAGGGGTAACCAGTTTTTAGTGGTTCGGCTTTTGTTCTTTTCGTTATTGATGTTTGTAATCTGTACAATAAAACATAGCAAATTTTATTAAACCACAATAACTAAAGGTACAAAAGTGAGACGATTATCCCTAAATTGAAAATGTTCAGTTTTCGTAAACAAAAGACTTTCAGTGCAGTTCATTCTGTAAAATCATGAGCGATTACTCCTGTTATATTAATATCATGATTATATTGCAACATATGCATGAAATTCCTCTTATTCCTTATACGAACAAACGTTGATAATTTGCACAGGAATTTTATCATTGTTTTATTTAGTAAAAAAAAAATGTTAAAAGACACCTTTACTTCCGATTGATTTAGAAATCGCTTTTTCGATTGGTGCTAGTTAAGCTTTCAAAAATTTACTAAAAAAGGACGATTTTTGAGGTACAAATTATTTTAGAATGCAATTTTCACTATAATATCGATTTCTGACCATTTTCTGCCATCCCAGAAATTGTTATATTAATTTCGTGTTTTATTATGGTATAAGAAGGAATGATTACACCGGACCACAAAAAAAAACTTATGTCATGTGCAAGAAACGCAACTAGGTTTATCTTATAGATTTTGGGCCGCTGAATCCGAATTCGGGCACAGAATTGGTCCTATACGTCTGAGTTTTCTTATATGTGAGGTTTAAAGTGCGAAAATTTGCTTTTTTCAGGAAAATTTACACATTTACTGCAAGAAAAAAATTTTAAGCTGTAAAATGGAACAAGACTAGGTTTTTCTTGTACATTTTGGGCCGCTTAATCTGAATTTGGGGACAGAATTGGTCCTATATGTCGGAAGTTTTTTAAATCTGAGGTTTATACTGCGATAAATTGCGTTTTTTTCCGAGAAACTTGACAAATCTCGTGCAAGAAAAAAAAATTCAACTGTACAATGGATCAAAACTAGGTAATTATCGTATGGATTTTTAGTTGCTCATCCGAATCCAGGATCCAGAATTTATTAAAAAAAAAATGCTTTTTGGACATATTTACATTTTTTTAGATTCAGTGCACGGAGAGACTTTTCATACGAATATTTCTAAAATTCTGTTTCGAAAATTCCTATAAAACGTAAAATTGCTATAAGAATTTAGGGGTAATCGATGTAGTGTTAGAAAAATTCGAATACTGATATGAATTCTCCGAGTTGTTATAGATTTTAAGAATATTTCAAAAGATTGTAAGAATTGTTCATATAGTGAAGTTGAAAAATTAGTATAGTGTGTTAGAAAAACCTCAGTGTAATCTCGTTTAATATGCCACACACATTTTTCTAAACAAGAAAGCGAGAGAAAGATAAAGAAAGAAAGAAAGAAAGAAAGAAAGAAAGAAAGACACATGCATATTGTACATACACAAATTCACACAATTAAAACAATTTTTCGCACTTTAAACCTCAAATATAAGAAAACTCAGAACTATAGGACCAATTCTGTGCCCGAATTCGGATTCAGCGGCCCAAAATCTATAAGAAAAACCTAGTTGCGTTTCTTGCCCAAGACATAAGTTTTTTTTTGTGGTCCGGTGTTATCTATCATTTACCATTTTGCTTTTAGACATTCCTGAATATGATCATACAAAATCAGTTTTTTTGAATCCAAAATGATCGATCTAATAGAACGGCATATGTGTAATATTTTGCTTTACGTGTAACAAAAATTCCACAATTTCGATTAAATTTGGCGTTCCGGAGAACTTTTATAATCCAAATCCATAAAAATCAAAATATGTGAATATATATTTTTAAAGTAAATGAATTTGAGACACATATCTGATAAGATAGAAGGTAGTCAGAAACCGGTAACATAGTAGAAATTGAATTCTACAAAATATTGTACCTAAAAAATCTGGGTTTTTTATTTAGTAATTAAAAAGAAAATATGTTTTCTGAAAAACGTTATTTTTCAAAAATGGTACCAGCGCGATTCGAAAAACGATATCAACACTAATCGAATATGCGTCTATTTAAAAAGAAATATATTAAAAAAATTATGCTAAAATCTATGTGCAAATTCTGCTTATTTGGAAAGCTCTTGTAATCGAAATTAACAATTGTTTATATTGTATTTTATGTGCATTATTGTTACCCATTTTTCTGATTTACATTATCGTATTCTATATTTATTATTTAAAAATGTCAGATTTTGATGTCCAGAAATGATGAATTGTGCTGCAAAACATTTCGATTGTATTTGAACCTCATCATGTGCAAATATTTGATTGATAACGATTATTTGCCTTTTAATCCTCATTACAATTATATTCAAACTGATAATAACCTGTCCAAAGGTTATTAATGTGTTTGACCGGAAATACAAAAATGTGGTTTTATTACATTCAATTCCTCATGTTTATATTCATAAAATGCTTGCGGGTTTTCTTAGAAATATTAAGTATGCTTCTGCTGCATTCATTGCTTGACAACAATATAATAATATGAACTGATCGTGTTCTAATATTGGCATTTATGGTATCTTAGATATTTTATATCTTAATGAAATTTACACTGTTAAAAGTGGTTGTAATTTTACATCAAAATTACAGTACGAAAATGATGTAAAATTGCAATAAATATTGCGATTTAAAAATATATTTTTTAAAATTACAAAATTTTATTGTGAATTTACAATTTCTCAATAATGTGTTGTAAAATTACATTTATTTTGTGATTTTACAATATTCTATCACGGTTTTAATCCATATATTGTAAATTTCAATGTTATGTTGTAAAATTCCATAAGAATATGTATGTGCCTATCTATCGCCTTCATCAAGATTTGAAACAGCATTTTTACGTCAATGAAAATTTGTAGAGATCACTATAATCCAGTTGGAAGTAAGGAAACCAAAACACATTACAAGTTTAAGTAATGTGCCATCCATTTCGATCTACCGTTAGTAAATTCCTGTATATTAATTTTGGTAATAGATTTTAGGTTAGGTTATGATTTTTGTTGAATCTCGAGGGATGGACATCATGAATTTTGGATAAAATGAAGTAAATGCAAGTAGGTTGGAACTGTCTTTTACATAGATTTATATCTCTGTAAGAAAAAATAGAAGTAAAAGGGGTATCTTGACAGGGTAGTAAGGTAATATTCTCTCTTTCTCATTCTCTCTATTAGTGAGTCAATTAGGAAGGTTTTGTTCGTAATATAAGTTAATAACCATATATTATTAAATAATACATACAGAACAATACGTCTTGATATTTTAGGTTTCGCATCACCACCTGCATAGAATAATGACATCGTCGACGAAACACTTTCATTGTGCTCATGAAAAATGCAAAAAGATTTTCAAAACTGAAAATGAATTATGTTTGCCGAAAAATCCGAGCATATTATTTTGATATTTCACGATTTTTTTTTTGCGTAATAAATTCAATGATTTTACTGTGAATCTACATTAAAAATATTGAAAATTACAACATGTTACTGCAAGGTACTTTCAAGTACTTTATTACTGCATTTTTACAAAAATTGTTGTAAGTTTACAGTACTTTTATGATGTAAAAAAACTTAAAGCATTTGTTTGAAGTTTACAAAAGATAATTCTTACAGTTTAGCATGTACTAAATTGACAGTATTATTTGAAGAAATAAAAAATGAAAGTATTTTTATTAATGTGCGTTCTATAAAAGATTGTTATTTAATACCCTAGTCGTTTCACTAGTTTATGAAGAAGTATGAATAAATATTAACCTCGTTTATTACGTAAATATGCTAATAATCATAATATATGTTTCTGGTGTTTTAGAACCGTGCTATAGTCAACCAAATAAGAGAAATTTAACATTGTAATTCAAAAACTTAATCGAATTCCATTCTTCGACTGACTATTAGCTGGAAATATTTAAAGCAATAGGCAGATGATTAACATAGTCAAAACGACTTATTAGGGTAGTTTACGAAATTATAACTTATATGATCTAGAGACATTGCTATCAAATTGTGATAAGTTAAAATATAGATACTCTTAAATATACTATTGAATGTAATTATTTTTTATATTAATTTTTCGATTGGTGTCTTTCAGAATGAAAATAATATGTCAACTTCCTTATTGGCCTAAATAGACGATAAAATTGGTTTATTTTCAATTAACTCCCAAAGGTAATTGGTATATAGATTTTTTTTTATTTTCATCAATTAACAAAGCACTATACAAATATCTGGACAAAGATATTCGAAAATATATTTTGGTGTTTTCATAATCGACAACATCGTTGAATTGAATGGAATGACAAACTAGAAATTTGCCCTTAAACAAGGAAACGTTGATTTTAAAATTAACAAATAATTAGGGACACAAGAGTATTATATCGTAAAAAGGAAGACATCACAATTTTTGCTAGAAAATTAATTTTACATTATCTGAAACTGGCAATATACACTACCAGCCGAAAGTTCCTGAATGTTCCAAATTTTCAAGCTCAAATTTCATACCTCGGAATTGAACGTTTACAATATCGAAAAATTCAAAAATAGATTTCTGTACATAGTGAGCGTAAAATACTATTTTGCCACCGAATTTTCATGAGTGATCTCTACGATAGGGGTTTCTTAACCTGTCGAGTTTCAAATTTGAAATATAAATTCGAATTTTATATTCACTATATTCAAGAAAAATTTGTTCCCATACCTTCGAGAACTTCGCCTGCGGGTGTTCATTTCTGTGCCCTTGATACCAAAATATCCGTTAATAATAATACTAAAAATAATGTTATCAACAACACAGACCCACAAAAAAATCTGCTGTCTGTTCTTTGCACCAAACCTACATTTTCTCATATACTTTTCGTTGCTGAATACGAATTTGATATAAAAATAGGAATTCTTGGTGATTTTTTGGACTGATCGTCGTCAAAATATACTTTTTTTTTTGTTTTTGATTAACAAAAAACAAAGGATAATCGGGTCAATTTGACTGCATATTGTATGTTAATATCTAATTCAAGCTATAATGACGCAAAAGTAGCAAAATAGGATCATAACTTTTACACTATATTTACGCATACTGTTTGAACTAAAAATACTACTCCGAGGATTTTTTATGTTTTATTTAAGTTGTCAAATTTTGCCACTTTTGAGACTACATAAAATAACAGGTGGTTTATTTCATTACAAGTTTGTATTATATCTAAAAGTCTGCAGTCTCCGCTCAGTTTTGAGGGTATGTTTGTTGTGTACAGAATCGATGTTTTATCGATGCTATATAAGGTGCAGGTTTTTTTTCAGTTACAATCAAAATTCATACATTAAAAATAATCAACAAGTTTATAGGCGATCACTTAAATATTTTAGAATCCTCTTAATCAACAAATAATTAATTTTAATGAATCACATACTTTTAAACCCCCATTATGAGACACCTTTGACAGTTGTTTACTTAACAGAATTAAAAATTAAAGTAAATTAAAGGCATACTTACTGTTACGACCGGTTGCCCTGAAACGTAACACTTACCATACCCACCTTAATGTATTCCCCTAAATTTCCACATTTCGTTTATATCATATTCATTAATATAGAAAATATCCATTTCACTGCTTTACAATAATTAGATCATCAATCGGAACATAATTATTCAACAATAATTACACCAACAGATAGAGGCATCCATATATTATTAATGTAGTCGGATTCGAATAAAAAGTTGACCTAATGGTATTTGCGAATAATTAATGAAGAATAAATATGAATACCTTCCACTGTACATAAATAATAAAATCGCATATTAAAAAATTAAACATGGTTTAAAATTTCTCCAATAATAAATGTTTAATAACTCAATTAGTAGAATATAATTAGTTAATTATTATCTAATCTTAATACGTCTATAAATTGTAAGTAATTTTATTACAAAATGATAAAATACGTTATATTTTTCACAAAATCTTTTGCGCTCCTTCATCTTCAAAAGTTTCATTCGATGTGACTGATAGGTTCAAGTAATATAACCGTTATATTTTCAATTGATGTTAAGATTTAAATCGAAAATAAAAATATCTACCAGTTGCCAATAACATAGTTTTACTTTTCCAAGTTTTACAAATTTTACTAATTATTTTTTACATTCAACTAATTTATCTATAACGATTTTCGATTTCAAAAATGTTATTAAAAACTAAAAAAGTTGATTTTGCTGGAATATCATTACCAAACAACATTTAAAATTGATGATTGCTTAGGTAAACACGGTTTTAGTGTTAGGAATATGTGGGTCATTTTTTAAGTAATTTTGTGCATAGAACAAGAATCCAGAAGTAGAATCATTTTATAGTGTCAGGATTTTGAGATATTTGAGGTTATATACTCGAAAAAAGAATTTTTTTGCTATTTCTGTAGTAGTTATGTGCAAACTACGACAAATTTTTTTAATACTATAGTTGCTCCATTTCGTACTATTTTCACCATTCAAAATTATCAATTATTCGACTAAGCTAGCAGTTTTTCTCACCCAGCTATCTTAATTTGTGATATTTACCGAAATTACATTAGAAATTGACGATATGAATTTCCTGACTTCATGTTAATGCTTAGCGAACCCAGAAATACCGAAGCTCAAGTTTCCAAGAGAAATTATTAAGTAGAAATGTTGTAAGGATAAATGTTATAATTTAACACTTAATCCCGACGCATGGGTCGTTTTCGACCCGCAGGAAATTCAAATGGTACTTTATATATTGCACAACTGTAAGCATTTTCAAAGGGAAGGGAATATTTTATCCAGGTACTGGGAAGAGAAAAAGGCCTTAAAATAGTCGTCGGAACTAAGGGTTAAAAAATCTGTAACTTTGGGAGAAAAATTTGTAGATGTTCTAATAGATCGTTTTGGAGGGTGGAAGCAGTACTATAAATGATGCAAATAGTAAAAAGAAACATAAACAATTGAAGCATTCCATACATAACCTCTATAGTATTAACAAAATGCTACTTTCGTGTACATAACCTCAAATATCTCAATAATTGACTTATTAGACGGATTCGGACTTCGGATTAGGATAAAATTACTTCGGAAATTATCAACAATTTATTCACAACATCCGAGACCTGCTGTTTTGTATACAAGTGTTATTTAATTCGGAAAATGCTATTGAGGATTATGGTGGCACAAATTCCTTCTCGAACAATATGCAAAGAGGTAGAAAGTAATTCAAAATCGAGACACGCTTAAGTCACGCGCAAAATGCACATGTACCATCAAACATTCCAAGCACGTATTCTATGTTGCCGAGGATAAAAAAAGCAAGTACGATAATCGATCACGAACCTTCTGTTTTCTGACATGTGTCAAAGTGTGGCTTCAGTCGCTGAAAAAGTGTCCTCTTTTCATTCCAATATTTTCACGATAAAATTCGCAGACTTTAATCTTCAGCAAGTTTTATACTTTTACCAGCACTTTGTTCTTTTCATATAAATTTTTTACGCTTGTATATGAGAACCGAAAATTGAACTCTAGAATATAGTTTTTAATAATTTCGCTAGATTTTCTATTCTACTATTAAAATGATCATGAATATTCGTCAACGTGAATGCCATTCAAATGTCACGTGGAAATGAGTGGAGCAAATGTTTAGTTTTTCATATCAGTAAGCGCAAAGTTTCAAAGTCAATAGTTCATGGATATTCAACAATCTAATAATCCAATTTAACGCAGAAGTCTGGAAATGCACATAAATCACGTAGCAACGTAAAATTTTAAAGGCAAAAAGATACCTTCGTAAAAAGGAATATTGCAGGATTATAAGACCTAGTTTGCAATTTATTCCATTAAATTTTAATATTTGTATTCTGACATTTTGATGAATGTCCAATTTTTTACTTTTGTATATTACTTTAGAATATAATATTTCGTTTCAAAAATGCATCATGTAAATTAATTAATATAGGTATATCAGTAATTTTTACAGATAACTCTTTTTGTTGAATTAATATAAAATTAGTTTCAATTTATAGTAATTTTGTAATATTTTGTATTATTCAATAACTGTTTATTATTATGATCAATAATCGTTTAAATCATGAGAACCAATTATATTTTTTAGTGCAGGAACATTTGAGAATTATTTATTAACATCCAATTCAACTTATTCACTATATCTATAAAATGTTAACCTTTAATTTACACACTGTACTTTTTTCGTCAGTAATTATACTTCTTTTTTATATTACATTTCTCCAGGGCCAACAAAAATTAGACGTATGACATTTGCAAATCACAGGTTTAACATGTAATATTGAAAAAAAAATATTTTGTTCAATTATTTGAAGTAGAATTACCTGAAAATACGTCCTGCTAATCAATCCCAAACTGGACTGAGATATGAGTATAGAAAGACATGAAGAAATTACATTTTTGAAATCGGTAATCAAAATTATTTGAAAACTACGTAAGCTATCTTAACGAACGCATAAAATTTGAGAAATGAATTTATTTTGTTAAATACGGCCATGATAAAACGTTGGGAGAAAACTGTTGTATGTGTATCGAATCAAATACATAAATCAGAATAAATCAAAACTTAAAATGAAAATAAATAATACAGTATTCTTCCTACAGTCGACTTAAGAAAACTAAATGAGAAAGGATGAAAATGATTTGAGTTTCGTCCGAATTATTGCAGAAACTTATCCTTAGGACCCCCCGGAACACTGTGCCCTGAGCTGAAATTTTTTCTTCAATTTCAATCAAGTATTTCGTATCATAATCCAAGTTGACAAAAATTGAAAAGTACTTATCCTCCTCTTTGCAATCTGACTCTGTAAGATTCCAAAGTCAAATTTGAGGTAGAGCTGACAGGAATTATAACATGATATCACATTTGAATAAAAATGCCAAAAAAATAAGAAACATGTAGTCCTGTCAGTTTTTTGGACAAAGGTATAGAAAATGCTGGAATTTTAAGAAAAAATTCGACTTTTATACCTTACTTTATTGCAACGGCATCATTTTAAAATTATAAAAAAGTAATCATTTTTTTTTAAAAATGTCTGAGTGCTATACATAACAAAAATGACCTTTACAAAAATGCTAGGAATACAAAGTTCTTTGCAATAATCGAGCAATATTCCGGAGTTTTGTCTGATTTATTAAATGATATTTTCAGAATTTATTATCCAAATATTTTAATAAATTCTTTAAAAAATGTTGGTATATTCTTTAAAAATTTTTAAGCATTTTTTGTTCTTTGTAAATTTTTCCAAAAAATGCTTAGAATTCATCAAAGAATCTGCACAATTTTTTTCGGCTTTTTTTGTTAAATTGTAAAAATTTGTTAAATAAAAATTTGTAAATAAAAAACGTATAAAAATATGGTTTAATAGGTAAAAATGGGTAAAAATTGTACAAAATACCGATATTCCTCGTTGATTTGAAAGAACTTATGGTTCTTAATATTTTTTGTTTAAATGCTCATAGCTTTTTAATTGCAGCATGCAGAACATTTTCAAAGGAACGTTCAGTTTGGCTGTATTTTGAGGTTCTTAACATCCGAATATTTTATCAACATTTATCCATAGATTTAATAGAATCTCAATATTGGAGTAGCTCAAGAAAACTTCATACTTGACTGAAATTGAAGTAAAAAAATATAATTTCACGGGTTGATGGAGTAATATGTTTCATTTTCACTTTAGTTTAAGAAAATTAAATCCATCTTTCTGAAATTTTGCAGGGTTATCAAATACATAATAATATAGTCTGGAACTGTTAAATTTGTATTCCGACTATCTTATAAGAGGATCCATAAATGGCTTAAAGCGACCGTTTTTTTAGAGAAAATCACACTGCTAAATTCGACTATAGCTATTTCATGAACAATACACAGAATGTTCAATCCCTCCACGAAATGGCAGATTATACTCTTATTTATCTAAATGCATTGCCTTTGTGCTATTTAGATGATCCGGGTAAAAACGACAAAATAAAGATATAATGTTTTGACGGTCATTTATAACTCAAATGTATAATATTTATACATAAAACAATCAGTGAATTCAAATGAGTACATTAAGATGATAAAATGATTGTTTAAAAAAGTTTCGTAATTTTCTTTAAAATATTACCTGCAGATGACCATACATAAAGTAACACAGATCAGCAAAGGTTTATTGTCATCTTGGTGTTATTTATTTGAAAAATACCTTTTGTTTTTTCAGGGAAAAATCTTTCAAAATTCTGCAATAATTTAAATTAAATTAATCCCTCAACTCTTTCCTGCTGTACGCCTTTATATGTTTTTCGTCTTTCGTTATGTATCGAGTTAGAGCTTAAGCATCTTTCTAATTTCTGCATCAAATTTCTTCTAATTTCTTCCACGTCTAAAAAAGCTGTGAGTAGAGTTTTTTTAATAGGTCGTCAAATTATCTACTGTTGATTTACCTTTTAGAAATTCAGATTGGCTGTAAGACAGATTTTGATATTTAAGATACCATTGTAGTCTGTTTTGCAAAATCGTTTCAAAATGCTGACAGATAAATGATTTTTATTATTCGATTTTTTAATGAAATAATCTATGATTTAAATTAAATTAAATATATGATTTTCTCCGTTTTTAGTTATTTTTAGAAGCTAAACATTGAACGTTACTTATATTTTTAGTCTTCTGCAGATGCAAACAACAAACGACATGTATTCTGAAATATCAATAGTTACCATTATATATTTCAAGCTTTTTATCTACAGTTTGTTCATATTCTCCTCCGAATCATTTTCCAATCTTGCATCAAACAGAAATACATCAAAACTTACTCTCACTTCAGTATACCACCAAATTTACATTACGAAAGCTATTTTTTTCTTTTTTGATGTATTTGAACTAAAATTTATATTTGTTATTAAAAAAAATGATCGTAACAAAATATGTTGAACGTAAAATTCTATTATAATACATGAATGTACGATAAAGTAAACTTCCTAAAAGGAAAGCGTGCGAAGATGTAATAAGAAAATGTGAACAGGTAAGAGAATTACAAGGTGCAAAAAGAAGGTGTTTCCTCGTCTGAGATCGGGAAAGAAGGTTAACAGCATACACGAGGAAGAGGAAAGAGTATTGACAGACGCATATATCGTCTAAGGAAGTCTTATACTAAGGTATAAGACGCCAGAGGCGATATATTTACATTGAAGGAGAGATAGGGCATTGGAAATGCGACGCAGGGAACAAAGGTCTACTGAATTGAAAGGTATTAAAATGTCTCTCACATCGATGCTAATGCAAAGAAAACATAATCAAAACTAATCTAAATACAAGTTTAGTCTAATGTAAAATATCACCTTTTTGGTCCAATAATCGAATTCAATGCAATCACCCATAGGAGGATTGATGCTACTACATCGTGATGGCTTTGTAATTTTAAATTTTTAAATATATAGTTAGGTCGATGAGAGATGATATAATATTGATCTTTTAGTTTCACCGTCTTGTTATGATTCTATACATTTTTTTTAAAATAATAATATAAATGCCATTTTACTTTAGTAGAATTATAAATTCAAAATAAAAAAATAGAAAATAAAAAATTGAGTCCTCAAAATAGAATCGTAATGTCAAAATAAAAAAAAAAGTTTCCCTCTCTCCCGCCCCTTTGCTTACAATCCTTCCATTTTTTTATTTTGTCCTGTTTCGTAAGAGCAAATGCTGTGCATAGTATGATTTGTAACTAAATTTACATTTCTACAGATCGTTTACAAAAGTCGGCAAATTAAATATAAAATTTCAAGTTTTTATTCATAATTATTATTCTTTAAATTGGAAAATAATTCAGTACTCACAGTTATAAATTAAAATTTCCCGAGTAAAATAAGAATTGGGCTGTATATTTATTTGTTGTAATTTGCGCATGCCCAAAAAACAAGTGCCCAACAAGTTTTGAACACGTGCATAACTCTAAATATAAATATTACTAAAAATGTATACTTATAAATTCAGTAATAACTATTAGCTCTCTTAATACTTATTTATTTCTAGAATATTGCTCTTAAATTTAAATCAATAACGCATATTACGATATAGTATACGGTAAAAAATCTGGATAATTATTGAACTTTCGCTTGAAATTGGGACATAAGCTCGGTATTTGTCCTGGTATTTGTATGACTTTTTCTTCAACGATTCAAGACATCTTATAAGAGGAAAATATTGATAGATACTCTAGCATGCCATTCAAACATATATAAAAACACGTATAAAAAATTTGTTTTACAAATTATTTCTTCAGAAAATTTTCTTAATGAAAATAATGTTTCTTAATAAAAAAATAAGTAGAAATTTTCTTTATATCTTTTAAAATATATCAGAGTAACTTTTAAGATCTATTGTGCACTTATATAGATATAAGTTTCGGCGCTTTCGTTGTTTATCTGAAAACGTTTTTTACGCCATATGACGGTATAACGGGCATTTTTAACCAATGCTGTGCGATTTATAAGCATGCGGTTACATACATGTGGGAAATTAAAAATCCTGTTTTGTTATTTTCTTAAATATTAAAATTTTTCTCAAGGTATTTAAAATAATTCTAAAAAATTCAAAAAATTGGTATGGAATGTCTTTTTAAAGAAACGTCGCAATTAGTAACCTACTTTGTAGCTACCAGGGTACCAACAAAAATAGATGGAAAGAAAATAAAAGAATACAGAATTCTACAGATTTAACAAAGAATTTTATATCCTATGGACAAGGGAAATTTGAAAAAGTTGTACAAGTGTCGGCAATAAATATGTTAGCAATTTTAAGTGAAAAGAGGGGCCAAACTAGTCAGACAATCTATTTTCAGGGGACGATTTTCTACAATTTCGCTTTTTCGCAGCAAACTATTTCTCTTAATTCTTATAATCTTCAATTTTATGTCTGTTTCGAGTTATGTATAATTATCGTTAAACCGTAATGAATTTTGAGTTTTATTTGTCACAGGCATACTCCTTTGTTTTGGTATGAACCTTCACCAATCACATACATTGAAAGTTTTTTATTCCCGTCGTGGAATCTCCAAAACTGAACAAATTGTCCAGAGCCATCATTTAACTGCAGATTCTATAGATTCATCTATTAGGAAAGTTTTTAAATATTGTTTTTTAAATTGAGGATTATATATAGAAAAACGTAGAAATCGAAGTAGTAACAGTCAGTAGTTGCATCGAGCAAAACCAGGTTTATGTAAAATTCCAACAATTTTTTAAACCGTGGTGTATAATAACCTAATAAAATTTCGTATTAGATGTTGGCTTCACTGTAAAAAGCAATATTTAAATTAATACAAAAAACGCGACGGAATCGAAAATTAACCACGGAAATTAACTTGAAATAAGATGTAATATTAACAACACTGAGTAGATAAGGATAAGGAGAGACTTGTGTACTATACATGGGCTGACTTTAACACGTAATTATTTTAAATATTTGTTTTACAGTGTTCTTTTATACTTTAACCAAATTTAATAGTTTCGGAAGTTCCATCGTAAGGACAAAAATCACATGTACTCATAAGCGTCATCCCGAAAATGGATTTAACGTTTAGTTTACCCTTTGCGTCCCAGTGGGACATACGTCGTCCCACCAACATTTACTTAGATTTTGCTGTTTTTCTCGTGAAATTTAAGACCTATTTTGATCAAATCTTTGTATGCTACTTATACAGATCCTAATAATCAGTAAAAAAAATTGTTTCACCATTATTGCTAATAATATAATTGTTATTAACAAAAAAAGTTAAAAAAACGCCTTTTTTTTCAAATAAATGCAGTTTTAAGAAAACTATCAAATATTTTTTTCTGAAAATTTTTTGATAAAGGTTTTTGGGGTCGCTGATTACGAATCCGAGGTTAGTTTTGTGAAATTCAAAATGGCCGATCCAATATGGCGGACAGAAATTTTAAATTTAACTATATTTGAACAAAATTTGTTACTCGGGGGGTTTTCGGGGTCGCTGATTATGAATCCAAGGTTAGTTTTGTGGAATTCAAAATGGCGGATCTAATATGACTGACACAAATGTAATAAGTGCATTATATATTACATACATTGCATTTTATATCTGTACATATAATGAAAATGTTTTTATGTAGGATAATAATCGTATATTTCATATATACGTGAAATCAATTATTAAATGATATAAGTTGTTTATATTATATATATATCAGCGAAAATTTACATTTTAAAATTATTTATTACATATATGTGACATATAATAGCTTCAGTTTTTACATACATCCTTCACATATATTTTTCCATGCGGGTAACATCGCCTTCACAATCAGCTACCTAAAAATTTCCTGAATACCGGATGTTGTTCAGAGTAGTATTTTACAATTGTCACATGCTACATTAGATATGAGATTTTGAAATTCACAAAACTAATTCGGATACGTAATGAGCGATCCTACAAACCCCCAAGTAATATATTTTGTCCAAATAGAATTATATTTCAAATTTTTGTCCGCCATATTGAATCTGCCACTTTCAGTTTCACAAAAATAGCCTCAAATTTGTAATCAGCAACCCCGAAAACCCCCGAATAACAAATTTTATCCAACTACAGTTATATTTAAAATGTCTGTCCGCCATATTGGATCCGCCATTTTTAATTTCACAAAACTAAGCTACTCACATTCGTAATCAGCGACCCCATAAACCTCCGAGTAACAATTTCCAGCTCAATTGGACAAAAGGAAAAATGCGTCACTCAAAGGGTTAAGAAAGAAATGACTTTTTAAATGATATTTTATTTTTTAAAATCTCACTTGTCAACCAAGAATAAAATAACCTTTAATAGAAACTTGGTTAAATTACTAGAATAATAAAAATCGTTATACCACTTTTAAATTCACGAGTTTATAAAATTACTTACTTTTCTTTTTACCAATAATATATATATCCAAAGGTGTAAAAAATGATTGATAATTACACCGCAAACTAACTTATATGACTGAGAATAGTTCCCAAATCTTTTAAGACTCTGCCGTTACCGAACAATACGTCAGGATTTCGGAAAAGTTGGTAAATATCTGGAAATGGCTTTCCCGGCAGTGAAAATATCGAAAAACGATGAAACCGCCCTGATTCGATTTTTCAAAAGTATTAACTTTTGACATAGAAATATTCGTCGCTGTCGGTACGTCGAGAAGCAGACGTTTTCCAAATACGGAAACCCACCGCATTTCAACAACTCCAGCGTAATTGCTTCTAGTGCTGTCTCATTTAAAAATTGCTTTAATTTGTAAAGTGTGGCTGTACTAACACATTCACAATTATTTGCATCCAAAGTCGATCACATTTAATTCGAGCTAGTGGGTTTCTTGCGGAGACGAACGCGACTAGGGGTGTAGAGCGAGGTTTGGTCAGACAGGCGGTGCTTGGAGCAAGAGAAAAAGGGAAAGTAATGAAAAGTAAAAAGGGGCGAAAAAGAAAGTTTTAGAGAGTGAGGGGGTGGAGATTGTCGCGGCCTGCTCGGTGAATTTAATGGAGCGTTGCTCGGGTTGTCAAACCTGCATCGATCTCGTCTGCGGGTGGTACAGGCTAACAGACGAACACGCAGGAGGGAAACCGAGGAGGTAAATCGATCACCAAAAGCGCTTTTCCGCACGGTAAACGACGTAAACTCGGAAACTGCAGAACCGAAGGAGAAGTTAATTTTCTATTTTGCTTGGTTGCCGCTGGAAAAATAATTTCCCTCCCGGTCCTTTCGAAATTCATCGGCTGAAGCTATGCGTTCTTTTCCCATCACAGGAAAAGAAACGGAGGGATGAAATCGAGAAGGTCGGATTCGTGCGGATTGGAGAGAACAAGAGGAGAATTTAAGGGAATCAGAAGGTAATGGAAATTCCGTATGTGGACCGGATCGAATGCTGTTCCGTTCGTTGGCAGTCGCCGCTGCCCGAATGGAAACGCTCCGAACAATGGCCAGATGCTTTGTACGATTTCATTATCATTTAACTATCCCATTTAACTACATCCGTGGTTCTCTCTGTTACCTTTTATCCTACGAGTTTCGGGCGATAAAACTATTTTGTGTTCAAAATGCTGGGCCGCGCATTCCTACGAAATACTCGTATATGCGGCTTCGTTTAAATATTTCATTCTCTGAACAATGCGGGATGTACGTATAATTCAGTAGCACTCTCGATGTTAATGGGCTGATCATAAAGTGCACAATACGCAAAGCGGTAAATATCTAAAAACGCAAACATCGCGAAAATCTGTTTACCTATTCCAATCTTAATGTATTCCGGAAACAGCGATGTTTAAAGTACTTTCTCCCTTGTTTATAGAAGAAGATATGAAAATGCGGTCAACGAACTTAAAGAAAATAAAGTACGTGTTTTGTACTAAATTCGCTGATATTTTAAAATTTATACGAAATTCCTATGGAATACAACCCTACTGTAATGTTGGTGTTATGTAATATTAAATAATTTTATTCGCATACATTTTCATGTTCTGGCCTTAGTGCGTGAGAAAACTTTGCTTAGTGTCAAGTACCATGTGCCAGTACAATATGACAAAATAATTCGGAATAATTCAAGAGAATTTGTGATACATTTCTAAATTTTTTTATAATTACCAAATCCGAAGTTTCCCTGAACGATCAGTAAAAATGTTTGTAAATTTTACAAAACATCTTATGGTAATTTTCACTACAGAATGTTTTTTTCGTGTAGTACAATGTCGAAACATATTTTACCAATCGTATATGAAAAATCGTAAAACTGACTCAAAATATTGTGCGGCTTTTAAGATAAATAATTTTCATTTTATGTACCCTGGTAAAAAACTCCTGTCGGGGGCCTTGCGTGGAAAACTGGCAAGGACCACGCCAGAATCGTCACGTTTTGCCCGATAGTGCCATCTGTACACGTATAGTGCTTGCCTGGCGCGTCCCTGGCGACTATTACACAAAAGAATCTTAAATCATATCATAATTTCTGCTTTACCGACGATGAAGAATGAGGTTATGTTAAATTGCTAGCATGCACCATACGAATGCCATGCAAGTGCCATACATGTAGGCATGGTGCTGCCGGGAAAAACGTGACGATTTTGGCGAGGCCCATGAAAGTTTGCCACTCAAGACCCATGCGTGGGGCGTTTACAAATTTTTACCAGGGTATATCTCATGCTAATTAGAGGCGCATGTTCTAAGTAATGTTAGAAAAGGTTCAAAACTACTGATAATATAATACTGCAGTTCTAGAAAGGTATTTCGATTAGGAAATTTTAGTCATCTGTTAGTGATAACATATTGTCTGTTGCGGACAGAATCTATGTTTTATTAACTGCGGTACCCGGCATGGTTTTTTTGCCGACAAAAGTCGGTTTTCCCACGCCATTGCACACCCAAATGGGAACGAAGGTGACGCATTCGGTATGTGTTTTTTAAGGCCCTTTCAATTAGTGACGATCCCGATAGATTAGTACGTTATATTTTGATTGTACGCCGTAATTTATAACATTTGAATTAGGTTTCGTATAAAGAGACCAGAATAATTTTAATTATGAAAAAAGTGAATAATAGTCAGTTGTATTTTGCAGTTCGATAGTTCGGTACCGTCACAAAAAGTTTTAACCAGCAATAAAAAGTATGTCATTTTGTGAGTGGTTAACCGATGTATTTTATTTAAAAAAGGAATGTCGTCAACTGTTATATTATAAAAATTATACAAGCATAGAAAATGAGACCGAACTTCTTACCAAGAAACTTAACTAAACATTTTCGAGGATTTTCGATGGGATGAATCTCAATGTGCTAGCAGAATTTCCCTATCATTTTAACATTTTAAGATAACTTAACCCTAAGCTGTAACTGTGAACTGGATTTTCTGTTATCATGATTTAAAATGTATGTTTGTTGACCGCTAGTAATACTAATTCTTTACATTTCTTTTTCATGGAGATTACACTATTTATGAGAATAAATTCCAAGCACCAAAACGGGGAGAAATTACCGATTTTCAACCTTCTATCTGGGTAAGAGGTTTTCTCAATCACAACTTATTTAGCTAAAATAGAGCTCGAAATACGGCAAGTGGGAAGAAAAGTGGAAGTAATTTGACGGTTGAAAATTTGTAATACAAGATCGTGGTTATAATTTGGTAGAATAGGCCTCTAGTAGGTGAAAAATTAGTAATATTTAGATAATTTTTCGTCCCAATTATGGTGAAATCTATTCACTTTTTTCGGACCGTTTTCTTTTCATATACGTGGTATACATGTACAAAATACTTATGTTTTTATGTATCCATGTCATGGTAATACTATTATGCTCTAAAGCTTTAATTAATGTACAATATAACACAATATATCAGTTTTCAAAGATCTTCGCCGAATTACACGTCTGTCATTAATGTCCAAACTTTTAAAGAAATAAGTTATATGAACAATTGCTACAGCACTTCAATAGTGTGAACCTCTTTCCAAAATTTCAGTCAGGTTTCAGGCGCTATTTTTGTTGTAAACCATGTTCTCATAAATGTGTCTAAAGATTTTTTCTGATTGGGATCGAAACATTTTTACTCTAGCTTCCGATGCAATCAAACACAGTTTATAACCTTTTAAGTACTGGAGATTTTGTTACGTTTGTATAGTTTCAACGATTTTGTATTTTGAAAACAAAAGGAACTAAGAATTTTTCAATGAAATGCATCTGACGTAAAATTAACTTAACTTTCAGCACCTGTTATTAGATTTTTCAAAAAATTGAACCGTGAAAAATTATACATGATTTTTTTCTAAAGAAACATGAATTTCATAAGCATTTTTTGTCTCTTTTTTCACACAAAAATCGTTTCGGAATTCTCGTTTGAAGTATAGAAATGGTATCCTCTCGACTTGAACTTTAAAATGTGTATATACGTATTTTGAAAATAAATTTTTCAAAAAAAATTACTCATCATTTTTTAATAACAAAACCTTCTTGGCTTGTGCTACTTTAGGATATAGATTTACGAGTAACACTGACATTAATAAAACCTACGCTGATGACACACATATTCTTGTGGCTATTACACCGGATCATATACATCGTTCCATTTTGTATTTTCAATTTAGATATTATCAACGTCAAAAAATGGACGAGTAATTATGTTTTGATAATCAATTCCAACAAATCGAAAGCATTATTAATAGAAAATAACAACAAACTATCGCAAATGTTAATCGTTTGAAAATTTGCCTAAAAGTAATATATAAATAATTGTAGAAACAAAAATTTAGATTGACATTATACTTAGTTCTTCACTTCGAAAATCGTATCCATTCGAGCGTGAATTAACTTCTGATACTAAAATTATATAAAACCGATGTGTTATACTTTATTTGTTTTTTTATTGTTTTAAACGTGTTCTTGATTGAGGGTTTTCGGTATACGTAACTTATTAAAAAGTTGGTCCACATTTCATCTGTGTTCTTTGAATGAGGCTGATTTAAAATGCAGGAAAGAATGGAGATAATAGTTTTAAATGATTAGTTGATTATATTTTAATTATTTTATTCTTCTTTATCTTCTGTACCTTCAGTTCTCTGGTCCAACTACATTGCATCCTTTAATTTTTTAATGATTTTTTTTTTCCATTTATATACTTATTTATGCATTGTTATTTATTTTACTTTATTATTAATAAATATTTTTTTTATTTTTTATGAGTATGTTAGTCTGTCTGCAAAGTTGCTGTAACCTGCCCTTTGGATCGGCCGTTTTTAAAAACCTATTTTCTTATAATTTCTTATAACAACATTTTTTACAATATAGTGTTAAATTTTTGTTAGACGACCATTTTTGTCATAAAAATTTGATACTGCCTTGTTAAAAATGAACTCACTGCTAACCATCTTAATGAAATAATGTGTTTATCATGAAAAAACTGTCGATTTTATTTTTTGTAATAATCGTAATAATCAACCTGTAAGTTTTGTTTTCATTTATTTTGTAAAATAATACAAAATACGGCTTATTTATAGAGTGAACAGATCAGTAGTATTAAATTAACTAGTAAATAGCGAATTTTTTAGATTATCCTCGTTACTAATAGCGGACGCGAGATATAGACGTTTGACATACCATTTAGGGCTTTAATTAATTTCTTGTATTTGGTAACTCTTTTAAATATTTACTTCTAAAAATGAAGCGGAGGAATGGAAAATGATTTGAAGATTTACTAAAATAGGTACTAAAATAGTTTAAAATACGATTTTCAATTCGGCAAATCATGAGCCCAGTCGAAATTTGGAATAAATAAAATTCATTCATTTGTCCGTAATGAAGTTTATGCAAAATATCCAATAGTTTTGAAGCTTTTGCGGTATTATTGGTGATTATCTCTTCTTCTTTAAGCCACGGAGAGAATTATTTTCCGTGAACATTTCTTTGGATCACGTGGAAAACTTAAAAGAGCTTAATAATTATTCTGAAGAACTACTGACGTAACATTTTTAAAACTTCGTTTGCACAAAAATTATTATTTTTGATGCTTCTATTATTAAACGTGAAACGTTAGTAGATAATTCTTTTGTAATTCGTTCACTGTATATATTGAAGTACTTGTGATAATTTAACAGTACTTTAGTAAACATTTGGAAATCGAATATTGTCTTCTTGCAAATTTTTTCCCGAAATAATAACTGAAAGATAGTAGTAGAGTTTATATAAAACAAACTATTTTTTTTTAATTTTAAGGGTTTGAAAGGTTTCAATTTTATTATAGAATGTAGATGAAAACCAAATTGTTTGCTCTACTTCATCGGTTAATTATTGCTTTCATTTAGAACAATTTTATTTGAAAGTAAAGTAGAGTTTATATGTATAGAATAGAAATTGGTATAGCCTTTTAGTTTATTATTTTTTATCTACATTAAAGTAAATTTCCCAGTCACGAAACAAGCGGGTTCTGGTCAAAAAACTGACAAATAAAAAAGCCGACAAGTCGTAAAACCGGCAGTCAAAAAACCGACAATTCAAATAATGACTGTCCTCCTGAACGACATGTCCATTTTTTTATGCGTCGGTTTTTTTACTGTCCGCTTTATGACTGTTGGTTTTTTGATTTGTCGTTTTGTCGACCCGCACCCAAAAATTATGAGTGAGTTGTGCATTAACGATAAAAATAACTTAAAAGAACGTTAAACATTGAATATTTTTATTGTATATTACATAGTTATGATTTTTTGAATAATAATTATTTTCATAAAATCGATCTTTAGTTGCTAAATTTTTTTAATACTGACAAAAGTGGACAAACTACAGGGTAGTATTATAAAACACTAACTTGACAGTATGGCCCTACTAATAAGAACAAGAGGCATTGAATCAATTAAGAATACCGATTCTATCAATATTAAAAACATATCGAATATTTGTCAACACAACATGGTATTAAATTGTGGGTAGTCGACTTTTTTTTCAATTTTTTCTGAATAAATCACAGTATTGTATGAACAATCCCAAAAAATTACTAAAATGTCTTTCAAAGGCATCTTATGATAACATATTTTTTATCCTCGAATCGATATGAATTGAATTTATATCGAACAAGCTTGATGAGAACGAAAATTCTGAAATTCAATTTTTGATACGATGTCGAATCTACTTTGATTATCATTGATCACCTCTAATACGATTAAAATTTTTAATTATTTTTAAAAAGTTGATCAATTTAGTCGTACCAAAAGTCGATCTGATTATGTCAGTGGCTAATCTCCTTAGCTAACTGTCGGATATTGACAAAGCGAACTTTAATCGCGTTAGATCAGAATTCCATTTCACCAGATTTAAGATTGATCAATAACTGTTGAAAATAGACTAATCTTATGTATGTTATAACCACGAGAAGCTTACGACAAATACGATTTAAAACGAATTCAGATTTCTCATGTTTATTTAAATTTAAATTTGATTAAAGTTATTGAATTAAAATCGTGAGATAACTTTTAATCGAATACCATCTGAACACAAATTATTTCTGACGAGACGTGTCAAATAATACATGAATAATTTGCTGCAAAATTAGGACTTCATCTAAAAGAGCACATAAACAAATGCTAATAAAATACAAACAACTTCGGCGTACGAATTCGGCGTAAGAAATTCGCAACTGCTGCAGGAACCAACTGATTAATTCCTTTTAGAAAAAGGTAAAAAAGTTGTTGCCGGAAACGTAACTGGAATATGAGAAGCTAGATTACATTTTATCTGGTTATTTTTATTTCATTTGATAATGCTGTCTAAAGAATGTACGTTGAATGGAGCTCCGATATAAACTGTCAAAATAAAAAAATGAAACTCATTTTTTTATTTCATGACAGTCCTTGGTAACGTGGTTGCTAGGGCCTTTTGACTTTTAAAATGTTCAGAGCTTTGAACAGTTTGTGTCGAACATCGGTACAAATAACATCAATGTTCGACATCGTAGTCAAATTAAGCTGATAAAATGTTATAATTTGTTTTGTATTAAGAATTTTTTCATATTTTCCTAAGATTGGATTCCTGCAGAAGTTATAAATTTCTTGTACGAGTATTGACAGTGATTCTTATATGACATCACGTTGTTGCTAGGATATTTCTTTTGCTTGCAGAAGTTTTTCGTTTTTTATGAGCATTTGTTTATGTACTCTTCTATATGAAGTCCTCATTTTTCAGCAAATTTGTAGCAGAACAGCAACACCATATCCTTCAGTTTTCCTGCTTTTCGAGTGGTTTCGATATTTCCTTTGTTTGTATTAAGTGGATCTCCGTTTAGCTTTTGGACTTTTAAATTAAAAAATGTTGTACAAACAATTTTGTTTATCAAAATAATTAATCTGATAGAATCTTTACTACCGTATAGTAAAAGATATTTTCTGTAAAATATATAAGAGAACATATATCATTATGTGGTAAACCCAAACACTAAAGTAGATTCATCGTGAATCCATCATGAATTGATCGCCTAAGTTTAATTTTTACTCGGGAAGTGTCTTATTTTAAAAACATTCTAAATTTTAAAGAGCCTTAGAATAAGACACTTTATCTTTAAGTAAGACTTTAGTTGTTACAATGTATGAGACAAATTTGTTCTCCGTTGTAATAAATTTTACTTCAACAACTGTGAAATGTATAGTGCTCGATAGAGAAAGAAAATTAAACATTTGTTTTGAGCGAGATTTTTGGATCTATAATTTGTAGAAAAGTCACATTTCACCAGTGTGTTGAAAAGATGTTGATTTTTATAATTGAGTTTTTAAGAATTACAAATTAGCTTAGCTCTAATCGTAAATCTTTTTCCATTATATGTTCTTAAAAACTTTGTCAACAGTTTTTCTGATTCAAACACGGTGCCTAATCAATATTTACAATGTTTATTTATCGCTATTTAATATACACTTAATTTCAAAAATTTATCAGTTTGAAAATGTAACATGTCAGACGCAGATTTCATGAAACAATTGCCGTTTGATTTTATTCGCTTTGTAAACTTAAATCGTTTTAAATTTCCTGTGAAGCATAATACGTGTAAAACGAGTTTGTACTAAAATACAGTACTGAAATCGTTGAACAAAATTTATAATTGGGTAACTACGGAAATTTCCGATCAATATTGATAACAAGTAAGTAAATAAGGAATTTGATACAGTATTGCTCAAAGTGCTTGTTAGTAGTTCGAAGACTACATTAAAGTAGTAGTATTATCGATTTTCTATCCGAAACAGAGTTTAGTTTAAGTCCACAAATTAATAACAGTCTGCGTCTAATATTGTCACTCGACTTCAATTGCTCGCAATTCCCTACGTATCATAATTTAATTTCACTTTTGCCACATTAACTCATATATTATTTACGAAGCAATAAATAAATTTTTAATGCATCCACTCGTGAGAGAAACATGCATGGCGTGTTAAAACTTTAATTACAGCCGTCACGGGCGGAATGAAGCGTAACATTCAAAGAGGCAGAAAATAATTCGAGTCCGCTATCAGCTTGCCAATAAAGTGCTGATTCACAAATCGCACACCGTTGCTTTCCAAATATAACGCAGTTATTCTCGGTTCGCGTTTTTTGCAATTGTTCAATTCATCATTCTCCCTAGACCTGTCTTAATTACGATGCAAAATGAAGAATTTTTTCCAAAAATATAAACGTCATCTATTTTTCATATATCATTTCTTCTAACAAAAATATGACAAAATGCACATTCCTAATTTTCCTTAATAAAGATAATCACGTATTTTTTATATCATGGAGCCAAATTATTAGAGAAAAAAAGATGTCCTCGGACATTCAATTCGAAACATTTATGTTGCAAATAACTAATTTTATCGTATCACTTTCACGTGTAAATTTAAAAAATTGAAATATTTATGGTCAATAGATTTTATCGAATGTCTATGAAATATTTAAAAATTTTGATTGAATTACAAGATTGTTTGAAATATTTTACAATATATACTGAAACATTTTAGTCGTTAAATCTTTGCTTTATGAAGCAGTATAACGTTTCAAAATATTTTACGTGTTACGAAATGCTGCAATAATCCTAGGCATTTGATTAATTGAAATATTTTCTCGTTTATATTTATTTGCAAGTGTCCATTGTATTAAATATATCCTGAAGATATATACAGTACTGCAATTTTCAGGTAACGTAATTTATACTTATCAACTGTTCCCCTTGGTCTGGATCTAATGGATGACATCACGAGGGTCTGTCCATGTTACTTACTTCACATAAATACAGTAAGCCTACTTACTCTGACATATATAAAAAACATTTATAGTGGCAGAAAGGACTAAATCTTTCAAAATTAAAGACATCCATGATAAGTGAGATTAAGTCATGACGTAATGGTAATTATATTTGATGTTTTATTTAACACACAAAGATACTCTGTGTAATAAAATACTTTTTGACTAAAAATGTGGGCACATTCTTGTTCTTTCACATGGATTTTAATAAAGCTTGTGTATTAATAAGAAAAACTTTATACGTCGTAAGTACTGCAATATGAATAAAACAATTTTAAACTTAAAAATTGGGTCGTCGTATTATCAGGTCGTATAAATGTTACTCATGGGATTATGTTATGAAAAAAAGATAGAATAACTATATGAAGATTGATAATTTGACATAAAAGGAAAAAAATAGATTTATTAATTACTATATAATTTCACTTAATTTTTACGTAATTATTATATTACGTATAATTTCACTGAATGTGCATATAAAACTGTGACTATGAATTATTAATTGATTCTAATTTGAAACAATGCTTCAACCAGTTTACCTGCTCTTAATGGAAATCTCGGACAAACTAAAAAGGTCGGCTTAAAAGAGAAAATGTCTTTAAGTAGTTATAAAATTTATAGGGTAATTAATATTCCCTCGAACGCAATCTCTTAATAGCTACATTTTCTTTCCGTTCGTTTTGTCGGTAAGGTTGTCTCGAATGAATATATTTCAAAAAGATTGAAAGTTTCATAATTTTTAATCTGACAGTACAAAGTAGAATCTATCTAAATTATTTCGAGCCCTGAAACTCTAATCTAGGCAGATAACACTTGAATATAATTTCAAGCTTTCACTTTATTCCTAAGAGAAATGAATTTATTTCAAATTCTTTATTTTGAAGAGCCACATTTTTTGTAAACATAAATATTTCCTGGATTGGATCACATTTGTAGTCAATACCAAGAAATTTATAGAATTTTGTTGGCAAATGAATTTCGTAATGAATGATTTCAAAGCAATTGAAAACGACAAATTTTACGATAAAAGTTAAACTGTTTAACACTCAAATTTCGAACACAGTTTGAAATAAACATCTGTGTATCATTTTTATCTGTAATGGTTACTTATTATATATGAATACTACTAGTATAATTAATTCACATTCATGGAAATTTTAAAAATTGACAAACTGGAGAATTTGACATAAAGCATTTTAACAAAATCGACAGAAAACTAAAATTCCAATTCGAAATAATCGTAGATCTCAGACTTACAGATTGAAATTTAACGAACACAAATTGCTTCGCCTCTATAACAGTTCAATTAATTTTCAACCAAACTCAATTGAACAGGAGTATGTTGTGACTGAAACATTGCCTAGTACTGCATTTTATCGAATGCACATTTTCTGAATAGTTCGGATGTCGAAATGTTTTATATTCAATCGTGATAGAGATTGAAGCATGTACATATTAACATAAGAATATATTACTTCTAGAAGAGTAAACCACTTCTATCTTTAAAAAACTAAAATATTTGCGTATTTCGATAGTACCATCAAACCTATGTATACATTTAAAAGACGTTACTCTACTAACGGGGAACAAAGTTCTATCAACAGGCTAATATCAAGTTCTGTTTTAAACTCAGTGAACTTTCCCCAAAGATGTACGGAATAATGACAAAAGTTTATGGTGTAGATTGTTTATCCAATACCTAACTTTTCCAGTGGTTTTACCACCAAACGTCAAAGGCGACACTAACGATCGAGAACGCAGAATTAGCTTAAAAAGTAGCCAAATCTTGAGAAAATTATTTAACATTTTTCTACTAAAAATACTTCTGGATCATTCATCTTCATTTTATATTCCTCACAATTTAAGGTGCGATCAAAAACATTTTATTACTATTACATTTAAAAAAGTGATAAATGAAAATTGGCGAAGAACAAGATTGATTCAAAGAAATCAAAACTGTTTTTTTTGTTATTTTATAAGTTTATAATTTAATTACATAGCCCAAAAAAAAACTAGTAGGTACAACAGACCAGACTATTGTATCTGTACGTTTTATAAGTCGTTGAATCCGAATCTGGTGTTCCTTTGACCTTATCAAGTTTAGGTCAAAGGCAACTGAAGGTCAAATGTAAAGAATCAATTTTATATAAAAGTAAACCAGCATATTTATAAGTGTTTAGGGTCGTTAATTCCGACTTCGATGTCGTTTGACTGTGGTAGATCTCAGTCAAGGTCAGGCAAAGGTCAAACATATGGAATCAGTATGCTATTAATTTAAATCAATATATCCGTTGTTTGTGTGATCGCGCAATCCAAATTCGGTATTTATTTACCAGCTGAGATTTGCTGAATACTCTCAAGTTGCAAATTTAAAACAATTTAAGTATTTATGTAATAAAATAACTCTAGACCAAATATGTTTTTTATACAACCAATTAGCCTGATATCATAAAAAAGGCTAGTAATCCTCTACTAAATAGGAAGCTATAGTGTTTTGAAAACATATTTGGTTTAAAGATTCCCTTATTACATGGATACTTATATTGTTTTAAATTTTGCAATTGGATAGATACTTTGTACATTTGACCTTTGACTGACCTTGACTAACATAAGATCTGTAGGCATCGAATTCGGAATCAATAATACGAAACACAGATAAATATGCTGGTTTACTTTGATATTACATTAATTCTATGCATTTGACCTTCAATTGACCTAGCTCTTGACCTAGCTCTGATGAGGACAAACGTACATCGGATTCGGATTCAGCGGTTCAAAAATGTGCAGATTCTGCAGGAAAACAAGAACATGTTTTTAAATCAAAAACATATTCTATGGAACAGAACCCGAAAAGAACCAATAATTTACATTTTGACATCCCACGATGGAGGTGATTTTTACCTGAATTGTATTTATATTGAATGGGTGTCGCGTTATCAATTTAGGGAGAGAATATTGGGATACGGTGATGGAACACTTTCGCGTTCTAACCAATGAATATACTTCTCCCACTATCATAAAAAAATCTACCGAAATTGGTAACATTAAGTATCTTGTTTTTCAAATATTATCAGTTGGCAAGAATTTGAAATGAATTAACTAATGAGTTAGGGAAAAACAATAAAACTAAGAGCCGCTAAAAATTCCAAACTTAGGGTAAAGATAAACGAATTTCAGCTTCAAATAAGTAAGTCACTATGTATGTAGTCTAGTTCCAGAAAAAATCCCTTTCTATAAGAACAACGGAACCTTTATAGTATGTGAAAACAGATAGTAAATTATTCATTTCAAAATCATTATGTTTCCAACATAATTTTTTAACTGCGCCTAAATATCGTCAGGTCCAACCAAACATATACATTAGATTTTTTCTTTATGTGCACAAAAATTAATAAAAATAAAAATTATTGGCAACGAGAATCGTCAGAGACGATGGAAAATCGGAAGAATATACAATTTCGATTAGAACTAAAAATTTGATCATATTGTCCAACAAAAATGTTTAAGTCAAAAATGAATAATTAATTAAAATAACCAAGTTAGCATAGAAGGGTTCTGTCCTATAATATATGTCAAGATGATATTTTTCATCCTTAATATATTATTTTATTATAAAACAGAATTCAGCTCGAAGAAAATCAGTCAAGATTTCACAAATTACTAGTTCTAAACGTCAGACCCGGGTAATATCTTTTTTGTTAGCAAGCTCATTTTTGAACCTTTATGCAGTATATACAATGATCTAAACTATGTTCGTGTACCGTGGATAGACATTACATATTTATCTATATTTGACAACCATGATCGTAATAACACGTGAAAAAATGTCAGGTGTAAGGAAGTCACCTAAAATCCCACCAACTCCTGAACTAATCATACAAATCAGTTCGAAATTTTAAATTTATAAACATTATTCGTTCATCCTGTAGCTCCTCTTAATTGATTTGAATTTCAATTGATCAAATAGTGGACAAATTAATAGATAATGTTTGCATAGTCTCTATATATAGTATGAAACGCATTGGTTTTTATAAATGCATACCATTAGTGTTTCAAAATTACATTATCATATAATATAATTGTGTGCACAATCTTAATATATATCTACTCTTAAGTTTCCCTATCCCTACCGCATTGCACTATGAATGATTATTCTGTACATAGTACACATCCTTCTGAGGAAGTCCTCGAGAGGTCCTCAGGATGCCCAATTATCCATTTTTATCAGCTTACTGCTATTCTCAGGACGCAAGATACCTTGAAGTCCTTAACCGGATGGTAAAGGTTGACATTTATATGGTCTCAAAAGTTCCTGAGGACTTCCTTTAAAGTATAATATTCTTGATGTATTGCATCCACAAGGCTGGGTATCTTAGGCCACAGACAATCAGTGCATGGGTGATGTCATAGAAAATGGTTACAGCAATATTCTAGCTCAAGTATAAAATAGGATGCAGGAAGAAAAACCGACAAACGAAAAGCTGATAGTCAAACCACCGACACTTAAAAAAATGATTATCCGCTTGTCAATTAAGTTATTTTTTTACGTGTCGCCTTTTTGACACTCGACTTTCTAGCTGTTGGTTTTTTGACCTGCGGGCTTTTTTTGATTTGTCGGCTTTTCGACCCGCACGTGATTGAAGACATTTAATAGTATTCTAACCAATTGGTTTGCGTATCCATGGCGTCACTAGTAGATCAATTATGATTTAATTTAAAAAATCTGTCAGCGTTATCAGTCCGATCTCGACTCGACTTCGTTACCCATTGCCCTATTTCGACACAAATCTAAATTTATTTTGGGTAAACCTTTACAAAACGGGCATCCTCACAAAAAAAAAATTTATTTATACTATTTCGATGTATTTTTGCCCGCTGATTACGAATATGATCATAAAAATTGGGGGTCGGACGCATTGAAGCCGCTATCTTGAAAAAACAGCCAAAAAATGGGTATTTTTTTGATCATATTCGTAATCAGCGGGCAAAATTACATGAAAATACTGTACTTAAATTTTTTTTTGCGAGGATGCCCATTTTGTAAAGGTTTACCTTATTTTGAAATCGCGACTCTTATTTTGTTCGCTATTGACAATTTTAATAGCTACTTATAAATTCGATGGAAATTAGTGCAGGCCGATTCCCATTCCCCTCTAAGCTTCTTACACAACAATCATTGCATTTTCCTTATCACTTGCAACGTCACCAAAACGAAAAGTGCTTTATTCGTATGAAAACTGAACGAATGTTTGAAAGGTAGGTCGCTTAGTGGCTGCTTCTTCTGGTTCATATATTTCCTGATTTCTTTACTCCGCTCCTTATAATTACGGGGCATCCAGCGTCATCGAGGCGAAACGGGAACGAGAACGACTGAAAGATAAATTACTTTCGCGCCATTGGCTTTTCGCCCATTAAATTACCTTTACAGGTCGCGCCATTTATTCCGCAAACTCGCGAGATGTGAGAGCGCTTAAGACGCGGGAGTGCGCCACTCTATATAGTAAAAGGAAATGAATGCTTCGAAAGCTCAGAACGACTAAGCTGTCAGTAAGCTCGCGTAACACCCCGATGCGATTTCCGGCTCCAAGCGCGCAACAACCAAACACAAAGCGCATCTGCAGGTGAAAGCGCTACTGTGCGGTAATTTGCAGCCACGTTGGTATAGGCCTTCAGGAAAACTGGCGAAATTGAAATTTATTTTGTTCCTCCAAGTCTGAAGCTATGTAGCCATTTGCCATTAAGTGCCCCGTCGCTTGCCTGCGGTTGCCAGTGGAAATAACCGATGATTTCTGCGGAAATTATTCATTGCGGTAATTAACACTTTTTCCGATGTTTCTATTTTTCAGGTAGTATTTTTGGTTTGTTTTGGCTTTCCCTGAAAATTATTTTGACTTTCAATCCATGTGTTCAAAAGACTCAGCTCTAGGAGGTTCTGGTCAAATTCGGTACTTGCAAGGTTTTTTGAGTTGTAATAATGTTAAATATTGATGAGCTTGCAAAAATGTTTGTTTTTCTGAAATTCTGATCAATTATGCAAATTTTTCGCAATATCTAATCAAATTATACACTAAAAGAGATAATTGGATGGAATGATACATGAAATGGCTGAGACATCCAATTCTGTTGGACTATTGTGCCGTCCCATTAGTTGGATAATACAACCATTTTTAATAGATAGTTTGAAGTTGGTTGTACCATCCAATTTATTGGTTGAACAATCCATGTTAATAAGGTAATTGGGTATAATCCGTAAAATATTTTCGGATTTGCAGATACATATGTACACTGAAAAAATTTGTCTACTAAATTTTGGTTGATAAGTGTACCACTTTCAGACGGGACCAATATCTTCCAAAATCTGTAGAAAAAATCATACATTAAATAGAAGATGGTCTACTCATAATTAGTACTGAGCAACAAATTTTAGTGAACAGTTTACCAATTTTCAGAACACGGAGTATGTTAAAATTTGTAGCACATTTTCCCGAAATTTCGAGGACCGAAATACTATTTTTTATTAGAGTAACCAAAAACTATTTTTTTTTGTCATTTCAACCGAATTAAATATATATATATTGGTTTCGCGCACACACACACACACACACACACACACACACACATATATATATATATATATATTAGCTTATTCTTATTCAACCGTCGCATCACATAACACACACACATACACAAAACGTTTCCGCAATATACGCATAAACTACATAGTACAACATACCTCACGCGCGCTATACCATCACGAGTTTTGGAGGTTTCTTATATAGTAACTGCCCTAGATTCATGCGCTTGCGAGAAACGGCAAGTCCCGCTTCGCCACGTCGCACATTGTCGGTAACTCAATGATTGCGTGATATATATCAACTGTCGGTAACTCTACACGCCCGCACGCACGCACACAAAGGCACGTAAAGAGAAAGAGGTAGGGTTGGCGCATATTTCCTTTTTGGAAAATACATTTCTAAAATCTGGATCTGTATCTACAATTTTGTTGTAGACGAGAAATTAAATTTTGGTAAACCACTCCTGGTATACCCCGCTTTGAAAATTGGAAGACAGTTTACCATTAATTGGTTGAAGTTATCCACTCTTTGTTAGAAAGTTTACCATTTTTTCGTAAATGAGAGTCGTATCCTAAAGTGGTAGACGAGTCAACCAAAATTTAGTACACAACTTTTTTCAGTGTACGCCATCAAATATAATATGTACATACATGTATGCGTATGAATATATGTTTTATAGGAATTGATATTTAAAATTTAGGTTATGTCCTACTTCAACATGCTGTATTTGTTCGTAATTTGATGTATCGTCATCGAGAATCACCTAAATGATTTCTGTAATTTCCTTCAGCCTATTTATTATTTTTTCAACGCCCCATTGAGGCACCAACGTTCCAATATCTTCTTGAGTCAGAGAAAGCAGAGTTTCGAAATCTATATATTATTCCGCAAACATATACTATGACATGTAAAAGCAGCAGTGTAACAAGGAAAAATAGCTTTTAAAGGTGATCTACCATTTTTTCCGAAAGTGAGATCGCAGATCACCCGTAAGTGAAAAACAATCGTTTTGTAGTACTTAAATTCTGTTATATGGAATACACAATTCCTAAATCAGAAATACTCCCTTGAATTTGTCACTAAAAATGGCAAATTTAATTAATTTAAAAAGTCGCTGGGTTTTCTCATCCATTTCGAATTTGGAACCACTCAAATGAAAACAAAACAAAAGAGCTCTTTTCGCAGTTTGATATACAGAAGGGTGGGAGACATTTTGAATTTCGGAACTTGACCAACGAGCTGGCTGTGGGATCCAGTTCCTAGGGTTATCGTGGCCAATAGCGTTTGCCAAAATTGACATTTAATATGACAAACTTTACGATATCTAAGAAGAATTGGATAGAACAGTCAATTCTTTTTTGCAGTGTATATATAGGTAATTCTTTGACCCTTTCCAGCAGATATTTCATTCTGGTGGCATTTGTTTACCTGTCCTTTCTTTAACATTTCTTCCATACTACCATATAAAAATTGTAAACTTTTGCAAATCCACCCAAAAATAACTACACGGGGATTTTGGAATTGCGCAATGGCTTTTCAAAATGGGGTCTCTAATTTGATGTATATACCAAAGTAAAAACGTTTGAAAATGTTGGCAGAGATAATTACTTGGGGGCTTAACGCATACTGCATTTCAAAATTTATTTAATTTTTACATAAATTCGTCATAAATATTGCATAAATGTCTGAATTCCAAACTTGACAATCTACACGGCGTGGTGGAAGTAATTTATTCAACCATTTTGTAAAAGCTAAACCTTTAACCATTAATATTAATAACTGCGAACGCATACGATGTGCATTAACAATATGTCCAGAAACTGAAAAAAGTACAACAAATATATATATTTAAAATAAATGACATTAGAAAATTGCAGAGTATATTGTAGATGACAATCATAAGGGATTAAATCACGAGAGAGAAAACTTGTTTAACACGAAATTATAAAATGTCCCGATTTCAAGAGACCAAAATCACAATTGTGCGTGTTATATGTTTCGTAACTAACGCAATTAAAAGCTGTGTTATGTGACAACTTGTTTTAACTTCATGATGAGTACAAGCTAAAGTGTATTTGTGTCGTTATTGTATTGAATATGTGTGCTTCCTATTAGGATGAGTTTGCCTTTGATTAATTGTTTCAATTAGCGCCTAGTTTTATATATAAGTATGTTATAATTACAGTTTAATAACTTATACTCAATAATTAAATGACATATTTTAGGCTTTTATATATAACCGTTTGAAAATTTTTTAAATTTAAATTTTCATTTTTTAAAATCTGACACGTAAGTTCGTGGTTTCAGTAGATCATGTTCAAACGCAGGAACTCGATAACACCACTAATATTCTACTAAATACTTTCACAAAAAATGACAATATCAACTTCAAATCATTCGAATAAAAGTTATTTTTTTAATATATGCCTACTGAATAAACTTCTAGTTAGAACGTATACACAATCTGTCATTTTAGTGTGTTCCGTTCATTTTACGCGATGATAAAATCTTTACTGGCGCATTAATAACAATTTGCAGTAACTGTAATTTTACAAGTTCTCTGATATCCCACAAATATGTATGTTGGTATATCCAATAGTCTTTTTTTAATCTTATAAAATATTTTATATTCGTTTGGAACTAAATAAATGAATATTTTATATTCGTGTAGATTTGAATAAATCACAATATTAATATATACTTTAATCAAAATTTATGCAAACTATACTGGAGAATATCATGTTCTTAAATGTATCATATCCAAACATAAAACATGTCAATATTTAGGAACAGCATTTTATCCTAAAAAATTCGTACATACTTCTGCCATTGTGTACTTTATTTTGTTGTGTGAACACTATTGTTGCCTGTAATGCGTTAATTTAAGAAAATACACTCAACTAATGTATTTTTCGTTGAGAACTAAGTAACAGGTTCAAACAATCGCTGTATTCGGGTTCCCTTATGTACGCCATATATACAACAATACCTGGGAAACGAACCATAAACTATTTTCAATTTTGTTTGGTATTTGAATATTTAATTTTATTGATGTAGAGAATGTGTTTTTATTAATTTCGTGAAGAGCGCTCACATCGCCCACTGTATATAACATTTTATCCTAAAAAATTCATACAAACTTCTGCCATTGTCTACTTTACTTTATTGTGTGAATGCCATTGTTGCCTGTAATGCATTAATTTAAGAAAATACAATCAGCGAGTGCAAGGAACATAAGTCCTTCGTTGTCAGACGTACGTTAAGTGCAGTTCCAAGCCAACCATTCGACTTGAAAAAGGAGCTAAGTTGCAATCTCACGTATGTATAAAATGCACTGCCCTTTCAGCTTCTTACATTAGGAAGTGCATTACCAGATTACTCGGCACTTAAAACACACAGCCTTTTTCAATCCATCCGTCAGCTTTTTAAAGCCTTTCGTTCGTGGAACATCTTACTCGAGATTCAGCTTGCGAATTTTACACCGGGTGAAAAGGCAAAAAATTGAAATGGAGATAGAATGATGCAGCATAAGGTGAAAGGACAAAAAATAAAAGAACAGGATTATAAGGCAAGTATATGTTACAAGGTGCACTTCTTAAATTTATTCGGAATTCTCATGTAAATGCTGTGAGTGGTGTATATTATTAAGTCACTTTTATACGAAAATAGTATTCTAAAGATATTTCATATAAAGATTTTATCTATTTATATTACAAAACTAAAATTTTATAATAGTCATTGAATAGTAACAATTTTGTTGCGTTACGGAACATACATTGGGATTTAATCCAACGACATTTTAATAACAACTTTCTAAAATTTCTTTCCTAATTCTACATAGAAGTTGCTAAATTTTTTTGGAGTGAAAATTCACTTATAATGGGGTGAAAATTGAGCTACTACAATATTATCATAAATTTTCACACTTAGCAAGTGAAATTACGGTCTGTATGAAATTAAAATTTTGCATGTAGTGATTATCGACTCTTAAAAAGTGACAATTGTCTAACCCACTAAATTAGCCCCAACGAATTTAATGAGTTAGTAACAAAAATAATTATTTACAACTTTGTTAAAGACGGATTGATTTTCTATACAGAACAAAATAGATTTGACAAATTCAACTGTCGTTGAATAGTTGTCAGGAGAATTACGAAAATGGTCTTCTGTAGGTAATTTAAAATTTGCATTCAAGTAAATAATTAATAGTTGAAATTACGCAAATATGCAGTTGAATTGGAAGATATTTTAAAAAAATGTATTCACACTATTTTTTCGATTTAATTCCACTAACTGCATTCTTACTACTAGAAACCATCTTTCGATAGTTACTCCAACTTATAAAATGGTGTTAAGTACTTAATAAAATAAACGTATGATACGGAACCACTAAGTAGTAACGGTGTGTGTTGAGTCAGCCATGCTTTCTCTGCTGTGAGTATTAAGGCTCTTATGGCTGTGCACAGCAATCGTTGATTTCAAAATGTATTCCCTGAGTATTTCGGAATTTTGGTATTTAATGTATTTGATAATAGGTTATTAATAAATATTCGTGTAAAATGTGTGCAAGTAACCATTGTAATTTAATTATGAAATTGAACATTCTACACAAACTATAATTGCACAGAGCATAGACTTGTAAAACTTGTAGTTGAATATAAAATTTATAAATAAATTTTGCTATTTATTAAACATAGATAACGCAAATATTAAACAATTTTTTTCAATTTTTCTACGATAATAGAATTTGAAATACATCATTCATTTGATATATGTGATTTTCACAGCGAATTTTAATGTGAATACAGATATAAAATAATCTTGATTTAAGTGAGTCTGCAGAAGACGTATTATATAAATTAGGTAAGAAATATTGCGTGATTTGTATGCCACAATATGAAAGCATTTCTTCGCCTGGACATGATTTTTATTAATACAACTGTCATAGCAATTATAAGCTATTATATTATTACCAATGACAATGACATTACTTGTTTTATAAACTATTCTACAAACTGTTTTATAAAAAACAAAAATAAAGGGTAACAAAATAGGAAGATTACTGCAGAAATAGTAGCAAAACAATTACATAAATCTCACAAAATTTCACGTTCACTTTACAAGTTACGTTAATTTTTGTAATTATTCTTATTTGAGCTGTATATGTGAGTCTAATTTATCTTATGATTCTTTTGCGATTGGTGGATCTTTTTTATTATTTTAAAATTCTGTTTAATTTGCAAGATTACATTAGATTGGTTCTAAAATCATTTATAAGACTTGCTCTTAAAATGCTTCCAATTTATACGGATTTATTAAGAAAGTATTTAGAGGTCACACTACCATAATCTCCTAATGTTTGTGTTTTTTATTGTTTGTTATGTTGTGAAACGAGTTTATTTTCATCGATGCAGTACAGTTATTTATATGGAGTCATTTCTGCAATATTTTGTAATGATTAAAAGACAATTCTGTAAAATCCATAAATTAATTTCGCGAATAGTCTCATTCGTCTGTAAACTGTAATAGTTGCCAGTAAAGTTTTACCATGAGTAAGTTTCATTTCAATAAAATAGTTGTGTAATAGTAGAAATAATCGGGAAAATCTCAGTTATGGACAAAGGACGACCCCTGTTTTATTAATAAGCATATTATATTAATATATTATTATTATTTTTACTATTTTGTAACGTAATGACAATTTGACTAAAAATGAATGAATGCCTAAAGAAAAGAGAATATATAATCAAAAATTATATATATATATATATATTTATGTATATTACTCTCTAAATCTGAATTAACTGAAAACTACTAATCTACAATGAAAAGTGGGTTACTATCAAATAGTAATTTTTGTACTAGACAATAGTAAAAAACTACTAATTTATTAATACAATATTACTACTCTAAAAATAGAAATGGAATATTTTAGTTTTGTTAGTTTTAGAATTAGTAATATATTAGTAGTTTTTAATTGTTTATTAGTAAAAAAGTTTACTAAATCGATTAATGGCGCACTTTTATTTTTTTAATTAGTAGTTTTTAACTAATTACTTCGACCCAGACCATAGGTCTGGCGAAGTATTGAATTTGGTCAGTTCCCATCAAAAAATTACCCTATAGTTTTTCATCAAATGTCGACGTTTCAGGCCCTAAGGAACCCAAAGCAACAATAAAAAAATTAGGTTGTACGTCCGTCCGTCCGTCCGTGGGCAAAATTTTGTATACGCGATATCTCGCGACTGGAAGGACGAATTTAAAAAGTACAAACGGATTTGGGTTTCTCTTGGCCAAACTTAGATCTGATTAGTTTTTGGAGACAATGCATACTAGATTATGGGGCGGTTTAACGAAAAAACGCTCAAAAAACACGTTTTTTCCATTTTTTAACAAAAAATACGAATTGTACAAAAAAATGTTTCGAACAAAAAATATAGAGCATCGAATTCTCTATAAAAAAGGTTGTATTCATTTCTTCGTAAAATCAACGATAATGCCGTAAAAAGCAAATTAACATGAAATTAACATAAATTGTACATACACAGATACAATGCATATGTATGTATATTATATACATTACATGAAAAACAGAGACACAGAGGAAGCAGGGGAGTGAGGCGGGTATCAGAGAAGAGGGGGCATAACAAAATATTCACTGTAATGTTGGTGTCGGGTAGCCATGGGGAGGTGGTAGCGTAATATAAATAAAATAAATAACCAATCGAGCCAAAACCTTTCGCGTCCAGGGCGTGAAGAAAAACGTATTAATGTCCTGGATCGCATGAACGAAAACCGAAGTATCCCACATATAAAAAAATTTATTTCCTACAACCCGACTTACCAAAAACTCGACTAAACCGCGTTTTTTTAAGCATCAGTGTGAACAAGACGTGCTCATTTATCAGTGCTTCGGCTGACCTGCGGTCGGGGTCGAAGTTTTGAAAATGCACATTTTCAATTTTAATATAGGGTGAATATGCCAATGAATGGACAACTGACTACCAATGAATGGACGATTTTCAACATATTTCTATTTCTTATGAATGTATGATGCACAACATGCAACAAAATACACATTTTTATGTTCTTTGAACATTCAAAACAATATTTACAGTATTATTTTGTAAAATCAAAGCAAAGTATTAAGGCATTCCAAAACTGGTACTGAAAACGTCCCATTTGATTTAACCCGCCTATTCATTGGGGTTTAGCGGATTTTTTTACAAACGTATGAAGACGAGGTTAATAATTAAATAAAATCAAAGGTTGAACTACACGGTCATAAAGAGCAGAGTCTAACGAGTCTAATGGTGGTATCATAATTAAATTTTCATAAAAAAATTCAAAAGTTACAATCGATCAAAGTGTGAAAAATGCTTACCCGTCCATTCATTGGCATATTGACCCTATTTAAGGAACAAGATATTGTTACAATATATGTATAGAAACTACTCGAACCTAACGATGCTAGAACTACCCTCTGCCGCCTTCTTTCCTGGCAGTGTTAAAATGGGAATATTCCCGGAAGCATCAGCCTTTCGTCAGGGAACTGCAATACGAATTTAGCCAAAATTGTAGGCACCCGGGTCGAAGGCATCTAGTTCAAGTTTGAAGTAAGTAAGATAATTGAAAACTTTTTTAACAATGATATATTGCATTATGAATTGATTATATTTTTGTATGGTGTCATCTAACATAACGGGAACCTATATTAACAACAAATAACATGAAGAATATTGTCATTATCTACAACACAGCTTCGTTTTATGTTTGATTGATTTCCACTTCACCTAAGTAAAGATACTTCTGCATCCGACATCTCCAGAATTTCATCATTTTTACTTGAGAGTCCCTCTGAATAAATCTGCCGATCATCCGAAATAAGTAGCCCAGGATAAGATCCTCAACGTACGCGAATTATGAATTAAATAGGAAATTATATTTTCATCAATTTTCACTCTCAGTCTGATGACACGCATAGAATATATGCAATTTAACTATAATGAAAATAGTAATTGTAAACGTAGTTATAATTTCTTCTTGTTAAAGTAGTAAGACTTTATAATGTTCCGTGTCCATATGAAAAAAATCTAGAAGACCCTTTTGGCGAAATTCATGAAAGAACGTCCCAAAAGTGGGTTCAGTACTCCCAGAACTGTGATTTTGTTGATAAATGCATGAAGGTGAAAGAGAAAACATTTTGAAGATTCAAAATTTAAGACTTTTCGCGACGAAAATTTGGAAGTTAATTATGAGCGACTTATCATGGTTTTTCCAAATACATTAACAAGTGATGAAAAAGGTTTGTTGTTGTAATGATAACAAGTTTTTTACGCTTTTATGTTTCCATTTCTATTTCCATTTTTTTTATGTCAGATTTATCATATCAGACGATATGTCTGAAAAAACAAATTTGTATACCCAAAATAAAAGCAAATGAAAGAAGCTTTTAAGAGGAGGTCAGAAATTTGTTTACAAAGTATAAACAAATATTTAAAATATCAGTAGCCAATCTTTCGAAAATTCGACCTATTTTGAACCGATTTAAACCTTTGCTTTCAATGTGTACGTTGATCTACTTCTTTATGCTGTTTTATGAAAAATAGGATGATGCTCCTTCTGCTCCAGATAGCTGGGAAAATCGACAAACTATTAGTATTCTTTTTTGCCGTACATATATTTATATACTCCTGTGGTCGATATTCAAAAAACACTAAAAAATTAAGTAGTGTTCGAAGTTCGTAAAGGTGTCGTGCATGTATAACGCTCTTTAAGGTGGAAACTGCATTTACTTTATGCTTTAATCCAGTGCACAGTATCGTTTAGCGAGGGCGAAACAATCACTTTCCCTCGGAAATAACAATCTTCATTTTCAAAACAGAGAACGGAAATACATGTGCCGTTATAATCTCAGTTAGAGCAATTAAATTACAATTACCAAGAATATATACTATATTTTTTTGCGAGGAATAATCTATACTAACCGCTGTTGCACACATAAAATAAATGGACAAAAATAATTATGTGATCTTCACAGACTCAAAAACTGTAGTAACAACCGACAATCAACTGACCTTGATTTCAGTGCACCACAAAGATGCAAAAATAACTTTAATAAAAGCTCTCGATAACGCATGAGATAAGGATGGAAATATGATAAAATTTAATATGTAATAAGTAGCCTCGACTTTTTAAAAAATTTATTCTAAACCAAAAGTTCGCGCTAAAGTTAAAGTAAAATTTTTATGTATTTATGCCTAAATTAACCACAGTAATCTGATAGCGTTCCGAACTTTGTAATCGATTATTAAAACCTTAAATCATCTGTAAAATCTCACACGATGCATGAGATCTCCCAGACCCCATTATCAATGTCTATGTCAATATCAATGTCTCCTAAAATTTTTTTTTTTTTATATTATCTTATGTTATTTTTTTTCAATGTTGTTCATGATTCAAATATCAATTTCAGAGATTAAAGTTTGCAAAAAAGTAACAATATGGTTTCTCGTAAACAAGTTAGTTTCAAATTTTTTATTTTTAATATTTTTTAATAAAAATTTAGGGTAGTGCTCTTGAGATATGGTGTTTTAAGAAAAACGTAAAATTATATTGAAGTAATTTAAAAAAGGTATTCATTTTACATTGTAAAATATGACTTATTGTAACAAGAAAACAAGAATAAATAATACTGCAAGCACATATGGTTGATCAATTTGATAGAAAACTGGTTTTAACAACAACACATCGATATTGTTAGATACAAAATAGTATAATTTCGCACTGAACTTGTATAATGATAGCACGAGCACGAGCACGAAAGTCTAAGGTATAAAGGAATGAAAATGTTTGTTTTGTCATCTTTTTATTGTTTATATGATAAACAGTTTACTTGTCATGGCAACTTTGATCTTGATTCTTAATTATTATACATCTACACGCAAAAGGCTACCTTCAGCAATTTTACCATCACCGTAAGGTGCTAATTAGCACTAAACTATAATTATTGTCAAAATTGGTAAAATGCTACATACGGTCAGCAACAAAAATATTAATATTTAAAATAAAAAGTAGGTTGAAGACGGACGGAGGGGATTATGGACTCCAATTTTAAGCGCTTTAGTCAGTTGCTGCGATAGAACTGAGTATTGATAAGTGGACAAACATACGAGTAATTCTACAGCACTTTTAACTTTTCAATGTTCAAAATCATCAAAAACTCATTTAGAGACACACTATTGGGACACATTTTTTTGGTTTTTACAGCACTTCAAGAGTAGGAAACAGTTGGCGTAACTCGTTTTTTAATAAAGTTCTATAAAGTTGAATAAAATCAAAATTGAAACTAAACAATAGCCTAATGGTAGATATAGGTGTACTTATATTATATATCTTACAGTTTTTATATTTAAAGATAAGGTACTTGTTACGAGAAATACAGTTTTTTTACTCATTATCTATTATCGGTAATAAAAAAATTGTAGAATTATATTTTTTCAATTTTTATTATGGGAGTCCGAAGACAGCAGTCGAAAAGGTATTAATCTGTGTTTATTTTCAACCTAGAAAAATGCTTATTTATTTCTTAGAATGTTTGTCTCTTATTATAAACTTAACATTGTCAAATAATAAAAATTAAAAAAATGTCAACATTTTTTATTATTGTAATGTCGATTTCACGGTGTAGAATAACCAATGACAAGTTAAACACGTAATAGGAGATTTATAAGTACTTTAAAGAAGAGATTACATCGTAGTTTTAAGAGTGCCTAAACGCCCTTTAAGTGTCCCACTCAAAAATGGTGCATCTTATTTTTTGGGCTTTTAATGTAGAATTATTCTATGAAACTAAGAATTCAAGAAATGAAAAGTTATTTTCTCCATATTGAAAAAAGTAATAAATTCCCAAATTTGGAATAATCGGCGGACGCTTACATTTTAAGCTGCACAATTTTTTAGAAGATAAGCACACTCTAGGCATGTTGTTTATTGAAACTCCAAGAATATACGAAGATTCTCTGAAATTTTCATAGTGATTGGATAATAGTTACTTTTTTTTTAATGATATCAAAATGAAATTGTTGTATTGTACGTTGTGAAATTCAGTAAAAATCGTACTTTACATTCGTTTTTCTTCTTTCCAGTGGTTTATAATCTTAAAAAACATATAAGGGCTAACATTTTAATTTAGTGTAGAAAAAGATCTTGATCGTTTCGTTCGATATTCATTTGTTTGCAAGATACAAAGTCGCGTACTATAAAAGTTAAAGATTCTATAGAATTACTTATATAAATTAATTACAATAAGAATGTACTATAAGCTCTATTTTTGGCGGAAACATTCGAGAAAATAGTCTGGGGTTCGTCGGATCCGTGTCACGTTTAAGGGTTACTTTTGATTTGTTGAATTTTTTTTAGCTCTATCGTTACTGTTCCACAGGTGCATCTTTGTTTGGTAAGTATCTGTCCTCAGCCAACTACTAATAACGCTGTAAGGAAACAAGGCAATGGATAACCTTAGTAGAAGACAGGATGATTTAAATTTTAATTTGTGGCATAAAGCAAATGCCTCAATATTAAAGAAAGAGCTAAAATAACACAAATGTCGTATTTTTAAACTAGAGGGCGGAGGAAAAAGGCGTAAGCAGGGTTAAGTATAAAGAAAGCATTTCCTTTTTCGCATTATGCTGAAGCTTTCGTTGGATCGTTGGTTCCGTTTTTGCTTTGTACACGCCTTAGAGTGCGCCCGCGCACATAATCCCTTATACACGTAAAAATACACACTTATACACAGACACAAGTATGCTTATATATAAACCCATAGCCCAAGAATCTCCTCGTACGCGATTGTCCGCTCATACGTTTAGCTTCACCACTACTTTGAATAACACTCGAAACCCCCGAGGGCTTTACACGGAACCTAGAGGCGCACGAAGACGAAACGAAGGTACGACCCGGGAAAAGAGGAAGTTCCTCGAGTTTCCTTTCAATTTCACTTCGTGGACATTCCACTTCCCATTTTCCCCCGTGTACCGTCTCCTTTTCGCGAGCTTTCAAAGGCTGCGTGTTATACGAAATATGTGAACTCGTTGAAATAGCCGTGTCGCTCTCGTAAGTTCGAGTCGCGTGAGCTTTCGCGTCAACACGTGGTACCGTTCCATTGTGTGAGGAAAACGGACATTGGCAGATGGAAAGTTTAAAGTTCCATTCTACTTGAATGCTCGGTACTCAATGCATAAGTTGCAATGTTATGGCGATCGTTCGATATAAAAGATGTATGCTGCCGACCCCAATCGTAACAGTATAAAAAAAGAAAAAATTGTTAATTTAATTGAAAAAGTAGTAAATTCTACGAAAATGTTAAGTAATGTATGACTCTGAGCTCTTTTTAGATGTTCTAACTATTTCCGGTTTGTTACTTAATAATAAGTAGACATGTAGGCGACTATATAATACGTCATAGTTAGTGTCACTAAGTGATTCATTTGAAATTTGTATTTGTACTCTTTAACCTTCTTGCGTAAGCGTTTTACCCGACTTTCTGTTACCGTATCCAGGTTTGTTATTTTACATATTTGCAAAATTGCAAACATTACTTTTAATGTTTTTGGGCTCGCTGATTACGAATCTGATGTCAGTTTTGTGAAATTCAAAATGTCGGATACAATATGGAGGCTAAAATAAACGAATTGACTTATTTTTATGAAACTTGGTACATGGAGGTTTTTGGGGTCGCTGATTACGAATCTGATGTCAGAAATCAGAAATTCAAAATGGCGGTTCAGATATGGCGACTAAAAATATAAAATATTAGCCTATTTTTATGAAACTTCCTATACAGGGTTATTCGAGGTCGTTGATCAAGAATCTAATGTCAGTTTTCTGACATTCAAAATATTGGATTCAATATGGCAGCTTCGAATGCTACATTCAAAAGTAATTTTTCTCATTTATAAATATTTTTAATTTATGATGAACGCGTTTTTTAGGATTGGTGGCTATGGATAATGTGTATTACCGTTTTTGTTCCTATTTTTCTGTATTTCTGACAAGGTCAGAAAGTGGTTCGAAAGGAAACTCACTATTACTGCAAAGATTGTAATGTTGGTTTATGCATAGATCCATGCTTTGAAATCTACCACACCAAAGAAGATTTTTAATGTTTAAAATGAATGTTATTATGTATGTTAATATGTAAGAATAAAGTTTTATCGAATCCGCCATTTTGAATTTCAAAAAACAGATATAAAATTCCTGAACAGAGACCTCGAAAACCTATGTATAGCAAGTTTCACGAAAAAAGTATTTTTGGTGACCATATTGGATCCCGCCATTTTGAATTTATGATTTTTGACATCAGATTCGTAATCAGAGATCCCAAAAAAACCCAAGTAGAGAGTTTGAGCCTCATTTGAACAAGTTTTCAACTTTGATAAAAAACACATATTTTCGATGATATTTAGACATTTTTTAATGATGTTTTCGAAAAGAAAAAAAGAAAAATCATAATTTAGACCAAGTCTATCTTGAAGAGGAAGTCTTTTGAGACGTAATATACCGTTGAAAAATTCCCCAGTCAAAAAATAAAGCCAAAATTGTCAGGACGTATATTACGTCTTTCCGACTACGGTAAAAACCTCGCGTGGACGTATATATACGGCTTAGTGCGCAGGAGGGTTAAAACCGTTGTTTAAATTTAGTTTATTATCAGTTAACTAACGAAAATTCTTGTCGCTATTATTTAATGTTATAAACAAACAAAAACATGATGAAATTCTCAAAAATAGTATGAACTATTTAGTTTTGCCAAATGGCATAGATTTTAAACCTACTCCAATTTTTGAACCTATTATGTCCAGTGTCCATTTTGTAACTTTTCATATTTTATTTACCTCCTTGACCTTCAATTTGGGCAAAAATAGGTCCAATTCAATATATTTTGTCGCACATATTTAATTCTGCCTGAAAAAATCTTATTAGAATTGACAATACTTGTGGAACAACAACATTTTTTTCTTGCTGTAAATAGATATTAAAAAATGCCTAGAATCGAATTTTTTACTTCTCCGACTCTCAGTAACTCAAAAACTAGAGCTAATTAACTATTTCGGCAGTAAATTTGGATTTTGGATCAAAAATCCTATCAGAATCTACTCTTACTTACAGGACAACCGAAGTAGGTTGTGTTGTGTAATTGATAAACACTCAACAAACTGAATATGTCCATTAAACGTAATTTCAAATATCTTTGCAAATAATGACAGCCAATTTTGCATTCCTGCTGTTTGTTCTTTGAAAATTGTATATTTACTGCTTTCAGTATTATTATTGAACATGTATTTGCTTGTACTTATTGAAGTCGTATATAATCATGCACCAGCAATAGACAAATGATAATGCAAACATAAATGTTATGAAACAGTTGAATATTTGATCCCGCTTGTATTAATTGTAAAATGTCTACAAATTGATGACATTATTGCCGTTTATTAGAACTAAAAACAAAACATTTCCTGGTCTAGGAAAGCCGGACATAGAATGTATAAAAATCGTATTACACTTCATAATGCTAAATAATATTCAAGACAATTGTACACAAAATGTTGGATACAGGCTCATTTAGAAATGTACGTCTGAGCAGCATTGACTTGATCCTCAAACTTGAACAGAATTGCACTGAAAATAATGAGAGCAATTGTACAAACTTACGATATTTTTTTGTTATAAAATGTTTACTAATATTATGCGGACATATGCATGTACATGAGAAACTAAAGATCTTATCTAAGTACCAGCCAAGAAACTAAATTGATTCATGTCTACTAGAAACTTTATGCATAAAATGTAATAATTAAGTGGTGATTTTTTTCCAAAAAAATTATGATGTACTTGTGAGGACCCGTATGAAATAAAGCCAAAAATTAAGTAAAACCAGAACGGATGTGGTAAAAAATGAAAGTTTATTAATTTTCGACGCCTTGAACGGCAACTCATTAAATTAAAAGATAACACTTTTTACATACATCATTAGCATCTTTAGAGTACGCATTTCATCATATTTTGAATAGGCAATCTGATCGCATTTAATGCAGCTTACGGAGTTGTCGACGGTCAATTTACTTGACCAGAGCTCCGAACGAACGACGCAGAAGTCCTGGTCCTAGTCAGATCCTTTACAGAATACCAGTCGAAGCATTAAAATCAATTTCCTGTGAATCACGAGATTTTTCGATTTATTCTGAAGTTGAAATGTAAGAAAAAAATGAAAATTACATCAAAACACTACTAATAGTTGAAATAATTATGTTTACATCAAGAAAAATTGTTCATTAAATGATAAAATAAAAGAGGTAAACTTAGCAGACCCAATTATTGAAACGTCACGACAAAAATGTTAGGAAATATTATGGTAACATTCGGTGCTGAATCGCAAAATTTAAAACATTTTCTATGCAAATATGCATGACACACGCATTTTTCTTTGTAGTCTTTTGACCAAAAGAATGTAACAAACATTTTCGTGTCGATTATGTGTATGAAATCAATAATTTCATTTCTGTACAAAGTTACACGGAGGTGTCTTAACTGAACAATGCTGACAACCAATCCAGTTACCCGATTATTTTCACGCGTGAAAGTAAAAATAATATGCAAACATGATTATATAAAAAAGCTGGCAATGTTTATCGTGTAAGTAATTCTAGGATGTAATTCTATGTCTTCCGTTTCTAATTCATCGTTTATGTTACACATATTTTCTAGTTAATGTTTAATGTGAAATTCGATAATGCATATACGGAGTTTTACTTACTCAAGCTCTAAAAATCAATTGAAACTAACGGATGAAGTGATAAAGTATGTGACCTTCAGTCGCCCAGTTTAACATTCTCTGGAAAACAAACTTCTGAGACATAATCTGATAGAAATACCTATTTAACTATATTCGTTATTATTAAAAAGCGAACAATTTATATTACTCTAATAATCAATGTGAAATTTGTCACTTCCAAAAATATATTTGTTTAAACAACCATGCTAGAAAATACAAGTAGTTTAATTTGTCTACTGGATGGCTTACAATATTTCTCAAAGTCCAAAAAACTAAATTTATAAATGTAACTAATATATAATATAAAAGAAATTAAGTTTTGAAACTAGTTCAATATTAATGTGTTCGTGAAGTGTATTTATATCTACAGGAGGAATATTATAATTGGCAACTTCTAGCCTAGTGTCTAGAAAGGAATTTTCTCTATAACGAATGCCAAATAAACTAAGAAGTGTCAAGTTTCTGCATTTGCCGTCTTCTGATTTTTTTATATTTGGCGATGATTTTGAATCTACCGTACTGAATTTCCAAATTTTAAAACCTGGCTTGGCAATCAGAGATTCCACAAACACGAAATCACTGAACTTTTATTCGTTTATTGAGAAGAAACTTTCAAAGGGTTACGAAAAATGTTCAAAAATGAACATATCAAAAATTAATTGAACCGTATAGAGTAATCTCGAAATAAAGTCATGAAAAGTCCTGAATTATACTGTAAAATTTCCGAGAGGAACTTTTTAAAAAATATTTATTTACGTGTAACTTGATGAAAAACTGATAAATTATTGATTAAATAAAAATTTGTTTGGTTTTATACTCATCAAAACTTGGGTCTAAATAGTCTCAATAATCAAATTCCACTCTTTATTATAACTCAATTTCTTAAGTTACTATCTAGATGGCAAGATTAAAAATATATAATATACGTAAGCCCGCTTTAATCAGTAACAATAAACTGCTTAGATTTGTCTAATGAAAAAGTCAAAATATTTACATAAAAATGCATATTTTTATAGCATTAAATTATGATTTAAAAATACATATTATAAATTTTAAAATTCCTCTTTTAAGATTTATATTTAAAAACTGTAGTTAGATTTGCGGTATTTTAAGGTTAACAGACGTCGTAAACCATATTTTCTGTATGCCTCAGACGCGATTATAACACCCCCTCATTTTCATCGCTAACTCAGAAGATTAACTTAGAGTAGGGTGATCACTGATATGGACGCAGGGGAACTTGTCAGACCAGTTTATGCTTTCGCTTCTAAATAGATTAGCTGATTTAAATATTAATTATGATTGCGGGTGATCTTTTTAATTTTCTTCACTAAAAATATCTTTTAACTCATACTTTTGCTTATTTTGTTATCGTCAACAAATTGAAATGGTTGTTGATTTACACAAAATGAAAGGAAACTGAAAGAAATAAACAAGAAGTACTTCGAATGGTATTTAAAACGATTTATGCCACGTTTGACAACAATATTACATTACTAACGTAAATTTGAAAATACATGATATTAATTTGAAATTGGAAATCAGGAAACTGGAAATTTACAATTAGCAAATATTTATGTTGTCGATATTTTAATCATATAGGAGGACAAATAAATCCTGAACTAACGGGACAGAAATTATAATAAAGTTTATAACTAACTTTATCTTATGTATTTCACAAATTCAGAATTGTTAATATAAAATTGCGCATAGTAATACTTCTAAAGTTCCATTTTAGTGTTTAATTACTTTTGTCATTACTGTAATACAGCACAGTTAAAAATTACGTTATATTTCTGCAAATGCAAATAAAAGCGAACATGCTATATAAATTAAATGGAACATATACATATCTACTTTGATACTGCTTCCAGATGGGATAATATTTCAATTTAACTCATATCGAATTAAATTAAAAAAATATAATGATTAAATAATTGGATCCTAGAAATATTATAATTAAAGACATGATTTAAATGTAAATATAATTTTACAAATTGTCTTTTATATTGAAATTCATAGCAGTTTACATTTTGGAATCGTCATTTTAATCTTTATATTCTCGAATGTCAAAGTGAATATACAATTGGGAATATTGTCGAGAACTAACAACCGACAAATAAATAAACAAATGGAGAATGAGAAACACGAAAAGAACGACTTTTTGAAGCTTTATTGTATCTTATTTAATCATTTTTTCCCTAATTAACAAAGCGAATACATAATTAGCGATTACCATTGACGAGCCGAAGCTTAAGCAAAAAAAAAATAACGAAATCAATAAATCGACTCCGGAATGGGAGGCACAAAGAGAAAGACAATTACTCCAAATTATGACAAAAATAATACAAAAAGTAAATGAAAGTCCTGGATGAAATTAAAAAAAACGTCAGTGGACAATTAATAAAAAAAGCGCTTGGAAAACCCGAACAAAAATGAATTCTGAGAAGTACATAGCTGGTGGAAACTGCGAATAGGTGGACGAGATAAAATGAAGAAAATAAGTGATAACGCGTTAAACAGAAACACAGAGACTAAGCAAAAGAGTAAATGAGAAACAACGTGGAATGTGGAAACTGTATGGCAACAGGGATGTAATTGTTGCATACATGTTGGGAGTGGACGAGGATGTAATTGTGTAGGGTTTACCCCAAATGTTTCTGCGGCAGATTTAACGGAAAATGATGACAATGTAGGTCCACACATCTTTAAATCACAAATAGGACCGGGGTGTTAAGTGCGCGAGTAAAAGGCATGCCGCTCTTAAAACTTTTCCGACGGAAAGTGTACACGTGATTGCGCAACCTACTTTCACCTACTCAAATGGTACGTGTATTCGTGAAGTAACAACGGGCTTTTATTTTCCAGTGCACACGATTCCCAAAGGAACGCGAAAGGCTCAGGCATCATTTCGAGTAATGTTTTCGTCAAACATCCGTTTACAATGCATAACGTGATATCCATTATCGAAAAGACTCCAGGGTAATGTTGCAGTACAGCAACTGCACGTCCCATTTTTCGAATAACCAAGAAGTGTCTTATTCACTTTTCATATTTAGTAGATGTCGAAAGTGCATGCGCTAAAAATAATATTTTTTGTAGTTTTAACTTATTTATTCCCACTTTCCGGTTTCTTGCTCATCATCCGCGATTATCAACGGAACTTGCTTTGTTTAGTAGCAGATATTGGTGATTTGAACTAAAGTGTTAATTTTGAAGATCGATTTTGTACAGAGTATTTTTTTGTCATTATACAAAGCTTGTTCGACTATTTGTGATATACGAAATATTTATGCGATTAGTTTTTCTTAACTTATTTTTTGTTCACAAAATTAAAGTTGATTATCACCTCCAGGGCAAGGATTTCAACATATGCTGAACAACACATGGCATCAACAATAGTTTAAATTATAGACGCTAGAGGGATAATTTTTTATATTAAATCAAATATTAGGTGATTCTAAAATCTTACTTACAAATACCAGTTCATTTATTGTGCTGAACGTTAACTGATATCCCAGTTACGTAGTATCATTTATTTATTTACTTATCACATTTAGTAAGATGACCGAACACTGTAAAATCTCGTATCTTCTAAATATCTTATTTGAAGACATTAGACATTTCAAAAATGTCTTTTCAGAATAAATGTATTCGTGGTAAAGTATCTCAAAATTATTTGCATCTATCGATCGTAAATAAGTCATTTTTGTATCTTATAATCTGAGACACATGATGAAAATGGTAAAAGTGTGTTCATTTATTTCATTTTAGCTAATTTAAGGCATTTATGTGTTGAGACACTTGAAAATCGAAGAAACATTGCCATTTCGAGTGTCTTCGTGAATATTCGGCAACTGTCGACTCGAAGCGATCTCTTGATAAAAGCAACATAACCTATTCCTCCAATTTGGTTCATTATTGTGGTATCTAATCACATGGTTAATTAAGACTTCAAAGCAATTAGCCCGAAAATTGCAAACATAACACGAATGTTCATCCATTTTCACGAAAATATTAAACACTTTTAGGTTCTGTATCAACAATGGAGAAGTACATTCAGATTGCGATTAAAGACACTTCTAGCGTCTCAAAATAAGTAATTTATAACGATTTTCTATAAGACACCCAAAAACGTCAACCCATATCGTCAATTATTTTGAAACTACGTTTTCCGACGTAAATTGGTATCGTAAATAAGAACATCGTAATGAAACTTGGCGCCAAGGTCATTTTCAAGGTCAAAACTAATAAAAACGTGCTATTTCTGAGATTTTTTTTTACTTTTTTTTTTTAAAAGTGAGGACGAAAGTGTTTAAAAATAAGACACCCGATTTTTCACTGAGCTACAAGGATATTAACATTTGTTTACTTAAATATTAAGTAGTGAATAGGACGATATTTGATTGATTTACATAATTTAAGATTTAAGTGACTCTTCCCACCATTTTCAAATCGCCATTCTGAATGTTTAAATTCTGAACATAAATTCCTTATCAGGGACCTAAAAACATGAGGATACTGAAAATTGCAAAATTCAATGAGTATCTTATATTTTGTGTCCGCCATACTTGATTCGCCATCTTGGACTTAAAACTAACATTGGACTCGTAATGAGCTACCGTAAAAAACACCAAGAAATTGGATTTGTTACCGCAGAATCACTTTCGTCATATATGTCACGTGGGGAAATAATAAATTATACAATACTAACTGAGTACAATTGATTTTCATTTTGACAGAAAAACCTAAAGTTTTTAGCTCAGTACTTCATATACGGGGAAAAAAAATATGTAAGTAAACTTTTGGTTCGATAGTAACAGTAAGTATTTTATAACAACCCCTTTCTTAGTTGTAGCGTTGATTACTTTATTGAAGAATTTTTTTTCTTTTAGAAAGGAAAAAAGAAAAGGGATACATTTTTATTTTCATTCTAGGTTATCAATTATACTTCTCATGAAATTCTTAATATTAAAAAAGCACCATCCCATCGATGCTAAATGTGCATATCATCGATATTTTAATTAATATAAATAATCGTTGAAAATGTTCTTTATGCAGAAAAAATTTACATTCAATTATAAAAAAAAATAACAGACATTATTTCGAAATATTTCATGAATTTAGAGAATTAAAATAAGTTAAAACGTATTAAAACGTAAGAAAGAATTTCTCGCAAGTAGGTAATTAAATCGACAATTACTTTTTTCAGTATTTAATCATACTTCTCTTCGTGCTCAATATTGTTCGTAAAAAATGCAGCAGATCTATTACAGCTGTTGAAGCATTTCAAAGACTAGGATTTTGCTATCGAAAATGGACAATGATTAATTATTGGAAAGCTTAGTTTTAATTATTTTTATTACTCAGAATACATTATGTAAAATTAACATTTAAAATAATATATTATTAATAGTTATTTTTAGAATTTCATTACGAAAGATCAGATTTTAACGAATTTTTTTATTAGCATTGCACTCGAGAAGTTATTTTTACGAGTACCACCTCGATATAATATAATCAAGAGCTCCGGACTTTTATTATCTCATTTAAACGTCGTAATAAAATTCGAATATTAAACGAAAATTCATCGAGTTAAATATCGAAAATTTCTCCCATTACTTTTTCATTAATAAACGACAGAATCTGCCTTTTTCCAAAGTAATCCGCGAGTCGCGCATTTATTGATTTCTTCCGTACTTTATAACTCTCATTAGACGTTTTAATCAAATCTCCATCAGTTAATTAATCCGATACGTATATCTCTACGACGTAGGAAAACAACGTATAAACCAATTTCGAGATTAAAGCAGCTTTTAGGCTAAATCGTCTTCCGTGATCCTTGGCCATGTCGACGTTAAGCCGTAATCGCCGTCTTACATACACGTCTACAGGCCAAACTGTAGGCTTCATTGAGGGTTCAAATATAGTTATTATTTTTATTATAAAGCCATAATTATATTGATTCAGATTAATCTGTTCATGAAACTTTCCGAAAAAAATGTTAGAAAAAATTATGGTGTGGAGTGTTAATTTTGTATATGATATCTTCAAAACATTTAAACTTTAGCACGTCAACTTGCGATACCTTGAAAGTAAAAAACAATGTTAAACATCGCAATTTATGTGAGTATTGCATATATATCCAATATCTGTTAACATTTATGGTTATGAACTAATTAGGAAGTGAAGATGAAAGCCAATTTCATAGTTTCTTGAGTGCGATACTTAAGTTTACGCAAAACACCACTTTTAACGAAGCATGCTGCGATGCACGTAGCATAAGTAGTTGAGATTATAAGGAAGTCAAAAATCCATGAAACAAGGCTATAATAGGCACTACTCTTCTATTCTTTTTTAATTTATGTATGCAGTCACCTATTTTTTAATTATTTCTTTGCACGTGATGAATTTAGCTTTGTAATGCCTCCTTTCTATTGTGAACTTTTGTAACTAAATGTTAGCTTCTAACCCAAATCGGTACTTATGGTTTATGACATACATGTAATACATGTAATGAACAAAAAAGATGCGTGTTATCCAAAATTAAGCAAATCGCACGTTAGTGAAAAGTTAGTTTCTAAACAAGATTTTAATCATGAACATTTCCTTAACCCTTTTCGTCCTGAAAGTCTGGAATTTAGACACAATTTTCAACGCTGTATCTTTTGATCCAAATGGCGTTAGAAAAAATTTAAATTAGTCAAAATCGATAGATACGTCCTCTTTTTAATGTCGTAATCAAAATCAGCCGGCGACTTCAAAGAAAAATGTTATGATCATTTTATTGAAAAAAAAAGCTGATTTCTTCGACGCTTCTTCGCCAGAATCGCTTTTCTTGCCGTTAAAAACATATGAAAAAGTAAATATTATCATTTGTGAATACCTAATCTCGTCATTATTCATTCATAACCTCAAATTACGTATATACAATGGGCTTTTATCGATTTTTTGTTTGATTTTTACTCAATTGTAGACTTTTCCGTATCATTACGTACGTGTGAAATCGAAAATTACTATATACGATTGTGACCTATCATTCATTGGTTTATTACATTAAAATAGAGTGCAGTACATATTGTGCGCATTGCTACCTGGTACTATGACATTCGTAGATTTAATAAACTTGAATATCGGAGTAAATATTTCGAGTCTCCAATGGCTAATTTCAAAGTTGTTTATTCCTGATGATAAATATAATGCATTACCTACGCATCACTAATTCCCAACGATATACATCACGTTGTTTAGCCCTCAATTCATATTTTGCCATTGGCCGACTCTTACCACGGGAAGGTAAACGCTATTCAGAGAGTCATCGTTTGTACTAGTTCTTAGTACTTTTTACATTTTGTTTGTATTTTTTTCATTTTTTAACAATTTTTTTATTTTTTTTCATTTTGATAACATTTTTTATATTGGATTTTTCTAAGATATGACAACGGTGAATCAAGTCAATAGTAATATGGTAAATCTTTCCAACTTTTTGAAATGATTTGAAGCGTATTTTGCAAAAATGTTTATTACATTCTGAAAAATAAGATGTTCATCTTTCACACTTGTCATCAGAACAATGTCGTTTAGACTCTTCATTTTTGATAATGTGGGTCTCCAAAAGCTTTTTAGATTTTCTTTGCATATAATCTGTGGTATCACTTACATCTTAAGTTTACTCTAATATTCGCGTTTATTAAGCCTACAAACGTCATAGTACCAGGTAGGAATTCGCACATAATTCTCGCCCTGTACTCAATTTTTAGGTTATAAAGCGATTATTGAGAAGTCACAATTATATCTGGTCATTTTCAATTTCATACGTAAGTAATACGGAAACGTCGAAAATTGAGTGAAAATTAGATAAAAAAGGTAAAAGACCATTGTGTATAACTAATTTGAGGTTATGAATGAATAATAATGAGATTAAGTATTCACAAATGATAATAATTACTTTTTCATCCCAATTCTGCATGATTTCAACCGTTACGTGGTTAAATAATCGATAATTGTGCGTGAAAATGCAAAATTATAACTTGCAGACACCATCTTGAAGCCGCCATTTTGTTTGTTTGAAAAAAGGTGACGAGACAAAAAAGGGCCGAGCAAAAAGACGCGATTAGTACGTTTTGTAATGGTCCGCATTACTCTTTTCAACACCAAGAGAAACATAAAAAAAATCAGTATTTTTTATTTCAACAAAAAGAACATAACATTTATCTTTGAAGTCGCTGGCTGATTCTGACTACGGCATTTGAAAGAAGAGGTCTAAATCTATCGATTGTGACTTAGTTGAATCATTTTTGAAGATGTTCGTAACAACATTTATACCGTTGAAAGTTCTGTGCAAGTTCCGGACTTTTGGAACAAAAAGGGTTAACTTTAACAAAAATAGCCCTATCTTAGAGTCAAAGTACTCGGTACACGTTATTTAAATCAAAATTTACTTTTGTTTCTGGGTAAAGAATAATTTTTAACAATAAAGAAGTTGTTTATAAATAAGTGAATTTCGGGAATGAAAAATAGTGTCTGCCATTGTTACATGAAATGCATTCTCCCCTTAGTAAGAAAGTAGAGTCAGGTGAGAATACTATGGGGTAAGAAAACCATTTGGTTTTATATTCAAACGAATGAACCGTATAACCGTTTTATATTCTTACCAGCATGAAAAATGCCTGAAGTAATTTAATAATTATGTTATGGAGGATCTTTGACCTGAAAATAATAATTCAAAGCTCGAGTAAGTGAACAATCTCAAATCAGAAACCTGTTGGTTATTTCCATCGCTTTAGACGAAAACATTGTCTATCTCAAATTTGATTTTGTTCAAAGTTTCTGCATTTAAGTTGCAACATTGCATAAAGATTTTCATTTGTTTTTCTAAAATGTTGAACCAATACACATCAAAGTATGGAGATACTTATCAAGTTGTTAAGAAATCAGTCAAAACTAAAGTACGAAACCAAACATTACGTATCTCATGTAAATGCAATTACCAAAATTTGAAACTCGGAAAGCACTGTTTTCATAGAAAATGAGGATCATTAAGATTTCAAGCACGTCGTGTGTTCTCAAATTTATTGCAGTACTATAACATTAACTTTCTACATCACGTCTTTTATCTTGAACAGCGTCCGTACGTTTGCACGAATCGACCTGCGCCGACCTTCTAATTTTTTTTACATCCGGATCATGTCTGAGGGGCTGCACCCTGTTTTCTACTTCTCATGAACTTTTACAACCTTTACTTCGTAACCTTGCTATACCTTCAATTACTCCTGTTACATCAGACGGTAAATGCGAACCCGTGTTCCACTACAAAGTTAGAGCTCATTAAATATAACTCTAGAAACTCGAACATAAATACAATACTCGTAATTTAGTGTCGATAATGAGATTACTCAAAGACCATTGAACTTCTTAATTGTGTGTATTTAAACGGAGATTGAAGATTTTCATTCCTGGATTCAATGACATTCAAAATGGATGTAAAAGTAGGTTATGACGTCCATTATTTTTCTTAATTATCCGTTGGATTTGATTGAATAATAAGGGATACAGATCAAAAAGTCGACAAATAAAAAAAATCCACCTTCAAAAATCATGACGCAAGAAAATCGAAAGAGCCGACAATCTTTATTTTTTTTAACTGCGCATCAAACTTTTTGAGGTTGTAGGTTTTTTGACCCTCAGTTGTTGATATCTTTATTTGTTGGCTATTCGACTAGCATAAAAAGCAGTGAAATCCTTGTTGATGAACATTTACTGTAATTTACGATAATCGCAATACAAAAAAAAAACGAAATGGAAGCAAGGGACATTCATCAAAAACTATTAAAAAACAATCTTTTAATCCGTGATTCTTCAGATTAATGACGAAATGTGACCAATGTTCTATCCTACGCTACGAACCACCAAAATTGTTAGTTTCAATTCTCGTTAATCTCGAAACCAGATGGCTACTAGCGTTTGAAGAGAATATAGGCAGATTGCCAGAGAGCTTGTAACACACTTATATTTCCTGTTTCATATATGTAAACACCAGCGAAGACACCAATTATCAGAGTTTGAATTAGCTGACTTTTACCTTCAACTTCGATGTTGTTTCTCACAGTTTATTTACTATTGTTTTGTTTCATTAAAATTTATTAAAAGTTTGGCTGTGATTGCCATTGCTATGTCCAAGTAGCATACAGACCTAATATGATGCCATGAGATTCTGTAGGCATCTTCATAAAAGTAATCCCAATTTCGAAATCTTTGATATGGTAGACTGTGAAGAATTCACACCAAATACCGCAATTAAAATTAAATGTGGTTATAGTTAAATCTAGCAGTAATAGTCAGTGTACAATATTTCTTTTGTGGGTATATCTTTTCAGAAACTCTGACCTGGTTTTCGGTGTTAAACATTAAGTGAAAGTATTGTAAAGATGTAATACTTTCAGATAATTCCATGAACATTTAGAATTCCTTGAACTTTTAAAAGCTTTTATTATACGCACTTTTTGCACTGGTAAATTTGGAAGTAGGTCAACCAATTTTTGAAAATTTAAATTGCATGTAGTAACTCAACTTCTTCAAAAGTCGTAAGATTACCCAGGGAATTTCGACGTTGTACTTTTACAATTTTAATAAAATTTAAAAATTTTATGTAAACATTGTTGATTCATTTTTAGTTTTAATAGAGCTATTACGGTGGCCAAGTAAGTAATAAAAGAATTTAAAGCAATAAAAAATGATTTTTTATCTCTTTCGCTCATGTGAAATATTTCGCTGCTAATAGCTCCACAATTGAACCAAATTAAATTAAAAGTTTTATGGTTAACTCATGATGTCATTTTTGTTGAATTTCTTTATGAAAATTCAACTTTAATGTATATTTTATAATATATAAATTCTCGTTCAATATATTTGAAGTCAAAATTAATTAGATAGTTTCTAACCAAATATTGAAAAATTATTGACAGAAATTTACCCTATTCAATAATTATTCATACGTGACTAGCTACATACTAAATATAAAAAATAAGAAATTTGTCATTCCATACGAATTGCATAAAAGTATGGAAAGCTCGAAAGTAACGCTAAACATTCTATAATCTCCCTGAATCAACAACATATGTGGTTTAAAAAATAATTCATTATATTATGATCTAGAGAAAAGAACATAGTCGAATGCCTATAAACATTAAAAATTATAATAATAAAATTCTCCACACAACCATGCTTCAATTTCCTTGTACGTCATGAAGTTTAACTAAAGTGATAATGCATTCAGTTTTCGATTTCTTACGGTACCAAAAAAATCTCATATTTTATTTATTTTAATTAAATGACTACCTTTCCAACTTGTTCTTCAAGCTTGTAAACCATAACCACGTAATGTGTACTATAATGGGTATAATGAATGCGATGTAATATAAGTTAGGAACTTCATGTATAGTGGCAATTTTGGGTCATGTACCTTGTATTAAAGTTAGTGTCACATCGATTGTATATTAAGTAACTTAAGTTCTGTACATTAGCACTCAGGAATTCGTGTGTATTAAAATTGAAAATATCACTATGAAATGTGCTGAACAATAAATCGTTTCCTTGATGTTTTATAATCACACTTGATTTTTTTTACTGCTCAAACATAATGAATATATCAAACTTAGTTATACCTCCCCCCTCCCCCTCCCCCATCATCGCTTTTTTGGCCTGAAACGTCGACATTTTATGAAAAACTATAGTGGAATTTTTTGCCAAGGTGACCAAATTCAATGCTTCGACCTATGGTGTGGGTCGAATTAATAATGTTTGAATCTCAGGCGTAGAATTTTTGTTCTGTCATGGAAGCGTAAAATCCCATTTTACGCACTTGATACAAAAATAACTATTTTTAGTTTCATTATTACAAAAATTAACCTTTCCAGTTTTCAAAACTGTAATGAATTCTTTTCATACAAAAGATTAAATCTAACATTTTTTAAAAGTGCTATTTTAGCAAAGTTAGTTTAAAATTAAGTATCCACAAAATAAATTCAGTTTTGTTTAGTATAATTTTGAGTGTACATGCATATTGTAACGCTTCATGCTGATCTGATTAATTGAAACTAAAAAGTATTTATACAAATTACTCACCTACATAATTGACATAAAAAATAGAAAGGCAAATGATAATTAATGTTTACATCCTTAATTATTTTTCCCCCGAAAAGGAACGCTCGAAAACACACCACAAGAAAATCCCCCTGACCTTTAATAAAATGTGGGCTAAGTGGAAAGCTTTTCGTTTGCTCTATGCGCGGAAAAGCCTTGTTATTCTTCCCCGTTGCATTCAGCCCTCTTGTCTTCATATCCAGCACAAATTCCTGAACGTGTGCGTAACAAACAAATGAGTTTCGCCGCCGTGAGAATTTTTACATTAATTCTGGACGCCAAAAGTGTCGCGTCCTAAAAAAAGCTGCGAAAGGTAATAGGAAATTCTCCGATAATTAAGCTGGAGTTTTTCTCTTTGTTCGGCGCCATTAGTAATAGGAGTTATAACCGGAATTGACGGAAATGTCTTTATCTGAATTATCGAATGGAGTGGAATTTTCTCCTCTGCAGGCATTGTTTGCTCTTATTTTTGAAGTCCAAGCAATTATTCATTATAATTATCTTGCCTCTTAACCGTTATTTCTTAATAAATTCGAATACTCTTCAGGAACTTATTTTTATCTTAACAAATTATCTGGCTAATTACTTATGAGAGTCCTAAGTATGTATTATAAATAAAATATTTCATTTATTTGTTTATCTATAGTATCTTCATTCGTTGGTAAAGTTGAACATTACGAGTATAAACATTTTAAATGACTGTTTCAATACTGCGAAAAGTCTTTTAATTACTATTCTTTTCTGTTACTGTAACATCTAAAAACTTTGTCTTGGAGTTTTCATTTATTTTAGCTTAGAATCAACTCTTCTGTTCTAACAAAATTCATTTTTATTATTTACAATATTACTGTATGATTTTCAATACGGAATTTTGTCATTTATTAAAAAGATAATCGTGCAAGTTTATATTTATTCTAAAGTACACCCGATATCGGACCTACAACTTTATTCCACTTTATGAACATGATTTTTGGACCAAACGATCTTTAACACATTTATATGTAAATATCTCCATATTTACGTAATTTTCGATCTGTGTTCATGCCTTGAACGTTTATTTAACTTATAAGACAATTTTCTGTTCGAAAAACTATAAATTTGACTTAATTGGGGCAGTCTGATTTTGACTTCGAAACGACTCCTTGCGGTTTAGGTATCGAAAAACCGTTTCATATCGACAGCTTCTGTACAACTGAATAGGTCCATTTTTTATTACGTATATGAACTTCATTATTAGAATTTCGAGATAGGGGTTTAGAATCCAGAAATTAACAAAATAACAAAATATTTATAGTTATTGAGAGCCTTTCGTTTAAGATGTTTCGGTTTGAATTGTGTTTACAGAATTTAGATCAGGTACAATATTTTCGATGTAATCGAAAAATGTTTTAAATTTTGAAATCAAAATTTAGTTGAATGTATACCTTTTACATTTAGTAGCAAATACAACATTTATTAACTATGCCATTTTTGTTCTTATAATGGATATAAAATATATGATTTATCTTGTAATAATAGAGGAGAAGTTATACATATTAATATTTCGTTCAAGATTTGCATTTTATTCCATCGTAAATATCACGGAAACGCAGAAAATAGTATTATCGCATTTCACACATCGTCGCATTAACTTCTGAATTTATCATTCTGCAAGTTGTGGCTATTAGTCGATTTAATCGCTTACGCTGTAATTGTTTCTATGTAATGAATGGGAAATGTTACACCTTTCCTTAAAAATTATTCTACACTAATTATATTTATAAAGTTTTCGTATTAAAGCTTTTTAAACGTTAAATACAATAAGTTTCATCGTAATAAATAAAGTTGTTTAAGTAAGCGAAATATTACGACTAATTTAGAAATGTTACTAAAACAATATTTCAGCAAAAAGTTAGTTGAAATAAATAGCTTTTTTCTATTCATTTTGAACTTCCAGTGCATGTTCCAGCATTCTAGTATATAATGTTAGTCAATACCATTTAAAATTAATGCTATATTTTAATTAAATAAATATAGCAGGGAACCCGTAAACACCAATATAAAAAATTTTGGAAACGCAGTCATTCGAGTAATAGTGTATTAATTCGATATATGCATATTTATAAAAGATGAAAGCTTTAGTTTATTTACGATATTCAATTAAACTGGTAACGAATATTACGATTTGTTTTTTGTTTGTAATTTCAAAATTGATAAATGTAATTGGGAGAAATTTTCGAAGAGATATGTGTATACTATTCGAAATAGAAACATGATTACAGCTTCATACGAGATTTATTCTTTTTATTGAAATTTCATGTTTCAATTTAAAAGGACTTTTAATTCCTCAATATCGATACCATGTTCACTGTGCTATAATGTATAGATTTCGTCAATGATATGGCAAGAAAAATGAATCTCGGATTAATGAGGAAAATTACAGCGAAGTTAAAAACATAAAAAAAAGGAATAGCACTTACAAACGTAAAGATTCTACGGTTTCAAAATTTATAGCAATTCATCTCCGGGAGTAAATTTCGTGATTTAATTAAATTTTACTTTAGTTTAAACAATTATAATAAAATATTCTAATTTTTATATGCCACATGTAGATTACTATGACGATTAAATTATTTTATATAACGGCTACTCAAGCAAACCAGACTTTCGTAACCTCAAGTGGTGTGGAAACTATTTCAAGTTAAAACATTCTTTACTTTACGCTAGATGCTTTGAACAAGGGCCCCATATTTTAATTTTTATTTTTGTTTTTGAAGTACGATGTTGTTAAAACAAAATATTATATTGAACAAAACAATCCATTATAATTGTACTTCAAAGTTATTGTAATTACATTTATGATCCTTGAGCTAAAATGTCAAGTACGAATAAACAAACCCGTACATGCCGAAGAGAACAATTTGCGTATTACGTTTTAAATACCGATTTCTAATGAGTATGCTTGTGGTACGTGCTCGTTGAAAATCAATAATTTCGCCCTTGATACGTAATATACGATAACAAAGCAAACTATTTAAATTCTTCCTTATATGCAGTATTAACGAAGCATTTAAAATAGACAATGGATACAAAAATGAATAAATAACTACTGCCAACTTAATGAAGATTCCTTTTAGTACTTTAATCATATTCTCTGATAATACAATTATTTGTACAGTAATACACTGTAAAAATATTTTAAAGCCTGACAATACACAGTACACAAGTCAGCGTTTGATGAATTGACTTACTGAAAGTTGTGTTTTAGTTTCATGTTTTATCTTGATTGAAGGGTTTTTTTACAGTGTAATATAATAATTCTAAATATTATATTGCACCATAATCAAAATATATTATTATTAAGATATCAGAGGCGAAAATTTGGTTGATTGCCTGTTAAAAAATAATATTTAAACCTTGCTTAGAATTAATGCAAGGAATTATTACGAAGAATATTTTAATTCTAGAAGGCAAAGTTATCAAATTCCACCAATGTGAAGTTTGATACTCATTTGAAACATCTAAGTTCCTATATTTTTAGAACCCCCCATTTATTTCTCCGGAGAATTCTAGGTCGTGAATGGTAGTATTAAAATGACAATTAAAAAATTATTCGATTGTCCACTTCGTTACTATTTTTAAATTAATATACTCACCGAAATAATTTAATTTTCATTAAAAACGTATAAAAGCGGAGATATGGATTAAATATGTTTCGACATTTTTTCAGCAATTTTTATCAAAGTGTTATTAACGCTTTAATGCATTTTTCTCCAATATTTTAATCAATGACATAAATTACATGGAGGGTAATTCTTTAATCTGACTACAAGGAACTTTAAATTGGAATTAATATTGAGATTGACCTCGATTCGCCAACATGTGGTCCATCCATTTTGCAATCATTTCAGGTGTTTCATGTGCTCTACGGCTGTCTTTATAGAAACTCCATCAGTGAGAGAATAATACTTCATGCTGGTACCTACGTCAAGCTCCAGGTGAAATGCAATAGGCATATAATCCGACAATGATGAACCATCTTGAACCCATCAATTTTTGATTTTTTGCAGGAGCTAGATATTGCTGCAGATTGTGAGATCAAAAACGTCGGCTCTTAGAGCATTGCGAAAAATCGGTGTACTGCCAGTATTTTGGATATCCAGGTAACCAGATACTCTAGCAGCTCAAGTCCTTTTTCGTTTATGTCCATGCTCTCCCTCATCTGTTGGTAGGGGTTTGCGTCGCAGCTTTCCAGCACGGGGAGCCCTGTTCGCTTGTGATGTTCCACCAGATTTAATTCCGTAGGCGGGTTTGATGGCCCGTCGTGTGGGACGTATACTGAGGCAACTACTACTTTTCCAAACTTTTTTGAGCTGATGGTTATCACCATGATGTCTCAGATACTCAGATTCATCAAAGGAACTGCGTTGATTCCTCTGGTGAGAATACAAGTCCTGGGTCTGGCCGCTTCTGTTTTTGAAACAATGGGAATCCCTCAGCCTCTTGATAGTATTCTTGACAATCCAAGATCCTTGGATTAGTGCTATTCCTGTGTGCACCACAGCCATGCTCTTCTGCAAATAGGCAGAGGTATCCTTTCTGTGGTGAAAGTAAATGTAGGTAAACTGAAATTACCCCGGCGCCATTGGGTGATGTCCAGCTCCCCTATCCACCTTATTTGGCACTTACTTGCCGGTTACGCCGGTGACCTTGAATACCACCCGACTGCACCGGTAGTAAGGCCGATTATCAAGGACAACCAGCAGCATTCTAGGTCCGCTTTGGTACTCATTTACCGGAGCTATGGGTCATCGGTTAGCCTGCCAACATAACGTCTTCAACGAGGTGTTGTCCCCCCCCCCTCCCCCATCCCTAGCAAACGTAGAAGCACTTCGCCGCGTCCGGGGGAATGAATCGGGATGAACGTGATGAGCCCGACCTTGCTCCCCCTGCAGCTCTTCAGCGCGCGAAGGCCTGGCGAATGAACTCGAGATACACTCTCATAAACTCGTCGGGGTAATCATTGCTCAACACGGCGATACTGGGGGCATTTAACCGCGATGTCCCAGTATCCACCCGATTGGTTCGCACTTCCCCCACTCTTCTTGGACGGTTTCTGCCCCGACGGGAGGTGTACAGTGGATTCCTCCCTCTCTTAGGGGGTTCAGCCGCACTCGGGCTACTAGAGGTGGTCTGTTTCCTTGCGCAGTCTCTTCTTAGCAGCTCCACTAGGTTACGTTCTTCTCGGATTTTCTTGGACTGCCTCATCCCCTTGCGAGGCGCGTGGGAAGTCACCACCGGTTGTTCATTTAACCTTGCTAACATGGGGAGCCTTAATCTCCGAAATGTCTATTTTCATCTGCTGTTTTTTGTGGTTCTTAAGTTAACAGTATTCTCCATTTGATTCCCACGAATAGATAGGAACCCCCCCCCCCCTTACCTCACGAAGAGCCACTCGTGCCGGGATGAGGCTTAAACGAGGGGTGGTGCTTGGTGCCCAAAGGGACCCTTATCTAACACACTTCCATAACACACGGTGCCAAGACATTCAGGGTGCAGCTCGAATAACAGTCCATTCTTGGCAGTTTACCGGTTTCCAGCACGATGTCCTTTACACTTTCCGGCTTGGGGGCTGTCTCTTCATAGTTGGATCCCCCGCTCAATCCATCCATGCGGCGCGTCCAGGTTTTCCTACCTCCAACCAACCCATCTGGGACATGACTTCCGGGCACTCAGGGCCGCCCTTGATGGGTACACTAGATTCCTAACCTGAAATCGGCTACTTATCAGTGACGTAGTCCTCAGGCTGCCTGGATGATCGTACAAGTTGGATGCCCTCCTGTGTCTTAGTCCTTAAGAAAGCCGGTGGACATGCCTCCAATCCTATGAGCCTAGGCTCGGACACGAAACTGAGTCTTAATCCCCAAGCTCATCATCGGGCCTCCGAAATCGGCTACCAGAGGACGGCACAGTCCTGGGAGAGTCCTATAATACAGCGAAGGCCTACAAGAAGTGGACTCCACAAGTAGTCTATCGAGAAGCAATCAGCGGCTCACAAGTCCCGAAAAGATGGGGAGAGATATTTAGAGAGATGTATTGTATGTAAAATAATATTTTTTTATAATGCAGAAATGGGAAAAGGTAATTTATAAATCGCAAAGAAATTTTATTTGAATTTAATGTGTTGATGAAAAACATATAGTTTGAAAATACAATCTGAATTGTCCGTAAATCACACATCCAAAACTATGTTTTGTTTACAATATCAATCTATGTGTGATTTACAATATCAATAAAAAATGAAACATTTGGATTGAAAATTATAAATAAAATAGCCTTCTTGTATTTTCATTATGTATTTGAAATGAAAGGACAAAATTACTTCGAATAATAAGAAGTATAGAAGTGTTTTGCAACTCTTTCACAATTTTGTTATTTGCATTTGAATGCAAAAAAGTGGAATATTTATTTTAATCGCCAGCATAAAATATATTTTTAAAAACTACGTATATTTAATAAGACAAAATAAATAAATTGGAACTTAATCTGATTGGAATCGAATGAGATTACTATATTCGATAAATATGCGTACTTTTAAATTGATTACCATAAGTATGTTTATTTTTATTAAATTTTATTAAATATTGACAAGTAATTGAAAATGAAAATCGGTTCATCATTTTATAAAAATTCTCTTTAAACTATCTGAATGTACCAATGACAGTTTAGAATAATACTTTTTAATGATCACGTAACTACATAAATCCGTAACAATATCAGTTAATATCGTTTGTTAAGATTACAACATTTATTAGTCAGGTTAAATATAAGCAATAATCAATAAATGGTAAATCAATCATCAACTAGAAATAGGTCTGCATTAATCGAATTTTGATAATTAATACTTTGGCCGTTATAATTTTGTAATAATATACTGATTTAAATTAAGTAAATTCAGTTTTAATACCCATAGCGATTGATATATCAGGCGCGATTATGAATTACGATGTATTAATAATGTTCTTTGCATTATAAGTAATTAATACATTAATAATTTTGCACAATATTGTTGGAATGAAATGAATACTACGTGATTTGAATTTGATATTATTATGTAGATATTTAATACGTTTCTCTAGTATACTCAAAGATACCTTTAATAAATTCTATTGAAAGGTAATATTTGCCACAGCTCGTTCGGCAATATGGGCTTAATAAAATCCAATGACAACTTGCAAATTTGAATGAAACTATGCATAATTCTTAGGCAAACATTGTTTAGAGTTATATTTTTTTTTATTATTACTTAAGTAATATTCACTGAATAATGAAGCTATTAGATTTTAATTTACTTTCGGTTCGATAGATTTTAGAACCAACGAATAGGTAAAAATCGATTTCTGTCAGTGCAACATATATTTTTTCGACAACTACTTGGAAAACAATATTATTTAACTCTCATCGTGATACAAAATTCGAACACATACTGCATGAATTTCCAGATCTTAAAATATAACTAGATTTGATTTGTTCAAAAAAAATTCATTTATACAAAAAATACGATAATATTAGAGCGAATGTCCTTTGGAAGCATAATTCGATGAAATTTCACCCAGCATTTTCATTAATGTATGGTATTATTTTTAATGTCGTTAATGTTGTTAGCAAGTAAACAAAAAATATTACATGACGCAGTAGTTGCGTTGATAACATTAAGCACACGCTTCTCGTTGAAGCTGTCATTGCGGTTTCACGAACTGCATCACTCATTTGGTAGTTTCAGGCACTTCGTGCATAAATATTAGATATATTCTACATTCCTCTTCGTGTCATTTGCCTTTATGAAAACATTAATCTAGTTACAATATCGAAAATGCGAAAATTACTCTTATTCGCAATTCAACTGCATATACCCAGGTGGAAAAAAGTTATATACAATTATATAGAATTGTATACAATCGACTGTATATAATTTTGAACATATATAATTGAATATAATTATATAAAATTATATATAATTATGTAACTGAATTTGATTAGATATAATTGTATATAATTGTATATACTTCTATACAGTTATATACAATTCTAATATAGATCATATAGAATTACGTTTTTTAATTAAATTAATCAAAGTTTTGACAATTTCCTCTTATATTTAAAAATTTCAAAGCCGAAATTAGCGAGATCTTCACACGGAGCAAGGAAAATATTCGAATCACAACGAACCATTGGAAATCCCGAAAACTGCGATCTGCATCGAAATAAATTCCTGCAACTCGACCAGCTCGACGACGAACATGGATACATGCGGAAAAACATATTAGGTTAACCAACGAAATTCTTTTCACAGAAGCAATAGAAAATCCAAGGATAGAAACCGTAGAAAAACTTTCCATAAGTTGTTTATTCATTACGATACGACCTGCGTTTTTAGAGGTTCGACAAAACTGTCAAGAATCAACAAACCTGATCAACCATGTTAGCAACGAATCGAAAACAAAAAGAAGGCGAATTTTTTTGACAGTTTTCTGCGAACCTTCATAACAGGCATGGTATAATGAAAAAATAAGATATAAAAATGATAATAAGAAGTGTGTGTGTCCCTTCTTTATGTTTTCAGTTGCGTTTATGGCAAGAATTTAATTACTTTTTATTTGCAAGGATTTTTCGATTTGGATTTACAAAGTGTTGCAAAAGTAATTTATCCCCGATTCTACGATTCTACCCGATTAAAAATTATTTTCTTATCAAAATTTCCAATTTTTTAGTACAATTTTGTGAAACGTTATCTATCAATAGACATTTCAAAGCGCCCATCGGTAAGTTAGGCTATATATTTAACTTCAGTGATGGAAAATCTCACTGAAATGAGTCAAGTAGTGAGGTTAAAGCAGTGAATTCTCGAACTTTGAAAAAAAACGTAAATATATATGATGTATATTAGAATTATATATAACTATATAGAAGTATATACAATTATATACAATTATATCTAATTATATTCAGTTACATTATTATATTTAATTCTATATAATAATATATAATTATATATGTTCAAAATTATATACAGTGGATTGTATATAATTCTATATAATTGTATATAACTTTTTTCCACCTGGGTACATGCAATTCAAACTTTTATTCTGTAAGTAACATTGTTCTTGTCATAATAAATTTTAAAAAATCGTAATTATTACAAATGTATACGACTGTTTTTGAAATGTGAAATATAAAAATAAATTAAAGCGTTATAGTTATGCTATAATCATGTAGATAGCAGTTATATAAATAGCATGGATTATTTTTTTTAATTTTATTAATATTTAAGTTGCGAATGAAATAGAACAGTATAACTTATTATATTAATAAAATAGTAGTTTTAATGGCCGTTAGTTAAGTATTTGTAATAAATTCAATAATGTTTAATATATAGTGATACATTAAGATAATTGTATTCTGATACATTAATAAAAACTTCGTTTACAATGACAGGCCTTTCTAGCTCCCACTGGATTGATTTTCTTTTATCTCAAAGATTTTTAAATTGTGTTTAACGTATCATAAATTGATTATTCATCTTTTATTTTGAAATTATTGGAAGATCGGATTCGTCATTCAATCTGTTAGACTTATACTTCCATCGTTCAATTTTTGTCCTTTAATTAACTTTTCAGTCCACAATCTTCCTGACAAGATCCAAGCGAATAGGAACGACGCACGAGTCGACATGCGACATTCAATCTGGCAAACGCCGCACGACTTGAAATGTAGTATCGACCTTACTTCCGTCCCTAAATATACCAAATTAGACCTTTTGTCTCAAATCACGGCATGTACCATGATTGAGGTGAGTCATGCTTACCTTTAGTCGAAAATTAAAGGATTCCTTAGTAAAAAAACGTATTAATTTGCAATTTTTTCCATAAATCATTAATTCATTAATAGTTTGACTAAAATCTGTGCAATATTCTTCAAGGAGTTTAACAAGTTATTAATATATTTACTTACTAGGAATTTATATTTTATTATCGTTGTCAAATTCTTCAATAACATTTTCTTTTTGACATCTATTATTACGGTTGACAAGATAAGAAACTGTAATATTAAAAACATTTCAGTATTATCCTGAACTTTTGGAATTCGTCAATAAAAAATACTTTTCGAGATACAAAAATTGGACAATAATTTTAATCCATTTTTATTCAGTGCCTTAAATTGCATGGAGTGCAACTATAGTTTAGAAAGTTATGTGTAAGGTAAATTTTCATCGAAAAGATGCGATTACTCCTGCGAATTTTAACAATGTCGTGGACATCCGGTTTGAGTTTCAAACAATATGTTGAAAGCAGTTCATTGTCTCTTCTTTGACCTTTGATCTTAAGCGAGTGCTGGCGTGGCATAGTGCATAAACCCACGTAACAGATCCTGAAACAATTATATAGTAGGATATGCGCTATTGCAAACTTTGACAAGGAATTAACTTAAGTAAAATAGAAATTGATAACGATATTGTCAAACTGCACCTACTTTTACGTATTTTGAAATTGGCTGAGCTTTTGTAATGATCGGCTATATTGCATGCTGTATTTTGAATATTTTTAATTTAATATCGTATTCACGCATGACAATAGGTGATTTCCACCCTCGATATGGAACCTTCGAAACCGATACATTTGGTTGGAGTATAATGAGCACAAATTGTTGAAGTTGCAAGTTATATCAGCCATCGCAATCGGACAATAATCGTTAGTAGTAACAGTTCACAGCTACTGAGAACAATACATGGTGCGGCTATTACTACTTTGATTTCTGCATTTTTCTATGTAAAATCAGAGATATAAATTTTCGATTTCTTAGTTCTATATCATCATATTCTAACTAAAGTTACCATTTGCGGGGATCAAAAGCCTACCTAATTCGATTTGATGATGATTGATATAAAGCCTGCGTTAAATCTCTTTCATGTTAGAGCCGACGACGCGAGAGAGTCATATGCGTATATGAGGAAACAATTATAAAAGAGATTGATAGATTGATTAATTTCTTTAATATACGCCAGTCCGACAGATCGCGTGCAACTATACCCTTGCGCATCCTCCTTTTAAGAAAATATAAACAGCAGGCTTTAATTTACCATATAAAATGTTAAAAATGTTTAAATTTATGTCATATTTGCAGAATTAAATCAGAATCTTTAAAAGGTTATAAAAATAATTATTTGTAAATAATTATGATATTCTTAACTTCGTAAAAAATGCCTTTTTCAGAAAAGTCATTTTGATGTGTTTTTAAATCATGTTTATTTGTACAGAAGCAGAGCCAAATATCTTAAAGACAAAATAGATAGCAGATTAAGCCTAATGATGAGAACTAACACCTCATAGCAAATACAATTGTTTTAATATTCGTACACATTCATTAAGAGAATTATATTATATTTAAAATAATTTAAATAATCAGAATGTTCTTTGACAAGGGAGAATATTATATAATATTATAACAGTGAGAGGGTAACAGTTACAAAAAGGCAAAAGATTTTAAGAACTTTATAATGGAGGATGCCCATGAGTATAAACAATTTCCAAACCTCAGATGGAACCTCCAAAACTGACAAATTTGGAAATTTGGTTTGAGTACGATAAGCACTAACACCCAATGGCAATTTCGATTGTTCTATCACGTGAAAAAGTTTAAAAAATTATTGTTAAAGTCTCTGATTATACATAGAACAATGTTGGAACCTAAGTAGTAACAGTACAACCTGCTGCGACAACACACAGAGAAGTATATTACATTGAAATTATTACATTTTTCTAAGTATAATCCTCGGCTTTAAATGCGATTTTTTAAACTTTCACTCATGTTAAAACAATTGTACTTGCTATTAGGCATTAATTCTCATCATGCTGCAGCCGAGGTAGTTTCGAAGGTTTCATCTCGGGCAGTAACCATCTATACTCGTGGGCATCCTCCTTTAAGGAATACTGAATTAGATACATTGATATTAGATGTAATAGTATGTTTAATGCTTCGTGTAGTAAATTTAATACTCAGGCTTAAACATTTTTTAATACTCAGGCCGTAAAACACGATACATGGATATTTTAAATATAATCATCTATATATGTATGTATATGAAATTATATACCTTCCTCTTAATGAAATTGTATGATCGTTATTTACTAGAAATTTTATTAAAGCCATAAAGGTGGATGCCCAAGACATCGGCGATTTCCGCCCCCGAGATGGAACCTCCGAAACTGACAAATTCGTTTACAGTATGATGAGAACTAACGTTAATGGAAAATTCGATTGTTTTATCACGTGAGAAAGTTTAAAAAAACATTGTTAAAGTCGCGGATTATAGAATAAGAAATGCTACTCTAAGTAGAAAAGCTTACTCTAAGTAGTAACAGTCCGTACCTACTACGAACAAGGCATAGTGCGGCCTATTACTACTTAAATCACTGCATTTTCCTACGTATAATACGCGGCATTAAATGCAATTTTCTAAACTTTTCTATATGATAACTCAATCATATCAATCGTATTTGACATTAGATGTTAGTTCTCATCATACTCTAACCGAATTTGATAGTTTCGGAGGTTCCATCTCGGGGCAGAAATCACCTACACTCGTGGGCATCCTTCTTTCGCAAATTTAACAAAAAAAAAAAAAGAAATTTTGATCATCACTTAATATTCAATATAATATATTTTAAGAGAATATCTTTTTTTTATTCTAGAAAACATTCCCGAAAGAAAATCCTGGTACTTTTGAATTTTAATAATAACTTCTTTAAGTTCACCGTAATTTTTATCGATAAATAAAAGCTGATGATCTTAAGTATTGTGGATACATCTATAATTAAACAATCATCAAACAAAACTATTTATAATAGAACATGCATTGTGTATTCTAGATCAACCAAAAATAATATCTTAAAAAATCATTTTTTTAAAATAAATCATATATCTTCTTATAAACACTTGGTAAAAGCATTCTTACAGAAATACGTTTTGTTGGCGATAATGTACACAATAATACATTATATCACGCACAGAGAATGAACATGAGTTATGAGTTCGACGGCATCTGTTTTTGAAATTACGGATTACGTTTCCGACATCGAAACTTGAACCTTGCTAACGACATCCTTTCGATACATCACAAGAAACTGCGTTTATGATAGATACCGACTGCCAAATTTCAAAATCAAGATATTATGAATAATCACAAATTTCAAAATAATTATTTCAATTTAAATAAAAATTTATCGTGATGCTTTTAGTATTCCTTTTGAAAGAGTAAATACGTTCACCGTATGCTTTAACTCATTGCCAACCAAGATGTCGAGATTTTTAGCTCATTTTCAAGCTCTCTAGCAAATTGAAAAGTGACTATCATAATGACACCTACTTACTGTACTAATTTTGAGTATGCGCCATCAATTTATGGGCTCAAAATTAAATTTTCTTATCGCAGAAAAACAATGTGGCATACTTTATCTGAAAAAGTACCGAAAAATCGGACAAATTTTTTTTCGAAAATTTTTAATGAATGGATAATGGATGGCGATTTATTCAAAATTATGGACAAATAAGTCGCAGTTCAAGAGGAACATTTTTTTATCGAATTCCATTCAGTTTATCCTATTAAAAATGGTAGAAAAGTGTAAAAATGGCCTTGGAAATTGAAAATAATAATAGTGAGAAGGTATATGTTGAATAATTTTATGTAATCAGATGGACTCCCAGTAATGCTGTAGTAATCGTAAATCAGAAGTTCCGGATTTGATGAATTATTTCTTAAGAATCAACGGCATCATTCACAAAACAATCAAGAACACTTTTTTGCGGAAATTTTACATATATATATGATAGGATTATTTTATACGGAAGTAATGTTCACACTTTTCTGCTATTTTTAATAGGATAAACTGAATGGAGCTCAATAACCATCCATTATCCATTTGTAAAAAATTGTCAAAAAAACAAGTTTTAGGATTTTTCGGTACTTTTTGAGATAAAATTCGCCAGATTGTTTTTTGCGGCAAGAAAACGCAATTTTTATCCCATAAATCGATAGATCATAAACAAAACTAGTAAACTAATTTGGTTTCATCACGATATTTTCATTTTTCGATTTGCTAGAAACATTTGAAAATGAGCTAAAAATCTCGTCATCTTGGACGTTGATGGCTTTGCGGGAGCGGACAGTAGTTATGGCGTGTTTTAGTCAGACAAACTCACTGCCCTAAAATAAGCGTCTATTTAATATTTTATTATATATTTAGTTTTTCTTCAGATTCACATAAAATAAAAATGATAAGATATTGAATTACTATGTACAATTATGCCTAAAGAAATATCTTGTGAAATTATACATTTTTACAACGCGATTAACTCCGGCACTCTCTGTGTCAATTCTAATGATATCGAAGAATCTAATTTAACTTTTTGAAAATATTCCTACGAACTTCTTTAGTTTGATTTTCCACAATGTAAAGAATTTACAATTGCTTTCCTCACTTTTTGATAATAGTCTGACGATCGTCATCAGGATTGTAAATCTACAAATATACTGTTATTTTATTTTTTTTTTTAGAATATCATATAGAGTTTTTAAAAACCGAGTACATAACGAGGTACTATTATTGTTCTGTACAGCAATTTGAGCAATTGTTTAAAATTAATCAAATGAATCTCGTGTAACAGACTGTGCTATGCAAGCACCATATGTTCGTTATAGTAAATGTTATAAATTAGTTGTGATAATTAGTTATTAATTTGTTCATCAATTTAACGATAATAATTAACTACCATAAACATTTTAACAATTATCAACTTTTTATTAATTCTATACAAATAACAATAAAGTTATTTACAGTTGTTTAAAGTAGTTTACAATCGCATTGGAATTATTCTTTACATATTTTAGGCGAATAATATTGTTCAAACTACAAAAATATAAAATGCTATGTATTTTCTCTTGTGAAGTAGTGTTGGAAGAATCTGTTTTTAAAAGATCCTGTAGAAGGAAAACTTTATATTTCCAACGGAAGAGATTTCCAAAATTGGATTCGGAAAATGGAAAATAATAAAAAAGCAAGGAAATCACTTCTGTCTAATGTACTCGTGAGCCAGTTTGCCTTATTGCAGAACTGTGTAATTTTCTGAAATTATAAAAGGTTCATAAGACATTTTTTATGACAAACAACAATTTTTTAATTAAATAAATTAAGAAGCCAAAGAATTAAAATTGCAGTTTTCAAGAAAATTTATCTAATATTTGTGGATTTTTTAATGGCATATGTAAAGTTTCTGTAAAATCTGCCTGGATAATCTTTCTCCAAATTCAACTAGCTTTATTTAAAGAGAAAACATGTTAGAATTGGACAAGTAGTTTCGTCTTAATCGTAATTTGAAGCAGGCTATACAGGAAATTTCTTACGGTGCGTATAGTGTAATATATTACATTATAATAGCACCATATTGTTCCTGCGATATTCATACGTGACATATGACACAAAATTGCCTTAATATTTCTGCTGTGTTACAGTGTAAAGTATGCTCTAATTTTGAATCAACGAAAATCACTTGCTGCAGATGACTAATCAGTGGAATTTAGAGAGTATAATATGTTGCTATTATTCTTTCTGAAATATTACAGTAATATTGTAATGTTACTATAAGATTATTGTAATATTACGTGCTGCGAGGGTAACTGTAAATATAACACAAAATTTGTCATAAATCAAAATAAGTATATCTACCTACAATTATAATCATACTGCAGAATTCGGAAATCGGATGTGGAATGAATCAAAGTTTATGGAACAGTACGATAAGATACCAGTTCCACGACGTTATTATTAGGATTGCCATTATTGTTGAGGTAAAGTAGAAGTAAGTTGCTCCCGCAACATATACTAAGGCTGACGTATACCCGGCTTGGCAAACTTTAGCAAGTTCGATCTTTCCGGATTTGCAATATCTTGATACGAGAGATCGTTTGAAGTAAGACGCATCTGGCGCGTAACGAGACAATATAATATTGATCACACAAGACGGTTCTATACTCACAGACTCACGTACACGCCAATACGGATGTATATGTACATCTCGTTATCGGATATTTCATCATCGATTGGACATCTCATTCAAGCAGGCTGGTTTGATGAAAACGTTGCTCATCAGGTAGGATACTCCTTGCGGTAATTCCGCGTGATGTTGTTCACAAGCATGCGCTAAATTTTGTATCCTTGCGCCTTGTCAGAATTTCCTTCTTCCATAATAGCCGAGCTCTCAATTGGTTAACATCCCGGAATCGGTCCCCAGGTTGATAGCCAATCACCGGCGTGGTCGAGACGTTCATTTGTTTTGCGGTGCGGCTTGCTATCCAATTTTCCCGCCGCCGATCGATTTCCTGCTTCACTGCCACGAGCAGCTAAAGTCTCCTTCGGATCTCCAACGTTGGCGGAGGAATTAAAGACTCCCCCTGATCCCTCCCCACCGACATTACAAAAGTTCAGTTCTTTTTGTTCGATTGCGTATTACCCCGACATAACAATGGAATTTATCGTAGAAGGAAGGGAAATTTTGAAAGAATGAATAGATCGAAGACCTAATCGATGTATTAGTGATGTATATAGTCGACTGGCGACCAAAAGTAATTGAACGATTAAATTGAAGCTGACTTGCATGGGTTTGATCGAAAATCTATCAATGTTGCAAATATTTAACGAGATACCCATTTCAATATAATCTCCAATTCAGACTGCATATGCTCCCCTTCGAATGATCAAAAATTGTACTAACTACCATGAGAGATGTGATGGTCAATTAGTGGTGGTTAAGTCGACAGCGCGCTAAGCTACATACCTAGCTCGAGTCAACTGACGAGTAATTTTCGTCCTATAAATTATAAATTTGATTGCGAACATTAAAATATAAAAATATATTAACAAAGTATTCTCTTATTGTATTGCAGCTTAAACTCGTGCTTATATTTAATCTGGTGACCTCAAAAACCAGACACTCAAAAAATCCGACTTTCAAAATAAACTAGATATTTAAAAAGCAGACTTTCAAAATGTGTTTGTATTTTATAATGTCTGTTTTTGAAATGTCTGGTTTTTGAAGTATCTGTTTTGTGATTTTTCGGTTTTTTGAGGTGCACCCAATGATGAGATGAATGGTATTTTACAATGGTTGCAATATTATAAGTTTTTCAAATTTTAAGAGTTCGGTATTAATTTATTCTCATCAATCATAGACTAAATGGGTGCACATAAAAACCCCGACCAATCACAAAACAGATATTTCAAAAATCCGACATTCAAAAACCAGACATTAAAAAAAGAGATATTATAAAAGGCAAACTCACTTTGAAAGCCTGTATTTTGAAATATCTGGTTTATGAATCACTATTTTTGAAATGTAATTTTTGACACCACTCGAGTATTACATAATAAATCATTTTACTTTAGTCAAAAAAATCAAATCTATTGAAATTGAATGAATTATCGATACTGGCATTGACAAAAGCTGTTGACGAAACTTTCCAGTGATAATGTTCAAATGTTTCTAGGCAGATAGACATTCGAACGTTCAAAGAGAACGCGGAAAATTGTTCAAGCAAATTTTCACTCACTGAACCGAATAAAAAATCATACGTGAACAGATACACGAGCAGACAAAGCATTTGCAAGACAAAAAATCCTACTATTGCGTTTCGGATCGATGTAAATTATTGAGTGCGACACTACCCTGCATAATGGAGAAGTCAGAATTATCACCCGAACTCGGTAAATTCCATAAAGGTCGGGCTAAATCCTTTAGTAGTACACACATGAACGGCTAACGAAATAAACAGAAAGTAAAATTTTAAAATGTTAATCTGTACACTTGTACGTAATGAGAGGTTGATGAATTGAATGTTAAAAGTAACATAATATTCTCATTCCACGCATTTTGCAATTTCATTATAATGTACCTAGTCGTTCTATGGTTTTTATGGAACAATCGTAAAAAGTATTTTTCATTTTTTTTTAATATTACAGAAATACGTAAAAGGGTAGTTACCAAAAAGTATTTCAGTTAAATTCTTTTGTAAGACTTCATACGACCATTTCTTTGATATCGTGCTTCATATTTTCAATTTCTAATCTTCCTTATTCAGCTCTGAAAATCTGAATCAATTATTCGAAAAAGATTTTCACCCTATAATTATTTCAGTTTTTGTTATTAGATGACTTAGAGTCAGGTTGGCTCGAAATTCCTGCGAGTTTATTTGTACTTATTGATTTTATTTGAAGAAGGGTTTTGGATGGTTTGGTTTAATATTGAACATGTCCATGTATTTTGAGTTAAAGCAGCATTTAAATGTATTTTTGGGAGTAGCCGCAATAGTACTCTTCTTTTTTCTCAGGTAGTAAGTTGGCTTTACTTTATATCGATGCTGTCAGGCTCGTACGGAATGCTTCTAATGGTAATTTTGCTGCTGTGTTTTGGAATGTTTCTGAAACTTGGAGGGTATTTAACAAAAAATATCAACAATTTCTTTCCGAAACTTTCCTAAAATTTGAGATAGTATAATAATAGTTAATATATTAATGGTATTATTTTCCGTTATCTTGTAATATTTAAAAAAGCACTTTCTTATTTTTACTTTTTACTTATTATAAATTTATCGAATTATATTTTCGAACAAATGTACACTTATCTTAATAAACTATATTTAGATGTGTGGGGTAACTTAATTTGTTTGCTAATATTTGAAAACCTTAGATAATATTCTGCGATCTCATAATGTAGTTTATAGTACGCTGTACTCGTAAAATAAATATGTATAATAATATGTTAATAGATTTTTTATTCAGTACCACATTTCTCTGTTATGCTTACCTTATACTAATAATTTCATGTTAATTTCCGTACATTTTAGAGATTGTTTTACCTTAAAGCACATATCTCGTAAAGTATCTATGTCATGAAGTACCATAAACCAGAGTATTTGTATGAAATTCTCGTAAAGGATTATTTCCGTCGTGTCGACTCGTTGATTTTATACATATATTGTAATATTTCAAATAATAACTTTAAAAAAAAATATATATTTGTAGTTGCTTCTATTTTTAAGAAAAATTCTATTTGCAATGACGTACACAGTAAACAAATGTCTGTAACTTCTTGCAAATGTAAAATCAGAGTATTTTTGAGAGTTTGGAAAAACTATTTCTACAGTATAGATACCTAAACATGACAACCTATTTATTATCCTCTCCTTAATTATTCCGGGAGTCATCTCTACCTACATAAATACTACCAAATAAGATTAAGTTTCATTAATTTAAGTTTTACTTAAATATCTTGCTATCGACCTAATTAACAAAAATCGTCTTGTAAAGATCTTTTGAAGATTTTGCATGTTTGATCTCCCAGACAAGGAAAGGGCACTTATCATGCTGTCGACATTCCCCAAATAGTCGGCAATCGTTGATACAGAAACTACTATATTATCCCGAAAACGTCCGTATCAGTCCCAGTGGAAAAGAGTTAACGAGATAAAGCCTGCAAGATCTTCAAAAGGTCTTTAAAAGACGAATTTTTGTTATTACATTACTTTATTACGAAAAGTATTTTGGTACTGTAATCGCATTAAATAAACCTAATTACCAATTTTAAAAATACACTTAGTATTATCTTGAAGAAAAAATATGAGTTTTAAACTTTTTATACAACAAATACATTTTCTTCAAAATGATAATAAGTGTATTTTTTAAATTAATAATTAGGTTTATTTTTTGTGATTACAGTATCAAAATACTTTTCATAATAACGTAATGTAATAACAAAAATTCGTCTTGTATAGACCTTTTGAAGATCTTGTAGGCTTTATCTCGTTAACTCTTTTCCACTGGGACTGATACGGACGTTTACGGGATAAGATAATGGGTTCTGTATCAATTATTTCCAACTATTTTGGGAATGTCGACAGGATGATCAGGGTCCATGCCTTGTCTTTGAAATGAAACATTCAAGATTTTCGAAAGATTTTTACAAGACGATTTTTGTTAATCAGGTCGATAGCAAGATATTCAAGTAACGCTTAAATTTCTGAAAATTAATCTTATTTGGTAGTATTTATATAGGTAGAGATGGCTACTGCTGTAAATAAGGAGAGGATAATAAATAGTTTATTATGTTTACGTATCTATACTGTAGAAATAGTTTTTCAAAACTCTCAAAAATACTCTGATTTTACATTTGGGGGGAGTTTCAGACATTTATTTACCACGTACCTCATTGCAAATACAATTTTTCTTAAAATTAGAAGCAACTACGAAAATATATATTTTTTAAAGTTATTAATTGGAATATTACATATAATGATTTTATACATATAATGTATAAAATCAACGAATCGACATGACGGAAACAATTCTTTACGAGAATTTCATACAAATACTCTGGTTTATGGTACTTCAATACGACATGCTTTACGAGTTGTGTGCTTTGAGGTAAAATAATTTCTAAAATGTACGGAAATTAACATGAAACTATTAGTATAAGGTAAGCATCGCATAGGAATGTGGTACTGAATAAAAAAATCTGTTAAAATGTTATTCTACAGATTTATTTTATGAGTACAGCGTACTATAATCCATATTATGAGATCATCGATTATCAAACATTTTCAAATATTAGCAAACAAACTTTATATACTTTGTATACTTTATTCAAAATAATTGCTATTTTGAACTATTAAAGACTAAAGTACACAATAATATTTATTTAATATAAATATAGATATAACCGAATTATCGGTAACTGACTAACTAGCGAAAAAGCAAATTGGTAAGAAATAGTTACATATATTTATTTCACAAGATTGCTCACTGATTTTAACACAATTTAACACTTCAACAATTCATTCAAGCTATGATATTCAGTTTCACACTTCATTATGATGTCATTATATCGACTCAGCTTACCAACCTGTTCTTTGTATACACATCAATGCATTTTCCCGTTCCTTTTGAAACTTGAACGAAGTGAAATGCAGGTCGAACTTTTCATTTCATTCGGTAGTCAATCGTTTGAACAGGTCATGGAATAGATTTTCCGTTCTACCTACTGCACTTAATTCATGGTATGAATTTATGTCTTATACTTCAATATTACGAAAAACTCTTACGTGTTATTTATGATACAATATTCTTTCTGCAGCTAATCTATAATTCAGTGTATTTTATACACATCTTTTATTATTGTTATCTTAATTGTGGTATTTCCAATTAAACAGAATTATTTTAAATTAATTCATATTAGGTATAATGAAAGTTTAAAGTATTTACATCTGTATTTATACAAATGACCGTAACATTTCAATAATTTGTGTTATTCAATACCAACGTTGTAATAACTTACCGCTTTGGAGATGTCTTACTATCAAACCGAAATATCAAATGTATATGACGTAGTTATAATAAGGATTCTGCATTCAATTATCAAAAAATTCGATACAGGGTTTTTAAGTTTTTTCATTATTACATCAACTATAAATTATTATTATTCTTAAAAATAAGCATTTATTTTTTGTTTATTATAAATTCTTTTTCTATCTCACTAGTAGGATCTGGCATAAGTATATTTTTTAGGTGGTTTTCCTATTAAAATAGTACGTTTAATTTGCCGAGGTTACTATTTACATAGTAAAATTGAGTAACATCTATGACTGCATTTATTTTCAACTATCTAGTTAGTCAAAGTAGTCTTTCTTTTTTTCCGTGCGCTGATGTCCTCGGAAGTACATGTTATATGAAGAAGATTCTTGACACGTGATTCATTTTTTGAAGTTTTCTTAAATCTGAATATTATAATTATAAATTTTTCTTATTCTGAAATAAAATGTATACTTTCAATAATTAAGTAACTTTGTAGTATACAAAAATTGCATGTATTCAAAATAACTCAAGTAGAAAATCAAGACAACATTTTACAATATTAAAAAAAGGTTTTCTTTTAGTGAATTTGGCAATTTATAAGAAAATATTACTTTAATCTAAGTGAATTTTACTTCTGATTATTCATTAAATATGCACCCGAACTTGGAACATTTTATTTATAGGTTAAGGATTTACGACAATTTAATGTATATAAATAATTAATGTAATTAAGGGGTTACACCACTCTACAATTGTCAAAATCAATTTCCATTACTTAAAAGCGGCCCAAGAGTTTTAAATGTAAGATGCAACAATTTTATAAGGTAAGGAGTTTTTATATTGAGAAAGCTTTTATAAAGAGTTGTTTTTCTCAAACTCTCTTTTTTCGACATTGTCAGAAGTATAACTCATTCAATTTTTTCATTTCTTTCGCCGCTTTTTCGGAGAAAATCGTGAATATCAAAAAATGTCTGAAACGAAAGGATGGTGCTCTGAGTTAATGATAATTGAGAGAAACGACTCTAAAGTCTTAGTTTTTTAGTTTGGTATACCATTTGTTTGGCTTGTATTTACAAACCATTCTTCAATCATCATTTTCCGAAAATCATAGTTTTAACATTGACATGAATTCTGTCAATGTCGCAAGGTTCGAGACAATTTGTAATAAAGTAACCTGTAAATGTTTTAATTAAACGTTGAATACAATGTTGTATATTTGATAATAAATTTTATTTTATTTTTCAAATTCTAAATATTGCTCTTTTAAAGATCCTCAGTACATATAATTACAGAATAACGGTTGGGATTCCTGTTACACGGTTCTATGATTTCAACGGTGTCGTTTGCACTATCGCGGCACCTTTAAACGCCTCTGGCTGGATTCTGCATCAAATAATCATATCAAAGGTTACCTCGGAGATTGCTTTCACTTTTAAAAATGCTATTTACTATTCTTTTTAATATTCGATTCAAGTGTGAGCTAATTAAAAAAAGAGATTCAATTTCTCTTTTCAAACGAAAAGTTAGGTCATGTACGGAAATCAGTTTAGTATATTCAACTGTATAATTCAAAATTATTTATCGGGTATTTTAGTAGAAAACTACACTCTATATATTTTATTCCATAATGTTTTTAGTGTATAATAAAATATTTTTTAATTTAAAAAAAAAGATTTTACATATAATTTATGAAATATGGAACAATTGTTAATTTCATTAAAGGCACTCTTTTTGCGTAGACTATAACAATTTTTCAAAGAAAAATTATATAGTCATCTAGATCCTGGTGTCGGAAGACCTTAGTCGAGTAAAGTTGGTTATTTTTTTACCTACAAATTACCTTGTGAAGTCTGTAGAAATGCATTATATGAAGCCCAGACAGGTAAAGGATTATAGAAAAATATACAGCATACAATTTCTGCAAATTGTTTGGTTTTGGAGTTGAATAAAGTAAAATAAAATTAGTATGGCGCTGTTGAGAGTATGTTTTCTTTTTTAGTAAAATTATGATCAAATAACGGAAATAACTCAGTGAGATACTTGTGGCTGAAAATTATAGGAAAAATCAGGTAACCCAATGTGTTTAAAAATCAAGTAATTTACCTTGATTGTTAACTTTTTATTTCTCAAAACTTGTTTCATGCTATTCTAAATCTTCCATACTTAGAAAAAGGTTATATGAAATTTGAAATCCGTTTTTCTCTCGGTTTCCCAAAAGCTATTTACTTGCTGTTTGCTAGCAATCAGAGAAATATTCTTAAGTATCAAAATTTTACTTAGAAACGCACTAAAACACGTACAATGTTGACCTTCTCAGTTTAATAACCAATTAACGCCGGGAATTTTTTCACTTCAATGTCAATCAATTATTGTATATCAAAATCAAAGTTCAAACAAATTGAAAGGTGTCTTACTATTTTGAAGTAGCCCTTCAAGATTCTGATATCCAAATTGAGGACGATTTTATAAAAAATTGTCAAAAAATGTTGAAATATGTATTTTAAACAAATTTTTTTTCCACTATTAGGATTCTATTCAAATTGTGCAGAAAAGTGAAGAAAACATTTGAATTTTAAAAACAAACTTTAGTTTTATTACCCACTTTATTTTAACGACCTCAAAATGGTCCCTCCGATTAAAATTTCTTTGGATAATTTCAAGACGCTCTAAATAAGAAATTATAAGCTTTTTTATAAAAATACTAATGCTATCTAATAAAAATGCTAAAAAATGAAAATGTTCTTAGAATTCATCGAGGAATATTTTGGAAATTTCCAGGTTTTTTAAGTGATATTTTGGGAAATTTGTTATTAATTTTTGTTTAATACTTCAAACATTTACAAGAAAATGTTGGTACATTCTTCGATGAATACTAAGCATTTTTTTCGTTTTGATTTTTTCCGAATTTTCATTGTTTGCGAGGAATAGAATTCCTAAACTGTAATATTTGAAATTCCTTTCCTCGAAAACTATAAGAACCGTTGGAGAAAATAACAAACAACAAAAATTATTTTTCATAAAAATATTTCTCCAATTGTCATTTACAAAATCCAGGAAAATGTCAATATATTCATCGATGAATTGTAAGAACATTTTGTATTTAGCATTTTTTCAAAATGTTCACTATAGTTTTTTTACTTAGATCGTACAGAAATTCTTCAAACCCAATGGAAATGCCATTTTCAGGTCGTTCAAGTAAAGCAACACATTTTTTAAAAATTCAAATATTTTCTTCACTTTTCTTTACAATTTGTGTAGAATTCCGACATTCTGATAGTTAGAATAAATATTTCTATGTTTTTTTGATAATTCTTTTCTAATTTATCGCCCTACTGAGATACTTAATGGTTAAAACACAATTTTGGAATCGGTATCTAAATGAGTGACCTCGGAAATAGTTGGATATGTAGCTTTCAATGTTTTTCAACTTTGATTTTGATTCGAAGCACTTGATTGATATTGAAGTGAGAGAAATGGAATTGACGTCGTTAATGCGTTAAAGAAATATTTTTGTCCGGCTTTGACTATGCCAAATTAAAAACTTCGGTTTAATATTGATATTATGGTATTACTAATTCCGAATAATTTTTGTTATCTCGCAGAAAAAATTGGTCATATTGATTAAATAAGTGGCTTCAGATTTCAGCTGAATTTACAAAATTTTATCATTCAGCTGGAAGAACCAATATGTAATTGAATGAACTAAATATTTGGTTCCAATCGGGATCCAAATAATCAGTAAATATTTAAAAAAATTTTTTTCGGGGCATTAAAGTTTTAAATTCAAAAAGGTTGACAAATATAATTAAACCCAATAAATCTAACTTTTCAATTACTGCTTCTTATCTTTGTCAGGGTATGAATTTTAATCAAATTTGCATTCGGAATTAATTTCATGCATACAAGTAGACCTTCAGAAATTCGTGTCAAGTAGGGTTGCAATAATCGATTGTTTGAGTGTACGATCTCGAAATATTGCTCGTTCATAATAAAATTCGTCACGTGTGACGAACTGCTCTTCAAATTCTATCGACTACTTTAAATCTCACTTCAGTGGAGAGTCCTGCCTACCAAAAAATTGGAATTTTCGCATACTTTCGTCAAAAAACATGTCACAATACTTATGCAGATAAAAGTAATTTATTTAACAATCAGATATTTATTATTCAAATAAAACATTAACAATAACAATGTAAATATATTAACTAAAATGTTCAAATCTAAAATGAAACTTCATGAATTATTATTTTATTTAATGACTGCAGAGAATTGAGTTTGCGGTAAGAAATTCTTAAAATGAATACTAAACAAATACATTTTAATAACAGTTACATGTTTACAAACGAAAGCAGATTTCTGCGTTACATTTTCAATGCTCTTTTAAAATTGAATGAAGGCAATCTTTTATGCACTAAGCTCAATGTAAAATCAATGATGATTCCTAATAGGAAAATAAAATTGAAATGAAACTATGTAGCGTTTTATAGTGTTTCAAATCAGTAAAACGTAACAAAATTTGAAATATTTAGAAGTTTACACTAATCAATTATTGTATTTTGAACCTAAGATTGTAGAGAATTCTAAGGTAAGATAATTGTATTTATCTACAACAATGAGATTTTAATTCTGATGTCAGAAGCCTCACTCAACTTTATATTATTACAAGAAATTTAGTTCAGTAAATCATTCGATTTCAATAAACAAACTTTTTTTATTGAATAAAAGAACCGCAGTACAAGAAAAAAATATTGACACAATTTTGAGCTACTTCAATATACGATGCGTGCATTTTATGAGAGTTTTGCACGAGAAACCCTTCTTGCGATGAATCGATAAAATAAATTGCTTCGTAATCGTTTTATGTATTTCAGGATTGTACGTTAATAATGCCAAGAAACCTAGCAACATTTTTACGTAAAATGATTTTCTTTTCTTTTCTGTCTTAAAGGTATTTGCAGCACGCACATACTCTTGTAGTAGATAATTATTTAATTTTTTATAAGAACAAACATTATTCGAACTGTATGAAATTGCAAATAGTTCCCAAAAAAAGGATACGGCATTTGATTTTTTATCAGAATTTGTTGAATTTCTTAAATACACTTAAAGAACAAAGGTAATAAACGACATGAGGTATAAAATAACTAAAATTAATGTAAGCCATAAAAAATAAATAAATATTTTTAAAAAAAGTCTATCTATTAGTAGTATTATTTTTATTATTATTACAAAAAAAGGAATCTATTGTTATTCTATCTTGAGATTCTATACTTGGTTTTCATATTGTGTATTCCGTATTTATTGTATTGTAATGATCTAGCTTTCATTTCATCGGTTGTTATTTATCTATTATTTTGTATTTAACTTGCCATATGGGAGTATTATTCCATGGCATAATAAATTAAACTAACTAATAGTAACGCCACCCCTGCTGATTCTTGACAATTCTGGGCAGTACATGAAGGTTAATTATTTTTTATTTATGTAATTAATTATTGGAAGAAGATGTTGCTATGTCGTGAACTATTGTATAGAGCTAAAAAAATTATTGCTTTACGAAGAAACTTGAGACTTGCAACACTTTCTTTGGGTGATGTGCAAAATTGGATTTTTGATTTAGTAGGCGTAAAATGACTAATGTATTAACCCATTATCGCCGGGAAGGACACTTTTTGCACTTCAATTTCTATTAAGTATTTCGTATGAAAATCGAACATCAACAAAACTGAAAGGTAAGTATTGTACTATTTTGAAGGTTGCTCTTTTCAATGGCGTTATCAAAATTGAACTGTCGTAATTAGAAAATTATATATAGTGATTTAAATCCAAAATAAGCAAAAAATAGGTTATACTTTTGAATAAAACATTTTTTTCTTATCGAAACAGTATTTTCGGTCATAAAATTCCTTCAATAAAGGTGAAGAAAATATTTGTAGTCTTAAGGTATATTTTAAAAATATTGACAAAATAACATCGTGAGCACAAAATGGCGAGTGAATATTTTCTTTTTAAAAGTTAACAAATTTTTTTCTTGAAAACTATAAGCAACATTTTCTACGAATAAAAATGTCTTGGAATGTATTAAAGAGTATGCCCAAATTTTTTCAGAGTATATTGGTATCATTTTTTATTTTTAAAATTTTTTGATAAACGCAATTTTTAAAAAAGTCGTTTAAAAAATCTGAAAAAAAAATTAGTGTATTTTTTTATAAATTCTCATATAATTTTGTTATGATGAAATTTTGTCTAAAGACTATAGTTTTCGAAAAAAAGAAACTATTATTGTTGAAATTTCGAAATGATTAATAATTTTGTCTCTCAAAAACTATAAACATTAGAGAAAATCTTCTAAGAACAAAATATTTTAGAATTAATGAAAGATTACTCACAATTTTTTTCAGATTTTTTAAATGATTTTTTTTACAATTTCGATCTTCTTTAATTTCGAAAAATAACAAATCGTATCAATACTTTCGGAAAAAATTGAGAATATTCTTTGACATATTCTAAGGAACGTTCGTTTGCACAACATGTTTTATAGAGTTTGTAGTTTTCATGAAAAAAATTTGTTAAGTTTTAAAAAGATAATTCTCACTGTGGTCGCCATTTTATGATCATGATGTTAGTTTTTTAATGTTTAAAAAATATATCTTAATACTACTATTTTCTTCACCTATAGCGAAAAAATTTTGTGCCTGCAAATTCTCTTTCTATGAGAAAAAAATGTTTTATAAAAAAGTATACTTGATTTTTGCGTTTTTTTTACATTTGAATCGTTATATTTATAGTTGTGATTAAGATAGCTGAATTTTGAACAATTCCATTGAAGTTACCGATCTCGAAGATAACAAGACACATACATTTCAATATTTTGAACTTTAATTTTCATATGAAATACTTGATTGAAATTGAAGCTGGAAATGTGTCCTTCCCGGCATTAATGGGTTAAGATAGGGATTTTGCTGAGTCATCGTTGCTAAAAATCATTGAAAAATTGCCATTTGTCACACCTACTGAATCAAAAGATTATTTTCGTATCACGGGCGTAAATTTTTATACCCTGAAGGCGATCAGCCGACACCCTCGGGCGCGATCATCTCTTGCGGGACTAAAGGTTATTTTACGCCCTTGATACGAAAATAACTATTTTGCAAGCTTGTTGATATTTTATTATAAAACATCTGTGTATGAAATATTTGTATATCTTCAAAAATGGTTTTAGTTATTATCCCAGAAAAGTACAAAATATAGGCATCGCTGCTCCGGCGGATTTTAAGCGAATTTGGGAAGCAATTAAGTTGCTGAAAAACGATAGTCCGAAATTTCAATCGCCGACTATATCCTAGTGAAATTTGTTTTTGATCAGATACAGATTAATTGGCATTGAAGAATCCTATGTTTAATATTTTAAACAATTTTCATCGATATGTATGCATTGCATACTCGAGTTTTACTTGTATTCTACGTCCCTCCAAATTTGTTGGAAAGAGCGAAAACCGGATTTTTTAAAAATACGAAACAATTTGGTAAATATTGCAACAAAAGTATAACGATATTACCCAGAAGTAATAGAACAGTTTAATATACTATTAACGAATAGCTCATCTAATTTACAGTAGCTCAGAAAGACTTATGGAGCGATGGACTATTTTGGTATGTAAATTAGAAATATACCTATAATTAAAAGACTTATAATTGCATATAAACTGAACGAAACAATTTATTAATTAAGAGTAACATCATACATATTTTTGTTTTTAAATGTATTTTCAAAGGCCTTTATGTATTTATTTTGCAATAGGTATTTTTGCTTATTTGTTATAACTGTCGATCCATATTCACTCACATTTCTTTGACATTTTTTAAGTGGCTGCATACAGCAATTAGAATTAATTTCCGGTTTTTAGTCGATACCTAATTTATCTACATACCACTTTAGAATCCCCTCAGGAAACTCGAAAATTTCAACGAATGTAAAATTGATAGTAGATATCTACTATTCATATTTTCATTATTGCTTTTTAAAAGAGATATGGGCATGATAATATATGTATATTTTGCTAACAATGACAAAACTTTTCTTTTACATTAAATTAGACGTCATAAATTTCGTAAAAAATTGTCTGAAGGGGCTAAGGCTAATCTTGCTTCATAAAAAAGCCAGATTTAACAATAAAACAAAATTTAACAAACAAAATTTGTTTAAAGATTATATAATATTAGAATGCATATGTTATAATAAAATTAAAACAACTTTTTTTAAGAATATGGTAAAACATACAGTAATAGGCTAGTTAAAATAATAAAAGAAGATGCCCGGGAGCATACGTGATCTCCGTCCACGTGATGGAACCTCCGAAACTAATAAAATCGGTTAGCGTATGTTGAAAGCTAACACGTAGTACAAAATTTGAGTGTTTCAGCATGTGAGATTTAGACATAGTTTAAAAAATCGTGGTTGAACTCGCGGATTTTGCATAGAAAAAAGCAGTAATCTAAGTAGTAATAGTCTCCAGTCTTTTGTTGGCAGTATAAACAGACTGTTACTACTTAAATTACTGCATGTTCCTAAGTATTATACCCAGGTGAAAATATTTTATAAATATTGTATAACATTGTTATAAAATTGCTATATAAAAACTGTATCAAACTTATATAAAGAAATGGTTCAATAAAATATTTATAAAGTATTTATAAAGTTAGTATATTTTTGTAAGTATTTTATAAAATGTTATGAAATTAGAGTCTACACTGCTTTCGGCAGAATAATTGTTCGTGTTTTCGCAGAAATGGAACTTTAGGGATGATCGACGAATTAATGCCATCTTTCAGTGGGCATCATTGTTTGATGTCAGTATCCACCAATGTTCGGTACTCTTGTATTTTAATAGATTATTTCAGCTGGATTCTTAATTCATCGATAGCTTCGGGTCTCAGAGATTGCAGACTTTGTTGCAGAGCACATCGCCAAATGCAAAAATCACCTCCAGGAGATTTCCACACTCTTTGACTGTGATATCCGATTTTCAATTCATTCGGTGATCTTTTCGATTTGAATTCAGAAACAACAATACATAATATGAAAAATTTGTATATTGATACAAATTATATTCTAAATTATAAATTATTCTTCAGTCAGTTGTTTTGATAAACTTTTCGATACATATATGTGTATAACGGTTCATCACGAAATAATTTCCACGCGGAACGTAAGCAATGGGGGAAGGGATACAAAATTTTATAATTACAAGATTGTGACACATGAATTATTTATTCACAAGCAAATTATTTGGATATTATGTAATCACCTTAGAAAATATTTAAAGGTAACAGTATCCAACAAATATAATAAATGTTATTTATTATCGTCGTTAAGGTGTTTATACTTATAAGAAAAAGTATTTTAGTTGATCTTCATGATGACAGCCGTCGCTGTCGAAACGTCAATTTTTTAATAAATCAATATATACAAAAACCTACCGTCGTTTGGTTTTTGTAATTGACTGACCCAGATCATCGTTAAGTTCGTTTCCTTATTTATGAATTCTACTAGGTGATACATTCAAGAATAATTTATAATTATGGACCTTCGTTTCCTTATTTACAAATTGTATTCTATTTTGGTAAAAAATATCTTTCATCCAAATTACACAAATATGTATTGTTGCTGATTGATTTCCTAATTAATTTATCATTTCTTTTCATAGAAATATCTTCAGAAGTCCGTATTTGCCAAAAGCAGTGAAGATTCTAATTTCATAACATTTTATAAAATGCTTACAAAAATATACTAACTTTATAAATATTTTATAGAACCATTTCTTTATATAAGTTTTATACAGTTTTTATATATCAACTTTATAAAAATTTTATACAACTTTTATAAAACTTTTTCATATACGCGAATTTGACAACGATTTTTCAAACTTTCTCATATTATAAAATACTGAAATTCGATATTAGATGTTAGCTCTTATTATAATGTAACCGAATTTATCAGTTTCAGAGGTTTCATCTGCGGGGCGGAAAACATATATGCTCGTGGGTATCCTCCTTTGCTAAAATGATTGATAAAAAAAAAAGAATTTGTTCATAATAATTGTCTTATGGCATGTCGAGCATATTCATCAATAAAAATAATTGATTTCCTTTGATATTATTTTCTTTTTACGTACAGTTTCTGAGTCTTTCACGCAGAGCAATATGAGATATTGGTGAATATTCAGAGTATTTTTAGAAATTTTTTCTATCGCGCCAGTAAAAACTTGTTTAATCTAAAAAAGTACGAATTTTCGAATAACTTTAATGTAGACGTATAAAGCGGTGCATCTCGGTGAAGTGTTAGCTTCAAATATATTCTCGGAACGAAGTAGGTATAGTAAGAGTTGCGAGTGGTTCTTGATTCTCGGCCTGAGAGCTAAAAGCTGCGTGCACGTGAGTTTTCAATTTCGCGAGTCGTAATATTCTTCGCCGATGGTGCACCGTTTTCCTTCTAACCCCTTCCTAGACGAAGAGTTACTGGGTGAGCTATAGCTTGGAAACGCCTAGGATGATATAAACCTAAGCCGGTGGCTCGTGGAAGCGAGTGTTCGAAATCGAATTCGCGACGACCCTAATCCACAAATCCCTGACAGGAACCGAAAGGTGTAGGCCCAACCGAGTAGACAACGTCCTGTAGCAGGTGCACCTGGTGTCAAGGTAATTACAACGCGGGTTGTGCAGGTCCCGAAGTTCCTGTCCCGTACGCTAGTCGCATCTTAGGTCCACGTCACGGCTAATGTGTATTCCCTGCAGGTATTGCGTGTGCTTCATTGCATCGTGAAATTGGTAAATACATAGTTTACAGTCAATCAAAGAGTCTCGAATTTCTAGATTAAGCGACTTTGGGAGCAAGGTTGGAAACTACTTTATAATCCTCTAAACTAAGTTAGGAACTTTATTTTATGGAAATAAGGTTACGTCGTTGCTGGCATTAAAATTTGGCTAAGCATTGATCTCTAAAAACGTTGCTAAATAAATGTCTGACTAGGTTTGCCTATTACCACTTACAATTCATAATGTATTTCAGGAATTATCTGAAAATTGGAAAATGTACAATTTTCTCATGCTGATATTTAAAATATCAAGCTAAATGTTATTATCATGTTTAGTCGATTTGTTGACCAATATTTCCATGCAATAAAATATACGCTATATACAGTGATTTCTATCGAACGTTAAATTATGATGCCTCCCTAGTTTTTCTAGCAGTACAGTAATTTTCCATCAGATTTAGCACTGCAATCATATGAAAAAGTACTCCAACAACGTATTTAGATATATTCCTAACCTGTAATAGTATTACATTATAAACTGCAATAAATTATACGCGAGGAAATAGAAAGTAAATATTGCTTTTAATCAGAAATAATAAGCGACATAGCAAACCAATATTACATAAGAATTTAGAGAATTTCTGCCCTTATATATGCTGATACATAATTTTCTTGTTTTTATGGTTATATTACCCATTTACTTGAGCAAAGTTCAATTATTACATCTCCTTTCTTTAAAATTTCTTCAATCCGAAACAAATATGATTCTTTTGGAATGTATCTAGCGTTAGAATAATAGAATCATAGTAGATTTTAATTAAAAATGGGTGTGAGACTAAAAAAATGTTTTTTATTACTATTAACATGCATCAACCTGTTGCGTAATAGTTCTTTTGATCACAAGGGCGTAAAATATGCTTTGCCGCCCCGCGGGCCCGCTGATCACCTGCAGGGCGTAAAAGCTTAAACTCGTGTTAAGACCAAAATTTTTCGTCCTAACGAGTTTAAATTGCAGTGTTAAATTCGAGTGGAAAACGCCTATGTTTTCTCTGTTATTGTCGAAGGAGTAAGATCCCATTTTTCTACAGCAAAAGCGGGCGTAAAATTGATTATTATAATTCCGTATAACAAAAGTAATTATTTTCTATGCGTATGAAATTATTTTGAATTGAAACCAATAGCATCTAACGATCTTTGTTATACGACCTTTTAAAAAATAATAAAAATGATCGGTATTCCTACAAGTGTTTTAATGAAAATGGTAGAGCACCATTCATTATTTTTATGTTCATATAGATATTACATGATAGATTATTTAAACGAAAGTTCATCCCACTTGCATAAAAAAATATTGTTCAACGCATGTTCGAAAATGTTTTCTGTACGAATGTGAATATGTTGCGCAGTTCAAATATTTTTCGATTGAGGTTACATCTGAAATTCACGGGACGATAATTATTTTTAATTATGGCTTCATGTGTACCGGATCACAATATGTGAAATTAATGTGTTTTTAACTTGGAAAAAGTCACAGCTATTCTTTTTTTCGTACATATATGGCTGCGTTATTTCTCGAGATTTTGTAAGGTTATGTCTGAATTTGTGCAGCGATCCATGTTTTCTGTTAACGATTCATATTTAACGGTTCAAAAAATATGATATTAATGTGTTCTCGATTTAATAAAAGCCATATTCTTTCCCTTTTCAGACTTTTTTAAAGGTTTTTTGAGGTTATTTAAGAAATTCGCCAAACGACCATACTTTTTTACTTAAAACATTAATGTACCTTTTTAAAGCCTATATCGCTATAAAAACTGTTGTTTTAATTTTTTGAGGTTATGTCTGAATTTTTCAAAGCAACTCCCATTTTTATTGCAGATTTGTATATAACAGATTAAAATATGTTAGATGAATGTGGTATGAACCCAGAAATGTAACAAATTTTGTGTGAGCTTATGTTATTAGTCCAAACTCAGGTGCTTAAAAGTTATTTGCTTAACTGCAAATTAGACTATACTTTTTCTAGAGGACTCGGTAAAATTGTTGATAATTTTACATTTGATACATTTCTTATGAAAACAATAGGCAGGAAAGTTATCAAAAACCCAGACAGCACAAAATGTTTTGTTACATACCAAATACGTTACTGATATAAAACAGTTATGAAGTAGGACATTTTTACATTCCTGCAACATAACCGTTATATATTTGCAACGTCTGTGCTGTATGGGAATTATTATAACGTAGCTTTAGAACACCTTACAAAAAAATTAAAATGAGCTATGATCAATGGTTTTGTACCTTCGTTTTTTGTGATCGCCTATTGCGTAGAAAAAGGTTATGAGTCTTTTTGCGAAGAAAATCCCGATTTTTCTTACATTTCTGCGTAAAAATGGTATTATTTGACAGTGACAATTATAACACTGGTGATTGCAATAAGTAGTAATCGCATATTTTTTATCATGTATTTTTTTTTTCTCAAAACTAATTAACTTATTCTAGATGATACTTGCCAATTGAAATATTTTTTATTCTCGCACAAATATAATACAGTAATAATCAAATTAAGTTACAAATGAGTTGCAAAGTCCCAATTACAAATTGTAAATATTCAACCTGTAAATGGTTAATTTTTTACCAGAAATTTATATCATCCGTGTTGAACTTAGCATGTGAAAACGATGTATATTTCTAATTTTTGTATTTCAGTCATTTTGCAGACAATAATTGGGTTAGCAGTAGGGTAACTTGTTTTTTTATATGTATTATATATATTCTTTTATTTAAGAAATGCATTTAAAATAGTACATTATATATAATAATGACATTTTTAAATATTCCATTTTTTACAAAAAAAAACGGAAAATAAAGTTTTTTGTTCAGTATAATACTAGGGGTCCTCCATTAAAAACAGACGTTTTAATTAATTCCAAAAACTCTTAATATTCTCAATTGTATTAACATAATCCAGAATTGAGTTACCAATTACGGCTTCTAATCAATCCAAAATCAAACTGCTGTATATAAGTTACAAATTATCTAATCTAACTTCGAAATAGGTCGTCAAAATCAGTCACTTTGAGGTGTAATTTAGCAATCCAGTTTATCACACTCTGACTACTTGAGTTAATAAACAGATTTTTACCTTGAAAGTTGAATTAATCTAATGATGCAATATATCATCAGCGTGTATATGATATCGATTTCAAAAGCAGAGGTTGAAACTCTTCAAATATTTATCATTCCGAACGAAAACATAATTCTTATTGTTAAATGTATTATGTTGCAGCTAGAAATTCATTATTTTCAATTATAAATAACCGTAACAACATTATTTGCAATTGCGTTATTTTTTGCAAAATGGAAACGACTATATTTTAAGTTATAGAATTTAGTCAGGTCGTAAATTCAAATACCACATACTATAACCGTTTTGTAGAGTAATTTCGCTTAGTTCCTATTCATTTTTATAACAATTACTACTATAATATAAGAACTGTACTTCAAAATACTACTGATAAAGTAGTATGTTTTGTTTGTGTATACCATTTTTAATTTGTTGTGTAACCAACACTATTATATGATTAATTTGTTACATATAATGCGTAGTATTAGATTATATAATTTTCCATTCCCATAAAATTACGTGTACTACTATATCGTGCTCATTTGGGTTATTTGAGAATTGAAAGCAATAGGGTAATTATGCTCACTAGAACATAATGTACATTACATACTGCGGTAATGTCTCTTCTCGTAATTTTAACCATTAGAATTGGGGTAATTGATACTGCACATGGCGCATATATCTCTTATTATTTTTTACACGTCGGCATTATATACGAAAATTGCGGAAGAAGAAAATATTTTATACCGACTAATTAATTCATTACAAATATGATCTATTTAGTTAAATAAACACGCTGCCAAAACTGAAATGTGATGTTTTTGAACATTTTTCGCGGAATCATTATTATGTTAACCCATTAACGTCCAAATACACAGAAAGTTTGCTGCAACTTCAACGATTATTTACAATATGAAATAAATTTCGGAAAAAATTAAAACTATCAGATTCCACTATTTTCTAGGCCGCTCTTTCAAATGTTAGTAAGAAAAATTTAAAAAAAAAATGAAATTTATATATGATGTTGACATATATAGTAGAAAAACATGATTTTTTCAGGATGCATTTTTTACACATATCAAATTTTCGATATAATCTTATTTTGAGTAAGCCAAAATATTATAGTATATTAAAAATTTTCTATGTCAAATTCAAAATGGCCACTGCATTTACAAATTCCTTTTCAAAATGTAACCAAGTTTTTTCTTGAAAACTATGTACTTTAGAGAATAATTTATAAGAATAACTATGTTCTAGAATAATTTTTAGAATGTATTGTCAGAATTTTTTATTTTTGAAACTTTTTTTTTAAACTATAGACTTTGACGAAAATGTCCATAGTACGAAAATGTGTTAGAATTGGTTAAAGAATACTCTTTACTAATATAAATGGCTTTTCCAAAATTTAAATTTTTCGACTTTTTTTAAATAAAAAATTGTGGCGATACATTCTGAAAAAATTCGAGTGTATTCTTTGATTTATTCTAAAACATAATTGTTGTTATTGAATTTTCTCTAAAGTCCATAGTTTTGAAGAAAAAAAATCGTTAAATTATGAAAAGGAATTTGTAAATACAGTGGTCATTTTGAATCTGATATCGAAAATTTCAAATATATACCAGTGTATCTTTTAAGTACAACTATCGAGTGCAGCCTTGCAATGTATTTTAGCTCAATCAAGGTAAGATATTGTATAGAAAACTCGATATTTTCAAAACATGCGTCCTAAAAAATCATGTTTTTCTACTATATACGTCAAAATCATATATAAATTTCAATTTTTTCCGAATTTGTCTTATTCCCATTGAAAAGAGTGACTTTAAAAATGGTAGAATCTGATAGTTGTTATTTGTTTCGAAATTTATTTCATATTGAAAATAAGCGTTGAAGTTGCAGTAATCTTTGTGTGTATTTGGACGTTAAATGGGGTAATTAACGGTCAAAAAATGGATGGACTAATTATTTACTTTACTAAAACTGGACTTAAATATAAATTTTAGAAACTTCACCAACGCCCTTGAATGTTCATTATTATTAAGTGAAAGGAATTGAAATTGGTCAGACGTCCAAAAGTGATAGTCGCCAAAAATATATTGGGACCTGGGGACTGTTACTACTTACCGCAGACTGTTGCTACAAGAGTCGTAAGTAGTAACAGCCTGTCGGTCCCAATATATTGCTAGTTCACCGTCATAAATAAAATATGGAGATTTTCTCCGTGTTCAAGACCTTTCTTTGTATATTTTTTAATTCGTGTATTTTCATGAAACTAATGTTGACCTAATAAAATATTGTCTACACAAACCTGTATTTCTGACTACTTTCAAATACATAAACGCCAAGAATTTCCATCATATGATAAATGAAAAATACCTGCAAATATAATTACGATTTCATTTGCAAAAATATTAAAGTAGGTACAATGCAACATTTAATAGATAAGGTCGGCTTATTAAGTTGTAATATCAAATTTTAAATATGATATTGAAATGTTTTTTGTCAATAAATTAGATGGCATTTTTCTAACATTCATTTGCCATTTTTCTTCTGTTCTCTGTAGGTGCTCTTTTGTAGTCAACAACTCGAGGTTTTAAAATTAATTAGTATCGTGATCGTTTACAATTTGTTTGAAAATCTTTTAATTTTACCCAAATTAATTAAGGACAAGTTTGGGATATTCGGTACATAGAGTGTTTTATCCCGAACCTGTAAATTGCTGATGAATCATCTACCAATTCAGCTAAAGAATTTTGTTGTCAATAGTGTCCATAGAAACGTGACAAGATTAAAATAACTTGTGCTTTTTCGATTTCAAATAAGAGCATGACGAATGTTTAGGTCTGAATTTCACAAATATTTAACAAAATAAGAGTCGCTGATATTTGAAATTGAAATGATTTGGCACAAAAATAATCAATTTCTCAAAATAAATATATCGAATTTTAACAACTATCGGATACATGAATCATAAATATTGTTGTAGTTAGACGAAAATTGAAAATATTGAATTTTGATTCCTGCATTTTTTTTCGATATTCTATTATAAATATTTCGCACGCAATTTCCTTGTTTATGAATGATTTGTATGATTATGAGGCATTTAAAAATGATTTACTACTTAGTCACGTAAATTTGAATATTATACAAAAAAACTTTCTGTATCTTGCTATAGCCATTACAAGAATAGGCGCAATGTGTTTGACAATGACCAATAACCCTCAGTTCAACATTTTTTTATATTGAAACATATCACTAAAATTACCAGAAAAGACGAGAATTTTATTGGTAATTGGATAATTGTTATGGATATTAGTAGACACGAATTGCGATGGTGCGTTGTTTACAATTTCCGGAGCTTACTGCATGACCTCGACGATCTATACGATCTATTCATTTTGAGCACCACCCACCTCTACACCCAACGATTGGAAAACTGCGGAAGCAAAGTTGTACACCCAATCAATAAAAGGAAAATATCTATCTGCAAGCACAATTTAAACTCTTTATAACATTTTTCCAATTTTTCGCTTCATAAATCAAATCCGAGAATAATATAGAATTTGTATTGAAAATTGTGCAGTTATAGAAATAAATGAATGTAGTGAACTTTCAATTAGAATTCTTCAGCTATTTTCAAATCCAGAATTGAAAGAAAGGTCAGATTTATTTTACTTAATTAAACTGAAAGGATGAGTTATTGAAAGTTAAGTTCTGTTTTCGAGGTTATGGTAATTTCTGAATTATCTTCAAAACTGATTTTTGCGAGATTGCTCAATAGTGTCCAAAATTCCGAGTAAATTATATGAACTCAAAAAACGTAGCCGTCTTAAACACAAGGGACAATTTTAATATTGTATGTATATTTAATAAATTCATCTTATTAAATAGTAGTACTTTATTATTAGGATTTTGACAAATTATCGTTTTTAGGCTGTCAATAAATGTTTGTATTTTATTCACAATCTTCTGTTCATTCTCGAAAAGTTATTCACTGGTATTACAAATAAACTAGATTCGAATGTAGTCCAAAAGTTTCTAAATCCACAAAAAAATCAAAGACTCTTCGTTATTTTGTAAAAATAATTGTTTGGAGATAATAATAGAATATATGTATATGCTGTTCTGAAAACAGAAAAGATATTGACATGGAACAAAATATTAAAAATGTAGTAATTAATTGTTTAGTCGAAAGTCAACTGAATTGACGTTTGTTTGCCCTCATTTATATTCCATACCAAACATTTCAATGTATGAATTCAAACATGGAATTTTTATCACATATCATACACCCGGAAAATCAAGAATAGTTAAGAAACAAACAACCAAATTATCAAAAGAAAATAATAGAAACAATTATTTCATAAGGAAATGAATATTGTACTACCAACTTTGCTTAAAAATATAAATACTTTTTTAAAATACTAGTTAAAATAATTAGTGGAAAAATTTAATTTAAACTTAAGATCCACATGTTTCTCGAAGACTAAAATATAATGCTTAATTTTAGTTATATTATGAAAACTAAATTTTTCTATCAAAATATTATGTCGTTTAAAATTTTAATAACTGTATTAAATAAAAATCACCAATATTATTGTATGCTACAATTGTTATCAACGAATTTCACTTAAGGTAAACAATTATACGGATAAAGCATACTATTATCCTTATAAATACGCAAACTATACAAAGCCAAAGTCTCCATTGTGAACGAACTCGACCAATTTTACACCTTAATATAAGCATATTAATTCAAAACATTTAAAGTTCCGCAATTCAAACTTTTATTCCATTTAAAGGGGCAGTTATGAATTCCTCGCTATTGAAGGAAACTTACTTTCTTTAACTTTATTAAACTACCGTCTCCCGCTTTCACCAGGACTAACTTTAAACTAAGGCATACAATACAGCCTGCTGTGTGTCTAAAATCACAACAGTCTCGGTTGCATATACGTATATAAGAGTCGAGTATTTGAAATTTGGCCCCATCTGTTATACGCTTTGTACTCTACATTTTACAAGTTTTATGCACTCCGTTATTGCTAGTTTTCTTACGAATGTTCACTTTTGAATGAACTTAATGGAAATAATAAACGCCAAGCGTTTAAATTTTTCTACTTTATTTTTTTTATACGTACAAATGTTAGAAAAATTTCTACACATTTGACATGATTCAAGTGGAGAAAAATATTGAAATTCTTACAATTAGTAGAACTTATTGAATATCTAAGTCAATTAATTCAAATGGATTACTCGAAACTAATTTTATTATTTTGGATATCTCCAATTCTACGATTTAACTCTTTAATTGATAAAGAATGAACAAGATTAAACATAAATCGAAAATAAATCTTTTTTCGGACAGATGTAACAAAAAAAAACTGAGGTGGTAATGATAAATTTTATTAAACAAAACTTCATTAAAGTTAGAGTAGTTAGAAACTGCGGTTTTAACGTAAAAAAGTTAATTTATATAAATTGCTCTAATTCGATTGTACAAAAGAAGAAAAACTGTCTCTTATGAATTATTCCATTTGCAATATATTCGATGAGTATACAGAAATTCACAATTCGTAGATGCTTGTTCTAGGTGCAAATGTATTATTTATATTAAAAATAAACGTGAATAAAAGAGAAAAATAGAGCTATTACGAATGACAAAATATTGTAATACTTCATTTTGACCTACATCACTGATTAAATTTAGATAATGGCAGTATAAATATTTATATTTTTCCGTTATTTCCAGAGGGACATTGATTGAATACGGACAGAACGGTGATCAGAATAGAAAATATTGATTTATTTAACAGATAAATGCATAAAATGTTCGGAATTCCCTCACATACACTATAAAAAACTGAAAGTTTCCAGTAAGTACTGGAAGTTATTAATCCGTACATGGGATTGCAAGTTTTCATACCATTTTAAATTTATTGCAGTTTCTTTTATTGCATTTATTGCACAAAAAGAAAGAATCACATTCCCACAGTGAAAAATTCCAAAGTATTTTTTATAATATGAGAAAGGTTCCGTCCTCGAAAAAGAGTTTTCCAATTATTTTTTGCATGTAAAATTACATGTCAGATACGTAAATCAATTCAGTTTTAAGATAATCCTTTTGAATAATTCATATATCACCAGTACTTATCACCCGTATAATCTAAAATTATGGAATAGGCAGTAAATTATTAATATTAGTTAATAAAAAAATCAATTTGATATCGAAATTTCCATAATAATTGCCGTGGCATTTTTTAGCTTTACTGTCGCCCTTCACCATTGGCTCAGACAGATTTCACTGCGTATCAAAGCTCTCGAAGTGACATAAATCCTCCCGCACACACAACATCGAAAAAATGTTGCTGCATTCGTTTCATCTATCAAAATACACGTAATGTATTCTTGTGACGATCTTGTCGATATTCAATGATCCACGTAAATAAACCGTTTGTACTAGATCGTCACATTGTTGCGCCCAAACGATAATGCCCAACAATATCTCGCAGTATGGATTTCGCATGTTAAAAACGAAAAATCTGCGGATATCCTGAGTAAATACGTACATGCAATGCGGCAGTAGAACTGCAGTGTAAGCTCAGCTTCGAAAAGCTTCCCATTCTAAAACTGCGACTATAAAAAAATTGCAAACTCGCGAGGATGTGGTATATAGCCGACTCTGCGGAACATATCGCCTTCCGTTTAACGAATAATAAATTCGCAAGTATCGTTTTGACCTTTTTTGGGCCCTTTTGGCCGTCTTCCGTCACGACCGGACGAAAGCTCATTGTCCGTTGTATTCATCAGCAGTCAGGGGACATAAATCAATGCGAGGATGGCAGAGTTAATGTAGCTGTTTTTGCTCTCCTTGTCACCCTGTCACTCGCTTCATCCATCGAAGCATTTAGCTTTCAAATATATAACTATATACCTTATACGCCTGAAGCTTTTCCTGACGAGCATGAGCCCATCAGATTATAATATAATGAGAGGACGTGAGCGGTCGCGTCAATTACGCAAATGTCTTTTTTACCGAGCTTTTTATCTTTGGCTTTTTCCCGCCTGGAAATGAAGTGCTATTATACGCCCACGATTCAAATGTATGCTTAAAACTATTTTGCATTACATATACGGACTAAACATTAACAAAAAATTTTCATTACCGTGGTGTTTCGTGGTAGAGCCATTAATAAGTGGTTTCATTAGTTGTTTGATTGAGTAAGTTTTAGTTTTTGTCTTAGAATTTAAAAATACATCTTTAGCGTATATTTCTAATTTCTGATTTGTATGCATCCTCAGCCTACTAACGACCAAAAGACACTTTTTCTTGCTTCTATTTCAATCGAGTATTTTGTATCAAAATCGAAGTGAACAAAAATTGAGAGGTACATATCTTCCTGTTTTCGAGGTCGCTCTTCAAGATTCCGTGGTTAAAATTGAGTTTCAGCCATTATGAATTCCAATATGGCGCCAAATTTGAAAAAAATGTCCAAAAAACTAGGAAATATTTATTCTTACCAATTTTTTTTGAGCCATTGGAATATTGGGATTCTACTGAAACTCCGAACAAAGAAGAATAAAATACTTCAATTTTATGAACAAATTTTACTTTTATACCCTACATTCTAACGACCTCATAATGGCCGCAAAAATGAAAATTTCTTTGAAATTGTCTCGACGCTATAAATAAAAAACTACGATCTTTTTTTTTTAAAAATGGTAAGAATGAAAAGTTCTTAGAATTAATCGAAAAATATCATGGAATTTTTCTAGATTTTCTTGATGAATTTTTTTTTTTAATTTTATCAAAATTGTAGTTTATTTTCTATCTCTTTATCTCAGTAGTAGTTTATTTTCTATTCTAAATCTCGAGATTTCCACGAGTGTATTCTCTTTTGTATTTTTTTTCCGAAAGTTGATAGTTTTCGAAAAAAAGAAATTTCAAACATTATAGCTTACGATTTTTTTTTCTCGAAACCTGTCAACATTTGGAAAAAATTGCAAAGAACATCAAATTCTTAGAATTCATCAGAGAATACAGTAAATTTTCGTCATAATGATTGGTAAATAAATTACAATTTGGAAAACAAAAATGTTATAATATACTTAAATATTGTCAAAAAATTCGAGGATATTTCTGGATAGAAGAACTTTTCATTTTTAGAATTTTTTTAATAAAGCTCGTAGTTTTTGAGTTAGAGCATCCAGAAAATTTCAAATGAATTTTCATTGTGGCGGAAATTTTGAGGTCGTTAAAATTGTTAGTCTTCAAGGTCTTAAAATTGAAGTATGAAATTCACCATTGTTCCGAGTTTCAATAGAATCCCAATATTCTAAGGGCAATTAGTAAGTATAAATATTTCATTTTTTTCAAATTTAGCGCCTTATTGCAATTCCTAATGGCTGGAACTCATTTTTGACCTCAGAATCTTAAAGAGCGACCTCGAAAACAGTAGGATATGCACCTCTCAATTTCTGTTAACTTTGATACAAAATACGCGATTTAAATAGAAGCAAGAAAAAATGTCCTTTGGATGAAGCAAAGTATCATAATTATATTTGATTTTATAAGACAGGTTTTTCGAAAAATCATGTTCAAACTCCATTCTCCACGAAACCTGAAGAACTATTCAATGTATTGTCTTGGATTTCCTTTTGCTTTATAGTAGATAAAATTGATTGAATTCTGCAGAATTATACTCCTGAATGCAGGTAATATATTACTTACTTTTTAAATTTTTTTAGATAATTTTAAAGAGCACAAAATCTGGAAATATGGTACTAAAAAATCGCGTTATAAAGAGAAAGACAAGCTTAAAATGCAATATTTTCCAAATTTTAGAAATTATATTCGAGTAATATAACATTACTCTGATCACTTTGAAAATTTCAGATAATCTCTATATAATTACAGTTTCGCAAAAAAATATTTCAAGCGTATGCCTGCCTTTTATAAAATTGTGCAACCTGAAATGGGAGCATGCCACTGCAGAAGAACACACAAGACCTTCCTCTTATGCGCCGCAATTTTGCATTTTTGTAGTCTTTAAAACACATATACCAGACGGGGTTTACAAAATATATTGTTATATTATAATATATATAATAAAAAAAGTGTAGTACGACTTTGGTAGGACGAAAAAAATTTATAAATAATTATATTGATTATAACATGCTTATTATGCCTCGAAACTTAATTATCTACAAGTATAATAATAATAATAATACTAATAATAATAATCACGTCTTTATTGGCAATTACAAAAACGAATGCAGGATATAAATAATACAAAAATGCCAAAGGGCGAGCCACAGCAATAGCTGTTTTACAGACTGACCAGGATAGGAGTATATTAATTAGTTCCAATCTATTATTTAAACCTAGGCAGATGCATGTTTAAACAAATTTAATTTGGAAAAAGAAATATTCATACAAAAATGATAGATTTCACGAAAGTAATAACTTTAGCATATTTTTTAAAACAACTTCTAGGTGTAAATTCCTAGTATAATATAGAATTTCTGCTGATATTACATTTCAAAAAATAGAGAAAGTGATATTCCCTTTACATATGCATCCCTCCGACAATATGTGGGTAAGAGAAAATTGAGTGATATCTGATTCAAACTTGAAAAACATCCTCCGCGTATCGACACATTTATGATGAATGGCATACCTACTTTTTCATTTTCAATCATTCCGCCAATATATATTTCATTCCTATCCCTTAACAATTTGTTGTAACACAAAAATATCTTATAAATTAAATTATATTTCGTCCACGTTTGGAATCAACCAGCAAGTCAAAATTATGGTTTTATGCCAATAAAATCTTTTATTTGTTATATCAAGATTTCAAAATATTCCGAAGGAATATGTAATAAAAGAAAGAGAATAATTGTTTTATAAAATTTAAGTTTTTTATATATACTTAATATATCTCAAGTGTAGTAAATAATTAGTAATTGAATAAATAAAAAGTTATTTAACTGTTTAATAAATTGTTGCATTTTGCAGAATTAAAGAAATACAAAAAAGTTGAAAAGTATTAAATTATATGAATTCAAGAATTAATAAAAAAAAAAATAATCTAAACTGCCTAAAAATGTAATTTATAGTAAAATGGAGAATTTCAATTGCTAAATAAATTTAACAAACTTTGGAATAAAAGTGGATTGCTATCAGAAATGTTCGTCTAACCGCGATTAATTACCGCCTTAAAATGATGATATGTACTCGAAATGCGATAACAAAAGCTATTATTATCAATTTCGAACTGAAACTTTGGACGAGTTCTGTGGTAAGTAACGCGGCGATGAGAAAAGTTTAAATCTACGTTCTTACTAAATAAGACTAAGAGTTTACCTCCATTCATTCACCAGAAAGCGAATCATTAACAAAATATTTATCTGTCATTATTATACTGTTAAACACCCATTTAACTAATAATATTTAATCGTAAATCCAATTTTAAATGATCATAAAAATAGGAGGGTTGGAGTTAAAGTCTTTGAGAAGATAAAGGCGTTCGTAGAGAACTAGAAATGAGAATATCGATCGCATCTAAATTTGCAGGCGACACAAGAAACGTACAATTGATCCAGACTTGAAGCATAATGGAAGAGAATCGATAGTTTACTGTCAAATATTTAATTTTGAAACTTACAGATCATTATGGTCTTTTCCTATTAACTTTAACTGCTTTATTCATTCTAATTTGATTTCTGCACGCAAATAAGAGTTTAATTAAAAAAATCATTTCGTTATTTAATTAGCGGCTATTTGTGAAACTTTTATACATACATAACCTATCCAGATTTCATAAGTGATTTGGGTAAAATTGCAGAAGAACTGCCTCAACTCAACAACTTATTGCACAATATATTTCTGATGTATTTTGCGATGCTGATTACGAATCTGATAATAAAATTTGTCGGTCGGACGTATTTCATACGCTAAAAAAAAATAGGCCAAAAGGCGATTTTATTTTAGTGTTTTTGTATTTATAAGGAACAGTAAGAATCGGATGAAAAAATGTACCTAGGAGGTGCTTACGTCATGGAGGGCCCCGCCCCTGCCCCCTGTTTTAGTGCTAAGCTAACCTCTAACTTACAAACTGTACTGAACGCTAAAAACCTAATAAAATTGTGTTTTTTCGTTATTTTTTCAAGATAGTGGACGAACTACGTACGACCGCCAAACTTTCTTGCGATATTCGTAATCAGCGGCCAAAAATACGTAAGAAACTGGTCGTCAAATTCATTTTTCGGGTGAGGCAGTTCAACAATTTTACCAATCGATTATGTATGTTTCGATTTTCTTTATAAAAATATAGTTTGTTTACTAATACAAGTATAACATTTTTAGATCTATTGTTAAATAACAATGATCTGGAAAAACATAATTTTTCTTTATTTAATTGTTGCATTAGAAAATCCATCTACTTATTTTCGTATTTATGTAATTCATTAATAGCTACGTTTGTAATTGGCCCTATAATGTCTGTAATTGGTTCGAAAACCAATCTTTTAAATCTATGGTCAAATGGCCAAAATTTTCTTTGTGAAAAACAAAATTGTATAATATAAGGGTCAACATTTACTTACATAAGTTAGGTTTAACTTCTTGGATATCAAAAAGATGTCAGTAATTCAAAGGATTTTGCTTAATTACGAATTCATAGTTCTTTTTGATCCATTATGTTAAATTACTGTTAAGAATTAATCGGGTTTGTTTCAGATTTATTATTCAGTATTTAATAGAAAAAAAAGTTTCATCTAGAATCATAAGTGATATATGCATTAAACTTCTATACAAAAACAAAAACAAAACAAACAGTTTCGGAAAAAAAATGGTAAATTACAAAGTAAACAAAAGTATAAAAATAAAAAATGTTGAAAAAATATTTAATGAAAAATTCTATTCCTGCCGCTTCGTGGATATTTTGAGGTCGGGAATTCAAAATATTTTATAAAATGTAATGTGTAGATATAACAGTTGATATTAAAGAATTACAATATATTTAATTTTATAAACAATTATTCTACACCTACGTCAATGCTTCTTCCATGTACTAAAAAGTGTTATATGGTTAAATATTGTATCACATTACAAAAATGAATCAGACATTTCTATTTTTTTTTCATTTTGGTATATTTAGACTCAAACCATATGACAAAAACCTGAAAAAAATCACTTAAAAATCCATCTACTTTTTATTTCTAATTCGCTATTCTGTTTCAATTATTTTTAATCTTGAAACTCATACTAGTTCTTTAACCTGAAATCTCGTAATCATATGCGAACTATTAATGAATTAAATACATTCGATAAATTTTTAGGAGTATTTCATATGGTTGAGTCGAAAATTTTTAACTTTGATAATCTAAGTTTGCCTATTTATACGAGTTCACAGTGAATTGATTTATGATTTTGATAATGACATTGCTAAAAGGCAAGTAAAACGTTGTATAGGTAGACAAATTCACTAGTTACGTTAAACAATTTACAAACAAAAAGTTAAGCACCAAATACGAAATAATTTCTAGTGATGAGGAGTTTTTGTTTCATCAATTAGTAAAGATAAATTTGTATGCAGAATAATTTTCTTCGAAAAAAAGCTACAATCGTGAACAATTTGGAAAAGAAAATTGAAACCAATGAAAGCATTCATCACAACAGTGAGACATTCATTTCATAGTGGTTGGAATTGCAATTCAATCCGAATATATCGTGTTGGTTGCCAAGGACGATTGTCTTTTTTTTTTTAATTTAACAGATTGATCCCAGTTGCATTCACTTTCACATGTGTTGATTTGCCTTCGCTCGTTAAGTAAATAAAACGTGGAATTTGGTTTCATTGCTATGTGACGATACACTGAATCCTTATCTCTTAAATTGAGGAAGTAAGTCATGGTAGGAGTTGAAATTTTTAATAGTTGAAGTATAGTATAATATATGGTAGTATTGAAACCTATCTATTTAGGGTAATAAAATATCTTCGAGTGAATGTTCAAAACAAATTTGTCACAGCTAATTCGAGTTTTCAACAGTTGCTTAATCATTCCGGGTAATAAGTATGTAAATCGAAATACTATTCTCAGAAAAACTTTGTATTTATTACCAATCATTCAAATTGTTATAAGAAAAGATGCATCGTAAGGTATATTAATTTTTTTGTAGCTATGTCGCCTTACTGCTTAAAAATTTAGTGTTAAATGTGTGTATGCATTTGAAACACAACCGGAAATGCAAATTTAAGAAACTAGTTTCAACGTAATGGAAACCAAGTATGAAATAGTATCTTAATTTTATACCAGCATTATGTTTGTTCCTCTAGAAAAAAATGACGCGAAAAGTACGTAATGTTCTTGACTGCATAGAAAGATTTATTGTTTCTAACTTAATTATATACAAAACGAGTAATAAAGATGGAATTTCGTTGCATATTTATTTATAATTATTTTATTTACAATTGGTATATTTACTACAATTTATACACATTTTTTAAAAAATAGACACTAACTAAACCTGCAATAAAGTCAGAAAGTTCAATATCCCTTTAATAGTTTGTGAACACCCTTCGTATTCAAAGCAATTGGCGATGGGCGGTAACCTCTTTTCATGAATAATTAAATACTTCTGAACGTAAAGTTACAGGTAAATCATTCTATAAAATACAAATTCGTCACTTTTTAGTACTGTACGATATTATTTCACAGAAATTACATTATTTTAAGTAATTTTTTAAGAGAAAAGGACATTTTTTTCCAGAAAAATAAAGTTACATGAACTATAGGTTGCACCAGATAAAAATTGGCATTGCAGTAGCACAGCACGATGTAAATAATCGATTTGTAGGGGAGGACGGGGCGAAGCGACGCATCTCAAATATTTCGAGTGCGATTGCACTGTCAAATGACACTTTGTAATATATTCTGTTGGAAACTGTTGCATGCTCATTTTTTATAAAATACATTTGGTATACTTTCGAGTAAAATAAGAATTTTCGTGAATCGCATACTAAAGTTAAAACTGTACATCGAGGTGAAGTGACGCATTACTATTTATATATTCAGTGTTTTGCATAACCAAGCGATTGTTGATGTTCATGTGTGAATTAATTGTTTATATACCTTTATACAGTGGAGTCTGGGTATTTTTGCTCACTCGGTTCCTCGCCTTCCTCTTCCGTCTCGTTACATTTACGAAAAAAAGGATAAAACATCTCGTTATGTTCGTGATGTCACAACAAGGCCCTTCATGAGGACCCAACCCGCAAGGTGGGGGAAAAGAGATCGGCGACAAGCAAATCTAACGAGACAGAGCAAATATGCTAAGATGTAAATATAGAGAGACCCAAATATACCGGGACTCTAATGTATTCATAATAAACATCAATGAAATACATACCTGGCATTGTATCTTATCATTATCGGTCACTAAAATGTATTATGGAGTTTATTATTTTTTAAAATGATTCGTGGATATAACCGAAAAACTGAACTCTGTGATACTGATATAATCTTTCATGATTGGTATTTTTTGATTTTGTAAAGTCCATTGAAAATTAGAGGGCGTCGACGGTTATTTTTAAGGATCCTTATCTTGATGTCCTTAACACACTCCATACGTTTTAGGTATTCCAATTAGAGTAATAAATAACATATCGCTTAACTCTAGTTTCAATTCGAAAAATGAATTTCAGATTATCCACTATAAATAATAATTACGAATTTTTGGGAAATATCAGTTTACTTACTTCACAGTAATACTAAAGAAGAAAAGAGAGATTTTTTTATCTATTTACATAATTATTTTCTATTCATAGAAGAAATCATTTTCGACACTAAGGCTTCAATGAGTCATTTGTCAAAACATATTTACTGAACTGTCATATTAAATTTTTGAATTTTGTCCTTAAATATTAGCGAAGAGATGCCCTAGTAAAAGAAGAGTTCGGTCTGTGGATAGTTTCTGCCAAGTTTTGTAATTTTTAAGTTAAAGGTATCGTGAAACTGAACAATAATGGACCAAAACGGTAAAGATAAATAATAATTTCGAGAACCCGTTTAGTTCATAGTTAAGAAAACTACCCGGGGAAAAAGTTTTGGACATTGCCATGCATGATTCATAATTCTAAGTAATTTAGAGGCAATATTTTTGACAAAATTTATTAATAATTACACCAAAAAATGCTTATGGATGTATGTGTGTATATTATAATGTATAATTTTGAATAATTAAATTTTACGCCGTAATAATCACGATTAAGTATGGTCTTTTTAGAATAATGATGTACAATATTCATTTTCGAAATTTGATCGACCGTTAAAAATGCAAAGATTTGATATGCTTCGGTCATAAAAATTATAAGGATGGTAACAATATAATAAAATAATATACTAAACGTAATAAAATAGTTTAAAATATACTACAATTCGAAACAATTTGATTTTTGGTGCGAGTCATCTTCAGAATTTTGGTTTCGAACATTTTTCTGAACAAAAAAAATAGGAACAATTCAAATAAATAATTCACAATAAAGAAACTTGTTAGTTTAGTTGCATAATTTTGCTTGAATACTACACAAATTAGATGCTACAATGCAATGTAGCTCAATGGTTCAGTTATTAGATTTGTATGTCGCAGTCCCTGGTTTAAATCCGCATTGGTCAACTTTGTGCGATTAATTTTTCTAGTGCTGTTTCAAAGATGCATTATAATGCCTTAATTTGAATTACTACAAATTTCATTATAGCTAGAAATTAATGCTTGACGATTAATAATTATGCACGATGATGTTCACACAATTTTTCCCCGGGAAGTTTTTAAAGTTACCTAAAATACCTGAAATTCGTCTGTTATTATTTACTTCTGAAGTTTTTTTTTAATTTTATAAGAAACTACATTTTCATATAGAGTATAATAAGGTTCACGTTTCTCAAGATTCTCAGTAAAGGTGTCCTTTTAACCTATTTCCCTTTTAGTTATGTAATGCAATGCATCGTTAAAGCCTTGCGTATTAAATTTTAAGTCATCGAGGGGAAGTAATGTTGTAATGCAGAGAAGGCTTCATAATTTGACTAAAACAAATTTTAAGATTTATGTATATGATTGGATACAATAAACTACTTATTATTAACTAGTGAAATTAATTAGTAAAATTAAGTACAACAATGCGACTTATCTAACTAAAAAAGTTGTTCTTTTGACTATTTTCAAGTCAACTACGGAAAGAAAAGTGAAAATTGAAAACAAAATCGATATAAAACAAATAATTTTTCAAATTATTACATAGAGAAAGTCTATAGGTATCCTGGAATCGAATTAAATAACAAAATTCGATATGCTTTTCACCTTTGATTTAAATACCGTTTAAGAATACCGTGTCGTGGTAACGCATAACAGGGTTTGTTGTCAAAAGAATAGTATAGGTATATAACAAATTCCAATTTTGTCAGGGCGATGATAAATCAAAATTTATTGCTAATAGCGGTTTGGAGCCGATATGCAGCCATGAACTGTTTATAGATCTCGGAATTTGACCGAATTTTTCCTACACAAAAGTGCGCGCATACACTTATTTATCCTTGTCGGCCTCGATGATAATAATTCTTCACTTTTCATATATTTCAATGTTCTATTTTTGTCCAGTTTGTTGGAATTTGTTATCGAACACGTACAATCAAATATTTAAAAAATGTTTGGGTAGTTCTCATTTTTGAAAGACCATTAAATAACATATAATTTATTTTCGGGTCAGGCTGCAAAGCAGCTAAAGCTGTGTCATGATCTAACCTCCCTTGGCCCTCCATAATCCACTTGTGCAGTCTGCACCAGAAAAGTGGCTCCGATATCCATTTCCTCCGCCGCAGACTGGACCGGGCCATTTCGTTCGTAACTGCAACCACTCCATCTACCATCGGGTTAGTGAACATTATTATAGTTGTTGTTATTGTCATTGTTATTGTTACTATTACTATGTTAATAATAACTGAAACAACAACATTGGTTTCTTATGTCGCTAAATCTGTCTGAAAAATTAGTAATTTTTTTGCTCAAATCTCTACCAGATCAGCGTGAAATGTCACTACGACCACGGCTCAAACCATGAGGTAGATGATTGCAGTGTCAGTATAACGCGCAGAAAATTGTCTACACGGGGACTCGAACCCAGAACCTTTGGAGACGTTCAAGTTACGAAACAAGTCTCATTGTCAAAAAAACCTTCCTTATCGTGTACCGGATGTAAAACATCCATACTGTCTGGAACCGGACTGTTCTAACCTTTTGCATGTACAATTTTGTTATTTATGAATACTAACCCAACAAACATTGAAAGTACTATCTGATGTCGGCTTCCGACTGTATACAGTGCGGTAATATCGGTAAATATAAAAACCATTTTCCGATAATGAACATTTCGAGTTGAAATGTCAAGGTCGCGTTCGGCGGAGCGCAGTGATAGCATGAAAAAGTTACGCTTACATATATCATTTTAGATTCGTTTAAGTGAAAAATGGGTATAAGGGAATAAGAGGCAGGAATAAAACGTAAGGATACGAAATTGTGCGCATCCGGGATAGATCGCTGCTCATGCGAGGATAACGAGCAAGCTCGCTTATTGGAAGATAGACTCTGAGCGGAAGATGCATAGGCCTTTTCAATTTATTAGGTCGAGAAACGTGGATCCTCCTTGCACAGTTTCTATGGCGGCTTAATTAAATTTCTGACGATTAATGGGCTGCGGCTTTTACCACCTGGTCTTTCGAATGCGGAACGATATTGCACTCTCCTTTACGCCAGAGGATCATCTAATTTTCACATAGCCACGATTATAATCAGAATCCGCGTGGAATTCGAAGCTTCGAGCAATTAAACGTCTTCCCAATAGAAAATTCTATGTCTTCAAATTATATTGTTTTCCATTTGCTGATTTCTTTTTCAAAATTCTTTATAAAAGGTCTGCGTTTCAGATTGTAAATTATAAATAAAATTGGAAAATAAAAATTTATTGTTCTAAAATTGTACTTCTTTGCTCAAAATTGATTTAACTTTTCTTGGGTCGCATTTAATTTGCTAAAATAAATCAAATTATGTTCTAAATTATAACAATTCCTGAAATTAATACAAAATCACAGTGACATAACCTCATGGCCGAAATTCTTATTACCGAAATTGGTACGGTCAAAATTCCCATGACTAAAATAACTTCGGGAACACGTTGAACTATAATAGTCGGATGGGGATCAAGGATTACATACCACAATTGCCAAGGTCAAAATTGTCGAAATTAAAATTCCCGGGTAAGTCCTGCCATTAAAATTCTCTTGACCAAAATTATAAGGAAATCATCAAGACCACATTCCGAAGACCAAAAATCTATGCCACCCAAACCCCCTTCGCTCTACGAGAATCTAACCCAACCATCATAGAACTTACCTAGGAACTGTAGACCTCCTTATGACTAATATTTCAAAATGTGTCCTTGAATTGGTTGGGAATTTTGGATATGGATATTTTAGTCATAAGAATGTTGGTCTTGCAAATTTTGAGTGTGGAAATTATGCACATAGATAAATATTTGTAACAGTTAACAATCTAAAACTTATTTTCATAGTTTTTATTATAATATTCATAGATTTTTCTTGGCAATAATAATAAATAAAATTAAGCGGCAAATTGTGATTAACAATGTATTGGGCAATACCTTTCATCTAATATCTTCTTTCTGGTATATACGTTTACTGTTTTTGCTTAATTAATGTGAGAAATGTGAAATTGGCGTTGGTCCAATTAGAAACTTTTCGTATGATCCAATTCGGATCCCATGTTTTCACTTGCAATTCGTTTTTTTGTAACTTTTTGTATAACTGGTATGGCAAGACAGTAGAAAGTTATTGAAATTCAGTAATAACTGCAAACTAATTAGATATGTTTGGAATATGGGCAAATCCACGAAATTTTAAAATGTTATTTGAGTGGATGTACCCTTAACCGACAACATATTTGTTACGAAATACAAAATATTAATAAATATGTTTAATTCGACAAAAAACCATTTCATAATTTCAAGTCAGTTTTATATCATTAATATCACTAACATCTTTTTCTTTTGTTACAGGTAAGCATTCGCATTCCATTATTTAATCTTGGACGATGATGAATAAAAGTAAGCATTCACTTCTAAAATTAGAAAATTAAAAAACACATCAATTTTGTTACCGCCTTTCACTTCATGCAGCTAGTGTATTGTTTCACTTTTAAACATGCTTTCCAGTCATTTTTTAATGGTCACGCAACTGCAAATTTTTCAGAATATGTTATTAGATTTTAAGACTTTGTAACACTTTCATCTTTATTTTGGCCAGGATTCAAAATTCCTAACGAAAAATATTCCGACGGTACATTAATAAGAATTAAAAAAATTGAAAATACGCAAATAAAATATCAGAAGGTATAAAATTGTGAAAATTGATAAATCGAAAAATAAAGTATATGGTGTTGGTGCGGTACAGATTGTATATTAATTACCCCTTTGAGTCATAGTGGTATGCCACGTTACTTCATGGATTTCTTTGAATTTAGGCAATTTGTCTTGTTAAAGCATTGAGGTCAGACTTTTCTCTCACTTTGTGATGTAATATATCGAAATTTCACAGAGGACGTAATTGATTATAGTTTATGTTAATTCGAATAACTGGTCGATTGCGGATGACGTTAAAATCATCAGAAATTTCGAACATTCGGTAAATCATAAAACTTCAAATTATCAATGTTGGCAATGATGATGCAAGGCAATTAACAAGCTGACCTCGGTAAGTAGTAAAAAATACTGCTAGTACAACTTAAACAATAATAATTCCTTTTTTCATCGTTCAAAAATAATCACAAAGGCTTGTGTAGTTTTTGTTGATCTAAAGTTAGGAGAAGTAATGAAAAATTTTTAATGAAACATATTATCTTTATTTATGTGTAGTTTCATGATCATTTAATGTTTTATCTGTTTACCGAATGTTCGAAATTTCTGATGATTTTAACTTCATCCGCAAGCGTCAAGTTATTCGAATAAAAACATCTGACTGTTTCGAAACATCCTTCCCGCAATATCGATTTGGGTTTTCAACTGTTACCGGACCACGTGTTCCATGTGAAACAGTCCACATTCACATGTTCACCAATTGTCTCGTTGGGGAGGATGCCCCTAAAATAAATAAATTTTAAAATTCAATTTACAAAGGAACCATACCTTGCTGAAAATTAATTTTTGCGCCAATCGGCTTCAGAAAAAAAAATCTTCCTCATGGTATATCTCTCATGCGCTATTGCAACAACACCCGAGTTTCTAGAGAACATATGCAGGGTTTGCCTATTTTTTCTGATAGTACTGGTACAATAAAATCATTGATTTGGAAGTCTATATTGGTACGATATTGAAGCCTACAACATACAACGCAAATGTAATGAAATTGCATACAATCATTCCGATTAAATGTTACACGGACAACTGTGTTTCTCGGCCACACTACATGGAGATCGAATTGCTCTGATACACGGAAATAGTTTTTGTTAGATAAATTAAAATCAATTATAAATTGAAGAATTCAACAATATGTAGATTGGAAAATCCGTCATAGTTACATAACCTTTACTACATTTTTAACTTATTTTTAAATGCAAAAATAGCATAGAATATTATTAAATCGTTACAAATTGGTTTTAGTGCATTGTAATTTATAAGTAATAATTACTCTGCACTTTTCTGAATATTATACTGCTTCTGTATATTTTGTTTGATTTGAAAACAGCAGAATGAAGTGTGATTCCTCTAAAAATTTCCAATCCCAAGAAATTACAAGCATCAAATCTACTATTTGTAGATATTACCGATATTCTATTGAAATCTTTAATTTCGAAGGTGTTGAAAGATCAGAATCATTCAGAATTGTGAAGGACCCAGTGTTTGAGTACAACGGTTAAGTAATCATTGATAATATATCGTTGAAAGTATTTAGACGGAGCCGATCTGTTGGAAGTTTGAAAAATTTACTTCAATTTATTCACCACAAATTACTTTGAATCAAATGTGATATTTTTAAATAGAAAAGAATCTATTCTAATGTGATCAAAGTTCAATAGGAAGTTGGAAGGTCGTATCAATTTGTAAATCGTCACGAGTAAATTTATTAGAATAATCGCGTATTTATATTTTGCTCAATTAAGAAATTTTTGTATTATTCAGATGCATTAAAGAAACAAGAAACGTTCATGTAATTCTTAAAATTATCCTCATTCTTTATCCATAATGTCTTTTAAATCTCTAGTTAAGATTCTTAAACTCATAAACCTGAAGTTTTCAATTTGTAATGTTCTAAATTAAAATACCCACACAATAAGTGTATAATCGTATCTTAAATAAATTAAGATGATATATTGTGATTGTCAATATTCTAAGTGCTACAAAATATTTTCTGTCACTCTACTATTTAAACTGCATTGTAGGAATTTATTCCTGAAGTATCTAAATAATTTTCTCATAGAATTAGTAGATAAAGTCAGTAATAGTCAGCCGCTATCAAATGTACCTTCCTAGAATATTGGAAAGTTCTGTATCAGCTAAAATATTGAAGTATTAATATTGAATTATTGGCACGAATAATATAATAGATTAAAAATTGTATATAGTAATGCGCTTAAGTAAGTTGAGTTCTTCACATTTTAAGCGTAACTGTGTCTAATGTACCGTTAACAGTGATAAAAGCGTAGATATTTAGTAAACTCGCGTATTGTCTCGTATTTTATTTCAGATAATTAAACTTATTTATTCATTCGACTTTACAACATTTTTTATTGAAATATAATGTCTAACGTTGATATGAAATATTTTAATTTTTAAACTTGAAATCGTTTACGTTACTTTTTAAGAATTTCAATATCGATTAAATTAAATCGGCGTTCTTCTACTGTCAGGTACTACAATGAAATATAAGTTGTCAAGATTTGTTAGATACAACTTCTTCCTCACCAGGAAAAACCATTACAACTCGAATCGTAGAGGAGTTGGCGGTATAAGACATCCTTGAGTAGGATCAAGAAATAACTAGTAGATCTTGTCTTTAACATATAATCGGAATATTTGAATTAGAGAAATGTGTTTTTGCTTAATTTATTAAGCTGTGTTTGAGGAATGCATTAGTTATTTTACGTGAATTTATTAAAAGGGCGATATTCCAGGGTTAATTGAATTTTATGTGATAACGTTTGATGATAACTGTCTATACATTTTCTTTAGGATATGTTATACTTTCTTATATATTAATGTTTTTTTTACATTTCACGGCCATTACAAACACTTGAAATTATCTATTGATATTATAACAAATTTTATACCTTCTGAAGTAAACATTTCTTTGTGAATTGCAAATTTTGACCATTTTACGTCTTAACGATTATTTATTTGAGCTAAAATCTTATTTTGGATGAGATGTTTCTTTCTGCAGAATCATTTTATTTCAACAATGCGAAATGCAACAGGAAAAGTGGTGTACTAAAACTGATTACTATAATATCTAATTTATAATTAAAAACATTTCCCACTTACGTATTATATTACATATTAGATATAATTTATATTCTGATTTGTATTTCATTTTTACCGTGAGTCTTCTAAAGATAGAGAAAAATATATAGTGTTTATAATTCGATGTGTTTAGGTTAGGTTAGGTTATGTTTGATTAGGTTTTACAAATTATAAATCTTGTCACTCTTTATTGAATGGTATTTTTAGAGTTTTTATAGATCGTCATAAAGCAGAATAAAAGAAAAGATAGACTTTTAATATATTTTAGTTTAGTTATTACATTAAACTTTTATAATTTAAGGATTTTACTTGATATTATGAAATTTTTATCATCAATCATAATAACTAACGAGCACTATACAAAATAAGTCCAATCATATTGGCATATCCGCGACCTGTTTACATGGATACTAATTATTAGGTCAGAGATATAATTGGTGTAAATTTGGTTACATCGGATACATTGCTGCCAATTTCAAATTTCATAATTACTATCGATTAGTGTGCCCATCGTACCGAAAGATAGGCATAAAATATAGGTACTGAAAAACTATTCTAGGTCACCCGGTACGTGTGAACAAGCCTCGGGGACTCCTGGAGCCCCTAATTAAAAATGCTTCCGTCATAAGAGCACTGATGAAAGAGACTTTCATGAATTGCAAATATTTTATTTCGCGCGATAAATACAGTTCTCCTAACGCACCGCCAGGTATTAGGTGTTATTTAACGTGTGATTAAATAATTCTAATTGCGCATCTCTAATAAATATCACCTTCGTCAAATACAAACAAAAATTGAAAAGTAAAAAAACATTATTAAAAAAATATTTTCTACTTTCAAGTAGTAAGTAATTATTGAGTTTTTAAGTAGGAGCATTGTGGAAAATATACAAAAATATATTCAATAAGATGCAACGAAAATATTTTAAGAGATTAAAGAACACTTGTGGCGCAAAAAATGGGTCATTGTTATAAGTTTTTTTGAAGAGAACTAAAAAACTTTTTAAAACAATCAGTATATCGTTTTAAAGTCCATCTATTAAATACTTTTTAGTATTTTGTTGTTGAAAAAAATTACATAATTGAATTGCAAATGGCTGTCAATAAATTTGTATATTTTTGTATTTTTACGTTTTGTTATTTACGTTTTTGCGTTTCTTATTTAACTGTAACTATTGCTGATTCTTAAACCAATAAAATCTTGAGGTCGAGTTTACAATTTACCTGAGTTAAATTTTAATAAAATTATATGTACATAAGTCGCATGTTTAATTCGTTTAATTATACTTGGCATTCATTAAAAATAATTGAAACCTGATATTATTCAGTTTGTACTCACTAAATTTGAAAATTCAATTACTGAAAACAATCCATATGTAACCTATAAAGCTTCACTGTATTACGGTATAAAGGGTTATTATAACGTTTTATTTTATCACTGTATAATATTTCAATTTATTCTTATGAAAATTTTAAATTATTTAGAACTTTTACTGTTATAACATTTAATTTTTTATTCAATTTAATTCGATAATAAAAACGTTATAACAATTAAAACAGCTACTAACAGAGATTGTATAATTATAAACGCTGTTTTTACCAGCAAGGAAATTGATATCAATCATTAGTAGATCATTTTGAAATAATCCAGAAAGTCTCCACAAATATTTATTGTTAATTTGCAATAATAAGAGCTGATATTAGAAGTGATATAGTAGTAACTTTATGCGTAAAAATATGAGATAAAAAAAGAGATAATAAACCTCTTACTTACTTCAAATAATCAACGCACTTGAAAGTTTCAGTAGAATGCATTCTTATGATAACGTTAATTTTAATATCCAAAAAGAGGTGTATTCATTTTATTTTTATTTGTTACTTCGGCCAAGAACAAAGGCCTCGGCCAAAAAAAATTACCCTACAATTTTTCATCAAATGTCGACGTTTCAAACTCTAAAGAACTCTAAAATGAAATACAAAAATTGTGTCGCCAACGGTGAGACTAATTTTTATGTTCAACCTTTTTTGAGTATATCATGACCGAACTTCGACAGTTTTTGGGGTAGATCCAAACCAGATTATGGGGAGATCGAACCAAAAATGCTAACAAATACGTATTTTGGGATTCTTATCAAAACTACAAATCACACAAAACAAATCCTGCCTACAAAAAAGATGAACCATCAAATTCTCTGTATAACAGGTATTATGCACTTTTTTCGTAACATCAACAGTTATGTATACCATAAACGATGAATAAATATAGATATTATGGAAGAAACGTGTTTTTTAAACCTTAAGAACCTCTCCGGTGGTTGAATAATAATATATATATATATATATATATATATTTCATTCTATCGTTTCTTCCATAATATCTATATTATATAATCGTGCAAATTCATCCGTTTAAGTGCACCGAACTTACTTTGGATGAATTTGCACGATTTAAAGGATTGAATTCAAATTTGTTTATCGTCATCTTAAAATTGTTTTTAAAGCTAAGTAATAATAAGGAACACAGGATAATTATGACCTCAAGGGTAATTACCACCTTCAGTTTACCACGCATCTAAGAAAACATAATAAATAAACGTTATTTTAATTATTTGAAGTACTAATAAATAGTAAGATTTTCCACAAGTATAAAAGTTATCATTATACACTGAGTATGAATGTCGGTTAAAGTTATATTTTAAAGTGTTTTTGGGAAAAAGCTTGCGGGGTAATTCTACTCGTTTGTTATCATAATTTAAAAAGTATCATATTAAATGATATTGATGACTTAAATATTACTTATACCATACTGATAAAAACACATTGTATGTAACTAATTTGAGGTTATGGATGAATCACGATGAGATTATATATTCACAAATGATAATAATTACTCTTTCACTCCAATTCTCCATTTTAACAGTTTTTATTATTTTATCCATTACACGTTCAAATACTCGATGTTTGTGCCACAAAATGCAAAATGACAATTTGCAAATGCCATATTGAAGCTACCATTTTATTTTTTGAAAAAAATCCGACAAGACAAGAAAAAGCTGAGTAAAAAGACGCGATTAGTATATTTTGAAATGTTCAGCATTGCCCTTTTCAACGTCAAAAAGCGATTCTTGCAAAGAAACGTCAAAATTTTGTTAAAATTTAAAAAAAAATGTATTTAGATAACAAAGTTTTCAAATAAAAAAAAATTTCCGTGTATTCCTCATTCAATAGGCCTTTTCATTTTAGAGAGGAATCTGCGTGCATGGGCGAAAAACTGTATGAAACAATTTCGAATGTCTTGTAAATGTCTTCGATTGTCTGTCCGACCTATCCACCGAGAGCCGACCCGCGAATAGGCAAAATAAATGTCATTAAAGCGGGGGATAATTTCTTTCCTTTAATTTAAAAAAATCCTGATGTGCTAAACGTTTCAAGGTCATATTCATTTTCAGCGCAAAGAATCTACAAATATCCTCTAGTGTCAGCAGTTTTTCTTCAATATTTAATTACGAATATCGAACCATTATAAATTAAGAATATGTGCATGCATATTGATATGTAGGAAAATAAATTCAAAGAGGTATAAAAAATGTGTGAGTGTTCGTATGCGTGCAAGACAGAGAGGTTGTAAACGGAGAAAAATATAATGCACATTTTTTTTATCCCGATCGGGATGTTCCGTGAATACACCAAGGTTATAAGAGAGAACATTTGGACTTGAGGAGCTGCGTAGAATGTCCTAAGGGAGATGGAAGATACCTCAAAACGGCAATGAACATAGTAAGGATGTCTTCAGGATGTCCGAAGACGTCCTTGTGATGTATGCTGGCGTTTGTACTTGTACAAGGTGGGAAATACATCTATACTATTGTAAGATCGATATTTTAATTATAATTTAATAAAATGGTTATTATTTTAAATAAATCAAGAAATGCTTATATGGACATTTTTCCATTAACCCGTTTCGTCCCAAAACGACAAAATTTGTCACCGGTTTCCATCCTCTGTAAGTTTATGGACATCTTTGAGATATTGTTATGAAATGCAGGTTTTCTATAATTTTTGGGTAAGCTCTTTTCGAATCTGAAGTCCGTTTTTCGATATCACTTTCCAATTTTTAAATATGACCACTTAAACGGAAGAAAACGTGGAAAAAAGCGAAAACTTTTTCAGGAAACTGCAATTTTTTTTTGCAAAGGAGTTCCGGAATCGTGTCAGGCCTCAGAATCCGGTGGCATAATGAGTTTTACTAAAAGTTGGTCAATATTAAGATTTAAGTTACAAAATAGTATCCTCAAAATGGCGCTGCTCATATGGAATTTTTTGGTTATTTGGGTTTTATTAAAATATGTCTGGTATCTTGAAGGGAACTTTGATGAGTATGTAGATTGCTTTCGAGGTGACTGAATACTAATTAATTGTTAAATTTTGCAAATTCAAAATAGCGGTCCCAATGTGACTTCGGAACCTTCTACATACCAAATACCAGACAATATTTTTTAAATTTCGGTCAGCCATATTGGATTCCCTATTTTGAATTTCCAAAATTTAATAACGGATTTCTATACATATTCATCAAAATACACAACAAAATACCAGAAATGTTTTAATAAAACTCAAATAAAAAAAAATCCGAATCAATAGCGCCATTGTGCGGACGCCATTTTGTAACTTAAATCTTAATATTGACCAACTTTTAGTAAAACTCATTATGCAACAGGATTCTGAGGCCTGACACGATTCCGGAACTCCTTTGCAAAAAAAATTGCAGTTTCCTGAAAAAGTTTTCGCTTTTTTCCACGTTTTCTTCCGTTTAAGTGGTCATATTTAAAAATTGGAAAGTGATATCGAAAAACGGACTTCAGATTCGAAAAGAGCTTACCCAAAAATTATAGAAAACCTGCATTTCATAACAATATCTCAAAGATGTCCATAAACTTACAGAGGATGGAAACCGGTGACAAATTTTGTCGTTTTGGGACGAAACGGGTTAATTAATTTTTTATGGTCCTCGTTTGTCACCGGATTTGGTGCCCGTTATGGACTTTAATTAACTTTAATTAAATTTAATAATGTCTCTATTAATTAAGGTTAAGATCCATAACGGGCACCAAACAAGATCCTTCAAAAATTAAGAAATGGAACCGTAACAATGTCCACATTTCTTGATTTATTTAATAACGGTTCCAAGAAACGGCAAAAACATCTTGCAATTTTAATTTAATTCCATTGTTTTAAATATTGTTCGATTGTTAGAAACCGTACAAATTTACGGAAAATGGAAACAAATGTAAACCCACTGCAGAGATAGAAAAAAAGTTAATTATATGATCAGATTTCAGCAGAAACATAACAGTTTAATGCTCATTTCGTCATCAATCGTTCAATCTTCATTCGTCACAATAGTGCACATTTGGCACACTTAGAATGTACGGTTCGATCGCATATAATGCATTTTGATTCGGAATAGTTACAAACATTTTTAAATATATAAAAACACCATCAATAGTTCAAAAATTCAGTATGATTTTACCAATAAAGATGTTTTATCGAAAAGAAAGAGTGTTAGCCACACCAAACCAATATTATAAACCACGATCGTAATTAGCACCAAGATTGACATATACTGTAAGAAAAGTGAATGTAATCTATACCTTACTTCGAAATCAAATATCATTACATATTTAAAATTATTATGTCGTTTTTATGTACGGTTGTGATTCAAATATTGAAATTTAAACTATCTTCTACAAGTTGAAATATTTAATTTTCTATTCCACAAGGAATACCTTTATTAAATAATACTCGTGTTGATTGTCAAAATATTTTCAAAATCTCCAAAAAGTGATTTAATTTTCCTTTCAAATCTGAACTGCATTCGTCGCAGCAGAATCCCTGTGTCACTTTCGACCATGAATTGCTAAGACAAGGGTCGGTGTGTTTAAATCTTAAACACATGCGCACGTGTGAGTGATCATTCACGCACATATGCCGATTTGCATATCCCTGTACGTAAACACCTGTTTAAAACACATTTAGGTTAGTCGGTCAGGGTGCAGTGAACGAAAAACGTCATTCGTTGGTGAATCGCGATTAAATAAACAGGTTTCATCATCGCGTAAATAGGGACTTTCTGCTGCTTGTGTACGAACAGGTACTTCAGAATTTCAAGAATCTGAAGTAACGCTCGACAACTCGCAAAAACTTGCATAGCATGTGGACAAATTATGCATACGTGGCATAGTTTTAGGTTTTGGGTTAGTATTATTGCCTGTGAATATGATTTTTTTTTCACTTCAAAAGCAGTGACTGCATATTTATTCCTTCAATAGAATAAAAATTTGTTTTTATTAAAACATGAAAGTCATTACTGAGTAAATCACAATTACGAATAAATAGACCTTTTTTCTAGTTTTATAGTCTAAAATAATATATCAGTAGATTATTCGTATAAAAAATGTCCAATCTCATCATTTTTAACTTCGACGGAATGTTTCTAAAATATCTTTGTTACTTTTTAATTATGAAGCCATTTTTCAAATGAATAAACTTTCCAAAAGTGAATATATTAAACAAAAATTACATATATTGGTTTCCGAAGAACGAACAAAAATTCAAAAATACCTCAGAAAGTGAGCTACATTTTCGACCATTTCATAAAACTCCTGTCTTTCTGTTTTTTTTTCTCCCAATAAACTATCTGTAATTTAAATTATTTTTACACTGTTTATTTAAAAAAAAAAACAAGTTTATTGTAATTATATTTATTATCACATACCTGGAATTTTGTACTTCCTGTATGAGAGCAAAACGTAACATCAGCTGCGTTTACGAGTGACTTCTAAATCATAATACATTATAGTTTCAAAAATGAACTTTTCACATTAAGGGAAGGCAAAATAGTATAGTAGTTTACGTATCTAGGGTCACACTAGTGTTTTCTTCCGCGATGTGTACACTATTTTTGTCACACCCGTACAAGAAAAGTCCACCTCACCTTTAGGGCGTACAATGTGGTCCAAGTCTGTCAAGCACATTCGATGAGCTTCACAGTGTGAACGATTGGTTTTCCGTGAAAGACGGTCAACAGAATGTAAGCGAGAGAAAAAAACAATTTCCCGCCCGCTGAATGACGTCACCAGGCGTGAAAACATTTTTCGCCCGCTAAATGATGTCACGGGGCGGCAATTGCGCACTTTCCGCCCTTTATGCTGGGCAGAAAGATGAACTTTTCGTACTGGTGTGACAAAAAATATTTTTTCATTGCCTACGTAAACCGACATAAATATTCTACCAGATTTGTCCGTGTTTATTTTGAATTTTTGTGACTCTTTTTACGTCTATATAAAGAGAAATTTTATCGCTTAAAAAAAATGACTCGCTTATACTTTCCACTGTATTCCGAATGGGCTTTCGGCGAAGCAATGCGACAATAATGATACGCGATTATGAATGCGATTAGTAAGTACCCGTATCATCATTCAATTTACACAAATCTGATGCAGTATTAATCTGTCTGTTAATAACCCAATTATGTAAAACAGTAGACATTCATACTGTCGATTTCTCTCGAAAACAGCAGATACATTCGATAAAAATGTTAAAGCTCCTTTCAGATTTCGCTTCAGTGAAGCTTGCAGTGAAGAGATGTCGATAGTAATAGCATCATGGAGTCGAAAATGATGAAACTCGATGGTGATTGGCAGCAAGCAGCGTTAGATTGGGATTACTTGGTCGATATCGCATCAAGTTTCAATGTAGACATCCTTCAGATTGACATGAATTGCATTGATTGTTATTGACGACTGAATATTCTACTATCGACGCAGTCGAAATATCATTTATGACGAAGGTGGCTCCAGTAAATTGTCACATTGAGTCGACTGCATGCACGATTATTTCTATGGTTTATATCCTTTTCAGTTCTTCCATCACGATTAATAAAATTACTATTTCTATTTATTAACTTTAATTTTGACATAATGATCACATTTTTATGAATACGTCTCAATGTTCATAAAAATGATAGTTTAAACATTATGACCATTTTAATGATGACTAATCTAAGTACGCTTTAGATTTATTTACATATTTTTAGAACGAAATAATTTAGTTTATCACTAACATTTATCTAAACGTTTCATATCAAATAATCTAATTTCGATAAAATAAATTAATTAATTGACAAACCATCCGACAAGTTTATTAATAATAGTATATTTTCAATTAATTTAACAATCCTAAATTGAATAAGAAAGATATTTAATGTTTTCTAACATTAAATACTATTTGAAGTAGTATGGAATATTATTTGAGTGTTTTATATGTGATTGTAATTCTTGTTCTTACCTGCATATTAAATAATAAATCGTCAACGTATACATTTCATACATTGCATGCATAAAAGGCTTTACAATTTTACGAAAGCACATACTACTCTTAACTGATTGTGAGTGCGAGAAAGCGTATCTTACTGTGACTGACGTTGAGCTTTGTTGGCTTTACAGTAAATCTCTGTCTCAAGATAAACGAATTTAAGAAAGATGTAATATTTAAAGTAAAATAAGATATTTCTCACAAATGTAGAATTATTAGAAAAATAGTATTGGGTTATTAACGTTAATTCCTGGTAATTTTATATAGAGTACACTCTTGGAAACGATTGGCTTCTACACATACCTCTAGTAATTAAATCACGCAACACTATGGATATTAAAGTATAATGTTGCGTAATTCTATTAGAGTCGAATAATTAAATTGAAATTGAATACGTGACTAAATTAGTCGTCATTTGTGTTGGCGCTCTATGAACGGATTCTATCTAAATGCAAATTTATGTGTGTTGTTACTACTTAATATATTTGAGTAACTGATTGGAAATAAAACAATATTTCAAAGTAGGAATTCATTAATATAATGTAACCTTAACTTTATTCATAAACACAAATGCAAACGTAGAAAAAATATTTTGCTAAATTATTCATTGTTTTGTATTCCGACAAATATATTCGTAAAATAAAATGGTCGTTATGGTCACGAATTATTCTATTCTTGGGATAGTTAAAAATTCAAGAAATTTTTTTCAAAACAGCATTTACTTAAGATAATAATAATTAATCTATTAATTAATCTAAGGCAATGCTCATTAGTATGGTAGAAATGTATTAGACAGCAGAAGAGACTGTAGTTTAAAATGACAACTTAGTGACATTTTGTACCCTTACATCAATTTCTTATTAAATGCAATAAAATTTTATATTTTCCACAATACCATCAATATAATTCAAGAAGTAATTCAAGAAGTAATTCAAGAAATAATGATAAATAATCTGAACGCTAAAACGATCTTAAGAATAGTTAAGGTTTCTTATTAATATTTGTTAACTCCACTTCAAGCCCCAAATGCATATAAAGAATGGAAATATAAAATCAACTGAATTACACACGTTTAATTCTAACAGTTGCTAAATTTCATGAGTTTTCTAATTTTTCTGTTTGCTATACTTTATCTCTTATTTTAGTTTCTGAGAATCTGATACGGGTTGGTACTCAGTGACCCTGAAAGCACAAAAATGGCAATCACATACAAATTTCGAAGTTCTAAAATAAAATATTCAGAAAAATGTTATTTCCTAGAATTTTATCAATATTTCACCTACTTCTGTATGTCGCAAAGAAGTGAGAAACATTCATATAGCTTTTTGTTAAAAATCCCCTGTTAGATACCTATACATTTATGCGTGTGTTTAATATTTGAGATATACCTATTGTTCTTACCACATGACTTTTTATAATCATGGTATAATAAATACATTCATATATACATATATCTATTTCCAATATTAAAATTGTGTTTATTTATTTATTTACGGTTGGAAATATAAATAATTAAATCATTTTTTTAACGAAATTTCATATATTTGGGCATAAACATTTAAATTTTGGTCATAATAATGAGTGTAGATATTTGAACGTGGAAAATTTCAAAAATCTTAAACTATATTCTATTTTTAAATAGACGAGATTTAATTTTGGCCACGGAATCTACAACAGTTATGTTAAAAGTATTGAAGTATGAGCCAAGATAAACATTGCTCGAAGCAGTCGCTACTGACATAAATAACTGAAATATATATTAAAGTTTGTTGCTAACCATTAGATCATAAAATTACAATCAAAATCGTGTAACATACTTTTAAATAAAAAAAAGAAATACGAAAATAATAGCATATTTGCCAATAGTTTTATTTAATCTGGGTCCTGCGTTCGATTTTTAATGATATAAAATTAAATGTTGTTCACGATTTCTATTAAACGATGCGAAAACATATTGAAATGTGGATCGAAATTAAAAAAATGTAATAAACTAACATCACAACGATAAACAATTTCTGTTTATTTTCTATTCTAGTAACATCCTGCAATATTAATGATGTATAAGATTTATTCATTTCAATCTGTAATCGTTTATTTGCTTCAAATTCATCAACTTGCTCTGAGAAAAGTTTCTTTGGGCAGTTAATAATCTAGTCACTTGTTATTTAAATTTGAAATTAGTTTCAAATAGTAATTTTGGAACCGACTTGCAGAATGAGAAAAATTGTCATTTTTCTGTTAAAAATGACTATAAGTTCTTATAAGTTGAACTACGCAGACAGTAAAAATTACAATAGACACTAGTCATTTTTACTATAAAAAATGTTGCTCCATTCTACAACACTGTCTCAAATTACCATTTGAAATGGTAAAATTTCAAAACTAAGAAAAATATTTCTCCATGTAATGTCTTATACGACGATGTCTTGTCTGCGTATCATTGAAAGATATCCTATAACTTAAAGATCCTCGTTTTTAGCGTTTGTTTATTAAAAGTGTGAAAAAAAGCCCCTATTAATTCTCTGACTATAAAAGAATGTTTCCTTACGATTAAAAGGAGGCATTTCATACTATCAATTTTCCATGATTTTTAATACAAAAATTCTGTTAGTTTAGAATTAAGGAATTAACTGATAAATAAGCTGGAGTAATAAAAAATCTTCGACTCTTAACCCATAAAAGAAAAATTACTATACTGTATGTAAAAATTCTGTTACTGGGTAAATCACTCTAGATTTCTCAATGTAAGATAATAATCAGTATATTATAAGATAAAAATAAATGCACACGAACGAGCAAGTAATAAAACTTAAACAAAAATAAGTTTTGAATTATGACCAATATAGTTAGCTAAATTTAAGGTGCAACAAAAAGAAGTCTCGTTCAACTGAAAATCAGACATCTGCAAAAGTCTTAAAACTAGCTTATTATGACACTAAAATGTAGTACAACAAATTGAATATTGTTCAGGATTTGGGCTTAAATTAAGACTGTTGAGAATTTTTTATTTACATTATTTAAACTAAAATCGAACCTCCATGCACCGAACAAGAATTTATTGTACAATGATACGTCCAACCTATAGCACAATGAAATGTATTGTTTCAATGAATTAAATATTTTATTAATACTACGATTATTTGTTGGCTTTACGAAATTATTTGGGTTAGTATTTATTTATCTATGTAATTAACCCAATGACATTTTCACAGTAATAATAATTTATTTCATCCATTGAAAGAATACATTTCCTTGTGGCTATCTGATGCACATTTCATCGGTTCAATGAATCTTTTCTCATGATAATAAATTAATATGCGTTCTATTCCTAAATGAAAAAGGAAACTTCGAATCTAAATGGCTAAACTGATCACTGGAAGGAAGAAATTAAATACACAAAAAAAGGAGGATAATTTAAATTTATTTAAGTTTATAACAATAATTAATGGATTTAAGGAAACATGTTTAATACAAATCCACTCGTTGCTTTAAAGCCATAAATCGATTTACTGCGTCACTGATTTAAAAAAAATTTCTCCCACTCCGAGCAAAAATGTTGAGCACCCCACTGTACTGATAAGTTCGAATCGGGAAAGTAATATTAACTTCTTAATTTCTATAATATTGTTACACGAGGCACAATTTCAATTTAAAAAATTCATAAAACTTTTCGTGTGGTTAGATGTGATAAAAAAATTTGCTCAGAACCATCATCGGGTTGTTACTGAAACTGTTTCGTCTTGTCAGGTCGTTATTGTTTATGTTGTTCACTCTCATTGTGATTTTGTCTCAAACAAGATCGTAATTGCCATTTTAGTTAGGTCTTTCTTGTGGCTCGAAGAAGAACGAACCCAATAAGCTTAAAATAATCGTTAGGGTAATTTCATTTTAAGCTGTTAATTTAGCCTAATACGGATTCATCGCGAGCAGTACTTGCAATCCCTCCAGCCTTAAAAATGAGAAATAATAACGTATTCTTTTGTGTTTCAAGACAACAAGAATTTGTTTCAAGACTAAATTTAAGCCATTTTTTAAGGAGTCGTTTTCAAGTAGGATACAAAAATACTACAAAAAATGTAAAAACAATCGTGTTTTTTTACATGAAAACGTGTATAACATATTTTTGGCTCATTTTATCAACATTTTATTAAGTATATAATTAATATTAAGGCATTTTTAGAAAGTATATGTAGTGGGTGAATAGTGGTGCTAACATTTTTCTCAATGCGTTTATACACTTAGTTCTAAGTGTTAATTAAGTGGCAAACACCTCTTAGAATTATGCTATGAGGCTGAGCCTGTGGGATTTTCTTTAATATGGCATAAACTAAGTTTTCAACTTGAACACCAGAAAAAAAGTGGACCTAAAAATGTCGCCCTCAAATATAGAGCTGCTTATATTTTTTTAATCCCTCTACGTCATTTACTCTAGTTCCCTGGTATAATCGTCCTCGATTATACTTAAAATTGCTCTATTGTATCATATTATAATTATGGCATCGAGCAAATTAAAAAAAAGTATTTGTAACATATTTTTTATACAGGTTTTTAAAAATCGTTTTATACTTTTTTCTCTAGGCTTTTTTCGTCGTTAAACACGTCACGTCAAACGATATATTGTCTGTAACCGCCGAACATTTAAATTTTAACCCAAATATTCGACTGAACGTGCTAGCGTGAAACCAACTATGCGTCACATGATATTATTTAAGACCAACGAGTAGTTAATAACGGCTTTTGTATTCGACGACCTTCCCCTTATAAATGCAAATAGTGGGTAATGCTCAGTACCAGGCGCTACCGTAGGCGAATAAATAATCACAGCACAGTGTCCCTGGCATCTGGCGAGCATGTCTCGCATTTCCAGGAGTATCAATTGTCAGCTGTGATTAGTCGACATCCAGCCCGTCGAAACAGTGGTATCATCACGATTTGGTCAGCCGTGAGATTGGCGTTTCTAGCTCGTCATTGTCACTGCTAATTCGCTGTGAACTGGAAGCCGAATTAACGATTATACTGCAGCTGCAGAGATATGGCCACGTGACTGCCCGTTTATCCACGACTTTGACGATTTTTAATAAATGTTAATGAGATTATTATCAACATTCATTTCGTAAATTTGTAATTTATTCACAAAGCAAAACAGTCAAAAAATCTGTAGAAATCAATAAAATTGATTAAGAGGAATAGAAGCTGAAGTGACTATGTACAGAAATTGATGATTGCCATGAAGCTATCTCACATTTTTTTTATAAATTTTCAACAAAATAGACACGAGTATCTACAATTTCTGATTCATTTTCTAATTTAAGAGAACGCAGCCTAAAGACAATTGCACGGTTTCATAATTGTAGTGCTTAAAACTGTAGTTTTATAAAATTGTGAAACATGACATCTTAATAAATATAATTCAAGGAATTTAACACTCGGTGAAATTTCAAATTACGAAGAAGTGGCTAAATCGATTATCCGAGTCAGTAAGGTGTAATGAAGAACAGCAGATTTTGGTCCGTTCATATAGTGGACGTTTCGACAGCGTCGCTGTCATTATCAAGACTATTTTTGCATAATTGAAATAAGTTAAAAATTAGTGCACATGAGAAAATATTACTTATTGGCATGATGTATATTGCCAAACAAGTGATAATGACAGCGACGCTGTCGAAACGTCGACTATATGAACGGACCAAAATCTGCTGTTCTTCATTACACCTTACTGACTCGGCTAATCGATTTAGCCACTTCTTCGTAAAATGACATCTTAATGGTTTTATTTATAGTTTAATCCAATTTGGCAAAAGTAGTTACCGTGTGGTAATTAACGAACAAAAGCGTAGGGTACTTTTCTGATATTTTCAAAAATGTGAACTGTTTGGAGATAAGGTGTAGTTTGGATGACTATTTACAAAAACAAGATACAACTATAATCTACGGTTACTGGTACTACTTAAGATGTTAACCTCACAATAGTGATATGGTAATCTCAGACCTAACTAGTGGTTCTATAACTACTGACTTTTTCTGTCTATCAGCAAACATTTGATTAAAATGTTTTTTATAACGTTAAAAAGGTACAACCTACGTTAAAAATGAGTCCCTGAATAATTAACTCATTTCTTAGATGCAAATGATTACTGATTCTCTCATATTACTCCGGCGAAAAAAGATGAGATATATATTCATGCTCGATTATTGGTTTACAAGTATTAATTTGGGAATTTTTCTTACTTCAATTTCAATCAAATATTTTCTAGCAAAATAACACTTAAAAAAAATTAAAAGTAATTGCTCTTCTACTTTTGATGTCGCTCTTCAAAATTCCACTGTCAAAATGTAGTTTCACAGAGCAAAAATCCTAATATGGCGTCAAATTTGAAACAAAATGTTTTAAATGATGTCCAGTGTTATGCATTTTTTTAGAGCTTTTAAAATATTTGGATACTATGCGCATGGTTGTAACTAAGTAAGTGTGAAATTAAGACAGTAATTAAAACTGCAGCTAAAAAATGATGAGCTTTTTAAAAAATATGCTAAGATCGAAAAATTGTTAAACGATATTAGTTATTTACACTTTTTAACAAATTTATAAAAATTAACATAATTTCAGAACAAAAATTTGGATATTTTTAAGTGTTTTCTGTTCTTTAAAACTGTTTTCCTAAAATGTAGTTCTTGAGAAAAAAATTCTGTAATGCATGATATTCATTTCCTCAAAATCTATCAATGGTTTTGAATCATGGATAGCGATGTACAAATTTTATGTCTTAACCACAGAATACAAGTACATCAAACGGTATATTGGCAAACCCGTTCAAGATGTGTATCGGATGATGTAATATAGCACACGAGTTTCATCAACTACTTTTATTAAAACAAAATAATTAAACTAAACTGAGGAGTTTCTTTAAATTACATAACTTCCTTGGAAAAACTCTACATTAAAAAATATTTCCTTATTCGGTGACGTAAATAAAATAGCGATTAAAATTCGAAATTGCACAAAATTTGTTATAAATAGGTGTCATACCGAAATCATTTACAATATTTACCCAGTTTAGAGACTAGTTCTTACAAAGTTGGAGAAAGTGAGTAAATCAGTACATTTTAAGTCTTCTGTATAAAAAAAAATAGTGTATGAAGCATACTCTAAAACGTATTCAACCTCTTCAGGTGTCAATTTTTTATTTAAAAAAGTTAGTAAAAGTTCAAGTTGCAAGTGAATTGCTTTGTTTTGTTTTGAGACAATAAACTATGGTCTTTTATTGGCGAAATAACAAAATTTTAATGTTAGTTGCAAATTCCAACATTAAACAATACTAATTATTAAACTCCGAAACTGATAAATTCGGTTAGAATATAATAAAAGCTAACACCAAATACCAAATTTAAGTATCTTATCATGTGGGAAAGTTTTAAAAATCATTGTTGAAGTCGCAGATAATATGCAGTAATATAAGTAGTAACAGTCAGCTAATACTGCCAACAAAAGACTGCAGACTATTACTACTTACATTACTGATTTTTTCAACAACGATTTTTTAAACTTTCTCACGTGATAAATCACTTGAATTTGGTATAGGTGTTATCTCTCATTATACTGAATTTATCAATTTTGAAGGTTACATATCGGGGGCGGAAATCACGCATGCTAGTGGGCTTCCGCCAATTACAGTATTCAAAAATGATTGAGTGTAATTTTGCTGTCTCCTGCACTATTCTCGATGACAAAGACTTTAACTTAAGCAAAATGCAGACTTGTTTCCCGTTCAATGACCGATATAAAGAATAGAAATAACTCAGATCGATACAAATTATAAAACATTTTTTTTTATCAAACTTCGATCGTTATTTCTTGTTCGTAAAAGTCACTAGTTAAGCTACTATGACTAGTACTATTTGAATACTACACAATATTAATTTTTTGAAGTCTAGAGTCACAAATTCAGAAAAAATTGGCATACTATCCTGTTGCACAATTCTTTGGTTTGTACAGACGGAATATAGTCAGTGCGAATTTACTGACATTTCCTATATTAATATGTCTCTCTTGTTTGTATGGAATGGGAGTCCGATATTTCCTGGTTGGCAAAACCTCACTTTCGGATCAATTGCATAACCTGTTGGTTTCCTACACGTGATTCGTATCACGTCCAATCTGTTGCATTACTAGTATGTTGCCTGGAAACGAGTTGTCCACTGATCTTTTATTCCATCCCATTTAGTACATTAACAAATGTTACAATATATACTTTTCGATTATTATAGATAAAGTACACTATTTAACAAAGGAAACCATTCACTATCAACATCAAAAGTGACGTTCAGCATAATTTATGCTCTTTTATATTCCACATTTTTCACATTATGTAAAGCTTTATGATTGGAATAATTCTGAAAATTATTCCTTATTTTTAGGGAGAACAAATATATATTGTCGAGACAATCTTTCTAGTATGACGGCAGCATTTATGTGCTTCAGAACTACTTTGTCTCTTGACAGGAATAATTCATTGTCGTCTTCAAGAAGGATTTTCCAAAGGAGAAAGTCCATGACATGAGCGAAAAATAACATTTCTAATTTATATGGACAGAAAGAGGACGTAAATGTAAGTCTTGGGAATTTAACGAGCATCAATAAAACATTTCATAAAGGCAAGTTCGAAATCCCGTTCTTAAATATTAACGTCGGACTAGACACAACTTCTTTCACTTATCACTAACAGCCTGCACTCATGATCAAAATGTTGGATATTAAAACGAAGAAATACATTGCAGGTATTTAAAATCTACCACATGACGAATAAACAAGATTTCATATGTTGATTTTAATATGTGAAACTAACATTGACCCTCTCAAGTGATTCTAATATACAACATCTAATTTGAAAAAGTGCGGCATAGAAAAATGTAGTCATGATCCAAATACAACAGATTTTGAAAATCTCGTGTAATTTTTCCTATACATACCTAATCATATTAGTAATATTAATTAAGGCAATTACGCAAGTATTTTTGTAAGTAATATGCAAACATCTACTTTTTGGATAAATGATCATAGTGTGCATCACACATTAAAATAATTTTGATCTTACATTTAATTAAAAAACGACTTTATGTAATACATTCAAAGTGAACAAAAAGTCTAGTTCAATAAGTAAAAATAGTCGTACCTACCCAGACTTTAATATATAAAGCGGAATGTTTAGAAAACTGCTTAATTTCTATTTTGTTATCTTTAATTTATTACAACAAAATAAACGTGTTAGAAAAGACTTTAATTTATTAACAATATTAATAACATTTTTAGGTTTTCATTATTTAGGTTATAAATTAGTTGATTGCGTCGAAGATACTATTTTGTTTCTCCCAAATAACAAGCATTAAAAATGATGAATAATAATATTCTAGTAAATGATTGCCAATAGTACACATCAGTAGGGTATAATATATGGTAGTTTCCATAGTAAAGATTTAATATTATTGTTCCTTTTGTAGTATAATATATTTGAAAATACTTATTTTCGATATCATGGTTCGCACAGTATCTTGAAATTGTAATAATATATTTGCAACATCAGAATTGAAGTTCAGAATTGACATTCACTGTAAATGTGTAATGTATTTAAGAAGAGGCACCAGTAAGATTTTAGCTTCCTTGCAACAAACAAAAAATCGAGAAAAATGTTTTCACAGAATTAGACTTTTTCTTTTCCATCTGATCGATGTATAAATCTGTAGTATATTATAGCTCCTTTTAACTGCTAAACCAAAATGCTTTGAACGACCGAAGAAGACGCTTGAGGCACTCTATTTTGTTCTTAATCGAACATTCAAAGTTTAGGATACTGAATTTGAAGAGGACGGTCGAAGTGAAAGAAACCAATAAAAAAATGTATTATCCACAAGAAACCACGGGTATTCATCTTTTTTTAATCCTCCCCATTTTATTTTATAGCAGGTCGATAAGACGTCAAGCATGAGTTTTTTCGCCGCCTTCTTGTGAATGCAGAAGAAACCATTTATGTCCCGAGAAAATAGAAAAATTCTAAAACAAAATTAACAAAGAATAATCCGGAAAAGGGAGAGACCATCTCTCAGTTCCCTTCGACTATCAAACCCAAGCCTAGAATTATCGTGAACAGCTCAATTATCCTTGTCCATGGCACCATAGTTCCTGTTATATGCCAAATTTTACAAAAATCCAGTATAAAGAAGATCCACGAGTCCAAAAATCAACCCCTGACATATATATCTCGTCATATCGTCCACAGGTTCATACTCCCCTTTAAATAACGATCGTCAGAATTATCAAAATCCCATTCGCTTATAAAAAACCTTGCCTATGCCTATTACCTAAAGAAAAAAACCTTACAGCCGACGACGACCTGCTATGGATATAATTATCCTACCACATGCTTTAAATGAGGGAATTTCCTCCCGAAATCCTTCCCCCTCTCCTAATCCATTATCCCTGGCCGACTCTCTGGTAAAAGACTTAAGTTTTTATTTTCAGACAACACCAGGCTACGACCTTATTACAGGCAAAATACTAAAAAAGCGCCCAATAAATGTCATAAGACTCATTACGATTGTATTTAACGCAGTATTGCGACTGAAGTACTTTATTGTCCAGTGGCAAATGGCGCAAACTATTATGACTTAAAAAAAAAAGTAAAGATCGAGAAATTACATCATTCTACAAGCCTATAAGCCTGTTGCCTATCTTATCTAAACCCTTCGAAAAACTACTAATACAAAAATAAAACTACTGCTAAAAGGCCATCTCTCAATTCCAGAGTACCAATTCGGGTTTCAAGAACAACATGTAACTACAGAACAAATGCATCGTAGTGTAAGAGTCATTAAAAATGCACTAGAAGACAAAAAATGCTGCCTTGCAGTATTCTTGGATATAACAGAAGCCTTCGATAAGGTATGGCATCCAGGCCTACTTTATAAAATCAAGAAATGCCTCCCACATAGCTTGTTCCAATTATTAAAATCCTATCTAACGGATAATTTTTTCCAGATAAAATTCGACGACGAATATACATCCCTGTACCCAATTCAGTCTGGAGTACCTCAAGGGAGTGTCCTAGGGCCTTTATTGTACGTACTATACCTCTGATATACCAGCGTCAGTCTCAACTACCACTGCTACATTTGCAGACGATACTGCAGTTCTTGCAACACATAAAGATCTGAAAGTAGCAACAAAAATGGTACAAGATAATATTACAAATACCACTGGCTGAAAACTTGGCGCCATAAGGCCAACGAACAAAAATCAGCACAAATTACATTCATCCTAAATAAAGGTACCTGCCCGGCAATAGTTCTCAAGAATTAAGAAGCGGTCATGTCCAATATTTAGGCATGCACCTAAACTCCAAAGTAACCTGGAACACTCATGTTTAGCAGAAGCGGAAATAACTAGGTCTCCTAACGAGGAAAATGTATTGGATTATGGACCATAAATCCAATCTGTCTCTGTACAACAGAGTTCTGATATACAAAACAATATTAAAACCAGTTTACGAAAGCCCCTTGGTTTGTCACAAACGAGATTCTTACAAGTAACACTAGAGAAGTGATAATCACCGATTTTTTTTGAAACTGCGTATACAAGTACTTCTTTAAAAAGTATTTAACACGTGTTTTTTTGTTTTTCCCCAAAAACCATTTTTGGGGTAGAAATGACCCTTGAATGTTTGTAGAAATGGCCCTTGAATGTTTGTAGAAATGGCCCTTGAATGTCTTTAAGGTTGAAAAATAGTATGTTAAAAATCATTTGTAGCATGTCTGTCAATATTAGAATATTGACGTATTGAGGTCGCTGATGAAGAATTTAAAGTTAGATTTTGAACATTCAAAATGGCGGATCCAATATGGCGGTCGTATTTTCATTAATTTTTATGAATGTAATGAAAATTGTGGTCTTTATGTTTTTGCGGTCGCTGATGACGATTCTAAAGTCAGGTTTTGAAAATTCAAAATGGCGGAACCAATATGGCGGACGAATTTTTACTATTTTTCAGGAATTTTGTGAAACATGGTTGGCTAGGGATTTTTGGCATCATTACTGATTATCAACATGATGTTAGAGTTTGTGAAATTGTAGATTAAGAATAGCCGTTGCAACACGTGGTGAGAGGCAAAGGAACTCGCATAAAAAAACACCCGTCATTGTGAGAGGCAAGGGGACTCATTTACAAAAATCACCCCTATGGGAACAAAAAAACTACTACGTCCACGTCGTTGTTCCTGGGTAACGTAAAAAGTAGAGAATGTAAATTTCAACTATTTACTTCATGGTATAACACTAATGCAGTTTATAATTGTTACGTATCAGGAAACTTGTTGACCGTGTTGCAACGGCTATTATTAATCTACAATTTCACAAACTCTAACATCATGTTGATAATCAGTAATGCCAAAAGTCCCTAGGCAACCATGTTTCACAAAATTCCTGAAAAATAGCAAAAATTCGTCCGCCATATTGGTTCCGCCATTTTGAATTTTCAAAACCTGATTTTAGAATCGTCATCAGCGACCGCAAAAACATAAAGATCCCAATTTTCATTACATTCATAAAAATTAATAAAAATTCGACCGCCATATTGGATCCGCCATTTTGAATTTTCAAAATCTGACTTTAAATTCTTCATCAGCGACCTCAAAACGTCAATATCCCAATATTGACAGACATGCTACAAATAATTTTTAACATACTATTATTCAACCTTAAAGACATTCAAGGGTGATTTCTACCCCACAAATGGTTTTTGGGAAAAAACAAAAATACACGCGTTAAATACTTTTTAAAGAAGTACTTGTATTCGCAGTTTTAAAAAAATCGGTGATTATCACTTCCCTAGTGTTACTTGTTAGAAGAGATCTAGGAATCACAACGGTAAAACAGATAATAACCACTGCAACTACAAAATATGTCGATAGATTGAGTCGCCATTCCAACAAACTTGCCAAAAAGCTCCTTTCAGAAGAAACTGACCGTCAAAAACTCTAGCTATCTAGACCACTGGATTCAACAAAATGATTCCTCCGTTAATATAGTTGCATATTTAATCTAATCTTAAGTAATTTCCCCTCATACCAGATATAAAATCTACATTAGATTAGAAATTTAAAGGTACGAACGCTTATCTACACGCGTTATTTTTATCAATAAACCACTTATTTATTGTCGAAAGAGAGATTGTAAATATTCTGGGAAATTAAAAAAAAAATGTCTGCTCCGTAATATTAGTTTCTTCATTATCCGCGTGTTTTTTTAACTTTTTATCCAATTATGGAATGCCGTTTTCTATTTTATAAGAATCTAATTCTTGTTAGTATAATAAACTTGAAAAAACCGTAATTAAATGTAAAAAATAAAAAATAAAATATAAGTATTAAAATAGTAGTTTCTGCGTTATGAAAAGTAATTAAAATTAAACTTCAGACTTTAACCTTTATTTTAATGTCAAAATATTTGTGCTTATGCGGTAAATTTGGTAAATAGAGACGTCAATACATTACACGAAGAAAAACTTTCTTGAAAATTTTATAATTTCAAATGGTAATTTTGGGATAGACTTGCAGAATGTGAAACGTTGCCATTTTTTTCGACGAAAATGACGATCAGTTCTTGGAATTTTTACTATTCAGACAGTAAAAGTTACAATAAAATTTACTCATTTTTCAAATTTACCCCCCCCCCCCCCCCAAGATGAATATCTTAAATGGCAACATTGGTCGAGTGGGGGCTCATTTGAAAGGTCTTTTCGAGACGAATTCAAAACACTAGGCATATATGGCGCTGCGGTCAATTTTTAGCGGTCATAATCGACTTTTAAAACTTTTAATCTAGTAACTTTTGAACAAATGAAGGTTTTGTCAATTGCCGAATTAAGCGAAACCATTTTTCAAAATTATATATTTTTACCTGTTTTTGAGGTTAGAAAAAATGTAAGGTAATGAGTGGATTCGTGTTTGGGAGGTCAACATACATCGGATAGCATAAAAAGCACTATAAACATGCACCGAATTTTTATTTTAGGCAAATTTTAAAATTTCTTACAACAAATTAAGAGCTTCCGGACGCCATATTGGAGCGACCATTTTGGATTTTGCAAATGCGCACTCGGCATTTGAAAGTATAGATCTTAAGCTGTAAAATGAGCCCTCATTCTTATTTTTTTGTTGTTTTTAATTATGGCAGAGCAGTGTTCGGTTGACGTGGAATGTCCCATGTATATATACATTTCATTAATTGAAAATGGCTGAAATAAAATGTCGGATCATTATTCTAAAAAGTACTCGGATTTGAATGCAATTCGTTAGTTGCGGACTTCGAATAGATGATACCGTTTTTATAATTTGTAGTGGCGTCCTTTGCCTTTGACTATCTCAAAGTTTCCCGATTCTCACCGCGAGGAGGTAGACGATTTTCAGAATCTTTTTTTTTATTTTATTTAAAAAAATTTTTGTTAACTGTTTTTTACATATAAATACACATAATTCGGCATTTTAATTTTGCTTCATTTCAAACGACGAATACTTCCGCGACAAGTGGACGCAACGGCATTTATGCTTAGTGTTTTGTATTCTTCTCGAAAAGACCTTTCAAATGAGCCCCCACTCGACCCATATTGCCATTTAAGATATCCATCCCCCCTCGTGCCCCACGTGGGGGGGGGAGGTATCCCCGCAGAAAAAATAGATTTTTTGAAAAATCGTTTCACGTGTTTCAGCGAATTTCGAAATATCTTTTCTTTCAATAGTTATAGGACCGTTTCCATACTTTTCGGACACCCTGTATAATAATAAACATGCTTATTTCTTTTAAGGCATGGAGTATCCCAGTAAAAAGGAGAATATTGAAATCTTTTTTTGAGCTTCCAAACCGAAAAATGTTTCAGCAAAGTCTCTAACTTACCAAAAATAATAATGTTCTAAATAAAACATTTAATGCGACTAATAACTATGCGTAGGTAATAAACTTATAGATTGAGTATGATTTATCTCACTAAGCAAATTTAAATGATCCTCAATCAGGATCTATGAAGCTTATGATATTTTTTTAAAATAAATTTAAAAAATTAAATAATACTGTAATATTGTCCTACGTTCTAGCAGAACATCCTATATATTAAAATCTAAAAATATTTCTTTCCGTAAATACGAGTGCAGAGTGATTGACACTACGCCATAACTCCTGTTCTTTTCGCTGTTTTTCGGCTTTTTTAACAGTAAAATACGGGAATTGGGAATACCGCCATTCGAACGGTAATAAAGAAAAGGTGTTTAGTTCGTCTCATCGAAATGTGATTTTACGATTCTACAAACTTTTGTTAGAAAAAATCGAATATTTATTTTACAATTTATTGTATGTATCAGTAAAAAAGTCTTTCCAGAGATTGCAATTATTTATAAATAAGCAATACTTTTATTTACCATGTTAAATATTATAACAATATAGACCCAATTTACAATGCTGTATAGTTCAATAAATAAATTTATTACAACTCTACTAAATGCTTTAACGAGTACTACCGTTAATCAGATATTAAATTAATATAAAATATTTAAAATAATTTATGTTGAGTATTCTTCATGATATATTAAACATATTTCGATATAACCTGGAAACGTCAGTAACTTGCGATAACCCTGAACATATTTCCTGCGACTTTTATTATTACGAAACAAATCACAAAGATATGCTTTTAATTAAATATTTTTTATTCTTGCATAATTCACGGTACAAATTCCCGATGGCTTTAATAATTTAACTAATTTTCGTGCCATAAAATGCAAAGTGAAATTCATTCCAACATACTCTTCTCTTCATGAATTATAGAATTAAAAACTTTTATTAGAGCTCCCAAAATTCGACGATCGTTACGAACTTATTTTAAATATTTTAATTGTATATATTGTAATATTTCCGGAAAAATTATAAATACTAAAAAGTTCTGAATATATGTTTGATAATATTTTCAGTAAATGTGCATTTATCTTTACACGAAGTAATAGAACTATCTGACTATCCCATTGCTCAGTATAACATGAATTTCGATTTCTCCTGCTTTCCACATTAATTAAACATTTATGTATATAATTTAAAAATCACTGAAGATGTTTATGAGATTTTGTAAAAGTATGGAATAAACAAGGTAATGGTAAATCCCATGAGATACGCGATGTTGAAGGTGTTACTTTCATTGAGATACCCATGTTTTAAACAAATTTTATGCTATCTATTAGTCAAATGAAAAATCTGAGGTGACCATTCAATTCAGAGTAAAATTGTTTATATAATGGCATATATTTTGGCAAGAAAATTACGGTAGTCCCCCCAATATTTGCATTCCCTATTTCTGCTACCCCCTAATATTTGCCACTAGGTCGGTCCCAATATTTGCCTTACCCCTCGATTGCTGTTCCCCACCACTTCTAACGAAGCGGTAATTCTGTGGCGGCATCACGCATGTAGGAAAGGTTAAATTGATTTCTTCTGGTCGATGCATGCGCGTTCTATAACTGTATGTCGCCGAAATGGAGGAAAAATTTCTTTCCCTCACTACGAAAATATTAGGCGGGTTAGAAACGGACAGACAAGACGGACGAGGAAAATATTTGTGGGGGGGGGGGGGCGTCTAGGTACACGGTATAGCTTCTTAAGTGACGAAATACTGAAGTAATTGAAACACGAAAAATGTTTAAATGTAATCAGGTGTATTATTATGCTAATTGCAGATTTCCAAAATATCGGCATGAAAAATTCAACATCAAAAGCGTTAGAATTTATGTCAAAAAGATTATTCTGCCTATGAAAAATGTATCTATTTTGTTTATTCGATTAAGGGTATTGTTTTGTAAACATTAAAAAATGAGACACTAACCTATGAAACACTTCAATATTGTTAATGAGCTAATAACTATTTTCCTATTGTTGCATTTTCCAATTTCACAAATATTTTTTAGGATTCTTATAAAGTTTACTCAATTTGTATAAACTACATTGATTTTTAATTATTTCAAAGAACAATACAGGTGAAATGCTGCCATTTCAGTTCTTCCATTTTTATTCGCTTTCTAAAAACAATTTCTCATGTATAGTCAAAAATTCTGATACACAATTTGATACAACAAATTTTGTAACGTTTTTAAAAATATTACAATTATTTTTGTAAATTACACACAAATATTGTTGGTATTAAGAAGATGTTTTCAGATTTATCAAAATATAAAAATCCAACATACCATCTAATTTTTTTATATTATACTCTCTGAATTAATTGCAAACTATTCATTTGTCGTAAAGGAAAAGCTTGTTACTCTTATAACTAAGCATACATTTTGGTAGTAAAAAGTGAAAAAATTACTTTTAAATTAGTCAAATATTATTTTTTAGTGGCAACAAGGCTTTGATCTGTACGATATTCGTTGCGTTTGATTACTTGTTTGTAAAAAACTTGCATATAATTTTTTTTTTCTAATTCAGATTTATTGAGTATAATTTATTTCTTAGTTTGGACAATAATTGATGTTGTAAAGTCATCAGACATGCGAACATTTTTTTCATTTCTAACCATTTTCGAGACTTTTAACAATTTGAGATGTATCAAAATTCAATTAAAACTGATCAATAACACAATGTTTTTGCTTGTTGCCTCTGCAAAATAGAAAAATAAAGATCATAACATAATCTAACCTAACCTACTTGTAGTAATAGTACGTCTTTATTGAAGCAGATTAATAATGATATATAGCGTGTTATTTTTGCATTGTCATATCGCAATTTTCTGATATTTTCTGAAATGATGGATCCGAAGTGATAGTAAAATTTGTTTTCAAACAAAATTATAATTATAATTTATGAATATGCACATATAAAGAGGGTACCAAGTAATTACAGATGGTTTTTAAAAAACTGAAAAAGCATGTGTACTTTACTTACAGAATGAATAATAGAAATGTTATTCACCAAAAATGTCATTTTTATGCTATTACAATAATACATACATTGTTTTATGCTTACAGTTAAAAGATATTTTGAATACTTATAAAGAATAGTTTAGTACACTTTTTGAATCGATAACGATTGAATCGAAATAAAACGTAGCATTTTATGACGTAAATCTGCCTTGTCTATGCAATTTATTGGTAACAATATAATTACATTCTAAGGATGTTTTAATTACAATTATCTTCGTCTACATCATTAGTAATAATAGGCCACGTGATCAGAGAATTACAAAAATCTAATTATTTATCAAGTATACTGTTCTACTTTTTTTAAATCATCAATTTTTACTTATTTGATTGGAACTTGGTTACTAGTCGGGGGAGGTGCATAATTAGGTAATTGCAAAATTAATCGCTTTCATAAAGAGAAAGTGTGTTTTAAGGATTCTTCTACATATGGTAAATTATAAACATATGGTACTCTAGAAAATTGCGACTGTAAACCATTGTTAGTAAACAAACCCTACTTAACAACAATGATGTTCACTCGTTCATATTTTATATTATACAACACGTGATATACATACATTAAATGCAAAAAGTCCTGAACTTAGATCCCTTTTAGCATAAATTGGACATCAGGAAATGAAGATTAACAAATTTAATCTGTGTCAAACGATAGATCTAGGTATTAAAATTCAGAGTTGATATAAAATTTTCATCATTTTCAATTCATATCAAATTTTGCTATTGATCTCTGTAATAACACTGATCAAACCGTGAGTGTGCACATCGGTCATTGAACCCGAAAAAAAAACTGCGGGACAGAAGACCTGGACATCGAAAACTATGGAGCATTACACCTGAACAACGAAAAACTACGGAGCGGGAAACCTGGACCTGTAACCGGTGCAGTAAACATCATTTTTATAATCAAATTGATATATTCAGTTGACCTTAAAATGTGTTCAGTGCTGCGTTTTTGTTTTTAAGTGCTGTCTCTTCCTTCGATATAGCTGATTTATATTTTGACATATACGAGAATTATTAACCGCCATGCCACGCTATTATAAAAGTACTGAGACAAATATTGACTTCAATAATGCTTTACCAGCGATCAAAGAGATTAAAACAGATTAACAAGTATCACACGGACTCCTAATCCGTGACCTCGAAAACTCCAAAGTAATAAGTTTCAAATGATGCCAATCAATTTTTCAAAAATTCTTACGCCATATTGTATCTGCCATTTTGAATTTTGAAGAACAGACATCGGATTCATAATCAGCGACCTCGAACATCCCCGAGTATCAAATTTCAAACGAATCCTTTCAATTTTTTGAAAATTCTCCCGCCATATTGAATCCACCATTCTGAATTTCGACAAACAGACATCGGATTCGTAATCAGCGTCTTAAAAAGCCCTTTAATATAATATCATTTTCAAAATTAATAGATCCAATTAAAAGATTTCAGATGCGCCCCACAATTCCCCACCATCTGTTAAAGAATGAGAAACGTGAGCCTTCAAAAGACAGGGTACAATATTTTAGCCCTTGCGGATTTTAACAAACTACAACAGCCAAAAGATAGTCTGGGTTATGTACTATTATGTCCTTTAGTAAAGGTTTGGAAAAAATTAATTTTTGAACAATTTTCAGAGCAATAACAGAACACGTCCCACCATTTCCCACTATCCATTACATAGATGGCATCACCAAATAATATTGCTTTAATTTTTTTGTGATATATTAATACAAAATAATAAAAGGTAGTAGTAGATTCCTTTTCAATTATATATATTTTATTATAAGAAGTTCTGCATTTGCAGATATCTGACAAATGGATTTTATGGGATATTACTGCTTCCGTAAATCAAAACAGATCATGCAAAACTCATAATCACTTATTTGTACGATTTTACTACAAAGAAACCCTAGCAGTTCCGAAATAATAGCAATTTAAAAAACTTTCAACGTTCAGACGTCACTTTGAAATAAAAAATAAAATAAATCAAAATATGTGAATGTATAATTTTGAAGTAAAACACGTTTCTAATAAGTTAGAAGGCGATCTGAAACGGGTATCTTAGTTAAAAATGCATTTAAAGAAAATTTGTGGCTTAAAAAATCACGTTTTTTTTTCAATATTTTTGTGAAAAAAATGTGGTAAACGTCATTTCTTGAAAATTTCACAAGAGCCAATCTAAATAGCGACCTCAAAACTAGTCGGATGTAGATATTTCCATTTTTAACAAATTTTCATTATGCGCATTTGGGAACTACTCCTCCCACCAAGTAGCAGGATATTGTTCAGATTGAAGATTGCGACATATCATTGTAAAAGCGACATACTATTGTATAGGAATATTTTGTACAACATTGTAATAGAGTTTCGTAATTTAGGCTTGTACAATTGTAAAATACATGTATTTCATTATGTATGATAAATCACCTCATATGAGGTTCAAATAGCTTAAGTAACAAAAAACAAAGAAAAATTTACGGAATAAAGAGCAGAATAATTGAATACAATTTATTAGAATTTTGAGGATATTCTATTGCTATCTAATTAATTCCATAAAATAATATCAAACATAACGAATTATTTATATTGACCAATAGTGATTTATCGTTATTTAGATTTTCCTTTAACAGTTTAAATTCACGAGAGCATCCAATATATTGGAACAAACATTGCGTATAAATGTGAAAGTGTATCACGTGTACATAAGACATATTGCTGCATGTATCACTTGGTTGAAGTGGATGGAACGATGCAAGTGAAAAGATCAACACGAGCTGCGTTCGCCCTTGTCAACTTGAAAGTACTTCAGGAAGATCTTTTATGCTACTGGTGATTGAAATGAGAACCTCTACATATTCCTTCATTCATGATAAACAGGAATGACGAAGGTGGATCTCGTTAGTGAAACTTAAGATACTGCTTGAAAGCAAAAATATGATGAAATGTATATTCGTCAACATACATACGTATACATACATATATATTTTATATTGATTGTATGAAGTATTATATTAAGCAGAACATTTCTTCATAACAATTTCTTTTATACAGCATGAAATATTATGGAATTACATTAAAATAAATTATTAGAAGGTATCCATTTGCACTTTCCGTTATATTATTATTTTAAACCTCTCATAACTCCACATGTTATGCATAATTATTGAAAATATTTTCTGTAGATATAGCGAATGCAAAATAAGATCGAAATAAATGAATATGACGTTTTTATAAGATAGGCCTACAAAACTTGTCCGATCATCACCAAAAAGCAGAAAATATATTATCCAAGGTTTTTGGGATACTAAATGCAAATAAAATCCCCAGCATATCAGGTTTTATAGATACTCTGAAGTAAAAGTTCAAAAAACACGATTTTTCACTATATTTAAGGTCAGATATTAGTCCTACTTTTCCCTTCAAATTCAATTTAAAACGTAAAAAAAAAGTTGACAGGCAAAACTGATCACAAATATAGTTATATGTACAATGGTATTTACAATTTCTAAGGTCGCTGAATACGAAAATAAAGTCTGATTTCCAAAACATTAAAAATAGCGGATCCAGTTAGGCGCGCGAATTTAAAAGGTTGTTGGTTTTAAAAATGAAAATTTAAGAATTAAACTAAAATTTGACTTCGTGTGATACGTGTTCAACGACTTAAATCTAAATTTCTAAAAATTCATCCGACATATTGGATGTACCATTTTGAATTTTTGAAATCTGACTTTAGTTTCCTGTTCTAACCCCTGAAACTGCCGAGTAGCAAATTTTAAGCCAACCGCATACATTTCTAAAAAATCGTCCGTCACATTGGATCCGCTTTTTGAATTTTTTAAATCTGACTTCATTTTGTTTTCAGTGACTCTACAAATTATAAATACCATTGTATATTTTATACGGGGTGTCTAAATGGTATCGAAATACGTGTATATGTTTTTATATAAAACATTTTCACAAGGTTAAGGTCATTTCCGTAGTAACTTTTTGCACTGGATGTAATGGTGATCTTAGTGTTGACCTTGTCGATGATCTTCAAGGTTATTTCAAGGTCACCTTCGTTTTTTTTTTAAATTGCAAGATCCTTTTTCTATCTCGGCAATCAAAAAAGCGAAACATTTTACATCAGATTTGTCTTATGAAAAAATTGCCTATGCGACTTTGGAAAGGTCAAAATTGAAGGTTAAATGTCTAAAAAAAGATCTGACGTACTTTTTCTAAAATGACGTGTTTTTCAGGGTAACATAATATTGCTTCAGAAAGTCAATGAATTATAAAAGTGTTGATCGTATTGACTGTCTGAACTTGATGTCAATTTTCAAGGTTGTTTGAAGGTCATAATGCATTTTTTTATTGGTGAACCCCATTTTTATTGCAAAACCTACTTTGACATTCAGCTCTTAAATAATGGCACTTTTTTGTATGCGCATAGGGATTTTTTACTTTCTCGATCTGACTTTTCGAAGGTCATATCAAGGTCAAAAGTACCTTGATCTTACTTTTAGCGTTCCCTGGAAACAACGACAGAACCATGTCCCTCCATGTTAATAGAAAAATTTAAAATCAAACTGAAGTCTGTAGGTGTCAAGTTATATTTGGTGTCCATACATTTTTCGATTAATTTTGAAAAAAGACGATTCAGAAAAATAGATAATAGATTATGAGAGATAATCTGTATGATACTTCATCGATAAGAAACGAGAGAATAAAGAGCTATAATTAAAGAAGTCATGTTTTATAATAATGGATTACAATTTCTATTCGAAATATTGGTTTCTATTGCGAGTCATTGTAAAGACGGTTTTATTACATTCGTCAATGTATTGCACGAAGGGATTGGAACAAACATCAATAGTTATCGCACATTCAGTTTTGTTTCTGATATTGTTTCCGTTATGCCACACAATAATTTTAAGACGAAAAATAAAAAAAACTGCAGAAGAAATTTTAAATAAATTCATTTTTTAAATTGTTTTGCAGGTTATCGTGTACTGATTGTTGCAGGCAGAAGCAGGTTATGAAAAATTTTGCTATTTTATAACATTTTTAACAATTAAATATTAAATTTTACTGTTTCAATTGCAACATCTGATAGGAAATGGCAAAATTTCGTATTTTATCAAACTGACTTTTAGTATGGAAGTTCCTTGAACAGAGAGAAATCATTGTAATCTGTATAAGTAAGGATCAGGATTAAAGTTTTTATCGGGCGGGCTTTAATCTAAACGCATTTAAATGTTACGTTTCTAAAGACTACATCTGCTTGTGAGGAGCATTGATCAAAGTGATATCTGAAGCCCCGAACTGGATTTGCGACGATTAGCATTTCGTTTTCGATTCGGCTGACCAAAGGCCAGTTTCGAACAATCAGTAACAACTTTAGCGAAAGGGCAGGGCTCACAATTTCTTATAATTCTGCTGTCCGAAAAAGAGTTGCAATTTTTCGTTAAAATGAACCAGTAATGATCACGAAGTTAAACCAATAATTATCAATTTTGAATTAAAATAATAAATATTTGGCACTGTTTGCTTGAATCTTCTTAATATAGATTGGATTCACTTTACCAAAATGTGAAGTTTGACGAAAACAGTAATTTAATGATTTGAGCAATTCCACGATACTTTTAATATTTGATCTGCAGAAAAAAGGTTTTTGTTTTTAGCCACCCAAGTACAAATTTTTTTCATTGTTTTAGGATATATAAATAGGAACATTTAAGTATAAACTATTTAGTAATGTAACAGCTTCAAGCGTGCTACTAATGTGGAAGAATAAATAATACAAAATAAAATAATGATTTTCTTTTTTTCTACTTTTGTAAAACGTGTTATTCAGCCATAGTGGCCCTTAGCTACTTAAAAATAGTGACATACGCTTAAAAATCATATAAAAAAATGGTAATTAGTTTTGAGGATTTTCAAATTGTATAAATAGTGCGCCATACAAAAATAACGATTTTCGATATGAGGGGCACAAATAGTATCTTTTTCAAAACCTTATAATTTTGTCCGCTATAATGGCACAGTAATTTAAAAAGTGTAGTTTTTAATCGTATTTATGTAAAGAAAGCACTCGTGCATTATTTTTTTGAAAATTCGAAATACACTTTATGTTTATCCTTATATTTTATAAAAGAAGACATGTCAAAAATAGTAAGGGAACGAAAAACCATTTTTTAAAAACGATTCAATAAGAAAATGACGTTTCTTTCGGTTAATTTCAGATTTTTCTGCGGTTAAAGTCGTTTTCGAAAATTCTTACCACCACCACTAGAAAGAGCACCCTCAAAAACATAAGACTTAATGATTCCCAAATATTTTTTCATCGTGCTCGTCATATGATGACGATCAAAACAAAAATGACAAAATTCCCCCCTGCGATGTTATGATGCCATAATTTGTTCTTCATTTTTTTATTCCATTTCAGAATTTTCGGAATAATAAATATCCGTATACTACGTATGGTCCAAAAATAACAAAAATACATTATTTTGAATAGGGGTAGATTATTGATTAAAACACATAACATCTATTCTAGCTTAAATCAAAATGTTTAATTAATTAGATAATCGATATTAATTACATATTTATAATATTTCTCATTACATTTTCAAAAGACAAAAAGGTAAGGTAAATGACCTAATCATGAAATAGGCATTATGAGACGCTTGTTTATTAACACTAAAAAGTATTTAAAAAAACCTTAAACATTCAAATGGTTTTTGAAATAATCATTACTTTTATAAAATCAATTTGCAATTGCAAAATTATTTTAATACGGACAAAAGTGGATTAAGTACACGTCCCTATTATGAAACACCATGACAATATTCCCTACTTTTTCATGTGAAATAAATATGTAAAATGCACTTTCTCACTCGGAAAAAATAACTTGACACTTTTTGAACGTATTTTAGCTTCCGGGCTCCGAATGTGGCAATAAAAATGCCGATATTTAAAAAAAAACAGTATATCATTGCGGTATTTTACATTTGTTTTCAAAAATACATTTCAGACCAAAGAATATACCAAAGAAAAAAAATAAGAGCATCAAATTCTGAATAAATAATGTCATTTTTTTCATAATGTCTATGATAATATGTAGAAATATCTCAGAATACGAAACTGTGTTATAAATGAGGTTATGTGGTCCATTGCTGGTTTTTAAATTTGTTTTCATTGCATTACCTTTTTTTGTCCTTGAAAGTAAAATGAGAGAACATCAAAAGGGAAATTCATTCATTCTTCTAAATTTGCGACAGTACATAAGAAACATCAGGAAATTCTTCGAATTTTATGAGAGAATAGCTAGAGAGAATACCAAAATAATTATAAAAAAGAAGAAAAGAAAAAATGTTCGAAATGTTCAAGAAAGCCAGAGATGGTCTGTAATGAAAATTGAATGGGTAGTAAAGTACAAAGTGAAGAGATGTCAAGTACCAAATGAGAAGAAGGGAAATAGAAAGTGACGTAGTGGTAACGACATTAAGTGTAGAGAGGTGACGACGGAATGTAAATGAGACGAGTAAAAATTGCCTGGGCGTGAGAAATGAAAACAGATGATTAACAGAAGAGCAACAAAGGAAAGGAAGATAACGAAGTAAAAGGGACAGAGAAATATATTACACTGAGCGAAATATAGTTTTCAGTCTTTGTATTATTAAAACATCATATAAAAACGTTATGGAGATTCCATACTTCAAAGGTCCGAAATAAATTGAAAAACATTTAGTATGATTTTCAACATGTAATTTTAAGATTTAGTACCTCCCACTTTTACTTACAAAATACTTGAAATAAAATGTAATAGCTAATTTCAACCTAATTGCACCAAGATGCTCTCTTTCTTAAAAACAAGATGGTAAAAAATTGAATATTTATTTATTTATTTATTTATTATCTAAGTCACGTTGAAAAATTGTGTATCATAAATCAAAAATATGTTTGCCGTAAATAAAGTGATATTTTTACTTTGTTTGATTTCAGCTCCAGGACGAACGAATAACGAGGTTTTGATCGGAGAAGTCGATTTGAAAGTCGATAAATTCTTGGCAACGACAGAGGAAAGTTTCATGACGAAGTGCATCGTCGATGGAAATTCGTATTCACATAGCCAAACGGTAACGTATATAAACTTTTATCAAATATCAAAGTAGCCGGTAATAAGTAAGATAATATGAATATGTAAAAATATACGGGTATAACATTATGTTAATAGTAGTTAAATACAATGTACGTACTTGAATAGAAATGATGTCTATTTCAAGACCAAATGAAATAAGGACTAAACAAAATTATTTTTCTATTCTTATTAAGTAGTGACATAATACAGACGGCAGAAATAGTCAGTTTTACTATTGAAATAGTAAGTTTTCATGCTTAATTCATCGATAGGTAGTAAAATTTACTAAAAACGATAGATGTGTCTTATCCTATTATCTACTTATTAGTTCCAACTAGTTAATTTGTTTCATGGGATTTGTATAGTTTAGTGTAATATAACATTTTATTATTTGTCTACGTCTAATGTTTATCAGACAATCTACAGAAGCCATACAGATTTCTATTATCTATAGTAAATTATGTTTGATTTGAATACAAATTAGTAACTATTTCATTCATAACTTCGGCACTTATATTTTATATGTTATTGAACATTTGTCACCGACTACATTTCTTCTATGCGAGTGACGATTTTTAGTTGTTTATTTGTTTATAATTCATAATGTTTAATAAATATTGACTTAAATCCAATGTTAAGCACTTCTTCAACTCCAACTTATTGCTAATACATTAGGGAAGGGTTGAATGTTAGGTATCAAGTATTAATTCTCATTTTGTCAATAATAGTATTTCAGTAATATATAACCATTATTTCCAATTCACTTGATTAAATGACAGTTCAAAAGGTTAATCAACACTGTATAATGGAAGATGGTACATATGTTTAGAGTATATTAAACTGATTCCTGCTTTTCATGGTATTCAAATAACATACAAATGGTTAAAATATAATCACAAAAAATGTAAAGACTACTAAAATTTACTCTTATCCTAGCTCTGATTGAAAAGAATTCGGTCGCTTTTGACTCGCAAAGCCTAAATCGTAACATAGGTGGATAATACCAGTTTCTTTTTAAAAAAGAATACTTGGACTTTTTCAATTTCTTCGAGACGTTGAAAGGTCCATACATCACTTTCGTACAAAATACATTCAGTGCTAAGGTATAGCCGAAAACATACACATTTTCACATGAATTCGAGTTCACTTTGAAAATATTCAATTTCGAAAAATCAGTCGATATAAGTAAATCGTTTCGTATGTAAAGCAGTGCTTTATAAAATTAATGTCTTTTTTATATTTAAATGTGTCTAAGCAAACATGGTTATGTGGAATTTTAATATTTTCCGGTCTACGAATATATTTTAGCAAAATATATCCTATTATCAATGATTAACCAGTTCAAAACAGGTCAAAAAAGACAAAATATCATAATCTGAATCACATCACATTATCTAAAATAACTTGTGGATACGCAACTATATTTCATTTAAAATATTCAACAATTTATTTTTGTATATGTAAATCAATAATTGAAGAATTTACTTTTAGCACATTATTAAGATGACACGTCTGCTGTGATCATTTAACCTACGTTTTATCATGGTTATATTTCATCTGTTGTTAAATTCACTCTTCAGATGTTTTTTAATAATTCATATGTCTGAGACACATTGAACCTTGTCGTCTTACAATTAAAAATGTATTTGCATGATTTTGGACAAATATTGTCCAATGTATCATCTTCTGCGAAATTCTGTCATCATCACTGAACACAGTCCGGATATTTTTAATCTGTAAAATCATTAAAATGTTTTCAATTGCTCAATTTTGTGTAAAACAAAAAGGTTCTAAAAAATACCCAAGCAGTCACATGTGACGAACAATTAACTGAATTTTCAGAATCTTTTATTAGATTTTTATATAATAAAATATAAAATATCAAAGATGAAACTTTTTTGAAGAATTTTTCAAAATTCGGCATTTTAAAAATTGAACAGAGTTAAAAAAGTCACTGTATTATTTTAGCAATTCTAAGAACTTTATGTTCATCAACATTTTTTCCGAAAGTCTAACATTTTAAAATAAAAATAGAATAGATGCATAGATGCTAAACTCTGCACGGCTTTATGGATTGGTTTACCGTCTAGTACTGCTCGAAGAAACTCATATCTCAACGTAATGTAATACAAAAGCGATTTGATATCAGTATTGGAAAATTTCTATACAAACGTAGTATATTTTGGAATATAATTTTCATAAAATTGAAACTTACAATGATTTTGCGCAACCTCAGAACATTGTTTGGTTAGATAAGCGTCGAGGAAATTCTACTTTTAAAAAATAAAACGCTGGGAAACAACTATTTTCTCTTATTAACTCAATTCTTACTAAAATAACAAAGATTGTTCTTAGGACAGCTGGATAACCTCGCTGTTATAAAAATAGGAATTTTGCTCACTTAAGAGTATAGAAAATTTTTGGAAAAACAATTAATCCTTGTTAAACTAGCAACAGAGATACATTTATATTAGTAAATTATATCATGCTTAATACAGAAGTGATAAATTATTGAATTAACCAAGTTTCTTAACTATGAAAGTAGGGTTACATACAGTTGCTATACAAATATTATGCTTAATAAGATAAATAAAACAATACACTGTTTGAAATATGGCAAGCATGTACGCATGTGTGAGACACCTCGAAAGTCTAATATACCCTTCACATTTCATTTAAATCTAATTCGGTAATGAGCTCGGTCAATGAAATACATTAAATTGATTTTATTCAAAGTCATTACATTTCAATTATAAACTTTTAAATATTTATTATAATAATTTAAAGGATCTGTACCAATGCAGAAATGAAAGAAAACATCTTCTGTAGAAAATATGTTTATCTATCTTCGACTTTCGGTGGCTGAAATCTATTATCTCTTTTGATGATAGAAAATTTGTTACTGCAACTTCTAGTAATGAATTTAGCCTTAAATAATTAATCGATAAGAAATGTGCATAAAGAAATTCATGATGTAGACCTCTGAGATATTGCTTTGGAAGTGTTTGAAAAGTCTAATCGGTGTAAAATTGGACCTTGTTTTCATGAGCATTATCTCTTATTTTGAAGCTATGCGATTTGTTCCAATCAACTTTTCAGGCTTCTGAGATTCTGGCGTAACTCGATACCAGGTTATAGGGTCATTTTTATGCGAAATTGAAGGAGGTACAATGATGACAATTTGGGTCATTTTTCTCTAATTATAGAATACGCTTTAATGTTTTTAATGTTATTCAAGGCATATTAAATTATTTATCTGAGTTACAGTAGACTTGAACCAATTCAACTGATAGTATTAAATGCTCTCAGCAAACTAATTACAAAATGAAAGAAAAATAAATAAACATAAAACTTATGCTGAACAATAAAATGAATGAAAAATGACACAATTATATCGCCTTCCCCTTTGGTCACAGAAGCGCATTAAACTAAAGTAATAATTTTAATGAAATTTAAATTCCGGTTTCGTAAAACCAGTTTCGTAATTAAAAAGAAATTCAATATCATCTCCATGAAATATCATTTGAAAAATGATAACTTAATAATGATATTTCTTAACTTCATTAGTACATTCATTCAAATAACATTATAATCGAATTCATCCCCAGCAAAACACGTGTTCCAGGCGTTTAAGGTCACCGATTACAAAGTCCAGGTAGTGCGCTCCGTAGTTTTTGATCTTATCATGCAAACTACTTACTTCAGGTGCTTAGGATTGCCGATTACGGAGTCCAGGTAGCGGGCTCCATAATTTTTTATCTTATCTTTTAAAACACATGCTCCAGACGTTTCAGGTCGCCGATTACGGAGTACAGGTAGCACGTGTTCTGCAAGATAACATCAAAAACTACTTAGCGGGCTACCTGGACTTCGTAATCGGCGACCTTAAATATCCGAAACACGTGTTTCTGCACGATAAGACCAAAAACTATGCAGCACTTAACCCATAAACGGTGATCCTAAGCACCTGGAGTAAGTATTTTTCTATGATAAGATCAAAAACTACGGAGCGCGCTACCTGGACTCCCTAATCCGTGACCCTGAGCAACTTTAAGCACATAAAGTGGTTCATATCATGGACTCATACTTTCATCATCATATATTTTATGAATACGTTATTGACCCAAATTTCATGATCAAGTACATTAATAGTCCTATCAATTTCAAAAAAATTAAAAAAACATCCATAAACGCGCATGAAAACTGAATTAAATTTAAGATTTCATTATTTGAAATTGAATAGTCTAGTACATATTAACAAAATTAAAATAAATTCATAATTTGACATTAAAAGCTAATGAAATTTAAGATTATTTCTAACAGTGCATTTATTTTCAAAATTACTTTATAACCTTGCCTCGAATTATTATTATTATTATTATTATTTTTTTTTTTTTTTTTTTTTGTCAGAATTATGCCAAATTCTCATGAGCCTGACAAAATTTTATTCGATCAAATCTCAGAACTTGTAATCCGAGAAAATGCTCAATAAAAGAAAGGTCCAAATTGTGTTTAGACTCGACTTTTCCAACATTTTTTTAACATTTCACTTCCATTTGTTTTAGACGTACAAAATTTGAACAACAAATTGCACATCTCTTAATAAACTCAATTAATTTTTAATATATTCATATATATATAATCCCTATTCGTATATAACTATAAAAATGAATTTGAAAAAGGAACTCCACAACAGAAAAATGCAAATCAGTCATTCCTTACGCTGAGTATTAGGGTGTTCTTTAGGAGCTACGAAGAGGCCTAAATAATAAACTTTTTAATCTAAATTCATTACTGATTATTTTTTTGAGACCTAAATACATTTTTAATGTGGTAATAATAAAACTTTCATCGAAAGAGCTAGTACTAACATTGTTATGAACTTTGTAATTTTATTTCTAACTTTTATGAATATGTGTTCTACTGATATTTTCCTTCGTTTCTGCTTTTGATAAAGAAAATATTTAGATTTAAATTCCTATTATCGTAATAAATATCGTAATGTATATCATAATATAGATAAAGTAAATTATTGTGCATTCAAAAATAATGATTAAACAAGAAACATATTCTGCGTTGCCCCAAATAATTATCTATTTTTACTTCTATTAACACCATTACTAAAAGAATAATATTGTCTTTGTCGTAACTTTTTTATTGTTAAATGAACCAAGAAAACTTACTTAAACAATAAATTTCCCCGTTACTGCAGTCAGTTTTTCCTTATTTCTTTAACAACGATTGAATAGTTGAGGCCATATTCAATAAGATAGCCTTATTGAATCCTTGCACACGGGTGTAAGGAATTTCTTTGAGTGTACAGCATAAATAAAAATATACTTAAAAATTATAATTCTTTTTTAGACCATTGTTAAATGGAATATCTGATCCTCCTGTCCATGTTTAATGAAGCTTTCTCTGCGTGTTTATTTTACTCAAAACGAAACACGCAACAAAAGAGTAAAATGCATAATATGCATACAATTAATTCACAGTCTGCAAATAAGAATGGTGACAGTAAATGGACGTAATCTTGAAGTTGTCAACACGCTAGATTTTATTCAAAATACATCAAGAGAAACGACATCGACGACACATCGCGAAAATGTCTGAATTTTCAGATTTTTTGCGGAAAAACTATAGTCGAGATGTCTTGGTTGGAATGAATCAACGTGCCGACAGTATCAACGCCGGCGAATTTCAGAAACCTATGAATATTTATAAAGGCATATTTTTCCGCGAGTCTGGATTGAAACTTGAATGTGTACCCAGATTTTGTACCCTGACAGAAGGGAGCACACCACGCACTTCATATTACTTTGAATACGTGCAGGTATTCGCGTGGGAGTTTTCACAGATTTATAGAACGGTCGTCGGTGTCGAAGTTATAGAATCCGCAGTAATTCTGTGCTGCAGAGAATATTGATTTTGATTCATATCTCTCAATGTAATTTCAGTTATCGGCTATAGATTCAATAATTAGATTAAAATGGTTCGAACTGGAAAATGCGCGTTTATTATTACGTTCAAAAATTTTAGTTTAACTAAAGTCGACACTAATGTTATAAAAAATAGGAACCAGTCAATAACCAATTGGGTTAAGATGGAAATTTGCTACAAACTTTGAACTATTTCGTTCAATGTTTTTGCATTACAATGAGTCAAAGTTTTGTTGTTCATTCGCGAAATTTGCAACAGTTTGTTTTCACGCGAATTTACTCTCTATCCTAGTGCAACGAGTGAGCAAGTTTACTTTATTGGGTAACGGTCTATGGACCACTCTCCACATTTTCGCATCGAATGAAGTGATGTTTTCCTTGTTTCTGAATACGAAATTTCCTGCAAGGAAAAGTGATTACTATTTGATCCCATACATATATTATACTGCATCACGCGCTTGGTGATGCCCATTCTTCTGTGAAAAAGTATCGGCGAGTCAATTTTCTAGCTGTTCGCTGTTAGAAATTTCTCCACGAAATTTAATTATTTTAACCCGTTAATATCTGAATACACCAAAAATTGACGTCGCATATTAAATCGATCTATAAGAGTTACTTGTTAAATAATAAATAAATATTCGATGGACGCATTGGTTAGCAAATCACGATGTTTTTGCGATGCATACTTTCATTTTTTCCATCTAATTTTTTCTGATGACACAAAAAAGTCGGCTCAATCAGAAATACTGCAAATTTTGCTACAAACATTCACCATTTTTGTATGATAGTAAAGATTCAATGCGCAATTTTGTATAGCAAAATTTGCATTATTTCTGATTGAGCAGGCGACTTTGTGTCATAAGAAAAAATTAACTAGAAAAATTATAAGTATGAATCAGAAAAACATCGCGATTTGCTCGACAAAGCCGTCCATTAAATATTTATTTAATATTTAATAATTACGTTTATCGTTGATTATTATTTTACAGTAATTACAATACTTTATTTGTAAATGTATTTTGTGAATATAAACAGAAAATAGCTTAACATTTACTTTACTGAAATTTAATAAACCAGCAATTATAATCAATATTTGATGCATCGATATTTGAAACTACTAAACAAATTTAATTTATTTAATATATCCTACATGAATCCGATTCTGAACCTAACGATGAATATTACGAATATTAATGACATCACTGATGCTTGATATGAAAAGTAATAAAAAGTTTACGACTTATCGAAGATTATGATTCTGGATGATAGTTCATTTCTAAGAAGAATGGATTTTAATTTTACTGATTTGTTATTGCAGTTTGAATGAATGTTTCAAATCCTGCGGTAAAGTGGCTTGACGTGAGGGTTTTCCCACTTTGCGGTTTCCTGATGCCACCACACATCAGAATCGAAGTGCTTCTTTAGTTATCGGCTGCAGCAACAAGGGGAGATATATTAGGTTTATCGCGAAGTTCCTGAAAATAGACTATTTTAATTTCAACGTGATGATTGAACAGCTAAGAGAGGATCATAAGAATTAAACATTTTTCTTTCATTCATTTAATATTTGATATGTCCCGAAAAAAGCCACTACAATGAACACATGGTAAACGAATTTCGTGTACCTGCATAGCTCCTCTTTAAATAAATACATATAACCTGTTGGTTCCAAGGGGCCGTGTTCATCGATTTAACGGAAATCATATGATAGCAATACTATTTGCGATTGTATGCTGGTCTCAAGGGAACAAGAAATTCGAAGATTCGAAACACACAATATCTTTACTTCAAATATATGAACCGCAAATGTATCGTAGCAAAACGGAAGTTCACACAGAAAGACATATGAATATAAACTTTCCTAGGTATAATGAAAAACGGTTTCCGAATTGCTATCTCGAATATGTTATACTTAACAAAAAAAAAACACGATAGTTTTCAGATACCAGATCCAGGACTTAAAAAACACCAAATTTTAAAAGTATTACGAAATTTAATAGAATAGCGTAAAATCAATTATTGTTATAATGATTTATCAATTACCAATATATATATATAATATTGATTACTTATAGTATGCATGTCTAACATTAAACTTTACCAAATTACGTTAACACATTAACGTCGGGAAGGACACATTTCCTACTTCAATATTTCAATCAAGTATTTCATGTGAAAATTAAAGTTCAAAAAAATTGTAATATATATGTGTCTTGTTATTTTCGAGATCGGTCATCTCAATGGAATTGTCAAAAGTGAGCTATCATAATTACAAAATTAAATATAACGATCTAAATGTAAAAAAAACGCAAAAAATCGGGTATACATTTTTATAAAACATTTTTTTCTCATAGAAAGAGGCACAAAATTCTTAACTATAAAGGTGAAAGAAAGAGTTGCAGTATTAAGATATATTTTTCAAATATTAAAAAACTAACATTATGATCACAAAATAGCGACCGCGGTGAGAATTTTCTTTTTAAATCTTAACAATTTTTTTTCATGAAAACTGCAAACTCTGCAAAAAAAGTGGTGAGAACAAACGTTTCTTAGAATGTGTCAAAGAATATTCTCAATTTTTTCAGAATGTGCTGATACGAGTTGTTATTTTTCAAAAATTAAGAAAATCGAAATTGTGAAAAAACTCATTTTAAAAAATCTGAAAAAGTTTGAGAGTAACCTTTGACTAATTCTAAAATATTTTTGTTCTAAGAAGATTTTCTCTAAAGTTTATAGTTTTTGAGAAAAAAAATGATTAATCTTTTCTAGATTTCAAGAATAATAATTTCTTTTGGCGAAAAATATAGACTTTAGACGATATTTTTTTAGAACAAAATTATCTTAGAATTTGTCAAAAAATGCACTAATATTTTTTTAGATTTTTTAAACGACTTTTTGTAAATTTCGTTTCTCCGAAAATTTAAAAAATTAAAAATGATATCTAAATATTCTGAAAAAAATTGGGCATTCTCTTTGATACATTCTAAGACATTTTTATTCGTAGAAAATGTTGTCTAAAGTTTATAGTTTTCATGAGAAATATTTGTTAACTTTTAAAAAGAAATTACTCACTGCCATCGCCATTTTGTGAACATCATGTTATTTTGTTAATATTTTTAAAATATATCTTAACATTACAACTATTTTCTTCACCTTTAGTCAAAGAATTTTGTGACCGAAAAGACTCTTTTGACGAGAAAAAAGTGTTTTATTCAAAAGTGTAACCGATTTTTTGCGTTTTTTTTTTACATTTAAATCGCTTTATTTAATTTTCTAATTAATATAGCTCAATTTTGATAACGCCATTGAAAAGACCAAACTTGAAAATAGTACGATACATACGTTCAAATTTTGTTGATGTTCGATTTTCATGTGAAATACTTAATTGAAATTGAAGTACAAAAAGTGTCCTTCCCTCGTTAATGGGTTAAATGAGGTCAATTGCGTAAATTAAATTAAAAATTTAAGAATCGTGCAAAATAAATGGTCAAATTAACCGGAGTCTCCGCTTCTTAATTCGTACTTACGTAATTACAATATTGCAAACAACCATTACACGTACACAAAAGACACTGAAATTCATTGTTCAAGGAACCGTAAAATACGTCATGTTAAAGCACAGATTAATTTAAAAATTCTATATATATATATGTCCATATTATACACATAAACATTTTATTATTATTCGTTTGTGAATGTTAGTCAATAAAATCCAAATCAGTTTGCCATACCCGTTTTATCATACTTCATTAGCATTAATCTAATTCCAAGTATGCAGATAATTTATTCCGCAGTCTACACTGCGCTGTGGTTTCTGGGGAATGAATGAGAACACGTTCTCCAGGGCATCGATAGTACTTTTACTCATGTATTTATATGAAAGTACTATTAATGATTATTTCAGCTGTTGCAGCTGGAACTTTTTAAAGAGATATTTAAAAATCTTTTATAAAATAATAGAGTGCCTAGAATGTTTTTCACTCACTATAAATAGAAAAGACTCGGGCAAGATGGACACCTTAAGAGAGAATGAAGAAATAACAGATCGAATACGTATAAAAATATATTACAAGAATGTTTGTATAAACTAGACACAATAACGAATATATAACATTCAAAGGGCCAACCAGAAAAAAATATTTTCTCACACTCTGAGCGCAAAATGCTATTTTGTTCCCTACATTACGGGAGCAAAATAGCGCATTCTCTCCCTAGGGAGCAAAGTAAATTTAGCCGGGAGCAAAATAAGTTTTTCTCGCTCTATTCCGAAAATACTCTTTTGCTTCGTATATCGCGGGAGCAAAATAACACGCCCTCGTATGAGAAAATTATTATGTGCAATAAGGGAGAACAGGTGTTTGCAGACTCATTCGAATTGCCGACCTCGCTTCACTATTGCGACAAACTCGCCCTCGTCGGCAAACACCTATTGTATTCCCTAGTTGCACAATGTACTATTAACCTATAATCAAACAAAAATTTTAATATTAAAATTTTTATATTTATCATTAAATTTTGAGGAGCAGGGAAAACCGCAGGGCAAGACAGGCATCATAGGGAAAATAAAGTAAACGTCGATTATGTCAAAAAGTTTTCTGTATATTTATTGCACAAGTGAAAATAGAGGTCATTAAACTCATAATATAACAAGAACATAAATCGTGTTATTATCAAAACAAATAATGGTAGGAATGCCATACTGCTTTGCAGCAGATTTCTAAAAACATAACTTCAAATACGCCAAATTATACCCAAATTTATTACTTACTTTTGAAAATGTTAGTTTTAATAGGACGTTTGACAATTAAATATTTATTCAACGTTTTCGGTACAATTTTTCACGGCTATAATTGGCATGGGCATAATCCTGTAAAGATACCAAATTCTCTGTAATTTCTGGGCATGCATCAGTTTTAACACCCTAAGAATTGTATCTGAGTTTTTTATATTTGGATGTTTACACAAACTTATGGATGCAAGTAAATCATTTATTGCTACTAAATATTTACGTGAATTAAGGAAATATTCTCTTAAATTAATCAAACTAAATATCCAAAAATAGTTTCTTAATTTAAGTAATTCTATTCCAGGCACTAATTAACCAATTTGTATATATTTTTGTAAGTTACAAAGGCATATAAAAAATTTATGCACCCTTGAACATCTACACTTAATAAATTTTATTCGTGTGTTTTTGAGGATAGTGAATTTAATCTGAAATTTTAAACATTCAACCATTTTTCTTGGTCAAATCATTTTTATTAAAACATAAAACCGATCTCTGTTTCCCAAACTTTTTTGTTATTGCTTTTTTAACTTTAAATGTCAAGTTTTTTGCATTTATTAAAAAACATTCTCCCTTCACGACTTCACCCTCAAAGATTAAAATTAAGGAGGAGAAAAATCTAAAAACACACCAAATTTGGTGTGAAACATTCGCAATTTATAAGAAAAAAAAAACAATTTAAATCTGAGCAATTTTTTATTGACAAAACACAATTGTTTTGTTTATTGAAACAAAAAAAAACCTGGTTCCCAAACATTTTCGGGTTTTCGTTTGTGTGTACTTAATGAGCGACGTTTTTGTCTTACATTAAATTTGTATATTGGTTGACTTTAAAATGTAATCGTTTTAAGTATTTGTTTTTATAATGCAGCCAGTGCATTAGTGCAAACGTGAAAGCTTCTTCTTGAATGGGTTGAAGAATTTTTTTAATTATTTGGTGGGTCTATTTTTGTTTAGATTTTTTCCCTGCCTTAATTTTTATAATGGAGGGTGACATTCATGGAGGGGGATTTAATTTTGTTTGTTAATAAATGCAAAAAACTTTATATTTAAAGCAAAAAAAAAGTAAAATTTTTTAAAAGTTTCGGAAACAGGGATTTTGATCATTTTTAAATAAAAAATTTCGTTTTGACCAAAAAAAATTATGTTAAATTATGTTAAATTATGTTGAATCAATGAACAACCTGAAATTCGAAATTTTTTGTCAGTCGAAATTTGCACTTAATTTTAAAATCGCCCAGAAATTTAATATTTTATAAAATCTTCTGGCAATTTTTAAGTATTATTTTATTATTGTTATATTATTTGTTAAGTATTAAATGAGAATTTTTACTATCGAAATGCAAATATGTAGAAGTAAATAAAATAACGTACTTTCTAAAAAATTGTTGTTACCTGAGTTGCATGAAAGCGGTTTATTTGTCTTAACAAATGAACAAATAGACGACTGAGTTTTTGACTGCTAAATCATATATGATATTATTTAAAATACTGCATTTTCTATAGATAATAATAGTAAAATGCCGAAAAAAGAAAGGATTTAACGAACCTTCCTTGAATCAGACCTTAATTATACGATATTTGAAAAAAAAACCTCCTGCAAGAAAATTAATCTCTTTTTAGATGCTGCACAAAGACATACACATTTTCACAAAATTGTTTTTTATTTGTAATATTTGTCGGATTCAGATATTTTATGTTCAGTGGGGATTGTAGTATCAGCAGTTTTATTTCCACTTTCATTACGAAACGTTGCAATCTATTGTCTCTCATAGATCAACGCTACGTTTGTTTAATATCGATGACGGCGCATAGTACGACCATACAATAATCCATCCGTGAAGTTTGAAAAATATTTCAGAAATGAATATTAAATGTAATGGATATCATGTCACCTACTGCGGATGTAATTCTGACAGCAATGTGCGTTATTATTTCCGCATCCAATTAGAGTCCTACAACTTGACATGCCCAGATGAAGATGTATACGAATTAGGTCAACCCGGTCGAACCTTCTCAAACCATACACTTTATCTTCTGTTCCAATGTGCAATGAATAATCTTTGAATTATTATCGAACTCGAAGTATTCATTCCATATGTCCACATTTAATATTCGAAGTTTATATTTTAAATGTGATTTTTACAATATACGTAATTCAATGTTAATGATTTATTGAATCGTGTTACTGTTACCTCTGTAAAAAATGTGGGGGTTTTCACTAGCAACATAGTGCGAAATTCCCTCATTTTGACCATCCATCCAATATATTTTTTCGAAGACCTATTATTGACTTGATGAAAATGAAGTATTTTCACGGTTGAAAAGTATAGCAATAGGTGTATGGCATATATCCAGATAGGTCGTACTCTAAATTTGGGAAATCAATCTGTAAACTTGAGCGAAAATTGATAATATTTAGGTAATTTTTACTCCTTTTGGAAGCGAACAAATCCGATCATCTTTTGTGTCTAATTAGTTGTTTGCAGACAAGTTGTACGATTGCGCAGGCACTTGTCTTTCTACACGGAGAAAAAATTTCCTGAAAAATTACCGTGCTAGTCACCTGAAAACGGGTGCAACTTGATTTTTCGGAAATATTTATAGCAACAGTCCAGAAACATTGCTTTTCTGGCAGGAATATTTCTACTGTATTGTGGCACAGGAATTTTTGTTGTATTGTGGCACAGGAATTTTTACTGTGCTCTTGATCCGAAATTTTACATGTTACTTTGGAAAAATTCAGCAAAGCAATATAAATTTTACTTTGCCAGCAACATGCACTGCGTTTATGGGACAGCACGGTAATTTTTCAGGACATTTCCGTACAAAAATTCTGGGAATTTTTTCTCCGTGTATACAACTCGCAGTTATCTTATTACTACAATATTTAGATTTAATTTGGAATGATGTAGGATTCGATTTACGTGTGATAGAAAATGTTTTAGACATAAGTATGTGCGGTCAGGATAAATAAAAACTCGCTTATAAAACAAGCAATACATTTATCGTGGACAAATTTTTAATGTTATTTTACATGTGAATCGCGTTAAAGTAATGTATGTTTTAATTCCATTCATTTTTAGTTCAAAATCTTCTTTTGATGAGAGATTTACCATCGATTCAAAATTATAAATCTTAAACCTCTTTTCAACAAGATTTTTACCATCGGTAGAAGATTTTAAGTCTAAAGAGTTGGTTGAAGAAAGTTTTATAATCGATACAATATTTTTAAACTAAAACCTTATACTAATGAAGTTTCTGAATATAAATAATAAATACACATTTAAAAAATTAAATAGTAATAAGTATAACAAATATCGATAAGAATTACAAATCATTTCAGTTCCTCGATTTCATGAAAAAATGTATTAACGTATTTTATTTATGCTAACCTTTACATACACTTTATAAAATTTAATATACGCGTATATTAGTTTAAAAAGTAACCATGTATATTAAATTTAATATACTTGCATTTGCAAATATTTCATATACTTGTATACTAATTTTGATGTCAATATTTTTAACAGAGCGTAAGTCAGACGTGAGTATCTATCTAGTTCTAATAGCGATTCTAGAATGGATAAGTACACAGATAATTAGTGATATGAGGAACGTTAATCTAATAACTTATAAAAGGAATAGACAAATATATCACGTACATTATTCACAATGTTAAATAGTTTTCAAAATAATAATTTTATTTTGTTAAATTGTCTGCTCTTTATGGTTTATCAAATTAAAAATCACTTTCATAACCTCAGAAAATCATTGACCATTTGAACGTCAACAATCTTTCTGAACAGAAATATTCTTAACATGCCTTCACATTCCATGAAAAATGCACGACTCTGTAACTAAAATTATTTGAGAAAATTACACAGTCCAAGAGAAAGTAATTATTAAATTTCACTCCTATAGACTATGTTCTACAGAATTTAAATAAAAAAGCTGACTGCGTAGTAACTAATCCTGTCTGTGCAGTATTCAGTCGCCTTTCTTTTTTCCCGTGTTAATTGACACTATTAAAGTATCTTTTGACTCCAAAGAACTCAAATGTAATCGAATCCGGCCTACCCTATTTTCTGCGCCTATGAACTCAGAATTGACTAGAACAATTTTAGAGTATAATAGTTTATTTTGAAGTCATTATTTTAAAAAAGAAATAACCTGAAAACTAAATAGCAAAAAAATAACTGATAAAGTTTAAAGAACATTATTCTATTATGTTTTTGACTTTTGGAGAATGCAGTTATTTGGCAACTCCTTTTAGATTATTTATTCTTAATAATTATAATTTCATGTTTTAGAAGTAATTTTTTATATTTTCAAATACACAATTTTACAGAAATTTAGAAAAATTTCTGAATCTAATATGAAGTTAGCACCGTGTGGTAAGCAACTGATGATTTTTTTGAGATTGAAAAACGTTGATGTAAAAAGTAACCGAAATAAGCAGGATCTGGGGTTAAATGAATTACTTAAGTATCTGCTAAACGGTGTTTTCCTAAAACATGTACTTTTTAATAAGAAGCCTATTCTTTTATGAACCAATTATTTTGCTTTTCTGTAAATTTTTAATAATTTTAGTACTATTAATTTTAAACTGCAATATATTTACGCTGTGTTAGTACTTACTCACTATGTAAAAAGGACAGGTGATCCACGTGACATGGAAAGCACTATAGAACAAAATCATGGTTTAAAATGATAATGAGTACATGGCTTTCATTAAGTGGAAAGTTACTGATGATATATTTACCCCTTTCCTTTACTGTGAAAGTTTAAAGGGCGTATGGGAAGAGGAGTGGTGATTGTACAATACCCATATCTACATACATATGGTTGATTGCATAATATTATTAAATTTCAATTATTCAACATTGTTTGGGATCACGTAAAGCTTATTACCGGCATTTGATGTTACGCTGTGTTATCCCATAAAAGTGTACATTCATCCCCCAGTGCTACCCCTATTTGAAATTGCGTATGCCATCAGCGTTCGTGTGTCGTATTTAGTATATACTCATTTTTGGGTTGTTTCAGAAAGATTAGGGTAAACGTGATATTTATCTCCTACTTATGGCTCTTAAATTACTGGATTTGTCTTTAAAGTACAAATAAATAAAGTTTAACAGTAGAAATAATGGAATATTTCTCTCAGGGATTATCTAGTATTAGTATACGTATATTATAATATTGAAGAAATAATTTTTCGGCATACAAAATCAATTTTTTTAAGCTGTGAAAACAGACAGTAGTTGTCCAATTAAAGTAATCAATAAAGTAATGAATTTGGCAAAAATAACAGTTTGGGGGTTACCAATATGTAAAATTTGAGTACCAATCACTAAAACGTAAACTATACCTACGTATTAAGAAGGTTTTTCTAAAATATAAAAAACAACATGACTTGACGTTAAGCTAAGTAATTCGCCCCCTTTTAAAATATTATAAAACCTTTAAAAAAATCCTCTATTATCTATTGTAAGCATACTTATTGGGACTCATAAAAACTAAATATAAAACTAGAGCCTTTGACCCGAGTGCCTACCAACTGGGTATCTACAATACGAGTTCGTATTGTAGTTTTTTTAGTGAAAATTTGAGCATACGAGAACATTCCCATTGTACCATAACCAGAAACTGGAAGAGAGATTAACGCTTATAGGAAGATGCCCTATGTAACCTACGTAAAAAAGAAGGGGACTGGAGATGGGTATGAAAAAGTGAAAATAGGTATTTTCAAAACTTCGACCCTCACCATATGTCAGCTGAAATATTAACATATAACATTTTTAGCATTTTGGGTGCGAAGTTCGATTTCGAACTATATTTTACTGGCGAAATTTTACTGTTTTGTTGATTATTGTTCTTAATTGCAATATTGTAATTTTCTAAAAGAATGATTTGAGAATTATCATGAATAATTTGAAAGAGAAATCCAGTTTGTCCTGAATTCAAACTTCAAGCGACTTGCGCGCCGGATTAATATGAATAAAAATCAAAATTAAAAAAAAACTGGTTCATTGTTTTTGGATACTTTTCAAGACTTTACTCAAAACTAAAAAACAAATTTCATGATTTCTTTAGACTATGGTATATTAAATGTGGAAATCGGTCAGGGATATATGGCGGAAATTAAAAAACTTCAATTTCTCTGGAATTTGTATAATTTTTTCGATATTCTGTAAGAATTCACTCGAAAGTAAGGAAACAAAGGAAAGTGTCCACGAGCATAGATGATTTCCGCCCCCGGCGGAACCTCCGAAACCGATAAATTCGATTATAGTATTATGACAACTAACGCCTAATATTATATTCGAGTGTTTTATCGCGTGGGAAAGTTGAAAAAATCGTTGTTGAAGTCGAGGATTTTACGTATAGAAAAAAAGCAGTAATCTAAGTAGTAACAGTCCGCAGTCTTGTACGCAGCATAAACGGACTGTTACTACTTAGAGTATTACATGTTTCACCTTATTATTCGTGACTTCAACAACAATTTTTTAAACTTTCCCACATTATAAAATACTCGAATTGGGTATTAGGTGTTAGCTTTCTTTATACTCTAATCGAATTTATCATTTTCTGAGATTCCGTGCTAACACCTACGGCAGGCAACAAAAATTGAATGTCAAAATTAAAGTTGTAACCTTTATAACGTGGTTGGAATAAAAGAACATAAAGTTCTAAAGATTTAAAGAAAGAAGGGAAGTTTGGAAAAGAAATATTAAAGTCAGTGAAAACAGACAATATTGGTCAGACAATACAAATTTAGAGGATGATTTTCTCTAACTCTCCTCGTTCGAACTCTTTTAGTGTATCATCACTTTTTCGTCTCTCTTAAATTGTGTAGATTTTGCAAAAACCATGGCGAATTTTGAGTTCTGTATGTCATGAACATTATCGGTTTAAGGGCATTTTAGAAACTTTCCCGCTTTGAGCACCGTAATTATTTTATGAAAATATTTACCGTTTTATTCTCTATCATAGATGTTAGTTTAATTTTCAAATAGGTTTTTCCTTGTGCCGCGTTCATTCTCCATCAATCAATTTTATTTGTTGCTAGTTGTAAATTTGGCTTTCGGTTGCAGATACCGTCGAATGATCAAAGTTTGCACTGTCTCTGTGTCGCGGGCGAAGTTTACTGCTGGTGGCAAAGTTACTACCAGGATAGTAACGATTTGGCTGTCGCGTCATCGGTTCCCTGGACGACCGAGGAAAACTATTCGCTCATGCAGGAAGGAAGCACAGATTCATCCGACACATTCGAAGCCTCGGGAGAAGCTTCAGGCGAGGAAGACATTTCCGAAGAGAATACGCGCCCTTTAGAGAGTAACAGCACTAACATAAGCAGTTCGACTACTGTGTCTGCCAATTGCGTCATTATGGGTACGTGTCGAGAATACATTAGTTTTATTATATTAACTTAATCGTGCATGATTTTCTCGTATAGACTAACTTATTGTACTTAGTTATTCTTATTAAGGCATATGTGAATTTCGATCAGTAAAAAGACTAAAATTAATTAATCTTTCATAATCTTTTATTAGTTTTTCGTAAAATGTAATTATGAAAAACTTACCCGCATAAAGTAAAAAAGACTTTAGAAGATCTCAAAAAGATCTTTCTTAAAAATGTCACTATTCAAGATGTATTTGAGAGATTTTTAAGTCTTTCAAATTACTAGTTTATCAAAATATTTTTGAGATCTTTATGAGATCTTTAAGAAAAATTTGTACTATTTTTTTGAGATCTTTCCAAGATCTTGTCTTTATCTCTTTCGGATATGAAGAAAAATATTTGTAATAAAATGCTGAATTCTCTTATTTTTCACCAAAATTAATTATTGAAGATGAATTTTAAAGTAATTACCTTTATTTACTTACTTTCCGGTCTGATTTCTAAAACTTCACTTTCTAATAAGGGGTCAATATTTACAATAAGTCGAAGATAAGAAATCAACACATAGTAGGCGTTAATGCAAGCGATTCATGTCATGAAGACAGAAAGTTTCATATTACGAATATTCAATATTTACAACACAAATCGAAGACGAGAGATTTCCAGAGTTGTTTTTCGATGCGCTGACAATGTTTTATGCAATGAAGACAGAGAAATGAAAATTTGTCATCCTTCAGAAAGCATGAAAAACGCTACAATTTTTCGTGTCTTAGACAAAAATTGATACATTTTCTTTCACCTATACACATTATAATTTCTGCAATACATCGTATTAGAAATAATGAAGTTTACTACCGATATCTTAAGAAAAGTATAATGTGTTTATTTCATCTTAATGATTAGGAAATTAGAGAGTAGAAAGCAGACCAGAAAGCATGTAAACTGGGTAATCACCTTAAAAATCATCTTCGATAATTAATTTTGGCAAAAAATAAGAGAATTCAGCATTTTATTACAAATGTTTTTTTTCATATCCGAAAAATATAAAAAAAAGATCTTAAAAAGATCTCAAAAAGATCTCGATAAGATTAATAAAATTATGTTTTCGTAAAATCATGCTGTGAAAAAAAAGTCTTTAAAATATCTCAAAAAATAGTGCAAATTTTTCTTAAAGATCTCATAAAGATCTCAAAAAGATTTTGATACACTAGTAGTTTAAATCCTTAAAAAGTTCTTTTTTGAAGTCTTAAAAAGTTCTCAAATACATATTGAATAGTGACATTTTTTAGAAAGATCTTTTTGAGATCTTCTAAAGTCTTTTTTATTTTTACGCATATACACGAATATTTCACAAAATTTTTTAGTTATTCTATTAATTATTTTTTTTTTATTTTTAGTGCCTTTATGTCGTTTTTCTTACAAAATATTTCTAGAATTGATCGAATAATGTTTACAGAATTTTTGAAAAACTGTGAATGTTTTACACTTTTTGTATTTACGAAAAACACTAAAAAAAGTTTTGCGTATTTTTTTGACCAATTCAAAGAACTTTTACTTCAGCAATATTTGTTTTGAACCATTTCTGTGCAGTTTATTTTCAGGATATTATTTTGCACATTTAAAAATTTAAATTTCAACAATTAAAATTTATATTTTTTGTTTAAATAATATATAGTTTTTTAAAAATTGAATTTTTCAAGAAAAATTAAAGATTTTGAAAGTCCAGTTAATTTTACGTGAGGTATATCTGCTTGAATATGTTTTGGAGTCATTTTTATAAAAAATACTGCCATTATATATATGAAAAAACGTTCATTCGCGAATTAATGTATCAACTATAAAACTTTCAAATTGAGAAAACAAAAGTAAAAACCCTTTAAATAAGGATTTTCGGAGATAACCGAAAACAAATCTGAATCAACCCTAAAATATGTTATCGACTTAAATGAAATCGCTGTTATTTTTGAATAACAATACATTTTCTAGATGTTTTTGGGTGTACAGAAAATGTCATCTGGTGCAGTTTTCTGGCAAATTTTCGTAACAAATCGCGATTTTTATACGATTTTTTGTTTAAATAACTGTTTTTGACCACGAAAATTGTTTCTTTAAGTAATAAATGGCTATAAACGTGATATGATTGTCTTGTACTTGGAAAATATAGCGTTAGTTTTCGGTTGAAAATGTTCACTTACGTGTTTTTGTGATCTATGCTTCCGAATGTGTTGTCAGAATTGCAAATAGCTGATCCAACGAATATGAGTAAAAAAAGAGTTATTTTGGACCTCTGATAAATTAGGTTTTTAGAAAGCGTTCTTTACGCTATATTTCCTTTCAGAAAGAGAGGAATTCCTCTTCTTTCTAATAGAATAATCTTATTTTTAGAGGAAAAAGAGAGAGGACTCAAGAAGATGAATTTTTCTCTCAACTTAAGAATATTTTTTTACGGTGTATAATGTCGTAAAAAATTAACAAGGATTTTATTGAAGTCTTAAGTCGTTTAATTTTGTGTTTAATTCAGGCTTTAATGGGTTACTATAAAAAGGACTTATATTAGAATGGATAAAATATACAATTAGTTTAGTTCGTTAAGTCCTCTAATTAGTCTTTTGCAATTCTTTTTTTATTTTTTATGTAAACTTATCTCATATCAATTTCCCCTAATAAACGGTTTTGACCGATATAAACCTTCAATTTTTTACAATTAATATTCAAAAATTTTAAATACGCAATTAACGAAAATATATTGTTATTTTTAAATGTTATATAAAACGTTATGATATATTCGAAACTACACTGATTATTGAAATGGGAGCTTCTCATTTGAAATGGGCAGATCACTTATGACTTGATTGACTTTTTATGAGTGTGTAAAAAATTTCACTTTTAATTTGTAGAACTATTTGATCCTGTCAGTAATGTAACGGATGTACATCTTACGAATGGACATTGAACTTTCCCTTTGACATGGGCATTTTTAATTACTTCACCCCTAAACATAGATTGGAACGATGTATTGGGTTCAGTCGAACCGGGGAAGAAGATTACCCTATTATTTTCCATTACACGTCCGCTTGTCAGACAATGAAAAACCGACAAATGATATAAAGGCATTTTTTTCAATTTCCAACTTTTATTTCACACAAAGTCTTGAAGAGTTGTACGCAACAATAAGTCTTAAAATTCCTTCATAATAAACTCAGACACGCGTAATATATTAATTTCAGTTTAATTTTAATTCTTAAAAAACAACGTTTCGTAAGTACTTCAAATTATTTGAGTCCATCCATGAGAGTAAAATGAATTTTTAAGAAATAAAATGTATACTCTTTCGGAATACCTTTCATTCTAGTTCAAACCTTTTCTCATTTAAAAGCCCCACACTTTTTAGTTTTATTTCAACTCACAATTAACGTAAACTGAAAATGATAAAGATTATAAAGAAACCGATTGGTATTCTTTTATCATTTTTTACACAAACCTAAAGGATGTCAACCCCTTTCAAACTACGAACAAAGATTAAAAAATATTTGCAGTTCAGTAAAAAAACAATGTTTTTAGATCCGTTTCATTTATTTTTTCCAAATATTGCAGAAAATATAGAAAATCTCGAAATATACGTATTGTTGTGAATATGAATTATATATAAATATACATATATAAATTTTCATATACATCGACGTGATACACTTTTTGGGCGCTTGCACTCATTTGACTATTAGCTAATATTTTATTTGTGCTGTGATAACCATTTAAATCTTTTTGATAAATTAGAAAAATGTGTATTAGAGTCTTGAGTTTAGTTTTGGAATTTACTACTGCACTTTTTTTACTTCTTATCAATGTCCTACTTTTCTTATGAATTGATGTTTCAATATGCACGAGAAATGTTAAATAAACGAACATGTATTAATTGGTTATGCAGTATTATTTATTTGCATTTAGTAATATTTGCACTTAGTAATATTTACTAATCAAGAATTACAAAAAAAAATCAAATAATCATATCACTTGATGTGGTTCAGTGACTGATTTATATATTATACACTTCTTTATCGACCTTTGAAACATTTTTTATATAATTATTATGCCATTTATCAGTTCTTATTTACATTATTTCTCTAAGTATTGTGTCAAGAATTTCAAAGCGTGGAAAATTGCTGTATTACAATAGCTCGAAAACCAAAAAATAATTAAAACTGTTCAATTGAAAATAGTTTAAATTAAGTTTCTTTCAGATAATGCAAACAAAACTCAAAAACCGGAAATTCACATTTATAATATTACTTTGAACTGATAAAACTAGAAACACTTTGAATTACTCTTTTATTGAATTTATTGAAGATTTGTATTAAAATAAAATGAATATTTAAATAAGAAGAAAACTTGAAGGAAGTTGGGTATCGTATTTCATTAGGTTTTGAATGTGATAAATTAATTATTTTATAAACAATCATTCAAATCTGACACAGAATTCACGTTAATATATCTTAAATATAAAAAATATATTATTTATAAGATCAATTATAAATCAAAGTACGTAATCCGTTTCATATTCCAAAATTATTGGAAAATAATAAATGCAACGTAAAATATTAACTACCTTTAAGAGCCCTAGCACTTATCGATTACAGTTCTTGTTAAGTGCATTTATTAAATTTTAATTGTAGAACCGAGGAACGTTATTAGAGCGAAATAATTGATGCATTATTTACAAATAATACCATCAGCAATCGGCTATCGTATGTTCTACGCTGATTATAAATCTGTAAGGTATTATTTTTTAATTCTGAACTGCCTTTAGCAGATAATTGATATAAATATGATATTCCATATTATAATTAATAATACCTCTCATGGTTCATGGAATATTCCATTTGAATTATTCCATTAAATAATAATAATTATTTAACTCAAGCAGTGTCGAAATATATTATGACAATTTTATGTTACTAAGAGCATTGAAGGCGTTTAATTGCAAAAAATAACAATAATATCGATTTTAGTAGGATCAGATTTATTTTAAGGGTCTCATTTATTCTTTGATTTTTATGAAATTATATATTTTAAATTCCTATTACATGGACATACAAATTTTTTTTTAAATTAGTAACATTGTTGTATGATGTGATTTATTAGCTCTGCATATTATTATTTACTGCGTGTAAAGGTAGTTTAATTATTTTACGCAACACTTTCACTTGGATACCAACTACAGTTGGTTTTAGTAAACCACATCGTTATCCCGTATTTTCATTACTGAACCCGGCAAGATTACACCTTCGTTGTGTACTACTAGTAGTAAATTATTCACTTTATCTGGCTTTCCTTTTCACTCAAATGGTATTATTTACGTGAAACATAATCGTTGAAAGTTAATTCATTACACATGTTTATAACATTTTGTGTTTTAAATAATAGTGTAAGTCTTCGTGTGGTCTTTCGGCACATCATAAAAAAATATACCAATAAACGATTTTTTATTAAATGAGATGTTTTATCGCTTAATTTATATACATTGAAAAAATATATTTAAGTTAAGGCGTAATGCAGAATTTAAATCCTTAATTTTTAAACGTCACACATGTTTAACTATTCTCATTTAGTAGTATTTTCTTCTGAAAATTATATTTTTTAAGACTTATTTTGTAAGGCTGCATATTTGGCCGGAATTAAAAATTTATTTGAATAAAATTATAGATTAAAATCATTACATATTAAACGGAAGTAAATTAAAATGGGTTATTAAGTGACTGCGGGGTATTAAGTGACAAACATTGGTTTATACGATTTCAACTTCAATAATTGTATTATATGATTTCTTTGAGGATAAAGCGTTTGAAGGCTGGTAAAGTTGGCTAATACTAAATACAAAAGCGTTTGACATCCTTCGATCATGTCATTTGTTGCCACTTAACCCATTAACGCCCAAATACACAGAAAGTTTACTGCAACTTCAACGTTTATTTTCAATATGAAATAAATTTTGAAAAAAAATAAAAACTATTTTTCAAAAATAAACAATTGTGACAATGCGTTCTAAAAAAATTCGAAGGTATTCTTCGACTTATTCAAGAACATGATTGTTTTAATAAAATTGTCTCTAAAGTCCATAGTTTAAAAAAAAAAGGTTAAATTTTGAAAAGGAATTTGTAAATCAATGGCCATTTTTAACCTGACATTTTTAACAAAATTTCAAATATACACCAGTGTATCTTTTAAGTACAACTATCGAGTGGACCCTTGCAATATATTTTTTGATACACGTGTCCGTAAAGAAGACACTTTACGGACTCCTTTTAGTCCCTAAAGTGTGATTTTACGTCTGATCTCTGCACATTACGGATTAAAAACAGTCGGTAAAGTGCCTACTTTTGCGAACAGTGTATCAAAAAATAATGTTCGCTCCTCGGCCATAAAATTGAACTTTACGGCCTAGGACCGAAAAGTACTATTAACTCACTCAAAGTAAGATATTGTATCGAAAACTCGATATTTGTAAAAGATGCGTCAAAATGAGCGAATCGAATGAGCGGCCTTGAAAATGGTAGAATCTGATAGTTTTTTATTTTTTCAAAATTTATTTTACATTGAAAATAAGCGTTGAAGTTGCATTTCTGTGCATTTCGACGTTAACGGGTTAAGCCAGCAAACCCTAAGGTTTTTTTTAAATATAGGCTCAACAAAATCGCCACCGTTTTAAATCCCTACAATGTGTTTGTGACATTTTTACCTACGATTTATTTGTTACTAAAGCGGTTATATTCATCTACAGCCATTATTAATTTGGGTGGTGGAATACACATTAGGCCGATCGTGCATATGATATAAATTATGTTTTTACAAAAACACAATTATGAAGAAAACCCGTAGTATTTAAATTGTTCTGGCTGAAATTTCTCGCAATTATTCATCGTCCATTGCATATTGCATGAGTCACAAAATCAATATTTCCAGCTTAAGAAAAAAAAAATCCAATAAAAAATGTTTAAAATGTCTTAGCCGACTCTATTGAACTTTGGGATTCATTCCATTTCTTTTGTTCGACACAGGAAGGGAATACCGACCAGGTGAACTTCTCCCTCACACCACCGGAAACTGCGTGGAATGTCGCTGTTCGAGCGGAGGAAAAATCGAATGTTCGCCGAGAGACTGCGTCAGCCTGAGGTCTCAGATTGCACCGGACATTCCCGGTCTAGTGGACGGTGATTTCGAAGTCTTCAATCTCGATCGGGATCGAGGGATCGACGGAAATTTCTAACGCGCTTTTCCGCACGCTACATCTGTCGCGGCTCGTCGGAAAATTCGCACCGACTCGAATCTTTCTTCTGTTTGAGATAAGAGGAATCAAAACTACGGCGAAACTATAAGGAAGGATCCAGAAACACTGAAGAATGTATCGTCGAACCGACGACAAGTTTCTCGATCGATGACGTATCTTTTTTTTTGTATCATCTTATCCCGTACGTAGGAAATGAGAAAATACATATCCCAGTGTCGGTGCTAGTCGAGTACTTTAGATCATTTTTTATGAAGACGAGTTACCGTTAAACGTGTATTTCGGCACGATATATTACGAATTTATTATAGGCAAAAACTTAATATTCGACAAATAAAACCTCGCCAGTTATAAATAACAATAACAAAATGGTCGATTGACTTTAAAGTTCATGGCCTAGAAAATCACACTTTGTAGTGTGAAACTGCTTAAACGCAATATTTCGCTTTTCGTCGCAGTAATTCATTTTTCACTATAAAAAATTTGGATCCATTCAGAAGAATTTTCAGAACTGCTTGTTAGTAAAGTGTACTATACCATTTGAAATATTTACTACTGCAACTTCATTAAACCTAATAAATATTTTGAAATGGTATGCTTTACGTAAAATGGTGACAAAAGATAATTTGACACCTTGCATAAAGCAACAAATATTTTAGGTTTTAGCTTAACCATCACATTTTTGCTCTTTATTGTTATTTGTATTGTTAACACGTGTACATTACGAACAGGGTTGTTTAACGTGCAATATCCAATTTTCAATTATCTTCGGGATTGTCGCTCGCCTACCTAATTTCGAACGGCCTGATAATCGGTATGTTTAACGTGTAAATATTGAACCCGCCGCGAGCTGTGCATGGTTTTTAACGCTATAGAGACAATAGCTAACGAATCGAATAAACTTACACATAAATAAGGCAGGTCCCTAAAACAACATCCGATTTTTGTAGATTTTTCAAGCCATTAAATGTTTTTTTAACAGAGCTAATCAACGAAAAACAACTGGTTAAATTAATTGTAGTCTAGTATTTTCTGAGTGTTCCCTGGTAGAGATTCGAAGTATTTTTTGTTGAATTCAAATGTATTATTTGAAACACTTGTAGGGATTTCAAAATGTAATAATAACTTTAAAAGTTGTGAAATATGTTCATTCGTTGTCGAATATTTCATCCGATAATTATGCATTAGAAGTATTTTAGAATTAAATTTGAATTCTATTTTTATCACATTAATTCATTGTTAGATTTGGACATTTAAGCGTTGAATTCTTCTGTATACAACTCGCTATTGTCCAACAATGGAAAGAATTAAAACAAATATAACAATTCAAATTTTTCAACTCATGTTACCAAAGGTAATGAAAATGATTGAAACTGTGAATTCATTCGCATTTCCATTGTGTTCAAGAATGGTACGAATAAAAAACATCATAAGTTTGCAATTTATTGCGATGAATAATTGATCGGAATTATAAGTATAAAACAACTGCAACGTGTCCAAAAAATTAGTTCAAAATACATAACCTGAATCGTCTTTAAGAAATTAAATCTTTTTTCGATATGCAATTCCTTTGTCTATTCATTTTAATTCTTTTCTATGATTACAACATTTTTTTTCTATTAATTTTAATGTGTATTTTGGTTAAAAACTAAACTGAAATAATTGAAATCTTTTTTATTAATGTTGAATTCTTCCAGAAAATAAAACCCATAAGAAGTAAAACTTTTTTAAAACTATAGAGAAATTTATCTTATTATACAATAATTTTAAACAATAAATTTCGATTGGAGAGTTTCTACCGAAGATGCAATTAACATCTAGTATTGCTAATAAAATTAATTTACAATGATAAATGAAATTGTTAATGTCGTTTAATATATCTACAAAAAATTCGAAAGGATTAACAACATTTTGACAAATATTTACTTGAAAATAACGTTTTTCTTTTCAATCTTTTATAAGGAGTTATATACAGAGTTATTTTCTAGGCGACGTAACAATAAAATGTCGAATGCAATAAGTTGATGTATTTTTTATAAAAAGAGCAACATGTGACATGAAGTAAATGATTGTTAGTTTTTAAATGACCAAGCTGAAATTAAATATAACTTTTAATATATACCAAGGCAATTATTTTTTCAATTTGGTAATATACTTAACTCATTCAATTTTTACTTGTAAAAATGCTATAAAATGTCGGATATTTTTAACCAAATTTAATTTCGTAAATCAGATCGGTTTCATTAAGGTTTTCATAATTTTATTTCTTTGCGCATTGTACTGAAAATTACTGCGTGTATAATGAAATTGGATAAGTTTCTAATTTTGGCAGTAGTCCAGAAGCTTATTCGCAAACTCAATAATTCTTTTTATTCGTTTCTTTTAGAATAAAGATCATTTCCATGTGAGGTAGATATATAATATTTTTTAATAAGTCCTTTTGAATATTTATTTATTAATTTTTGGTCCACTATAACGCTCTTGAATTTTAACATTTACGTGCAGTTCGTTATCAATTTTGATGTTTTTTTGATAACTTTAAGATACATGTATATAAGAGTCAAAAAATAATGTTTGCATGGAGGCACGAATTAATAACTATCACTTGTGATTTTAAATACAGGGGGTTTCGAAGTTACGTTTTAGGAATCCGGAGACACATTTTTCAAATTCAAAATAGCGGAGCGAATATGGCCAACAAAAATCTTAAAAAAACTTATTTTCTAATGTATATCATGTAGGGTTTTAAAGACATGCTATCTGCAGTCTTTTAGATTGAGAAAAGTTGAAAAGAGATGGACTACGTCCCTTGACTTTTATCGCACTCTCAAAAAAATCCTTGATACTAAATATTAGAAAAAATTATGGTTTTTCGAAATCATTGACGACCATATTGGATCCGCCATCTTAAATTTTGAAAATCGGACGCCATATTCGTCATGAACAGTATCAAAAAAATTCAGTCTCTGAAGAAATTCTTGTTTAAAAGAGCAAAAACAAAAATTGCATTCGATTTTTAATAAATTACTGATTTTTTGACATATTTTGCAAGATCATTTCGAGTATGCCGACTGAAAAAAAAAATTTAGTAAATGCAACTAAATGGCGAGTCTCGAGGTGGGACTAATTACTTCGTAGTTTTTAATGCTTCATGGAGTTTAGATAACAAAACCAAAATTGTGCGAACTAAATTAAAGCCAAATTAACGAAATGTAGGTTAAAAATGATGAAAGATTCAGTTCTCACGTCAAATTTACTAAATATGTTGTTCGTTGTAACAATGCATACTATTATTTATTTCCAATCGGTTAATGAATAGTAAGAATTACGTGATTTTATGTTACTAGCACAGAAATATAATAATTTTGCTGGTTCGAAAAAAAGAAGTAGTGACTGTTATTGATACAAATTCACACGAGACATTAAGAAATAAGAAGGAACTTCTAAAATTATTTCTAAAGAGATAAAACTCCCATTTAAACATCGAAAATACAAAAAAAAAAAAGTATACAAAAAATATATTTAAAATAACGATTCTAAACGGTGAATATTTATTAAATACTTTTTACAAAAAACTTCTTGTTTTTGGGAATTTTATTCATCTCTGTGCACTTTCCTAACTTTCGTATATAACTTTCTTATACCTTAACTATTTCGATCCACTTATTTTAAATTACATTAAAATTCAGGAATTAAAATTTTTTTACGATTTTTCTGATCTTTTTTAGAATTAAATAAAACAAAACCTACAATCTCTCATTAACATATTTCCGCACATCTTTCTCATACGTAAAAAGATGTAATTTGATATGAAAAACCATTACAAGGACTATGAAGAAAGCAGAGTTACTCAAGACAATAAAATTAAAACAGCCAATAAAAAAATATTTAGATAATAAAATCACATACTTGGAGCACAAACAAGTTATGTGTATGAATGAAGACACATAATGCGATAGCTGAGAAATAAAGGTTATTATACTCTGCATAATTCGTATCGTCATAATGAGTAGAGAATACATCGTATTTTACGTTTTATTATAAAATAAGTTATTAAAATCATTGTAAGACTTATCCGTACTAACAATTTTAGTATCGTCTTAATCGAAACAAGGAAAACATTAGATTATTATTGTCGTACAATAATTTAACATAATTGAAATAAACAATTCGCAATTCATGACAGCCGTAAGTAACGACTAATTGCTAGCACATTATTCACATCCCACAAATTATTTCTCGTTTAACAGCCCTGTTCTAAATGCCGACTACATTTCGACTGTAGTTTCGTTTTAAATGAATCGGAAATCTTTTGCATTATAGCTATTTAATGTTTTGTATTATCTTAGCCAACGCATAGAATTCTCATTATTCTGTAAATATATCATAATACAGGAGAGGATCATTGACGTTTGTTATATCGTACTGTCAGCTAGACAAGCTTATATCGTAATCGGTAACGTTTTAACACTTTTGCAGTTTTGACGTTCCAAATGTTAATACTTTACAAATAGACTCATATAGGATGATGCTTAGATAGTAAATGTAACAATTTTTAAATTCGTGTTCTGACAAATGTAATGATAGAAAGGTAGAGAACAAGTGACTGATTTGTGACCTAATAATTATTTCGAAGGTTTTTCATATCATTAATCATATCTTGTTGTAGTCGCTTGATTTGTTTAGTTTTTAGGAAGAGTGATTATAGGTAGATATATATTTATATTTTTGTAAGCCACATTTGTCTTTCAAGGATATTTTACGATTTACACTTTTAGTGGGTGTTTTATACCTTATAATACCATCGCTTGATTTGCGACATTTTAGATGTCATTTTGTAAATTAGAATCATTGACGAAACATATCCGTGTGTTCGACGAGATTTAAAACAATTATGCAAATTCATCTGATATTTAGTCGTTTGGGGGAAATTCAATAAAACATGTGTTACACACGATGCAAATTAAATCGATAAAATAATACGACTATATTTAAGGTGCATTATTTTGAAAATTCAATTATATGTAATTGTTGTAAAGTTATATCCTATGTTCGAAATTAACCCGTTTCTGATCTAAAAGATTTGTTAACAGACTAGAGTGTATCTGTATTTATTTGTATGATTCATCGAATTACTATTTTGAAAATAACACCAAAAACCGTCAGGCAATTAAAAAAAAGGTTTTTAGACGCTTTTCAAGTGATAGCGCAATAACAAATCGAAAAAAAAACATTTAACTGATAACAAGAAAACTGTAAATTTCTCTATTATGTTTTCTATCGCGATTGTACCGATATGATTTGCAAAATTCCAATTTTAGTATCATAATTTTCTATGGAGAATCTGTATTGTACTGACGATATTATAAAACAATTGTGTTGAGAGTAAGTTTTAAAAGCAAAAGTTGTTATTTTACTATCATCATTATACACATATAGATCAAATAATCTAAAAATATAAGGAATGGAGCAAAATGGTAAGAAAAATACTGAATGTATCATTGTCTACATACTTACAAGATCCTTGTGTCGCCTATGTACCCTATTATTATGAATACCTTACAGATGTGTTTTGTTATTTACATATTATATAATATAGACCAAATGTAATTTGAAAGGATACAATAAATAAACAGTTTTTAATGAACTTTATAAACATTTATTCGAATCGTTCAGGTACATTTCTTCTCAACAAGCAAGGGAATTTTAGAATAATTCAAAAGATTGTTATGAAACGATTCTTCGAGCAAATATGAAATACATATTGTTCAGCTCCATTTGAGCTTATCAGGACTTCAAAATGTACATGATTTTTACATGAGTTTTACATAAGATAATATTGAACAATCAATCAGAAGAAAAAAAACCTACGCTTGTAGGGTGATCCATAAGTAAAGGTGTAACTAACTTGTGAAGAATGCATTTTGCGTAAAAAACATTTGACATTGACTCTGTTCTCGAATGTCATTGCAAAGTCGACGTGACTTATGAAATCCGAACACGTATTTTCTACGACAAAAATGGAAGACACGCTTTCCAACAAATTACATTTAATTTCTTGTGATAAAAAAATGTGGATATGCAATTACTAACTCGATTTGTCTTTGTAGTTACCTTAGTTTAGAACATGCTGAAGGTCACAATAAAAATCATAGTCAATATATATATATATATATATATATATATATATATATATATATATATATATATATATATATATATATATATATATATATATATATATATACAGGGTCATCGAAAAGTATCGGACCCCCCTAATATCTTCAGTTAGAATGCACTTAGGAGAAAATGTCCGATAGCAAAGTTGTATGGTTTCAAGCGGGGAGTAAGATGATGACCTTGACATTGACCTTGACCATGTCCTTCAAGGTCATTCCAAGGTCAATCTTATTTTTTAAATAGAACCCCCTACATTTTATTGCATATTCTTATAGCTTATCTCGAGTGCTTTCCAAAACACTATAATAAAATATTTTTTTATTAAGTACTTTTTGAGTTATAAAGGTTTGAAGTTAACAATTTGTTAAGTGGTGTGTGATAGAAATGCGTCAGAATCGCCGCAGACTAGTCGCCAGGGGAGAATTTCCAGCAAATTTGCTGTCTGTGTGACGACGCATAATCCGTATTTCTGCCGACATATTCGCCGCCTGACTTTTCCCTTATATGCGGCAATATGCAGCAGATCTGGCTGTCTGGGTTGGTACATACAGTTCGCTCTTGAAGATACCCAGCAAATGGAAAAGAATTGAGAAGTTTTGAAAATCCCGACATTGAATTCTTTTTGTTAACATTTTTAATCCTTGTGTATACTTCAATACTTTTGTATCCTTTCGAAAGTATTTAGAGTTTATTTTTTAATTCTTTGCAATACTCAAAGATGACTGCCGCTCCTTGAATACTTTTCAATTCTTTCAAGAGTATTGCGTTGGTTATTTTTAAAAGTACTTACCTTAAATTTAGATGTATTGAAAAAAAAAAAACAAAAATCGATGAAAAAAAAGTACTTCCCTGCAAACACAAAAGTTAACAGTTATGTGACAACTATGTAACATTTATGTAACATTGTAACCATTACGTAAATATTACGTAAATGTTACTTTCCGTGTTTAAAGGGTTTTTTATCAAAAATAGGGTAATTACTCGTTGAATTATGACTGATTTTATGATGAAAAACATAGAACGCATATCGACATGTATTAAATGTTGACAATCCCAAAAACAATATTTTATGTTTATTTCAGAGTCGGTTGAGGCCCTATCAATCATTCGAGGTCCATAAAATGGCCAGTATTAAAAATAGGGGTTTTCGCATTTTTCAGTACGGCGCAGCATTTCGAAAAATTCTGGTATACGCAGAGTATTAGAATATGATACAATGCGACATTTGAATATAGAATATTCTCGAGTCCAGCGTTATTGCAAATTTTCGTCGACAGGTGGCGTTCATGGCATCTCGAAATATGCATTCCCGTAATTGAGTGTTTCCAATATATGTACACCGGCTACACCCAAGCTCATTAATTCTGTCACTTCCAGCTTCTGTTGTTTTTGTTTCCCGCATGGATGTGTATAGGTGAAAAGAAGGATGATATAGGACCGGAAGGACAGAATTAATGAGCTTGGGTGTACGATGATTTTCTCGACATATGAAATTGTCAGCAAATCCTTCAGTTACATCCTACTATTATTTGCATAAAAATTAGCAATATGTAATACAAACTTAAAACAGTTTCATTTTAACGCATCGCTTAAAAAATATACATCAAAGTCCATAGGGCATTAATTAACGTAATGCTCTATAAGTGTTTGAATGTGTACAGCTGAACATTACAAATGTAAAAAACTGCTGGACAAGCATATATTTCAAATAAAATGAACACATTAAATAGTAGAAATTTGAGGAAATGAAGAAGGGAATAGGCATTGGGTTATTCGTAAAAGATAACACTATATTACTTGGTTCTTATTTATTTACGTACTACAACTTTATTTAAATATACAGTGAGAAAGATAACGAAATATAAGAATGTCATATAAAACGTTTCAGAAGTGCATGCATACATACGTATATATACACAAGCCAAATATTATTTATCGAATGCACATTTTCTTCTGACTAAATCGTTTCTTTTATAAAAATACGTTTTTACATATATAGTTCATACATATATAATTGCTTTTCATTATTTTTAATCCTGTCATTACAATTGGTGCATTCACCGTCTTCCTTATTTCTTTTCAGGATGCGCAAGACATTCCGTATCTAAATAACTTATGTATTAATGGCTATCCATAAACTGAATATCCGACAGGAGTAATACTGTCTTTGGTAAAGGCCTGGGTTGCGGACTTAACACAGTAAATGTTCGTCTTTTCACATCAACGTTCGTCCTAAAAATAGAAAAAAAATTCATATTAAATATCATATTACTATTATTACTATTATTAAACAAGTAAAATGAAAAGGAGAAATGTACTTACACGCAAATAAATCCGGCAACATTTTTTTGAACAACAGCGTCTTCTGGCGAATGGGCAAACGAAACCGAAAGCAGATGATGCAAAAGGTTTGGTCCAGGCGTTATCGGTACTAATTTTGTTAAATTATCTTCTGCCTTCATCCCAAGTGGCATACACGAAGCTGGTAATACCGGTGCTCCAATTTTGAAAATCTTTGCTTCACTCCATTTCACGTCAAAACTATGAGGGTGTAATGGTATCCTCGAACCGTAAAAATATTCTCTAATAGATTGATCACGACTCTCGTTACGTTGCACTAAACTTCGTTCGACAACTCCACCACTCTTAGGTAGGAACACAACTTTTACAAAATCAGGCACATCTCTAACAAGTTCATTATAAAGACGCTCTTGATCTAGCACAAGAATAGTATCTACCTCGAAAGCTTGCGCAGCATCAGTAAGCATTTTGTAACCATTTTCCTTAATCCATCCACAAGTATTTATCACAATGCCAGAAGCACGTGCTTTTTTGTTCGCTTTAAGCCTGGCGGAACAAACTTTAGCCAATCGCGATACTAATATGTTATAAAGTGCCGAATTTGAATTTGCTGTGTCGTGACCAAAGTGAAAAACTAGTGGTGCTTGCTGACTGAATCCTTCCACAATGTTTGACGTTCTTTCCACTAGCAATGCTCCGACAGTTCCAGGGATTCCAATATGGCCCTGTCCAACATCCAGATCCACAAAGATTGGCTTTCGTCCCATTCTCGCCGCATAATTTAACAGCAGCCTGCACAAGGTGGATTTACCCACATCGCACGGACCGACAACCATTGTAATCGGTCCTCGTTTTTCATTTTTCTCTGCGATTTCACGCATCCTCTCCATTTCTGCGTGACAATTTATGTACAAACCCATAGGAGTTTCTTTCGCAATATAACTCACATCAGTTTTGCCGACAAGTTTTATCGTACAGCCGTGCCAAGTAAAAACCGCAACTTTTGCACCAGTTGTGAATTCATATTTTATCCCTCGCACTAATTCCGTTCCAAAAACTTCGGCTAATCCACTTTTCAACTGGAATTGTAAATATGTAAAATGAGTATAAAAATTAGTAATTTGTTGACATATCCTATTACTATCGTTGTAAAATTACATGTTTCCAGTAAGTGGCAAACGAAAACAGAAGGAAATTTAGCATAAACGTGTAAAACTGACCATAAACATGTAAACTTTACAGTGAAAATATAAATTTACAGTGCAGAAGGTGGAAATAAAAATACCAGTGGTAATCGTGGTAATTTTACATCGATTGTGTAATTTAAACAAATGTAATTTTCAATCTTTTTCATGTAGAATTACAAGCGCAATGGAAACTGGCTCTAATTGTCGACCACTGCGGTGCTATTGACCGTAAGAACTGTAAGAATTCTTTCCGATTTACAGTGCACGTGTAAAATTACATCGATAATGTAGAAAATTTACTGTGTAACTTGAAATTTACAACGATATTCACTGGTGTGATTTCCACCTTTTCACTACAAAATTACATCGAAATTTTCAGTTTTTTACTTACCTCCATGCTGACTTTTTCATTTTTGCTTTCCAACTCGAAACGGAGTTCACAATACGGATCGAGTTTAAATTCTTGAGTGGGCACAGTTTTTTCTGCCATTTTAAACATTTTTTTACGATAAGTAAATAAATATTAAGGACTGCTGGTTGGAGTACTGAAGAGTTGGAAGGACACACAACGACTGACATTCGGATACTAAACAACTGATGCAAGCTGATGGTATGCCGGCTGGAGGAGTGGGGGTTAGTTTTGTTATCTCTCAAACACAGAACACTTATTATGAGAACTGATAGCTACATGCCTAGGACACATAGTTAGGACTGTAGTGTATACCTGGAAAGGGGGTGAGGCTAGAGATAACAAACTGGAACCTTCACGAAATTAAAGAAAACACTTTTTTGATACAAGTGTCCGCAAAGTAGACACACTGTCTGAAATCTCGGCTGATTTGACATTGAAATTTGAGCAACGTGACAAAAATGGTACCATTTTTTAAGAGCTGACTCGTATTGACGAATTGATGAGTTCGACAAAAAGGCCATGCTAATTTTGGCTGTTTCTGAAGATATTCCTCTTGAGGAAAAGGAATGTTCTATAATAGCCCTCCCACCAGGTAAAGCTGGGGCCACAGAGGATGAGGTTCTCTATTAGAAGAAAGAAGTAAATTTTTACTTGGGTTAAAAATGATTGGTTCAGTAATAAACATTTGCATACACCATGCTTGTGTTGGCCAATTAGGAATAATTAGAATACCTCTTGCACGATCATTATTGATTTTTCTGATAACTTTTTGAATAATAGAAAAAGGAGGAAAGGCGTAAAAGAAATAATCATTCCAATTTAACGTAAAAGCGTCAATCCCACAGGATCCTGGATTTTTCTTCCAAGATACATATCTTGAACATTTATTGTTTGTTCTACTTGCAAAGAGGTCAATATCTGGATAACCGAATGAATCGAGTAGAGAATAATCAGTAGAGGTCTGTTTACCGTACAAGCCAGACGTGTTTATTATAACTCTCACTGTTATTATCTATATGCATACCTTGGAACTACATAAATTTGTCGAATTTTGTGGTTTTATTTTCTGATGTTTTGTGAGGGGTGTCTAGATTGCTGCTGCATTTATTTTCTAATTTTCTATGAAAAATGTCTGGATTACCTGTGCTGTTAATTATATCTGGCATTTGTAATTTGCGATCTATAAAATGACATTCCAAGATACATATCTTGAACATTTATTGTTTGTTCTACTTGCAAAGAGGTCAATATCTGGATAACCGAATGAATCGCACAGTTGATTAAAATCTTCTTGGGACAGACTATACTCCGTTTCTCGTTCTAATTTTCTCGATTCCTAATCCGCAATTATGTTTTCTATGGAAGGAATGTAAGAAGCGAAAATGAAAATCTTCCTTCGTTCGCACCATTGCCAAATTTGTATTGAAATTTTTCAAACGATATTTTTAAAGTTAATTCCGCCCATACGATTAATAGAAGAAATCGCTGTGGTATTATCAATTCGTAACAGAATATCGCCGTCTATTTTTTAATATTGTGGGTAAAACACTTTAATCCGAAGAATGCTGCTTCTAACTCCGAAAAATTTATACGCATTTCCCTTTCTTGAACATTCCAAAAACCGTGTGTTTTATCACTTCCACAACAGGCGCCCCAACCAGTCGTGGACGCGTCAGAAAATATTGTTTCAACAAAATATGGATCATTTTTGTAAATAAGCATGATATTTGATTTCACCAAGTTAAGTCTTCATTGACATTGTGTGAAAGGGTCATAAAACTTTCATAATTATTATTAATTTTAAATAATGCAACACATTTCTCTTTCTAAATCTTTTGTGTAGACTCGACCATACTTAGAAACAAAGCATAAGGAGCCAAGAGTTCCAATTAAAGATGCTAAATCTTTAATTTTTACTCGATAACCAACATTAAATTTCTATAAAAGCGATTTAATATTTTGCTTCATTTTCCTGATGGAATTTCGATTTTCATTTTTGCAGAATTTAAAATAAATTCTAAAAATGTTTGCGTATTTTTAGGAATTAAATTACTTTTTTTATAATTAATAATAAAACCAAGCTTATTTAGCAGGTGAATAGTTTCCTGAATATTTTCATAACATTCTTGTTCGGAATCACCGAACAGAAGAAAATCATCCATGTAAATTACAGAGGAATATCCTCGTTTCCTTAAAAGAGTTATTACTGGTCTTAAAATTTTAGTGAAAACATACGGGGTTGAGCTTAAACCAAATGGCAAACAGTTAAATTCAAATATTTCTTTATCAAATGTGAATCTCAAGAAATTTTTACAGGATTCTCCAATTGGTATGAGGTAATAAGCGTCTTTGAGATCTAAAGTCACTATAAAACATTCTTTTTGCATTATATCTCGCGCCAATCTAATGTCTTCAAGCTTAAAATGGTTGGTAATGACAAATTTATTTACATTTTTAAGATTTAAAATGAAACGACTAGATCCGTCTGTCTTTTGGATAGTAAAAATGTCAGAGATGAATTGGTCTGAAGTTTCTATTGAAGTATCTTTTAAAGACTAATTGAGATTCGCCGAAATGACAAGGCGTCGCGTTTGGGTTTCATCGCGTTGTAGATCGGCTAAAACTCGTCCAATGTCGCTCAAATTAGAAATTAAATCGAGCTTGTCCTGCGATTCATTTTTTATAAGAGTTGTCAAAATTGATCCTAGGGTTGATAAACGAAGGGTTATTTTTGGTTGTTTATCTACAATGCGGTTATCTCGAGCAATAAGTTGTTCTAATAAAGAAGCCTTTATTTCCGCATTCAATTTTGGAGGTTCTAGTGCAGTGCAGCTATCAGGCGTTGAATGATTCTTAAAAAGTTCTTTAAGAGCATCAGGAGGAAGTCCTTTTTTGAGAATTTCTTCCCAGCGAACAGAAATATCGTTGTGAATTGCAGGAGCTAATTGATCATCTGAATCCCAATTGCTTCAAGTATTTCAGGATTCAGATCATCTTTCTCATCATTAGAAGTAGAAGTATGCAAAAGCATTTTAATTTCTTGACCGCTGTTTGAATAATTAATTTTGGAGTAATGGTTGAACGGTCCGTCGACCATTACTCCAAAATTAATCTTTCTCATCATCTTTAGATATACTACTTTCAACGCCTATGTTTGATGGTGGAATTTCTACAGGTTTGGAAGTATTTGATTTATGAGATCTCTGAGAATCAGAACTTCTTGAACGATGTCTATTCCTTGAACAACTTCTAGCTCGTGAGCGATCAAAAGAGTCAGATGACAAATTCGAATGACTAGACTGATAATCTTTGGATCTCGAGCGATATGTGGATCTTGAGCGATTATTGATTCTTGAGCGCTCATTGGATCTCGAGCGATATTTAGACTTCGAGTTAAATTCAGATGAGTGATCGCTGTTTTGAGTATAATCCCACATAGATCTTGAACGAGAATGAGCTGATATATCAAAAATAAAATAATATGGTTGACCAATAGGGTTGTCAAAACATAAGGTTAAGGATAAGGTTAAATCTGTGCTTGAGAGAGTAATTAACCGAAAATAATATTTTCTATATATTCTTTATAAAAAGAAAGTAATGTAAATATAAGTATTTACACTAAGTTTACTTATACGTTTACACCCCCCCACCCCCCCCCCCCCCCACCCCCCCCCCCCCCCACCCCCCCCCCCCCCCACCCCCCCCCCCCCCCACCCCCCCCCCCCCCCACCCCCCCCCCCCCCCACCCCCCCCCCCCCCCACCCCCCCCCCCCCCCACCCCCCCCCCCCCCCACCCCCCCCCCCCCCCACCCCCCCCCCCCCCCACCCCCCCCCCCCCCCACCCCCCCCCCCCCCCACCCCCCCCCCCCCCCACCCCCCCCCCCCCCCACCCCCCCCCCCCCCCACCCCCCCCCCCCCCCACCCCCCCCCCCCCCCACCCCCCCCCCCCCCCACCCCCCCCCCCCCCCACCCCCCCCCCCCCCCACCCCCCCCCCCCCCCACCCCCCCCCCCCCCCACCCCCCCCCCCCCCCACCCCCCCCCCCCCCCACCCCCCCCCCCCCCCACCCCCCCCCCCCCCCACCCCCCCCCCCCCCCACCCCCCCCCCCCCCCACCCCCCCCCCCCCCCACCCCCCCCCCCCATCTTTATCAAATGTGAATCTCAAGAATTTTTTACATGATTCTACAATTGGTATGAGGTAATAAGCGTCTTTGAGATCTAAAGTCACCATAACCCGAGTAAACATTTGCCTCCGGATCGAATCCGATACCGATCCGGGACCCTTCTCTCGGTTGAATTTCAGATCCGTGTCAGATCAGGGTTGTAACGCTGCCGCACATCCGTAACGGATCCGGAGTCCCGGACGTCCGGCAATCCTGATCCGTTCCTGACCTGATCCCGATTTGAATAGACGGTAACATTCAATAAGGTGTAAATACAGAAAACCTTGTCCAAATTTGCTGACGTGACCATTTAAAATCATGATTATACAGATGACAATGTGAAAGATAGTAAAAATCCTTTGCCAATGCGTTGTTTGTATATAGGCCTTTGCTAAGTTGTCATTTAGGTTATACACGAATAAAATATTTCTTTCTATTGACAGGTTAATTCTAACTCTAATTCGAGGTTAACTTTCCAATTCGACAAAACTTACCTTCTTATTTTGTATATTTTAATATGTATAGTTGTTAATTAAGCATACAATTAAATAATACACAACATAGTAAAATAATAAAAACTGACAGTTCTTATATGCACAGAATATGAAGCCCTATACAACCTACAAATATAACATAACTATATCCAGTCAACGACGCATCGATTAAATTTTGCATAAATTTACAGAATTATTGTAAATATATATACACAAGAAAACTGTTCTGAACTTCACTAATAAATATAAGATTAATATAGCACATTAAAAAATTGAACGCAATAAACTTCAAGTAATTTTTTAATCCGTAGTATATTCAAAATACATTTGTTGAAGAGATATAGCACATTGACGTAAATGGTGTTAACGCATCATCAGATTCGAATATGTATATGTATATGTTTTATATCACCATACAAAAATGTGATCCTTCATATATCCTTTCCTCGCAGATTAATTGCATATTATAATGTGAAGAGAGTTATATTGTATTTGGAAACTACAAAGGTCTTGATGGAATCTGTGTACTTATCACTTAAAAGAATTGTCGCTTAGGCTTCATGGTTACATTGGCTGTTAATAAATAATGCATGTTGAACAGCATATTTAATATTGCGCAATAACATTAAAATAAATTATAACTAAATGCAGAAAGAGCACGAATTCAGTATAATAATCTATAAATGTCAAAGATAGAAATCATAGTATGGGTTTCAACAATTATTAGAGAGACGAACAGAGTTGACGGTTTTTAGATTATTGTACATATGTTATTCGTCTTAATATTTAATCGAAGCTTATTTTATAAAGAATTATCGACAGTAATTCTTTTGCACACTACCCATATAGTTTTATTCCACTTATTAAATATTAAGGCTGTAAAATGTGTCCAATAATCTTAAACATTAAATTATTTTGGCGCTATAATACTTTTTGAAACGTATCCTATCCTCTTCGTTTTTGATACTTAATATATCATAGATAAGCTTACACGTAAATATATTTAAAAGAAATATGTATTAAAATTATAATAAATATAAATAACAGCGGATGAAATTATAGGCTGCGTTACAACAAGTGTTAAATAGCCGAAGAGAGTTTATACTTTTTAGATTATTCGGATTACGAGACTAAAATGAATAATTTAATAATAAATTAAAATAATAAAATAGTTTTATAACACTTTTAAAATATTAAGGCTTTGTACAATGCATCTAATAATCTGGAAACCTCGTACTCTCTGTGACTCTGTAATTCTAGTCGGAACATATCCTACGCTTTGAAACTATTTTAATTATATTTATTGTAATTTTAATTCATATTTCGGGTAGATATGCCAGGAAATAAAGGTAAAACTTGATAGTTAAAGAGTGAAAGCACCCTCAAGTTCCAACAAGAGTTACAGAGCTGAATTGATCCTACGATGATTGTCAGATTACTTATACATGTTATTGACATAAATAAACATTCATTTTAAATGGGATTTCAGTTTGTATGTTCATTGCAAGAATCTGCATTGTCGCAAGGTTTTCATTTTACGCAAGTAAAAAGTACTTACGTGTAAGTCGACAATTGAACTTTCAAGAAATTTTGATTCGAAGCAAAACATATAACACTTTATTTTTTCCATAACCCGATTAATGTAGTATTTAGTAAACATTCATTTTAAATATAATTTCAATTTAATTTAATTTTCTTAATAATTTTATTGAATTTATTTATTAGAAAGCGTAAGATACAATTGAGGTTTAGGGAAAAGAATTCCAAATCCGGATCAAATCAGGAACAGATACGGGTTCCCTGATCTACCGAATGTAACTGGATAACTACAAATTGCCGGACATCCGGGCTTCCGTATCCGTCCCGGATCTGAGGTAGCATTACAAATCTGATGCGATCCTGATCTGATACTAGGGGTAGCCCCAGCAAATGTTTACTCGGGAAAAGATTCTTTTTGCATTATATCTCGCGCCAATCTAATGTCTTCAAGCTTAAAATGGTTGGTAATGACAAATTTATTTACATTTTTAAGATTTAAAATGAAACGACTAGATCCGTCTGTCTTTTGGATAGTAAAAATGTTAGAGATGAATTGGTCTGATGTTTCTATTGAAGTATCTTTTAAAGACTAATTGAGATTCGCCGAAATGATAAGGCGTCGCGTTTGGGTTTCATCGCGTTGTAGATCGGCTAAAACTCTTCCAATGTCGCTCAAATTAGAAATTAAATCGAGCTTGTCCTGCGATTCATTTTTCATAAGAGTTGTCAAAATTGATCCTAGGATTGATAAACAAAGGGTTATTTTTGGTTATTTATTTGCAATGCGGTTATCTCGAGCAATAAGTTGTTCTAATAGAGAAGCCTTTATTTCCGCATTCAATTTTGGAGGTTCTAGTACAGTGCAGCTATTAGGCGTTGGATGATTATTAAAAAGTTCTTTAAGAGCATCAGGAGGGGGTCCTTTTTTGAGAATTTCTTCCTAGCGAACAGAAATATCGTTGTGAATTGCAGGAGCTAATTGATCATCGGAATCCCAATTGCTTCAAGTATTTCAGGATTCAGATCATCTTTCTCATCATTAGAAGTAGAAGTATGCAAAAGCATTTTAATTTCTTGACCGCTGTTTGAATAATTAATTTTGGAGTAATGGTTGAACGGTCCGTCGACCATTACTCCAAAATTAATCTTTCTCATCATCTTTAGATATACTACTTTCAACGCCTATGTTTGATGGTGGAATTTCTACAGGTTTGGAAGTATTTGATTTATGAGATCTCTGAGAATCAGAACTTCTTGAACGATGTCTATTCCTTGAACAACTTCTAGCTCGTGAGCGATCAAAAGAGTCTGATGACAAATTCGAATGACTAGACTGATAATCTTTGGATCTTGAGAGATTATTGATTCTTGAGCGCTCATTGGATCTCGCGCGATATTTAGACTTCGAGTTAAATTCAGATGAGTGATCGCTGTTTTGAGTATAATCTCGCACAGATCTTGAACGAGAATGAGCTAATATATCAAAAATAAAATAATATGGTTGACCAATACGGTTGTCAAAACTTAAGGTTAAGGATAAGGTTAAATCTGTGCTTGAGAGAGTAATTAAACGAAAATAATACTTTCTATATATATTCTTTATAAAAAGAAAGTAATGTAAATATAAGTATTTACACTAAGTTTACTTATACGTTTACAATATACGTGGTAAAACGTTAATCGATACTTGATCGTGTTCAGCGCTATTATAAAATTTACATGCATGTTACTTGAACATTTTCCCACAACGTTACTTGAACATTTCAGGGAATAACTGAACCTGTTAACGTATTGATAATTCGTGCTTGACGAACATAAATCTGACCGAACAGAGGTTAACTTACGTTCTTGACGTAAGTCTATTAACCCGTTTCGTCCTGAAATGCCGTATATTTTGCCTTCTTTTCATCAGGTGCTTTGTAAGGAAAAAATCACTCAATCGTTTTGATATAACCATACCTATTGTATTTTTTCTCGAACTTTCTAAATCCGGTTTCAGATTGACCATATCTGCCGCTATTTTATTACTATGGCGGTTTAAACATAAAAAAATGGTGAATTTTGAAAACATTTCTTCAAATAATCGTATTTTTGAACAGGAAACGGTGTTCGGAACAAGCTAAGTCTCTGCATCTGGTGGAGTAATTAGTTACACTAAAAGATAAGATGGTTATTAATTCTCCATTCAAAATGGCGGCTTCAAAATGACGGTTCTCAGTCAAAATTTTGTTGAAAAATTTCTGGACGATCTAACTCAAAAGCTACGAGCTTTTTAAAAAAAAAGTTGAGAATGAAAAGTTCTTAGAATTTATTGAGAAATATAGTGGAATTTTTTCAGATTTTTTAAACGAAGTTTTGAGAAATTTTGTTTCAAAATGTTTTCAAAATTGTAATTTATTTTCGAAAAATTCTGAACAAAATTGAGTGCATTCTCTGATAAATTCTAAGAGCTTTTTGTTGTTTGCAATTCTTTGCAAAAGTTGATAGTTTTCGAGGAAATCAATTTCAAACATTATAGTTTAAGATTTTTCTTTTTCGAAAACTATCAACTTTTGGGAAAAAATGCATAGAATAAAAAAACTCTTAGAATTCATCAGAGAATGCACTAAATTTTGTTCAGAATTTTTCGAAAAAAAAATACAATTTTGAAAAGAATTTTGAAAAAATTTGTTCAAAAATTCATTTAAAAAATCTGAAAAAATCCACTATATTTCTCGGCGAATTCTAAGAATTTTTTATTCTTAGCATTTTTTAAAACAAGCTCATAATTGTTCAGTTAGAGCGTCCAGAAATTTTTCAACAAAATGTTCACTGAGGTCCGCCATTTTGAATCCGACATTTTGAATGGTGAATTAATAACCATCCTATCTTTTAGTATAACTATTTACTCCACCAGATACAGAGATTCAGCTTGATTAGAACACAGTTTCCTGTTAAAAAATGCGATTATTTGAACAAATTTTTTCAAAATTCACGATTTTTTTATGTTTTATCCGCCATAGTAAAAAAATGGCGGCAGATATGGTCAATCTGAAACCGGATTTAGAAAGTTCGAGAAAAAATACAATAGGTACGGTTGTTTCAAAACGATTGAGTGATTTTTTCCCTAAGAAAGCACCTGATGAAAAGAAGTCAAAATTTACGGCGTTTCAGGACGAAACGGGTTAAGCGCAAATATTGACTTAATTTAAAATAACTAGCTCAATTTTAGAAATTAAGCCTTTCACAGTGCTTAATTTGAGATGTAACGATTTTAAGACTTTTTTTTTTACTGTGTAGTAATCAATCGTACTAGATACGGCATGTCTTATTAAATCAGGCTCTGATCCATGCTGAAGTCAGTCTGAAAAGATTCACAGAAAAAAATAAGTCTTAAAATTGTTATGTCTTAAATTCATCATTAGCTGAGGCTTAATTTTAGCCCAAAATTGCGTTAATTTTCTTAAATTCAGTCAATATTTAAGCTTAAAGTCTTACTTTCAGATGACAAAACTCACTTTCAGCCGATATTTTGGTTTGAAATAAGATTCGTCTAACGTAGATGCCATAAGCTCGATAAATTTCAGCCTAAAATTGTGCAAATTTTCTTAAATTAAGTCAATATTTGCGTTCAAAACCTTGTTTTTAGTTTTGGAAACTTACTTTTAGTCAATATTCAGGTTTGAAATAAGAATTCTCTATCTTAGGTGTGACAAGCTCGAACAATTTTTCTTTAAGCATAAATCTCGACTAAAATTAAACTTTGCTGTCTGAAAGTAAGACTTTAACCCGTTTCGTCCTGAAATGCCGTATATTTTGCCTTCTTTTCATCAGGTGCTTTGTAAGGAAAAAATCACTCAATCGTTTTGATATAACCATACCTATTGTATTTTTTCTCGAACTTTCTAAATCCGGTTTCAGATTGACCATATCTGCCGCTATTTTATTACTATGGCGGTTTAAACATAAAAAAATGGTGAATTTTGAAAACATTTCTTCAAATAATCGTATTTTTGAACAGGAAACGGTGTTCGGAACAAGCTAAGTCTCTGCATCTGGTGGAGTAATTAGTTACACTAAAAGATAAGATGGTTATTAATTCTCCATTCAAAATGGCGGCTTCAAAATGACGGTTCTCAGTCAAAATTTTGTTGAAAAATTTCTGGACGATCTAACTCAAAAGCTACGAGCTTTTTAAAAAAAAAGTTGAGAATGAAAAGTTCTTAGAATTTATTGAGAAATATAGTGGAATTTTTTCAGATTTTTTAAACGAAGTTTTGAGAAATTTTGTTTCAAAATGTTTTCAAAATTGTAATTTATTTTCGAAAAATTCTGAACAAAATTGAGTGCATTCTCTGATAAATTCTAAGAGCTTTTTGTTGTTTGCAATTCTTTGCAAAAGTTGATAGTTTTCGAGGAAATCAATTTCAAACATTATAGTTTAAGATTTTTCTTTTTCGAAAACTATCAACTTTTGGGAAAAAATGCATAGAATAAAAAAACTCTTAGAATTCATCAGAGAATGCACTAAATTTTGTTCAGAATTTTTCGAAAAAAAAATACAATTTTGAAAAGAATTTTGAAAAAATTTGTTCAAAAATTCATTTAAAAAATCTGAAAAAATCCACTATATTTCTCGGCGAATTCTAAGAATTTTTTATTCTTAGCATTTTTTAAAACAAGCTCATAATTGTTCAGTTAGAGCGTCCAGAAATTTTTCAACAAAATGTTCACTGAGGTCCGCCATTTTGAATCCGACATTTTGAATGGTGAATTAATAACCATCCTATCTTTTAGTATAACTATTTACTCCACCAGATACAGAGATTCAGCTTGATTAGAACACAGTTTCCTGTTAAAAAATGCGATTATTTGAACAAATTTTTTCAAAATTCACGATTTTTTTATGTTTTATCCGCCATAGTAAAAAAATGGCGGCAGATATGGTCAATCTGAAACCGGATTTAGAAAGTTCGAGAAAAAATACAATAGGTACGGTTGTTTCAAAACGATTGAGTGATTTTTTCCCTAAGAAAGCACCTGATGAAAAGAAGTCAAAATTTACGGCGTTTCAGGACGAAACGGGTTAATTCACTTTCTTGACGCTCCACATGTTTCCTTAATCGTTTAATTTCTTTCAGGGTCTTAAAATCTTTGTCTTCATCATGGTGCTTACGTTTATTTGCCATTTTTGAAAATTCGATGACTTTTGAAGAGAGCACAAAGACGAAGAATGGACATCAACGCATACGTCAACAGACAGTTGAGCGAAAAATTGATATTTTTAAATAGTTTATTCTTCTTTGTGACTTTGAGAGCTAAACTAGAGAGTATACATGTGTTGATCTGAAGGAGGAAGAACATAATACAATTGATGTCTACAAGACATTCACTGCAGATTAAGTGACTAAAAGTACATTTTTGTAAACCATCGTTTTGAAAAACGGTATAGGTCACAACAGACTCTAAACGGTGAATTTTTATTAAATACTTTTTTCAAAAAACTTCTTGTTTTTGGGAATTTGGTTCATCTCTGTGCACTTTCTTAACTTTCGTATATAACTTTCTTATAGTTTTAACTATTTTGATCCACTTATTTTAAATTACATAAAAATTCAGAAAATTAAAAGTTTTTCACGATTTTTCTGATATTTTTTAGAATTAAATAAAACAAAACCTACAATCTCTCATTAAAATACTTTCCCGCAGCTTTCTCATACGTAAAAAGATGTAATTTGATATGAAAAAACATTACAAGGACTATGAAGAATGCAGAGTTACTCAGGACAATAAAATTAAAACAGCCAATAAAGAAATATTTAGAAAAATAAAATCACATGCTTGGAAGCACAAACAAGTTATGTGTATGAATGAAGTCATATAATGAGATAGCTGAGAAATGTAGGTTATCATACTCTGCAATAATTCGTATCGACATAATGAGTGTATATAAAATTAATACATCGTATTTTACGTTTTATTATAAAATAAGTTATTAAAATCATTGTAAGACTTATCCGTAATAACAATTTTAGTATCGTCTTAATCGAAATAAGGAAAACACTAGATTATTATTGACGTACAATAATTTAACATAATTGAAATAAACTATTCACAATTCATGACAGCCGCAAGTAACGACTAATTACTAGCACATTACTTACAGCCCACAAATTATTTCTCTTTTAACAGCCCTGTTCTAAATGCCGACTACATTTCGACTACAGTTTCGTTTTAAATGAATCGTAAATCTTTTGCATTATAGCTATTTAATGTTTTGTATTATCTTAGCCAACGCGTAGAATTCTCATTATTCTGTAAATATATCATAATACAGGAGAGGATCATTGACGTTTGTTATATCGTACTGTCAGATAGACAAGCTTATATCGTAATCGGTAACGTTTTAACACTTTTGCAGTTCTGATGTTCCAAATGTTAATACTTTACAATTTTTAAATTCATGTTCTGACAAATGTAATGATAGAAAGGTAGAGAACAAGTGACTGATTTGCGACCTAATAATTATTTCAAAGGATTTCCATGTCATTAATCATATCATGTTCTAGTCGCTTGATTTGTTTAGTTTTTAGTAAGCGTGATTAAAAGTAGATATATATATTTATATTTTTGTAAGACACATTTGTCTTTCAAGGATATTCTACGATTTACACGTTTAGTGGGTGTTTTATACCTGATAAAACCATCGCTTGATTTGTGACATTTTAGATGTCATTTTGTAAATTAGAATCATTGACGAAACATATCCGTGCGTTCGACGAGATTTAAAACAATTATGCAAATTCATCTGATATTTCGACGTTTGGGAGAAATTCAATAAAACATATCTTACACACGATGCAAATTAAATCGATAAAATAATACGACTATATTTATACGATTAAGGTGCATTATTTTGATAATTCAGTTATATGTAATTGTTGTAAAGTTATATTCTACGTTCGAAATTAGCAGATTTCTGATCTAAAACATTTGTTAACGGACTAGAGTGTATCTCCTATTATTACGGATTCCTTACAGATGTGTTTTGTTATTTACATATTGTATAATATAGACCAAATGTAATTTGAAACGATACAATATATAAGCAGTTTTTAATGAACTTGATCAACATTTATTCGAATCGTTCAGGTACATTTATTCTCAACAAGCAACGTAATTTTAGAATAATTCAAAAAATTTGTATGAAACGTTTCTTGGAGCAAATATGAAATACATATCGTTCAGCTCCATTTGAACTTATCAGAACTTCAAAATGTACATGATTTTTACATGAGTTGTAAAAATTGTAAATTTTCGTCTCATATTCGAAATTTTTTAGCCTCTTGTGGGGACGGAAGATATTTGAATTGAAATTCCTTTTACCATGTTATTTCTGTTGGCTAAAGACAACTTTTCCGCACTATATACGTTTCCATTTTCGAAAAATTTCTGAGATTGTTCCACTCTATTATTTATATTTCAAGACAATATTCAACAATCAATCAGAAGAAGAAAAACGTACGATTGTAGGGTGATCCATAAGTAAACGTGTAACTAACTTGTGAAGAATGCATTTTGCGAAAAAACATTTGACATTGACTCTGTTCTTGAATGTCATTTCAAAGGCGAGTTGACTTATGAAATCCGAAAACGTATTTTCTACGACAAAAATGGAAGACACACTTTCCAACAAATTACATTTAATTTCTTGTGATAAAAAAATGTGGATTTGCAATTACTAACTCCATTTGTCTTGGTAGTTACCTTAGTTTAGATTGTTTTTTACATGTTTATCATCAAATATCGCCATTATTGTTGCAAGGAAACGTTTTTAAGATCAACTGAAATATATTAATATGCTTACCATTTTTCGTACGTATTGCTATTCAGATTTAGATGAGCCAAGTGATTGTAGTGAGCATAAAATGATAATTTTATGTTGGACTTCATATTATATTTTACGCACCAACGTATTGAGACAATTAAAAACTCATAAATTTTTAAATCTATACATGTCACTCAATATTTTTACAGTTTCAGCGAATTTTGTGAAATGCTGTACAACCGGGGACAATTTACAAGACATAAAAAAAATCTACCTTTCGAAAATTGATCATGAAACATTAATTTTTCATCGCAATTACATTGGTAGCTTGATCGTGAAAATTTAATAATACGATCAATAGTTATGAGCAATAAACAAACCCGCTGCAGAACGCATGCTAAAAGTGTGTAGTAAAATTGAAAGCTTACACTAAGTGTTTCGCGAGCCGTTTTTAGTAATGAATATTACTCGCAATTTTTCACCTCCGTGTCCGAAATATTGTAGTGTTCGCGGTGGGGTGACGGTTGAGTTAATAAAATGATAGTAAAAATGTCTCTTAAATGTAACACTCAATTATGATTTATTGCCTTCATTCGAGGCTCGTCAAGAAGTGTCGAGAGCGAGTGTATAAACGAGACTACCGGCTTTTTCGAAAACTCCTCGCCAAGCGCCTCGATAGGTTGTATACAATCTTACAAATACAAATATACATTGTAATTATCATTAATTTCTAATCGATTATACATAATATTAAGTCCGTTTAATTTTAAATCGAAAATATTGTTTTCAAATTACACGCACTACTAAACACTAAGTGTACATGAAGCGAATAGGAAGCGCCAACTAAGCGTAGGACAGATACGTTTCTCCTATTGTATGAAAGCGTACACTAAGCTTGATTTTGGACTTTAAAGCGTTCTTAGATCACAATAATTTCTCTGCACGAATAGGAAGTGATTGTTAACCGCATGTTTCGGAACAATTGTAGCGTTCATCGTATGATTTATAAAGCGTACGATAAGAGTACTTTCAAAACCCAAAAATCAAGCGCTTAGGAAGCATACCTTAATCGTACATTTAGAATAAAGCGATTTTTAAAAAACATGCCCCGACCGAGAATCGAACCCCACACCTCCGCACAGCAAATTCCAACCCAAAATGGTAACCACTCAATAACATCCGGGTAGAAATGTTGAGTAGGCCTGGCCAGGCGTCTTGCGTATTCCAAAAGAAATACCTAGGGCACTAACTGTTATAAGATAATAAAAAATTTAAAAATATTTGAAACAGGAAATAGGTCTGTTTTTGCGAGTGAATAAAGTAACAGGTTCGGTCAACTCGAAATATGTCGTTAAATGACATAATTAACGTGTAATTTCATTGAGTTATTTGCTTCTACTTAAAAAATACATGAAAGAGTGAGTCGGTCTTTTTGCGTGTGTAATTTTACTAACTAACTCGATGAAACTTCGTTATGAATGTTTGTATTTGAGATCTACAATTTTCTTTCGATGGTCAAATTCTCCTCGAAAAAACGTTGTATATCTAAATACCACGTTTAAAAGTTGCAATATTAAGGTAAATGTCCCGGCCACTGACCAGTGTGACCTGTACCTGACCACCCATAAAGGTTTCTTGTTTATTACGATGTGTAAAGTATATATAAAATACATTGTTAGGTAGCAATTTTCTTCCGTTAATTACAATTTACTATGTTAAAAAATTATTTTGAATGAATATATTATTTTTAATAAAAACAATGTGTTTGAATGTTAGCTCGCAAGCATAGCACGGTTCTCAGTTAATTTCTTATGATATTTCCAAGATAAGTTAAATACTGGTTAAGTCTACAATTATTTGAAAAATAAGCGTAACCACAAAAATCCTGCACGAGTAGAATCTTAGGGGTCTAACAAGCATAATGCAATATGGAAAATTTGTCTTTGAATTCATTTTATTATTAAAAAGTATGTGGCTACATATTCCCAGAGAACCAGCTGGCTGCATATTGCCGCATATAAGGGAAAAGTCAGGCGGCGAATATGTCTGCAGAAATACGGATTATGCGTCATCACACAGACAGCAAGTTTGCTGGAAATTCTCCTCTGCCGACTAGTCTGCGGCGATTCTGACGCATTGGCGCCAAAGAGATTAAAAGGGTCGGCGAAGGGATATTAAAGACGCACGAACACGGATGTAATCTCTTCGACAGAAATGCGTCAGAATCGCCGCAGACTAGTCGCCAGGGGAGAATTTCCAGCAAATTTGCTGTCTGTGTGACGACGCATAATCCGTATTTCTGCCGACATATTCGCCGCCTGACTTTTCCCTTATATGCGGCAATATGCAGCAGATCTGGCTGTCTGGGTTGCTACATACAGGTCGCTCTTGAAGATACCCAGCAAATGGAAAAGATTTGAGAAGTTTTGAAAATCCCGACATTGAATTCTTTTTGTTAACATTTGTAATCCTTGTGTATACTTCAATACTTTTGTATCCTTTCGAAAGTATTTAGAGTTTATTTTTTAATTCTTTGCAATACTCAAAGATGACTGCCGCTCCTTGAATACTTTTCAATTCTTTCAAGAGTATTGCGTTGGTTATTTTCAAAAGTACTTACCTTAAATTTAGATGTATTGAAAAAAAAAAAATCGATGAAAAAAAAAGTACTTAAACAATTCCGTATATTGAGGTATTTTTAAAATAATAAGGTAGTAATCTGCACTAAAAAATATGAATTAAAAAAAAAGTAATAAATTGAAAGAAAAATGATCTATTCTCAACCAACTGCTTTATTATATTTGCCAGATCATATATGTTGATCCATTGGTAAGATTTACATTAATTGGATGGATCGTATATATTAGTTATAATAGTCCAGATATGGACCGTAGTATGGAAGGTGATCTCTTTGAAAATCAATAGAAATTATATACATTTATTATATTATATTATATATCTGTATTTTAAAATATCGCATGCGATACCAGTATCAGAGTTTCAAGAAGTGACCTCTTGATCAGTCAATCATAATACCGAATCTATATATATGCAGTCCAGCAATAAAAGTATTTACGAAAATTATGTATTAAAGAACATTTTTTAATATAATATTATGTAGTATAAAATGCATACTTTAAAACTATTCAAAATTTATGATAATATATTTCTATAATTCATTTTAATAAATTGGAAAACATTTTAGACATCAAGAAAATTATTTTAAAGTGAATACACAGGCAATGATAAATAAACTAATGTATGATTTGCTACATATTGTAGCATATTTTTCATTTTTTAATATTTATAGATTTGATGGAAATTAACCGATTTATTAACGATTTCAACAGATTATGAGGCCAACAGAAATGTGCATGAACCAGGTTATTCTTATCACATGGATACAGATCAACTGAGCTTATCTCCAGATTTTAGAGAATATACGGATAACACAACCAAGAATGTAAAATTTCTCGGTAAGAATTATATCTAGAACCATATTATGTTTATTGACTTCCATCAAAATATAGGTTGTGTTCGAAACAATTCAATTTTAGAAATGTCAAATGACAGTCATCCATCTACATCAAGAGTAGATAATGACGCCAATGTTAATTTTCCAGGTATCGATGGTGGTACAATATTTGTAGAGAGCATCGATCTAGGTGATATAATTAGAGCAGAATTTAAAAGTATGTATTTAAAATTATTATGTTTGATTTTTTACTTAACATATGAATGTGATGTTTTATATTGTTAATGTTATTGTACTGGCTATAAAATTATATATAATAAAAAAGATATAACCCTGCAGAACAAAAAGGGTACTTCGAAAGTAGATTTAAGAGCCTCAGCATTCAAGTGACAAATACACAAACTTCTATCGACAATCTCGTTAATACCACTGTCGAGCAGTGTGATGGTGACCTTGTAACAGTTGCCAAATTTGCTAATAGAAGCCTTCGCATGGACCAACTTTTTGAAATGAATGGGCTCAATTTACCAATCGACTCGATGGAAATGTTTCAACATCTGGAAAACGTGTTGACTAATAAAGATGCTATGGAGAAAATGGTATGTATGTTGTCTATCTATCACAGAACGACCGCTATGTCCAGTAAATACATACACCTCATACACACTGTGACTGATGACTGTACATAGCAGTTGATAGCAGTAACAGAACACTGCAGAACACTTACTGGGATCCTTTACAATATTTGAAGGTTATACACGATACTTTCGAGATTCTCAAATCTCAATTACATTTGAAGGTGGAACAACCCTGATTGGACGGTGGTATCTAGTAACTTCGCTGCCATTGCCCAGCTAGCCTATTTGACAATTTGTACTTCAAAAAATTGCCTCTTACATGTTATACATTTGTATAGTACAAATAAATGTTGAAAAGATATCGAATTGATATAACTTACAATTTTTTAACAAAAAGATAACTCTTTTAAGTTGCTGGATAAACATCATAAAAATATTCATCAGAAAGCTAACCTAGGGAATTGTTATCCCTATAAAGTTACCAAATTGTTATGATATTAATGATGTCTATTTGCCGCCTTCTTTACGTCAGTTAAAAGACATGTTTTCTTAAGTTATCCAATAATTCGTTACCGAGAAGCTGACTATGAAATGTTATCAATTTGTTATCATCTGTAATAGTATCGTAAAGTTACCATTCCTTTGTTGCCTATTCGTACTTTTCAAAACGTTAGCAAAAGGATAAATTTTTATAGTCGTCCAAAAATGCGTAGCGAAATTGAGTCTTTTTAATGTTATCGAGTGGACAGACTTTACTTAACTTGAAAATGATAACATATTGTTAACGTACCGTGGATGTCCTCTTTTACTTTTCAAAAGTTTGACTAAAAGTTATCTTTTATAAATCGTCTGCGTTGTGCAAGGTCTGATGCCCAAAAGTTATCGGCCTTATCGACCGTCGGACGCCAAAAAGTTATATTGGCGGCAATTTGAAACCCAGTATATCTGAGCATTCGTGAACAAAAAGTTATCCAGACATAAAAGATGTTACAAATGTTAATATTTCGATAACTTTTTGTTGACGAATGCTCAAGTTTGCTAGTTGGAAAATTATAGGCAGGAAATTGCACATTCGCGACGATCAACGTTTAAGCGTTACACGCTCTCTGTGTTCATGTTATTAAAAAAATAGTCGTGCGGATTGTGTTTTGATATTGATAACAACGAAGCGACGGTTTGTGTTTTGATAAAATAGTAAAGTTCCAGTATTAAAGTTTTGATCGAATTGTTTTATTGCGTTAGTTCTGTGAATTGTTTTTTGGTTCATCTTTATCTACAGTCCCATATAACAAATATTAACAAATGTTAACATTCGAAGAACTTTTTGGGTGCATCAGCCAAGATTTGTCAAGCATTCTTAACAAAGGCACACCGAAAAATTATCAGAATTTTAACATTTGTTAACATTTGTTATGTCTAGATAACTTTCTATTGACGAATGCTCAAGTGTGCAAGTTGGGATATATTACCTGGAAAATGGTAACATTATGTCATCTCTTTGTAACGCGTAAAAGTTAACTTACTGTTAACCTACCTATTGAATCTGTATACTTTAACTTTAACTCTAAGTTCACCTAAACGTTAACAAAACGTTATTATATTCATTACAAATCGGTCTCACAAATAGTTATCAAATTGGTAGTCAAATAGTTACCAAAAACGTTATTCAATCAATATCATAACAGTTAGCAATTTGGAAACATAGAGGATAACTGTTTTTGGTGCATTCGACTTTTCGACAAGATTTCGACACCAAAATACTAACCTTTTCATTTACTTTTAGGATATCTTAAAAGTTAACACGTAACTTTTGAGGTTAACAATATGTTAACGTTTTCGTAACTGCTGCCAAATCCAAAAGGTGTATGGAGTGTATGTATATATACATCAGAAAGTATAACCAATGCCATTAACGTAAACATAAATCGAATCTTAAGGAATATGGGGTGATCAAGGGATGCATTCCTTACGTTTACGTTTAATGAAATGCAATATGCATCGAGAATCTCGAAATATCTTGTATTATATTTTATTATAACCTGTAATTACTTTTACTTTGTTACAGGAAAATGCATTATTTCGTGTTTAAAAAGAGAAAAAGACCATTAAAAAAAATATCACTACAGTATTAAAACATTGTTTGAAGTTAGATGTCATGCACCAATTCAAAAGAAAACTCATCGAAAGACGTCCACTGATACAAAAAACTATAGTTATAACAACACTGTTTTATTTGTTTTACATTACATTTTATTTAATATAGCCGCCGCCAAAAAGTATAGTTTAGTTTAAATGATTTAATAAAATAAGATAATTTAATATATTTACATTTATTTTCTAAACACGTCTTTTACTCGTCAACCTCAACACATCTATATACGAAAATAGCGGAATCAGTAGCTTGATCAGAATAAATGAAAAATCTGTTTTTTCTCTGCGTATTTTCAGATCTATTCAATTTTTAAGGCATTTAATACAGTTCATCGTCGATTTATGTACATTTTTATCGAGACTTATAATTCATTCTGATCTAGCTTTTAATTATCCTGTAAAGTTATTATAAACGTTTTTTAAAACCTCATGCGTGGAGTCTGAAACCACATATGTGTGCCGGCTCTGCTAAGCAGGATTCGTACAGATCCTGCCCAGGGTGTGCAAAGGATTCCCTGATCAGAGACTGCTTGTCCTCGACGTTCACGAGCAGGAACTGGCCAGAAACGTATCCGGCCCGGACCAGAAACTGGTTCCGATCCTGACAAGTGTTCAGGAAAGCCTGGCGAGATCCTGGCCATATTCTGCTCAAAATGTCTACCAGGGTAAATAATTTTTATTCGTTGATCGTTGTTATCTAAGCAACAAAAGTAGCAAAAGATAATTAAACTTCATTTTCCCATGAAATTACGTATAATCGTATAATACATATAACAGAGAATTTACATAATTTAAAAAAAATATGACGATAATTCTCAAAATTTATTTCGTTTTTTTTTTAATTGGCCGGAAAATTTCCTATTAGGAATATTTTTGCCAAAATATTCCTTCAGCGAATGTAATATTTTGGATACAAATTTCAATGTTGCGCGAACAGAACGCGTTCAATTTCAGAATAAATCTGCCACGATTTTAGATTTGTCTAAAAAATGCGTCCGCAGAGAAAATGGAGGGAACATTTCAATAGACATCTTCCAGATATATTACTGGAATGATATCCGGTTATGTTCCTGGTACATTCCTGACTATGTAACACATCTACAAACGCCTCGGTACATATAACTAACTTCATAACAACATTCCAGTTGTTATGTTCCTGGAATATAGGTGGAACGATAAATGCTGTCTGGGAAATATATAAGGGGATTCTTTTTCATCAGAATAAAGGAGTTCAAGATTGGTGTATAGTCATTCCGTGCAAAATGTCAAGAGATTTGGTACAGGCAGTCCAAGAAAAATTAGGACATGCAGGTGTTGCTAAAACGTAAGCGTACATTCGTAAATATTATTATTGGCGAGGTGTTTCGCGGGATGTTAAACAGGTTTTCTTACATCGTGATATTTGCCAAAGAATTAAGCCTTTACCCTATAGCATGGAAGGGGAATATCAATTAGTTGAAGCAAATTAATTAATGAATAAAAAATTCTTTTTAAAAACCTCGTTTTTATAAATGGACTAAAAAGGATAAAATAATTTTTCCCATCCACACAGGTCACTAATACCATGCCGAAATAAATACGCAATAACTTTTCATTTTATTAGGAAATAAAATATTTGTAAGACTTAAAATGGAAAACGTGTGGCGCAATATAGGCTCTAAGAACCTGTAAATTTCCGTATAAACGAAAATGCGACAGAATTTGCACAAATCCATACCATTATCGAAGAGTCTTTCTTACCGGAAGATATTGATTTAAATGAAATCATGGAATGTACACCTCGGTTTGAGAGTACCAAAAACCTTAACGAAAACGAATATTACACACGACAGCGAAACCTTTTTAACGCAGAAATTAACGGTAGGATAAATGAGAATCAAGTTATTCTTCCTCAACCGCCATCTCAATTAATTGCCAGAAATGCACCTGAGGACCCACAGGAAACATTAGAACAACTTCTGCGTGAATACCTAACTGAGTATGAAAATTATGACGATGCTCAACACCATGTAATAGCTGATTTTTTGTCGATGCAACCACCACTAGTTTATTGGTGTTCTATTATTTATTAAGAATTAGATACACCAGTGGGAGATATTTTTAAAGCCAAACGTTCGTTGCCATCGGTTACTGTTGACGGGTATGTGGATCCCATGAGAAGGAATCGATTTTGTTTGGGCGCCTTAACCAACATTAGTCGTACCGAGAAAAGCGAACGAACACTGCTTTTCATTGGAAAAGGAATAAGTCTCGACTTACAAGGAGAAGGTGATGTTTGGCTCAGGTGTGAAAGCAATTATAGCGTATTTGTTCAATCGTATTACTTGGATAAAAAGATAGGTCCGACACCTGGTAATGCGGTTCATAAAATTCATCCATCAGCTTACATTAAAGTATTCGACCTTCGCCATTGTGTCAATGAGATGAGATAATGTGTAGCGTTAGCGCAATAGGCTGTAGCTTTTAAAGCTAATGCAATTGCTGGATATGAGCCTCATGATATTTCCAACACAAAAGATATTTCTGCAGCAGCTGATATAGGAGTGGATGATTTACGCCGTTTCTGTGTATTAAGATTAAGTTTCATCAAAGGCTGGGGCCTGGATTACCAACGGCGAACGATAGAAGAAACCCCATGTTGGCTAGAGATAAGTTGTCATCGGGCGTTGCAGTTGCTAGACGAAATACTACACAGCATGCTTAGAACTACGGGAACCTCGTTGACTGCTGATATCGAAATATTGCGTACACAAGAACTAATTCATGACCTAGATTATAGAATGATTATAGAATGTTGATATTGAAATATAGCGTACATAATATATAAAAATCTAATCTATGACCTAGATTATAGAATGATTGTCCATTACAAATAAATAATTAAAAAAATAAAGAACATACAAAGATAGATCTTGTTAAATTAATTATACGTAATAATATCCCAACTCCTCCCAAGTGAAAAAGTTTTATAAAAATAGTATACAATTTTTATGAAGTTGCTATATAAAAAAATCTATAAAATTGATATAAAGAAATGGTTCTACAAAATATTTATAAAGCAGTATATAAATAAAAATAAATATTTTTATAAGCATTTTATAAAATGTATTATGTTAAATTACATTGTATAAATGTATTATAGAATTATAAAAAAGTAGGAATCATCATATAGTCAACGGATGCGGAAAGATCCTGGAGGCAGTTTACATTTAGCGATGTGCTCTGCAGAAGTATGTAACCTCTGAGACCAGGCGCTGTCTATGAATTAAGAAGTCCGCTGAAATAATCCATTAAAATGCAACAATACCGAATATTAGTGGATACTGACATCAAACATTTCGTCGATCATTCCTAAATTCCATTTCTGCGAAATTCTTGACCCTGAAAAACAGAAAACACAAAGAAACAAATATTTATTATAATTTTAGGATACATGCAATGCAATGTACCTTCTCTACAGTTAAGAAGTTCAAAAGAAACTGTCAAAAAACAAAACAAAACAGGATGTACATAACGTGGTTACCATGGTGGTTACTAGGGTTGTTGAATTTTGAAAATAATGATTTTTTGACAGTTTGTTCTGAACCCCTCTGCATTTTGCATCGCACTGCATGTAACCTAAAAAGTATAATAAATACTTTCTTCTTTGTGCATAAATGGATCTTTAGGAATGATCGACGATTTGATGCCATCTTTCAGTGGGCATCATTGTTTGGTGTCAGTATCCACCAATATTTGGTATTGTTGCATTTTAATAGATTATTTCAGCTGGATTCTTAATTCATCGACAGCGCCGGGTCTCAAGGGTTGCAGAGCATATCATGATTTTCAATTCATTCGGTGATCTTTTCGATTTGAATTCAAAACAATAATACATAATTTGTACAATTTGTATGTTGATATACAAATTGTATCCAATTTTGGTAAAGAATATACTTCCTCCAAATTATATAAATATGTATTGTTGTTGCTGATTTATTTCCGAATTAATTTATCGTTTCTTTTTATTGAAATATCTTCAGAAGTCGGTATTTACCAAAAGTAGTGTGGACTCTAATTTCATAATATTTTATAAAATGCTTATAAAAATATACTAACTTTATAAATACTTTATAAATATGTTATAGTACCATTTCTTTATGAAAGCTTTATACAGTTTTTATATAGCAACTTTATAAAAATTTTATACAATTTAAGAAACTTTTTCACCTAGGCTTCTATCTTTAAATATTTTCAATTAATTTCTTCTTGAATTTTAAAAATACAATACTTTTATTTATTTTCTGTATAATAAAAATTTAGTCGTAAAATATTCTTGCCATAAATAAATTTCTAGATTTCACGTTCGAACAAAAAGTTAATGCATTTTTTAAATATAAATTACTAAATCTGAATAAAATATATGCACAACATTTTTAATCTGCACGCGTTTCATTGACCAAGCATAGCCTGTCGCGTCGGATACCACATTTTCAAGGGAAATAACTATTAAAATTTACTTGTTTTATTATTTATTTTATTTTTTTTTAAATATAAAAACCAAAATTTATTATATTTCAGTTTATTATTTGATACACGTTACATATTATTTATTTGCCTATACCGGCAGTTGGTACGGCAACAGTACTATGCCAGTATGAGTCCAGTACTGCACCAACGATGGCATATCACTGGCAGTCAGTACCGGCGTTAGACACGATTTACAACTGGTGAGGTACCGGATCGGTGGTTAAGTTCGGAAAATTACTGGCAAATTTCGGTTAAGCTGTAAAACCGCACTAGTACTGTGTCTCCCGCTTTGCACTTTTTCTTATGTGCGGTAGTAAAGTCATTTTTTTTACGGTGGGGGGAAATGCGTTAGGCACCATTGAAGGTGTTGTTTAACCCCCCGTTTGTCGGACTCCCTCACCTTGGATGTTGACGGCAACCTTCCTTGGCCTTCCATAATCCACGTGGACAGTCTGCAGCAGAAAAGTGGCTCCGATATCCATCTCCTCCGCTGCAGACTGCACCGGGCCATTTCTTTTGTAACTGTAACCACTCCCTCTACCACCGGGTAAGTGCTTACAGGATCTCGTGTGACCTCAGTAGACGGAGAGATCCCAGCAGCTCTGCTTTCTGCATTCGACCTGCGATGAAATTTGCATGTTCTCGGCAGGCCGGAATGCTTTAGACGTTTTGGAGGAAAGTTTGTCTCATTCCTGCCAGCACTCCAATCATCAGCACGACAAGCTTGATTTTGAATCCTCGATACAGCTTGCGAATCTCGAATAGGAGTTTCGGATATTTCATCCGTTTTGCGTCCTCTTTGCTGAGTATATTTGTCTCTGCTGGTGCAGAAAACTCGATGATGAAGATGGATTTGCCATCGAAGTCAACAAGGTCGATGTCAGGCTTATTGTCTCATATTTGCATGCTCGTCGGGAATGAGTAATTCCAGTATATTCGGCACGAGTCATTCCCGACTACGGATTCAATATCAGTGGGGACGTACGGCAAAACTGGGGTTGGATGAATACCATAAGTGCTGCGAAGATGGTAATACAGCACTCGAAGAGCCGCATTGTGACGCTCGATATATGCTGAAACAGCATATATTGGGCATGCTGCCAAAAGATGCATTAGTATCTTAGCATGACATCTACACAATCTACAAAGCGTACTCTGTACCGCCTGGTGTAAGACGGTCTGGCGATACGCTAAGGTATTGAATTTGAATTTTAATTTGAATTTATTTTTGGCTTGAGGGGAAACCGCTTGGGCCAACCATTACAAAATAGATACATATAAAAATAATTCATACATAAATATACAAAAGAGCTTAAATATAAGTAAGAGCGGAGGTAAAGTAAGTTTAAATGAATATCGCAACATAGAGCATAAAGGGTGTACAAAAATAATAAAAATAACGCAGTAAGTGGTCAGTTACATATACATTCCGAGATTGCAGTGGCGAATACAACAAGTGGTTACAACTAGCAGTATAAGCGCGTATGTGGTAGTCGAGTGTTATCGCATAGGTGTGATATCGAACGATGGGTTGGAGAACAAGAAAAGTCGAAGTTTTCCCTTAAATGTCGTAACATTGGTACTAGAGCGGATGTTGGTTGGCAAGCCATTCCAGAGTCGAGATGATGTGATGATGAAAGAGCGCGCAAATGACTCATGCTGATGAGGCTGCACACGAAGTTCACTAGTGGAGCACGGTCTTAGTATTAAACTTGTGCTTTCATTACGCCACTGATACCGATCATATAGATATTTTGGTATCCTTGTTGTGAGGATATTATAGATAATGATGCCTATAAAGTATAATCGGCGAGATGCGGTTGTAAGCCAGTAAGTTCCTCACGATATGGGGTGATGTGATGGACTCGGCGCAGTCCATAAATAAATCAAATGCCCGCGTTGAGCAATCTTTCAACCTTGGTTTTATGCAGGGCGTTGATATCATTATAGACAGCACAACAGTAATCAAGATAGGGTAGGAGCAGTGTTTTTACTAGAGTCTCTCGGATATTGAGAGATAGCAAAGCACGGTTTTGTCTAAGATGGCGTAGAGTGGAAAACACACGCTTAGACATTAGAACAAAGTGTTCATTCCATGATAGTGTGTTGTCAATAATGAGACCAAGATTTTTTGTTGACTTAACCCAGGGTAATGTGATGTTGATTACCAAAGGAGGAAGAGAATCAAAATCAAGGTTGCTTAGATAATATGAGCCACCAACGAATAGTGCTTTGGTCTTCCTTAGATTAAGCTTAAGTCCATTCTCATCCGCCTACTGGCAGAAGTTCTCCACATCAGTTGTTACTTTCTGCGAATATCATGTGATTGCAGTAATGGAGGACCGCGGGAAAGTCATTGATGAAGATCGAGAATAGAAGTGGTCCAAGAACCGAGCCTTGGGGCACTCCAGCACCAACTGATAGCCAAGAGGATCGCTGGCCATCATCAGCTGTAACTGCTTGCTTTCGTCCGGACAAGTATAATGCAAACCATCGTATAGCAGTCACAGAGAGATTTGCATTTTTCAGCTTATCGATAAGAATGGAATTACTGACGGTGTCAAACGCTCTGCTAAAGTCGAATAAAATAAGGATTGTTATCATGCTGTTATCTATAGCCTGCCTGCAAAAATTCCGAGACGTAGAGAAGAGCAGTTTGGGTGCTATACCCTTTGCGGAATCCAGATTGGAACGGGTCGAACCATTGTCGTTTACTAAGCTAGTTAGTCAGTTAATTAAAGGCAATGCGTTCAAGGAGATTAGAGATCGCGGGTAATATAGCTATTAGGCGGTAATGAGCTGGGCAGGTTGCTTGTGGAATCTTATTAATAGGGATCATGAGTAAAGCCTTCCACTCAGAAGGAATGATTGACGAGTTACACGATTCATTGAATAGATAAACTAAATACGGAGCTAATACAGAAAAGGTTTCGGTGTAAAAACTAAGGGGAATCATGTCGGTATTAAGTGCTTCTGATTTTGCTCTAGCAAGACAATCAGCAACATCACTTATCACGATATTGGAGAAAAAGAATTTGTCGTCGCTGAAGTCTGAAGGGAGAGATCCAGAATTAGGGTCCTGTAGATCTGTGCAGTGAGATACCGGTGTCGTATGGTAGGTATTGAGCTCATCAAGAGTGCAACACAGCACAGAAGTACATTTCTTTGATTTTATTAGCCCTAATTTCCGTATTTCTTTCCACAAGATTTTAGAGTCATGAATGTTATTGATGCGCTCCCGATAATAAAGTTCTCTACCCAAGTTCCAGGCCCTTTTGTTAGTTTTATTGGCAATAATAAGCTGATGTTTTAGCAATGGATCTCTAGTCTCTTGTATGCCTGTAGAAGAGTGTTTCTCTCCTTCTTCAGTTTCCTTATAGCTGATGTAATCCAAGGTGAGGGTTTGCGAGTCGGGGTAAAAATGTGCATTGGAGCGTGCTTATCGAAACACTCTGGGTAGATTCGTACTGAGCATATTGGTAAGTTCATGTACACTAGATTCTGAGCTAGGAGCGTTGAACAAGCTCCAGTCGCATTCTTGAAGATCATTAAGTAGGAGAGAACAGTCAAAGGACCTATAATCACGACATGTAATAGGTGTTGGATTAAAACAGTGTGACTCGACTTTATATTCGATATCGATAAGATTGTGGTCATATACAAACTCAAGATTGTGCTGAGAAGAGCTAATTACATTGTCAAGCTTGTCGACGATACAGTAGTTGATCTAGGTATCTGCGCGGCTGGTATTGATGACCCCATCCTGGCATGCGAAGATAAAACCCTCGGTCTCGGATTTCAAGCCGGCTGATCTTAAGAACATAAGGTCATCGCTGCCGTCAAGCCAAGTTGTTGGACATTTCAAAAGTATTGTCCATGCAATGGCTTGTCGATAAGCCTTCCCTCCAACATACGGAGTTGTTCCTTCCGTATGTTAGCCCTGAGATGCACTGGGCACAGATTGATGACTGATTCCGCTTCCTGTGCACCACTACTTCCCATGTTGAAAACCAGACCGAGGTTTCGCGCCGCTCGTTCCGCCGCGCTGTACAAAACGTCCTCTTCTCCTGAATTTCATGCTGATAAACTAGCATCATCAGGGGATCCTCCGTTCGATTAATCCCGTCGCAAGCTGTCTCGAGGACCAATCATGGCTTTGAGGTATGCCCAGGTATATGTAGGCTTCTTCGGCTCTAAGGTGGCGGATGACATTTCCTTTGACGAGCTCCATATCGTTGTTATTGGAGCCTGACCTTCCTCTGTGCAAATGAACGACTGCACACTTGTCCAATCCGAAGTCCAAGCCTACATCTCTCTAGTATGTGAGGGCGATGTTCAGAGATCGATGTAATTCATCCTCGCCTGATGCGTATAATTTAAGATCATCCATATAGAAAAGATGAGTGATCTTATGTACACGTTCACCAGGCGCGGCGGTCCACACATATACCCTTGAGATTTCCGGAGAGCAACGGATAGAGGCAATAGTGAGATGCAGAAGAGCAGAGGACTCAGAGAATCTCCCTGATAGACACCTCTTTGGAATTGAACCAGTCTAGACGTGGTTCGACGCTTGCCCGATTTAATGACAAATCCTGTTTTCCAAAGAGGCATCAGGTCTTCTACACTTCTCACTATAACATATTTGGGTGGACATGGAGGCGTTTGAGCAACAAGCTTAAAAGCTCGTGCGATGTTGAGTCATACGCCTTCACGTAATCCAGCCAGGCTATCGACAGTTTACGCTTGTGCCGGACTGCGTCCTGACAAACACACCGGTCGATAAGTAAGTTGTCCTTGCAGCCGGATACACCCATTTTGCAGCCTCGTTGTTCTACTATCCGTTGCCACACCGGTTTCACAGATTTCGCAATACGTTCGTTCAAGATGTTAATAAACCATTTGTATAACGTATTGAGACACGTGATTGGTCTCTGATTTCTCGGATTAGAGAAGTCTCCCGACTTTAGGATTAGTGTCGTACGGCTCTCCACCAGCCAGTGCGGAATGGGTTGGTCTCCGTTTATATAAGAGGTGAATATTTGGGCTAGGTGTTGATGGACAGAAGTGAACTTCTTCCACCAATAGTTGTTAATTCCATCCCAGCCCGGCGAGGAGAAATTACTCGCTCTTTTGATGGCATTATTCACCTCTAATGCACTGACGGGTGGGCAATCTTCACTTTGTTGTGTGAGTTCGTCACACAACTCGGTAAAGATTTTAATACCTGGAGTGTCTGCATTAAGCCTGGATGTTTTCTCGTAGATGCTCCACCAGAATACCTCAACTGAGGCCATCGACGGATACTCGCGTGAGGCTGCGATACGATGCTTGAAGAGGTTGGAAGGATTCGTCCAAAATATTGAGTTTTGTCGAATTCCTTCTTCCCGTCTTTGCAGCCTCTTTTTGGCATCGGCCAAAACCCGAATTTTATCCGCTAAACGTTGCTTGATGTTGAGCAACTTCAGCTTGTTCAGTGTGTGATAGTACGTCCGCAGTTCTTGTGCGAACTTCTTGACTTTATCCGTAAATGAACGGCCAGATGTTAAATAGTCGATCACACACTGAATTCAGGAAGCGAGTTTCCGTGTCAGTCGACTCTTACCGTTCAATTGAGACATGCGTTTTGTAATCTGCCGACTCCCCGATATCTGTGTCAGATTTCGCGGAGTCACCAGATCACTTGCAGCCTCGTAAACGGCACAATTGACTTGCCACAGGTCGCAGTCATCCGGAAGAGCATCCAGAAGTAGGCTATTTGCTCTGTCTAATTCTCGTTGTTTAGGCAAAATTTTCGTTGTCAAATTTTTCCTAAACACGAGTGTCGTGCTTTCATAATCTGGAGCATCTCTCTCAGCACCGCGTACGGGCTCAGTTGTTATTGCCCGCACATCTGGTACTGGTTGACAGCTGGGAACAACGAAACCTGTCCGCCTCAGATAGGCCACATAATCTCTCAGATGTTGTTGAGAAAAGCGATCTGCCAGTTCGGGATGCATTAATGCTAACCGACTATGCATTCGCGCCATGTAGCCTCGCTGTTGCGGACAGTTCTCCTCGTAGCAGCGCATTATATCTTGCCTGAGATTGCTACGTCCACTCAAATCGTCCGTGGACATTTGTAGGCCGTTGTCCGTTTCAGCCCCTCCACCTCGGGACTGGGCTACATCCGAATCAGCCCGATGGTCAGGGGCCCTGCGCGTCGCAACTTGTAAGCGCAATTGAAGGGAGTAAATAATTTGATTATTTCCAAAAATTCAACATTTTTCAATTCAATAATAATTAAATTAAATTTAAATATTTAAACTTAATAATAAAATGGCTGATTTAGACTTAACTTATTTAAAACAAAAACGAACGTCCATCAAGGCATCTGCAACACGCTTCCAAACATTTGTATCTAATTGTAATCAAAATACTAGTAAAGAAGCAATTGTAACGCGTTTAGAAGAGATAAAAAGTGTGTTAGAAGAATTTGAAGAGGTACAATTGAATATTGAATGTTTTGAAAATATTGATATTGATGAAAACGGTCGTGGTGAATTCGAAGAAAATTATTTTCAAATGATAGATGGGGCTAAACACTTAATACAGATGAATTCCGACACTGTTGAACGACCAACTAATGAGCGAACATTGGTAAACCTTCGGAAAGACTAAGTCATCCGGAAAAAAATGTTAATAACATATTTTCCGACGTATTTTTGGTCACTGAACACGAATCCGAAGTCAACATCTGTCGCTCGGCTGAATCTTAGCCGCTGTATTGAAAAAACATCGAAAAAATGTCATTTTTTCAGGCTTTTGTATTTATCATGAAAACTTGAACTTGCACGAAAAAATGTTTCCAACTAAAAATATAGAGCTCGAAATTCTCTACACAAAAGGTTTTATATATTTTTTTCGTAAAATCAAAAGTAACCCTTTCGTGAAGGTTGAATATGAGAATAATTGACTTGGTCTGTTATCAGCATGATCCCTACGCTCGGCTTCCTACTGGAGGGGTCTGCGGCCCCCCAGACAAGCCCGCTAGAAGAAAAACCTAACCTTCTTGGTTTGCCTAAGCTCCGTCTGGGTGAACCGCATTCAACGTGTATAATATAGTTTTGACATCATGCAGTACCGCAGTACAAACATCCTATAATATACAGGGTGTCCATTAAGTCGCGGACAGGGCTAATAACTCGAACAAAAATTTCTTTTTTGAAAAACGCGGAAACACGTGTAGCGATTTTCCAAAAAATCTATATTCTTTTGGGGGGGGGGGGGGGAGACCCCCACCTCTAAGGGGGCACGTGAGGCCTGAGGGGGGTCGACGATTTTAAATGGCAACATAGGTCGAGTGGGGGCTCATTTGAAATGTATTTTCGAGACAAATTGAAGGTACTAGGCATAGATGGCGATGCGATCACTTTTCAGAGCAGTTATTTGACTTTTAACATTTCTAAACTAGTAACTTTTCAACAAATGATGATTCTGAAAAACGCCGAAGCACGTGTAACCATTTTCAAAAAAATCTATATTTTTTGTGGGGTTGCGACCCCCCCCCCCCTTAAGGGGACACGTGAGTCACGAGGGGAGCCGAAGATCTTGAATGGCAACATAGGTTTTTTAAAAAAAAGTTTGTTGTTCAAGTTATCAGCCCGGTCTGCGACTTAATGGACACTCTGTATATGTACGATGAGTCTTTTTTAACAATACCGCAGCATTAGCATTACCCAAGATGTACCACGTGGATATTGCACGGTCGAGTTTACATCTCTTCGGGGTGCTTTGTTCACGTGGTTCCCGTTGTAATCACACGCGTGTGCGTGTGTGTGTGGGTACTTGCGAGCGTGCGTGTGTGCGTGTGTGCGTGTGTGTGTGTGCGTGTGTGCGTGTGTGCGTGTGTGTTCTAACAAACAAAAATAAACCCATTATTGTGGCGAGAGCGCGGATGAATCGCGAGAACCGAATTCGCTTTCCTAGCGAGGTGTAAATCCGTTGAATTTGAACGGGGCATGACACGCCATTAGTTCTCATGTTCACCTTTAATTTACGGCGTAACTTTTAATTTTACGAAGAAACGGTGTAGAACCTTTTTTGTAGAGAATTTCCTGCTCTAATAAATTTGAAAAAAATGATGTTTTTTCGATATTTTTTCAATATAGTGGCTAAGATGCAGCCGAGCGACAAATTTTGACTTCAGATTTATGTTCAGCACCCCAAAATATGTCGGAAAACATATCAATCAATTTTTTTTCCGAGTGACCTAGTCTTTCCGAAGATCTACCCGGACATTTAATGAGCACAGAGTCAACTGTTAAATTGCCTACAATCAATTTGCCTAGATTTTTAGGTAAATACGAGGATTGGTTGAGTTTTATAGATGCTTTTACCGCAATGATCGATAGCCATGAGAAAATTCTGCCCGTGCAGAAATTGCAATATTTCCGCTCATGTCTGGATGAGGAATCCGCAAATATTATTGTTTCACTCGAGACTTCCGCGAATAATTATAAGTTTGCTTCATAATTAATTAAAGAAAGATACGACAATTCGGGAATTATAATTCAAAATCATGTGCGTGTATTGATAGAGTTACCAGCTGTAATAAATCAATCTGCCCTTGAACTACGCCAATTAATGGACAATGCATTGAAACACATTCGAGCTCGGAAGGCTTTAATGTTACCCACATAACAGTGGGATGGAATTTTGTTGCATATTGTTACGTCAAAACTAGATAAGTATTCGCGTTTTGAATGGGAAAAATCTCTTACTGGTACTACTATGCCTTTTATGAAAGATCTTTGGACATTTTTTAGAAATATATGCCAATTATTAGTGACAATGAATAGTGATTTATGTCAAAAGAAGGGCCATTCTCTCGAGCCAAAACGACGTCGAGTTTATTTTAGAACTACGGATTCAATAAAGTGTGTTGTTTTTAAAAATCACCATAATGTCCTAAGCTGCAAAAAATTTGTTAAACTTTCTTACAAAAGCAGAATAGATACGGTCAAACGAAACGGAATGTGTTTCAACTGTCTTCGCGTAGGGCATACGGTTAATGCATGCCAGTCGAGTCACTGTAAAAAGTGGAATCGAAAACATCATACTATTTTTCACCCTCCAAATAATCTGCAATGAGCAATCAGACGAAATCGACAAGGCACTAATTTCCCATAAGGTATTGAATTCACGCGTAACGAATGTTTCACAGTTTTTATTGTCTACGGCTGTAGTTGATGTTTTAGATGCTTTCGGTAAACCTCACATGTGCAGAATCATTTTATATGCCGAATCTTAATCTAACATTTTGACTGAGAAAATTTGCAATAAATTAAATCTAAATAAAGAAAATATTCCGGTTAAACGCATCGGAGAAAGCACATCACATTTCAAATATGCAGGCAGGAACAATAAGATCGAGAGTCATTGCATTTAGTCTTGAATTAAATTGGCTTGTTATTCCCTGTATCGTAGACCGCTTACCGGCAAATGTAATCGATAAAAGAGTCTTTAAATTCCGCATAACGGGCTAATAGTCGATTCAACTTTCCATCAACCACGTGAAATTGATGGGCTTATCGGGGGTGAATATCTTTACCATTTGTTAAGCGTAGGACAAATCCGACTTCCAAATCAGGTTACAATGCTTCAAAAAAACGAAGCTAGGCTGGATTATTGTGGGAAGATCCAGTTCTATTAAAGAGCCGACGGTACATTCATATCTGTCACTCACGAATATGGGAAACCTCGTAATTACTGTGAAACAAGAGCTTAGGAATTCGTATTTGGCAGCAGCTAAGAAATGTTATGCTTTGGAGAGAACAATTTCAAAAAATTTAGAGTTCACACAAAATTATGTAAGCATAATGAAAGAATATCTGAAATTAGGCTAAATGACAAAAATTGGTAAACCTGATCTGCAAGAAGGATATTACATTCTTCATCATGCTGTGTGGAAAAAGAGACCTGCCTTACAACGAAATTAGGAGTAGTCTTCGATGCATCGGCAAAAACACAGAACCCTCTCTCAACGACACATTGATGGTTTGCCCGGTAGTACAGAATGATCTATTTACAATTCTATTGAGATTTCGAAATTATCTCATAGTACTTACAGGTAACTTAGAACAAATGTATCGCCAGATTAATATACAAGTGGAAGATCGTAAATATCTACAAATTCTCTGGCGAATGGATTCAACGCAACCTCTGCAAAGTTTTCAAGCTCCACACGAGCAGTTGTAAAGTGTTCCACCATTTTTAATGCAACTTCAACGATACAGGTGAAAGTTAATGTATAATGAAAAAAGTGAACACGGATTTTTAGAAACAATATGGAATATTAAAAAGTAAGAAAAATGAAAGAGAAAAATGAAAAAGAAAAATGAAAAAGAAAAATTTGAATAGAAATATACATTAGGCCAAAAGATTGAAGAAGGTGTATGCAAGCCGGCCGTTATTTTAAGAATAATAATAAAGCAAAATATAATCGAAAAGCAATTGTAAATTTGCAATTTGTAGTGATGATTATTCTGATAAGAAGAAATATAATTGTGCATGTATGTTTTACTTTAATGTGTAGCCGAACCCTTCCCTTAACATTTCTTTCAAAGAAAAAAAACTTGGATGAAGAAAATAATTTATATAAAATTAAAAATTATATTCAAAGGCGCGACAATTGAAATAAAATATTGGCAATATATGTAGAATAAACATGCATACGTAATGTTGTCGAAAGGTATAGTGACGCTGATGCTGAACACTGTAGTTATAGCGGAAAGCTGGTACATCTGAAGGCTCGATGTCACCGGTATGGCGCTTTAACGAAAACTGAAGAATCGAACTCAAAAAGCTCTAATTTATAGCAAATGGTCGTGTATCTGGAGAGCTTTTGTATACAAGGTATACCTGCACAAGGTTGACAGCTATTAAGAAACTCCTGTTATCCGGTAAGAATGATTTAGAATATAACTGGCTACCTTATGTATCCCAGCGGAGCTTATGTACACTAAAATTATTTTTCACACTTTTCGTCGCAAATTTTCCGATCAACAAAAAAGTGGAAAATGATTTTTGTTTACATCTGAGCCCTCTTTTGGTTCCTTTTGAAAATCTGACATGCAATTCGTAATAAGCGGCCCCGAAAACCCTGAGTAAAATATTAACAAAATATTATGTAATGAGAAACTAAGGATACTAGTTTTTTAACATTAATAGCTGTTTTCGAAAACTCGTTTTCACACGTAAGCCCTCTTTTCATAGTCAGATGTTCAGGTCACTTGTATATTGTCGAAATTTTAAAAACTAAAGCATCGCCGTAATTACATATTGTAACATAATATATCGTCAGAATATTATGGCTATTGTTTGATTATACTACAGACGTAAATCATTTCAAGTGAAATAATCATTCCGCAAAGAGTTCACTTTTCACGCTTACTTGGAGTGAATTCTCGCAGAGTGAATTTTGCGTGATTTTCGGTTGTTTTTCTTTTGTATCTGTTTTACTCTGTAGCTATGATTATTACTTTTGTAAAATTGAAATTGCGACCGGTTTGTGTTAATTCACGGTGGGCAGGAAGGACCGATAGGTTACACAAAAATGACGACAAAAACGGAAAACGGGGTTGTTTTTGGCGTTGATCATAGATGAAAAATCACTTTGATTCGAAATCGTAGCTGCTCCTGTTCAGTAGATATTGGCATTTTACATATTTCTGTTCGGAATAGTTTTTGTGAAATTCTAAAAGCGTGAATCTTGACCGCTAAAATGTCGGCACTTATAAAATTCTTTATATTTCTTATTGTTTATAATCTGTAGACCTATCCTGTTGGTTATTCACATAAATAAACAAAAAAGTAAACAACTAATAAAATGCTTGGCGCTCTTTGTTTTAAATGTGCGTAGCATGCATAACGTATTTTCAATATAATAATTCAATTCAATTCACGCAGTTTCCTTTCAAATAACCATTAAATGAAATAAATTATAAATAAAATTAAACAATAGTAGTTTATATACGTATGAAGAAAAAATAAATTTTCAGAATTTTGTATGCATTTTTCACGGTTATTTTACCCTTTTTCTCACTGAGCACTTCTCGCAGATCGCACTCATAAAACCGAAAGGCGGAGGACTCGCACACGGAAATTAAAGAAATTGTTTCTCGCAAGCGAAGTAGGACTCACGTAGAGTCTAATGGCTCGCGGTGCGGGCGGAGTGATAACTGTTTTTGAAATCATTACAATATAATTTAATTATTATGTCGGGCTGATTTGTTTTTTTAAACAGTACAAGTTTATTGCATATGTAGTTGTCGTCGAATACTTCATATTTCCATCCAGTATTTTTATAAACTGAAATTACAGCGATATGCATCCAGAACAAAAATGTGATCATGATAAAAATCGAAAGAAAGTTTGCGCACCATGCGGAAAAAAAATTGTTTTCCAGAATAAACCTCCTCAAAATTTTGCATTAACTGAAAACCATATTACAGCGATCAAAAATCATATCAATAAAGAATTTGATATTTCTAATATGAAATTTCCATCAAGCATCTGTGTTTCTTGTCGATTAACTCTTGGTGAATTACAAAAAGGTATTTCAAAAAGACCTCTTCCAATTATGCCTAATTACGAGGATGTGCAGTTGGCAAAAGAAACAAGAACGATGATTTGCAACTGTTACGTTTGCCTAACATCGCGTCAAACTAGTCATTCAAAAATAAAAAAAGGTAGAGGTCATATTCGACTGTTCGCTACTAAAATTGATATTAATAATGGCCTTGATGGAACTCAGCAAAACGCATCACTTCCCAAAACTGATGAGGAATCAAAGAAAAACAGAACTACTATGGAAATGTGCAGCAAATGCTTTCAAAAAATAGGGAAAGGTATTCCACACACTGCATGCAGTGGTCCTTCTTCTTCTAAAACACGAGAAAATGTGTCAGATATTGTTGAGCAGTTACCTGAAAAACAACAAAATCAAATAATAACAAATCTTTTAAAAAGGAGATTCACTGCTAGTGATAGAAATGACGGAGAACTTCTTTTGAATACATCAGGTTCTAAGTGTCGTATATATAATTGTAAATGCGAAGAAAGGCAATGAAATTAGCATCTCTGCTCAGAGTTTAGATAACTTCCAAGCTAATACTGCATCGTCGACGAATTACATGAAAAAATTAGCAAACTTTATTCGATGTTCAGCTGGAAGAAACTCAATTCCTAAGAATTACAATCAGCATTTATACGATAAGTCAAATATTATGGAAAATGTTTATAAAGAAGAAGTCTATCAATTCGAAACCGTTAAAGAAGGGACGAAAGAAAGACCAGTAGTTTATGCAAATGCTGCAGAACTTCTTGATTTCATCATTGAAAAACGGAACATAAGACATGCAGAAGAAGCTAAAATTAAAGTAATGGCAGATGGAGGCCAAGATTTCTTTAAAATGTCTATCTCGATTTTAACTCAAGAAGAAGAAGAATGTGATTCGGAAGAATATAAAACCAAGAAAGTTACTTATTATTTCAGTGGTGGAAGTGTTGCAAACAAACGTAAAGAGAACAGTGTCTACCGATTAATTTTATTGTGTATAGTTCCACGAATTAAGGAAACGTATGAGAACGTCGAAACGTTAGTTAAACTAACCAAAGTTAACGAAATACCTTTCAAATTTTCATCAGATTTCAAACTCATTCTAATCGTTAATGGTCAGCAGACGGCAACAGCAACTTACCCTTGCCCGTATTGCTTCATAACATTGCATGAAATGCACAGCTTTGATCTAACCACTAACAACAATGAGTTGAATACTGATGATGAAAATCAGAACTTGAAAACGTATAAGCACTTAAAAGACGATTATCTAAAATTTAAAAGTGTAGGTAACAAAAAAATCTTGGCCAAAGAATGTCACAATACAGTTCACCATCCCCTTTTTGTTGAAGAAGACACTGAAGAAGATAATGATATGTATGTGATCCAAAAGTGCGTCCCACCTGAACTTCACCTGTTACAAGGCTTCGTCAATCATCTTTTTTGGAATGGCCTAGTCAAAATAGAAGGTATAGGTCTCGAAAAGGCACTGCTGTGGCCAAAAAAGTTAGGCATACATCACAAGTCATATCAAGGAGATATTTTTGAAGGAAATCAGTGTCGAAAACTTTTGAAAGAAGGAGACAAATTACAGGATCCCGAAATTTACGAACTTGTTGGCCCTTTTCGGTTGCAGCCGTATATAGTTTCATTCAAAGTAATGAATAAAATTGTTGAAACGTGCTTTTCTACAAAACAAGCTGACCTTAGTGATTTGGATGAGAATATTCACGAACTTCGTGAAGCTTTGAAAGGTACAGGAGTTTCTCAAACAGTTAAAATCCACGTTATTCTTGATCATTTAAAGCAAGCTATAATATTATTGAACAATGATGGTTTAGGATTGTGGTCTGAGCAGGCTGGCGAATCAGTTCATCGGGAATTTCTGAAATTTTGGGACAGATTTAAGATAAATAACCTTGATGATGTACAAAGTTATTCAAAAAGATTGAAGAGATCAGTAGTTGCGTTTTCGTCCCAGCACATTTAATCATTTTATTTATAAAAATTATAAAACAATAAAAATACAAAAATTGAAAAATATAAAAAAAAAATAAAAAATTATAAAATAAAAAAAAAAAAAAAAGAGGTGCAGTGTAAGTTGCCTCCACGTGGTGCACCTTGGAAACGGTTATTACCGGCTAAAAACTTATGGGTCAAACATTGTTTTACATAATCATACAATGTATACATCTAGTTATATCAATGTTCAAAAGATTCTTGACATTTATCAACAAATTTAATGTTGGTTTAATGTAGATTCGAACATAACTTACGTACACTGTGGTACTATCGTTAAAAATCGCTATGCATGCTACGAACATTTAAAACAAAGAGCGCCAAGCATTTTATTAGTTGTTTACTTTTTTGTTTATTTATGTGAATAACCAACAGGATAGGTCTACAGATTATAAACAATAAGAAATATAAAGAATTTTATAAGTGCCGACATTTTAGCGGTCAAGATTCACGCTTTTAGAATTTCACAAAAACTATTCCGAACAGAAATATGTAAAATGCCAATATCTACTGAACAGGAGCAGATACGATTTCGAATCAAAGTGATTTTTCATCTATGATCAACGCCAAAAACAACCCCGTTTTCCGTTTTTGTCGTCATTTTTGTGTAACCTATCGGTCCTTCCTGCCCACCGTGAATTGAGTGTTATGTAGCTATAGTTATTAATTACCATTAATATTGTTTTTATGTTTTTTAAATGTAGTTTTTAATAACCTTCCTGTTTCTCTGATGTATAGAATCACAAAAAGCACATGGAATTTCATACACCATGTGGATGTTTTCAAGCCCGCGTATACCATCTAAAATGGTCTGAAACGGCCAATATTCGGGTTAATATTTCCCATTCGAATAGATTGTTTTGTGTACGAAGTTTTAGATATTTTACTGGACGAAGTATTGAATTTGGTCACTTCGGGCATAAAAATGACCGTATAGTTTTTCATCAAATGTCGACGTTTCAGACCCTAAAGAACCCAAATCAACAATAAACTAGTGTTGGCATGGTACCTCGCTCGCGTCGCTCGCTCAGAAACTTCGACCCAGTAGAGAGTCGGCTATTCCTTAATACTCGTTTGTTTACTAACAGCTTTCAATTATATTATAAAATTATATTGATATTTGGGGGTCCGATCATATTGAGGCCCAAATGGCTTCGATAGATAGATATAACAATAATATAGTGTTTCTGATATGTATGAAAATTGAAAATGAGCATTGTCAAAACTTCGACCCCGACAACAGGCCAGCCGAAGTATTAAAAGTTGCAAAGAACTTAATTCAAGCACTTGTATTGTAATAGACTATTCGATGCATATTACATTTTTACAGTGTTTTACTAATTACTGTCTGTATCATTATGGTCTTATAGTATATATATACATATAATTCGTCAAAGATATCTTGAAAGGGTCGAAAAAATCTCTGACGGATATCGTTTAGATACTATAAGACATCTTTTAGATATATCGAAATTAGTATATTACTCAACAAGGGAGGTAAAATAAAGAATGTCCCAGACTGCGTGTAATTTTTGCCCGAGGCAAAGCCGAGGGTGAAAAACAGGCAGTCCGAGGCATTCTTTTTTATCTCCCGAGGGAAGTATATGATTTTTCTTCACGCAAGGGAGGATATGCTACTTTCCTCCCGGCGTGAAAAAATAGTTATTTTCGTATCATGGGCGTAAAAGAACTTATGCGCCCATAGGTAACCACCGCGCCCGAGGGGCTGGCGAAGACTACCCATGGGGGTACGGGGTCGAAACGTCGAAATTTTATGGAAAACTATAGGGTAATTTTTTTGCCGAGGTGACCAAATTCAATACTTTTTCAGACAATAGTCATAAGCATATTAAACCAGTTTTTCATCACACTGGGACGAAAGCAGCAACTTTCCTCCCTGTCGTGATGAAAAATCGTATACTTTCCTCGGGAAGTAAAAATAATGCTCGTTGAGTAATATACTATTTATGGCATTATCGTTGACTTTAGGAAAACACTACATACAACCTTTTTTGTAGAGAATTTCATGCTCTATCTTTTTTCTTTGAAACATTTTTTAATAAAATTTGTATTTTTCAAAATAAATGCAAAAAACTACGAAGAAACTTAATTGGGGCTAATTTTTTTTAGTAATGGACGGATTCATCTGCGCCAAAATCTAATCAAATCTAAGTTATGCCAAGACGCGTATTAAAAAAGAAAATTTATGTCAATACGCTTATCCGTTCGCGAGTGATCGCGAGACAAAAAAACGGACGTACGGACGTACGGACGTACAAGATCACGGACACAAAATTTTTTATTGTTGATTTGGGTTCCTTAGGGTCTGAAACGTCGACATTTGATGAAAAACTATAGGGTAATTTTTATGCCCGAAGTGACCAAATTCAATACTTCGTCCAGACTTAGTCTGGGTCGAAGTGAATAATTTGTGTCCGTGATCTTGTACGTACGTACGTCCGTACGTCTCGTTTTTTTGTCCCGCGATAACTCGCGAACGGATAAGCGTATTGACATAAATTTTTTTTTAAATACGCGTCTTGGCAAGACTTAGATCTTTCTTCCACTTTGAAACGAAATACATTCTAAACGAATATTATTTTTAATATCAACAATTTTATTTCCCTCATTATCGTAGATTTCATGAATTTTATAAATTCTTCGTTCTATCCCCGCTGTGTATATAATATAAGGACAACGCCTGTTTTCAGTCTAAGACCTACGAAGTTAATGACGCCTTGGAGAATATCCTTATTGCTTCAGGTAGTTAGACAATGAGATACAGTATGTTTGGGAAAAATATTTAATTCCGTTTTCAACAAATTATTTTTCGTTATTAATCATATTGTTTACAAGAAACACCATTAAGTCATTACAATCAAATTGGAAATTGCAAAAATAATTTGTTGAACTTTTATTAACGATTCAAATTTTCTTCTCTTCTAAAGTTAAGACTTTTTTTAAAAATTAATGGACTTTAACGAATAGCCGCTTATTTTTTCATGAAAAAGATTCTCTACAACTTTACCGTACTATCTCTGCAATTTTCTGAAGCTAACGTTAAACAAAAACTTGTACATAAATCTTACTGGACTAAACTGGACGAAAAATTGACAGAACTACGCATTTTAGTTTATTCGGAAAAATAAATTTGATGAGGCGTCCATTACATGCCTATTTTATGATCAAAAATGAGCTCTGGTATTTGGACCGAATGTGGGACGTAAAATGGACGTCGACAAAAGTATGCACACTTAATATGGATACGTACGAATGACGGCCATTATAAGACTATGAAAGCAAAGAAATTTGATGTCAACAAATGGACGAACAATGGATGTATATATGAATACATATATAATTGTATTCTCAATGCTGTAGGATCTTTTTGAAAATACATATGATTTTTAAATGTTTTCAACCTATGTTTGCAATCTTCACAAGATTGAATATCGTTTGTCTCAACATATTCACGAATATCTTTGTGAAACATTATTAATTTCATGGTTTTTATTATGGACACATATTGCATACTTTCATACACCTGTTTTTGTTTCCATATCTGGCCAGATTCACGCAATCGATTTATCAATTCTAGTTCCTAAAGGTATTTCTTGGGGTTCTATAGATAAGACGATCCAAAAGTATGGAAACGCATAAATATCTCAGCGGAAGTGCATTTTCGGGGAAAATATTTCAGACAAAAGTTGAAGTATTTTTTCCTGGCTATTTAACGGTATCATTGAATTTGACCTTGAAGATTATTTAAAGGTCAAGTTTATTTTTTCACATGGAAATACCTGTTTTTTTTTTCATGGATTCGGAAAGAGCACAAAATTTAACTCCGAATGTGATATGGTCAATTTTTCCAGCAAGGCCATTTCAAGATCAAACTTAACACTCCCGAAACTGCATCAAATATAAATTTTTTTCATTGTTTCATACATTATAGGTAAATTTTCTTAATCACTGCTCAACCAAATGACTCAAAAAACTCAACACAGCATCATAATTAACTACGTTGTTATTTTTATTTTAATTATATAACCATATACAGCGCCAAAGAGTTAGGAAATGTGTGGAATTTATACGAAATTATTTGGAAATAAAAAGAATATAGAATGATTTTGAACCAGACCTGAAATGTATGTAATAAAAGTTTAAATAAATTATTTATAGATTATATTGCAATTGGCCGTTTGGCGTGGAACGTCCCATCAACGTATCGATCAACTGAATATTTGAAATCTATCGACAACGTTCCGAACGAAATCGTCGGGCGAATGGCAAATAGTAGCTCCATCTTTTATAACTATCGTCGCGGTACTTGTCCCCAGGAAGATTTAGTCCAACATATTTCATTTTATTTAATCGACAATTGTTTTATATCTATAATCAAAAAGACAGTTACAAAATCTTTGGGATCAGCGTTAACGTTAAAGAGTACAGTGTGATAAATCCACTGAAATTTAAATCGTCAATTTTTTTAATCAGGTAGATATGTTCTGTATAATGTAATGTATACATATCCCAACAATTCCTAATAGAATAAATGAAATTAAAGAATACATCTTAAAAGAGTGGCCCGTTTGGCATGGAGCGTCCCTGATTCGCACGATCGTCTTTTCCCTCATTTATCACGGCACTGACTCGACTATAGTAAAATCCTAACGACAATTTCAATGAATCTTTGAACAACACGAAGGACTTTATGAAGGAAATGTTAAATAATGTATTAGATTTTTATAAAAGAATAATTATTATTAATCATAGGTAAATTGCACAATTAAGGGATGCCCGACACTCGCCAAACTACCAGGAAGATAACCGATACTTACGAAGTGCAGATCATTCCACAAATTAGGTGCGTTCGCCTTTCCGCTCGCTCGTTCGCGAAGCTGCAGTGAAAATCGGGTTGTTACCAATATTCGGTCTACAAAATACAAAATACATAAATATAAATGTGCAATGTACGAAATACAAAAATTCACCCACAAGCGTGATTAAGTAATTACAATACAACTAATAAAACACACCCCGAGCAGAAATCTGTCCAGGCTGCCTGAAATTTATCAGGGCCTGATCCGGCAGCAATCAGGCGTGCCTGATAAGGTGTTCCTTACCACTCCCGGATCAGGCACTCGACAGCGGCTACGACCCTCATCTTGTCAGGCAAAAGTAGTTGTTGCCTAATTATGTTCGGAACAGAGGATTGCAAGGCACACTTTATCAGGTAAACGTGGATACCGCCGCATATAAGAATTTGTTATAAACATCATTAAAAGCGGTTTCACAAGAAATATGAAAAACGTATATGTATTATTGTTACTTTTATATAGAATAAAGAACAATAATAACACACATTTCATACATAATTTACTGCGTAATGTCGATTGTAGCAATCAGATTTTGTCTAAAACCATATGTTTGATGAAATTGTTTATAAAATATTAATATAAATAAATATATAATTATAAATAAGAAAACACACATATTTTATTTTTATCAAATATCCGATGTCCAAATCAGATTTTCAACCAAATTATGTATTTATTATTTTTAACAAAAAATTTACGACTTTTAACAAAACATTGTATATGTTTACGGTCCAATTTTTTCCTTAAATTTGATAAAAACAATAGGATTTCATGTAAAACCACCGTTGTCGAAGTTGTTTCTTTACAAAATGTTATAAACAATTATTTTTATAAACAAAAAAACACGGGTATTAGATTTTTGGCAGGTATTTTATTGACGATAGTAAGTTTGACGCTACGTGAGTTGTGCTGCATGGGCCTTGATGGGTTAATAGAAGACATCATTTTTTCTAAGATGCTGCAGTTGCGAGCGTAGCGTAGTGGTTAAGGCCCCAGCGTAAGACGCGAGTTCGATTCCCGGTCGGGATAGGATTTTTATCTTATTTATTTGCGAGAGGTGAAAAATGCAAATATGGGATGCAAGATTTAAAAACATAATATAAAATATAAATAATATATAACTTTTAAATGTTTAAAAATTAAATAAAAATGAATATAATCATTCGAATGACACATTTAGGAAATGTAATATTCGGGCGGATTAATTATATATATATATTTCTGCTCGGGGTGTGTATATATATATATATATATATATATCGTTCAACAGGACCTGATCAGGGCCATATCAAAATTTCTATTTGGGACGTTAACGCGTGACGACAAGACGTCAAGAAATACAAATATATTTGTACCATATATATATGGACATTAGGCCAGAATCTTACGGCGCAAAGGTCTAAGCAGGTCTGACTTTTTCGTGTGGAAATCCCCCCTCCAGGCACTAGTGCGGTAAAATTTACTTTCCGTATCGAATTTCAGTGCGCAAAGTCACATTTTGCACACAGAATTGCATAAATAATCATTATCCAACGAAGCAATCATTATGTCTATTACTGAATAGCCGATGTTCTTTTGTCGAAAGGCTTGCTTGATAATACATATACCTGCTATAAGGGTCAATTGAAGAGACAAGGGAATGTCGAATTGACGTACAAGGAGATAGGATAAGGTTATCTGATGGTTGAAATATTCCTGGATCACTAATGCTATACAGCAGTCCTTCCCTTATTCTAGTTTGTCTAGTCAGGCTCGATGACGGCCTTCTTCCCTTATTCTAATTTTCCCCTCTCCCCCACTACTTAGAATTGTAGTCTCTATTTTGTCTCTTTTTCTTTTGTTGCGCATGGGCCGTTATTTGTATTTAGAAAATCCACACGTCAACACACGTCAGAATGGAGAACGCGTGAGGGGAAATATTAGATTAGGAGAAGAGAAAAAAATTAGGATAAGGGAAGACATTAGAATAAGGGAAATTAGAATAAGGGAAGGAGTACTGTAATTTGTTACGGGACAGAATTAGTTATAATTATTTGTGATACTCGCAGTAGGGTTTTCTCTATGCTGCAAGCGAGGAATGCTGTTGCATCCCAGGTCTACTCACGGATTCGTCAGTTCGGCTATATGAGCAGACCTTTCGCACGACATGAAACACAAATCATATAAGGGGATATATAAGGAATACGGATTTTCCTTAAGGATAAGGAATAAGGAATAGAATTTTCGTTACTATTTTCAACGATTATTGTGATTTTTATCATTGGATATCAAATATATATACGTACTGGATAACGATATTCCGTTACCGAATAATAGTCGTATATATATCTATACAATAATTCTATCACTTCCTCCTCTGATAGTTTTATTTAAAAAATTACATATTAAATGAAGAAACCATATATACATCTAGGGCAGGGATTCCCGTGATTGCCCTACTGAAGAGTCTACACGGGATCCTGGGACGAAATGTATATTATTTACAATAGGCACTTGTTTCTACGATAGTCGCTAGAGGGACACAAAACCCATCTATATGTAAATCAATTTAAATACAGATATGAATTTTTCCAAAGTGAATGTTTTGTCGCGATTATCATACAAAATCCGGCGATGCTTATCTTTTTACCATCTTCGTGTTTTCAATCGAAAACCAAAAAAATTATGTTGATTAAAAAAAATTATTATATTATTAGTTAATTGACCTTTAACACCAAGAAATATTATTAGTTATTATTTAATTCTAAGAAGTTGTTCATATATTATGAATATTATCGTAATAATGGTCCTGTAGTACAAGATAAATAATATAGTATAAATTAATCGTTCGACGTTTAGGAGATCGATAGTCTGGTTATATTATTTTTGTTTTATGATTGTCAGTTCAACATTAATGGCTTGGTGTATAGGTTAAAAATAAATATAACATGTTAAGTTACCGAAATGTTATAGTTAAGTTAACCTAAGACCTTTTACAGGGAGAGAAATCTTACGGGCAGAAATAGTTATAATTATTTGCGGTACTGGGAGTGGGTGTTTCGACACATTCCCACACACCATTGCTACAGCAAATGGGAGAACTACGCAAATTAAGTGTACTGAAGACGCAAGAAGGATACCTTGTACTTTCATTTACATAGTGATGATGATTCTATCGGAAATCAGTGCTTTAAATACAGTGTAAATCATTCATGTGCAGCATGCGATGAATAATTAAATAGGATAATTATGGCGTAGACTAATAATGATAAAACGCTGCGACTTACCTTCTTCGAGGACGAAATTATTGATTTGCCGTCTTGGATGATGAAGATGCTGATTTCTCCTCTCTTGCAGGATAAACTTGCTTATCAGTTTTCAAAAATTAAAATTAATTATTGCATCCAGGGCATGCAAATCCTGCTGATAAGTACAAAGTACACGCCGGTGCCAAACGTATTTTCACAATAAGCGCTAGGAAAATGTTCTCTGACAAATAGTAAACCCAAAACTAGTTAAGTTTTACATATAAGATCGTGATTTATTTTAAAAAAACACCAGCCGTGACCTTGAACTGGTTTACGTGAAAATAGCAAAATGCTTGGTGGACACTACGGTATGTATGGGGCTTATTCTTTAAATAAATATGCAAATGATTGATAGAAAAATTAAGCATATTGAAATAATACAAGGCTTCCACAAATTGTAGAAATATATTGTAAACTTTGACGCACAGTTTAGGAAGTCGGGAACAATCAAGAACTCGGGAATAGTAAAGAAATAAATTAATTGAATATATTTAAAACCTTACATTAAAGTAGACAAATCAATAAACAGTACATAAATCATGATTACAAAAACAAGATAGCACTTTTTTACTCCGACAAGATGACTCCGAAATCAAAGTCGAGATAGAATCTTCTTTCCGCAACACCGCAGTAATGTAATGTTATCAACCTAAATTGGTGTCGAAAAATGTTCCTCGCGAGATAGAACCTTTTCCACTGCCACGACGAGATACAACAAAGACAAAGACATAGCACGTTGATGCTGGATTTCACCTAAAACATGCCGATATTTGAGGATCGATCCAGGAAGTTATTCGGTTTACGTGATCTATATAATAGATCTCCCCATCACACGCTTGTGCCTCTTCCCAGCCTTTAGGCATTGGGCCCAGGATATTCTCGAAAATATCTCCCCTATTTTTACAACTAGCTGGTTCTTGCATGCTAATTGTATCCGCGTGTCCAGCCTCCGACAGAGATCCATTCTCTTTCATGACTGCTGCATCAGGACATGCTCTGTCCGAGTGGTTCTTGGTCGGCAGCTCTCTCAAAATGCCCAGAATGGCCATTCTGCTGCCCGAATTCAATATTTTGACAGCCTCTAAGGCAGTCACATCAGACAGAGTGTCGCCATTCACGGACACAATAATGTCGCCTACGCTAAGGCCTGCTTCTGCAGCAGGACCATAAGGAGCGATGTTCGAAATTCTTATTCCAGGATTATGTTGCCCCTGGGACAATGATTTGGCTCCTGTTATGGACATACCATAACCCTAGCTTGTCCGATCAACCAAAACGTTGAAGCTATCCATCTTGAAATATAAAATTATATATTTGAGACGTGCGCGTTGGGCCAAGAAATATATATTTTACCTTTTTCATGTCCGTTAAAAGTGGTACATGGCGTCACCAGAATATAAAAGTAAACCTTATTATTGCTCTACATCCAGTACAAGTTCAAAAATTATACCTTTTTATAATTTTTGTTCAATAATGGCGTTTTTCTATTGTGTAAATGCGAACCTTAATGAGATGTGTGTTGTAACCTATTAATGCCCGACACAACCGAACGTTGAATCACGTCTAAACATTTTTTATGAAAATGAAGTTGGGAAGCGAGTAATTTTAGCATGTATTCATACGTTTAGAGTGAGATCCTGTCGAATTGATGTCAACATTAGAAAAACAAAACACTTCTAATGCCGAATTTCAGAATTAAAAAAAAATGAAAATGATATTTTCACATAAATCTTGAATTTTTGTTATTGATAATTGAATGAATTCGGGCATCATCTGTTTTGCTATTAGTGGTCTAATTGTAAATTCCTGGTCTCTGACGATAACTGTGGTTTTTTTTTCTGTTAGTATTTGAACTGAACGCTTGTCTGTCAAGAAAACTTTTATTCTATTATTTGAGATACGTGCGGCGAAGTAAATTTTTGTTGGATCTATTACTTTTCCGAGTGCCCGGAACTGAATATTCCTATAAACCGTTCGTTTCTAAATTTGAAAGAAGTACATCATAGGAATTGTTTAATTTTAATGTATCTTCTTTATGTTCATAGCATTAGTTGTAATTTTATGTGAATTATTTTAGATATTAGTCTTTTAGACAAAAAAGTTTCCTTATCTAAAATCTCTACGTGTTTCCAATTAAAATCATGAAACATTTGTAATTGATGTTTAGAAATTACACTTTTTGTTCTTGATATCTGGTTAATATTATTCTTATGTTCAGCAATCCTTGTTTTCGGCATCCTCTTCGTTTCGCCTATGTAAAACGCTGTACAATTTTTACATCGAAATGTGTACATCACGTTGTTTTGTTCCATTAACGGAGTAACGGCTTTGCCACGTTTTGTGAAATTGTCTAGTTTGTTATTAAGTTGTGGAACTACACGATGATTATGACGTTTTAAAGAAACCGTTACTCTTTCATAAAAACCCGCTATATATGTGTGTATATTTTATTGTGCCTTCAATTTTTTGGTTTTGTGTTTCTGTGTCTATATTGTTAATGTGCGAATTTAAAATGTCTCTATCAATTAAATTATAAATAATCGTTTAAACTATAAGAATCTTTTGTGATATTGGATGATGCGAGTAAAAATTTAAAAAGCTGCCTGAAAAAGTACCTTTTTTGTAATAATTAAAAATGGTTCCATTGTTACTTCTGATAAGTGTTAAGCCCAAGAAATCGATGGTGTTATTTTTTTCTGGTTCAGAAGTAAATTGTAATCTTGGATGGTAATTATTAAAAATATTTAGGATTTCTGTAATTCCAGACGTAGGAACATCAGTTATGATGTCATCTACACACCGGTAGTAAAACAAAGATTTATATGTAAGTTTATTTAAACATTTAACTTCAAGATCTTCCATAAACAAGTTGGACAATTTAGGTGACAATGGTGAACTCATTGGATATCCAAAGGTCTCTTTAAAAAAATTATTATTAAACATGAAAAATGTATTGTTCATTAGTAGTTCCATAGCTTTAATAATTTTGGTAAAAGGTATAAAGGTATGTTGGTTAATATATGTGTTTCGGCATTCAATGCTTTGTGTAACTAATTCGACAGGAATGTTGGTAAACAATGATGTTGCGTCTAATGATATTAAAGTATAATCGTACGGAATCTCCAGATTTTGTAACTTTTCGACCAATTGTAAGCTGTTTTCTACATTAGATGGCGGTAGTCTTGTACATTTTTTTTTAAATTTGAAATATTTAGTGCTAAAAAATATGTTGGCGAGTCAATTAAGGAGACAATCGGTTTCGTAGGTTATTTTTCGAAAGTCCGTATAATTTAGATACATATTTTATCTGTTTGCGTTAAACAATTATTTTTATACTTGATTCTAAGATATTCATTATTATTTCACTCGCTGCAAATCTTATAAAATGTTGACTGCAATGATTTTAAAGGATTGTAATCCAATTCTAACTAAGTACTATTGTCTTGTAATAATGTGTTCATCTTAGCTATGTAATCTGTATTTTTTAACGCACCATTCACATTACCCTTATCAGCAAATGTAAATAGTATGTCCTTGTTCTTTTTCATAAATTTTTGTGTGTTTGTCATTTTTTTGGCCGTAACCTGTTCTTGAAAATTCTTGTGTCTAGTTTTTTCCTCTCATGATCTATATTTTTTAACAATGTGTTCGGAATAAAATTTTTTTCTGTATTAGGTATTCTGAACATAGTAGTTTCAAAATTCTTGATGGTATTAACAATATTAGTTTGATTAAAATTAGATTTAACATTGTTCTTTTCCCCTAATTTTACAATATCGACAACATCTGGTGGAATCACAATATCAGTTTTATTCACGAAAAATTGATCATCATTAGTTTTATGTGTTATCTTTGTTTCACAGTTGTCTCTGAATTTTTTGTCATGAACCACTTTAATTTTACTTTTGTAAATCGAATGATTCACGATGTCACTCGCATATAGTATAATATGCAGTAATTCCAATGATAGGTTACTTTTTAGTTGAGAATTATAGATAAATATAATAAACTAGAGAATATATCTTAGAATCTGTTATTTAAATAATATATGTGTATAGAACAATCCTTTTTTATAATTTCAATATTTAAAAGTTGGAACTTGAAACGTTTTATAAGATGTTGAATTTTTTTCCCACCAATTTTGCAGTTTATTGTGAGATGTAACACATTTCTTTCAAGTTTGATTAAGTGTGGAGATAACATATCATATGATCTATACTTCACTAAAATCTTCCTTTTCTCCATGGCTGCAATTAATTTTTTATTAAATTTCATTAAAAGTAAAATTGTTCAAAATGTGTATGTATTAACACTTTTCTTAAGAAAATGAGATAGTTCCATTCTTGATGTTAAAGAATATGGATTTAAAAGGTTGACCAATTCCAATCCATGGTCCATAATCATAAATATAATTCGTAGAACTGAGCACTCGGTAAATTTTCAAATAAGAAAGAAATGGTTAGGTCGATTATCCGAGTCAGGTACTTTTTTTAATAAGAACAGCAGAAATAAGTCCGTTCGAGAATAAAATGACGAACACAAAAAAATTTATGAAAAAGAACAAGGACACTATTAGATTTGCAGTACTATTTACAGTACTATTTACATTTGCTTATAAAGGTAATGTGAGTGTTTACACAAATTACATAGTTAAGATGAACACATTGTTACAAGACAATAGTACTTAATTAGAATTGGATTAGAATCCACTAATGTTATTACAGTCAACATTTTGTAAGATTTGCGGCGAGTGGAATAATAATGAATATTTTAGAATCAAGTATAAAAATAATTGTTTAAAACAAACAGATAAATGTCTGTCTAAATTATATGGGCATTCGAAAATACATAAAAAAGTTAAACAATTAGTTAAACATAAAAAAGTTAAACATATGACACCGATTAGCTCACCAACATATTTTTGAGCACTAAAAATTTCAACTTTTAAAAAAATGTACAAGACTACCGGCATCTAATGTAGAAACCAACTTACAATTGGTCGAAAAGTTACAAAATCTAGAAATTTCGTATGATTATACATTAATATCATTAGTCGCAACATCTTTGTTTACTAACAATCCTGTCGAATTAGTTACACAAAGCATTGAACGTCGAAACACATACATGAATCAACATACCTTTATACCTTTTACTGAAATTATTAAACCTATAGAACTAATAATGAACAATACACTAAGAACTAACATTAATAATTTTCATAATTTTACACGGTCGATCTAATTGTATGCGGTTGTTTATTAACAACCAATTATTTTTTGTTAAAAATGGTTCTTCCAAATATATATGCACACGTGTAATGACATCACGTTATCACATTTTTGCATATATGTATATCTATGAAATAAATTGAACATTGTTTCTTCTCTGCTCCATTTATTTAAAAATATCAATTTGTAATATTAAACGCGTATAAGGCAATGTCCTCGGGGTCGCCTTACTGACGAGTCTTCCCGAGTTCCTGAGACGAATCGCGCACATTGTAAACAATAGCCACTTGTTCTTCCTACCACCGCTAGAGGGAAACATAATTCCATATTAATAATTAACCTTAAATTCCTGTTGTATTGCGGTGGTGGCGACCGTTGCTGTTTACGCCGTTCCCTAACCTGCCATTCCCGGTGGTACCGGTCGCCGTCGCCGGTGTTTCGGCGGTTTCGGTGATTATTGCTGTTGACGCACTGATTTTTGCAGTGGCGCTAGTTTTTTCCGTAATACTAATTGTTACTGTTGCGCTGGTTGTGGTCTAAATATTTCAAATTCGACCGCTCACTTGCAAGATATCATTACGTTGATGCCCTGCGTACGATATATTTCTACACCGTCGATGAGGCGAATGATTGCCAGCTTTAATGCCCGCTGTTCCAGCTATTTCCATCGTCGGATTGAAATATTTGCACGGATTTACACGGCTCATCCGAAACCCGAAACCGTTTTCGGTTCCCTCCAACTTCACGTGGAAAATGATACCCGATGATGGGTTTGAATCCCGTTCGATGCCGACAATTCTGAAATAAAATTGCTTTTTTAGTTGAAAGAGAATGCCAGCTATACGGTGAATGTAATTGGTAGATTTCATATATATTTCTTAAATACGCATTTAAGCAGAATATATTTGCCTATTACAAAAAAAATTATACGTTTCAATAAACAGCTGAAGACTAAAAAAGTCTGAAATAAAGTAAAGTAGCTACAAAGAATCTTTGCACACGTGCGTTCGTCATCGAAGCTGAAGTAATGAAGCATCCCCCTACTAGCAATTGTGTCTGGAATAGGTTAATATTTTTTTAGTAAAGCTTATTTTAGAAAAACACATTGTTGCTGATTTTTTGTAGAATACACATATTGTTGGTAGTTTCTTAAAAAAAATTTGTCAAGAATTTTTTTATCATCTTCTTGAACAAAAAAAAATTTAAATAAATAAGGAAAACATTTTTTTTGCCCAACGTTAATAATTTTATCTTAAAACTCAACATTTTTCGCACAAATTCCCCCAAGTACATTCGGATAGTGTTGCATGAATGCAAGTTATACATTTTTGAAAAAATAGGTCGAGCGTTTAATTGATTTAAAAACTTCTGTCAATTCAATAGATTCTTCTGTCTCTCAACAAGCTTTGCTAACCAATGACGTTCTAATTGATACAAATTCAAATTTGAAGTTGTCGCGGAACATGGATTTGAATTCTCACTTTCGATTTGATATTATCCGAATTTTATTGAAAGTTCAAAAACAGAAAAATTGCTCGATTGACTAGAAGTTTGTTTAGGTGGGGATTTTTGGGGTTTCTAATAAAGAATCTGCTGTCAGATTTTTTAAATTCAAAATGGCGGATCCAATATGGCGAACCAAAATTCGAAACTTTTTTATTTAATATGAAACTTGATAGTCGCAGAATTTAAAAATTCATCATAACAATATGGACATTCGAAAATATGTTACTATCTTTCGTGAACTATACATAAAATATAAGAAAAAATCAAGTTTGTGATAGTTAATGATTACATCTTAAAACCAGCCAATGTATAGTGCATAAGTTTGTCCTTGTTTATGCGGTCTTGTTAACATTACACTTGACTTTCAGTCAACTTTCTTGCTTAATTTAAGTATTTCTTTTTACAGTGCACGCAACATTTTTCGCACAAATTCCCCCAAGTACATTCGGATAGTGTTGTATGAATGCAAGTTATACATGTTTGAAAAAATAGGTCGAGCGTTTAATTGATTTAAAAACTTCTGTCAATTCAATAGATTCTTCTGTCTGTCAACAAGCGTTGCTAACCACGACGTTCTAATTGATACAAATTCAAATTTGAAGTTGTCGCGGAACATGGATTTGAATTCTCACTTTCGATTTGATATTATCCGAATTTTATTGAAAGTTCCCCGTGCTCTGAACTTTCAAACTTCTTATTCGCTCGAAGGTAAACACTAAGGAATTTCGTATCACTATTCGAATCTGAATGCTACAAACCCTCAAATTACTTCCATTCAAAAGCAAGAGTTCGGGCTAGCCGCATCCCACGCTCTGAACCCATGAACTTCATATTCACCAGGAAGCGAGCACTGAAGAAGTCGATTGATCGATTCTCTATGCTTCGAACTTCCTAGTTACTTCCATCCAGGAATTAGCCTTATGTAAGCCAACCGCGGTTTTTGAGAAGTCTCAACAAATCGTTGTTACCCGACATTCTATCTACTACAAATTACTATTATTAAATATCCTTCAAGTTATTGAAGGTACTACTACTCATCGAAGGACCCGTATACTATAACCTGTAGGCTCCCTTCGATATTGTGGAGTACCATTCGGAACGATGGCGTGGAGAAAAAATCACCGGGGCAGAAAAAGCCCACGAAGGTACCGCAAATACGCGAAACATCGGTTCAATTCGCAACAGTCGTACTTGTCAAAAAAAATTTGCGAAGAATTTATTGAACTTCTTGCCAACAAAGTTATTAGCTGTATTAAAGATGAAATAATGGATGCTAAATGTTAGTTATTGTCTTAGATTCTACTCCAGATCTTTCGTATGTCGATCAGCTGTCAGTGATATTTCGGTATTATTTAAATGGTCCTATTAATGAACGTATTTTTTGCTCTCTACAATTAAAAAGTCACGTAGGAAAGTCATTATCTGTAGAATTGCTTGCGAAACATGATATTGACTTTAAACATTGTCCGGCACAAACATATGATAATGCTAGTAACATGTCCGGAAAATATTCCGGCCTGCAAGCGTGCTTAAATAGTACATTACGATTCGAGTGCGCAAAGTAGGATTCGCACTTAGCACGAGCGAAGTTTGTCACCCAAGCGAAGCGAGGGCGGGAACACCTACGCAGCGCACGAGTATCGTATACAATTTTTCCTATTAACCCTTTAACGCCGGGAAAGACACTTTTTTTCAACTATTTTCAACGTCAGTTTCCTTTACTGCTATGGGCGTAAAATAAAATCGGAATAACCATGTCTTACGTATTTGGGATCGCCCTTTCAGAATCTGCCAATAAAATTGCATAAAAATGAATTTTCAAAAAGTTGCGGCCATTTTTCTGAAAAATAAAAAGGAATTTTTGACAATTTTGTTTCAATACGGCAAGTAACCAGAACACTGTTTCACATAAAAATATCGCGTCCGCAATGTCTAAGCTTCAAAATGGTAAAACGTACTTTTGAAAATTTCAAGATGGTGGACCCAAAATGGCGACGAAAGAACACCTGCGCAGCGCACAAGTATCGTATACTATTTTTGCTATTAAGTGCGCAAAGTTCGACAGTAGAGAAGTCTCTACGACGGTAGAGAAGGGAGATTCGGGCGGGCGAAGCCCCCCCCCCCCCCGACCCAAAACAGTATTTGTAAATGCTTTTGTAATAAATAGACTAATTTTCATATTAGGAAGAAAATGTATAAAAGATTTTTTCTAGAGAATTGCGTGCTCTACATTTTTTGTTTGACACATTTTTTTGTCGGACTCGTACTTTTCAAAATAAATGCAAAAAACTCCAAAAATCACGTTTTTTATAGGTTTTTTTGAGATAGCGGCTTCAATACGCCGGAGCGCCAAATTTTATTGCGATATTCGTTATCAGCAGACCAAAATACATCGAAAACATCTGGCACATTTCATTTTTGGGGTGAGTCAGTTCTTCTACACTTTTACCATAATTTTCATCCATGAAATGAATTTCTTCAGCCATGGAACGTTACATTTCCATTTTTTAATTGAATTTCTTCAGCCATGGAACGTTACATTTCCATTTTTTAATTGATTTTGTAATATATATAAAATAGGGAAAGGTAATAGTTTTATCTTACGATATTATACGGAAAACACAACACAAAAACTAGGCTTATTTTGAATATTTCATATGTGTTGTAAAGAAAAAAGGAAGCGGATCTTTATAGAATTGCACTCTATTTTGAAACCACCCGTAAATAAAAAACCATACTGCTGCTATACCAAAATTTCCATGCCGGGTGCGAAAAACCTACATTTGATGGATGGTTTTATAGTTGTTTGTTCACCATAAAATTCAAACTTGTACCAATTTTCCCAATCACCGTATTAAAATACAAAAATATACCAATGAACATTAAAATTGATTAGAGGTTTATCCTTTTATTTTGGGAACATTATACTTTTGCATATGTGATAAATGTAATACTCAATAAAGCCATTAAACGACATATAAAATCTGCATAAAGACAAGTATGGGGCACATTTTAAATTTTTATTCTAAATATATTTTGAATTCTCATTTAACTAAAATTAAAATAAAAGTATTGGAAATCCATGCGACCATCTTGATAACAACATTTAAAACGTTTGTTAAACGTTCGACCATTTGTATCCTAGAAACAACAAACTCAAAACAATGTATACTGCACATTTAGGACAGGGTAATAATATTCTAGTGTTCGTGATAAATTGTTGAAAAGAGTATCTCCAAAGGTCGATCCGTTTCGATATTTGGCAATGAATCCAACATTGTCGTTATTCTTTCTTGCAACGATTACTTTCGCAGGATGTGAGGTAACGTGGATGGATAGCCTGATAAGTTATGTTTTGGGAAATCTGGACCTCCATCCGGTAACATTAGTCATAGACGATTTGTTCGAAAATTATACTTCGGGATACAATAGTTTAGCAGATTGCCTAGTCGCATCTATTCCTGCTACTATTTTATCGCTTAGAACCTATAGATCGGTTGGAATGAATTGGCCTTATTTGCATCCCCTAGGACGAGCTAAGCTAATTGTAATTTTGCATCATTCATCGACCGATTACCATTTAGTAAAGAACAAAATGGTATATTTCAATACTGTTGGAAGATTTATGGGATATGTTCACGAAACAAGAGATGTTCGGATAATGCCCAAATACATAGTAATTTTTTGGGCAGCTCATCCAAATGCTAACTATCAATGGTTTCTCCAAGTGCTGTGGAACCAATTAAATTCTCCACATGTCACACTAGTGATTGTAAACGTCAAAAATGATTCAAGAGTCACGCATGATCTCGAAAATACTTTTGCATTGTTACTCCGAATCAATTTATTTACTTTAAAGTGTACTCAATCCGTACGCTGGTCATCGATGGTATGGTTTCCAGAGAAATTGCATAATTTGCACGGAAAACCACTTCGTATAGGTTCACTGGGAAGCAAATATCCTAACATGTTTAGTGAATTTCTGATACGAGCAATTAATGCGACACCAGATGTTGTACGTTATAGAGTAAGTCACGATGGATATCTAATGCTCAAAAATGATCTAAAACATAAACGAATTGTTTACGATCAGGCGCTACTTTCACACCTAATAACTCCAGATAATATCACGCATAATTCATTTGAAACTCACGCCATGACGACGATTTCTTTTTTGCAACCTGGCTTCTGCATATCTGTACCACTTACCTACGTTACTAAAACGAATATTGCCCCTAACGGGTTAGTTTTCTTAGCTATTAGTTTTCTACTCGCATTCATCACAAAATTTTTGTCGCGGATAGTTAGTTTTCGTCAAAGCGAATGGCAACTGATGAATATATGGGATGCCATCATAGGTATCGCTACCTCCTTTTACCCTGACACATTTATGGAGAGACTCATTTGCGGATGTCTTTTCATTGAAGCATTCATTTACTCAACAGAAATTCTTGGTGATATAATTAAATTGAATATACACGAGCATCTAGAAACAGATTATACCACTTTAGAAGATATAGCCAGGGGTAAATTTAATTTAGTCGAATGGCCGGGGTCTTCACTGAAGGAACATGTCTACGACAGTTGGAATAATACTAATATACGAAATTTACTGGAACACACACTTAATGCTAAAGATTTTTCAGTGCAGTCGTTTGTATATCAAATGATTCAGCATAAAAATATTTGCGCACTGTTACCACCCGTTTTGAAATCACCATTCATTGAGTTAGTTAATACGTTTTATGGTAAGGAGATGCTACGATGCGTTTATGATAAGCTTTATTACAGCAATAATTACATTAGGTTAAGTGAAAATTCAGAATTTTATGAAATTATTAATACTATGTACATGTTGTATCTAGAAATTGGACTATATAAATATAATATAATGCAGGAATTTGATCAAATGAGGAGTGCATTGGAGCCTGTAATTGAATCTTTAGATAGAAATCGGTTCGCTACTGACAGCACCGATGATGAAACTGACATGGTATTTAAATATTCACTGATTTGTTTGTTAACTTTTTATGCTTGTATTTCAATACCTGTCTTCGCGTGCGAATTGATTTTTACTCATTATAATATTGCTTTGAAAGACATTTGTTTCCAACGTATACTGCATGCGAATAAAATGGTTAAGAATAAATGTGAAAAAAATAAAAAGAAGTGTCAGCCAAAAACGCATTTGATACAAACAGTTGATCGAAAATCAGTAAATATAGAGTGATGTGGTATTATGATTCATTTAATGATTTCTTCATAAATGTTTGAGGTGTGCGAAATAATTTATTTCTTTAATAATTTAGTTTATTACAGAATACGTCACTTTTTATTTGAATTGCGAAAATTTGATGCGAGTAACATTTTTCTGGTAAATAATTGTACGATACATTGTCAGTACATTGCATCGAGAATACTACGTTGGTATACCGAAATAACTGTGTATATGTATGGGTATTTATTAAAAATAAAAATGGATGTATTTTTTTCGTGTTAATATTTAGTTTTCTTTGTAATAACACAGCCCCCACAAAAAATCCGGATCTGGAGGTCAAAATATGTCTATATGTTTTTATTTTGCTGAATCCATATTTTAATTCATATTTTAGAGTAGATTTTTAGGTTTTTTTTTAAGCTTATGTAAAGAGCTTAACCCATTAAGACTCAAAAGGACGAATTTGTCTTGAACTTTTCAGCTGTAAATTCTGATAGGTTATCTGAAAATGGAATGAGAATGAACAAATTCTGGACTTATCACTTCCAACGTGACATTGATCGTGCTTTCCGATTCCGACCTTAAAATGTTTAAAAAGTATGATCCAAGAAAGAAACCTTTTTTTGAACATTTTTTTTGACTCGTTGAGGATCGATACATTTAAACCTAAAATATAATAAAAACGAGTGATAAATTCGACCATAACTCGATTAACCCTTTTCTAATTACATAATACTGTAATTTAATTTAAAACACAATAAGTATTAAAGAAGAGAATAAAAATATCCAATATTAACGAAAATCTAATTTGACCATCCGTATTACAAAGATTAAACGATTGTTTTAGAGACATCCATTTTTCTAGGTTGTGTTAGCGGGTTTTAAATGTATTTTGGTATTCTCATAACGTTTCTATCAATACGAACCTTCTAATCTAACCTTGATCTTGTTAGTCACTGTTTAATCAATAAAATCAATAATAAGAGGAACATGACTATTCCATTAGCTGGTCATTACATGTATCCATGTCGACAACAAAATTTCAAACAAGATTTGTCGAATGTATACTGCGTATTTGCAGTGCGAGAATCAGGTTTCAGTTCTACAGTCGAATTGTGGAAGCATTTCTCTCAAAAGATTGGTTGTATTACACAGGTCTACAAATCCCGGGGTCATGTGAGTTGTTGGAATGTTAAGGGTCATTTCCGAAGTAATTTGCTGCGTAGAATCCGAATCTGAGGTCAGAATCGCCCCAGCACGTCAGGATTTTAAGATATTTAAGGATATGTACCCGAAAAACAGCGTTTTTTCCTACGTTTGAGGTTATGTACAGGGTGCAAAAAATTTTTGTGGTCTTTATCTCCAGTTACATCATTTAGTACAACTCTTACTCTTTAATTTGAAAGTTCAAGAGATCAATTACGATTTGTTTTCGCAAAGTTATGGCTATTTGAAGTTACGAAATATATCTGTTCGACGTCATTTGCATTTGCATTAAGCCTTTCAGACAATGATTTTCTACTGCGTAATTTCTCTTGGAAATTTGCACTTGTAAGTTTTTGAGGTCGCTGAGAACGAATACGAATTCGGAATAATAAAATTTGCATTTCCAATATGGCGTATTCAAAATGGCGGATTCAGATTTTCAAAAAACATGTAAGTATTGAAAAATGTTTTAACCCATTGCGGCGCACATTTTTCTTTATACGGAAAACAGCACAACTTTGCGAAAAAAATCGTAATTCATCTCTTGAACTCTTAAATTAAAGGGTAACAGTTGTACTAAATGATGTAACTACAGAGAAAGACCACAAACATTTTTCGCACCCAGTACATAACCGCAAAAGTAGGAACAAATGCCGTTTTTCGGGTACATAACCTCAAATATCTCAAAATCCTGACGTGATGGACCAATTTTGACCCCGGATTCGGACTCTACGCAGCATATTACTTCGGAAATGACCCTTAGCTTTCCAACAACTAAACCATTTTGACCTGTGTTATTATTGTTGTATAGTATTGTATCCATTGCATTATTGTTGTATTGTTGTATAGTTGTATTATATCTCACTGTGAATCCAACATTGTTTTGGTTACGTCTTTTTATAGCGATTGGCATTATAAAATGTGAAGATTCTGGTTGGACAATCTGAAACATTATATTTTGACGAATTTGGACCTCCATCCGATCACATTAGTGATAGACGATTTTTACGAAAATTGTACTTCAGGATACAATGATTTAGCTGATCGCCTAGTCGAAACGATTCCTGCACCTGTTTTATCGCTCAGAACTTATCAAACCGTTACTATGACTTGGTCCTATTCGCATCCTTTAGGAGGAGTTATAATTATAATTTTACATTCCACGAGAATGACCCATTTTGTAGAGCGCAACATGGAGTACTTTGGGACAACTATAAGGTTTATAATATTATGTTCGTAACACAAGGGAGATCCGGAGTATATCCAAATTCTTATTGATATTTTGGGGATGGCACCCAAAAGCTGACTACCTGGGGTTGCTCATGGCATTATGGATAAGTTGTAAATCTCCAGACGCCACAATATTTGTTATCGAAGTCAAAAACTTGATCGGAGCTGTAGAGAACATTGGAAATACTGAAGTAGCTATATATAAGATCAATCTATTCACGAAATAATATATACCAAAGAAATTACAACATTTGTACGGTTGTCCGAACCGCATAAATTCGCTAGTCAACAAAGATCTTGACATAAAATTCGTTCCCTATTTCATTATTTGTAGAAATTATGTATTTTCAAGTAATTAAAATGTTTTAAGTTTAAGTTTCTCTTTAGAGGTGTTTAAAGCTTTGAAGTGTTTTTAAGAAGTATTCCTGAAGGAGTACTCGTTACGCGAATCGAACCGTATTCTGCAAGTTCCGATATAAAAATCATACAGTTTAGTTTTAAAAAATAATAGCAAACAATAAAAGAGTAAATTCATGTTATTTTGTTGACTGAGGCATGGTTTAATTGTTTCCACTTAGATAAACAATTCAATTTAAAACTAGTGTTGGCGTGGTGCCTCGCTCGCTCAGAAACTTCGACCCAGTAGAGAGTCGGCTATTCCTTAATACTCGTTCGTTTACTAACAGCTGTCAATTATATTATAAAATTATATTGATATTTGGGGGTCCAATCATATTATCATACAATCCGGGTAAAAGTCCGGTCGCGTAAGACAAATCGGCCGAATTTATTCAATAAACACCGTTGACTTAAACTCGCGATATTTCGGAGAAAAATGCATTACAAAATCTGAAATTTTCAGGGTACATTCACTATGCATTACCGAAACTGGTAGACAAATATAAAGTAATAAAATGTTAACAGAATTGTTAATATTAATTTATAAAGTTTACGTTAATATTTAATGCGAAAACGTGTTTTAATGTGCAAAAAGAGTCGAGGGAAGTTTAGAATTGAACAAACTTCCAGTGACACCCTTGTTCCTTAGTATTTCAAGAAGTTTTCTTTATAGTTTCAGACGAATCGGCTGCAAATTGACTGAAATAACGATTATTTAATACAGCGCTAACGGAAAGCAGCCGTTTACGATGCTGCGCGCTTTATTAAATAATCGTTATTTCAGTCAATTTACACCCGATTCGTCTGAAACTTTCCAAAAAACTTCTTGAAATACTAAGGAGCAAGGGTGTCACTAGAAGTTTGTTCAACAATAAACTTCCCTCGATTCTTTTTGTAGATTAAAACACTTTTTCGCATTAAACATTAACGTAACTTTATAAATTAATATTAACAATTCTTTTACTTTATATTTATCTACCAGTTTCGGTAACGCATAGTGAATGTTCCCTAAAAATTTCAAATTTTTTAATCCATTTTTATCCGAAATATCGCGAGTTGAAGTCAACGGTGTTTATTGAATAAATTCGGCCGATTCGTCTTACGCGACCGGATTTTTCCCCTTCAGAACGCAGCACGTTTTAGCATCCAAGTGCTCAATTACTATCTGTATCATTATGATCTTATATATATACAATATATATATACATATAATTCGTTAAAGATATCTTGACAATTTCGAAAAGATCTCTGACGGATACTTTTTAGATACCTATAAGACATCTTTTAGATATATCGAGATAATTAGTTTCGTATCAAGGGCGTAAAAGAACTTATACGCCCGTAGGTGATCACCGCGCCCGAGGGGCTGGCGAAGACTACCCCTGGGGGGTAGGGGGTCGAAACGTCGAAATTTGATGAAAAACTATAGGGTAATTTTTTTGCCGAGGTGACGAAATTCAATACTTTTTCAGACAATAGTCATAAACATTTTAAACCAGTTTTTATGACATAACCGTTGACTTTAGGAAGAAAATGCATGAAACCTTTTTTGTAGAGAATTTAATTCTCTATCTTTTTTGTTTGAAATGTTTTTTATTAAAATTTGTATTTTTCAAAATAAATGCAAAAAACTACGAAGAAACTTAATTGGGGCTATTTTTTTTATAAAGGACGGGTGGATCTGTCCCAAAATCTAATCAAATCTAAGTTATGCCAAGACGCGAATTTAAAAAAAAAATTATGTCAATACGCTTATCCGTTCGCGAGTTATCGCGAGACAAAAAAACGGGACGTACGGAGGTACGTACGTACAAGATCATGGACACAAATTTTTTTATTGTTGATTGGGGCTCCTTAGGGTCTGAAACGTCGATATTTGATGAAAAACTATAGTGTAATTTTTATACCCGAAGTGACCAAATTCAATACTTCGTCCAAACTTGGTCTGGGTCGAAGTAAAACTATGTACTATTGAGAAATAATAGACAGGGGAAACGTGGCGGCATATATTCACAGTTCTTTAAGACCTATAGTCTTATTTAAATCTAAATTTGTCTTAAAGGAACCTGAATTTATGTTTATCGACTTAAAAGTGGACTACAGCACAAAAATCTTGCTATCCGTCATATATAGATCTCCAACAACATCGTACTTTAACAAATTTGAAGATTCGCTAATGGGATACAGTCACGCATGACTTAAACAAAAACAACTCAGCCACATCACACTTTCGCGAACTCGCCTGAAACAATGGCCTCTCCATCATTCCTTTCGATTCGACTCATCACAGCCACTTCTCTGAAACGTGGATCGACCACTGCCTAGTGTTAGATTCCGCAAAAGTGATCCACCATGACCAAACGACCACACCATTTTAATCGGATCAATGTTAATAACTTGTTAGCTGATCCCAACAACAAAGATTGACCCGCTTTTCTTGCTCTCTCTGATATTAACGAGTCATGTAATTTTCTTAGTAATACACTAAAGACTTCTCTTGACGATCATGCACCAACACAATCCTTCCGACCGAAAGCTTCTACTGTCCCTTAGTTTACTCATGAATTGGGAAGAATGCGTGTTCATTATAACTCCTTGATCTCAGCAGCTAGAGGCACGCGTCACTCTCAGATCAAATCACAGTTAACATCTTACTGGAAGACATACAGGCAATTATTGTCAGCGACGAGAGACAGCTATCATGCCTCTAGACTTATCGTAACACCCGATCCTAAAACATTATGGAGGGAGCTACGCGGAATGGGTTTAGTCAAATCCAAAACAGATGATTCTTGTCTCTGTTGCACTGTAGATGAAATTAATGCATACTCAGCTTCATTATCTCAAGATAGCGTCGATGTATTAACTCTCGATCTCTCCTTGGACATTCTTCACTCTGAATTCTCTGATGATCGCCTATTCTTCGCAAACATTTCGCCTGAGATATTACATCGACATTTTATGCAAATAACATCGGAAGCTAAAGTTTTTGATGAACTTTCACGTCCATTTCTATTGAAATACGTGCCCTGTAGACACCTATCAAAAAATGGACTTACCAACTAGTCCCTCGGACTAAAGACTTGTCTCCATTCTATGCATGCCCGCCATCTAAAATTCTTGAAAGAATCGTTTACGTACAGGTCATCGAATTCTTAAACAGCAGAAATTGGTTTGATCCCTACCAATCGGGGTTCCGTAAGGACCATAGCACTCAGACTGCCCTGATGTATGTCACAGATGAAATTCGTTCCGCAATTGAGGAGGGTATGATTGTCGTCCTAGTTCTTTGCGACTTCAGGAAAGCCTTTGATCTTGTCGATCACGCTATATTACTACAAAAAATGAGAGATGCTGGATTCTCCAACTCAGTCATTATGAGGTTTGCATCTTATCTTGGGGGGCGTTTTCAGGCAATTAGCGGACCAAATGGAATTACATCATCATGGTTACCAGTGAGGGTTGGAGTGCTCCAGGGCTGTGTCCTGGGGCCCCTCCTCTTCTCGCTGTTCATCAACGACTTGCCTTCCATCCTTCAGCACATATCACACGCTATATTCGCAGTTGATACACAAATATTCTTGAAGTGTCATCCTGAAAACATCGACTCAGGCGTACGAAGAATGACGACTTATGTGCTATCACTAACTGTGCTAATAGGAACCACCTCGTGGTTAATGTAAATAAAACTAAGGCTATGCTTATTGGTGGCTCACGAAAGGTTAGTCAGTGGAATCTCAATGCTATACCTCAAATCATTATTCAGGGACAAGCACTATCCTGGACTGCCACTGCCAAAAACCTAGGACTCCACTTCGACCAAATACTATCTTGGCGAGAACATGTCGTGCAAATGTCCCGTAAAGTATATGGTACGCTACGGCAACTTTACACATGCCAGAACGTCCTATCCGAAAAAATGAGGCGCCAAATGATCACTTCACTGGTACTGCCTCACTTTGAATACTGTGCTGTAGTCTACAATGACATTGACCCAAAACTAATCCTCAAAATTGAACGAATGCTTAATGCTGCCATACGCTTCATCTACCGGGTCCGGAAATTTGAACACATTACCTGTTTTCGGCGTAGACTGGGTTGGCTAACCGCTGCTAACAGCAGACTGTATGTTATCGGATGCCTGACTTATCAGCTCAGTAACAATAAACAACCTTACTATCTTTATCAACGGTACCTGTGGCGTCGTGATGTTGCTTGCCGTGAGCTTCAGCCAGGGTGAGCAGTATTATTAATGCCTGCCCTTCGCACAACTGTACTTGCTCATTCTTTTATAATTACTTCGAGTGAATTGTGGAACTTTCTTCCTAGCAATATTTCAGGTAGTGCTACTTTACAGTCATTTAAGAGCAGACTTTATGAGTATCTATTAGCAGCTGATGACTCTGGCCGTAACGTGCTTCTGGCACACTAAGTTGCGTTAATCCGACTAAGTATTAAGGCCAATTTAGCAATGTATTCGTGTCTCAACTTGTTAATTAATTATAGAAACTGCACCTATATTTTGCATTACCTTAGGCGGCATGCTATCCGATTATCACTTATTTTAATGCTATGTTCTACTACTTTGTATTACGAATTTCGCTTTACATTTCGACTTATACATGTTATCGTTAATACTTATATGTAAATTTACATGGGTTGGCTAAAGGGTGATTTCTCCCATGCCATTAATAAATTAAACTAAACTAAAACTAAACTATACCCAGTAATTCGTAATACGTTTTAATAACAGTGCAGATAAGTAAGCTATAATTATAAGCAATAATTTTTAAAAGTATTATTTTCGCCTCAACATTTAGCTCAAATATAAAATCCAGCATATGCGCTATCGATGAATATGGAGCACTTTTGTAAATATATAAATAGCTATTATTGGTTGGAGAAATTTTCTGGTTTAAGCAAGTATGGCACATTTTCAATGCCAGTATGGAAATTTTTAATATCAGCATGGCACTTTTGCGCATATTGTAAGTATATGAGCATATCCACCGAATTTTTAACTTTGAGCCTGAAAAAAAGTGGAACATTTTTTCAAGACACACCTTATGGAGTATATTTATCTTGAACTCGCGCTTCATTTTTGTCGAGATCAAAAGTAGCGAACATGACTAAAACTACTCCTGACTTGTCAAAATCCGGAGAGTCTCACGCGTACCTCACTACATTTTTTCTACTAATTAGATCATAAAAAAATAGCTATCCTTCAAACAGTACCAATATTTTTGTGGACCACCCTGATGCTATACTTTTTCAGAAAAAAACAACCTACAATCGTTTATTAATCGTTATTAATCGTTTATAACATGAAAATTTTAAAATCATATACCCATGGTAAGTATCTCTGGGGCGCAGAGCACATATTATAATAATGTAAATATCAAATATTATAATTATACTCTATATTCGCGCAGAAATCGTCGTTTCCTTTGGACTCTGACTTCTTTGATCTCGACAAAAGTGAAGCGCGAGTTCAAGAGAATCTTTTTTAATAGGTACACGTATTGTAACATTGAGTAGGTTCATTCATATGGAAGATGCAGCAGAGTAACACGAAAGTTAAAAATTCGGTGGATTTGCTCATATGTATACCATACAATCTGACAGATAAATTTAAATATTTTAATCTAATAGTGAACTTCCTCGTTTACATTCTTCTAATAAATTAAATATTTCTTGGATTATCAGACAATGCACAAATAACAGAAAACTCATGATAATGAAATGTTAAAAAATTCGTCTTATAATGACATCATGTTGAGAAAATCCTCAGAAAGTGGGACATCTTACTTCTTTTAGAGCACATTTCGAAATCATTCTGAACTCTTTTCGATTTTGCTGTCTTGGTTAATATTCGATATTACTTATCTAAATAAAATTATTTAGAAATTTTAAAACACATTTGAGGAACAGTAATGTATATTTTATATGTTTATCTAATACATATTTCATAATATATAAATGTTTGTTAAGTGCGAGCAGTTATTGAATGTTGACAAATTTCTTTTTATGAATTAAATTCTTACAAACAGTTCAGCTTAAAAGCACACCGGGAAGTGTCTTTTATCAGTTATAATCTCGTGCATTTTAAAACGATTTCTTATATCCTGTAGAACAAATATTGTAATTACTGAAATCTTATATGTTACCCAACGGGCACGAAGAACCCAAATGTTTGTATTCATTTTGAGAGGTACCCCCATTCGGGTGTGCCATGGCGTAGGGAAAACCACCTTTGTGGAAAAAAACCTACGCCGGGTACCGCAGTCGATAAAACATCGATTCTGTCCGTAACACGTTCCGTAAAAGTTGCAGACATAAAACGTTTTAGGAACGTTTCTGGAACATTCTAAAAACGTTTTAGAAACATTTGCGTTCTTCGTGCCCGTTGGGTATCCACAAAATCTTCGTCTTTTAGGATTTCTATTCTATTCTATCAAATTCTAATGGTTCAAAAGAATGTTTTATTATGTCTAAAAGAATACATATTTTAACACTTCGAAAATCTTTGTTTTTTATAGGTTATAATTGGTATTATACTACGTACAAATACCGTCTTTGAAACTGATATATACATATATCCGAAACACTTGAAGAAAAATTATCGAAAAAGTTGTTTGAAGTTCTTAAAGATCCTTGCACAATTTTTGCGCTTTTTCCCACCTTCTGTTATGCTCGTTGTCCAATACCTCGTGTTTTATATCTTCAATTGGCAAAGAGTTCAATACAGGTAACAAAAAACGTCCTGGACAACACTTGCGAAGAAGAATCAATCTCCTGTTTGATAGCAGGTTGTTTTCTACATACGAATCAAACATGACTACACTGTAAAAAATGTAAATCAAATTTACAATTTTGTTGTGATTTTCATGTCTAAAAATATGTTGATATTACCACGTTAAACGTTGTAAATTCCCTACGAGAGGTTAGGAATTTCAGATCGATTTGTAAATTGTCTACACTGAAGGTGGTAAATTTACAACGCGACGCGTTTTTTCCATGCTATAAGTGGGTAAAAATCGAGCCCATACCGTACATGGTAAATTTACAATATGAGGGGAAAACCCATTGGTGTAGTAGTAAAATTAATTTTTACATTAACATTCCACATATTTTAGTTTTATTTTGTTTTTAAATGTAAAACGGAGGAATACATTGTGTTACGGACAGAATCGATGTTTTATCGACTGCGGTACCCGGCGTAGGTTTTTTCCCACAAAGGTGGTTTTCCCTACGCCATTGCACACCCGAATGGGGGTACCTCTCAAAATGAAGCAGGCCTGTTAGGTAAATTATGTAAAAGGCTCTTCAAAATGGTGACGATCTCGATATAATTATTTGTAATTCGAATAGTATAATATCGATGTGTAATATGACGTTGTAGTCTATTTAAATATTCGAGAGTTGGAAACATCGAACGAAGATGTGAAAAAGTGACGATCGGGTTGAGAGGGAACGTTCTGGAACGTGAGAAGGTTAGAAGTCCGCGCCGCGATCGGATCGTCACCGGTTGATCGCAATAAATTAATACGTTTTTAGTCGGCCGATCAAACCGCGTGTTTTTATTTACAAGCCCTTCCACCAGTCGTTAACACAGTGAAAAATTCATTATAAGATGTATTTTCATATTTTGGAGATTTTTAGAGCTATAATCTTTTGTCGAAAGAAAATATTAAATCTAAATTCTTTTGTTGAGAGAAAAACTTTGATCGAAAGCATGTTTTAGAGCTGTACTCTTTTGTCGATAAAACTTTTGTTGAGAGAAAACATTAAATCATAAAATTTAAATTCATAAATTATTAAAATAACAAATTATTATTACAAGCCACTACAATTGGTTCAGAATTACGTGCATAAATTTTACCACATAATGTAGAGTTCAAATCACCTGCCCGCATAAGGCTATTGCGCTTTAGTACAGAACTTAAAATTTTCCCTGTATTTTGATGTAAATTTACTACAGTGGCCCTCCCCTTATTTTAACTTTCTTTCGTCCCTTATGTTAACTTCTTCCCCTTATGAGTTCCCCCACCATTCGCAATTTGGAAGTGTTAAAAAAAGTGCGAATTGCTGTTTACGATTGCGCATACAGGTGAAGAAAGACGCCACCTATATCTCCTCTCTGTTTTTATTCTCTCATACTGCCAGTGGTGAGGATGAGGGGAAGCGATAAAATAAGGGAAGAAGCCGCCATCTTCCTTGACTCGAAAAGTTAAAATAAGGGGAGGGCCACCGTATTCTCTTGGAGAATTTAAACTTCTCTACGAGGGTAATATTACCGTAACCTGTAAAATCCATTTTCAATTATAAATTTACAATTACAAGTTGACATTTACAAAGGTAAAGAAGTAATATTCACAGTACCTATGTAAATTTACAATAATATTGCGTAAAAGTCCTACTTGTAGCATGGGCAATATTGGGTCCCATTCTGCAAGTTGTAAATTTACATTTCCATTTTTTACAGTGTATATGACCGGTCGTAATGATCGACTTCCTAACCTACAGACGCAGTTTTACTTCAAAGTTCAAAGATAATAAAATTTTGTAAATGTATAGAATATTATTTAATAAATAAAGATAGGAATCAATACAATATTTTATGTACAAAAAATTATCGTTACATGCCTTCTTTTTATACACAAACTATCCCATTATAGAGCTTGAGTATATTCGAAAATCGCGTTATTCTTCATTTACCAGCATAATTTACCAAACGTAAAATGTAAATTAAAAATTGTGGGAAGTTTGATCGAAATTTAGGTTCTGAAAATGAATGTACACCGTATCTACCGAAATAATTTCAATACTTTTCAATAATATTACGAAAAGTGATCAGATGTTGACTGAACTTATGAATCTGGTGTGTATAGGTTAGAAACGGGTTCTAGACTTTTTCTAAACTGGTTCATAAACTGAATTATAGCAGGTAATAATTGTTCTTATATCCAAAAATTACCGTGTTTATACTACTAAAGGTATGTGGCTTTTAACTTTTAAAAGACCGTATATTTATGCCCACTACGAGAATCTTTAAAAATATTTTTTTTTCTTATATGTAAAGGCTCTTATATGTAGCGGTATTAGAATTCGAAAAGACACTTATTTTCTCAGAACATATGGAACATTCTCTTCGCTGTAAATGTTGTCCTTAACTATAAGCGGTATTTGATCACCATTTCCATTAATTATAGTCAAATATAGATGTATATACAATGGTTTACCCGGGAATACAAGTTTTGATAATTCGTTCAATAATTATGGGTGAACAAATTGTTTCAACTTATATTTAAATGGTTAAGGCAACTTATTTCGACTAAAGGGGGTTCTAGAGTTGTCTCTCTGTAAGGTAGGGAGTTTCACTAAATAACGTAAATTGAAGATTGCAATTTTCAAAAATCGTGCCTTGTAAAGCCAATTTTAATTACTATAGACGGTATCCTAGAGATTACGAAATTCATTAATTGAGAACGGACCTATAATTTTCGGAAATAAATAAAAATCACTAATTTCCGAAAATTCTCCGTCAGTTCTCAATTAATTTCTTTGACATTTTCAAGGATACCGTGTATAATAATTAGAATTGCCCTTACTGAGCCCGAATATTGAAAAATCGATTCAGTCAATTTTTATTTATAGTTTTTAGTGAAAATTCCGACCTTATCGGTCGAGCACTTTAGAACCCCTTGAGCTGTTCACGTTTCAAAACTTAAAAAATAAAAAATTCAATATGAGAACCTAATGAAAATAGAAGATATAAATTCTAGAAAACGTGTATCGTAATTAATATATATGTAAATTATATTTAAGGTTTATTAACTTATTACATCATTGGTCGGTAGCTATGTAAATCCGCGTTAGTTATCACATATACCACATTTGGCGCCACAAGACGGCATTATCAGATCCTAATGCAATATGTATATGAATGTGTTATATATTATATAATATTAAATATTGTATTCACCACTGAAATTAAAATATTAAATTTCTAATTACTACAGTTTGAATATAAGACAGTAATTTCAAAAATAAAAAAGGCGATAAAAAATTCAAATATAAACATTTTTTGTTCAATTGCATTTTTCACATATATTTTCAAAATGTAATGTATTTTTGGTATTTTCAGTAGCAATAAGATAGCAGTTCAATTATTTTTAGCCAACTTCGAAAATGATACTTACAAAACTCAGTCGATAACTTTCAAGTGTTCGCGATGACTCCCGGAGATGGCGGCACTAGGCACAAGTTGTAAATGTCAACCAAAAGTGCAGGGTCTGTCGCAAGTCGCAAGTTTTATTGGCGATTCAAACAACTCACTGTATATGGTGTTCAATGTACACGTACAGTTCAAGTATACGTAGAGTTTAAAAGTTTATAAAGTTAATTTTTAAGTTTTATTGTGAAATTGATTTTCTCGTGAAAAAATGTCCCCTCTAATAGAATTGGAGCATTTACTTGACGCACTTAGAGGGTTTGTTAGACCTCTTCGTGAAATAGAGAGGTTATAAAAATTATAGTTTTTGTGGGTATTCGAGAAGAGAAAAACTCATTTGTAAAAATTCAGGATCTTTTTGTCAGGATGACAAAAATTCACGAAGATCCTCCACGAAGTACCATGAAGTACAAATCCAGATTAATAAAAAAATGAAAAAGTGGAAGAAAAAATAAAATCAATTTCATATTCGTGTCCAGCAGGTGCTTCAAAAGGAACACTGCTGTAAACATGCAACATTTATTTACATTGAAAAGTAATTATATATGTATAATATTCTGTTAATTTTACTAAAATATAACAAAAGATATATTGAAGTATTTTTAGCAAATAATAATATAATAATATGTTAAAGTATTAATTCTCTTAATATTAAATAAAATGAACATAACCCAAAATTTTGACTTATACTTAGTTATTTTTATTATTCTTAAAAATTTACTTGCTCAATTAGTAACTGACTTTCACTATTATTCTAAGAGTTATTAACTAATTTAGATTATAGAGTATGCAAATCGTTTTATTTAATACATAATTCTTCAGGCACGATGAAGAATGGGGGACGTTGACATGCATTTTTTTCGACTGGAATCTTGCAGTTATTTCGTTCCTATTTTCTTTCTCCTCTGTCTGAAAAAACATATTTTCTTCCACGATTATTAGTTATATTTAAATAATGTGGAAAGTATCAATAACCTCGAGTTAATAGTAAACCAAACTTGAAAACCTCTAAAAAATGTATATATTTACATTGATCACCATACTGTACATATTAGTTCAAACTCGAACACCAGGTGCACCACTTTAGCTATTTGAATCGACAATAATAATATATGTGAAAGTGAAGTACATAAAATACTTATATGAAGTTCATTTTAATTGTGGGTATATTAAATAAGAAACAGCAGAATTTCGAGTAAATTCAACGATACGGAAGGTTCATTATATTCAATCCATCCCCGTTTGCTGGGAAGATCGTTTATTTTTCAGAGAATAATAGTACATTATGTGCCAAGAGCGCAATTATCGATCTTCGAATTGAATTGAATAATATCACCTTGTCTGACAATTCAAGTGGGGCAGTGCCTCAAGACCTAAAATTCCGCCAGCTCGCGCACTATAAAACTTTCAAAGAAATACAAATTTCAATTATCACCAAGAAAATTACAAATAAATAAGTTTCGCTACTCTGAATAAAGTATTTTTTTTAATGTTATGCAGCATATATTGTTCCCGTAAGAAGCAGGTAATCTGTTATAAATAATAGGTGTTCTGTCCATGGATATTAATGATTTAGTATGTGGTTTTTCGTTATATCAATATTTAAATTGATTATAATTTGAATGAAGATAATTCAATCATGAAATACACTCGTTGATATGTTTATATTATATGTATATTGCAGGCAATGTGTCATCCCATTAACGGAACTCAATTTCAGACTCACACAAATGAAACTCTCTTTAAGGAAAACTTTCTCCTTATTGAGTAATGTCACTTTTGTGAATACGTGAATATATAAAAATTGGTTCGTGTTCCAGATCCTACGGAAATAATAAATTATTTAACAATGTATGATTTATTCTGCATATATTAAGTTCAAAATAATATATCCATTATTTTCATAATTATTAATATTAATACTTACATTTTTATGTTAAGCGTGATAATACGCGAAAGATAAAATGATCACAATTGAAATACAAATAAGTTATCACATTTTAACGTTTAATGTTTAATATGATGATGATAATGGGTGAAAAAATAATACTTTTAACATCTATATATCTAGGGTTAATTGCTTATGAGTATTAGAATATATGCTAAATAAGTGCTAGATAATTTATTCTATATATGGGCATATCCCTGGAACTTTTAATTTTCTTGAGGATGAGGGGTTCAAACCTTTTCCATGAAATATTTTACATAGCAATCCCATAAAGTATCAGTAAATATATTTATTTTTGGAGGAACATGATAACTGGAAGTCGGGTTTATATCATTTAAACCTAGAAAAAGTTCAAATCGTTCCACATTTGCTGTTACAGCACAGATGATATCAAATTTTTTCCAATGTACTTGCTATAACTTTTTTAAACCATTGGATATTCACTTAAAATGCTTTTTACAGGTTCCCTACTATCTAAGTAATATGGGACGAAAGTACGCATGCGTGCCTATAAATAAGAAAGGGTTAGAATGCACTAAACTACGGTAAAACATGTTTTTCGAAAATACAACCTTTATTACTGTTTGTGCTATAACTTTTTTAGGTTTTACTTTAGCTAAAGTGTCGAAAACTTGTCTTATACTAGGCGAAAGACCCTATAAAATATCGGTAAGTATTTGGGCATGCCCATTCAGACAAATTTTGTATAACACTTTGAATTTTAAAACTTAAAGCGCCAATCATTACAAAAAATACCTTTCGATCTGGCACACTTTACTATCCACTTAAAATGGTTCTCAAACCATCGCTTCTGGTAATTTGTATCTCAAACATTTCGTAAGCAATTTCTTCCATAATAGTAATAAATATATATATGGTCACACGGTGGTATTTCAATAAAATTAATCTTTTTTATAATCGATCATTCCGTGTCAGGAGGTAAATAAGGACACTATTTATGTTCGTTAACGTTTCGACGTTCAATTGAACATTCCTTTATTAATAATAAATACACACATTATATGTAACTTAAATTAATCTTTAAAAAAACAACAACCTTGGACACAAGTAAACATTGTATTCGAATTAAATGTCAAAAATATACATTTTCGACAAGTCAGAAAGAAATTAATAAAAATAATTATTTTGGAGGTTGCGAAACAATACATCGTTCCGTTTATATCTATTCGTCTACTGTGTGGTTTGAAAATTATTGACAAATAATATGTAAGTGTCGAGAACAATCAAACACATGACAATAAGCTTCTTGTTTACTATTTACAAAAATAAATATGAATAGTATTTTTTCAATTTTTAGCTTTACTGCATTGTTTTATTTCCGGTATGGAAAGTATATATAGCTGCTATCGACACATTTTAAATAATTGTAAAGCTAAAAATTGAAAAAATACTATTCACATTTATTATTGTAAATAGTAAAGAAGAAGCTTATTGTCATGTGCATCGAGTACGATTGTCATTTGCACGAGGGCCGGAGCAACCATTCTGAGTAAAACATATAATGTTTTCGTGCGTAAAGTGCGATTTCACGCACAGTTTTTATAAGAAAATTTGCGTATTTCGTAAAGAAATGTACAATTTTTTCACAAATTACTATTTTTAATGAAATTGTTTTCCTTGGAGTTTTATGCTCACTGTCATTTATTAAATATTGATCGGTGTACCTTTTTTCTGATATTTTATGTAGTATTGATGAAGCTAAATCATATAAGAAAGTCGTGCTATTATATTTTGTATGTCAATAGTTATCAGTTGTAAACATGTTTTGTTTTCTATACTGTTTAACGTTTTTATTTCTTAACCGTTTGCGGTACGGTGGTGTAGAATTTATACCACCTATTTCCGCACTGGTTGTTTTGTTTATAAGTCAAAATTTAATCGATTCTTTCGTTTTTTTTTTGTTATTTTAATATCATAACATGTCAAAGAACCTGAAATTATGTGCATTTAGTCAATATTTTCTGCAATTTTGAGGCTCTATTTGTGAGGCTATATTCGACCCTAAAAACCCCTTAGCCCCCAGTTTCAGCTTGATCAAGTAATTTTTTCTGAATTTGGTCCGCCATATTGGATCCGCCATCTTGAATTTTGAAAATCTGAATCCGGATTCGTACTCAGCGACCCCGAATACCCTGGAATAAACAGTTTCAGCATTTTTTTCTGGAGTGGAATATTAACAGTTTTAAGGATATGCCCATATATGTATTTAATACAAACTATATTAATTTATTGAAATTATTATTTTAAACGCTATAATTTTTGCAAAACCGTTTGTAGCATATTACCACCTTCCATCCTCAGTGCGTTTTACTGGCCATTGAGGTTGATTAGAAGAATGTTTACAAAATAATAAACAATATTAAAAAAAGGAAATAGGAATTTTGGGAAACCCGAAAGGATCATTTTCGGCTTTTCATGCATTCGGATATTATTCATTCTTAATTTTGGAACATTCGTAGTTTAATGATTCGGAATTTCGCATATTCGTATAATTTTCGTTCCTCATTCCTATCATTCCGATATAAATATGTTGGCTTTTTACACTTTCGACAAATCTTTTTTCAGGATTTCGAACTGTTTGGGCTATTAAGATTTTCGTACACTCCGATCTTTGTACTCCACTCTATTTGTTTAGTAACCAATTTATTTCTTAGTGAGAATCGTTTGCAAGTTACCCCTATACCTATTTTTTTGTATGGATTTTGGAAGTAATAAGCGGTTGGTTTCCTCTACTAAGTACTTTTTTTGCTTGTACACATGTGATTAGTTTGCAACGAAATAATTTGTAGATTTTATTCAGCTAATTATATTGAGAGCTATTTTTAATTATTTTAGAGCAGTTACTGCAGTTGACGAATTGTTGTTGAGGACCTAGTGATCTATGTATAGCAATTAAAAAGTAGTCAAACCAACTTCTATAATATTTATAAATTATATCACCTATAGCAAAATTCATTTCTGGAACTCATCCTCAAGTTTCATCAAATTCCATTAAAAATTTTTCAACTTTGTGAAGATTGAAGAGACCACTTTCGGACTATTTACTCACCTGTATCAACAGAAAAGTTTGTAATTGGTTCTATTTCTAGGTGTATCGCAAATAACAGTTCAGATATTCAATGTAACCTTAAGGAAACAACATTAACATTCTGCAAGAGGTTGTCATAAAAAATGGTATCATCTTCCTACTCCACTTCTAAGTATTGCAAAAAGTAAAACCTTAGAATGTCATGACTTCAGTATTTAACACCTAACAGAAAATAGATGCCAAATATTACGCCTTCAGAAAAATTCTAAAAATCTGGAAATCATCTGTAGCGGTGGATTGTTTTCGAAAACAATTTGAAGAGAATAAAACACACAAACATCAATTTTTGTAGTAGTAAATTTATTCGAATGTAACAGTATATATTAAGTATATATATAAAAGTATATACAAGATTATAGTTTTTATACACGAGAAACGGCGCTCGATTCTATTTGGTCGCTTGACGTATATCTATAATAAACAAAAGCGTGACTGTGACTGTGCTGTGTGAGTAAAGGAATGAAGTTACAGCAGTTTTACGAGCTTGCTTTAGACTTATTAGTATTCAGGCCCACATTTAGGCACCATTTTTTAACGATGTAAAAAACGTAGGAATGTATTGCCAATGATTGTTAATAAAAAATAAATTACTATCGAAAACAAAGTTTTTTAAATACAACGTAAATACAAAAATTAAATTAGATAAAGTAATTATAACAATTTTGCCTATACTATTTTAAATTGATTAATTTCTTTAGTTTTAATGCTTTTCGGTCATTAAAATCAGAAGAGGGTTGTAATAAATTGTTGTTGCATGTTAGCAAAAAATAGAGAGATCGCATTGAGTTTTTATAATATATTGAATTCGAAATATTAAAATTTAAAGAAGCAGTGTGGTTAACAAATCTTCTAATGTTTCTTTAATACTCCGGGGGTGGAACTAGATTTTGCGCCCTGCAGTGAAATACTCGGGCGCAAATTATCGAGCCCCACGCCTGTCGTATTAAAAAAATATCGTATGCAACACTGGCGACAAATCGATCTACGACGAGTGCAAATTTGTCGTATGAGCGAAGCGAGACATAATTGTGTCCTTGTTACATAATTTTTGTTTCATCGTCACAATATAAAATTAATGTTTCTATTATTATTCTAGTCATCTACAGAATAAAGACATTGGAATGTAAAAGTCGTATCTACAGTACACTTTAGTTTACTGTTCCATCATTTATTTATTACAAATTTTAAACATTTTGTCAATTTTGTTCTTTGTGTTATGTCATGACCACAAGTATAAAAACCAATGAAATTAATTGATTTCTAGTAAGATAGATCGATAGAAAAAACTTAATTTGAATGTTAAAGTATTATGCAAACTCCACATCTTTATAACAGTTCATTTGCTTCGGTTGTTTATGTAAACTTATTTCTATGATACATGAAAGAGCACTTGGCTGCTAATCAACGAAATTTATAAACTTTAAATAATACATTTAGTGCAATGGTCATTCTTCATATTTATGTAATTTCTCTCCTAATCTTCGTTAGTCGAATATTAGTAATAAGAACCTACAAACTCCAACTAATCATTGTACTAGTCAAAAACGCACGTCAAATGCAAAGTTTGGAATAAATAGACCGAAAATAAATTCATATAAATGCATTTAAATATTTAGTTATTGCGATTTAAGTAAGCATATACTTTCGTAAACCAAATTTATAGTAAATTGAGTCCCGCTTCATAGTTTACTGAATGAGTAGACAACAATAATTACTAACTGAATTTTTAACATCTTTCTTTTTCATTAGTACTATTAGACTAATTCGGACGAAGAGTAGAATTCTCGGAGAAATGTACATAACATCATTATAAAACGATTTAAGAGCACATACTTAAATCAGAAGTGTTTCATAACCATACTTTTAAGATATCGACTCTTCAAAATAAGTGCATCTGAAATATTTTATTTAGACCTGCAGATATGACGTTTCATGTACATAAAAATCTTATTTAAGTAGCACCTCACGTCATTTAGGAATTGACGTTACTTATGAAGTCAACGATGCATCTCGATTACAATATACGATGTTCATCATCAGTCGTTAAATGCACTAATCGAAGAGTATTACACGTCGTAATGTTTACGTCAGTAGTTCAATATATACTGTACAAAACTACCAAATGGTTATATTCACTAAATGATCGAATAAAACAAAATTGATCAAATTTAAATCAAAAGTGTATCAATCGGAGTTTATAGATGCTTCGATCTATCGATTTTCGATACATGATTGAATCTAATAGGATAAAGTTGTAGACCATTGCAACGTAGTCATATATCAAATTTGAATCCATAACTGTCCAAAACACGAAAGATTTCTTCCATCGACTTTGGTCAAAATCTGATCAACTTTTTTACTCTGGTGAAAGATTCTTCGTACAAAATTAAGTTAACGGAAAGTACTTACGCGCTTAGTCGTCAAAATGTACATCTTATCTAGATTTTAGTAGCTACAGGTATGTAAACTAATCTAATTATTGCTAGTAGCGCATGCGTTGAAAGGAGCCGTAGCAAATCAGCTCGTGCACGAATGCAGTTATTTACACGTAATGTCCATCGAGTATGAGATTTTCTCCACGGGAAAAACGAACGTTCGCATTGCTAACTATATAGGTCGTTTTTCTTACGATTACGGGTTTTGATTGAACGATTTTCGCGCCGGTTATCGATTCTTTATGGTACATCGTTAAAGTTCGAGGCGTTTCGAAATCACGCGTCTTGAGAGGTTAATAGATTTTTCGACGACTGCGCGTTTGAATACATTAACCATTCGGACTTGCTTTTAATGTAATTTCTCGAACCTCTTTCACTTGGTGCGCACTAGAATGGCGCAGTGTCAAGGTTAATGATTTTCGAGCGCGGCGCGTGAGAGAAATCGAAGGATTCGATATACATATGAGAGAGCTGGCCGCCTCAAAGGGAAAGAGAAGGCAGCATCCGTGAATGATTGAAAATGAAAATGATGTCAGGAGATGAAAATTGAGCGATGTCAATCATTGCTGCGCGATATTGAAGTAATCGGTGCATTTAAGGTCGGAGGAGAAGAGGGTCGAATACCAAGCAAGAGGTGGTAAAAAATAAAGTGAAGAAACAATCAAGGAAAAAAGGGACAAAAGGAAAGGAGCAATTTATTAAGGAATGACAATGTCTGAAGCTGAGATGAAGATGAATGGCAGAGTCGTTAGAGGGATAAAAAACGGAGGCAACGAGGAGCCATGTACGTAAAAAGACAATGAGAAAGGGGATTTCTTCAAGAGGATTTTGCGGCTCCGATTTCGCTACCTTGCTGACTGGATGACTTCGACTTCCTTTCGGGGTCCATCGCGATGGAAATGAATTCTTCGGAAATCTTCTTGTCCAGGCCGGTGTACGTTTTCGCGAGATCCACTTGATCTTCGCCTATCGAGGTCATCCTTTTCGACGCTTGTTTCTCTTCCACGTGCTGCTGATGCTGACGTCGACGATCGACGCTGTCCACATGATCGGCAGAGTAATGCCGTTTGTGCTTGGCACGGACCTTTTAACATCATCGTAAATAATTACAACCGTTATAAAAGCGCGTATGCAGAAAAGCGTTTAGAAGATTGCGTACGTTCCAAGACGAATGGAATATAACGGATCGGTGAAATGTAAGAATTACGCAAAGCATGCATGAAATGGCCTGTCAAATCTTTCACGATCAATGGAGCTAAAGTCATTTTTGTAAAAAATAAGATTAACTAAATTTTGTTTAATGTGAGGTAATTAAAATTGTAAACGTGCAGGTCAGGAGTTCAAATTCCGCTGTCTGGTATTGCAACATATACGGTCGAGAACCTACTTAAATGTTCTCATTGAGGCGTGTGTCAAATTAGGTCAAATCATTAAGTAGATCTGAAATTCTTTTCCTGGTTTCTTAGAATGAGTACTTCATAAGTAAATAATAAACCCCAAGTTTTAGAAAATCTTAATGATACAATAATTCGCAACTTCTTTATGTACTCTGAAGTATCACATATCTACTTAAATACGAGATACGAATAATATTAGTGATATGCATGCAGATAATACTCATTTTTGGAAGAATTACTAAAATAAGTTTAAAAATGGAACATATGTTTGAATGAAAAATTACAGTGTTTCGTAGAAATCCCCTGTAAAATGAAGTTGGACTTTCATAAAATTTTAATAATTTTTAAAACTATTAATTGAGTTTTCAGTATTTATGATTGATAAAAATATAATGAATAAAACAGAACCGTAGGAGAACTAGTTTTATACGGAACTTCTGTAGTTGCTCAATAGATGCGCTACGGCCGCATATTTTCGCAAGTTATGGAAGTTTCTTTCGACTAGCTTGTGAACAACGAGATTACAAAACAATGCATGTACGAAATTATTCAATGGTTTTAACCTATTATTTTTAAGCATACTACTAATATTTTTTATATAAACGCTTTTAGTAATTTCATTGTTCCTACATCGACAGTTGGATATTACTCAGTAGAAAATTGCACCACGAAATTACCAAACATTTGCTAAGAGCACCCGCGAAAAAAATAAAAAATACTTTAAAATATCGCAATAACATCTTTTTTAAAAAAGTATTATTTAAGATACATTTATGCAAATTTAAAGGCTACTAAACAGTTTGTTCATTAGACATTTTTGAAGATCTTCAAGCATACTTTATACTACTCATCGAGATCTATTTAAGAGCTATTCAATATTTCTTTTTACAGAACATAATTGATTAAGAACAATGAAAATATTACAAATGTGGATAACCTCGTAATAATGGGTACTTTCACGTTTTATATATATATATATATATATATATGGATATTATATATTTGGATTTCCAAAAACTAGAGTACAAAATTTTAAAATGTTGAAATTCTATGCACTATTCGAAAGTACGTGCCTCTTATTTAATTCCTTTCACGAAAGAATGTCAAGTACCTCATATTATGATTTCGTTAAACTCAGATGTTTACAGTTAAAAATTAACCTATATTTCTTTGAAGCATTGGAAAAAGTTATGCATAACAATTTATTTGCAAAAGAAACTGAATTGTGAAATTGTGTGATATACAGTCAATTTTTCTACCCCATTCTACACTAAAAAGAGAAACAGTAGAATAAAAAATATACTTTAAATGGCAATATTACGAGTATTATATAAGATAAACTGTTTTTAAATTAAATTGAAAAATGCAAACATAATTTGTTAAATAACATTTATTTATGATTCAAATTCTCTTCTTTTCGCCATTTCAGAATTGTTCAAAATGAACAGATTTTAACGAGTGACGGCTTATGTTTTCGAGAAAAATTTTACAGCACGATTTTTGATAATTTCCGAAGCTAACATAAAAAATCAATTTATTAAAAAAAAAACATATTACTTTCCCTAATTTTTGAATAATTTTAGTGATCAGGTAAAAAAAACTTTCGTTGGGTAATGTTGTAGTGAATCTCTTTCATTTTTAAAAAATTTTTAACTGGCGATAAGAAGAAAGTTTGAGACATTAACAAAAGTTGTTTAAAAAATTATTTCTGCAGGTCGCCATTTGGGTTCAAGGGCAGTAAAAAAACTATATCCGGGGGTCCTACCTTAACCCGTTTCGTCCAAAAAAGACAACATATGTCGCAGGTTTTCATCCTTTGTAAGTTTATGGATATCTTTGAGATATTGTTGTGAAATAAAGGTTTCCTATAGTTTTTGGGTATTCTCTTTGCGAATATGAATTCCATTTTACATAAACGAAAATAAACGTAGGAAAAAGCAAAAACGTTTTTAGTAAACTGCAATTTTTATTACGAATGAGTTCCGAGATCATGTCAGGCCTCAGAATCCTGTATCATAATGATTTTGCTAAAAGTTGGTCAATATTACGATTTAAATTACAAAATGGCGTCCTCAAAATGGCGCTATTTATACGGAGTTTTCGTTGTTATTTGCTTTTTATTAAAATATTTCTGGTATCTTGACATGCATTTTGATGAATATGTAGACTGTTTTTTAGGTAGCTAAATGCAAATCCGTTATTAAATTTTGGAATTTAAAAATAGCGGATCCAATATGTTTTCGAAAACTTCTATATTTGTTCTAGATTTGTATTCAGCAACCTCAAAAATAATCTGCACTATTTTGCTCTACCAGAAATATATTAATAAACCGCAAATAAAAAAAATCCGAACCAATAGCGCCGTTGTGAGGTCATTTTGTAATTTAAATCTTAATGTTAACCAACATTTAGAAAACTCATTATGCTACAGGATTCTGAGGTCTGACACGACTCCGGAACTCCTTCGTAATAAAAATTGTAGTTTGCTGAAAAAGTTTTCGCTTTTTTCCGTTTAAGTGGCCATATTTTAAAAACGGAAAGTGACATCGAAAAACGGAATTCAGATTCAAAAAAAGCACACCCCAAAACTATAGGAAGCCTGTATTTCGTAACAATATCTCAAAGATGTCCATAAAATTATGGAGGATGAAAAACGGCGACAAATTTTGACGTTTTGGGACAAAACGGGTTAAATGTAATATTTTAATCTAAAATAGACAATACACAATTCAGCTGTTTGATAATTTTAATGTATATCTGTAATGTATGATAAATGTCGAGGTCCTAGGATAAAAAAATGTCAAGCTTCATTTACGGGTTTCGAACAAAATTATCAGTTATAATATCCCAAGACCTCCAAAATTATCGGAATATGTCGCGATAGCTTCGTTGCAAACAATCGAATGTGTCAAGTTTTGCAGGTTAAAGATCCCGAGTGCGCAGCACGAGGGGTCTTTCTGCAAAACTTGATATACATTAGTTTGTTTGCAGGAAAGCTAGAGGGAAATATTGCGATTAATTTTAGAGGTCGTGGGGTATTCGGCAGATTATTTTCCGGGGCTGGATTTCGGCCAAACGGAGCGCAGGTATTATTTTATATATGCTAGTGTGCAATTATCGGGTGCAATTTCCAGAAGCTAGTGTGCAATTTCCAGTATAATTTTAAACAAATGACTATCGTACCGCTCGAATACCGCGCTGTGATTGGCTGAAATCCAGCCTCGGAAAATAATCTATGAAATATTCACCAGTTGATTAAGATAGTTCTTTTGGAGCTCTGCAATATGTCCCGGTGGCTATGAACTATATCCGACCGGAAGTAATGGCGGAATAAAAACTACGAAAAAAAATAACAACGTAAGAACAATAACGAATTCTTTATCATATTGCATTTTCGACTGAAATGAGGTTAAATGTGTCCCAGTTTGACCAATTCACTTGTCTCTAAAATGCTACCTAATAATAAAATTCTGATGATGCTGAAAATTTCAGCACCAATAGATACGTCTAAAATTATTTGAGAAAATTGATTTTCGCCACAAACAAAAATCAAAATATGGCAAAAAAATGAAATTTTTGACACTCTTTTCTTCAAAATGCAACGTAACACGGAACCTCTCACGTTATCCCGTTTCAAAACTAAAATTATTCGATGTCTTAATTACGCTAAATAAATTGCATTCCAGAAACATTTCACATTTAATTTGCGTCCTTACCGTTGTCTGAGGAATGTTCTACAACAGCTCTGTGAAGTGCAGTAGCGTGGATGTGTTATATTTTTGCCACAAATGAGATTAGGTAAAATATTTCATGTCTGTACTGAATACCATCAGATGTTATTCGGTAACATCCTGTTTCTTTCCGTGTGTAATTATACAAATCTTTTATTTGGCGATTTGAGCTAGGTTGAACTTCTTGAACTAGGGCGCAATGTTTGCTATTACAAAGTTAGTAACCAATAAGGAAATGTTCGATATTTATTGAGAAATCTCGTCATGGGACATGTAAGTTACAAGAAACTTTTTACCTAATCTCATTTGTGGCAAAAAAAGGCCTTCGCGCTACTGCACTTCACAGAGTTGTCGAACATTCCTCAGACATCTGATGGTATACAGTACCATCAGTATGTTATTCGGTAACATCAGTATGTTATCAGGTACTATATTTTTCTCTCTGCGAACGCCTCAACGAATGTCGCATTTAATTGCAATACCTGACGTTGCATTTATGAACAAAAATTTACCGTTCATCGTAATATAAATATGAATATTTTGTCCTTGTAACATATAAACGTACGGAATCATCGTTTACAATCACCGGATACGTGTAATATTGCACTCACCATCTGAGACGGTGGTCGACTAGGATAGGCCATGTGTGGGAGCATCGACATGGCGCCATAGGCTGGAGCCGGCATAGGAAGCGTTCCTGTGGACACAAAGCCGCCGGCAAATTTCCCAGGTAGTGGTGGATGCATTCCGTATGGAGGCTGCAAAGAATTGCACATAAGGCTCGTTAAGATCGTTTTCCCAAGACGACATCGCGAAGCTCGCGCAGTGCAGAGCGGTCGTCCTCGAAATTCCTAAATGTAGGCACCCGACCGCTCGAGGCTTCCTACGCGCATATAAGGATCCCCCTTACCCCTTACTCACTCAACCTATCCTTTATCTTTCAATGCATCTTTCTTTCTCGCACTTCCAGGTGCATCTTCCCCGTCACATTCACATGCTCACGCTTCACGTCCATTTTCTCCGTGTCGCTGCCTCTTGAACTTTCTATCGTGTCACTAACTGATCCTTCTTTCATGAAGGGGTCAAGACACCAGTAGTTCAAAAGCATTGCAATCTTCAAGAATGGAAGGAGAAAAAAGAACAACGTAGGTGAGAGAGTGGGAATCGGACGATAAGAATGAAATGTGTCGGAAGAAATGTCACTTATAAATAAGGGTGGAAGGTGAGAGTGCAGAACAGTGACAAATGAGCATGGAATAGGAAGCAAAAATGTCGAGAAAATATAATGCGAAAATGATTAACGGTAGAGGAATTTATTTTCAATACATCAAAAGATAGAAAAGTTGATAGCGGATTAGCGAAGATGAATCATTGAATAGTGATTCTCTTATGAGGAATGCTGGGATAGGTCGAGAGATTGTCATATGTGTAGGGTAGTTAGGCATAGACTATAAACATATCATGTTTATGATTGATTTCTGATGGAAAGTGTAATATATTTCTATTTAAAACCTGCATTTTAAATTGTAATGAATATTCTAATTGACAATCGGAAGTTTCAGGAAATCAAGATCAATAATATCGCGAGGATAATCTAAGTTATGTGCATCAATTTGTTCAAACTTCAGTGACGGGAATAGCATACCAGAAAAATTAGAAAGTTTTGAGTTTAATGCTACGGCTCAAGTGTGTTAATTATTAAAAGCTTCATTAACGTGATTTACATTACATCGTTTGACTTGGAAAGCAAATGTTTGTAGATTTAGAAGCATTTCATTATCGAGTCATCATGTCCATTTGGAGATTGTGGAAATTCATTATCTCTATCGTCTAAGGATACAACTAATCAGTATTCACATCTAGTAAAGGTATAATTTGGAAAAACAGCGATAGGAAGAACAAACAAAAATAGTTAGGCAGAGCTAACACAATAGGTGCTAATTTCATAACAGTTTTAATGGTGAAGATGACATCAGATCGGTCAAATAAGATATAAGAAAAGTGCTAACGTCATTTCCAATTCATATTTTCTTATAATGTGCTATTTATTTCGTGATTAATATATCATCCCCAGTATAACATTATTTTGATTTCCTACGAGAAAGTCATCTACAGATAATCACTAACGATTGCTATCTTAATTATAAGCAGCTAAAATTTAAGAATTGAAGAAGGAACAAAAACATTTGTCATTGTATTTCTTCCAGTTTTTATCTAGTTACTTTTCTCATCAGTTCCAAAAGTATGGATTACGTTTAGAATACCATAATTATTGTCTCTTGATTGGAAGTTATGTACTTAATTACTAATCCAATTTTGTGGTCGATGTGTTATTTTGTTTACATCATATTATGTCAGTAACAGACTGCTTCAAGAGTACTTCTGGAATTTTTGCAAATAAAATTGCATACTATGATTCATTAAAAATGTAAAATAGAGCCTTTGAAGATGATCATTTTATGAATCGTCTGTATAAAAAACTGAGGCCTGCAAGTGTTATAAAGAGTTTAAAATTGTGAAAATAATTTTAGAGAATTAGTCGAGATATATCAAATATCAACAACGTTCAATAATTGAATTTTGACCCATTTGTTAAACAAGAAACGCATCTGAACGAAACAACACTGTCAAATACGAAAATCATGTTGAGATCAATTCGCATTCGACCTAGGTCCAAAAAGAGGTGAATTTCCTTTTAAAAATGTTGTCAACGTGATAAGCATGATGACAGTGATGGAAATTTCATCCAACATGCAACACTCATTAAGAAACCAACGCAGGTTTGATTATTATTCATTCAGTAACATGGAGTGGATCTATCTTAATTACTGTCAAAGGGAACCTCGGTAAAATAGATTACAAAAAGTGAATTAAGTCTTTACAGTCCAAATCTGATTAGTTTTGAGATGATAGCGTTTTGGCGCGGCCGTTTTGGCGTTGGCTGTTTTGGCACCAGTACGTTTGGCGCCTCTGCTTTTTTATAAGTAGCTAGAGGGTTGTCCATAAATAAACAACGTAATACTTTTTCAGGTTATTTTTAACCCCTACCTCCTTCCACGTAATACCATGCAGACGTCAGTCTGACCTTCACCCCTCAATGTTACGAAACATTTGAAATGTATGTAAAATATAAAATATTTGAGTAAAGTAGATGTGACATTTCGTATTTATGGTGACCGGACATTATTTCCCAGATATTAATTTCCCGGACAAGATTTACTTGTGCAGCCATATTCTTTTAGGTATTATTAGGGGTAGACAAAGTTATGAATGGTTAGGTTAGGTTAGTTTTAAGGCACGCATATGCTTTTAGGATTTATTATGGGCAACAGAATTCTGACTGGTTAGGTTGGGTTAGTTTCGTGACGTTGCAATTTCTCCGCTTCACCATTTTATTATACGAATTTTGTTCTACAGGGATTCTCGCGACAAAAAACAGGGTCAAATAGTCCGGCATCAAAACAGTAGAGCCAAAACATCTGGAGCCAAAACGACGGGGCCAAAACGTTCCTATACCCAGTTTTAAGCACTGAGAGAAACGGAAGTTTATGGACATATCTTTTTTCAAATGAATTTTTGGTTCTGATACCGGTTTCTTCTGATACCTTTTAATTTATAAGAAAGGTATTTTCGATTGTTTAACTTAAAAAATGTATTAATTAATGTAGAAAATGAAAAAAGTTTTAGTCATTGCTAAACTCGAATCTTAAGCCTGTTTACTGACATTCAAAATGGCGGATCCAATATACAGGACCCGTAACGTAATACTTCGCATTTCATTGATATTTATATAAGATTAAATGTTAGCAGCAAATAGTGAGTTGATTAAAACAAATAAAAAAGAATCATTGTCGGAATCCTTATAATTTCAGAACTTTTGGCTCAAAAACAACTCATATAATTAACAAAATATTAAGAATAATATTGACTTGAAGATGTGAGTGGAACACGATAGTATTTTTACATAACATGTCCGTCATATTGAATCTGATATTTTTAATTTCGGTAAGCTGACCCCAGATTTGAGTTTAGGGATTGTTAAAAGGAATGAGATTGTTTATTATCAAATTTCACATGAACTTGGGTTATAATAGAAATCGAAATACACAAGTTTCTACTTTCTTGAAATAGGATTTTATGGGATATTACGTTTTCCGTAATCCAAAATAGGTAATACAAAATTTGTAGTAACTTATTGTACGAGTTTACTACAAAGAAGACAGAGCAGTTTCGACATAATAGTAATTTCATCAATTTCACAAATTTGCTACTTACAGAAGTCATTTTGAAATTGAGAATAAAATAAATCGATATTTGTGAACATATAATTTTGAAGTAAAATAATCAAGAACCCTTTTCTGATAGGTTAGAAGGTAACCCGAAACCAACAACATAGTATAAAATGGGTTTAAAAAAAATTAAAACTTAGACAGTTTTCAGTATTTTTATAAAAAGTCGGTCAAAATTTCAGCAGCATCGTTCAAAAGAGCACCCTCAGAACTAATCGAATATGAATGTCTCCACTTTTAAGAAAATATTTGTCGTACAAATAAAGCGATACTGGATTCCCGCGTAAAACGGACTCATTTGGACTGTAAACAGAGAACACAACTAATTCCACATCTGTTTGAATATAGCTGAAACTGGTTGATTTAAGAAACATCAAATTATTGAACTTAATTCCAAATTAGTTCTCCTAATAAATGCATGCAATGGGCAGTTTTAGAAAATTTTAATTTAGCATTTTGAAATAAGGATATATTATATACTCGGGAATCAATTAAGTATAATATATCCAATCGTTAGCTTCTATCCTTGCGTATTTCATAATTGCATTGTCATTCTCTGAATTTCACTTGTTCGACTTAGTACAGATATGATTTTTACCAATTTGTAGGTAATGGCATATTCAGAACACGTTTTCCAATCGGTATACTACAAGCTATAATTTGTAGCATCGAGAGAAGAGACGAAAAATGTCAAAAACGAACAAAATAACTGACGGGTATTCATTGCTCATCTCTTCATTCCTGAGAGTGTCGGATGTATTTGATTGCATTTCAAGGCTAGGAAAAAGTGTTACGAAAAATATTATAAAATAAAAGCGATAATAGCAGTGCAATTTGCCGATGCGGATAGGCCTCGAAGCAACTTCGAGCACATCGCAAGGATGCTATTTATTTCAAAGATTTGCAACAATGTAACGAAAAATAAACAAACGCGTATCTTGAGCTGGAATAATGCACGGGGCAGATAGATGAACCTACAAAGTGCGAAATCACTGCGCCTACGCTGCGTTGTATGCGGCCACTCCGAAACGTAATGACGAAGAAGAAGCATCTACGGTCGGTGGAAGATTATTACGAAGAGGAGATCAGAGAATCGCGATATTGCGAAGTACATGGACCCCGAAGAACGAGATAAAAGAGCGAAGATATAAAAGAAGATGCGGGGGAGTGACAGAGAAAGAAAGAGCGTGGAAGCAAAATCACTCAGGATCCATTGCAACGGACTGTGGGAAACTCAGAGGACTGTTTACCTGAATGATGGGGTGCATCGGCATCACTGGCTGCACCACGTAGATCGGTTGATTCTTAGGCACGCGATTCTGCGTAATCACCCATTGGTGCACCATGTTGCGAGTTTTCAGTCGACCATCGACCGCATCATGACCGATGGTCGAGTCGTTGCCAGGTCGAAGACAGCTACAGAGCTTTGGTGTCAGGGTGGCGCAACAATAGCCGGAGACGAAAAGCTCGGCGACGCTTGCGATAAGCAAACCGATGCTGGCTAAGAGACCTGCCCAGCCTTCCTCTGCATCCAAGTGGCCATCGCTGCCCTGAAACAGAATGCATTATTGATAATTGGTGCTTTAAAGTAAAATATAGGATAAAGGAAAGGAATTATCCCCCGGCTTTAATGACATTATTAGCCACATTTTATTGGACGCATGGATCTGCGCCAAAATCTAATCAGATCTAAGTTATGCCAAGAAACGTATATAAAAAATAAATTATGTCAACAGATATCTATATCTAAGTAAGACAATAGTCATTTAGGGATGTTCATGGAAGATGTTATGCATTTTTTGAACGGCTATTCCATGTGCCTCTTGAGTACATTGCTCCATACTTAACCTAGGTCAGTATTGGTTGTATAAAACTGGAATAACATTCATGTATCGTTTGTAATTTTCCAGCAAATTGTTTTCAGGAATGATTTTAAGACTAATTCAATATCATACAAACGATCCAAATATTAATGTACAGTACAAATTTGCCGGTGTCGGTGTTACTTTAAAAAACACAATATAGCAAACTGGATGCCCTTCATTTTTTTATAACAATAGATCCACACAAAAAACTGATGAACTTTGATCCGCTGAACAAGAATATGACTGAAATTCTTATATCGAAAAAGGCTAAAAAATTAGTTTATTCTGCACTATGATTATCAGTAACTGATCACTTTCAATAATATTCTTAAATTCATTTAATAAATTTACGCGTGTCGGTTAAAATCAATTTATTTTTGGTTGATCACCTTCGATTGACGTCAAATGCAGTCATTCGGTTACAAATTAACTCTTCTTTTGGCCAAACTGGACTTAAAAATGGTAATTCCATGAATATTCTATGAATACAAAAGGGTGTTAGTTCGCTTGCCTTTAAAAATCGTTAGAACCTTAATCCTGAGAGAAATTATATTTTACTTTTGTACGCTCTTGTGGGTGTACTTTTGTTTTTCCGCATTTTTTGGGTTATCTCGGAATTCCCTGAACGACCTTTATTTCCTACTACAACTTTTTAATCTGTCATTGCTATAAATGCGAGTGTTTGTTTAGAGTTTTTCAATGTTTTTTTTCTTAAACGATAAAAAAGCACTATTTTTTATAACATATTCATTTTAAATTGATCAATGTTCATCGAAATAATATTCACAGCAGTACATAGTTTTACAAAAGTTTACACGAACTCCAAAATTTTTTTTTTAATGAAAATTGTACAACTATAACGTTTGTGATCGTAGAAACGTTTCTGAATTTAGTGACGTTTTTATAAGTTCTTAAACGTTATTTATCTTATATATGAAATGCAAGTCATCTAACATGGCGAAGAAAAACTTTTTCCTCAATCAATACAGCTTCTTAGCCAAGACTGTGCATTTTGCTTCCGCGAAATATCCCTTCTTTATCAGTGGGAACAGTATAATACAGGAAGTTCCGCATCGTATTTTGTAGTAATTGGTTCCCATGAACTTGACTCTGTAATTTTCGATAGGTTCGCCAACAGAGGATAAATACTAACAATCATAGTTGATGAAGTATATTATTTGAATGTCAAAATCTCAATTAACAGATACAGGTGTATGTGTATTTTGATATATTATAGTATTATATTCAAGAAATTGCTTAATCTCTGACAACACTAATAAGCACGCATATGATTAATAACCATATCAAAATAATTCTTAGGACAAATTGATGGTTCTTACGAAGACTGTGGATTATAGTTACTAAGAAATTCACATTAAGATGACTTCCGACGAATAGCATCTGTGAAATGGTCTGACGAAAACTAGAATATAAAGAGCCACCAAATTTTGCTTGTTTTCTGGACTGATGGGATTAGAATGCATGAGCAATGAAAGTTTGTGATGAAAGCTTACTGGTGCAAAAATTTCGGATTTAGCATATATCTTAATCTTGACATGTGAGGGTTCAAAGGGGGGAATTTACTGCAAAAATTTGAAATTTTTTATGTCCGAAAATATACATTTTAAGTTAAATTCACAAGAAATATTTTTTATTCAGAATTGTCGTTAGAATCTAAACAAATTTTGTCCGGACTGAAATTTTCGGAGGTAAAAATATTAAATTGAAAAAAAAATTCAATTTTTATAGTATAATCCCCCTTAAAACCACCACATATCAAATTGAGAAAAATGCTCAATTGTTTAGAAAATTTGCAACGAGTAAACTAACATCAAAAATTTTCCGATACATTTTTATCTCAAATTTCCGGACCAAAATACAGGCAAATTTCTGCTACTTTTTAGGGTGGCTTTTGACTATGTCAAAGGTAATATTCTCCGATGAAAAACAGAACGTACGTATATAAAAGCAATAGATATAAAATTCTTGGTTTGAAAATAATGTTGTTATTTTTTAAGTGCGGTGTTTACTTTGGAGCTTAATTGGTGATGGAATATTACGAAAATAAAATGTTATTTTGAGAGGAAATTTAGTGACACGTATTTTAACGGTACAAGAAATAATGTTGCCCTTGATGTTTAAAAATTGTATTGCATTGAAAAATTTGTATTTATATTAATGAATGAGTATTTGAAATTTCAAGAGTTTAATTAACTTTCTGTCTTGTAAGTAACTGTGTTTTCGTAAAATCTACACAACATTTTACCTATTTATAATATTATATATTTTAGATTACGAAAATGGCGACGCTTTTTTTTTAAATACTACAAAATGCATTTATCAGAAACCCTACACTCTTAAAATAGTCCTCTCGAGTCCCGTCATCGCAAGTAGAAATTCACTTACCGCAAGTGGAATAATCCTCTTGGACATAGCAAGAGGCTTTCCACTTGCGGCAAGTGGCTTTTTTTACTTTTCGTCGAAAATTTTTCTGTTAAAATGGAAATTTCACTGGTAAAATGAAAGTGCATGAAATTGAATGAAAATGTAATGGAACCAAATTTCAAGCAGGTACATTAAATGTAATTAATGTTGTTCATGAATATGTCGATATGAGTCGATATGTATTATTTATTTGCGCCAGAAATATAACCAGATTTCATGATAATTTATATAAGTAAATTTTCGTTACTGAATTAAAATTTCATGAACGAATTCTTAAAATTGATGGACATTTGCATTAAATTTCATAAACGTACATTGAATTCCATTCAAATGCACCCAAATACATATAATGTGCAGTTACATTAAATTTAATACACTTTTCTACATTAAAAATGCATTTAAATTTATGACATGGCTTGTAGTTTTGCGGGAAAACAGTTTTTTTTTTTTTAAATCATTCGAGTGATGATACCATATATTATCTTTATAATTCAACACAGATATGACCAGTTATTAGACTATAAGAAAAATAATGGCAAATAACTGCTTTCAAATATATACAGGTTCCAATAGCTCACAGGGTATAAGAGAAAAAATAATATTAAAATAAAACAAAACAAAATGAAAAGCAAGAAAAATATTAACAAACACCTTTATTATAAACCGAAACCTTGCATATTAACAAACCGAAACCTTTGTTTATCAGCATCAGAAAAGTCAAACTAGAACGATAAAACATAAAATTATCATGGCTAATGAATTTCAAAAAATTTCAATTCAAGAATAAGAATGGCAAAATGAATGATTAAGATTACTTAAATTATGGATACTTAAACGAGTGATGTTATCTTTGTTTTCAAAATAAAGATGTTTCCATTTATGTAAACTGAAATGTAGGTCGCAATTTCATAAAAACATATTGACAAATCTCAGTACATAAAATTACACTTCAATCGTAGCTGTCGTGTCTTCTTATTAATCTATTCAATCATTTCAATGAGGGTTAGCGAATCGCGTTAAGGTGTGAAGCAATAATATATCAATCATCGGTTTTAAGTTACAGCCATGCACTTTCGTTCGTAATTTAGACTCGTCATTGGGTAATTAGTGTGCAAAAACCCATCCTTCCGTCGATTACATGCACGAAAGGAATCGACGCTTCGTTAACTACACCACATGATCGAGTATAAAATGAAGTTTCTTCAATCTCTAATTTATCGTAAAATGAACAGATGCGAATCAATTTTAACAACAATTCACCGATAATTAAAAGATGAAGTTTTCACAATTTAATTTCTTCGAGAATCTTCACACTCTGAAAGGTAATAAAATTAATGTGTATAAGAAATTCATGTGTTAATTAAAATTTATCAAGTTGAATTATGCAGAAAAAATCTTTTATGCAAGATCAACTTGATTTCATATTACTGATATTTTAATATTTGCTTGGCACCTAAGGAGAAACGATAATTTTCGCACGTTCATCATTCATCATTCTTCATCATCCGTTAAAATATTTCATTGACATTTTCATGTCAAAAACTTGTGTTATGATCATAACGAGTCCAGCTATAATAGGTTATTCGTTTAAGTTGTTGATTACGAATATGACAGCAAAATTAATTAAGGCTATCCATTGTACAAAACATTTCTAAATTAATTAGATTTCCACAAGCAGAATAAACTTGCGGCAAGTGGAAATTTGCTTACCGAAATCCGTTTGGTCATATAACAAGAGGATTTCCATTAGCGGCAAGAGGACATTTTAAGAGTGCTCTTTAGAAACAGAATATTTCACTACTAAACTCAATAAAAAGTAATCAGAGATTTCTTGTAAACGTTCAAAATTTTAAATTTGATATGCATGTTTTCGATTTGAAACTCTGAGGAAGATACACTGAAATAATTAACTTTATATCATTATTAGGAATCTTATACGGAAAAAAGTGTTTTCATTCCATAACCACCAGTCAATTAAAAATCCGATTACTAAGTGCCTATTATAGTTTTATAACACATAACAAAGATTTTATTTGGAATATTTGAATTCATAGAAAATAATAAATAGTTTGGTTTTACTATCTAAATAAAAAGATACCGCTCAACTTATACGTTTTCTAGTTATTGGATTTACTCTTTAAAGGGTGTGCTTGGCAATCTAATTGTCGAGGTCATTATTTAGATAGTAACATTAACTCAACACGATATCATAACGTATCGTACTATCTAGTTAGTTAGCAATTCGAATGATTTAATTTTTTCGTGTTATTAATAGGGTTTTGTTTATAGTATTTTTGGGCATATTTTTTGTACTTGACAAAGGTGTGAATTATAATTTAGGAATCTACCAGCAAAATGTGTTATAATGTTCACGAATTTGCCAATAAATTATCTGTTATGATTGCATGATATTAACAATATAAACTTTATATTTAACGACCTAAGTGGTGCAAATGTCGATGGGTTTCATGGGTATAATGCTGAAGCAATTTTTCAAATTATTTTACCGCATTTTCTTTTTTAACATCAGAAAATCCTCTGCATAATTGAAAACAAAGGTACATAAGTTTTTTATAACTACTAAAAACGTTTTTGCGACTTACATTATTGAAAATTGTACAACTAAAAAGTTTTAGTAGTATATACAACTTTTCCTGAATGTAGAAACGTTTTTACAACTCCGTAAACGTTATTTATCTTGTAATATGTAATTCAAGTCGCTAATACGTTTTTAAAACTTCATATACATTTATTGCATTGTAATACACTATTAAAGTTGTATAATCGTTTACACGATTCCTCAAAGGTTGGTTGCAATATTACGAATATTTAAGTCGTTAAAACATTTATAAGACCATTGTACAACTTGATATATGTATGAGTTTGTATGCAATTCTATGAAGTTTCATACAACTGCCGCTAGGTGGCGAATATTCGATTCTAGTTTTTCGACCTTGCAAGAACTTTTTCGAAGCTCATATATATACATGCCATCGTGAGTTCATTTCGTTAGGTGCGTTTGCGAAGCGTTGTTAAATGTGCATGTGTTGATATATATGTAAATGCGAAATATATATATTGTATGTATGTATGTAGATGAATATGTCTGGTAAAAGATGGTGTGCATATATAAAATATTTCCAATAATAAACTTTACATTTGATACATTTTTGCAATATTTCACAGTTAGTCGTATAACGGTTGTATAATAGTTATAATAACGTCAATATATGTTACGTTTAGATGTATTTCATTTCTAAGTTTAATCTTTAAGGTCTTATAAAAGTCGTATAAACGTTACGATAACTCCTGTTTGTGACTATTAATTATTGGTTTCATAACAGTTGTATTAATAGATTTAATAACGTTTATACAACGTCGAAAAAAGGTTGCATATATTCCCCATTTGGTTGATATAATCGTTTCTACAACGTTAATACATAAACATTTTAGTTGTATAATAGTTATAAGAAAAGTTATAAAGTTTTAAGAAAAGTCATATAAACGTTGTTGTGCCCATAATACAACTAGATGTGCTGCTTGGGTTTTTAGCATACGGTGCACAAACATATATGTTTTGTACACGATGAACTGAATTATATTATGTCTGATATTTTATTGTACTTCATATGACATGCAAAATTATCACTTTATTGGAGGTATCAAAACATCAAATATTACTTCTTGTTGGGCTGTTAACATCAACAGATTCTATAGCTTTCTTATTCATAAAAATCTATTTATATCTGCGACGGTTTGAAAAAAATATCGACATGATAATTTACAGGATTAAAACTTATGTTACTATTTGAAATGAATGATATTTACTTTCTATAATCCGGTTTCACGTTTTAAACGTTTTTGTAACGATTTAAAAACAGTCCGAAACTACGAACTTACTACTGATAGAATAGTTTAAACGTAGAAAATCTAGTTTATATATTTACAGTTTATATATTTACAAATTTACGAGGAACTGAATTAACTATGGGAAAAGACAGTCAACTTCGCTTTAATTTTCATTTCGAGCATTAATAATGTTCATTACATATACTGTTAGAAATCTCATAAAATTTAATTTACTTTTCTTAAATTTATTTTATTTTATACTTAAAACATGATTTGGGGTATTTTTGCATTATGGTCGTCACTGTGGAAACCACGTTTTCTCTGTTGCTATTTGTCGCTTTAAAAATCACTTCTCATTAATTCCACTTTGTGTTTGAATCTCCAAATCGTTCAGACATTTATTTAAGGAATTTATGATATTATGAGCAAAAAGTGGTTTACGTTGAATAATTACAAATAATTACAATTTGATATTGAAAATGGTGATCCACTAAAAAACGTTTAAATGTCAACATTTTCTATTTATCTTTCGAATTTCCGTCGATCCTTTGTTTGCGTCTAATAATGTCCAAAATATACTTATATTTCGGTTTTGGTGTGTTTCCTCCTATTTGAACTTTGATTGCATTCGTAAGAAATGTTCATTTAACTGTCATGACGCGTTTAACAATGTATTTTCATTACAAATGAATACCTGCTCATCAATTCTGGACTGTTTCTGTGATGTCACATGTTTGTCCCTGTAAGCAACTTTCTCTTTCTCATGATAAAATTTTGACCTTTTTTTTCACTGTCTCCTTATAGAAGCAATTATTTGTCATGTCTCCTGTCGTTTTTGCTTTCATTTCTCCGTTGATTTCTTACATTCTGCATCTGAGTTTATTCTCTGGAGGATAATAATTCTTTTTTACCCCTGTGTAAAAATCGAGTTTTACTTTCGTGCCATTTTCTGACCAGTTAAAATATTCGCACATTCCAACGAAAACTAAATCTATTAACTTTCTACGGGGCGTTTTATATTCATCATCGGGTAATTATCGGGTAAAATCGAAGCGGCATAGTTATGTACGTGCGAGCACGAAAGTAATTAACGCTTCGTTAAATTCGACGCGTGAAAAAAAAATGAAATTCATGTTGGTATCTGACCGCGTTATATCCTTGGCATTGAACTTTCTCCGAACGATTTCTTCGGCATAATCTTTCCGTGGCCGATAGCCGACGGCGACTTGCCGAAACATTTCGATCTCCCAGTTGTGGGACGAAATGAGGCTACATGTGAGACACGGTCTTAAGTCTTAACATTAGGTGTACCTTTACTTAATAAGTCAAAGAATTTTAAATTAGAGTAACAATTGACCATAAAATGGTGTAATTTAGATAACCCTTATAACTATTTTAGTAATTTTATGTAGAGGACTAGTTCGTGTATTTTTTTAGTCACTATGTGGCGCGTAAATCCATAAGTGAATATGCGTACGTTGTTTAATAGAAGTGTCATCTGGAATCTACATATTTATTACGCAGAAAAAGGGGATCAGGTATCTACAAATCCTGACATTCGACTTCACTTTAGGATTTGGGTACCACTTAGTGTACCCCGACGAAACTCATATGTCAAAACATCGTCTCCCTTTTATTGTAAATTACACATGAAATTGAATAATTTTTAATGAAAAAATCTGATGTAATTTAATTCTGCAGTCTGTAGGTTAGGTTGGTGATTATTATTCAGCTCGTGACATCCGTTACTAGTAGGTACTGTTGAATATGTCGCGTTTTAAAAATTTCATAGATTTTTCATGATTTTTATGTTCCATTAGAGGCTTGATCTGCAGATCAAAAATATTTATAGAATAATCTCCCTGATGGTTTTTTTTGCAAATTAAATTACGAGTGACGTATTTTTGTATAACTTTTATACTCAATGAATTGTCATTTAAATGTTATGCGGAAACCTGCAGTTACTAAACCGCAAAAATTACATCAAACCTCTGAAAATGAAATGGCTCATGAATATTATATGACACTTAGTATAATATAGGATAAATTTGAGATGTTTTTTTTCGCAACTATTTTAGACTACATACATTTTTTATCGTTTCATAAGTATTTCAATTATTTTAAATCTTCGGGACAACTGATTTCAACACTAAAACCAGAAAATATTACAATTAATTAATTAAGATTTTAAGTAGCGCCTGTAAAGATTTTAAATAGTGATGGTTGCCTTACTTTTCGTACGAAATACTTAATTGAAATTTAAGTGCAAAACGTGTAGTTTCCGGAGTTAATGGGTCAATAATTCTAAGTATTATGTATTTATTCTGAATAAAAAAAATCGCAGTGCAAACATAATATGCAACAATGAATACATTAGCGCATTACAGAACTAATTAATTGAGAGAAAATAATGACATTCTTATGAAGTTTTTTGGTATTTATATTACTAAAAACGTACTACGACAAATATTTAGTAAATTTAACTTTACTAAACATCGCGTGCGTATCTAATTTGTTAGCCACAAGTATTCTATTAAGTTGTATTATCTAAAATATAGTCTAACTTACTGAAATTAAGTTTATAAAAAACTACTTAATATTCAATAAATATTTATTAGCTTATCAATTAGTGCACTTAGTAAAATGTCCTTATCTTTCTTTTGTATGATTATTCATAGATTCAAATAACATTAAAATTTAATTGGAATCAGTTATTGAACGATCATGTTATATGCAGTAGGACGTCATTTTTCTATATACGTCACTAATGTGTTTTATTATGATCTTCAGCATAAGAAATTGGTTGACTTCCTTTTCTTCTAATGTATTTTTCTCCTATTGCATTTATAAATGTGAATAATTACTTTATTTTTAGAATTATCCGGCCAATGCAAAAAAAAAACGATAATATTTTTCAACGAAAGTTTGTCACTTTTATTTCAGCATTTGGTACTACAGCCTCTAAATTATATATAAACAAATTAAGAATATATACTTAGTAGAACAAAATTTTGGATTTACAGTGGCTCAATTTAAATTTTTGCAATATTTGCATAGATTTAGTTATTGATTCTTAAATTACATAAGAAATGTATAATTAACCAGTAAAAATGAAAACGTATCGTAAGGTAGAAATTATCAAATCCGCGCTTAAATAATTCTTATGGTACACTTAAGTGACACATACAACTTAATTCAGCGCACCTTGTGGGGGTTCTAAAGTGGTCTGCCGGCCAGGTAGAAAATTTCACTAAAAAACGAAAATTCAAAATGGCAGCATAAACAGTTTCCTAGAAAATACCAAAGTTATTAATGGAGAAATGATCGAGAATTTTCGGAAATAAGTGATTGTTATTAGTTAGTTCTCAATTAATTTCCTTGGAATTTTCCAGGATACGGTCTATAGTAATTAAAATTGCCCTTATAGAGCCTGAATTTTGAAAAATCGATTCACTCCTTTTTTATTTACGGTTTTATCTTATTGGCCAAGCACTTTAGAATGCCCTTAAGAGTGAATTCGGTCAAATATTTTTGCAGGCTGAACATTTATGTGATTGTAGTCTTAATTGATTTGAAACATACTTAACGGTTTTCGAATTTAACGGAACATATTTTTTTCACGCCATTTCCTAAATTTTCCACACACTTTGTTTATTTTACGAAAGATTGAAATGAAGACAACTGAGAACTATAAGTACCTCAGCGATTACGAAATGTGCGGGTATGCTTGGAATGCTCCGGTGATATTCGTCAATGTGTCGAAAGACATTGCTTTCTTCACGTTTCGTCATTTGTTTATTTTGTCATTCGTTCGTTGGCTTTTACACCGATGCACTCTCTGCGTGCAATTTTTCGTGGTCTAATTTACGTAACTCCGTTACGTGCACTTTGGACATTCACGAAAAATTCGTTACGTGCTCTTACTTTTTTTCGGACAATACGATCATTATTCGCCGGTAAAAAAGGCATCGCTTTCTACTTCAATTTCTCGAAACGCAGCTGCAAACCATGAAATATGAAATTCACCGAATGAATGTTATGTTGCTACCAATAAAAGATTCATTTTTTGTACCATTTTTGCAATGGAAATAAAACGTTGCTTCAATTTATACAGATTTCATGTAAGGAAAGTTTCGGTGAGGAAAATGGAAAGTTGTAGTTAAAATTGAGAACTATTACCGAATTTTTATTATCTTCGCAGTAATGGAGGTTACGAAAGAGTGATTCGGCGGAAATTTTGAGTCTTGACGAAGGAAACGCTGGGTTTTTATTACCATTTTTAAATTTCCATTAACTCCTTATATCATGATGTTATCAAACTTTTTCCACTTCAGAAGGTGATTTTTTCTCTTGTTGACTTTTATCTATTTTATTATTACCAAAGAGCTTTTCACCCGGAAACTTGTCTTAAGATTTCATCTTTCGTCATTAAAATACATGACTTTTCCGTTTTCATGACTTGAAAAAAAATTAATTTGATGTAACATCGCTATGTTTTGCTTCTTTAAGAATGCTCAAAATTGCGATTGCCATTTGCATCATTTGTTTCACAATTATTTTTTCAATAAGGATCTGGAATATCTGCTTTAAAACGCTTTTTATTTATTTAAGTACTATTAAAGAAAATATTTCAGAAATATTTCTTTACAAGATCACTCAGTATAATTTTCTAGGAGTTTTTCATGATATTTTGTTTTGTCTCATTAAGTACTTCAGGGTAACGGTATTAGAATGATGGCTATCAGAATGTACTTTATTTATAATTTTAAGATTTTTTAAAAAACTCTGGATGTCGTTCGCAGTTTACATTTTATGTTTAGTATCAAGGAAGAATTTAAGCTGATATGAAACATTCAGATGTGATCATAGCGAGAAAAAAAACTCTATTTCAAATATAATTGAATCCTTTACAAAATAATAATATTTACTATATGACAAAAAATTTAACAAAGAAATTAATTAGTCTGATATTCTTTAAATTACTTCAGTAATTATGTTTGTATGTCTTAAAATGCACAAGCATCTTAAAGAGAATGATGTATCACTATCATTTCTGAACGTGTTTGCAAACATTTCTGAAATATATATTCAGTTTATCTTGAAATTGCAAGTAAACTTATTAACAGAGACCTGAAAATTGATTTAAAAAATATGAATAACGCTTTTACAAAAATATAAAAACGTCTTTAAGCTCACAATTTTGAAATGCTAGTATGGTTTTAAATTTTGAATTTTTGAAGACTTAGTTTATAATATGATGTATAACATGTTCAACATTTAGTAAACTTACAAATATTAAGCGAGCAAGTTAAATTATGGTTTTTGCACGCTTTCATACAAACAACACAAAGATTGAAATTTTGCTTTAAGAAAATCGTTAAAGAAAGGTTATTTTAAATAAAATAAATCAAAATTTTTGGATATATAAATAAAATCGAACTTTACAGAGAGTATAATGATAATCAATAATTAAATATTTTATAGGTATTTTATTCCGATGATGTTCATAAAGTATGTAAAATGAAAATCTGTAACTTCACTTATCAACGATAAAAAATATTATTTATGCGTAGTAATTTTAATATTTTTTGTACTCATACCGTGTAAGAATTTTATTTTACAAAAAGTTAGTTTACATTTCCAGTAACAATATTGGTAACTTTTTAGTATTACAGTTGAATTAATCACAATTTGGTAATAGAAATATTTTCACAATAATAGAAATTCTGACTGTAGAAATAAATTACAAAATTCCCTTAAATGAAGTTATAAATGATTATTTACAATATTAATAGTCATAAAAAATACATTTTGTGTCCTATGGATTTTTGTAAAATCTGCCATTTATGAACTAATAATATTTGGTATACATTTTCTACGACTTTATTGTATAGTAGGTATTAATGACATTTAACTGAAATTGATTTTTTAAGGAAAGTGTCGCCCGAATAGAGAGTTGCGCCTCTATATAAGTATTATAAGATTATCTTGCTTCTTAGTGATGATACAGAAGATTAATGACCTCATGGAGGTATTTAATAAACACTTTTTTATTTGAGCTACATAGCTTTTTAGTGAATAGTAATAAATTATTGAAATAAACATCTTATTCTGCCCCTGACAGTGATGACAAATGTATTTAACTACACTGAAAAAAAAAATCCTTAGTTGTTTTGACTACTTTTTAACTACTGAAAGTATTTCAATTTTCAACGGAATTTTATGTTATAGTTACAACTATAAAGGACTTAAATCAACGAAAATTATAGTTATGGAAACGACGTTTTGGCAGTTAATTCTACTACATTATAAACATTTTTTAGAATCTAACTACCTATTGTACTAAAAACCATTCAACAAGCTGGAGTGATATATTTTTAATTGAATTTAGCACAGCTACGTTTTTAATTGATTAAATTCTTTAAGGTAGTAACTGCAACTTAGAAAAATTTCTTGAAGCGTATCGAACTAATCTGCGTAGTTAAAAAGTGGTCAAATTAAGTAAGAATTTTTCTAGCATTTTTTTTAGTGGCATTATTTTTAGAGCATCTATTGGCGGTTGCTTTTTTATTATATTAGTGCATATCCTTTTTGAGTTTTATGCACAGTATGCATTTCTTGATCTCCAATTATTCGGAATACTTTTTCGTTTACTGTGTAAATAATATTAACTTAAGTAAAAATAGTAAAATTAACATCAACAAAGTTATACTAATAAAAAAAGTATTTCTTTTAACTACTTTCGACTCAACTTCTCAATATAGTTGAATTTGTCAAGTAATTTTTTTTTCAGTGTAGATACACATAGATTTTAATTACAGAATCTCACCTATATAAACAAATTTTGTTGAATTATTATCATTTCAATTTACAGTGTTTGAAACCGGTGAAATGAAATGTCTAATAACAATAAAAGTACTTTAAAGACGATAAGAAAATATTTGACCACACACATTAATGCATAGGAAGAAAGAGGATACAATATGAAAGTAACATCGCGCGGAGATTGTAATTTTCTAAATGCCTACGGTACTACTGTTTAAGAAAACAATTTAGAAAATGAAAAAGAAAGTGAATCCATTATGCGGTTAGCTAATTTTACAACTCGTAGAAAAATAAAAAAAGATCTCTTAAAACACGTTGCCCGTGAAAACATTGTTATCTTCATTACCTAATTTCACGAAAAGCATGTTTTTGAAGGAACATTTTTTACTAATAAAAAACTTCCATTATGTATCGTTGAAAAATCCGGAAAATTTGTTCTAAAAACCAATTCAAAAAGTCGTTAAAGAACCAAGTGTTCGAGTTTCACTTGAAATTTCATCGTTTCAATTCCTTTTTTGTTGTTTCGATGTTTCTAAACGGTTAAATGGTATTCGTAGATGGTACTACATAATTCATTAGAATAAGATCAAGGTTGAAAAATTTCGATTAAACAAATTTACAACAATAAATATACTTTTTATCACGAACGAATATCAGTCTATTAAATTGCGTATTAAAAAACATCATAAAATAACAGATTTGTTTGTCAAAATGTTTTGCGGTTGAAAATACTGCGCTATTATTGACATGACGTCAGTATTAATCAGATGTAGAGTCATTTTTTAGTATAATCAGATTAACTTTTAATTCAATAACATTGCTATTACATTTTTACGTTTATAACAATGATGTAAGTTCTACAATGATCGTTAAATATTCCGACAAAAAGGGATTTACGATATAACAAACAACAATGAAATTGATATCTATTGAATTATAAATGGTTGTTTTTCAGACTACATTTAAAAGAAAATATTAATATAATTAGGCTTTTGACTTTTCATCTGGAAGGTCAAAATTTATCCTGTGGAAGATCCATTATTTAATAATTGTTTTCTTATAGTAACCAATGTAGTGCGAGATAGATGACTTTAGAAATATTTAAACATAATATTATTTTATTTAATTATACATTTTTTGGAAGTTACATTTCAACATTGCCAATGTTGTTAATTAAATATTGGGAAGAGCTAGTTTCATGTAGATCGCTCTAAAAGATTTAAATGATAGAAATTTTATATGATACGACATTATTGACAATTTTATCATTAAGATTAATATAAACAATTAACAATATTGAAGAGAAATATATTAGCAATATCCCTATCAATAAATTACTTAGTAAATGCAGGAATGACAACCCTAAAAATAGGTGCACCTCAAAAACCAGACATTCAAAAACCAGAGACTAAAAAACCAGACATATAAAGAAACAAACGTTAAAAAACCATACATTTCAAAATGTACATATTCTGAAAATGTAATTAATGACAGACTTTCTGAATGTGTTTAATAAATAATGCGGGGAACATTTTTGACCTTCTACCTTTCAGTGAGATCTCAAGTGCGACGACCCGTTATAATTTTTTTATATATTGAAAGCACCAATCGAAAATGTCTGCATTTTGAAGTGTCTGTTTTGTTATTTGTCGGGTTTTTGAGATGCACCCTACAAATTTGTTCGATTTAAGAAAGAATAGAATAAAAAATGGTTGCAAAATTCCATCAATTCTACAAACATATTCGTATACACATAGTGTAAGAAATTTATTAAATGCCTGTAGACTGCTACGAACATTTTATAAATAATTATTGTAATTTTGAATGCATTAACAATTTCTTTCGACAAATACTCGGTTAGTCATCAAATTCGAAGTGGAGTTCGGGATGTTTCAGCAGCTTATATATTGAACTTGGATTTTAACAAAAATTATATCATATTTTAACTTTGATAACATTGTAAGTATCATCTGGAAGATATTTTGGTTCTCACTAAATTAAATAAAACCAATTAAAGTGGTATTATTTCAAGCCTTCCTGGATTTTTTCAATTCAATTTTGTATTGAATTAAGTAATTTAAGTTACATTTATTTTTATTTATCAACATATAGCTTACAATCGTTATTCATATATTGTTATATTTTCTATTAATCATCAACATCCTGAAGTACTATATTTTATAGTTTCATCACCGCGTATAAATAAATATCCCGTGCAAAAATTTTAAATCCGTATTGGGTACTTGATGAATCTTCAGTGGATCTATTCCGTTGAAAATCTGTTTTTTGAGACGATCCTGCACTATATGTATGTGGATTTATATCGGACCGAATTTCAGTATGCTTTTGTGTACCAAAAATCATTACGTATTTCTAAAAGTTCATTAAGAGCATCAGTAACATGAATTTTTGGTATACAAAAAATACGAAAATTATATCCACTATAAATCCACAGGTAGTGCGGGATCGTCTCAAAAACCAGATTTTCGACGTAGTATATCCACTGAAGATCCATCAAGGATCAGTCACGGATGTAAATATACGAACATAATTTTACAACTTGATTTTTGTTGCAAACTGTACTAAAATTTGGGTCTGTGTGTTTTTCGAATAACTCTCAACAGTTCTTCTACAGAAAGTATCTGCTCCGTATGTAAAAAAGGAAAAATTGTTTCGTCCATCGTTTACATTAGGAACTAGTGTTTTCACTGAAATAATACGCAGGAATGTCACACCGTAGTTTTATGGGCTTTCTGTCGATTACCTACAACTAAGCCAGAAGTTACGTCCGAGGAAAAACTGGATTCATTTCCAGCAGGACATTACCAATTAAGCATGCTCAATCCATTTACGTACCTTGCTCAATCCAGTCTTACAAATTTGTCGTATTTCCTCGAATATGTCAGGAATGTTTTGTCATGTTCATCAATAGCTGTCAATAAATGTATCATTATAGTCTAGAAATTCTCGTCTCGCCGTATTAGCAAAACACGTTTATTGACTACCAACCGAACTTTCGATTCGGTGCAATAACCCGACGGAAAACTCCACCGTTTCCGTAATAGCATACTAACGTCAACGGTATAATGGATGCAACTTTATGATAAAGAATGCCGTAAGATTGGTCTTTACTGGCTAAAAGTAGAAAAATGGCACCGAAACACGTAGTGAAAAGAAATAGAGCGAGATACCCGAACGGCAGGGGAGTACTAAAGTAACGGTGCCAAATAACGAAACATCACGTTTAGCGATGAAGAGATGAAAACTTACCGGAGCCGCGAGCAGTATATCCGGCGTCCTCTGGGAGTCCCTGACGATGGCGGTGATGGCCGTGATAGCCGCCATATTGGAAAGGGCCAGGGCGACGAGGCTGGAGGCCAGGTGAGCCGTGGAGAAACCGGAAGTCGTTTTACCGGCTGACGTTGCAAGGGTCGCAACTATCCCAAGGGCCCCGGCAACCAGGGCCCCTGCCCCGGCCCAGAGTCCCGCTCCGGATCCTCCCAGGGATGCTCCATGGACAAGCACCAACACTCCGAACACCACGAGTACTATGCCTGAAAATAGGCGAAGGCGATAATTAGAAAATTGCTCCTCATTTTCTCGAGTCCCCCGCGGGCCTTGAGAATTCTTGCGACAATTTGCTGCGCTTGAATCCCAGGAAGGCACGATCGTTTTCTTATACCTTGCGAAAACAACGTCTTTCGTGGTTTTGCGAAGCGTTCCGTAAAAAACGCGTAGGGGTGACAATTATTCTATTATACAATCCACCGTCTGAATTACAGTGTTTAATACTTGGAATACTAAGAAAGTAACTGTATGCAGGAAGATGGTTTATGGTTGGGTGAACTCATTATTTGGTGGGTGGATATGGATTTGTTGATACAGCTACTTCCATTGTCGCCAACGAGAATTCCACGAAAAGGAAATAATTAGTATTATATAAAAAATTGGCAATGATGGCATAATAATCAGTAGTTACCGCCAATATGTTTTCAGTTCTTTCAAAATAGTGATATCTTTGATTAGCTCGGGTCACAGAATTGCTCTATCACGTCAAGATTTGGAGATATCCTAACCTACAAGTGAAATAAACGAAAATAATAATTGTGCCTTAATAGAAACTTCAATAACACGATGAAAAGAAAAACGGAATGACTAAGAGAACATTTTTAAGCTGATGAATACCACATTAATCAGCATTTTGCCAACTTACGAATAAAAAAATTGTTTCACCAGAAAAACTTGGTGTTTTTTGTTCCCTTTTACTTTTAGGTTGTGATATCTCCATATCTTCTTGGTGCATAGAAAACATTTGAAAAAGTATAATCCTATTTCTAGGTATAGGGATCGATCTCATTTCATTGGCCCGTATTTTTTTTAATATGCATTTTATTCGAAACGATATTTAATGTGAACGCGACTGAAATTGTAATGTTATACAATGCCAACTCGATTGCAATACCATACAAGTTCAAATCTCTTTGCAATATCAGTTTAATCCAAATTTCAGTGCTACATAATTTAAATTCGGTATGACGGTAAGATTCCATGTTTTGCCGTTGCTAAATTAAAATTGTTACTAAAAACCATTGTACATTGTTATTAGAATTCATTGTATCAATAATAACGTAAATTTCCATCACATGACTATCATTGCGACTGAAATCCGACCGCTGATACGTCCCAATTTTAAATCAACTTAAGCAGTTGCATCCCTGTTATTCCAAAAGCTACTTTAAATGTTCAAAATCGGCTTCGTAGCTCAGGCGGTAGCTTCTGACTACAGAGTCGTAGATCGTGAGTTCGAGCCTAGAGAAAAATATTTTGAAAACAATTTTCATGCAGCATCTCGCAGTTCGCAAGACGAGCCAAATTGTTTGTCTACGTTTCGCAATGTTATGTATCCGGCGGAAATCGACTCATGACCATTACTGTACTTGGTGTAGGTTTCTGCAGCTTCTATATATTTTCAGTAAAGTATGGCGCCATCTCTGAAAGTCGATTTCCAGCTCTCGCAAATTTAAGGAATCGAAATTTAAGTATAAAGTTCTACAAAAAGGCCCGTTATTAAGATTTAAAAAAATATATATACATATATAATATTTAAAAAATAATATTACGGAGGGTAAAACTTGACATCATTCTGAGCAAAAAAGGTTAATACCAAAATAGGATCTGAAGCTCAGAATTTGAGTGGCGAGCCATTGAAGTTTAAAAAAAAATATAGTTTTTTTTGCAATAACTCGGCTGGTTTTAAAGTTACTTTTACAAATGAAAGCTGATTTTGAAGGTTTTTTTATAGAGCAACAACTTACCTGGGAGATCATATAACCTGCAATGAATATTTGGCCTGTTTTCTGATTTTTAACGTCTCCCCAAGGACTCGATTTTCATCAAAACGAAACGTATGATGGTGCAAATTCTTCACCTTTTCCAGCTCCACAACGTTGTTGTATATGATATTTCGCTAGTATTTTACGGAAATGAGTTAGACGCGAAAAATTGGAAAAAAAGGCATTTTTACCCTTATTAAATCGATAACTGGCGAAATATTCATTGCAGGTCATATGCTCTAGGAGGTAAGTTGTAGCTCTATAAAAAACCTTAAAAATCAGCCATCATTCATTAAAGTAACTTTAAAACGAGCCGTGTTATTGCAAAAAAAAACTATTTTTTTTAAACTTCAATGGCTCGCCATTTAAATTCTGAGCTTCAGATCCCAATTTGGTATTAAACTTTTTCGTTTAGAATGATGTCAAGATTCGCCTTCTGCAATATTATGCGGGAGTTCTGGGACACCCTATATATATATAAAATCAACTTTCTGAAATATCGGCTTACAGGTGCCCCTTACCCTAGGATTCAGTTATTGTTGTCAAAACTGTATTTTATTTTATGTTTATTTTTTTTTTCAATTGTTCATTATGGAATTTATTTAAATAATATATATTTTTTAAGTCTGATGGAATTTTTTAATACAAGCCGGTAACGACGAGAAATAACTAAAAACTTGGTGTCTGAACTTGTTAGGAACTAAGATTTTAAATACTATTATTAATTATGTATTGGGAAAGAGGAATAGAGGGCCCTATACCATTGTATGCAAATAAGTGAAACCCGTAACATTCGTTTAATTTATATTATATTAAGTAATTCCATTACTTTATACACTTGTCCACAATATATATGTATAATATATTTAAATTTTTAGCCTTAACGAAACGTTAATATTTAAAAGGATTGTATATACAATTTCGCTCAGAAACTTAAACTTCATGTGTATAGTTAATGCCTGCAATTTTCAAACAAATAATAAAATTCACAGGTATTAATGTCCAAAAGTAGATTAAAACGTAGGGGAAAATAGTCACTTCGTAAAAGAGAGAATTCTTATTCCTGACGAGCGGAAACTCACTTTTTATCATCTGAAGACTTACTCGGCATGGAGAGCAAATTCACTCTTGTCACAATAATTGACAATTTGCACTTTCACTAGAGTAACCCAGTTTTCATTCCTAGAAATGTAGGGAATTAAAATAAATCATTTTATTTCACAAACTGGTAAGTATCTCGATTTAATAACAGAAGTTATGTTTGATGATAGTTACTCTGTTTTGGATTTAATGATAAAAATAGTAACACCACCTCTCTTTATTTTGGTTTGTTACATAGTGTCAAATAAACACAGAAAATTTCTAGTCGTGATTCGAGAGCGGTATACAATCTTGTTAGAACGCACCTACTCAGAATGTTAGATATGTGCACAGACATTGAATAATGCAGGATATGATTGTGATTTTTCTGCTTCAATTATAATTAATTTAAATTTATTACAGCATAAAGAAGACATGTTACCCAACTCTACTTAAATCTACTAAAATATAATATGGAAAGTAGACGTTTAGACATTTCAGAGAACTATGATGCTAGTCAATCATATAGACATTGTTTTCTCATTTGCATGATCACATTGTTAATCCAATTATACTCTGTTATTACTGAATATATATCTTGTAAATCAAATTGTGTGAATATTATGCTTATTCGTATGTTCGGTATTTATTTAGTAAGATCTTGTTTCCTCTGTTTCGAAATACAAACTTAAAGGGTTCGTTTGTTAAGCTAAAGTTTAAATTATGTTCAGAAACATAAAAACGAGCCGAATAATGAAATATTGTTAATACACCATCATTGAACTCTAGATTTAAATCGTGATTTATTAAATATGTTTTCGTGATAGTTTTGTACGTAGTATTCATGTCAACTACTGTGAAATTATAAAAACTAGTCGTATTTAGCGTTACTAGTATTTACGTCTTTAAGAAAATGTTAATTGTACCCGAACAAATGATCTGTCAACATATCTGGAATTCCGTCTTTTGCAGCCAAAATTACTATATTTAACAGAGTATTCAGTCATGAAAGAGTTGGAATTTAGTCTTTGGATAGGGAAAGTGAAAAAATGGAAAGTAACCATTAAAACAGGAAACGATTACCGAACTTTTATTACTGGCAATCAAAACTAGCTAATATCTCGGTTACGGAGAAAGAGTGATTCCGCACAATTTTTAAACGTTTTAACTAACCTCGTAAATCATCTTATTTTATAATCTATAGCTTAATAGTACTGAATACTGCTATTTGGTAACTATTTCAGCAGAAAATAATGTTTATAATCACATTATTAAAAGTCTAATGAAATGGTAAATTTAATATATTCAGAAAATGAGGGTCGTAACTAAACATTAGTATATTTACTTTATGACAATTTTGAGCGTGTTATTTAGTTATGAGTATTTGACTCAAATTTTAGACTAAAAGAATGTTACGAATTATTATTAATGGAACAATGCTTTGTAAATGCTTAAACCATTTAGGCTCTGGTTTATGTTAATATATGCTAAGGTTTTTAAATTTTCATGTAACATATTGATATCTTCATTTTGAATTTTCAAAATATTATCAAAATTTGTTTCCTAATATGAAATTCATATTCAGAATTCCAAAAATCCTTCAGTGGATGTAGGGCACTTTTGTTACTCAATTTCGACCCAGAATAAATGCATTTATTTAAGATTGTTTTAATCGACTTTCCTTCTATGCGCTTTTTTTGGGGTAATTTTTTCTTGATTAATTTGAATCTATCTACCAATATTTTTAGATGCATTTCATCGAAAACAGCAGTCTGACTCCGAAATAAAATCGATGCAATCAAGGACCCTGAGAAATCGAAATAGTAATAAAATCAAATAAGCTAAATAATATATTCTGCACTTCATGATCATGTACAAAGTTATGTAAATGAAATTAACTATTAAGAAAATATATTATATACACCTGGAATAAGATACTTACGCCTACCACTATACCAAGAAATGTTTTGAAAACTACTCCTCAAGTGTCTTTCACGAAGACCCTCATCACGAAAAGTAATAATTTAAGTTACATTGCTCAATATTAATTAATTCTTTTACGACTTATTAAGATAACGTAAATCCATGGTATATTTTAGCTATACATACTTATTAAAAAAGTACATGTTTTTTATTCGACATAAGTTCTTCAGTAATGACAGACCTACATTCGCAACTTAAGATAATCATAACCGATAACAGAATAAAATTCTTAATTTTTCACTTATATTTGTGTCGTCCTATTTAAAATATTCGTAACGATTAAAAACTGGCTTATCCGCTTTTTTATCGAGATTTAGTAGTTAGAAAAATCAACCGTAAACTTCTAATTATTCCAGTACTGAAATTACTCGAGTGTGTGAATAGATCACACGTTAGATTGGAACTAATTCGCATTCTTAGTTTTTACTCGGTGCAACCTACAGGTTTGATATATAAAATGCTCCCCATTTTCAAGAAAAATAACATGCGATGTCTAACAAGGATTTAAATAGATTACAACCGGATTCTTAACAAAATCATATGTCTGGTTGGAAATATTGTTTAATGCACATAAGTTTGATGTAATAATATGTTTTCTTTAATTAGAAAAATGAGATTCGTTACTACGCTTCGTGGATACCCTTGTATCGCCTTTTCGCAGCGAGATCTTCATTTTTTGAAGTTGACGCAACTAATTGGAAGCGGTAGTAAATATCAAAGCTTACGCCCGATGAAAATGTCAAAATGTCTCGTTAATTTAAAAATCGTGCAATAAATAGCGAACGATTTTAGCGATAAATAAATAAAAAGCAATAAAATATGGCGATCTGATTTAATGAAAAGTCAGTCACACGTGCAGTCTCGACACTTGGCTACCGCGGTATATTACGAGATTAAATTCCGTTAGACCTTGAACCTCGCATTCTTGAAATACGGGAAAGCTGCACACTAGCGCGTGCCCGCTTTTAATCGCGGTTAAGATCTTCTCTTCAAAGCGTGCCGTTTACATCAAAAGTAAGTTTCAGCAAAGTTTAGACACCTTTAATGATTTTTTGCAAAACGGACGCGTGTGCGTTCTACAATCAGTCACGACTTTACCTAACGAGTGGAGAACAGGTAAAAACAGTCAAGGAACGACCAATTAAGGAGCTCCTGTGCGACAATTAGTGTTAAAATACAAGTTTATGTGAAGTATAAAAACTGCAAGATTAACGCTCGAGTGTTTCAGTAACTTGTAAAAAACATTGTACAAGTAGGAGGATTATACGGCTGCGCCATCCATCCCGCATGACAGAAAAAATGATACCCCGCGATGCCGGCAGAACATCTTAATTGTTTTCGTAATTAAAGTTCAGTACTTCCTTACTGTTTTATGTTTATTTTGCAAATTTTATTATATATTTAATCTGATTTTATCAGTTTATGAATTGCTACGTCAGTGGTTATTAATTGTTTTCTTTCATCTGGTGTGATGGCACGTATAGTTCATGAAGCATATAATTTTTTTAGCACGAATATATTGTATTTCCGAGTAGTATCCGGTTTAAGGTTCAAAAGTATATATTTAAGATTTTAGAGTTGTGGTTTAGTGATATTCGTATACTGAAAGATTCATTAGATTCAAATAATGCAAAAAATAATAACAGTTTAATAATCCTTAGATTACTATCATAATAAATCTTAATATATGAAATATGACATTTCTGTATAAAATCTCATAAATTATATAAAAATTATCAAATTTCCTATATGGGTGATTCTCTGGTAACTGTCCGTTTTGAGATGTAATTTTTATAACAATTAAATTTAACTATAAAAACAGTTTTCATACATTTCTGTATTTGTGTTGCAAAGTAGAATCACTGTTCAAAGGGAGACTGCGACGACATTTTGAGCTATATGAAGGACTTTATTTAAAAATTCAACAAAAATATTTTTGATGTAATTTTTCGCGAGGAATTAAAGAAAATGGCTCAAAACCATTTCCAGACTACTTTTAAAGTTTTTTTTTTCGAAAAAAATAAAAGATTTTAAAATCTATCCGTAATTTTTTAGATGTTTTTTTAATAATTTATTTTTATTAAATTTTACTATTTTTTAAGCATATTTTATGGTAAAAAAATGATTTTTTTTCATGAAAAGGGGTTTATTTGACATTCTTAATGAGAAATAATAACCTTAAAAAAAATTCAGAAATATTTCAAGATATTTTGGAAATTAAAAAACTCATTTCTGATGACAATGTAATATTGAAGTGAGAAAATTCCATTAATATAGAAAGATTGCAATTATTTTGATTATGACTTTATATATTTTACAGCTCCTGAATTGCAATACATAACCCCGTGATAATAGTTTATCAATGATGAATACTTTCAGGGTGCCACCATTCTAGACGAACAGTTACGCCCTTTACTTGTTCCTCTTCATTTTGAGAAGAGGCATTCATCATTTTGTTTCGAGTTACTTGGAAAATTTCCAACTTTTTCATTTGATAACTTGCTTATTGAATATATCTGTAGAATGTATTTTTCAAAAATAAATTCATGTAAACTCATGCGAAAATTGACATCAAATCCGCGAAATCATTTTTGTTTACAAATCCGTAATTGATCTGATTTACGTTTATCTTCAATTATTTGAGAAGCTGTTCTTACATACTAGACCTTCAAGAATGTTTTGTAAAGAAGGAATTTAGGAAAAAAACGATCCTCTTTTTTAGATGACGCTTCATTAGTCTGGGTTTTTTCTTCCAATTTATTACTTTGAAGTCTTACATACAAAGCACTTTAATAATCCAAAGTGATAAAGAGAAAACGAAGTAACAAAAAATATATTTCTATATTAATAACATTTTCTCACTTCAATATTGCATTGTCTTCATAAATGATTTTTTCATTCCCAAAATATCTTGAAATGTTTCTAAATTATTTTTAAGGTTATTATTTCTCATTAAGAATGCCAAAAAAACCCTATTCAGGAAAAAAAAATTATTTTACAAAAATATACTTAAAAAATAGTAAAATTTCGAATTTCGGGCTAGAAATTTTTGTTTGAATAGAAAAAATTATTTTTCCAAAAATTACGGATGGATTTTAAAATCTAGATTTTTTTTCGAAAAAAAAAAATTATCAAAAATTGTTTTGAGCTATTTTCTTATATGACCATTAAATTCCTTGTAAAAAATTACTTTAAACATATTTTTGTTCAATTTTTAAATAAATTCCTTTATATAGCTGAAAATGTCGTCGCAGTCTCCCATTAAAAGGAAACTGCTAGAGCTTTATATTATACAGAAATGACATGCACATTAAAAAATTTTAGTCTTAACATATGGGCATTTCCACAAAAACTGTCATTTTTCGTGACAAGAAAGATTGAAAAAAATGGTAGAGCACATTTTTGAAATTTTCAGGGAAGAATCTATGTAGAAAATGATGCATTATTTTCATACTGCATGTTTACTCGCGGCCTGCGTACACTTTTTGTAGGTAATGTTATTTACGCAAATATTGTTTTACTAATAACAAAATAGTTATTTTAACACTAATAACAAAATTAAATAAAAAGTTTTTTGAAATAAAAGTATACCATTAATTTCTTTTGCGTTTACTTATGTTTTTTTAGTCTCATTCAATTTAACATCATATGTTGACAGTTGTTATTCAAAATGCTTTCAAAATACTTTGGAGATTTCAAACATGGTGAACACGATAAATATCTTGTTCAAGATGTGGACGGTTCCATTTTGTGCCAAAATAGTTGTCATGTTTTCATTGTTTTTGCCACAGACTTTAAAGTGACACCAGCAGTAATTTTGTCAATCTTGGAAATATCTATTTCAGTAATTAGATGCACTATTTTTTTTAATATTTTGGGAACGAGCAACATTGACGAATTGCGCAGCGCTGATAATCTCATAATAAAAAAAAATCACTATTTTGATACGTGCATACTAAAAATGTTGCCACACAGAGAGTATTAAGTGTACATCAATGGTATTAAACACACCTTCTGAACACCAAAATATACTACAAAAAAATTATAACGTGTAAAAATCTTTATGCGCGCAATTTTTATAATTGTCTGTTATGATCGTAACATTTTCAATAAAATTACGGACGTGACATTTCAGCCTCAAAAGTGTAATAAATTTTTGCACGCATAGTAATATCGACATTTGAGGCGTCACACAACAGAAATGGCTAAGTCACAATAAATACGTTTTGAAAAAAAAACACAAAAACCTCTATGTCTTTAATGTATCTAAATTGCTTGTTAACCAATAAACTGTTCAATTCACTCATGAAAAATAAGATTTTTGAACGCATTCCCAAAAATAAAAATCGATTTTTTATAGAGAAAAGTCATTTTTTAATATGGACTTAGCCAATTTTGGTGTGACTTTTGGACTTGGCTATTTTTGAAACAAAAATTTAAGGACTCATTTTGATCTGAAATTATGACTTCGCTATTTTTGTTTCACAAATTTTAATGGACTTAGCGATTTTAGATTTGCAATTTATAAAGTTGTAAAATAATGTAATAACAATGCGTATTTTCATGATTACTATTAAGGGAAAAAAATTTAAAAGAAATATCTTTTAGTTTTTATCAAAAAATGGTTACCTTTTTTTTATCAACATAGTTTTTTAATAATTCATTAAATAAATTTTATTTTTAAGTGCCGTATATACACAAGAAAATTAATCAAATAATTGGTTAACATATAACAATATAACAATTTTATAAAATTTCAACAAAACAACCGTTTATTCACTTTCATCTTCATTTGTATCGTCTACTGTATAAATTTTATACGTACAATATATTATACGCGTTTATTGTATACACGTATATAGATAATAATATAGTATATTATTATGTATGTACGTGTATACATATTATTGCGTACGTACGAGTATGTATTTGTGTGGATGTGCATATAATTATGAAATGTGTTTTTTTTTCATAAATGTACATGTATATTTTATTCTTAAAAGTAACATTGGACTTAGCCATTTTTAATAAACACGTTCAATGGACTTAGCGGTTTTTTGATTTGCATCAGTTTTCTAACATGCGAGAAACAAACGAAAAAGCACATTTTTTGTCCATTTTATAATGAAGTATAACAAAAAATAGACTAAAAAATATGAATATCTGAATAACTCAATTTTCGAAAAAAATGGACTTAGCCATTTCTGTTGTGAGACGCCTCATTTATAGAATATAGAATTAAACAGTTCATCAATCTTGACAAGTCCTCAAAATTCCACAAGAGAGCTTCAAGAAATTGCTACTGACTCTTGTATTACGGACGTGATATTTTTTTTAATAAATAGGTGAAGTAGGGGCAAAGTGGGATTTTGGCGTTTCGCTGTATTAAAACATTTCCTATATGTTTGTTTGCATTGTTTATTTACAAAAGAGTTATCGTAATATAAATTTTGAAACATATTTCAGTTTCCATTCAGTATATTTACCAACCGTTCGAACATGACCTAGGAAGTCGAAGTCAATTTGTAAATTCAGACATATTTTCAATCGATTAGTAAGTATCAACAAATTAAGCGCAATTAAAATCTGTATTCGATGACTTAATAGTCTTCTCTTACACTCTTTTTTCGTTTTTTATTTGTTTCATTTGGAGTTGAGGATGTATTTTTACGACGTGTTTAAAAAATTTCTATTTTGGGGCAAAGTGGGATGTGTTCCGTTTTGCTTTAGGTTCACAGAGATAAGTAAGAACTCTCTCTCTCTCTCTCTCTCTCTCTCTCTCTCTCTCTCTCTCTCTCTCTCTCTCTCTCTTTCTCCCTCCCCCTCTCTCTCTTGAGTTGTGCCCCCGGCTCGTAATGGCCAGGACACTAATAAATAAATTTTCAATCTCTCTCTCTCTGTCTCTCTCTCCCTCTCTCTCCCTTCCCCCACCCTCTCTCTCTCTCTCTTTCTCTCTCTCTCTCTCTGTCAAACCTTTCCAGAAGTAATTTTAACACCCGTCCCACTTTGCCCCTGGATTTTCAGATATCTCAAAAAAAAGTTTGTTCGTAAAATTGAACTTTGGACTATTAAACAGATACTTTTTTTAAAATGCGTTTCATAATAAGTTAGTTGAGGACCTAAATAAGGGTTTCTAAACCACACCTAACCATTCTTAGGCCCCATATTTTTTGTATACAGGTTTTTCCAAAACCATCCCACTTTGCCCCTACTTCTCCTACACGATTTTCATGGAATACAGTAGTGTAACTGAAGTTGTTTGTCGAAGCACACCGTCCATCTTTTCAGGGTACATTACTGCGGTACACATATATATAGAAATATTTACAGATAATTTACTGAAAACGCGTGCGCGCACTTTTTAGAACTGTTGGTATCGGTCGAAAATTTAAAAGAAAAACCTGGATACGAGAGTTAGGAATTTTTTATTTGCAATTGGGGTAAATCACATAATGAAATTGATGAAATTATCATTATTTGAGGTTTTCTGATACAAAACAATTTTTATTGGTTCATTTAATAGCTCCGCCAACGTACAGTAACTGTAAGAACTGGAGTTTTACTTCAGAGGTTGTTCAAGAAGACATTTATGGATTCAATTGATAAAAAACACGAAGTTAAAAGGAAATGACAGTTTTTCTGAAAATGCCCATATATGTTGGTTGTTAACCTTACGTATATTGATTAAAAATGTTAATAGCGCCTGAAAGAGACCTGAACTAGAGCCTGATCAGTTCCTGATCCGATCAAACGTTAAATTCCTGATGTGGCCGTGAGGAATATTCACTAATTTGATCAGCGTCTGACCAACTTAAGTTGAACGTCGATTAGAATAGAATAAAAAAACCACGAATTCGATAAATTGCAAAGTAGATATAGATTTATGATGCAGAATTTCAGAATTTATATCCATAATTATAATTACAAAAGTCATTGATTCATTCTGAATTACCTAATCTTTTATACAAGTCCTTTTTTTTTAACAAGTGGATTTAACCGAAGAGTAATTTAATAATAAGAGTTTTGTGGTATAACCCCAGGAATGATTAAAATGGAATTCCTAGTCAATTATAAATCTGATAGTTGTGATAATTTATTAGTAATTTTAGTATTTAATTTTAAATTCTGTCTTGAGAAAAAGCAAAATTTTATTTATTGCAAAATAATTAAAATTTATTTTTTTTTAAATTGACGATTGTTATATTTGATGTCAGCTAAAGTAATACATAACATTTATTACACATACATGTTTATAAATAATAATGATAAATATTACGAAACATTGCGAGCAACTAATATTTAGAAAGCTAATTTTGTAGGATTTGGATTTGCCCTACTAACCAAATTTGTATTTATCAAAATCGCTTACCTAATTTAAATGCATGTATTACCGTACTAAGAAACCAGTTTTCTCTAACTGTATACGTAAGTCGTTGTACTACTTCTGTAGACACCGAAATAAAGTAAGAATTTAAATAACGTCAATGAATCGATTATATACGAGTATATAGAACCTGTTAGAACTTTTGTCTTTTTGTACATTGTTCGTTCAAACGAAAGATAATTTTCCAAGTTGTTTGTGTTTTTGCAATTCTTACGGCAATTCCATTGCGTTCCCTGACTTGTTCCTGTTCCTGTCTTTCAGCATTTCAATTGCATTAACGAATTGCAATATTTTTCGCACTTACAAGAATTGAATATATCTTATGCAATATTGCATTTTTTTGGAAGTAAGGTCTTAAAAAAAAAGAGAATTCCATATTCAGTTCGTAAATTACAAACATCATTGGTTTAATATCAAATTCAAAATGCAAATTTTGGACGCCATATTATTCAAAACGTTGATTTTTTTAAAAATAGGTAATAGTTATTGTAAATTTGCACAAAAAATAATAGATGAAAAAAGTAAATACTTCTATCGTTTTTTCATTTTTTTTTTTCAGAAACAGAAGAATATTACAATCTTGCTAACGTTTTAAATTTAATAAGTTAAGTTGTGCGATTAAAATAAAGTAAAAATTACAACTACATTATCCCCAAGGATCTAGAATTTTCAATTTGAGAACTGCAGACATATGATTTATCAGAGCAATAGTTTCTCCAGTATCTTCGATTTTGCGTTGAGTCATTTATAAAAGGGAAGTTCTAATTGATTAATATTTTAAAACCATATTTGCATGTTGAAAAATAGACATGATTACTTCAACCGTTGTTAATTGTCTTGAGATGTTGAAATTTTAATGTAAATTATAATAAAAAATACTTAATTTTTCGTAATTGATATTAATCAGAATCAAAACTATTTTATTTGACTAATCGCATATCAATTGAATGTATTTAACATTTTTTTTTAAATTGACCTATAGATCCTGTATCCCGCTATTGCATTGAATCCCTCGACTTCCGGGAAGAAAAAAATTTTATTTTTGAATTATCCACCATGTTCTTCTGCATTGATCTTTTTTTTTTTCTTTGATATTATTTTTGTTCTTCTTTTTTTGGTGGTTAGTTAAATTCCGAGTCTGTATTCAGAACTTTTTTCACTCGGGTACAAGAAAATATATATTGTTTGTTTTATTAATTATTGTTTCATTAAAAAATACATTTTATTGTTTTTGTTTATTATTTATTATTCTATATTAAACGAATTTACCTTCTTGTTCTTGTTAGTTTTCATTTATTTATACGATTAAAGTTTGTTATGTAAGGTATTAATAGCGTTCAGATAAAAAAACAATTTCGCACAATATTGACGTCATAACTTTTACCCTCCCGCGTTTAAACGACTAACGGATATTAAATAATGATATTGAATACTAACCAAAAGTGTCCACCAAAGCTTGTGAGCGTGCACTTTTTTTAAATTCTTTTTTTAATTTTTTTTTTCTCATTTTAAAAAGTTTTGTGGATTCACCCCATCTCCTTATATTAGTTGAGAGTTATTTAAAGATAATACGATGTCTGGAAATTTTATGGAGACCTAGCACAAGCTTTAGATCTAGGAAAATTATAAAAAAATGGCATGGTATAATTTTCCGATACACCCCCAAAAATTTCGTGTTAAAGCGTAAAAACCGTTTTTGTTAAAACTCCTCAAATTTTAATCCGTTTGCATTCAACACAAGCGAAGCACATTATGTGTAGTGTTGATTACTTGCAATGAAACGAAATTTACCATTCAAAAATGATTATTTCACGACTTCTTATATTGCAAAAATTAAGTCACTGATCATATGTAATTATTACATCAGTGGATATGAAAAGAGATAAAAATTCGAATTAGTCCAGAATTTACTCACTTGCAATATTATGTTACATAAAAATGATTTTCTGATGAGTAAATATATGAGGTTAAATTTCTAAAAACTTCTGAAGAACATATCGCTGAAATAGTTGAATGTCTATTTCAGTTTTTTTTTTATTATTATCTTATTAAAATTCAGTAAAAAAGCTGCCCCCACACAACTCAATTATAATAAGACCTTGCTAATTTGACACTTCGCATATTCGATAACCTCGCTATTTCGACAGTAGGCGGAGACTCCGCCACCGCCACCGCTGTATGCAATGCGCATACTCATACAAAGAAATGAGCCAATCAAATTTACTATTAATATTTTGCAATACTATAGATAAAATTTCACAATCTCTAATTTCAGGAAGAAACTACTCTCATAATTCTTTTATATTTACTACATTTTTAAAACAATATGCATCATTATTCAGGAGAATTGCTATATTGACAAGTAATATATTTCTAAAACAATGTTTTTACTTCATTAAATGTAAATATCTTTTTCAACTTCATAGTATATCCGCACACACCAAGCAGGAAGGAATTTAATTTTTTTCAAGAAGCATTTCCTCAGCGTAAATACTCTATACTCTCACTTATGAGCATTTCTCGTAACAATAAAATAAAATAAATGTAAGTTTTCACAACAATGAAAGTTTCCATGTAAAAAGCCATATCTTTGTCTGTTACTTACATTTTAGAATTTATATAACTTAAATTGCTGTAAGTAGATAGAAATTTGTTCAGATTCAAAAATCTGGTAAAATAGAAAATAAATCCAGATTATTTATAGTACGTACATACTTATATTTCAAAGACATATTCAGAAAGATAAAGAAGATTTAAGCCTCAAATAATAATTTTTTGCAGTCATATCGCGCATAGACTTTTTGTTCCAATGCATTAGAAATTTTCTCGCATATAACCTCATTTATGTTGCACCCAGTGAAAACATAATATGAAAATAGCTACCGATTTCTCGGTTTCTTTTTAGTTTGTAAAGAGACTGTGTATCTTATGCGTCACTACATGCAGATATTTATCTGTGCATTCATTTATTTGGAGTCTGTAAGCTATATATTAATTACGCCAAAAGAAACTGCATATTTATGTCCTGGTATATCGACCTGTATATAAATTGTGACACAAAACATTGTTGATTGTAATTAATATAACAGTAACATCCGTATTTCATGATAAGATTTAAGGATAAAACTTTAACCCGAGTGCTGCATGAACTAAATCTGCTAAGGGTTTAAATTGAAATAAATAAGAAAGAGAACCGTAAACCGAGTTTTTGCGTGATACTAAACAATTTTTCATCCGTTGAGTATTCCACTGTCATCGATAACCTCGTTTTAATTACAGTTCGTCTTATTTTGTCCATTAAAACATTATCGAAGTATCAGTCAAGTGCGAGGTAATTAAAACATTTAAGATCAAATCTATCTTAGTGGCACGTAGCGGCAACACAAAAGAAATAAAACTCGTTCTACATCGCATCTTTTTCCGTTTGAAATATTGCAGTTGATGGAGCTCGATTAACCAAACATTTAATACATCAGCCTACATTTCGCACTGTGAATATTATCCTTACCTAATAGAAGTTGGCCGCAAGATGTAAACATGAGAATCGCCGAGTCATCCTTAGGCTCGATCAAATTCTGTTGCTGTTGTTGCATGGAATTCGGCTGATGTCCGTTGTGATGTGACCTGTGATGTTTGTCACTGATGAGGACATCTTTGGAGTGTTTGGATTCTAAACAACTATCAGGTTTGGAGTCCTTCGAAGTGCCACTGGTGTTGGAGTCTTTTGATAATTTTGAGTCTTTTGATACTTTGGAATCTTTCGAATCATTACTGTTTGTCGAATCCTGACTCCTCACCGTAGAATCCAGCGCCATGTTTGACTGGTTCTCCATCTTTATCGAATAAAAATTGTGCTTATTCGCATCGCCGCACGTTCAGACTTTTGGGGACTAGTCACCTGGCGTTATTAGTCATCCGTAATGCTCCTTTCTTAGTTACTTCTATTTTCATTAAATGATATCTAGTCATTTAATTCACCAAGTTTATTTTAACTGGCGTTTTTTGATAGATAATTAACAATGTGGTAACTAATCGATTAGTCCGAATTGCGGATGTACCACGTGTACGTTCTAAGTGTTTTCGTCAGGGTCAATGAATTTCTATGTAATAGCGGATCATCTGATGGGCACAGTCCGCCGAGCTGCAGCGGTCTGGAAATAAAAGATATAAAATGTTCAGTGCACGAGATAGAATTGAGGAGGGTATTTATTTTATGTTCTAAAATGTGCGGTCATATAAGTGGCAATAACTATAAAATGCTCCACGTTGAATAGTTATGCGTTTATATATATGTCACAGTTTAAAAGGCGTCAAAACAAATTTATTATAAAATGTACATTACTTGCAACCGCGCAAAAGTATTTCATGATATTAAATATAAAAGTAGTAAAATTTATGATTATTTAGTGGTGTTAAAGTTTAGTAATATTCTGTTCATATTCATGTTTTATTTGAAAATGGTAACCGAATTACGTATTCCACGAATCTTATTTATATATTCGTACTAAAGTTAAAAGGAATTCTTAATTCCTAAATGAAAGTAGTTATCAGTACCTTATAAAACATGAAAATCGATAAAATAATGAAATAATTCAACATGGTCTTGAGACCAAAATGAATGCGAATATTTAGATTTCAGAAGAATATTACCAATTTAAGAAATGTGATAACCAGAAATACTTCTTCAGTTGCAGGTAATATCCATTTATTTAGTTAATTCTTGTATTTTACTATTAATTAACAATCAGTACTTTAATGGTACCATTGTCTTTAAATAATATTTAACTATCTACACCATTACCACTTTTGGGCAGTTACTATTCAACTGATGAAATACGGTTTAGGGCCTACTGTTCAGCTTTATGAACCTGCCATTCGTAATTAAAAATGTAAATTGTAGAAGAATATAATGAAATACATTTCGTTTGATTTCATTTGTTAAGTTACAAGGGGTCCGAAAAAACCCCATTTTGAAAAATTTCTTGATTATAGTGAAGGAATTTCCGTTGTAATATAGAAAGGACACCGTTTTTTAATTAAAACGGCTTATTTATTTTCAACGTTAAATTTTTTTTATATTTTTATAATTGTTGAATTTGTATGTAAATGTGTATTTATAGTCTGCATTGGCTAAAACACACTTCTCAAGGACAAAATTAATTCCAAATGTTCACTTCCCCCCTACGCACCAAACAACCAAAGATTAATAGTAACGAAAACAAATGTAAATATTTGTTATTATAATTTTGTGTTGACTTGCTTTCAAATCCAGTTTATTGCATATTAATTTATTTGAAAAAAATCTTAAGTAACTACAAAAACAGCTACAAACGTTCATCAAATGAAATTTCTTGCGCGTTGTTCTTTTCTGAAGTTTCTTTAGTATATAAGTACAAACGACAACAACCATTTATTTCGGATCTTATTTTGATAAAGAACAATATCCTCGTGTTTAAATCAACTGTAATATCAGTCAGGAACAATATTATAAAGTTTAATCGTTTATAGTTATTTCTGTAAGCAACTACAAAACTGCAGGAAATTGTTGATGAATTACATTACTGATGAAATTAACGTTTGACATTATTTGTAATTGATTTAAAAAATTATTACAAAACGAATAAACCGTATGTTCCTGATTAATGTTATAGATGAAATAAACTTTTATAGTTGCTTAAACATATTACTAGAAATGCTTAAAACAGAAGGAGTTAATTTTTAATTAATAATGCAGACGAAATTAACATTTGTACTTGTTTGTAGTTGCTCTAAAAATTACTGCAAACAACCTGACTTTGGTATTAATTTTGTTGATAAGAAGTGGTTTTTACTAAATATACATTTTCATAAAAATTCAACAATTAAAAAAATTGAAAAATTAAACAAAATGTATTTTTGATTAAAAAACGGTTTCCTCTCTACTGCAAATGAAAATTCATTCACTACAACCAACGACAAAGTAATGATGTTCTCTCGGAACAAAAATTCAAACAAAAAATTTTCAAAATGGGGTGCTGGGCTTTTTTGGACCCCCTGTAACTTGTTATTTCTGCAAATATCAACGAAATTCGTTTTACTGCATTCAACTACAATCAAAACTCTATAGAAATAGCGTTTTACATTTTGAATCACGAAAAATCTATAGCGAACATTTGAAAATTTGTCAAATTGAATAAGACACGAAATGTTAGATTGTACATCTCTTGTCTATTCGAAAAGATCAAAGAAATAATATCCACTCTTTGCAAATATCTTAAAAAGGGAAGGGCTGTTTTATTTCTGAATTATACAGCAACTGGTCTACTAAAAATAATTTCTATTATACCTCGACACATTTGATAAAACATCGATTATCTGCCGATAACGCGATTGTGCAGAAATTCAACTGTGATATTGAGCTTCTATAATATCGTTTTCTACTTATAATAGTACTCGTTACTTCCAGAAGAATCCATGTAACTATTTGCACTAAATGTAAGTAAGTTGCACTGTCATTGTGCAAATTTTTACACGGGTGCTTATGTAAAAACTGTACGTGTGCGAGTGTAACCAGAAAATGCTATAAATTTGAATCAGTTGAAAACTTTTAAATCTCAAAGGGAAATCACGATTACTCATTCGATTAATAATAAATTTTGCTAATAAAATGTGAAAACATATAATTTCATTATACAAATATTAGCTGTCATTATTGGATCAATAAAATTAATACTTCGACTAGTATAATCATAATAATAAATTAGTGGTATTCTACTATTTGTTAATAAAAAATTGATTAATTCATGCTAACACGTTTTTCAATATATATTATTATTATTTGACAAATTGAGATTTAGAGGGAATCCTAGTCAATACGTAGTCGTTACTGAAAATAGTTCGGATTTTCTCATAATCTGATTTGATGCAATTAAAGTTTTATTTTGTTATTCATATCTGTCCATCGATTTGAAGTAATCCTTGACATATTTGATGCCTGCACTTCTTTTGAACAATTATTTTGGACTATTAATTAACTTATTTTTGTCTAATATAGAAATATATACGTTCTTGATATCAAAAGACTCGTGGATGAAAAATAATTCTGTTTGAGTTTTTATTCATTTCATCAGGATCGTGAAAAGAAGGGAGAATGAAAAAATTAATTACCAATTTTACAGTGTCTTAGTACTATGATTAGTAAGAAATAATATGCTTCAGTTTAGTAGTGAACAATAGTTAATAGATTTTTTGAAAGCTCTTACAATTACTATAACGTTCCTCGGTTATGTGAGTCAAAATTAACAAGGAAATATTTTAACTGTATTATTGAAGAAGAATATCAATTGATTGACAAAACTTCAACTTTTCAAAATTATCTTTTTAACATTAATGTGTTTTTTTTTAAATTATAAAATTAATATCTCAATTCAGATATCTTCTTAACGCAGTTAGTTTATTGTAGTAATATTTGTAATTTAATTACGAAATTGAAATTTTCTTCCTTGGTATTGATTTTTCTGATTTTAAATATTTCGAATATTTGTTACAAATTTGAATAAATGAAAAACAAATGAAAAATATTTCATGTCACAAATTAAATGTCTATTTATTAATAAGCAGTAATATCACAAATTATTCAATATACTTGATTTAATACTAAATAGAAAAAAGTACTTTGGCCTCTTTTTAGTATTTAACATCAAGTAGAAACAGAATAATTAAAATTTAATAATGTTGTCAGATTTAATGAAAAAAAAGAACAAATTATAGTACATAGCTAGTCTAGTCTAGTAGAAGAGATACAAAAAACATATCAGACAAGTAATTATGTAAAAAAAAATTATCTAACCCGCATAAAAAGTTCACATATTTCTTTTCATGTTCAACAGAACTTGACGCTTTGAAATGTAATAAAATGATCGGTACGTTATGGCATAAATTATTAATCGCTCACTGAATGTAATTAAATTAGTAGTAATAAATGTATAATCATCAGCAATAACATTGAATAATTTGCAACATTAACATCATCGCGAAATTGTATTAAATTTTATGGAAACCATTTACTATTAATTTCATCTCCACTTTTTCTTATAACGCTCATCTATATTGCTTCACGGCACACTGCATCATATGAGATAATTAAATTAAAATATTACATATTTAACACCCCAAGTATTATTAGTAGTTAATGGACAAGAGATTTATAATAACTACATAATATTGTTGATAGGTATTGAAACGTTCTGTGATATACATATAACAAATTTGCACGAACTTGATTACTTCTTGTACAGTAAATTTTTATCACCTTTTTTAACAAAACCAAAAATGTTGAAAATAAATAATATCACCGTAATATGTCATTAAACCTAAACCTGCATAATTTGTTGAATACTAATCTCATATTCTGGATTGGAAAATATAAAATGCATAGAAGCTTATGGAAATGCTTAAATACATTGAAATGCTTAATTTAATTTGTCGATATTTTTGAAATACGTTTCATCTGCAGGAAAATTGTATATTTCTCAAATACCGGTATTGTAAACGACTACGATGATGCATCCACGAGTCAACGGCCTTAAATTGCGCAAAAAAATCCGTGGTCATCCGCAGTTGTGGTTACGCTATAAAATGTAACTTTCTGTCATCTTTTTGCTATATACTGGTAAGGAAAATTCTCCGGAAGATTCTACAAAAACCCACATTTCCTACAAAATTTGATATCCTTCAAATGAAAGTAAACTTCTAACCATGAATGGGGAAGTGAATAAAACATATTTCAATGTAAATAAAAGTCGAAAGTGCTGCAATTATAAAAAAAAAAATCTATAAATAAAATAAGTATCTAATATAAAATAGTACATATTGTTCAGCACTAAATTCTATTTCTGTAGACTGTCTATGAAAGAAAAAAGTAATCGAAATTGCATTTTCGTTGATATATAGAAACTGTGATTAAGTTTAAGAAAGGTCGTTTATTAAAAGTTAATAATATTGTGATAGAAATTCAGTCAAATTTAATGTTTATTTATTTATAGTCTAAGGTAGATAAAAGCTACGATAACAAATTTACGAAAAATTGTTGTTATAGAATTATCTAGTTTTTTGCTTGTATACGTTTAATTTTAATAAAAATTTGTTGAAGCTAAATCTGATCACTATTCTACAAAGCACCAAGTCGTAAGATTTCAAGTAAGTCTCGTACCGAATGCAAAATAAATCCTTCGAAATAATTATTGCATAAGTTTTTTAAAGTGATGTTAGACATTATTTTTTATATTGTGTTATTGTAATTGCAATTTAAAATTTTTGAATTTGTTATTTCATCATAAGTAAAGTGCACAGCACAAGTATTTGAAGTGCAATATTATTCGTAGGTCTAACATTTCTTCATTTATCCACTCGGTGAATTATATTTTTTATTTACAAATATGGAATGGCAAAGTTTATATAATTTTAATACATTGCTTAATATCAATATGTACACACAGAACGATTAACTTAGAAAAACATAAAATATACCATATGTAACGCGATGTTCGTAATAGATAGGGAGAGAAGGAATCAAGAAACTTTGAAAAACCGACGCAAGAAAAAACAAATATGCCCTACGTTGAGCGCCATTGTAACAATTTAATATGAAACAGATTAGATGTATTCAATAAATTTTAGTACATCTGTTCATTCATACAGAATAGAAAGAATAAAAATTTATTAATATTTTCAATTTTGTTTGATACTTTTGGACCAAAAATTCAACTGAATGAATTGAAATGTGATATTACTTGTAATATTTTTTCAATCAGGTATACACAGTTTTTGTTGTTTTCGTGTAAAATATGTTTTTTTTTAATTACAAATTTGAACTTCTGTACTTTATAAAAATGTTTAGTTTATATATTTTTAATGTACTATATTTGCTTACGTAGTCTCAAACCAAACATAATGATTCTGTAAATTTTATTAGAGAAATAACATTTACTGAAAAGTACAGATTGCAAATTCTCAACTTAGCGCAACTACGTATACTATCCTGAAAAGTACGTTAAGTTTGATTATAATGTTATACATTCGTAATTTACAATCCCGCGTTTTTAAATCAACCTCTTTCTACTTTTTGTTTTGATTGTCATTTTGATAACTAAAACGTAGGCTAGATTTTGACAGTTTGCTGTAAACCGAGGAACAATAAATTTGTTCATACAAATTTATGACTAATTTATTTAAAAATAGTACAATATAATAGTATTTACAATAAGTGGTAACATATGATCACAGATATTAATGATGACGCAGTATGATGAAATATAACGACGAACGATGGTGACTGATGTGATTATCTGTCATCAGGCTACATTATTCGCTGTCAAAATACATCATATTATGTCGCCATTTTACATCATTGTAGATCAGCATCCATCATGATAATTTGCTGCCATTTCTATATTTCTGAATGACAATGCAGAATGTAGTGTTGGGTATACACATAATTATGGTATATTTTTTGTTAACCAAGTTTATAAATTCCTTCGCGAAACAATTCTGTTCTTATACAATGAACATTCTGCCTTCCCATATTTTCATATTAGTAAAAATGCTGATGAATCTAAAAAACACTCTAGAAAGTTATGGAATTAACAAACAAAAAAAGCTAATAAGTCAGTAAATACAATATTCTGCCATTTTATTTGATTTTGACGTATTTTGTACGTAAAAAACTTATAAAAGTGTATATTTATATAAAACAATTTTTTGTCAACAAATACTTGAAACTTTGAAGACATTTCATCGCCTGGAAATTTCATCGTCCGGGACGATGATGGAATTTATCATATTTTATGTTTGTGACAATCACAGAAATTGATGTGTCATTATTTGTATGTAAACGTCATTATAGATACACATTCCTATATGAAGTGGCTATTTTGGGGACAGTAACATTTGGGGAATATAAACATTTATAACAGAAGATGAAATGTCCAGGCGATGAAGTGTCGTAGACTACAAGATTATGAAATGTCCATGAGCGCAAATTATATTATCTTTCAAGTGGTCTGGTAGAAATTTGTTTAGTTTTTTTGTTACACTAACCACTTTCCCTGTATCTTTAAAATAAGTAAAATGGCCAGAAGCTGGCCAGAAACCAGATTTATTTTCTACCAGGGTGTCACTGCTCTGAATTTTCTTAACTTATACATACAATAATATATATGTACATGTACGATTCATTTAGTAATGATGAATTCATCGGCAAATGCCGCTATCGTATCTAATTTGTATTCTTTTTTCACAAGATTCACAAAATGGATTTTTAAAACTTGACGATCTCACGTGTTGCAGAAAAACTTTTCAAAGTAAAAAAAAACACAGTAGAAATGAGTGTACATTTTTGTGTATCAGTTAATAACAGAATAAGATATGTTCCCAAATATCAACGGATCTTACGAATACAGGTTCGTCTTGTGTGCTATGCTAGAGGTCATTATATGATCAACGTAGATTTGATGTACATTATTCCATATTTTGTTCCATCAAACTTTAATCTCAAGTATATATTAATAAAAAGGTTAAATTTTCCCATACAAATTTTGTTATTTTCGAAATATTGTGATGCAGCAAAAAAAGCAAGGTATCGTAGCCTTCCATAAATGAATTGAAGGTAAAATTTATTCAGTTTGCAATTAACTTATTCATATTAATTTGTTATCTTGTTTCATTAAAATAATGAAGGATTAGACTAGCATAAATGTGGCATTTATATTATTCTTTAAGCAATAAGTAACAACGTAATAATCTTGTCTAGATTTTTGAATCAGGGCTAAAATTCTCATGAGTTACAAATTCGATGGTAATTTATTATTATTCTAAACTTTTATTATTCCTATATTTTGTTATATTTTATTATTTTCCCTATAAATATTCACAGACATTTTAAGCTAATATAAATCATATAGTAATGCAATTTAAATGTACATGGAATATAAAATGTAAAAAGTAAGTGAACATTCACTGTCCCAGATTTATACGGAAACATAAATAATAATTTTTATATCATAATTATCAAAACAACGTGGTCTAATTAACTGCAAAGATTATTATGGGAATATATCTTCAAGTTGATTTGTCTACAGAAACTTTAAGTTAAATATGTGCATCAGATAAAGTCTGAGATAAAGTGAAAAGGCATGCATTTTCTCAAGTAAACAGATTTCAGATTTTTGTGTTGCGCAAAGCAATATTTTATGAAGGTGAAACACAAATACCGACACGACATTAAGGTGGTCCAAAATACAATTTTCACTGTCAGAAGAATATTTATTACCATGAAAGCATCCCAAATCGGGGTTAATAGATTATTGCCTAGAGACATTTTTAAAGATATTTGAGAGTATTTTTACAAAAATTGTAAAGCTGTCGCATGTGGTTCAATTAACTGCAATAAACGGAGAAGTGTACCAACGTGTGTTGTTTATGTTACGGTACAGAAGCAAACGCAAATGTCGGCCTACAAGTGGAGCGTACGGAAATTAAGTTTTGTGCAGTAAAGTAATTGGCTGCTGTATTACATGCAATGTCGGACACCATGATATGTGCAACACGAATTGACAGACCTGTTTTTTTTTTCACCGCAAAAATTGCAGTGAATTTCGTCGAAGTACAGAATGCAATTTTTGGTGTGTTCGCTTCTAGAGAATTATTAATCGAGCATCCAACCGGTATGCACCGTTAAGTGAAACTTAATTGTAGCGCCTTGTTTAAATAATCGTGTTATTATGTCGTCGTTACACATTTGGGGCATAGTCGTTTGTTCCAAGCGTAAATTGTTACGCAACAAATACATTATCGTTATTCTTTTCTTCCCAGCATTTAAAAATCGAAACTTGCAACACTACCAAGAGAAGAACTTAAGACGAGACGTTAAAGTGATGGGGTTATAAAAATTATCTTTTTTACTTGAAGATGATAGGAGTTATGAAGCTATTGACCTATTCAGCGAGAAATATTGCAATGCTGAATACATAATTGGTATTTAAAACAATTATACATATGCAAATCGATAATCAACTCTAACTGTAAGAAAAATCTTTTACGATAATATTGGCATTGTTGGGTGCACCTCGAAAACCCACAAAACAGACATTTCAAAAACTCGAAATTCAAAAACCAGACATTTAAAAAAACAGACTTTCAAAATATGTGTGCATTTTGAAATGCTTGGTTTTTGAAGTGTTTGTTTTGTGGTTTGTCGGGGTTTTGAGGCGCACCCGCATTGTTGGCATGTGAGGTAAAATATCTATTAAGTTTCCAGATTTAATGATTACAATATTCTTAAAATATGAAGCTATACATCTAAAATTATAAACACTATTTTTATAACTTTTCATTTATACTCCTTTATTAACTACTAATTTTTAATATTAATAAAAGTCTTTGTAGTCAACGAACTGTTATTTAATATTAATTTAGGTCGTTCAAAAAATGGACAATACAGTTCAAACAGACAAACTTGTTTTGTATAAAATAGAATGTTGTTAAACTTTAAAGCCCCTGAAAAGCACCGCCAGGAAAGGTTGAAACGTTAGGCATAAAATAAAAGATCTGTTCAGATTTTTTATATACAAAACAATTTTTTTAATATCTCTTAAAGGCTACTTTTGAATAATTAGCCAAATGAGCTAATTGTCTCCAACTATTCAAATGTAATCATCAGTTGTAAATCCTAAATTGTGTGAAATAATAAACGGTACTCTTTTTTATTATCACTACCTTAAGAGCTTTCTGAGGTATCTTAAACACCGTTCAGAAAGGGCATCACAAGTTACCTTTCAGAAGCGTAAGAGACCGATTTTAAGAGTCATGTAAGACCTCAAATATGGGGGAAAGAGAAAGAGCGTTTATGCAAGAGCATTGATTCTTGCTTTAGAGAAACAAATAAATAACTGAATATCAAATTTCTTAGAATTGTTGATTCTACTTTTTTAAATTAATTGTTACGATTAAATAATATATTTTCCCTAATTTTTGCATTGTTGTTTATTTTCCTCATGGAGCGAAACCTAATATGTCTAGACGAACCTCAAATCTTAAAAACTGGTGGAAGCTTGTAAAATGTCCTGTGTAAGACTTCTATAAGAGCTCTTTTTTTAAACAGCAAGAAGAAAGGCCTCTTTAATATGACTTTTTGGATAAATGTTTAGAAAAAGCTCTGCAAGATTTCTTTAAAAGTCATGAGCAAGTTTGGAAATATATTAGTTCGTATTTCATATTTGGACTTCATTATCAAATCTGGATTTAATGTTTAGGAAGAAAATCAGATACTGATGCTGATTAGTGTTTGGCAATTAAAAAACAATATATACTTTTTCTGAGTCTCTTCGCTTAATCCTTTCTTTGAGAATGAACAGAAAATATAATTCAATTGACGTCGTTCATAAAAGCCAAAGAAATTGAAGCAAATACATAATCCGATTTCTGAAATAAAAATAGTGTATTCTGCTATATTTAAGAAAGTAAAAAAATTACCGATGGTAATGTGAAAAGTGGATGAAAAACTCAGTAATATAATACCTCAACTTTATCGACAAAGTATCTCTAAGATATTATACTACTTATTAAGACCGCATTAAAGACTATTTTAAAAAATTTTCATTTATTTTCGACAGGCAACAAAATCATTTTAAGTACTTATATTTCCTACAAAATAAACAAATTAAACGATTTTTACTATATTTTGAAGTATTTATTAGGTAAATGTTTACAGGTAATATGAGGTTAATAAATCCAGTTGCATGGCATTGATATGAAGCATAAATAAACGCTCTAAATTTTAAATCTCTCAAAAAGTGCGAACGAAAAAGTGAAAACTACTAATTTATTAGCCAGATATAACTAATTCACTTTAGTAACAAAGTATTAAAAAATATAACTAGTTTAAAATTAGTAGAAGTTGACTACAGATTTAGTCATTTTTTACTTTTTATTAGTAAAAATCATTGCCAATTCAACTGAAGTTACCGTCATTTCATCCCTTGATTGGTCGTTTTTTACTCATTCAGATTTTTAGAGTGCATAAATAATTACAAATCAAATTTTCATAGCAAATTTATATCCAAGAATTTTGAATTTATCTACAATGTTTGTGGCGTCTATTTATAAACACGACTAATTATTTCTGCAATTTTACAAATCTATCAGTTTGCTAATCGCTTCTACTAATTTTGAATTTTTCATCTATACTGTTAAAGATGAATAATTGTGCACAGTTCGAATTATGGAAAACAAAGTTTATAATTTGTTTAGATTGTAATGTGATTTAGACAAAAAATCTGAAGACAAATGCAAAATATTATACAATCAACTATACGTATAGTAACATTATTTATTTTTTCTTTGATAATTCTCCGGAAAAAGTTACAATTTTTAAGAAAATTAGAGAAACCTCAGAATTGTATTTCTAATTGTTTTTAATTCCGACGTTTTGTTGGAAGGATTTTTGTTTTTCAGCTTTACAATGTATAAATTTTTTTAAGTTATAATCTCCGTTGTATTAAATTACAATCTGTTTTTTTATATATTTATAAGCAAACGATTTTAATTTTTGTCAGCTTTTAATCAGGATTTTTTAATTTTTCATTTTTAATTTTTATTTTTCATTCGTTTCCTTAAAACGTTACAGTAAAATAAATGGCTAACAAGTATTTAATGCAATTGTATTCCAAACGTTAATTTTAAAGTTTAAGACAATTTATATTTAATAATGATTTTAATCGGAGGTTCATTTAAATGTACCGGATGCAATGTAATAACGTGTAATATAATAAACTATGGATATAATATACTAGATCCTATAAATTGATTTGTCACAGCCATACAAAAGATCGACTAATTCATTTAAACGCGTATTAAAATGGAAAATTAGGGTATAGAAAACAACAGATGAAATCTGAGACTTTATTATATAATGATGACAGTTCAATCCTCTAAAGTTGAGAGTCACCTTCTCGATTACTACTCGTGAATATATTTTAAAAGGTTCTAATATTCTGGGGTATAAGAATTTTTAATTATTTTTTTAAATCACTTTTTATGAAGTAACGTTCATTATACGAGTAAAAAATCCACTTTCGAGTACCTTTTTATATGCTGATACATATTTTTGGGCGGCTTTAGATGTCTAGAAAATTTCTCTTTGTAAAACTCAGTATCAAACTATGAAGAATTTTACCAAATAGATTTGTTTTGTATATTTTGTTGCTAATTCTGAAAAAATGATAATTATATACAAAGAGTCCGTTTTATTTTTGTAATCGTTATACAGGTCCATGTGGGTTTACTATTTTTCACATTCGTTGCTATAGGTACGTCTAGTAATGTATATTTTGTATATAATGTCATAGTTGCGATATTATAGTATTGTTATATTAATTCGGAGAGAATAGGTTAAGTTCGGTTTAATGTTAAATTGTTAGTTTGTAAGTTTGTTTATTTTCTCAAAATTTGTTTGCTGTTTACACACGGTCTGATGGACCAGTGCATAAACAAAGATATGAGATATACCAATGAGATTCATTTTGTTTAATCGCTATTCTATTACTTACATGTTCAAAATATTTCAATTATCATTTCACCGAATTGAATTTAGTTAATGAATTGAAGAAGTCATCTTTCATTTGTTTAAATTTACAGAACGGTTTTTGCAAATTACAATAAATGGCATATATTTTACTGATATTAATTAACTAATAAACTGGAGTAGTTTTGTTTTCATAAAACTCGTAATCAAAATTAAAATGAATTTAGTATACTGGTATGAGCGAGTTTATATTAGTTCAGATTAGAAAAGAATTGTAATTCACTGGAGTATCTTTAATAATTCTACAAATTAGAATTCATAATTTCTTCATTTAATGAATTATAACATTATGTTCCCATTATTTTTTTAGTAAATTTTTATAGATCTGAATTAGTCATGCAGTTTGTTAGTTATGATTTATTTTAGAGAGAAAAAACTACTGATTTACTAATTACATTTTACTTCTGGGGACAAATGGCAATTTATAATATTATATTAATATTAAATTTTTGTTAGACGCGAGAGTTGTAACTTGCTATTTTCATTTTATTTCTAAAAATTGTTATTAATTATAATGGTGAATGTAAAATGCAAAATGCAATATGTGACTTACTCGTAACTACTTCACAGTAGTTTTCGACTAATTCACACTGAAAAGTCCCTCTCTGAATTTGAATTGGTATAAAAAATAAGTTTCTAATGTCATTATTAATTAGTATTTTATTCATTACATTATTTTTATTTTTATATTTATTTATTTATATACGGGCATTGTTGCCCTTTAAAAGTAATTATTCAAACATTTGACAGAAATATAAAATGACATAGAACTTCCTCTTTCAAATGACAACACATATTTTTTATTCGAATCTATAATAATGAAACCATATAGTGAAAATTTACAAACAAGTCTCAAAAATGTTTTATCTGATTGTATAATAAATACTATCAATTAAAATTGTCCTCAGAGTCTTGACTAATTAATTAATTACAAAGGTAATTAATTTTTTAATATTTAAACATTAGGAAAGTAAAATTGGCGGTTATAAAGGATGCTAATTTAAACGCGATGAATATTGGATATGGGCGAGGCGTATCTAATTGTATGGAATGATCCTTTTTCCCACCTTGAACATGACTATTAAATTGGAAGACATCAATTTTAAGTAAAAAAAAATTTTAAACAAATATCAAACGTTAATGAAACACTTTCTTAAAATATTGAAAATTCCTATAATAGTATGCTGAAAACTAACAAATATAAAAAAAACGTTTTATGAAGTTCAATATAAAAAAATTCGTATATTATTCCGGTAACATTTCTTTTACTTTATTTTGATGGTTTTAATTTATTGTGTTTGAATGTAGGGCAATTGTTTATTTTTAATTTTGATGAACAGCATGGAGAAAAATTTTCTTGGACATTTTGTTATTCCAGGTGGTAGTTTTAGGACAGACGTGTAAAATGGAGAAAAATTGTCATTATTTCTAGTAAAAATGACCATTATGAATAGTACAAAATTCCAATTATTCTGCAAATATGTTCAAAATTACCATCTGCACGGGTAACATTTCCAATAAATTTTTTCACCATGAGTCAAAATTGAAAATTGATAAATTAATCTAGGGCGGTACGAAGTAAACAATACGTACGCGCGGGTTTAATAACTTAAAAAAGGCCTATCCAACGTACTCAAGTATAAAAAACATATAACTTTCAAAATTGTACAAAATTGTCCTACCTTTTTTTCGAAAGTGCGAAAAAGACGACTTTTAGAAGATCCTGGTTGTATAAATTCCACTTTGGTATCTGTTACACGATTCTTATTTCAAAACCATTGCACTTCACTGCATCGATCATTGTTTACACATTGGTAACAAAGGTTCACACGTGAGGAATGAAAAAATCACTTGTATCAAACCGCGGGAAAATATAAACGTATGATCTAGGGACTGCACAGCGGGTCAAGTGGATTGCCGTGTGTCTGGTCTGTGACTGGCACGTTGAGAGCACAGGTAGCAATTCTCTCCCTTTCTCCCGCCTCTCTCCCGCAAGCGCATTCTTCCTCTCTCTTTTTGCTTTCCTACCATCTCTCTCGTCGAATTTCACGCCGATAGAATGTTACATACTTGCAATTCCTTTGGATTGAACAATAATAATAATTCATCATCATAAATCACATGGAAATCATGAGAAGTACATACGAATCGCCGGAGACTCTTATACCTCAGCAAATCCAAAACGATTGAAAAGGATAGATACTAATTGAGTGATTATAGTCTCGATTCCATTTCTAGATCTTCTCCAACTTTTCGATACTCCCAATCATTTTTATCCATACAAATCAATAAAATTGCAAAAATTCTGTAAAAATATAATAAAATATTATGATATTATGAAAGTTATTAGAAATTTTAGTATTTTTATCATTTTATATAAGTCCAGTACTCCTATCCTGTAAAGACCAAATCTTCAAAAATTTAACATGCTTAATTCGCAAAACAATACTTCGAAAACTCATATCAAAACTATTTAATACTAAGATTTTTCAAAAATAAAATCGTAACAAACGAGAAGAGAGTCGAGAACAGTTATTAATATTTCAATTATTTTTATAGCTAAAACGTAAAGTAGACTCTCGGTATATTTGCGCGCTCGGTTCATCGCCTTCTCCTCCCGTCTCCTTATGTTTGTCAAAAGAAGGGGAGCGCCGCACGGTGGCAGATTTTTCAAAATCCGGAAAAAATCAAACATCTCGAGAATGCAATCACCAAATTGAATGAAACAAAATTATATTTGAAGATAATTGATAGGAGAATATGTACTAAATTCGAAAAATGTTGTTTTTTACATGTTCACTTTGAAAAATCGTGAAAGTCGCGACTAATGCTATTTGTATCGTTTTTCCGTTATTTTTAAAACTAGTAAAACTTATGAATGTGCACGAAATTCAGTATGTGGTGGTTTATCGGGTTGCTGATTATCAATTTGAAGTCAAATTTTCCAAATACAAAATGGCGGCTTCAAAATTGTGGACATAAATGGCAAATGTAGTCGGATTTGGACGAAACTCAGTATCTGGGGGTTTATTGGGTCGCGGATTACAAATATAATGTGAGATAGTCCAAGTATAAAACTGCGGACAGAAATGACAAATTTTGTCCGGTTTGGTCGAAACTCGGTGTCTGGGGGTTCATAGGATGGCTGATTTCGAATATCATGTGAGATTTGAAGCAGCTTGGTATGTGGAGGTTTATCGGGTCGCTGATTTCAAATATGATGTGAGATTTTCCAAAGTCGCGACTTTCATGATATTTCAAAGTCAACATATAAAAAACAACATTTTCCGAATTTAGTACTTATTCTCCTATCAATTATCTTCAAATATCATTTTGTTTCATTCAATTTGGTGATTGCGTTCTCGAGATGTTTGATTTTTTCCGGATTTTGAAAAATCTGCCACCGGCGTCGCTTCTCCCACTCTCCTCAGTGGCGTTACGTACATGACGTCACAGCAGGCCCTTCCTGAGGCCCCAGTGTTCATGGTTGGGGGAAAAGAGAGCGACGACAGACAAATATAACGAGATGGAACTGGGCAAATCTGCTGGGACGTAAATATAGTGAGACGCAACTGTCCAGGGACTCTACTGCATACTGTTTAGAAAAACAATGTTCTCGAGAAACTGAAATGACGACTTTATATTATACAAATCAAACAACGAGAAATTTATAATCAACAAACCCAAGAAAACTAAGCATTAAGTATAAAAGATGTCCATATTGGATCCGTTATTTTGAATTTTTTAAACCTGACTTAAAATTGGGAAATAGCAACTCTTAAACCCCGCCGAGTACCATGCCTGAAGTATTTTCAATAGGAATTTTACATATTCCTCCGCCATAATGTATCCAACATGTTGAATTTTCAAAAACTGCATTTAAACTCATGCTCAATGACACTAAACACTATAAATGTTGTAATTTACGAAGTTTCATGTCACTTTATTGAGCCCATTTCATCCCGAAATGTTCATTTTGGTCATAAATGTATTATTTTCATATATTTCCCGAAAATAGAGGAGAAACATAGTCTGCTATTTTCGAGATCGCTCTATCGACTTATGCTATTTAAATAGTGAAATAAATATGTCCAACGCCTGAGTTTTTTCGATTAAAGAAAAAAGGGTACTTTTTACATGTATTTTTTAAAAGTATAAACTCCATTGCGAAATAAATCCAACATAAAAACTTCTACAATGTGGTAATTTTATTTATTTCATCTAAGGGCTGTTAAACCACTCCTGAAGAAACTACTTTAAAAAAAACTAGGACTAAATGGATAGTTATTTTGCATTGGAGGAAATGCATATGTGTATCAATGTTTTCGTGGGCGCCAATTATGATTTTTATGTCAAATATAGAAAATTCAAGACTGCGATCTAATAATGGCGAGTGTCTAATTATGATTTCGCGGTTTGTTTTCAAATAACATGACATCTAATCCCCGGTGCTCTTTCGGATTGATCAGGAAAGATCGGGTGATGAATCTAACATCAAAACTATAAAATTAAAACGTTTAAAATGACGGATTCACTGCAGCAATTTGTCGTTTATTTTCATTTTTCGAGTTTCTTTTTTGGCAATTCTCTTCACACGATGTCGATTTAGCCCTAGTTTTTTTCAAAATCGCATATACCGGTCCTTTAGACAAAATAAAGTAAACACATGGCATTAGTTACTACGTTGGACATGACCACTCTGTTTTCATTCATTTTCGTTTTATAATTTAATTTCGGGAATTCTAATACCAGAAATGATAAGTTTGTTTTAAAAAAATCTTTAAAAATAGCCACATTTTGTCAAATAACTATCTGTAATTTGTGTATCCCCTATTGTGTTGCAATTTTTTGTTGTTGCGTTTTAATACCAAGAATCTTTCGTACATTTAGTCGTTTATGTACTAGCTCATTTAAAATCGTGAAAGTACTACGCAGAGAAAATTTTTCTTATAAATTGTACCATTGCAGGTGATGATTTTTAGACAAACTTGTAGAATGAAGTAAATTGCCATTATTTCTGTTAAGAATGACTAGTTTTATTTAAGTTTTTCAGAAAAAATGGTAATTTTTCATATTCTACCAGTCTATCACAAAATTACTATCTGAAATGGCAAAATTCCCAAGAAAGAATATTTAATAATTCTTACTAAATGATGAGTTATCTAGTGATAGTGAGATATATTTCGTTAATATAAATAAGTTAAACTTTAATTAATTAAGTTTTAGTCAATTTAATTAAAAATAGCTGTAGAAAATACTAGATTAGTTCTCACTGCATAATTTACTATTTACTTTTAAAATATAATATTAAATATGCTTCTGAGAGAATAAATCGGAAATATAAATGTCTAATATTCCCACATAAGCAAATGCACTTAAAAAAATTGAGTCCTATTGATTAAAATATAAAACCGGATTGCACAATAATACTAGTTCCTCGTCGGTATGAGTATAATTCATATATGGAAATCATAGCATGAAAAGTATGTACAAGTTCAATTCCACTCTTATGTATACCAGAAAACGCAAAATGAGATAAAAGTATTCGTAACTCAGTGATTGATGTTTGAACTCCATTTATGAGTCGTTTCCAATATTTCAGTATTCTGAATCATTTTGATACTACGTAGATGTATTAAAAAGTTCTGAAATTCCAGCACTTAACGTGTTTACAATCATGTGAATACTGATAAAAATATTTGGTACTCTCTAAATTCCTTGAAGTGAAAACTGAGCCACTCTTCTATTAAGAGTGAAAATTTCACTATATTATGAAGAGTGAAAACAAACTTGGTCCTAGAAGAGTGAAATGTCAATCTCGACAGAATGAAAATTTCACTCTTCGTGAAAGACTGTCTCAATTTTCGCTACAAGGAATTTACAGAGTAAATTTTAATAAATGCTCAGTAATGAAGTAGAAATGGACACCAATGATTAAAGAATAAAACTAAATTTTTGTCAGTTAATGACTTTTTTAATATTCTTCAGTCTTTCTGTTGTGAATTATTTTCAATCTAATTATACTGCTGACTTTTCCAGTGATACTTTGAAGTACAAGCAATATATTTTTATTTTGAAACCACACTGATCATCGTATAAAAAAGGCAGATAAAACCCGTCAAACAATATTTACTTAACTTAGTTAACTCAGTATTAACTATAGAACTGTTACTAAATATTGTTACTGAAACTAAATATTTAAAAGTTTTAATGCTTCATATATCTGAGATGTCCTAATTATATTGCGATTTCATTTTGGTTGCAGATCGAAAAACCAATAAATTAAAAAGCCGATACATAAAAAAATAGCAATATCGATAAATGGACAGTCATTTTTGGAAGTTTTTTTTTTATTGTCGGCTTTTCAATTCTTCCCGAGCTGCACCCAAATATCTTTGACAATGAATAAAATATAGAAGCGTATGTTTTTATGTTTTTAATACAAATATAATTTATGAATGTCTTAACATATTTACTAAGAATTGTCAAAATAATAAATGTTATGTAGACGAAAATTTACGAAAAGGAAGCCTAGATTAAAAATTGTTAAATATTATTTTTGAAATTTATGTTCCTGTCATTTACACCCTTTGATAATAAGTAAATTGTGGCATTATTTATTATTCGACTGCAGATGGAATTCACAACATTTGTGAGGATATGTTCATGCATTGGGAACTGAACACTTTATTATAAATTTCTTAAACAAAAACTAAAATAATAACTGACTTCATAAAAAATAACAACAAATAAAAATGCAACAGGAAGAGACTTTGAACGTGACATGTAAATTAAAGAGTCAATATTCGTTTCATTATGAACATGAATTTCCCAACGTTACATAAAACTAAAAATAATAATACATAGACCAAGAAGTTTATCAACAGAGTCCAAAAGTTTGGTTTTATCTTCAAGCTATTGATAGTAATATTAAAGAATGTTATTATATACAAAGTATAATTTAAAGGTTAAAAACTAATTTAAAAAATTTAACTGGATAGAAATTTATTCCTTAAATAATAAAAACCCGAGTAATGACCTGACAAAAACAACGCAGTGTAAGGAATTTAATAACAAGATTCCTAGAGAAATTTAGTTTAATTTTATGCACTTCAAATACAATATCCGGGCTTTCATGCATACCTGTTCGTAAAGATTCTGCTGTTTTTTGTTGAAATATTCTGTTAATATTTTTTTAGCGGTACGTACTTTACGCAAAAAAGGATAAAATATCTCTAAAAAATGACAGAATCATTGCACATTGATGTATAATATAAGTATGCAATAACTGGGACTTCCACCAAAAAATAGTCTGTAATAAGAAATTTTAAAAATAGAAATATATCATCAATTTCAGATATGTTTAAACTATTGCTGTCAAATAAATTCATGCAAGATTCACAAATGCATAGATAACATGAAGTTGTTAAAGAATAAAATACACGTAGATTCTAGATAAAAAATATATGTAATATAGTAATCATATCTTAGAGTTCATATTAATGTTGATGTTAATAATAGGAAGCCACAAAGGAAATAAAACCAAGTCATCGTAATTAAGGTCGTAATAAATAATATGCGTATCTTCAACCCATAGCTAATTCAGAGGTGCATAATAATATATTTTTTGTAAATATTTATTACTAGCTCAATCCTATTTTTAACTTTGTTATTAATCTGCCTCCTTTAATATATTTAATTTATTTAAATAATTGAGCATCAAACTACCGTTTAACAACTTAATATTTTAAATTTATACAAAACATTTAGTTGAATATAGGAATTGCAAATAATGTTTGTAACAACAATTGGAAAAAACTATTACATTCTATTTTTTTGTATTTATTTAAATTTAATAGTCATTAAACATTTGTCCTGTTTAATATTGGATAGCTCGAAGTAGGATATGATCAACTTGCCGCTACAAATTTCGGAATAAAACAGATGAAATTGAAACTATAAATTATGAAATAATGTATTGTTAAATCGTAACTCAAGAGTGTGCAATTCTACGTCTTAGACCGGAGACTTGACACTTGATATACGAAATATCGAATGATACTTCATGAAATCACACCTTTCACTACAGTTCAGTTTAATAGACTATAAGATATTATTTGTTCGTTCAGGCTATAGATCTTGATTACCGTAGAAAAAGTCGACGTGAGAAGGATCTTTAACATATAACACACACTAATTTTTTAATTTAATTACAATTAATAAACCAACTACAAGTCTTGTGTGCAAAGTAGTGAATACTCCGTATAAATTTGAAATGATTTGTCATTCACATCAAGTAGCATAAAATACAAATATTAAAAATAATTTAGAAAACAATTACATTGACTATACTTAGTATGTTTATAAATTTACTTAAAATAAGGAAATATTTTCTTAATTTAAATAAATATTTACTTTCTGGATAGAACCAAATTATTATTTAGTTGAATTAACAAAATGTTTTTCTATTTATTATACGCGAATATTGTGTTGCGACTAACAATAAGTAAATATTTACTAGCAATTAGGAATTTTTTTTTGTCAGCGTAAGAAATGTTGCAAAATCTTTTTTTGTTTATTAATTTTGACTTTGTTTTATTTTGTAACAAATTAGTTATGTTATTGTATATAACTCAGATCAATTTTTTCTAAATGTTAAATAAAATTCATATTTTTTTTATCTTGCATCGTATATACGGATGTCTTTAAATAAAGGTCGAAATATATCGTTTGTTAATAATAAACTAGTTTTGTTAAAGGTTGAAATACTGTTTTAAATCTTATCAAATGTTTCTTATAAAACATACTTTTTCGTATAGAAATGATTTAGTTCCAGTTAATCCACCACATCATTAATTTCATGTACTTTTATATATATCTTTCTACGAATACATTTTCAAATTTATTAATCGTTCTATAAAAAATTGAATTTTAAACAGTTTTATGAAAACGAGTAAACTATATTTTAAACCGTAACGAAAATATTTAATCGAAAAGTCTTTCATGACGAAATATATTTTCCTTTTGGAAGATATGATATTGTGTAGTGAACTTGTGAAAACGATCATTAACTAAACCAAGATGCTAAATGGCACATATAATACGATAGACATATGTAGTCGTATTAATAGTCTGTGAATTATGACAGGCATCGATCAAATTCATTTTTTGGGGTTCCTTGGAGCTAACAAATATATTTTTGAGTAATGTAAGTTATTTGTTAATTCTCTACAAGATAAAAAGGTTAAAATTTGGAAATAATCGCTTTATTTAATAGCTCTCACTTCCATTTCTAGGAATAAAAGTTTTTCTTGTGTAAGTGGCGGAACTGCAGCGAACGGAATGTCCTATGATGGTGCCGCTGTGTAATAAAAGTAACACCGCTAATCGGGACAATTCTAAAAAGACACCTGGTGTGTAGAAGATATAGAATACTAACTAGAAAACTAGATTTACTTTTGATAGACACAAATTTCAAGAAAATGTACCGAGATTATAGAAATGAAAAATATTCTGATTGAATATGAAGAATGAAATTTGTATAATATTGTTGAAAACTGTTGACAAATTGTATTTGTCTATGTTTATTTATTAATCAAAAGCAGGCAAACCATTTCCCAACACTCATAATAATTTAATATTTTGGCCATGCTGCCTGAATATGAATACACCTCTCATGACTTTTTCTATTTTGAAAACTCAATGAAATTTAATAGCATTTGATAAAAAATATCAAAAAGTATTGTGTCAAAATAACAAATAAACTGCGGGGTTTATACAACTATTTTAAATCGTTCGGTATGGAAGCTATAAGAAATCTTTTACTAAAATAAATAGTCAAACTAAGTAGAATTATGTAATATATTTGCAATGTGAAAGTTATAAAATATTTCAAATCGATATAAAACCTATACTAGTCGGTAAAAATAGCGAAATTTGAAATAACCCGAGTTAGAGTTAGGGTGCTAGTCAGAGTCCTCATTATGGTTAGGGGTCTAACTAGCGTTCTAAACATCACGATAACATTTCTACTACACTTAGAAAAAAAAGTAGTGGAAATGACCATTTTTTTATTATGAACCCTAGTGTGGAATGAGGACTCGGCATGGTAATAGTTAAAATAACTATTCTGAAATAGTAAAGTTTAACTATTGTTTTATGATACAAAGCTGCTTATCGGAATAGGCAAATAGACTCAACTATTTTGAAATAGTTATTTCAGAAAATTACTTCCTTCACTGAGATAAATTGTATAAGAAATTGTATAAGAAATTGTATAAGAAATTGTCATAAAAAATATGGAATGGCGTCAATATTTACTTTTTAAAAATATTTGTAAACTACGTATATTATGGCATATGAAAAGTCCACTTTTCTCCCTTAATTCTTTATTTAAGATAAACAAGGAAACAAAGAGAAAAACAAAAAATCAAAACTGCGCTAAGTTTATGAATGTCACTCTAGCCAGTTAAACAAATTTATTATGCAATTCCATTATATACACAAATTTCAATGTCGTGTAACTAGTCTATAGATTCACCTGCGTATAGGACGTGCATTAAATGTACTATCATATCTTGACGCCTGACGGTCCTTCTTCTGACCAAATGAAAATCTACTTCAATAACGGGAGCCACGGGCTCCAAAAAAAAAAACTGCGATTTCGTCGCGTCGCCACCTGGCGGCATCAAAACATACGGAGTGCGGCAGCCTTTACTACGGATTTATAGTAAATACAAACTTTAACTATGAATAATAGTAAATATAAAGATTTACTACGAGACATAGTGTTAAATGAGGACTACACTAGATTATAGCCATTTTGACTAAATTTGCCATATTTATTTAAATCATTCTACATGGTTGATTTTTTTAACTATGAGGAGATAGTTGGTGTAACAAAATTATAGTAAAATCGACGATGAAAGTGGCGACGACGAAGAAGAAAATTGATCTATTTTTCATAGTAGTTTTAACTGAATTTTTTCAACTATGTGATATAGTCAATTTAACTATGGATTTTTCTCTCAGTGTAACGATGTTCATTATATTAAATAGCAATGTTAAGGAATTAAAATAGTAATAACTCATTTCGATAAAATTAATCAGTTTAGTCAATTACTACAATCATAATTCAATGAATTATTAAATAACCAAATGAAATAACTAAAATCATACAAAAATCTCTTACATATCTTCCACGGCTACATTTAATATTCTCACCGTTTCCATATCTAGTTCCCATGTTCTACACTAAGTTCTCTTGCTGAGATTTAAAGTGAATAGATCAAATTTAATCCGGTTAAATTGTTTCCCATATACTTATACCTCACCATGCTTATATCTCACTAGATATAAATATAAATTATGTTAATTCACTTCTTTATATGGAGACATTTTGACTTTTCTTAGTAGCAAGGAAGTATTATATATTGATCAGAACTATTAAGTTCTAAAGTTCTAATTAAGTTCCATTGACAACTATACAAAATATGAAAGACGTGATTGATTTGTATATGAGATTAGTGTATGCACCTAGATTTTATTTATCTGTATTGAAACCTTTACAATCGAATATTTATATTCCAGAATGAATCAATCCAAGAAATAAGTCAATTATTTAACATATTATTCAAGCATAAATTTTTGTAGTTGTTAAGATCTTACAACAAAACGAAAAAAAGACATTTCTTTTAAACACAATTCATTAAGAGTAATTAAAATGTATAACTTTTTTTTAAGTGAAACATAATAAATGAGAATTGTCGTACAATGTAATTCATACTAAAGTAAATGCCGTATTGCCGTGGAGAACATTTTTCTTAATTAATTCGTAATAAAGACATTTTAAAAAATCTTTGAAAAATCTCCATTTAATTTAATAATGAAAAATGAAAATGAAGGTGTTAAAAATTGTCGAAAATGATTTATTGGTTCTTTTTATGCATTGTTGAAAATAGTAAAAAAATTTCAAAGCAAACAATATTATCGAAATTTATAACCGTATCTGAAGATCTATGAAAATTGTTAATAAATAAACTGAAATATGTCGTTAATTTAAATTATGTTGATTACAATTTTAAAAATGTTTCTTTTGTTTCACGTATATTAAACACTCTCTATATAACTTGGAGTGAAATTTTCACTCCACACCTGGAGTTAGCGGGGTGCTCAAAAATTGATTAAACGACCTGCTTGGATAATTGAACTACTGTGAGAAAATGTCAACTGGTGTTTTTGAAAATTACATAGACTGCCGGAAACAATGTTGCCGTAAAACGTTGTTAATATTGCTCAAAGAATACCCAAAATTTTATTCTGAAGAATTTTTCGATTATTCAAAATTTTGTGATTTTGAAAAGTGAATAAAGAGTTCAAAACATTCCGAAAAAATATCAACATATTCCCTCGATCTATTCTAAGAAATTTTGAAAGTGATTTTGTTCATGTTTTAGCCGGCATTTTGGATACCTTCGGCTTTATTTCGAACATTTGTGAAAAAAACAATATAAAGAAAAAAAAGAATTTAAAAAAAATTTTATGTTTTTTGGACATAATGCAAACGCGAAAGCAGTTTTTTTAGGAGACTTTTTGAAAAATCTAATAAAACTTATTTTGTCATTAATTTTCAAAATCATATTTACTTTAGCATAATCTCTTGGAAAAGAGATCATAAAATGGACATTATGTGTATTTTCTTTATACAAATATTTCTATTCATATCGTGACTGGCTAATTAAAAAAAAACTTCTTAAAACTTTTTTATGAATGACTTTTTGATTTCAGAAATTTATTTTATAATCTTCCTGTAGTTTCGAAATGCACTATTTACTTGTTATTATATTACACGAAACTGAAAATTAAATAAAATATTTGGTTTACATTAATTGTTCGAATTGGGAGAAATGTAAATTGACAACATTAACTTAGCAACATAGAAAAAAGTGCATACAATTGGAACCACACAAATATTACATTAGCATACAATCGTTAAACGAGACAGTGATTTGAAAAAAGAATGGTTAGTCAAGTGCACATAATTATAAAAAAATCAATTTAGGGTTGATTGAAAAAAAACACCGCCAAAAGATCCTTCAAAAATATTTTTTATTTCTTAAAAAACTATTTTTAAACAAACATTTGGATCATTCCTGCTAAAAACCTCATAATAATTTGGTCAAGATTTTGTTAACAAATCTGAGAAAGTTGGAGTGTTTTCTGTATTTCTTGAAGTAAACTTACGTTCTTTATGGAGTGGAAATTGAACCACTCCAGTGAAAGAATAAATTTTCTGTTTCAGAGTGGGTCTTCGTTCCATAAAAAGTCACTCCAAAACATTTAGAACGTAGAGATCGTAAACCTTATTATCAGTGCTGAAGATCCCACAAAACCTGGAAAATATTTTTAAAATATATTCCGATTAATTTGAAAAACTTAAAAACGATGAAGCTGAAATCTTAAAAAGTGTTTACAAATTATATTAAATGATCTGATAAGAATCTCAAAACGAACTTAAATTTACTGATTTTTAAAACATTTTGCGAACAACTTACCCAAGCAGCAAAGGAAGAAATTTTGACCAGCGTTAGATCAAATTGTCTAAATCTTGCTAAATTTCGACCTTTGTTCTGACTTGATAAACAAATGGACTTTGAAAGCGGAAATTGGTCGTGTTTTTTGGTAAATTTGACCTCGTGAATTTCCCTAAATTTTACTTAAAAGTCAGAATTACCAAAAACTTGCAATGATGCTATATTTTACTTCTGCGACTAGGATGACGTTTTCTGTTATTACTTCAAAGTCGAAATGACCTCAAAAATTGCCCATAAAGTTAAATATGTAGAATGTTTGGTCAAACAAACCATTAAACTAGTCCTCATAGCAAATCGGACGACTCATACCTTAAACACACTTCAGCAAACGCGTTCGACTCTACGAAGTCTTTTTTTACTTTGCATTTATGTCTCACAATCATTTTAAGGGACACTTGAAGCATCATTACGCATAGTTAAACAATTAGGTTTTGGCCATTTTAGAATATTGTTCGTCACCCGTAAATGAGGTACATAGCAAAACTCCAACACTGTAAGGGATTCACGTTTTTTAATTATAGCGACAATTTTAAAATAGCTTCCATCCATTTTGTAGTCTCGAATGTGTACTTACACATATGAAAAAATGAATATTTCTTAAATAACAACGAGACGTGACGAATGCAACCGTGAACAGAGTTACATGTAGATGTACAATGTACATATATACATATATATGTTGACTATAAGACTTTAACTTTAAAGTCAATTTCGGCATACATTGGTCGAAATTACCTAACTATGATATCAATTACTTAAACCTCTTTAAGCTTTACAAGTCGAAATGTCTCAAATAAGTAAATTTGTCTAAAAAGGAAAAATATTTAGGCATTTGGACTTCACCTTGAAGAAATTCGACGTATAAGTTAAAATTTTAAGTATTTCTGACAAATAAATCCAAAAAACATATAAGTAATAAATTATCCATCCGCCATAGAAAGTTAATTTATAACCTACAAATTTGTATATTAAAAATAATTTATTTTTTTGCGTTTTATTGATTTTAATTAACAAAATAAGTAAGATTTCTAAATATTGGACATCAAATTATTGAAAAATAATTTTTTTCAACAATCCCATGAAAAAAATATCTTTTATCGAATAGTTTCTAAATTTAATAATTGTTAAGTGTAAATATTTCATTGAGCGCGTTAATTTTTCATGATGTAGACTTCAAATCTAGATAGAAAATTTTAATTCGTTGTGTAATTTACATCATGTTTCTCGCAATATTTAACTTTTCAAAAAGAACCTGCAAGATGGAATAATTAGTTATATATGTATAAAAATCCATTTTTTTCGGACTTACATACATTTCAGTTCCCATACGCCATGATGAACATGATACGCATTATACATACATATGTATATTTATACTAGAGTCGCCAGCTATGCAAATCAGTTTACGTGGATCGATTATATGTATTATATCTAAGAACGACTAATAGGTCCTAATTTGGTCGAAGTTACTAATATATTACCAATATTCGACTTACTATTGGTCTATTTGACCAAATTGGTCAATGACTTACAGGTCAAAATGCGCCTTCCGTTACTTAATTTTTGCTTAAAAATTAAGTCCTTTTTGTCCCCACTTACTTCCAAATAAAGTCGATTGGAAGTAAAATAAATCGCAGCCGTTTGGGCATTCTGACCTTTCTGAAGTGGAATTTACCTAATTTCGATCTATTTTGCTGCTTAGGTATAAGTCTCTGAGTCTAATGGAGTGAAAATTACTCTTTATGAAAATAATCGGTTCAAGTGTTTTTAAGATCTTGTTAAATCTTTTTTGTTTTTGCACAAGAAATCTCATTCCGTTCGAATGAAAATTTGCTCCAAAAAAATGTAGAGTGCAGTTATGTTGCATTCTCGTATGTCTAACTATTGGAAGTAGGAACGGCTTACTCGTAAGTAAAATTAATAGACGGCTTCTTTCACTTTTCAGCTGAATTCATTCCAAATCAGTAATGAAGCACGAATGTGCGTACGATCTACTGTAACGCATTCGCTGAAATTTACTTTTGCACTTTTACCGCCGGGGAAGCATGCGTAACTGGAACAAAATAAATTTAATCGTATACCACAATTACATTAACGTCGAGCAGAATCAGATCCGCGAAAGGTGCTTCCGTTCGCTCGTTTTTTCTCGTTCGCGTTACATACCTACGCGCTTCTAATTTTCTTCCCTGGCATTTCCCTAGGCCTTTATCCGTGATTGCTTATATACCCCGTTACCCACACGCGATGCTTCATGCCTCGTCACTGTATAACTCCTACGTAGATCTAAGAAACGGGTAATTCCCCGTTCGCGTTCAAAAATGCGCGCGCTGCGCTTTTCGCGTGCATGTGCGCAGTAGGGATGCGCGTAGGTATGCGCATAGGTTACACACGCACTCCGGTCGCGGTTGGATACACCGAAAACTTAATCGTGCGCAGTCTTTACGGTATCTCGCGCCTGCACTCTCGCACATAAGGCTATAATGTATATTTCCTACACCGACATCGTGCGTTTCCGCTATTTCGAGCCGTAAGCCGATTCGAAACGTTTCATTCATAACGATCATGTGGTATATACCGATTTGCTAATTCATTGAAATCGAATAGAAATGGTACTTTATCGGTTAAACCGTTAAGCTACGCTGCCTGGAACGTGCGTAACAATTTTCCGCTTGTACGATTGGATCCTTTTTTTCTGATGGGGTTATACAGATTAATTCTTGCGGGGTTACAGTTATAAATCTGTACACTGTTCCGCTCTCGTGCGTTTTATTTTGTTACTGCATTCGTATTTCGTACAAGTTAATTAGATGTTAAGTATTTATTAAATGCAGTGTATCAAACAGTTTATCAATTTAATGACTTTTGCGATGAAAAAATTTGTAAATGACAGTATGTCTTATTACTAAAATTACTTGTAAAAATTAAGAAATTATTCCATGTAATGCTTTAATCCATAATTAGTAATTTTCAAGCATTAATTTTGGGCTATAATAATGCAATATAATGAGATATCGAAGTAGAATTCAGAAAATATTCTGTACTCTCTAAATCCGATTTAGTTAAAAACTACCAATAAGAAAATGAAAAAATGAGTCACCAAATGAATTAGTAATCATGTTTGCTAATAAAAAGTTTCAACCTACTAATTTCTTACTAATTCTACAAACTACAAAACTAAAAATGTCAACATCTAGTTGTACATTAGTAGAATTTTACTAATGAATTAGTATTTTCACACTATTTGTCAGTAAAAAACTTACTAATTAATGGTAACCCACTTTCCGCTGAGATAAATCGGTGTTTATTCATTCAGGTTTAGAAAGTATATTTATTAAGAAAAAAAAGATCACTAGACGGTTTTAGAACCTCATATCAGGTCTTACAAATCGAAATACAGTAGAACCTTGGGACTTCTAAATGCACGGGACTTCTAATTTTAGTGCGCATGTGTTCTGCGCAATTTTCAGTGCTGTAGCTTGACGAGGAATTTCCCCCGCTATCGATATTTGTACCACGTGCCGTAATTTTTGTACCACGTGACTTTGAAGTGCGAAGCTGGTGACTTCGAAGTCCCGAGGTCCTTAGAAGTCCCGAGGTTCTACTGTACCTAAAGAGCAATTAATGTTAACCAAACAACGGAAAAGTCGTTATTATACAATTTTATATCGTTATGAAATATTAATTAGTTCCTTTATTTTTAAACTGTATGTGAAAAATTGAAATCTGAAGTTTTTTATTCATATTGACGTTGGTGATTCTGAAAACTAAGGTATGATTCGAGATCAGCAACCCCGATTTTGAGCGCTATTTTGTATTTATTCCAATTTTTGTATTCATTTCATACGATTTTAACGAAATTCAGTAATACCTTCATTTTTAGCCGCCATCTTAGATTCGCCATTTTGAATTTTCAAAATTTGTCTTTGAATTTGTGATCAGCAATCATGAAAATTGCAAGTATATACATTTTTTGGCCAATGCAATTATTCGTTTAATTAATCCTATGGCTGTCATTTTTTTATTAAGAAAAAATGATTTTTATTTATGTATTTATTTATAATACAAAACATTACATAAATATTACTTCAAAAAACATTTTAAACGTTTTATCAACTTCCACTAAAGTTCAATGTTTCAAAAATTTAGCAAAAGTGCACTGTAACCATACAGAACTGAAAATTTAAAGTGCATCATAAGGAACTGAAACAATTCCGATGAAGCTTTCTTAAAATGCTTAAGTTAAGTAATACCTGTGATGTAGGATATACTTTCTTCAATTTAAACAAATTATTCCAGCTGTTTCGATACCAGTTTATAATAGTGGCAGTATGGTAGACTATCAACTTTTATATTTTATGTTTTGTTTTATTCAATTTTAATTATTTTATGAAATTTAAATACCACTAATTTGAGAATAAAATTGCATTATTTTGATTTAAATTAACCCTTTAACGTCCAGAATGCACGCAGGCAGTTCGGAGTGTACCTTATTTACTATTTTAGAGGGTGCTCTTTGAAAAGGTGACTTCAAAATTTAACAAAATTGAGTATTTTTCTTTAATTTTTGCAGCAGTATGTGAAAAACGGACTTTTTTTTAATTTCATTTTTCATGTCGATACCGCGATTTCTTTGACTGGAAAAGTGTATAAAAAGTCGATAAAATGTTTGAACTTAAAGAACACACAGAATCTATACGTTTTCGAGATTACTGATTGTGTATGTGAGGTCAACATTTCTAAATTCAAAATAGCTGACAAAAGATGATGTCCCTGGTGTTGCTAAGTTCAGTTGAAAATTTGTTTAAAATGCTACATTTCCATACTGCAAAAAGTTTTACAACATTTCTTGGCAACATTCGTTTGTTGGTAAAAGTATATAAAATATAAATTTAAACTTAAGTCAGTGTAGTGACATGAGAATGTAATTGTGTTAGGAATAGTAATAACCAATTACGGAGAAACATTTTGTTCCGGATGAAACAATTTAGTTTTATGATTTCAAACGTAAGCCTGTTTATCTTTTAGACAGCCGTCTAAATACGATAACGCAATAAATTACGAATATCAGAATTACGAATATTAAGTTATGGAATAATGCAATCGGTAATATAATACTTGTTCAGTTAACGAGCACGTAAACCTTGATGTAATTCTTAAGTTGGTGAGAACTTGCACTTTGTCACGAATAATTTGTAGACTGAGAATACATGCTTTCAGTGTTGTACAAATGCTTTCATGAACGCAATTACAAACGTGTTCACACCTTGATATACTAAATATTTATTTTAAAATAAATACAGTGTACTTTATTATAATGAAATGTAAATGAGAAAAGTAATAATGAAACATAAGTTTTAATAAAGGATTAAAGAAAGTTTAATTTTAAATTTAAATTTGAAATTTAAGTTTTATTATTAAGTTGCACAAATATTATTCAAACTTTAATTCCCTTCGGCAAACATGAAAAGTCTGTATGACTTATCTAGAATTCCGGAAGAAAAGTCATAACATCTTCCTTAGTGTTCAGGAATTTTATTTTAATTATTAATTTCGAGGATTACAATGCACAATGTCATTATGGTAAGAGTTTCAATTCACTAAGAAAACGCACGATCAAATAAGGATAGTTTATTATTTTCCTATAATAAGCTGTTGCCACCTGTAGATGACGCAGAAAGAATTTATTAATTATTTCGAATTAAATTTTATCGCGGTTTATGATCATTGAGTTTGTAAACATTTTATTCAAATTAATATTTTTTATATCGAAAGTGATGGACAAAGGGTCACTGTAGCTTTCCAGCTCATGAACATAAGCGATTCGTGAGTATTTTCACATTGTAAAAAACATTCAAATACGTCAAAGGTATGAATGTCTGTTGTTCGTAGTTGAATAATTATACACTTTCCTTTTTATAGGTATATACCTGTTAATTATTATTTAATTATTCTTCCTAATTCCCTATTGATCTACTTCAGACATTCCTTGTTGTACTATTAGTAAACGAATAGTAAATTGCAACATTTAGTATTAAAATGTTTTTTATTTCTCTCAGTGTACTATGTGTGTATTGAGATCAATGGCAAGGGCATAAGAAGGTGAGAGTTCTAAAAGTTTTGGTATAGGTGAAATAATCAGCGGTTGAGGAAAACCACTATAGAAGCTTATCATTTTTTCCCTGCTCTCTGTGAGAAAAAGGCTGCAAACAATACGCTACTGCACAACAAGATTCAAACTGTACGTATTTTCCAAAAATACATAAAATTTTTATTTTCAAAGTGACTTTGATTTCTTGTAATTAATATAGCGTACGTGGACATGGAAAAGCAATGGAAAGATTATATTTTTTAGTTCATCAGGGAAATATTTTTTATTTCCAATAATATAAAATTACAGAAATAATTTATTTATACATTATCGTTAATGTCTACTGAACAAAGTAACTCGAAACAAATGTAAGTAAGGATTAACAAAATTTGCACAGCTTTAAATGCAAATCTAAAACTTTAAATGCGTTTTTCTCGACTTTTCAAAAGATGGACTTATGGTCTTTTCCCACACCGCCACAGATATATACCCGGCAATCACATTTCTGGAACCTTTAGTCGCTTTTTCAAGCGAATTTATGTGCTGATAAATATTGACATCAAGAAGAAAATTTAAAAAATAATTAACATCATTTTTTTGTATGATGTGCTTTGAATAAGAAGCTGTCATATCTGTTTTCTTTATTAAAAACTGAGATGTAATGAACGCAGTAGAAAAAAGTAAAAAATTTCTTGATCCTGTTGGTGTGCCAGGCAATAATGTGGTTTTTAAAAACGAAACACGCTTGAGAACAGGATCATTGAAGTTGTACAAAATAATTATTACGAGTCGCACACTTATGGGACTAGAACTGTTTGATTTGTTAAGTTAATATAAAAGAAATTACATTTTCAAAAATTGAAAAACATGAAAGTCATTTTCAATCACTATTATTATCAAAACCCTGCAAACACAGAAAGTAACTAAATGTTACATAGCTGTTACATAACTGTTACTTTTGTGTTTGCTGGGAAGTTACGCTCACATATTTGCTTGTCAGACACGATGAATAGGTAGGCACATGCATATGACCTTTATTTTTTGAAAATATACATTATAAAGGAAAATTCTACTATATTTCGGGATAATTTGGATAATATGCATATTAGGTCAAATAAATAAGGATTTCTGATAGTACCACCTGAGAATGTGGTCAATTTTGAAAGTTTTGATAAGTATACACGAATCTAATGACTAAATGGTCAAACTCTGGTTGTTGTTTATTGTTCTTCTAACCCAATTCGACCATGCTACGCTATTACAAAATCCGCGCAATAATAAAATGAAACACAATCACACAGTACCTCGAATTTTAAAAGTTCCGCGGATTTACTCATATATTATCATTAAGGAACACCTAAAACATCTCCATTGATAACGTCAATTATTCCTCACATAAAATATGCAAATACAACAATTTTTTTTATATTTTCGAGTCCATGTATCTTTTTTAAAGCTATTTTGGGCATTATTTTATTGCGAACACTCGCCCATTTCTGAACCGTACTCGCTAAAATTTGTCCTACATTCATGGAAAATTATGAGTAGTGTTAAAATAGTAATTTATTGTAAATTTCCAGCGAAATATATCGAATTATTTTGGAAATCAAATAGTTAACGGGTTATGCTTTTCAAATTAAACGGATTTTGTGGATATATGCATATAATTCTAATGAAATATTTTCTTTTTAGTCGTTTTTCATTCAAGATCACTACCCTAACACGCAATGAGTCAATTATTAAGCGACTTATATCATTTAGACCTTGAATAAATGGAAAGTCATCATTTCCTCGTTTTAAAATAATCTCCACAAATTTTGAAATGCCACGGATGCAAGCCATCAATTTCTCATGTTTGTTTACAATTCTCTCGTCTTGGTTTTGTGCATATTCATATATTGTTAATTTAATTTCTTTATTTAATTTTGGAAGGTCGGCGAATAAATAATTTTGAGGAGGAGGATATTTTTTAATCAATTCAGATTTTTCTTCTGTTGGAAGACCTAATCGAAGATCTTCGAACCAACGGTCAATAATATTAACATGAACCAGAGATGCTATTTGTAAACATCGGTCTTCATGAAAACACAGAAAAAAATAAGTCTTAAAATTGTTACATCTTAAATTCACCATCAGGCGAGGCGTAATTTAAGCTCGAAATTGCGTTAATTTTCTTAAATTCAGTCAGTATTTTTGTTTAAAGTCTTACTTTTAGTGAGCAAAACTGACTTTTAGACGATATTTTGGTTTAAAATAAGATTTATCGAGCTTATGGCATCTAAGTTAAACGAATCTTGTTTCAAACCAAAATATCGGCTGAAAGTCAGTTTTGTTGTCTGAAAGTCAGTTTTGTTGTCTGAAAGTAAGACTTTAAGCCTAAATATTGACTGAGTTTAAGAAAATTAACGCAATGTTGGTCTGAAATTAAGGCTCACCTAATGATGAATTTAAGATAACAATTTTAAGACTTATTTTTTTCTGTGTTCATTCAACACTTGTTTAATGAGGTCTTTTCGTAGATGAGAAATCCAACCTGTTACTTTCGTCCATCCATCTCCATTTATAACTTCTTCAATAAGCGAATGTTCAATAGAATGTTCATATATGTAACAAATTATCAAAATTTATTATCAGGTCATAGTAATTTAGTTATTGGAATAAAAGAATTAATTTATGGTAACCATACTCAAAAGGTAGGGATATAATAAATATACACCTTTAGCGCTGCTTACTAGGAACGTGTGTATTTATGTATAAATAGAATTTACAGTATTCCGTACGTCATAAGTAAACAAAAAGCGGAAAAAAACTTAATCACCTTATGTGATTCATTTATGCACTACAAAATTAGTGTTAGTTCCAGCGGCAAAACCGATTTTGGAGTCTGTAAAACCATTGCCATATATGATTTCATTCAGCAATAAAAACGTTATTTTGTTAACATCATGCAGATATTGAAATTTGGAATAATTTGAAATAATAAAAGCAGAAATCTATGTTCTTAGCAACTTCATTCGGAATGAATGTGAATAAGACGATAGTCTTGGAAAATTGCAACAGGCGCAAAGGAGATTATGATTCCAAGTTTTCTATGTGGAATTCCTTCTTCGCAGATGCAATGTCAGACGCACGTGTGTACACGCCGCTTTTACTATGCGAACTTTCAAGTAGGTATAGTTCGTGTACGCACAAACTACTACATTGATGCACATTGCGGGTTTATTGTATTGCAATGAAGGTGCGCTTTACCGCACGAGATGAAGTTAAAAGAGTATATTGTACGTCCTCGGTGCACTCCAACTTCCAGAGGTTTCTCCGCCTTTCTACCGAGTTATCCAGAAAAGAAATGCATGCGAAGCGCATGCCTCTGCTGTATGTCAAATTAAAATTCATGGAGCAAAATTAAAAAATGCGATTGTTCGAATGATTTTTATCATTTGTACATGGACATTCCGATCGGATACTTATTGTTAAATAATTTAACTTTGTATTGTTGATGTATCAGCTTTGTCAAGAAATGCCATTTAATTAAAAAAGGGAAGGCTTGACACAGCTTCGAATATTATGTACTTATCTAATCTTGTCATGTATACCTCAATCCTGCAATGTTATTCGATAAACATGATGAGTAATCCTTTAATCTACCAAATTCTGTCTAATTCAGCAAAGCACTTACCCTAACTAGGCCTTAACTTGGTGCCATCTAGAGAGTCCAGTTTGAAAAAAAAAATCATGTGAAATGAGATGTTTCATCAATTACATTGTAAATTAAGTTGATTTAAGAAACTGCAATTCCAACATATTCTCATCTTAATAGTTTATCTAAATGTAGGGTTTGTGACCTCAAGCGTGGCGAGTTCGAATCAGCATATTTCATTCGAAATCGAATGAATCGAAAAATGATCAAAATAAGATTTTTTTGAAACATTTTAAAATGTAAAATTTGTTGAAAGTTAATGGGATTAATTAATTACTTAATTTATTCAAATATAAATACACGGTAATTGACTTAAAACCAAAACAATAAAACAAAAACAAAAGATCTATTGTAAAGTTTCGGTATATTATGAATTTAAAATTAAATGGGAGTGATAAAATAAAGAGTAATTTTAAACAAAAGAAGGGACAAAAAATGGGATTTTTTAAATTATGGTAAAAATTAAATTTTTAATTTTCGGCCAGGAGTTATGGCGCTCTTCAAAACCGTGAAAAAAAATATTTAATAAAATCCGATATATGGATTGCTTCATATATATATTTTTTTCACTTTTTTGAAGAGGGCCATCATTCCTGGCCTATAATTTAATTTTTACCAAAATTTTAAAAATCTAATTTTTTCCTTTCTTCTGTTTAAAGTTACTATTTATTTTATCACTCCCATTTAATTTTAAATTTATAATATTCCGAAACTTTACAATAGATCTTGTTTTTCTTTTTGTCATTGTTTTGGTTTTAATTCAATAACCGTGTATCTATACTTATTTCTTCTCGATTATACACCGGTCATCAAACTCTTAATTAAAAAAATTCAATGAAACCTTCCTTAATTTTCATGACTTAGAACTAACAAATTCCACAAATTGGTCTATCGTGAACTGAATAATCAAATAATTCAAAGATATTGTATGGGCTAAAATGATTAAATACAATCAAAATACAAATTTCACTTAATATTTCTAACTGTCATTTGAAAGTTGCAGGCCAAAGAAATGTAAATTGCGAAGCGAGTGTAAAATCACAGTCGCAAAGGATTCTAGGACCTGGATTGGAATTCCAGCTAACCCGATGGAGACATCGACAAATAGAGGCACATGGAAAAAAGGAATCTTTTCTTCAAAATAAAATAGAACCACCGAAATCCGATTTCAACATTGAGGTCTGCTGATCATTGTCCATTACTCATGTTAAAAATTGATCAAATGACATGTTTACTTTGCGATTTTCGGGCAACTTAATCCGATCTCCTTGCGAAACACGTGAAAAAATACCACAGGAACGACCTGAAGTTAAAGGTTAAATGTGTTTTATTTCATTAGACAGAAAATATCTTTTTCTTTAAGACACTTAGTTTTTAAGATGCCAAAATCAAGACTCATTGTAATAAGGGACACTGATTCAGTGAACACATTCGCTTACTGAATCGAATAGCGAATAACTTGTCAATTTATAATACACATATAATTTAATAAACGTTTAAAACAAATTTTTAAAGTATAAGGTACATTTCGTCAAATTCATTTCGTCACATTAATCAAGTAAAACGTAAAAAAGTCGTGTTTTACTAGCATGTTCAACATACCTAAATGGTTAGAAGAAAATAATTTACCTTGCGGTTATTATCTGTATATATGTAATAATTAATGGAATGTAATGTAATGTAAATTTGATTTAGATTAATAGGCAGAGTAGCGATACCCCATAAAATGCGCAACAAAATTACTCCGCAGAGTACGAGTAGAAAATTTCTCTCTGGATACAACAGAATGAAATATGCTTTTATTTAGTATAAGCAAAACCAGCAAAATCATCTATTAAATTTTGAAGACAATTCTGTTATATTTATCTGATCGAATTACAGTACAATTCTGTAACAATTACGGACATTTTTTCGGTTTATATATACTTTTTAAGCCTGTAAAGAAAAGTTTGTAGGATAATTGTAGAATATATTAATCTTGTCTGATGATGAAATGCGTGAAATTCGTTTTTTTATGACGAATCAACATAAACATTAAAAAGTTTAGTCCATGATTGAAAATGCTTTATTTCTTTTTGATAGTATTTAAGATGCTATATCTTATTTCTTCGATATTTACGTAAATCTGGCAGTTGTTTACTTCGGAAAGGAGCATATTTTACTACTTATTTTGAATAAAGCGTATAGATAGTTTTACTATCGGATATGTAATATTTATTTACATTTAAAATTTCTTATCAGGAGTAGTTTCTCAAGAGTACTTCATAAAAAGCTGGATCACTTTCATGTATCTGATGAGAAATGATGATAGGAACCAGGTAGTGCACCACAGTAGTTTTTCATTCCTCATACGGGAAACGTAAATTCAAGAGTTTGCAGTCGATGATCATGGTGGGCAGATAGTACGTCCATAGCTTTTCTACGTTACTTATACATAGATGCTTTCTTTGGGGTTCAAGGTCAGCAGAGACAGTAGTTTTTCATTGTTTTTTATAGAATATGCCAAATTCCAGATGGGATATTCAGATAATACCATTTATTCTTTGAGTTCAAGCAGTTCGCATGGGAATAATACTTATATCTCGTGAATGTATATTTCGTTTCAACGCAGGAAGAAATTCACATAAAATTTAGGAGAAAAGTATCCAATTAATGGTTTTTTTATATGCGATAATTAAAACACGTATAAGACACTATTGCAAAATTTAAATTTCAAAATAGCTGCTCAAAAATGCCTACTAAAGTCGCTTATTTCAAAATCATAGTCCCATGTATTAAAAAGATTGACCCCAATGAAATCACTTCAATCTTAATACCCAGCGCTTTTTGGAGTCGTTGAGTCCCAACTCCGATGTGAGTTTTCAAAAATTCAAAATGGCGGATCGTTAATCCGGAATCTGCGACCCAAAAACACCGAGTACCAGGAATGAAGTGATTTCGTTGCCATGTTAGATCCATCATTTTGAATTTGTTAAAATTATCTTTAAATGTTGTGTCAACCTCCTCCAAAAAACCTGGGAACCATGTTTGAAGTAATTTCATTTGGGTCAGTGAACTGAGTAGACGAAACTATGATTTTGACATTTAATTTGTTGCACTAATTCTATCTTCTATAATACTCGTCATTTTTTTATTTTTAAATATGCGGCATCTTTCGATATACCATTCGAAAAATCAGTGTTTGGGCAATAAAAAACGTGCAATCGAAAATTTTTTTTATTACACTTTACTACTAACATTTATGTACATTTGGTCGTTACAGGGTTAACATGTTTTTAACAGATTGCAAGTTTTTTAAAAACTGCATTCAAAAGTCTTTTGATTAGAAAGGGAATATAGTATACTGAAATACTATTTTCAAGTACGTTCTCATTGTGCTAAAATAATATATTTATTTATGCCATGCACACTTGGCAGATTGATTTATTCCCTTCCTTAAAAGAGTACCTAATAGAAAAGATGTATGGTCCAGGAGCTTATCGCCAGGAGTTTTTGAAATTTGGTTTATTATTCTTGGATTAACCTACTCTTATATCTAATTTGCTAGTCCTATAAATTTTATTTAATCCATCTAGATTCGTGTATGATGAATTGATATCTTTTCGATATTGGTAATTTCGACAAAAACGTTATATCTGTTTTTCTTTTCGGGAGTTGCTTCATCGGAGACATTGGTAAGGAGTATTCTCCTCTAGTTTCTTTAGTTCATCTTCATATAGAAGGGCCGGGGAACAAAGTTCCAAAAATTAAATCCCCGAAAGGCTAAAATTTCGATATTGCGTGAGTCCAAAGTATTCTAATTTGCTTTCTTTTTGCCAAATTTTCAAAGACAAAGTGAAGAAATCACGTTGGAGCCATGCGATATCGAAATTTTGGCCTTTCGGTGTGTTGATTTTCGGAACTTTATTCCCGGGCCCATAGAAGTACTGAATGATACATGTGAACTTATTCATCAAGAATGGATTAAATCTTACAATGATGACGTTTCTAGTCTTAATCAATTAAGACTTTTTGAAGAAGGATTCAAAATTTAAGTCGAACAGAAAAACTTTTTGATACTTCAGTCTAGCACAAAATACTGATTTACAAATAAAATTAAATATGGTATCATTCCATTTTTTGTTAAAATTCCTTACTAGTTTATTTGAAAAATATTAGACTGTATTATTTACTTTCTTGAAATTTTCATATGAAATACTTCTCTGATTGGGTCAAATAATCTTCTTGCAGAAGTTAGATAATGTTTCGATACCGAAAACATCTAGAATTACTTTGTATAAGGTAGATAAATTGTATAATTCAGATTTTATATGCAGTTTATCATGCTTAACCTATATATACTATTTTCTTTCCTATTATATTAATCTGCACAACAAGCCACTAAGAGATGTTTCCAAGTAAACAAGCATTTGCATTTCTACAATTTTTCATACATTTCGTACGTCGTGAAAGTTGGTAAAATGGAACTTTCGAAAATAACGTACTATTCAGTCCTCTTGTAAAAGACACTGCAAAGAAGCTTCGTATTTTAATCCTGTTTAGCGTTAATCTTACGAAAGTCCTATCAGGAAGTCGCGGATCACAAACAAATTATTCGACGGTTCGGAGGTTACAGTTCCAACATGGCGATATCTTTGCGATAGTGTTAATAAATTCCAGTATTTATCTTATGTAAACACACACACTGCATTTGTAATTGCCATTGCCGCTGGCAGATCTTTTTACGAGCGGCTCGCCATCACGAACATTTGTCAGGTATTGTAGGTAAACCAAAGAAAACCTGTATTCAACGTTTATAATGGAGAAACGGCAATAGTTGAGTCTGTTATATTCGAATGGAAAAACGAAACCAAATTTCGCAATGTATCAATTCGGAAACTGAAGGCTAATACATTTGATCATTAACCTTCACTTATTTTTAATTGAAATGTTTTGTAAAATCAGGTAATTCAAAAATACCAAAGGAATTAAAAGTTTTTTCGGTGTAAGAAGTCCATAAATTAAATTCTGCAATTTACTCTCGGACCATTGTATTTTGCAAGAAAGTCATTCATCTTCGTCGTGTCGTGCAATTATACTAGAAGAACATAATTCTTATTTTGACACTCGCAAAAAGCACTCGAATCGAAACAAAACAATTGCCTGCTAATTATGTAATTTTTCTTTCAGTGCTTCTGTTCATACTTGTAGCAGTCAGTGCGAGATCTTGTAGAAAGGAGATAACAAGTCGATAATCGAGTTTTCGTATCAAAGATCGATCAACACGTTCGGCGTGGGAAAATCATTGAAATAACTGGGATATTCTTATTAAATCCTTCCTACTAAATATCTTGGGAGGAGTTCAAGTGACTCATTCCCTACTAATTCCAACGAGCAATTCCACAAAGAGGAAATCTACGACTTATTTATTGTTAATAATATTGCGGGAGCTAGGTTGTTAGTAACTCAAAATAATATTTATGGTTAAAAAAGGATAATTCGTTTATTGACATTTTTTGTCACTTGTCCCGATTTAGCGACGAGTTTAAAAGCAAATTATTCGCAAAGTGCGTTTCTGATTAATCGATAAATATCTCGTACTGGTATTTGTAAGATAGAGTTGAGTGATATGTCTGACAGGTACTTCTCGAATATCGACATTAAAGGTGGAAGATATAATGATGAAGATAAATCGAAGATAAAAATTAACATGTAAAACGAGAGTGTTGCGAAAGATGAATTAGAAAATCCATCAGGAATAATAATCTTCACGCCGCATTGCCTGAATAATGATATATGAATATTGCAAGACTTACTTAGTAGCCTCAGAATGTGAATACGCTAAGATATATTGTTTGAGAAATTTAACTATCCAAAATAATAACTTGACCTTTAGTTCAATAAAAAACTGATAATCGTTGTTGAAATATTTGTATTATTGATAGTAACAATTGAGTAATATTAGTTGTTTTAATCTTTGTTAATAATGTTATATAATATTAGGTATTTTTGTCAAAATGCTCAAAATTTATATGTTTGTATACATATGTTAATTTCATAGAGACAATTTCTAACATTTTATTACACTACTTTTGCTTCGTTTGCTGGGGGGAATTATTGACTTTAAAATGAATCTATAAGTCGCTGAAGGTTTGTTACTAAATTTTTTTGTTAGATTAATTAATTCTAAGTCTGACTTTTCCTATTAAGTTAATATAAAGATTAACAAAACTACATATGGTTTATTGAAATATGTTAATAATGTAGTTATTACTTATTTAATACGAGTAATGTAACTTAAATTTTGCTTACTTTAAAAATCAACTATCAGAAATAGACATTGACTGTCTTAAGAATAAAATTTTATTGAAACCAAATATATAATTTAAAATAATATGTTTAATGTTGGTTGGCTTTCAGAACAAACAATTTTTGTAATTTTTTTTATATATATATAATTATTCCATAAAATTATAAAAATGAATATCCGATTTTTTTCATTAAGAGTGAAAAAATTTTTCGAAATATGTTTTAAGTCCTGAATGCCCATTTTTTCAGTACAGTTTTCAATGGTTGTATTTTGTATAACAAAAACTTTTTAAAAAATATCCGAGTAGTCATATCTGATGTGAAATGAAATGAATTTTCAGAATCTTTGATTAAATTTAACAAAAAATGCAACCTTGAATACATCAAAATAAAGTGCATTTTTTTAATTGTTTGGTACATTATATCGTTTTTCACATTGCAGCAATTTCAGAATTCTTATTTGAAATAAAAAAAATCGTTTCCTCAAGACTGGAACTTAAACCAACATTTTGAAAATACAGGTGAAAGAATTTAAAATAGCGGCTAAAAGCGAAAAAATCGGCGAAAGATTCAAACATTTTTTTATTTGAAAATGATATATTTTCGGAAAAAACGTACGAAAAAAAATAGGATTACTCAAAGAATAACAAAGAATTTTTAGGAAAATCTTGGGATTTGGAAAAGTGAAAAAAGTGTGAACAAAAATCTTACAAAATTGTGGCGCATTGTAAAATAATTAAGAATAATAATAAATTATACATTTTCGGAAAAAAATATTGCTAAAAAATTTCTTAAAATGGATAAAGGAATACGTTCAAGTTTTATCGAAATTTTGTGAACACTCTGTTCGCTTTTCAAAATCTCAAAATTATGAAAAACTGACTGTCTTCAAAATTAGAAATAATTTCAAAGTATTGTTTGAGCAACTCGAAGAAATTTCGTTTCGGAACATATTTTCTGCCAGTCCATAATTTTTAAATAACAAATTTCTGAACCTCTCGTTGACTTTTAAGTTTTTTTGGAAATAATGATAATCCTATATAATTTTTCACAGTTGCATTTGTTTAAAAAATCTAACAAAAAATTCTAAAACTTCAGTCAATTTTACGTCACATATGCTTGTTTGGAAATTTTTCTGAATCTCTTTTAACAAAAATTACAACCGTTGAATACCTTAGTGAAAAAATGTCCAAGACTTAATGGATTAACCCATTAACGCTCAAGAGTCCTTAAGTTTTACTTTTATCCAAAATTTGCTTTAGTAACGAAAGCTGCTGACAATTTCGATATCACCCCACATCTTTATATTTTCGAGGTCGCTCTTTACTATTCCAAGGTTAAAATGTAGTTTTATCCAAATTTGAAAACGAGATTCCAAAAAATCAGGCAGTTTTATTTGTATCAATTTTTTTTAAGTATTAGTTAAAAGTCGTCTTCAATGAAAATTTATTTCACAAATTTCTAGTTTTTAATTTCTAGTAAAAATAGTAAATAAATAAAAAATTATTAAACCGTCTGTATAAAACCGTTATTAAAAATTATTGTTGTTATGAAAAGTTTATAATTTAAAGTATATCACATAGTTCTACATATTTGCAATCGTGAAATTTGTTGAAACGAGTATTCAAATTAAATCAAATTATGAATGACGAATATTATCTAACGCCGAATGCGGTAGCAGTTAGATAATACGATCTTCTAATCTCCAAACGGTTCAAATGAGAAGTCCCTATCGTTACATGCAAAGTTATGTATATGCATATTGCACATTTAAAGAAACATTCGATGCACCCTCTGCTATGCCGGACTTATTTACATGCAATTATGCGCCATTCAGTGTGGACCATGCTGAGACTAGTTATAAGCTATTCCACTTTGACGATATATAATTACAATAATACTCGTCGCGCGTTCAAAAGGAATTTCTTTGCCCATATATGCCAGAACAGGAACGTCTAACATATTTTATGTGTAATAATATTTCAAAATTCTACTTTTAAACAATCCTTTCAATGAATACTCGTCGAAACTAAGAATATATGTGTTGTGTGTCCAGTTATTGAAATGTTTAATATAAACTATGTCAATTTTCTAGGTGAATTTGATTTAATATTAATGAATAATGATTTCACTAAATGGTGTTTTTAATACAGGCGACGCTCTCTACATCTAAATTAGTTTTAAAACGTCAATGAAAGCGTGAAAATCCGGCCAGTAATTCAATTAAAAATAGCTTGAATTATGGAGTAAAGATATAATATTTTATTACACCTGAGCCAAGAAGATAGTAAAACTAATACAATTATTTAACAAAAATATTAATATTCTTATTTATACGATTTAGAATTAAAAATAACTTTGGTTAGTTATAGATTTTTATTCTTGATGATATTAGTCAGATACTAAATAAACTTTAGTATGTCTAAAAACTTATTTTAGTCAGAATTAACTAACACAGAACTGTGCAGCGAAGAAGATTGGGCTACTATTATATTAGTAATATATCTGCTCCAGTGGTATTATTTGTATACAACAACAGTTTCTAAAACTACAGAAATATTGAGCGATCTTAGTACTATATATTTGGGAAAACTCTAAAATTTGCTGAAAGCCACTTACAGTTTTAAAATGAAGCAGCTACTTGAACCATATGAATTTAGGTGAAGGTATGTGTGTAATTACAATGGTAATCAACAAATAATTTCAATAACCGTATAATAGTAACTTACCAAACTAGAATAGTTAGTAATACATTTGTTCTCTATTCATCATAGTTATACCAACAATTGCATTGGTTTAATTGACTCCCTTACAAGTGTAGTACTTCTAATGTAAATGGTCGCTAATTTTATTTGATGCTCATAGTTACTTTTGTTGGTGGTTCTTCATTATTTCAAGTGAAACGTGTACGTAACTCCGAAGAAGAATTCGAAAGAAAAAAACAAATGTGCAAGTATAATCTGTATAACAGATTATCACCTACTCTTTTTAAAAACAATTAAAGGCCTTTCGAAAAAGAGAAGTTTGTACGTTGCGTAAGAAGATTTGATTGCAAATACATTATAAATTGTAAGTTTCTTGTAAATCAGAAAATGACGTTTCGGCTATGATTGAAGCTTTCTTGTCAAAAAATATAAAAAATAATGATAATGAAAACATATTTGTGAATATGTAAGTGAGTATTTATTTCTTTTTTTCGATGTAAAGGAAATTCTGTTCTAAAAACCATTAATTTTAGTTAACCCTCTGCGGCATAGATTTTTCTTTAAACGGAAAACAGCTGATAATTGTTACTCGAGGCGTGGCCGATGATCACGAATCTGACCTCAGATATTCAAATTCGAAATGGCGGATCCATAATGAACAACGGAAATGTTAAATTTTACTTGATCGAGAAAAAACTGAATACTCTATGTATTCTGAATTTTGTATTTATAATTTAAATTATTCGCTTTTCGGTCCGCCATCTTGGATGCGCCATTTTCAATTATCTAAATCGGAAGTCATATTTGTAATCAGCGACCCGAAAGCCCCCCAGTACCCAGATTCATCAAGAACGAGAAATTTGTCCTTTTCGGTCCGCCACGATCTGCCATTTCAATTTTTGGAAACTGATACCGGGTTCTTAATCAGCGACCTTAAAAAACCCCGAGTGACAAGTGTCAAGTGAATTCAAGCAATTTAAAAAAAATCATCCGCAATATTGGATTCGCCCTTTTGAATTTTTAAAAACTGACATCGGATTAGAAATCAGCAACCCCAAAAACTCTCTAGATATGATCTTCAGATTGTTTTATGACGTAAATTAGTCAGAATTACATTTATTTAAAAAAAAACGTTTTTTTTTCTCTTATTAATTTATTTATAACGTTCAATTAATTAACAATAAAATTTATTTTCTTTGTATTTCAATAAAGGGATATTTTCTTATACACTTCATAGGCTTTTTGTCATTAAAACATTATAAATAGTGTTTAAAAAATTTTAAAATGTGTAAAGAAAAAGGTGTCACTCAGGAATGACATTATACCGCTAAAGGTTAAGCTATTAAGTCTAAAATAAAAAGGTAGGTTAAATGACAGTTTTTGAATGAAAATATATTCTATAAAATCCATCATGATGTCTGCTATAATGGGTGATAATATCGACCCTATTGGTATTGAAGTAATAAATTCAAAATTATATCAATTCCATCCAAATATTCTTTTGAGATATACTAATATGATTTGTAATTTCATTCCATCGGTTTTTAAGAATCAATTTCTGTCAATGTATGTAGAAATGTTAGTGTATAAAAAAATTGTTAGGTGGTAGTTTAAAGTTTCTTCTATGGATATCACAACTATCTTTAACCCTTTTAGAAATAGTAGGAATTAATGATGATAGAATAGTATAATAAACTGGTAAATTGTATGTAGAGAATCCATAGCAGAAATAATAATTCTTAGTGAAAGGTTCTTTTTATCTATATTGGGAAGGCCATAAGCTCTAGAAATATTAGAACTATAAATTTTAAGTTTTTTAACAGTAGTATCATTAATGAAATTGTAGTTGTAAATTTTTCTAACAAAATCACTGATTTTCTTTTCGGTAGCAGAAGTATCTTCAAAATGACTAATCTCGTATCTATTAGAGTCTGATAATTATCAGATTATTATTATTATAATCATTCAAACATTTTGTATAAATAATGGAGTTTGGATATTATTACAGTTATCTTATCCATGTCAGTTCTAGTGAAAAATATGTCATGATCATTATATTTAAAATTTTGAAAAGTGAGTTGATTTTTATAAACACATTGATCTAGAGCGGAACCTTGGCTTGAAATATGAGTGTGTAGGTACATACCTATTTTTGACAAATGACCTATTATGATAGTATTATTTATTTTATAATTAATTTTTTTATTTAATTCAAGTTCTTCAGTTAGCAATTACAATTATTTAACCGAGAACTATATGCAGAACATTTTTAGCAATTTTGTATGTGATGGAACGTTTAGTGCGACTCCATCTTACTTTTAGTACCTAATAATGTAATCGGTATAACCTGGCAGTTATACTATAGGTAATAAAGTTGTATTTTTGACAACTCCCTATGCATAACGCTTGATCCTATGACTAGCTGCAATGGTTGAAATAGCGTTATCTTTAGTCTGCAATAAAAATTAGGAGTAGGGTGATCATTACAGAGATAACCTCGAAAAGCCGTTAAAAATGACATTTTTTAGTGTTAAAGGATTATAAAAGAAAGCATATGATTAATGGCAAGTTGAGACCATAGTAGTCTCATGTATTTTGTTGTGCTGAACATGATTTTGATGACAAAAATAGTGATTCGTGTGGTAATTACGCTTCTCCAACAAAAAACTGATTAAAATATTCAAAAGAGACTGTAAATAGTAACAGGCAGTTGCGACATTTTTTGGCGCTTATTTTGTTTCGCTTAATACAGCTCTATATTTATTAACAATTATTGACAAAGTTGTAAGTATTATAAATATCTTTCATTTGTGCCAGAACCTTCTAAAACTCATCTTCCCTCGCTTCAGTAATGTTTCCGAAGAATGTATTTTTGGTGAGCTACAAATTCACAAATTATTTTTGACGAAAATGATTGATTTACAAAATTCTCGTTTACAAATTCTGAAAAAATGCCAGTATATTCCTCGATGAATTCTAAGAACATTTTATTCTTATCATATTTTTTTAAAAGCTCATAGTTTTGAATTAAATCTTCCAGAAATTTTTCCAAGAAATTATCAAAGGAAAAGAATGCCATTTTGTGATCGTTAAAAGTAAAGTGGGCTGTAACAGAAAACCATTTTCTAGAAATTCCAAAATTTTCTTCACTTATTTTCACAGTTTACTTAGAATCCTAGTATTCCTATAGATGGAAAACATTTCCTGATTTTTAAGAAAGTTTTTTTCAAATTTGGCGTCATATTGAAATTGCTAAGGGTTGAAATCCAATATTGACATCAGAATCCTGAAAGGCAAACTCGAAAATAATAGGAAATGTACCTCTCAATTTTTTTCAGCTTCGATTTTTGTGCGAAATATTTGATTAAAATTGAAGTGACAAAAACATAATTCCCGGCGTTAATGGGCTAATATCGAAGTTTTAAATCTTCAATGCTTTTTGAACAAAAATTATGCATCAGCGTAATTTGAAGTCAATCTTTTTTTATTTCATATCATTTGAAAATGGTAATAAGAGATATTAAAACTAACGATATCTTTTCTTGTGTAATTGCCTAAAATTAATAAATATTCTACATGAGTTAGCACTCCCTTTTAGCAAAACAAATTTTTTTAGTTTTATAGTAATTTACCAACATATCATGTATTTAATTACTATATATTAGAAATATGTTTAACATAAAGTAAAGAAGTTATTCGAAGTATTAGACAAATTATCGATTAATAATATTGCCAATATTTTGAACGTCGTCATATTTTTCCAACCTGTACTATATGTCTGTTCGAAAAAGTAACATAAAAGTCGTAATAATTTCATGATGGTAAAATGAATGAGAGAAATTTTTGTAAGGAAGGAGCGAGCAAGTTAATTATTAACTTGAAGTTTATTTCATCATTTTTAATGGTAATAGTTTATTACTCTACCTTATTGGATATTTTCGCTCGCTTTATATACGTATTATACAGTTACAAGGTCTTCCGGAAAACATATAGGGAAAGGTAATAAGGAACAAGTAAGGGAAGTAGTTTATAAATCTTGTAATTTCTTTCCCGTCTGCTTTACTAAGCATGTTATTATTGTTAAACTGACATAAGATTCCGGTCATATTTTAGTTAAGCTATCAGTTATGAAACGTAATTGCATTGAAATTATATGTTCTTTCTTTTCAAAGCATACGAAATACAAATAAATATTAAATATCATTTCGTAGAGTTACGTCAGGTGATTGTGAATTATATCATTTAATATATTAATTGAAATCTAACATTTGAAAAATGATAATTGATCATCAATAAAACAATCGATTCGCAGGTAATTCCTATGGAGAAGTAAGTAATAATTGCAACTGAAAGTACTCGCAGCATTAATTATAATTGCATAATTAATGTGCATGTTTATCATGATAGTTAAATATTGTTTGATATGTTTGGTTGCTATGAAATTAATTTATTTGTTCTGTATGTTCGTAAATCAAATTAGTGCTTCTATCAAAATTACAACAAATGGTAGAATTAATTTTGTTTTGTGAGTACATATTTATTAGAATTACAGCGTAATATATTCGGGTGAATACATTATTTGTTATTATTTTGTATTAAAATGTGCATTTCATTGTTTATTCAGTAAGGGTTACTAATTTCTTAGCTATTATCTCTTAAAAATCTTTAGTTTAAAAATCTTTTACAACTTCATGTATGTTAATTTGCAATTAACGCCGTGAAATAATTTTAATGATCAATATATTTCTAATCCCATAAATTATTTGTAAAAAATCATTTCCAAGAAATTTATTAAAATACTTAAAGAAATGTTTCACATTTTATAAATCAACAAAAAATAAAAATTTGAATAATTTCACTTGCGCTCAAATTTATATTTTCATTTTCTTGGGATTTGTTTTTTAATTTTCTTAAACATTTTACAACCGCTAACGAGACACTTCAAAACATGAAGGCAGAATAATTAAATCTCAAAACACCAACATGGTTTCTTCAAATCGAAAATCTGATGACATTTTTTAGTTTAATTGTATAACCATTTAAATTGAGAAATTCAGAACACCCGTTGATTACTTTTAATTTTGTTAACGATTTCTAATTTCTAAGGCAAAGTAACGCATTTTTGTAATATTTAGTAATTTTATGAATTCTTGATTAGCATAATAATCATCAATTCCATAGTATGAATTTCATGAACGATGTCTAAAAAAATCCGGAATTTAAAAAATGGCCCAAGTATGTTCGAAAGATGTAATTTAACCTCCTTCGCATTGAAAATTGCGATTCGCGGACAAGACCACGGTCGTATTTTGCGTCCAAAATGATACTTCTAGATTAATTTCAATAATGATAATTAGAAATGAGATAGACAAAAAATCTTTTTTAAGAGATTAAAGAGGTTAAAACAATTTCTATTTTAGTATATTTATAACTAATAACCCTTTCTTTTCGGTCTTTGTAATAATTTGTTTCCAGTTTGCTTTTAAGGATGTAGGTATGGTTAAGAATTAACAAACCGATTCTGAGGAAGAAATTACTAAACATTAATATGAATATAAAATGAATTCCCTGAAAATGTTGAGTCATTTAGATACCTCAGTGTTGAAAAATTATGAAAAACATTTGTGCCTATTAACATGGTGTCTTATGTAAAATGGCATGTTTTAAGTCTTTATATGCGAGATTCGTACAGAATTAACAAATAGATTTACTTAAAATTAATGTCGATTAAAGAAAAATATATAATAAATGTTCGAGAGAAAGAATTAGATCAATTGGTTACGCTAGGTGAGAGAACTCCAATGAAATTGTTGTCAAACGTTCATTGTCGTACATATTAGAAGTTAGTTAGAAGTCATACGACTTCCGAAATATCATAGGCATCGAATTAAATTCGATGATGTCAACGTTTGAAATAAACGTAATCCTGTCACGTATTGTACACAAATAAAAAAACATTATTCGGGTTCCGAACGATACTGAACTAGTCAAAATTGGGCGAAAATAGTACTTGACTCCCTACGTACCATACCAACCTCCTTAAATTGAATTTCGATACTTTAAAGCTTTTTTCTTAAATAAACGAAGAGCTGTATAACTGTACTACATTACATCAATTTATTGATCAGGCAAAAATCCATAACTTAAAACAGATGAACATAATTGTCAGGAAAGAGACTAAGAGGTTACAAATTGAGGATAGTTCACTTCCTCCAATGTATTTTATACTTTATTTTAATTGTGGCACTTTCTAAAGTTTTTAATAATTAACGTTTCCCATATAAGTAGAAAAAATGCTGGAAATGCAAAAATTCAATACAACAAAACTGGAGCTCGAAGGTTACAACGGTCACTTATCTGTAGGAAAATGCGAACGTTCCATGACCTATGATCATGCGCCGACCATTCTGTTTCTTTACTTTCTCTTTGTTATATCTAAAGAATAGTAATATATTCAGAAAAAGAATCATTATTGCTTGTAGAACTTACGTATTTGAAAGTTATAGTCAAATAGCTCGTATATTTTGGAAGTATTGTTGTAACCACTTGAAAGCTGAATAAATATGAAATTGTTTCAAAAGGAAAAGCGAATAGACGTTTATCGTTGGTCGTACGTCATGTTAAGACAGAAATAATTACGCAATGCAATTTAATAATAAAGTAATAATTAGGTAATGAATACTATAGACTTTTTTCCTCCGCGTAAAATGTAATGTAGAATTTTAATATTCAAAATAAATGATACGAATGATAATTCATAAACAATTGAGAATTTATAGGTGAATCTGCAGTGTTCTGAATCTTCATCTTCGAGTTTTCGCTTTCAATTTGTGACGCACATTTTAAGTCATTAATGTTAAAATAGTACATATCGCGTGGTGTAACTTTCGTCCCATTGATCATTGAAAATAAATTCAACAGTAGAACAAAAAAAATCTGTTCTCTTATTTACAATCAGCAAACCTCCAATACTGTCCAAAATACCTAGATTCTGGTAGGTCTTCCATTTACTAAAGTATTTCTTTTTTAATATCGGCTCCAATTTTTATAAAAATGATCACAGGGAAAAATTACAAAGTACGATCGCAAGCTGATAAGGTCAATTTTGATTTGTGTATTCGTGATTATGTCCAAAATTTCTTTACAAATTCTTATTCTCTTTTTAACAAACTAATATGATTTTTTATCAACCTGTTATATCTCTAGAAAATGGCACTAAATAAAAATATTTTTGTTGCCTATTTTTGGTTGACATTTTTTCAAATGTTTAGCAGTAAATTTTTGTTTGTCGCTGTTTTATTGAGGTCGTTTTTTTAACTGTTTTTTAATTGTTATTTGAGTCTTATTTTCAACTATATACGTAATGTTGACGGTTGATAAGGTAAGGGAGATTGTTTGAAAATGTCAGGTTAATTCGAGGATAAACAACCAAATTTCTAGTTTAAGTCATAGATTTAGTACACTTTTAGTTGCTCTTTGGACATCATCCCTCAACTTTATTGATGTGAAAAAGAAAAACAAAATACGAAACACTCTAAATTTTGTTCAATGTATTATTAATGAGCCTTATTGGGGTTTCACACTAACCAATAGGATAATGTGTATATTTGCAATTTTTATTCAAGTTTTTTACTTCATAAAATAAGTTTCAAACATCAACAGTGAATTGTACATTTTCCGGACTTGATGGGTCAAAAAGTAAGGTTAAGTGCGCTCTCGAAAATGCATATTTTTGGAAATGTAGTAAATAATGCTATTCGATATAAAACATCTGTCTATTTGGGACGTAGCGAGTTGATAAATCGATGTGTAGATGATTCGGTGCATTACTGAATGAGGAATGCAAAATAATTTATGTAAGTAAAGTAATTTACATATTCGAGCCGCTTCCAAATGTCTATAGATCACCAAAAAGCATGTAATTAAACGGCAGAGTTTACAGTTTTTTATTCGATATTTCACTTGCCAGTACAACACAAATTCCGTACCCACCCATTTCTTCGAATATTCTAAATACTACTGGTAGTTTCATATCGTATATGCAAATTTATTCATGTACCTGGTGTTGTTTCATGTTTATGTATATTTTTACACATATACACGTAATTAGTAGTGGCGAAGGTGCCTTCTATATGAATCAGAAAAGGAGCGTGATTACTCATCCGTACTTGTCTAACCGTCTATGATCTCACATGTTCCTTAACCCTCGGGTAAAAAAAAAATGCCGGTCGCATTCTTGGGTTTCGGACAGAGTGCATTACGTTCTCCAGGTCTCCCCCGTACGGAAACGCTCGGTTGGGCGAATTGCATGTTTCTATACTGATACTCAGGAAGCGGGAATGGAAGATAATCGTGGGTTATCGACACTGCGGCCGAGTGAGCGGCCAATATAACGCATGCAGCTTAAGAATCGAGTATGTATGCAAGTCTGATCGCGATTACTGGGATATGGTCCACGAACACGAAGAAAACTGCTTCACCATTTTTTATGGGCTCGGTGAAATTTTCAGAGATGGGCAGGTCGGATAATTGCTCCATCGTGGGCTTACCCACCGTAAAATACTAGCATGCACTTCACTTTTAATCGTATGCGATGCAAAATTTCACGATTCCAAGTCCAATATCGACGAAATCAATATTTATGATGTCGATACTGATCACTGAATGTGTGGGTGTGGTACTTCCTGTTACGAGAACTGTATGCCATCATCCCACACAATCAGAACAATTGGAATAAACAATGCAGTTTTAGAGAGATTATGAGCTGAATTGCACTCTTTTAGCCTAATATTCCATTCCGTGTAGTCGATTTTAGCCCGTTGGCTTCTTTTGATGTCTATATGAAAGTGGTTACATCAAAACTGCTATGCACGAATCGAATTTACACTGGCAAACACAGCTGAATATATACATAAATTACAAATCCAAATGGGATACTGCGATAGATAATGCGTTGCGACAATAAGAAGCGTTTGTATATGTAATTGTTATTTCATAAATGTGCTAATTAACCCATTAAGGACGGGAGACGCACATATTTACGTTGATTTTCGACCTTCATTCTCAACAGGAAATAAGATTAATATTGACTTGAAAGTGACCAACCCTACCATTTTCGAGTATGCTCTTTCGATTAGCGTGGTCGAAATTACATTTAAATTGCTTTAAAAACCAATATGGTGCATTTAAAAAAAAATTAACAAAATTTCGTGTGTTTCGTTTTTTTCGTATCAATAATGTTGCCGTACCGATGCCATTCTGCAACAAAAGTGCATAAAATATATGAACTTCAACTAGTAATTTTTTGTTTTGCCCCGAATCAACCCGAATCTCTAGTGGTTTATTTTCCCTAAAACGGAGTTCCAGGGATTTTTAAAGTTGCTGATCAGCAATTTGAGGTTAGATTTTTTAAATTCACGATGGTGGATCCAATATAGTTGACTGAAATTCAATAAAATGCTTCAAAATCGCGATAAAATGCGTATAGGGGGTTTTTTGGGGGTGCTCACCAAGAATTTGAAGCTAGATTTTTAAAATTCAAGACGATGTATCCGATATGGCTGTCCATATTTCATGAAATAATTCAAAAGCATGCGATAATGTTTGTACTGGAATTTTGTGAAAAAAAATTGGTTGTTTCCGTCCGTTAGCCGTTTCAAGTAAGCGTTTGCCAACTCAAACCACGTGCAGGTGGACGGCAAGAGTATTTTTTTTACCATTATTAACATTATACAAATGTAACAAATATGTAATATAAAAAAAAATAGACACAAAAATAAAAAAATATAAAATATAAAATAATAAAAAAAAATTAAAAAAAATAAATAAATATAACAAAAAATGTAAAAAAAATAAAAAAAGACTCTTGCCGTCCACCTCCGCGTGGTTTGAGTTGGAAAACGGCTAACGGACGGAAACAACCAATTTTTTTTTCACAAAATTCCAGTACAAACATTATCGCATGCTTTTGAATTATTTCATGAAATATGGACAGCCATATCGGATACATCGTCTTGAATTTTAAAAATCTTGCTTCAAATTCTTGGTGAGCACCCCCAAAAACCCCTGCATACGCATTTTATCGCGATTTTGAAGCATTTTATTGAATTTTAGTCAACCATATTGGATTCACTATCGTGCATTTAAAAAATCGAACCTCAAATTGCTGATCAGCAACTTTAAAAATCCCTGGAACTCCGTTTTAGGGAAAATAAACCACTAGCGATGCGAATTTCATCAATAATGTTCATAATTGATAGAATAAGGTTTTCGAGATATTTACGTTTAGAGGTTAAGTTGATTCGGGGTAAAACAAAAAAAATTACTAATTGAAGTTCATACATTTTGTGCACTTTTATTTGCAGAAAGGAATCGATATTATTGATACGAAAAAAGAATCACAAAAAACGAAACACACGAAATTTTGTTCATTTTTTTTAACACACCATATTGGGTTTTAAAGCAATTTAAATGCAATTTCGACCAGGCCAATCGAACGAGCATATTCGAAAATGATAGGGTTGGTTACTTTCAAGTCAATATTAATCTTATTTCCTGTTGAAAATGAAGGTGGAAAATTAACGTAAATATTTGCGTCTCCCGTCCTTAATGAGTTAATGTCACAAATATATGCGCTGAACAACACATGACGAGACAGAAATGTTCATAATGTTGCAACGTGTAGATATTGACCCATTTTTAATATAGTAATAAGTTGCTATGAGTGAGGTCGGATGAGTTTGCTAGTTTACGATAAACTTAGCAATTTACAGTTCTTCTTCTGATTCTTTGTCTGTACTCTGTATTGATCACATCGGAGTACTAAAACTACTCTGTTACCTTATTGGTTAATTCGACGACTTTTTAATACTTCAAAGCGCTGCAAATATAGGCATACGCTACTGAACGATCTTCTATCGGTATGATATGCTCATCCAAAATCATGGTGAGAAATTAGCATCAACCGACATCGTTATCAGTATCCACATTGCTTCGAGACATTCTATTGTAAACGCCAAATTGTTCAATTTTCAGCGTCCATTTATCCCACTTTCACGAATTCTGAACTAGTGTACTATGAATATAGGTGTGTACGCACAGAAAGCAGATGCATAAAATAGTGGTCGGTACACGTGCTGGTATGTCAAGTAGTATACACACATGTACTTGTATCGAAATAGTATATTATGTAACAATGGTGCAATTAGCAATCTTCAACGAGTGTGATGTTTGTCGCCCTAGCCAAGCGATATCGGAAATCGATATTTCGCCCGTGTTCTATACGATATTTTTTAATACGACGGACGTGGGACTCGATAATTTGCGCACGAATATTTCATTGCAGGGCGCAAAATCGAGTTCTACTCCCGGAGTGTTAAAAAGAACTATTGTGACATTATATGCTAATTTATATTATTTATTTAAACTCCAAACGCTCTCACTCCATCTATTTTTAAAATTCTTACAGTTTGATAAGATTCTTCTTATCATTCTCTTTCTTCCTCTAACAATAACAGAAATTGTTTACACTAAAATTACCTTTGTCTTGATCCCATATGCAAAATAAAAAATGATGATCCTTCTGGAGGATGTAAATAAATTACTCGCTGACAAGCTTAGTGTACAATATTTACTCAGATAAGTAACAATAAAATCAACAGTAGAGTTTTCAAATTTATGGAATTCCATGAATTCCTTTCATTAAGGAGTGCATGTGGCGAAGTAACGCAGCTGCGGTATGTATTGCACATCGAATGAATGAACATTACGTATGTACCTGTAGCAAATTAAATGTTCAAGTGGACACGCATACTGTGTGTCGCCGGTGGGCACGACAAGGCAAGAGTAGACATTTACTACTACGACGCTATAAATACTCTTGCAAATCCCTACTTTAGTAAAAGGCGTATACAAACGAATATTAATACATTAATGCACTCTTGTCGATGTGCAAGACGTTATTGTATTACCGAATACTAGTTGGATTATAATCGGTTCAATGAATTTATTACAACCTAGAATATGGAACATGGTCATTTTTAATATCGACATGAAAATTGGTGTAATTATATGTATAATCACATTGAATAAATTGAAATTCGCATATGGAAAACATACAATTCATCTGGAATTCTTTAAATATGAAAATTATTAGATCATTACCTACAGGTTTAAATAGAATATTCGGTTTTCAATCGTTATAAGCGGCTGAAGAGAAAAAAGTTGGTATTTACATAATTTCAAATTGACCTTAATTTGGTATCGATCATGGAAAAGCAAAAGTATTCGGTTTTCTACCCTTGTTTGCGCCACTCTCTTCGTTATTACAAACATAAGTAGACATTCCTAACAAGAGTAATTCTGATAAAAAGTGTTTATATTTAATCCAAGTTTTGTAACAAAAAATACTCATTTTTTAGGTTATATATATACCAATTCCTTACTCTTAGATACATGCGTAAGAATTGGAAAAACAATATCTATAAAACAGAGCTACCAACGAAATTATTACAACTATTTGACTGCTTTCCAGATTTTTATATTATATCTGATAAAATTGTTCAAAATACCCTTTCTATTCACAGTGAAATAATATGGAGCAGCGACATAGCATAGAGATAATTTTTTGCCGCGCATATCTAAGACATTTCTTGATCTGTTTTTAAAAGTATCTTCATACGTAAAAAATAGAAGAGAAAAATACTACTCAGCTATGTCTATGAGCTATAAGTGATACTACTACGATCGGTCAACTGCTTAAGTAAAAATGAACTGAAACCAGTTAAAAAATTATTTTCATTCTAACAATACTAGGGTCAAAATTGTATAATGATTTGAGAATTACTATCCTCGTTGTGTACTCATTTAACCTTTGGAGGATACATTTGTTTCTAGTAACATACGATCACAGAGAGGAGTCACTTGCGACTCCAACGCAAAAACATCCGTATAGAAAATACATTGTGGATTATTTCAAGTTTGGATTTTAACTTCATAATCTGTTTCTTTCTCAACTGAGTGTCGAGAAAAGAAGAAAAATATTTGAGAAATGTTGTACAAAAACATTTACTTTCTCACTTTTTGCCTATATTCATCTTGATGTTCGTATTGGTGATAACTGGACCACTGGTTGTTTTGGCCGTTTAGTCGATTTTCATACAGCATAGTCAATGGCTTTGGATGCGCTTAGCGTTTTTAGCTAATCTGGAACTCCTTGGTTTCGTTGTGAGTTTAGCAATTTACCTAAACTTTTTGTTGCTTTGTTTAATTTAGATTTTAAGGTTGAGGATCTGGTTATTCCACACTGATTTCTTAAAGCTGTTGTGTTTGCTACTTTTATCTTTATTTCTCTTAAGTGGCTTATATTCCCTTTCCCGGAGAAGTGCTCTACTGAAGTGCTCCGGTAATTCCGGTTTCAGTTATCAATGACAATGATAATTTCAGAGTATCTTCGATTTGTAATTGGGAATGGTTCCAAACGGTTTGTTTATTACTCAGTGGATACCGGATTTCAGTATTTAATACTTCACTGCTTACTCGAAGAAAAACTGAGTGGTCTGATGATAAACCTTTACTTGATATTTTTTTAAATAGTATTTATTTACACATTTAGTTACATAAAAACTAATTACATGCAGTATTTTCCTTTTGTCAGTTGGACAATATATTAGCTGATCTTCTGAAACCGCATCAAGTTTCAGGTACTCCATTGTTTTATGTAACTCTCTTCCCTTACAGGTCGTTAATCGTCAAATTGAAAAAAGATCACAAAACAGGATATAGTTTATGTGTTTCAATTTTCAAGACAGATAAATGTCTTCTTTAATTTCAGTAGGCTAATGATGTAAAAGCGTAAATCAAGGCATTTTTTCATCTTCTATAAAACACTTTACACATTTGTAATAAAACCAATATTGTTTATTATTATGATTATAGTGTATCTAACGAACGAGAGTATTTGAGTAATTACATTCATTTCCGACAATGTTATTTACAACAATTCACAGATTTAATTCATTATAATCGACATAAAAATGACATAAAGTCTTAAAATTGTTACATTTTAAATGGTCTTAACCCATTAACGCCCGAGGGCGTCTAATCACCATGAGGGCGTAAATAACACGCCCGTGTTGTAAACAATATTTTTCGATTGCCGGGGGAGCAAAATGACCACGCATACACGTGTAAATTTATTGATTTCAAATGGGAAAGTGTAATCAAATTAGTATATTTCCTAACAAGGTCAACTTATAGGGTTGTATAGCTGGGCCGAGGGTGCGGGGGTGTGGTGGGGGGGCGATTTAAAGCGAATTTTGATTCATGAAGATAAAAAAAATAGGAATGTATGCGGCCCAAGCACAAGTCACCTGGGTTTCTCACGTATTTTTCATGATAAAAATACGGCAAAAGCTGTATAGCAACGCACCCATTTTATGCGCAGTAGTATATACAAATTTGTAAAAATAAACAAAACGTTAAAGATGTGTTAAATTAAAAATGATGATAAGTAGTGTAAAATGAGAAGACGAGGTGGCAGGGGGGTGAAGAAAACGAAGATACGAGACAGCATATACTAAACAATAAAAATTTAGAGGCAACAGAGGCTGTTGGGTCGAAGTTTTGAAAATATTTGCATAAAGGCAGAAGTGGGAAGAGATATAACTGTATAAAATAAGTAATCGCATAACTGTAGAAAAAAGAAAGAAAATTAAATAAATATTACGCAAACAAAACAAATATTATTCTTCAAATTTTGCGTTCAACAAAGAAATATGTGTTTATTTTTCAATCACTACTGTTTCTAAATGTTTATGATGGGTAATTCGTGGAATACTCCTCTACTGCGCGATTGTTGTTTTCCTATTGCCTCCCACGCCACGGTTATCATAACGTATTAAATATTACATTAATTATAATGTTACTTGATTAAGAAATCATATTTATTATTTTTCTTTCAATAAATCGTTAATTTTCACACTAATTTTATTTCACGCCCTCGAGGCGTAAAAGTGGCATTTTACGCCCTCGCGGCGTGAAACGGGCATTTTACGCCCCCAAAAGGAGGCGCATAATGGTCATTTTACGCCCCCTGAATCGAAAATAAATTTAAATACGATTCTCGACTGATCACTTATAATGTTTAGCTATGATAACGGAGTTATTTAACCCTTTTCGTCGCAAAAGTCCCAAATTTGGACAGAACTTTCAACGCTGTAATTTTTGTTCCAAACGTTGTTAGAAAACATTGAAATAAGTAAAAATCGATAAATTTGGACTTCCTTTTTCAAATACCGTGGTCAGAAGTAGCTGTCAATTTCAAATAAAAAAGTTATGATCATTTTTTAAAAAAAAGTCCTGATTTTTTTGACGTTCCTTCTCAGGAATCGCGTTACTTAACATGGAAAAGGGCAATGCTTACCAATTCAAAAGATACTAATCGCGTCTTTTTGTTCTACCCTTTTTCTCCCGTGGCAGTTATTTAAAAAACAAAATGGCGGCTTCAAAATGGCTTCTGCAAGTCATAATTTTTCATTTTCTCGCACAATTATCGATTATTTGAACACGTAACGGTTGAAACCGTGGAGAATTGGGATGAAAATAGTATATTACCTAACAAGGGTGTAAAGTGTACTTTTACGCACCGGGCGGGAACTACGCCGAAGGCGCCGAGTGATGTGTGAGATTCCCGACCGATGCGTAACAGTTATACTTTACACCCACGTTAGGTATCCCAATTTTTGTAATTGGGTGCGTAAAGAGAGTGCGTTAAGTTTTGATGTCTGGTTGAGTGTGTGAAGTGCAACTTTACGCACGATCCTTTACTTTACGAATTTTGTCGTCGGGAGTGCGCAAAGTGAACTTTACGCACGAAAAACAGGCATCAAAAGTACTTTACGCACTAACTTTACGCACACAATTACAAAAAGTAATTATTATCATTTGTAACTGCCTAATCTCATTATTATCATTCATAACCTGAAATTAGTTATATACTTTTACCTTTTTTTTCTAATTTTCACTGAATTTTCGAAGTTTCCGTATTACTTACGTGTAAAATTAAAAATTATCAGATACGACTGTGACTTCTCAATAATCTGCACTCCATTTTTAGGTTATAAACCAATCACTGATAGGTCACAATCGTATATAGTAATTTTCAAATTCACTCGTACGTAATGATATGGAAAAGTCAAAAGTACAAAGAAAAGACAATTTGAGCGAAAATCAAACAAAAAGTCGATAAAAACCTTTTGTATATAACTAATTTGAGGTTATGAATGAATAATAATGAAATTAAGTATTCACAAATGAAAATAATTATTTTTTAATTCCAATTCTCCATGATTTCAACCGTTAAACAATCAAATATTCGATATTTGTGCCACAAAATGCAAAATGACAATTTGCAGACGCCATATTGAAGCCGCAATTTTATTTTTTGAAAAAATCTTACAGGACAAGAAAGGGCTGAGCAAAATGACGTGATTAATGCATTTTGCAATGGTCAGCATTGCATTTTTCAACGCCAAAAAAAAAAAAGATTCTTGCGAAGAAACGTCGTAAAAATCAGTATTTTTATCAACAAAATGATCATAAATTTTTTTTTTAAGTCCCCAGCTAATTCTGACTAAATGGGTTAATGCATTGTTTTTGACATTTACTCTCTAAATTTCATGGAGTGGGAATTAATTCTTTATAGAATGAAAATTGAGCCATCCGAGTGATTAAATTACGTATAAAAACTCACTATTTCTGTAGTGAAAATACACTCCTAGAGAGTGAAAATTCTATAAATTTTCATTAAGAGTTTTAAAAAATATAAACGATTTTTTTTGTTATTTTTCTAGGAAAATAACAGTTAGGCATAAACATTGACATAGCTATTCTTTGGAATATTTGTAACGATTGTTAAATTTCTAATAACGTTTTATGTCCACTGAACTGAAAAACATTACTCAATACAACTAAAATGAAAGGCATGCATACAAGACTAATGATCCTGGGGGTGACGAGCGTTTGACGATATTGCGACACTGAATGGCCATTAGTCTCGATCGATGCGTTCGTCTTAGTTCTGAACAACTTTCTCTAATGCGAGATAAACAAATGTATTATTTAACGTCGTAAACAAGACGATCCGAGGATTTGCTTATGCGAAGAGTAGCTGACTAGTTATTGTTTGGTTTACATACTGAATACTGTAAACAAACTTACATTAATAATTTAGTGTATTAGAAATGCTTAATTTGAAATATTGAGGGTTTTATATTCATTAAAAAAACATTTGCGAATTATGTTATATGATGAAACTATATTTGAAAATCTGAATGAATTAAAAAAGTAAGGCAATTTCATTCTGAATCGAGAACAATAATTTTACTTTACATGTGCAGACTATTTTATAACTGCCTAAAGTTACTTGAAATTATTTTATTTGATTTCATGAATAATTTTTACTTGGTTCCTGCAGCCTATTCAAAATTATTGCAATGAAAAACAAATATTTGGTTCCGTACTGAAAGATTGTGAGGTAACATAAAATAGCTTGTATTATAGAAAACCATTATCCAGATAGTATAAATATGGTCGAAATCCGATATTAATTCAACGAATTTTTAGAGTTCCTCAAGAAAATATTTTCTTCGCTCTCCCAATAGCTTTAACAATCATTTTTGGACTCTCAAAATCTTTATCAAGAAATTTTTGCAAAATATTATTTTAGGACTTTTAAGATAATCTCACACAATAAAAATTACATAAATTGTAAAATTAAGTAGAAATTGAAGGACAATTAATAAAACGATACATATATTTACATTACATTTTTAAATTAAATGTAATTTTCAATTGTCCTAAAAATAAACTCCCTTTTTTGTTACCAATTTCAACCTTTGCATTCTGACACCAGTAATCCTGACTGGAATAAAAGCATCCCGACAACGTCAGTTTTGCGAGTTCACAAATAAACTTTACGTTCCCAATTACCTTTTTCTTATTTTCACCTCGAATACTCAAGCCACCTAATAGCGCTGAATTCATCTTTTTATCATCAGACGGAAAGAGAAACGTGGCACTTTCAATGTCACGATTCGCACTGAAAAGATACTAATTCACACGATGTGGCTTTCAGATAGCCGCGGGTAATGATAAAAAACTCTAGACATACCTTTTATCTTTTTTAGTATCCCATGATTATCTTTCTGCAAAACTTATCAAGTAATAGGGTGAATATATCCTGTCTATTTTTTGGTAAAGTATCGATCTGTCGCATTTAATGACAGTATGTACTCTCTTAATTTGAAGTAGTGAAAATTTATTGATTCTCAGTGAATAGTCACTAATTCTCAGTGCATAATCACTGATTCCCATAGTGAAAAAGGAGCCTCTGAGAAACAGTGAAGTTTCACTGTTTTAGTCAGTGAAATTGAGTTGATTCATAAGACAATAACATTTGACTGCTTGGAATCAGTGAAACTTTAATGCGAAACAATGAAATTCGTTCGCCGTTTCACTCTTTATGTATAGTGAATACGATGAAAGCCACTGACCCAGGAGTGAATATTAATTCACTGGTTCAAATGGTGAAATTTTCTTTGTTTTGAATTGAGGGAGTAGATGCTTTCAAATGCTAAGAATGTAAATCGATGTAAAATTTTCCAAAAATCGACAAAATGTGTTTTTTCACTCATGAATGATTGAATGCTAATAAAATTAAATTCATATCTACAACAAATCAAATATTGGGGTACACTTAATTATTCCATTTTAAGTTCGTTCAATCAATTGGTGGTAAGAAAATAGAAAGCAAAAATTATATTTTCAAGCACCATTGTTCAAAGTTGTTCCGGCATTTTTTTTAACGTATTCTCTGAATTCGAAACAGTGAAAACCTCACTATTTCAATCAGTGACTGAATACTCCTGAGTCAGTGACTTTCATTATATGCACTGCATCAATAGTGAAACGGTGAAGGAATTTCACTGTTTCACCTTAAAATTTCACTGATTCAAGCAGCGAATCAATTTTATTGTCTCATAAAGCAACTTAATGTCACTGAGTAAAACAGTAAAATTTCACTGCGTGTCTTCTTCTTCACTATGGCAATCAGTGACTATTCACTCAAAATCAGTGAATTTTCACTGTATCAAATTAAGATAGTATCTTGCTGTTATTGTATAGAAAAAAAAAATTGGGTTTTGTTGCGTCAAAAAAAGGAGCGACTTATGTTATTAGCCAAGGATATCTTAAAGTGATATTTAATACTTCGATAGTAGTAGATTATAAGTGGGGTGAAAAAGCCATAGGGTAATATGATAATAAGACCATAGCGATTTTATTTTAAAATTATTAAGCCGCATCTATTCAACAATTTTATTTTTTTTTTTGTATAACCTAACTTTTAATCTTAGTTTGACAGATGTATCCAATAGCAAGGGTTTAAATAGGTAATGTTTGTTCTATACATATATGACAAAAAATATTTCACTGAACATTACCATTGTTTTTGTGTTTATGGGATTGCTGATTACGGTGCTGAAGTCGGAATTTCAACATTCAAAATTCTCTAAAAAATGTATAATAATTTTTTTCTATGAGTGTTTGTTTGCGCTGCTTCTAAAATTAAAGTCAGATTAACGAAAAAAAATTATATGTTCCAAAATTGAATCTAAAAACCTCTCTTTTAGGAGTATCCGCAATTGTAACAACGTAAACGTAAAGAGAACAAATTTCCATTTCTTTCTGTGTATTTATATATTTTTTTTTCATTGTTGCTTTTTTAAATAAATAAATAAAAAACAGAAAGGCGGTTAAAAATGCGGTTGCCGTATAATTCCATTATTTCTATAGTTTTCTTAAGTTAATATTCTAAATTGTCAATCTCGAATCTGCAATCTTGAATCTGCAATCTTGAATCTACCATTTTGAATTCACAATTTTGTAGAGCTTCATTTCTTCACAAATGTCATTTAGAATTACCAGCCTCAACTCGTTTTCCTAGTCAATTTCATCAATATTATATTGCGTATTATTCATTTCAATAACTACCGACATTCATTTTAGATCTGCTGTGGATTTTTTAAACTTTGACATACGCACTTTTGAAATATTTTTCATTGGGAATTCTGATGCCAATCCCTATACTCAACCCGTACATTTTGATTATTTTTTAAATATGTTCTGATTGCCATTTAGTATTCCATGTAGTGGAGTGAACAAATCAATCTCTAGGATAAAAGAGCAATTGACTGATGAGCAATTTCCAAAAACCAAAAACTTTAGCCTGAGTAATGACTTTGAATGGGGAAATTTAGTGCAAAAATTATTAAAATAATTTACGAGTAATGTTATTTTTGTATGGGAAGAAAAGACTTGAAACAGTGAAACTTTTAACTTTTCTAGTCTAAATGGCCAAGTGGACTCCGTTAGGTGGTGTAAAAACGTCACTTTTAGATTGTTTTTCTAGAATACCAATGGCTTATTTCTCTTATAAACCTACCAACAATGTTTAGAATCAATTGAAACATTTACCAAGAACATTAGATCATAAATTTTATACCGTTAAAAGTAGAATATTGCGATTAATCATTTCAATGTGCCAATAAACATCGCCAACTTATGGCTATTATTTCTTAATCTGATTTAGTTTGCCCCCTTAAGTATAAGGTACTATCTTGTATTACCCGTTAACCCAGTTTGACTTGCGGAGAAAATTTGCAAAAATGTAAATTATTATCCGCTACTTTGCAATTAAATTACGATTGCTTTTGCTGACGTTATTGACAAGTTTAAATGAGTATCCAGTTAATTTACGATAATTTATTGATTACCAAATACCCAAATCACGAAACAGTGCGAATAGGCTTAGTTGCATTCCGGTTTAATTATTAATTATTCGCACTCTTACGGTTCCAGTAATGAAAATGTGCATTAAATATCACTTCGCGAATCTAAGAAACTTAAACTAGTTTGTTTATGGTACGTTTATGGGTAAGTATAATTTATTTATAATTAACTGTTTAAATTATTTACACTTAGACGTATTTTAGAATCCTGAATAATTTGGCACTTTATTGGAATGGTATTGTGCGATAAAAATTATTCATACATAAAGAGTGATCATAAACGCTTAAGATTGCGGGACATTGTACTAAACTTTCGTTAAATATTACGGCTCTAAGCATCATTTGAATGTTTGAAAAAAAATGATCTCAGAATAGTACAAAATGCTTTCAATCTCAGTTTCCTTTTTAAAATATTCCTATGTCTAAACGTGTTTTTTGGTCTTCGATTTGCAACCAGAAATAAACCAGGAGAATTAAAACCAAACTTAATTATTATTTTTTCAATAAAAAAGTACATCGATCTATATCGAACAGTGAAATTGCTTTTTTCACAATTTGAAATTCAAAATAGTGTATATAGTATAGTGGTATATTTGATAGTCGATGTGAATTTAAAAAACCTGTGGTCATATTTATGTCCCGAATATATACACTTTATATTCTAAAATTTGAAAATGAAATTAATACGCAACAATCTTTGCTAGACAATTAATAAAATACTTTAGAACAAAACATTGTTATATATTTTATATTTACTGACTATCACTTATAAACAAAGCGAAGTACCTGTAATTAATTTCATATACTGCAGCATAAAATACTTAATCTTTGAAGATCATTGAGCTGATTCATTCGCGATTGAAAAAAGAAGTTTGAATAGGGATTACATAAAACTGATATTCTTAAAGTTTACCATCACTATTACGTCACGTATAATATCGAATACAAGTATAAATATTTAGATTAACAAAATTTACAATTTCAATCATTTAAATAAAATATACAATATTATTATTTATTGCTAGAAAATAAATTTTCCAAAAATATATAAAACATATTAAAATAAGAAATAGCACTTATGAGCTTTTTATATTTTGCTTTCCTGATTTTCGTTCAACTGCATTGCATAAGAAATTATATAATATACTTCGCACATATAATCATCGAAATATTAATTCCAAAATTTCTTATTAATTTAATGGTGGTTTTTAATAACCCTGTAATTCTGGATTTATTATTTATGTTCCGAGTAATTTTGTTCATTAAATAAAAAATTGTATTTAATGAAGTTTTTGCATTTCTCTTGTTACGCAATCACGCGCGAGTCGAATATTCTCAAATCAATAACAATTACAATATATAATGTTTGACAAGTACCTAATTTTTTTTTACAAAATGACTAAGTAATTTACATATATTATTGATGTGATAAATAGTATTTTTTAGTGATGAAAAATTCTTTCGAACTATTACATTACACTTCTACGATAAATAAAAAGAAAACACGGGAAACTTAAAAAAATAATGGAAGCTTCTAAATTTTAATCATTTTTAATATAGTATTTTTCCAAAATAAAACATAAATATGTTTCAAAAGTATAATGTAATATAAATAATAATGTACATTTTTAATTCTTTCACGACATATATTTAAGTGAATGAGTTATATGTGGAATGGATTATTAGAATTAGTTATAAAATAAAGTTTGGAAATATTCGGAATAGTTTAAAACCGACGAGCGTAATATCTGATTCGTACTAACTTATCTAACTAATGACATAACTTAAAAAAAGGCGTTAAATAAGGTAGACTTTTGCACTTTTCTGACCTACAATTTAAAGGTTTCTAATACACATATAAAACACAGGAATTATTTGCACTTTTGTAATTCAAATCTCAGTTAGAATCAAAATTAGGGTCCGGTTAGTACTCACACATAGATGTAATGAACATTTTTATAACATTGAGTTGCTAAATAGCACTTCATTTAGAAAAAAATGTAATTACATAAAATTAATTTTAATAATTAAATAGAAAAAAAAACTCATCCTTTTTTTCACAAGGCTGGAAACAATTTTAGCTACTTTTAATAGACGTAGTGTACATTTTCTTGAATTGTGTCATAAAACTCTTGAAAGCAAATATTAGGAAGTGGATGATTTTTAATGGTAGTGCCTAATCTATTGCATGTAAAGGAATAAAAAATATAATTATAATTTGATGGTTAAAAACTAAAGTATTTTTCTTTTACGATATATCTAAAAAGATTTTTATTTTCGAGAATATTTTGAAGAAAAAATTATGTTGAACGAGATAACCGAGGATTTGCTGATTACAAATTTATGTTTTATTCTTGAAACCAATAATAGATCAGTAAACAATGAAAATAGTTAAGATATAAATAAGTGATTATCAACAGCAAAAATAATTCTTAGGCAACCAAAAAAAATTGCAAAAATATGTCAGCAACTAAGCCACTAATTTAGATATTCAGCACAAAATCGAAAAGCTATTTTAGTAAATTTTTAATATTACTACTACATAACATTTTTTACTGTTATTGCTGTAGCGTAGAAATTGTGTAATTATTGACTTGTTATTTAAAAAACATCTGGTCGTTCTGTCCGACAGGCAGTTCATCATCACGTCAATAATAGGATATTATAGTCAGACAACTACATTAGTTCTATCACATACGTAAAAATAAAGACTTCACAGGAAAGATTAAGAGCGTAAATCGTTGAAATTAATGTTTAAATTACGAGCAAGTAAAAGCCATAAAATACAAATTGCATGCTCATACTAAAATCAGAAAAAACTGACAAAATAATAAAAACTTCCCATTAATTTATTGAACAATAAATAATAATTGTTCTCCACAAAAACGTTCGGATATTCAGTACATTTAAAAAAATCCTAATTTAAAACATAATTAATAGTAGCTTTTATCGCTGGAAAAAATCAGTATTAAAGTCAAGTTTAATTTACACATTGACAGGTAAAATCGAATTCTCACGCACATTACGATCATTTCATCCGATTAATGGACCCAATAAAAAAACGACGGAAAAAGCCGGCCGTTTGTACAGGGGATACGGCAAATTGGACGTAAGAAAATCTATAACGCACGGTAATTTCATCAGCGTCCAGCCCTAAACGATCGTAAATTCGATGTAAAAGTGGGCCCGGGAAATGCTCGTAACGATACAAACGGTATTTTGACATGCAGTTCCTTGCGAATCGTCGATACCAGATGGTAAAAGTCAACCAAGAAGAGACGTTGGTCTGTGGCGAAACGACGAAAGTAAAAGTAAGTAAAGCAGAGCCAATTATTTCCACGTTTCCATGACACTATTGAAACTTTCTACACGTGTAACTATATATGCTTACGAGCGCGAATCCAACGTAGGCTTCACACATTCATGATGCACTTTTAATTTCACGGAGAGAGATCGCGCTCCAAAGGAGCCGATACCCAACTCTAAGACACGTGGCTAATTTGCAAACTTTCTGTGAGGAAACGTAAAACTCATCCTTTTTCCACAAGGCTAGAAACATCACTGCGTTTAATATACGCAGTGAAATTTTGTTGTGATGTACATGTGGAGTACATCCCATTTTAGTCCAACGTACGACAGGGCCCCAACTTGGGCTTTATTGATAGCCCAGTTAAAAAACGAACAAATTTGAACAACCATCTTTGATTATATAATATAACATAATAATGTAACATAATAACAATGGATTTACTAAATTCATTTCATCGATTATTCCCATTTCTTAACTATCCATATCAATTAATGATATACGTAATGAAGAAAATGTTATAACAGCATTCGTAGAAGATATTCTGAATTAAGATATTTGTCATAGTAATACTTATTCAGGATGTTTTAATAAAAAATAATATAAAATTATATAAAGTATTTTTTAATCAGTTTTATAGTTAATAATGTTCATTAAAGATAACAGTTTGAAATTGAAGCAAGTCGGGAGTAGGTCATTGCTCCACTCGACGTCATCTAATTGTTTTGTATGATTGGGGCTCAGGTCTGTACTTGAACACAAAGTAAGACCAAACAAAAACATTTAAAAATGGTTTGTTTATAATGAACAAAAAGTTGAATAAAAAGGAACTTATTGATATTTAATAATTACGGACCATAGCTATGGTTGTGTACACTAAGATATTAAAAAATTAAAGCAATCGGATGAATAGTTCTTCTTCAATCAACAAAAAAATGTTTAAAATGGCTTAACATTTTTAACCATTCGGTTTTTTGAGTCGTTGATTACGAATCTAAAGTCAGATAAAAAATTTTAAATGACGGATAAATGTGGGGGACCAATAATTAAAATCGGCGGGTTTGGATTAAAACAGCTCAGATAACGTGAGTTTTCATAAGGTGCATAATGGAATTCACCAATGAGATTAAAGCTCACGTCTGCGCTCCATGTGAGCGCTATTTATGTCCTCAAGTCAGATGACGATCGTCTCTCACATATGAGTCTTGCCTTACAACTTTTGAACAATTTGCGTATGCGCAATCCTCTAACTTCTGTCGGCATTCCACCCGACGCTGATTGGTTGCGCACTAAGACTATTAGCCAATCATGACAAGTATCACAAAGTCTCATATGTGCGTAGATTTTTTGCGCTTATGCAGTCCAATCCCGTATATTCTAGTCACTCTCATATGCATTCACATTAGCACTCATAAGTGAGATCTCAAATATGAGGACAACGTCAGACTCGCGCCCTCGATACCTGGGAGGCTACTCAAGTGTTTTTGGGATCGCTAATTATGAATCTGATCCTATTTTTCAAAATTCAAAGTTGTTGGTTTTTTCTATCATATATATAATCATATAGACTATTAACCAATCATGACAAGTATCACAAAGTTTCATATGTGTGTCGAAGCGGAAATTTCTTACGCGTGCGCAATCCAATCCTGTATATTTTACTTAATCCCGAACTCTCATCTGCATTCACATAAGCACTCATAAGTGAGATCACAAACGTGAGGACATCGTGAGACTCACGCCTTGCTATTTGGGCTCAATTTATCACTTGTGAGCATTCGATCGGCAATCGAAAGGTCCCGGGTTCAACTCCCGGAGCATCAAATCTTTTTACTTTGGTCCTCATTTTTTTTTTTAAATCTTAAAAAAATTCAACCTTTCCGTAGTTACCATCATTAAAAAAAAAAGTGGTGAATTTTTCTAACAAAATTTACATCAATTTGTATTAGAGCAGACGCCTTTTTGTCTTCATCAGGAAACAATTAGCTAGAAAAATTGAAAGTATGAATCACAAAATGTTTACTTATTGGTTCATTCTGCTTTCTGACGTACTTTATCCAATTAGTGTTGATTAAGAACTGAAAATTAAATATAAGCTCGTCGGAAAAAAGCGTTTATTTCTTTCTTGAGAAAATGATAGTTCAGAATATAATAATTGGTATCAATAATGAATTATGAGTGCGTGAATTTACAAATGTAAACAGTAGTTACAGTTCTTATTGAATGTAAAGGGGCGGACTTTCACCACGTACTTTTGTTCAATCTCCAAACATTTACAAAAGAAGGTTATAAAACCAATTATTAGATAATGTCACTGCCCTATTATTGCATTCAGATCGTTCCATAAATGGTTGCAATACGTAAGTGGTATTTACCATTTTTAAGTCAAACTAGATTCTTCACCCGATCGAACAAAGTGAAAGCTTTTACTTCATGTACAGAAAGCATTTCTCAGAATTGCTTGTAAAATTTATTAAATGGCGGCGTTACGACTCAGAAAATATACGAGTTTTATTTAAAAAGATGCTTACATGTAATGCTACATTGACAATAAAGTGGTTATATTTACCAACTATATATTTATCTGTATATAGTTGGAAATAGATTTTTACAGTATTACTTAAAATGTTTTAAATATTAATACATAAAATACTGATTTTACTCAATCAAATCAAGAAAAACTGATTTACATTAATTGATTTATTTAAACAATAGAGGAATGAAAATCATATAAAATATACTTTTGGATTCTATGTTGATTCTAGTTTGGCTGCATGAGTTGGATACAAATCCGTGTGCAATTAAGAAAATAATAAATTACTTCAAAGGCTATATGACTTCCTAATTGTTCATTTCTAAATCAGAATTATTCAAAAATAAATTATTTGAAGAGAAAAAAGATAACTATGAAATTAATAAATAGTAAAGAAATACTAATCCTATAGTAAATTTTCCTTTTCGATGTACATTTCAATAGACCAGTTAATCAGTAGCTTTTATTTTAATTAGTAACAATTGACTCTAAATTATTCACCCAGTTTTCATTTTGTATCCAGTTAGTACCTTATGACTAGTTCGAAATCAAGGAGTTAAACCTCAATGCGCGTACTGATTACAGGTAGCAGTTGTTAAAAAATGATTATTATTTACTTCTGATATTTGTAAAGTATAAAAGCCTTCATAGTACGCTGCAGTCGTCAGTATTACAATTGCATCTAGATTAATAACATCTAATCAAAGTGATTTATCAATGTTTTATACATGTCATACTGGTATTTCGCAGTCTTTACTGATTGCCTGTTTAGATAGGTAAAATAGGAAGGTGTTACAGAATGTAAACATGTAATTCGGAAATTATAACCTTTGTTCTAACTTGCAAGCGCGGAAAATATCACGTAATCATTAAACGCTGCACAAACTCCCATTTCTCTGCCATTAATGCAGAAATGCAAAACTGACTAAATACACAGTATTCGGTGTGTAATTTAATAATTAATTGAAATTATACAATTACATACTTTCATAAGAGGAAGTTGAGAAAACTCAACTCTACATTTTTATACCCTGAATAAATGTTTCTTTCTGGCAATATTACCTAAAACTTTCATTAACAGCTAAATTAATGTCACGTAAGCGGAGCGTAACTCAATTATTTTGTGTAAAAGTCGCTTTGCTGAAAGTGTAATAAACAATTAAGATCTGTAATTGAATATACTTTAATGCAATCTTTAAATGAAAAACACTATTAGCCTGAATATGACAACAAATTGTAGTTATTTACCAACAATGTGAAGAAACACTTGCGAGAGTTTTTATTTATTAAACTCACATGATAAAGACCAACTTACAGTTAGTTTTCTCTGGATTCAAAACACTTTTGGGGTATTGAAAATTGCGGAAATCTAATAATTTTCTACATTCTAATAAAACAATCACAATGCGTGTACACTTTCCAGCTGTCAATCAGTAATTTATTAGTAATAATTATATTTGTAAATAACTTCAATATTCACCTTCTCACAAGACTAAAGTAAAATCTGTTTTGATACTGAATTATGTATTTGACTATATTATTACTATTTTTCGTTACTTATTTCTCAATTTCAGACTTATTTCTCGCATTCAGAAGTAATTTTAAAATCGTAGAAACTTAACAAAATATCTTAATATTGTTTATAAAATATTTAAACAGTTAAAGCATAAAAATTCCCTCCATAAACTATTTGCAATGTGTAGAAAAAATTAACAAAATTTCCTACTATTGTTTATACTTTGTTTAAACTAACCAAAGCTACAAAAGCCCTCTAGAGGACTCAGACTGCGCGATCAAGGAACTATTTGCTTTTGAATAGTTTAAACAATTCATAAACAATAGTGGGAAATTTTGTTAATTTTTTTACGTATTGCAAATAGTTTGTTGATATATGAGAAAGCTTCAGAAGAAAACTGGGATTGAAACCCATAATTTGAGTCGTCTGGAGGGGTTTTTAGCCTTTGAATAGTTTAAACAATATATAAACAATAGTAGGAAATTTTGTTAAATTTTTCTACACCTTTCAAATACTTTGTTGGTGTATGAGAAACCTTCAGAAGAAAATTGGGATTGAAACGCAAAGTCTGAGTTCTCTAGAGGGCTTAAAAGCCAATGTTTAGTTTAAACAATCTATAAACAATAGTAGAAAATTTTGTTCATTTTTTCTGCACATTGTAAATAATTTGTTGGTGAATGAGAAACCTTCAGAAGAAAATTGGGAACGCTAAGTCTGAGTTCTCTAGAGGGAATTTTGTGCTTTAATTGTTTAAATATTTTATAAACAATATTAAGACATTTTTTTAAGTTTCTACGATTTTGAAAAGTACTTCTGAATGAGTATGGAAACTGATGAAAAAAATTAGGTTTGAATCTTCTAAATTTTTACATTTAAGTTGAGAATCGTTTTTTCGAATCCGCTGCTAGTTTCAGCGTCGTTTTTCGAAGTAATTATAAGTTTGACGGAGTATAATAATTGTACGTGAGAAACATTAGATTTATATACAAATTATGCAGCGGTACTTCAGTTTGTCTGTTAAGTCAAAGCAACACTTTTCATGAAACTTTATTTGCTGTACAGTTTACAGGTCGTTTTGTCCCACGAGGTGTAACATTCGGAACTACCTAATTTGGGCAGAGTATGATGAGATGTAACACCTCATATCAAGCTCGATTATTTTATCCCGTGGCAAAGTTTAAAAAATCGCTATTGAAATCGTGGATTTTAGATAGGAAAATACAATAATGTAAGTAGTAACAGCGAATCCGTTGAACGTAAATGATTATGCGGAATTTTACTACTTAGATGACTGCGTTTTCCCATGTAAAATAGTAGAATACAATAGACTGGAGGAGGTGTTATATCTCATCATATCATATCCAAATTTCGCGTTGTTGGAGGTTCACATCAGAGGACAAAACTATATCCGTGAGCATCCTCCTTAGTTGAGATTACAAGAAAGAGAAAAATCTTTCGGATAAGGATGTGCCTACTGCGAGAATGAAAGAAGAATAAGGGCTTAGAGTTAGTTACCAAATCAAAAAACCTAAAATCCATTTTAAAATGCATTTTGAACAAACAATTTGGTAAAAGCAGATAAACTTAACTGTTTCAGATTTACAAAATAATAGTATTGGGGAGAGTAGTCCCAAACCGATCTCCCAAATGGTAAAAGCTATAAAAATGTTAAAAATCAATTTTTTGCCAAGGTTAATGTTTTATTATGCAGAAGGATTACTTGCCTATATTTCCCGTTTATTGGTAATGTTTATCGGAGTGAAACCGACACTTCTTGCCCTGTATCGATTTTCCAAATCACAATGTAAAGAGAATTTATTAACACATTTGTGTTCTTACTAAGTTTTTGTTTCATACATATTTTTTTGTTTAATTTTTATAGGATTCTAAATCACATTTAACCAGTTAATGTTGGTTTGAACCGGTGTTAAACAAAAATTATGATTGTTCATTAAGTTTTTGAGCTTCACTTTTTTCTGAAGTTGAGATTGCAATAAATTTCTCTTTTATGTTATACAAAAATTCTTTTTCCACTTCCTTTTCATTAAAACACAAATGAATGTTGTACCTGACATTTTGTCATATGTGCTATATTTTGATATTCATTTTTCATTTTTCACTTTTTTATATATAAAAAAATGTTTTGTATAAAATTATTTGTTTTATTACAGTTTGATTTATTAAGATATTTTTTTCTGAAGGGGGTCTAGAATGAATGACCGAAACGTAGAATATAATTATTATCACTTTAAATAAATAAGGCTTAAGAAGAAGCAACAATTTTTTTTTTCGAGATACGTCTTCAAATCTTATAATTAATCTTTTAAATTACTTTTTTTATTTATTGTTTTTTAATAATATTAAATTAATTTATTAAGAAATTATATATTCAATTAAACCAAAAGTAATCAATAAAATAAAAAAAAATCTGCTTTTGTAACCATGGGTTTTGTTAATCCCAACCAGCAATCATCAAAAATATCAATTTAATATAAAATAACATGAACAAAATGTTTACAATGTAATCTGCTTAAACGTACAACCGTATAACCAACTTTACTAATTTCAAGACGAAGGGGAATTCTTCAAGTCATAACGTTTCTAATGTAAGTAACTACCGCGAGATACCATTAAATATTATTTAATGACTGATCAGTTACGACCATTTCACTTAATTTAATTTTACTTTCATTATTGACGTGTGTATTTACTTACTAGCAAAAAGTTACTACTTTCACTCAATACTCCTGTTGAAACGTACGTCAACTTCTTATGCCCATTTAATTTTTCCAATTTCTTTTGCTAATTTATAAATTAACCGAATCACACAAACCCAAAATATTACTTATTATTTCTCGCAAATTAGTAAACGTATATTTTCGAATAATTGAATGTTTTAAATTCCACCAATAGGGATACAGTAATTTTAATGCAGAAACATCTAAATGAATGAAATGTGAAAATAATGAAATGTAAGTAAACGTTTTTGGTAAATTTGCATATAAGAACAATAGTTTGTATCTCTTTTATGATGTTAAAAATAGTCATGATTTTGTAATAATTTAGCTGAGTGCAAATTAATTTATCTTACCGCAGTACTATAATAGTTTATGAGTATTGTGGTTACTAGTGATTTTTAAATAATTGAGAAACAATAATGGTCATTCGAAGAAGAATCATAAATGGAACGCCGAACTGGCTATCAGAATTTTCTGATTTACGAATTTACAATATATCAGGTTAGTGTTTAATGGAATTATAGTTTCACGGTATGCATTGTTGTATTCAATTTGTGTTATTTACCACACATTTCGTATTTTAATTAGATGAGAATACACAATTTGTTTTTGGTATACGTATATAACTTACGTAAAGTATTATATAAGTGTACCTATATTATTGGTTACGAATAATACGAATATGGAGTTTTTAGAAAATATGCGAGCATCGAACTGTCAAGAAGACAATGAGTATTACACCTAGTTTTCGAGCCTTAATAATAAGTAGCCCATTCCAAATGGATTCAACCAGCAAAAAACCATTGGTATTCATGTTTGCCACTCATGGATATTATTGTACTTGAAATTTCATGATACGTGTTTTTTCTTTTTCCCACAAAATGCTTCTGCGGCTCTATGGTGCTATGCGGATCGAAAAACCGACAAATAAAAAAGCCGACAGGTCACAATCCCGACAGTCAAACCTATAAAGTTGACAGTAAAAAACTCGACGCTTCTAAAAATGACTGTCCGCTTGTCGATGTGTCTATAATTTTTGTATGCGTAGACTTTTTACTTGTCGGTTTCACTGTTTTTTTTTCCTTGTAGATTTTTGTTTCGTCAGTTTTTCGATCCGCACCTAGTTCTTTCCAGAATTACAATTTACATTTTTTTAACATATTTTATCCTAAATTATCTGTATATATATAGTAATAATATACATTTTCTTAATAGCTTACTATTAACAATGATGAGAATAAACTCATTGCACTGAAATTTTAATACCGTAAATTGGGGTAAAGTCGGCTTGACAGGAAAAGTCGGGCATTCAATAACCTATTTTAAAATATTTAATTATCCTTTTTCTAGAGAGAAAAGTAGAAGATGCGCAATTGTCTTACTTAGTAGGAATGTTAAACTTTCATTTACAGTTTATTTGACTCAAATTCATCGATAAGTTTTAATAAAAAGGTCGTTTATGTGTGACTGTATATTTAGCCTCTAAAGTAAGTAGTGTGAAAAAAGCACTTGTAAATAATTGTACAAATTTTTTTACGTAAAATCAAACTGTGTATCGCGTAGCCTATATCTCTAACCTAATTTACGATAAAAAATGACCTCAATAAGATTATTAGATATCGCAAAATAATGGTTTCTCTAAAAATGTAACATTTGTAAGGAAAAGTCGGAGATGGGGCGAATTTATAAAACAAAGGCGGATTCTTCTAGATTGTTCAAATATTCTACGGAACAATTACAGAATGCAATACGAGAAGCAGAGAAACGTCAAAAATCAATGTAATCAACATAATCAGCGGCATTCAAAACCCCCCAGTACCAATTTTCATGTAAATCTAATCAAATTTCAGATTTTGGCCAGGTCATATTTCATCCGCCATTTTGAATTACAAAAATCTAACGACATATTCTTAATCAACTGCCCCGAAAACTCCCAAGTACAGAGTTTCTTCGAAATCGAATTAAGCTTCGGATTTTCGTTTGCCATATTGGATCAGCCATTTTGAATTTTGTTATTTTTACATATATTTAAACATATTCGTAATTAGCGGCCTCGAAAACCCCCGAGTACAACATTTCCATCCATCATTGAAATAGATATTGATTTACCTACATGAAAACAAATTATTTACAGGTGGGACACTGGCAGTTCCACTAAGGGTTAAAGAGCGGTTTTCACGCGTAAAAATGTATGAGATGGCCATATTTTATTTCCGATGGTGTTAGAAAATTGTTTTGTTTTATTACAACAGCTTACTTTTTCGATATATGACGATAGCCGACTTTACCCCGCATTTGGGGTACAAGTCGGCGATGACAAAATTGTATATACCGTTAATTCGAAGAAGTAATTTTCTTTTCTATTACATAGATCTTAAAACAGAGGAGTTAGAGATTACATATTAAAAATACCAACAATTATTTTAAATTTTCTCATGAGGATTTAAGCAAAAAACCATGAAAAATAGCCGACTTTACCCCAATTTACGGTACTAATTTAGTATTATGGATTCTGTTGTGTGTATTCTGGAACTTGTAAACTGACAAAATTTAAAGGTTTTGAACTGTCAATTAGTACAAATTTGTCCCTAACGTAAGTTACACTCAAGCATCACTTAACAATTAATTAATAAAAAGACATTTTTGAATTTATATATTCATATTGGTAAGTTATGATGGGGTACCAAAAGGTGGTTCTTTATATTTATTTATGAATAACCTAGTAGAAAATGAGACCAGTTCCTTAACTTTAACAGTTACTACCCAGTTTACTTATTTCTCCTGACATTAGAATAGCATAACTGGGCCGTAAAACAAAATCTGTACAAAATTTTATCAGGGTATCTTTAGAAAATAATTGAATTAATAAAAGTGTTTGGTGAGAGATTTTTTACGAAAATTTTTATGTTTATTTATTATTTCATAATCCAAATTGGTAAGTTTTTTAGAGGAATTATATGAACCCATAAGCTAAAGTTAGCGATATAAATCGTAAACAGATAATTTAGGATAAAATACGTTAAAAAATGTAAATTACAATGATATGATATATATATATATATATATATATTATAGTGAGTAGTCGATCCGCCTGTGTTGGTGCTGTATTATGATACGGCTTGTAGAAAAGTCACAAATTAAAATATGATGGTAATTATTTTTTGAAAATGAAAATTACAAACTAAACAAACTTTTTAATTTTATGGGGATGATGACAATCTTATCAAGCAGTTTTTTTAAGTGTGTAGAATTTCATCAGCTCCGAAAAGATAAATAGGAATAAGTAAACAAAGTTATTTTTTTACTAGATGGAATTTCTAAAAAGAAAAACGCATCTTCTATTAAAAAAAAAACAGTTTATTTCGATACATTGATTTTTGAAGAATTTATACTGATTAAAATAAAATGACAATTGGCCAAGAAAAATTGTCATATTATTCTTATAAACAAAAAATATACGCAACAAGATTCTTTCGAGTTAGTTTGCATCCAGTTGAAAACAAAGTAATTTCCATTTAAAGTTTGGAGTGCAACTTTATGTATATATAAAACCATTGAACAAAAAGTGGAATAACACATGGGCATTAACCGAAATTATGCAACAATGTAGGATGGTGAGACATCACGTAATAGATCTCTAAAAAGAGATTATTAGGTAACCATAAAATAAACATTTTTTCTCACTCTGAGTGCAAAATGCTATGTTGCTCTCTATATTTCAGGAGAAAATTAGCACTTTCTCTTCGTAGATAACAAACAATTTTAACCGAGAGCAAAAATAAGTTTCTCACACTTTGAGCTCAAAATACTATTTTGCTCCTCGCACAGTGAGAGCGAAATGCACGATCTCGTACGAGAATAGTGCATTGTGCAACTAGGGAGTAAAGTAACTAATTAGCCAACGAGTGCGAATTTCAAGCCCAAGCGAAGCGAAAACGTCAATTCGCATGAATCTACACCTATTCTCTGTAACTGCACATACTCTTTTCTCATGCGATAGAAAAATACTATTTTGCTCCCTATATTCTGCAACATAGCGCCCCGGAATCTGCAATCTACTATATCTCGCAATATATAGGGAGCAAAATAGTATTTTGCTGTCGGAGTGTTAGAAACTTATTATGCTCTCGGATATATTTATTCTTCCGCCTATTATTTTAATTTGCGTTGTACAAAACTTCGTCAAACGTAACTATTTGTATTGCAAAACTATTGCCAAAGTTTTTTGGGATTTTCTTTTCTTATTTTATTTCAATTCTAGTTTTTGAACAAGATAATTCTTTTACTTATAAATTATTTCCTATTTCTTTCGTATGCAGGATTCTTTACAATATGTTAATATAAGATCAATCTCATCACATTACACCATTAATTTTCCAATTAATTTTAACACGAATCAACTCGTATGATATAAGTATCTATAAAAAAATACTGCCAATAGCAAAGTGGGTTTTAATTGATTAGGTAATTTTCCTTTATATTTGGAATTTTAATAACTACCAATGATGTTGGAATACAAATTGCAATAGCATCGAATTCCTTACTGAAAGGGCTGAATTAAAATCATCCTTTTTACCTACAGGATATAATTTTTCACCGAGAAATCTGGCAGTGAAAAATGGGTTTTGTCGTTAGCGAACAGAAACTTATGAATGGTTCAATTCTAGACACATTATATATACTCCGGAATGCATTAATTGTAGCCATTTCTATATGAAAAGTGCACCGCTCGTCGTAAGAAGCGGAAATTCATTCATCAACGAGCGAACGGAAAGTCAATCTGTTAAATAAATGTGCACTCGCACTATAGAGCGTAATAAAGCAAACAAAGTGCATCGCGCTGGTGGGAATTTTTCCGTGCTTATAGATATTAAATTATTAATGCGACTGAGTAAACGGAAGAAAGAAAAGAAAGCAAGTTCGAAAAAAGGAGTTTGCACATTTATAGTTCAGTGACCTACTCTGGAAACGGTGAATTCCAGGCATGAACAGGTGCCGCGATCGCGGGTCTCGACAATTATCGCGCTCCTCATTTAGATACTGCAACACTATTACGGGATGCCGCAGCTTCCTCGAGTAAAAGTGCTACGTGCAGTGATTCTCAAGTTGTGCATTTGCAAACTTGCACAACAGTTTCATTACACGAAGGTGTCACATAAGTATGCGGGATGAATCGAAAAAAAATGCGAATGTGTCGATGACTTCATTACGGATCTAGCAATCGACTCTATGCGTAGTTATTCCTTGAAAGTAGAACATGTTTTGTTTTATGAAACAATGCCAGTTGATGGTAAACGTCAATTAAAAATAAAAAGTGATCCATTTTTGGAAAAACTCAAAAATCACAACGAGATACGTTTAAAAGCCACATTTGTTTTATTTGTACCAAAAAATGTATACAGTAAAGTCGCGGTATATTTGAGTCTCGCTTTATTTTTGTCCCAGTATATTTGTCCAGTTCCGTCTCGCTATATTTGTCTGTCGCAGCTCTCTTTTCCCCCCACCTTGCGCGCTGGGGCGTAGGAAGGGCCTGCTGGGACGTCACGAACGTAACGCATCTGAGGAAAGTGGGAGAAGCGGCGTTTCCCTTCTTTTGACAAATATAAGGAGGCGGGAGGAGAAGGCGATGAACCAAGCGGGCAAATATACCGGGACTCTACTGCACCAGAAAAGTCCATTTTGTCAATTCCAAAAATGTGTCATATAAATTCAACGATCGATAGGTGTTGGGCATGAAACGATACAAAATATTCGTTTTTGTAAGTAGTGGGGGAGGTTCTACTTCAAGCATGACTAGTGATCCCAAGGAAACTCGTTTGCCAGCAATGTCAAGCCTTGAATCATTTCAGTACTTACTACTTTCATGTCATTTTTGTGCATAAATTAATGGTAGGTATAAAAGGTTTTACTTCACGCACTAGTCATTATTTCATCCACAGCTAAAACTGACTAGTGCGTGAAGTAGTGATGTAGCAAGAATGATAATAGTTTTACTTATCGACGGCTACAGCTATCTAAGCATCAATAACTGAATGTTATAAATTTAATAATCGTGTTTTTTTTTAATGTTTTTAGGTACGATATATATAGATTTCTTCATAACCACAAAAATTATATTTTTGTATAATTGTAGGCCTTTATTGTCTATAAATAATTCTAGATTTTAGTAGTCTCTCTAAATTTTTGTGTGTGAAAATTGAGCTACTCTTTTATTAAAAGTGCAAATTTCACTCTATGAAGAGTGACATTTCTACCCAAGCAGCAAAGGAAGGAATTTTTACCAGCGATAGGTCAGATTGTCATATTTCGGTTAAAAATAACCACATTTCGAACTTCAAATATGCCTTATAAGTAGAAATGTATTTGAAGTCATTGTCTTGAGATAATATTATCAAATTACGACTTAAAAATGACTTCATAGTAAAATTGTACTTGAGGTATTTTTTGAAGTCAAATCTTGCTAAATTTCGACCTCTGTTCTGACTTGATAAACAAACCGACTTTGAAAGCATAAATAGGTTGTGGTTTTTGGTGAATTTGACCTCATGAATTTCCTTCGTTTTTACTTGAAAGTCAGAATTATCAAAAACTTAAAATGATGCTATATTTTACTTCTGCGACCATGATGACGTTTTCTGTTATTACTTCAAAGTCAAAATAACCACAAAAATTGTCCATAAACTTAAATATGTAGAATGTTTGGTCAAAAAGACCAATAAACTAGACCTCATAGTACTACTCATGCCTTTTCAAAGACGCAAAAAGAGTATAGAACAAGTACAAGTTTTTACAGAAATTTAAAAAAAACTTAAAAATAAAACTGATCATGAAAGTGGAGAAAATACACGATATGTAAGTGTTACTGCGGGTAATAAGAACACGACACCGGAATTTGAAACAAATAAAAATGATGTCAAAGATGTGAATTGTGACATTAATGAATCATTGAGAAATTCTTCCTCCCACAACTCTGCTTCGCCGACATCTCGTATATGAAGCCTTTTATTGATTTTATTTAACAAAATAAGTAAGATTTCTACATATTGGACATCAAATTATTGAAAAATATTCTTGAAAGCGCAAATTTTCACTCAAAAAAATACAATACGAACTCGTTTTATATTGTTACTAAAAGCTCTTAGTAAACGAACGAGTATTAAGGAATAACAAACTTGTCATAGGGTCCAAGTTTTTGGGCGAGCGATGCGAGCAAGGCAGTGGTGCCAACACTAATTTACAAATTACTTTTTTCAGTGCATTTTTCTTAAACTGCTGGTATACGACACTGTTTTATAGATGCATATATTAATATTGTCTTCAATGAAAATAAGTGGTATCCCAAGCAGCAAGAAAAGTCCCACGGAGGTTAGAAGGCCCTAATTAAGAAAAATTAACCTCTCTTCGACCAAAAAATAGTCCTATAAGTCAAATATACTTTCAAGTCTCAGATACAGGCCGAAAGTTATAATGTAACCAAAAAATGATTTCGAGATGTAAAATAACCTCTCACGATCACTTAATTTCGACAATGAGGGCGACGTGCCTTAATTGGTCAATATGCCTTTAAAATTAAGACCAAATAGCGTGCTGTATGTTTAATCTGAAAGTCGTCTTTACCATGAAAAATTACTTACAGGGCATTTCGTCCAAGGACGATTATTGCAATAATCTTACTTCAAATTTTCCGGCAAAATTTGCCGCTTGTTATATATAATAATTTATTATTACGGAAAACAACAAGTACTTACAGTGCTATAATCTGAGTAGTAGAAGTAGCTTTCTGCAGTTGTTGTTACTACTTAAATAATAAAATCATCGAGTTAAGTAATAGTGCCAGCGAAAAGACATATTGTGTGCCACATCTTACTACTTAATTAGCTACCCTTACTACTTCTTTTTCCATATATTAATATAATCCCGACTTCAAATATAACATATGTTATTTAACAATTATATAAATAAATACACTCCACTAACAAGTTTGCTTCATAGAAATATTAATTTTCAAATCAGTTTCAATCAAACTTTTTATGCTAGAATCCTCATTCATTACTTCAAGTACTTGAATAAATTTCTTAATCACGAATCATAATTATATAAGACATTGATTAAATTAATTAGTAATCCTATAACCCAAGTACTAAAACTTAGAAAAAATTTTACAAAATAAAATTCTGAATAAAATAATAAGTGACGTAAGTCTAAAATTAAACTCCATCAACATACAATGCAGACGTGAGGATAATCAAGAATTTATTAATTGAAATTCAATTATCGCTCAATTTGTCAAGCCGATTTCCTTTAATTGCAACGTGTAAATTAATTTCATATTCCAGCCACGACTAAACGCATATTGAGGAAATACTCCCTACGAAGTGAAATCAGCTTCATGTTTCGCATTCGAACTTTTACTATCATATCTTACGAAGTCATACAATCTGATTAAAGCGGGAACCGTACAAATTGTATATGAAAATAAGTCGCCAGGCACGTTCCACTATATCAAAGTCTTTTATCAATGATCTAGCCTTTCATTCAAATTTTATCGTTTAATGAAGCATTATTTGGAACAAATTGCTGATTTCATTCACCTCAGAATTTCAGGTGAACGAATTTAATTTTCAAAAAAATGTAATTGTAAAATCACCGCTTATACAGGATAAAAGTTACCACATTCTAATTATTATTTATAGGGCAAACGTGAATGTTTAGATGCTTTATTATTAAACGTCTCGAAACGAGGGCAGAAGAAAATTCCGCTCGGATGATAATGACACTCTCATAAGTTGAAATCTCGTTACTGCACGTTGTGCATCCTTGACACGAAAAGAAATTAGAATCTTATTAAATCTAGGTTTTCACAAAATAAAGGAATGAAGTAACGTTGCGAATGTCTCAAATCCTGTAATTGAATTAACGCAACGTCGACGAGGATCACATTACGTTAATTACAGAAATGTTAGTAATCCGAATGGAATCGTTAGTGGCCAGTAATGATACATGATGATTGAAAAATCTTCTGTGCTTCATGATAGATAATCGATATGGAAAGTAAAACTTATCGTGTAAGCAAACATGGTCTTCTTTTCAGCGGAAAATATACCACAATTACTGTTTTACGTGTTCTTAGTAAAGGGAAATTCTCTTGTTACGCACTTCCGGTGAAAGAAATGAAGTGTGAAATGCCAACGGACACGAACACTTCGTGCCTCCGCGGTCAATTACCTGTCATCTAATATATGAGACTCGAGAAAAGAAAACCCGATGTTAATCACCTGATGAGTACTAATTAATCAATGCTCGTATTTATCATATGATTTTTTATAAAATTCAGGGTTTGACAAAAACAAGAGACGTAGGTTCTGCTTAAGTTTCATTTCGTAAAATAGATAATTAATTAAAAGAAATAAATAACATTATTATTTATAAATATTACGGTTAATGAACGTTACATGAAAATAATAACAAGTTATACAACCAATTTTTGTAAAACTCATTCATTAGTAAAAGTAATGAGTTTTCCTGGATTGCAATATCTATATAATACTTTCGACTAAATTAATTCGTGGGCAAGAATGTATTAGTATTATAAATTACTCATTACACTATTCGCAATAAAAATAACAATAATTGAACCATTAGAATTAATAATAAATGTTTAATTTAAAAAGAAAAATAAATCTTGTCATTTGCTCTACGTAGTTTGAATGTGTAAACGTTTACGTAACTAGAGGGCGGAAACAACCAATGTTCTTACTTATAAGCCCTGTATAAAATTATCACACGATTTAGAGTTATTTCGTAAAATTTAGTCGGCCATATTGGATGCGCCATCTTCAATTTTAAAAATCTAACCTCTCCAGAGACAGTAACACCAATAAAAGCAAGATATGAATGCTATCAATAATGTTCGTAATTGATCAAATAAGGTTTATTTGTTTGGTATGTTGACATTTTGAAGAGGTTAGGTTAATTCACGGCAAAAAGAAAAAAGTCTGGTTGCAGGTCATAGATTCTTTGCACTTTTGTGGTTTGACATTGATTCTGAAAATTGATGTTGAAAAAGTCACAAAAAATTAAACACACGAAGTTTTCGTCATTTTTTATCTAAATAACCATATTTCTTTTTGGATTCTTTAAAATGTCATTCTTAAATGGTAAATTTTTGTAGCAAAATTTTCATTAATTTTTGTTAGAGCAGACTGGTGTCTCACAAAAACATCGTGATTTGTTCGCCAAAGACGAAAAACAATAATAATAAAATTGTTCTTATTAACAGTCACACTTAAGTAGCTCAATGCTCCTTTGGAAGTAATTACGCTTTCGCATCAGGTATGCGAGCATTTGTAGAAAGTAATCAATCTAGAAACGTCCCACATCGTGTTGAAATTCATGAAGTATAATAACATTAATGGAAAATATAATTAGCATCAACGTGAACTGGAAAGTATATACTGTGATTATTTCTTTAAAAAACGAGATAAACATATTTGTTTAGTATTAATTTATATTTAATCGGATTTTATACATCTCTGCGTTTAGTTTCGATTGAAACTATAAAAAAGTAATACATAAACATCTCCTCCCAATGTGGTTGGAATTAATTCCTAGAAATGATAACATTACAAAACCACCACTGGAGTCTGCTGCGAAATAATAGATTTGTATTCAGAAAATCCTGCGGAACGCCCGGAGTGCAAAAACAAATACTAATTTTTAGCTGAATTATTAAACTAAAAGAGATATAAATTTAAATGTTTTGCGATTATGTAGTTTTTACGAATTACGATATCCATAAAATTTTACTGCCGTATGATGAACGGTTTTTGTTTCGTTGTATTTTAATAATGTAATAATTAATAATTTAAGTCCGTTTACATAAGTGATGTCATCATGGAACATAATATAATATAGGTGAAATTTGTATACTTTTAAAATCTATACATCTCCCGTTAATTGCTTTATAAGTATAAGAATACGTACTATATAACTACAGTAGAGTCCCGGTATGTTTGCCTACTCTATACCTCGCCTTCCCCCTCCTTATATTTTCCAAAAGAAGGAGAGCGCCGCTTCTCCCACTCTCCTGAATCGCGTTATGTTAGTGACGTCTCAGCAGGCCATTCTTGAGGCCGCATCCCGCAAATTAAGGGGGGGGGGGTAACAGACAAATATAACGGAACGGAACCGAGCAAATATGCTGGGATGTTAATACAGCGAGATGCAATTATACCGGGTCTCTGTACCTTTCTAGAAATCCATCCATTTTTTACACTATCCAATCTCCCTATACCTGTAAAATATTAAATATTTAAATTTTCTAAAATTTACCTAATAAATGGTTTGATTATTCGACTAAGGTATACACTATATTGATACATCTTTCAAATACACATAAATGCCTTTATAAAAATTGTTATTTTTCAATGTGATAATTTTGACAAACTCGCGTGTAGCACATTACAAACTTTTATCTTCGATATATGGAAAACATGAAATAGGTGGAACTATCAATTACTAACTAGATAGTAGGTTAAGACATAGCCCTCGTTCTTTAGTAAAATGATCCCTTTCAGATTCCGAAGCCCAAATTTGATTGTTGTTCTCTCAAAAAAAGGTACGACACATTTTATGAAAGAAAACGCGATTTTTTTAGAAAGAAATAATTTTTTAGCACCATTATCACGTGAAAACCGAGTGCAATTTGCCACGACACTCCAAAATAGCTCATCCTCGAATCGTCAGCCATCAAAATCCATGGTTACATATTGCGAAATTCAAAATGGCACCCAAGAGCCAAAAAAGGCTGTATTAGGCTCTCTGATGTTAAAAAAATATTGTAAATATTATCAAGTGGGTAAAGGGACATTATTAGGGGTGCTGAAAACGAATCTGGTGTCGGTTTCAGAAAATTAAAAATGGCGGATCCAATATGGCGAACATATTTTTTCCAAATTCATCGGATTTGCTCGAAACTCGTTACTCGAGAGTTTTCGAGGTCACTGATTGTGAATTTGATGTCCGTTTTTCAAAATTAAAAATGACAAATGGAATATGGCAGACGTATTTTTCCAAATTCAACGAATTTGCCTGAAACTCATTACTTGGTTTTCTTTCATACAAAGTGAGAGCCGCCAAGTTGTGATACATTTTGAGTTCTCTTCGTCCTTGTTAAATGGGTTAATTTTCAGATGGACCAATATTTGTGTTAGCTTTTACTCATGTCGAACCGAAGATTATGACCATATGAATATGTAAAGCTTAACAGGTTCAGTAGTAGATATAGTTTATTAGGATAAGGATAAACGAAACATTACTTCTCCACTATTATTTGCTTAACAAGAACGATAGAAAATTGTTTGAAGTTTTTGTTCCAGTAATGTTTAGACATTATTTCAATGTACTACTTTTCTAAAATTTTGGATGACTTATTGAATAAAAATTCCGAATTGACGAAAAAATTGTAATATTCAATTTATAAATGTTTTAAATCAGTATTTATTACAAAACCCTTTCAATTCGCATTGACAATTATATAACTCCAAGAATAACAACCAATCATTTATCTAAAATATTTTCATATTTTTCGTTATAGTTACAAGGGTCGTGCAAACCATGTCAAAGTAAACTTGACTAAACTACACTAACTACCGTTCCAAAGAACCTTGAAAAAAGGAATGTAGCATTCTCATTTTCGTTCCTCTTATAAACTACTTTTAAAATTGTAATACCATTAGTTTCCGAATATCCTACTTTACTGGATTCTTAGCTTATGCTTACTGTGACCTCGGACACGCGATCCTTAAACCATGTATCATAAGGGTATACTGCAATAATGGGACAAAAAATGGCCTTTCGCATTTCCCAGCACAAAATATAATAAGATCAGAGAAATTGCATTCCAGTGACCTAAGGATATACTGGAGCTACCGGAATTTTAAACACTGTAACGATGATGAGTATAATAAATAACTCATAATCAAAATTTACGTGTGTTTATATTTGTTCTTTCATACTTTACTAAATTTTAAAAGGGAGGGTGCGGAATGTACAGAAAATGTATTACTAGTAAATAGTAACAAATTTTTTAATTTCAAATGTGTTAAATTTTGTAAAAACTCAATTACTACACTGAGAAAATTTTTCCTGGAAAAATTCCCATTCTCTCCGGTTTCAGGGGTGATATACTCTGAAAATGAAGACATTTTCTACCTATATAGGAATTTCCTGCATTTTCCGAATATATCTAGAAAATATGGGAATTTTTCCAAGGAAATTTTTCTCAGTGTACAATTTTAATAAAACACGATACGATTCATACTATAATTCGTATCGATTATCAAGATAATTCTCGATAAATCTCTTGTGTGAACACTACTCTCCTAAAAAGAAAAGCGACTTTAGAAGATCTGAAAAAGATAATTCTGTAAAAAGTTTGTTTTCAAGATGTATTTGAGTAGAATTTAAGATTTTCAAACTAGCAGTTTATAAAATCTTTTGAAAATCTTCGAGAGATCCGTAAAAAAATTGTAGGTTATGGTCCTTTTTAAGAGATATTTAAAATTTTGTTTACAACATGATTTTACGATAACATAATTTTAATGAATTTCTGAAGATCTTCAGTTGGCATGCGTACTTTCGAAGCGAGCGACCGGGGTTCAAATCTTCCTGTAGGAAATAGGTTTTTTAAATTTATTTGTCAACATTAAACAATGCAAAGGACATATAATTATTAAATATTAATGTTTAAATTAAAAATAAATTAAATTCATTTTTATTAACTTAACAAATATAACAGATCTTGAAAAGATTATTAAAATTAAGCTATCGTAAAGTCATGTTGTGAAAAAAAAATCTTAAATAGTTCTTAAAAATACCAAAAGAAAAGTCCTTAATGATCTTTGGAAGAGCTTAAAAAGATTTGAATAAACTGGAAGTAAAACTCTTTGACTTTTTAAAGAAAGATCTCTTTTCACATCCGCTAAAGTTTTTTCCTTTTGAATTTTTACGCGGGGTATATTATTTTTATCACATTTGCCATGTAACAAATTTGCATAAAGTGAAAATGAGTTAATACACAATATCTAGTAAAAATGGTACTATAAACGCACGATCTCTCTTAAAAAGGCACGATTTAAAAAATATCGTAAAACTTTGGAAAACCAATAAATATTCTAATAATAGAATAACAATTTTATTTTGTTTTTGATACTTTCGTGAGATCTTCAAGTCAAGTCAAACGTACATGAATTTCTGTGATCATATTTTTGCACTAATTTTGCATTTAAAAGTGAAACATCATTTTCCAAGCATTTTTTAATTTCCCTCTCACTGAAAATCTGATTTACCACTGATAAGTTTGTGTAATATGTATTAGTGGGACATCCGATTTCTGATAATATGATTTTCCTAAAACATTAATTCCAAAGAAACAGTATTATTTTTAAAAATTTGCCAAGTTCTTATCAGCAAAAATATTACTTAAAAAAGGTTAAGGTAAGATTATATCAAACAAAATGTTAACTAAAATTATTTTTTAAAAATAGTGAAATCATGTTAAAAAATTCGTAGTTTTTCGAAAAAATATGTTTCCAAACACGCAGCTAAGATATTACCTAGATTTTTAATTCGAATTACTTATTTCTACTAATATCTTTTAATAAACCAATAGTTGACATTAGTAGTAATCGTTTTGTTTATAACAATCATGAGTACAGTCAAATTTTGTTTGAACCATTTCATTGTTTTTAAATAATTTTTTTCATAAAGTATAAACATTTTGTTTAGTATATAGCTTTTGTGTTTAAGTATTGTATTTGACGATAAGAACTTGGCGATTTTTTTTACATAATATTTTTATGAGCCGGTATGTATACTGTACATAAAGGTTCGGAATTTTACAAGAACATCTGAATAAAATTCATAAATTCATTTCAGACTTAACTTCGACTCTATAATGAATCTTTGATTAAATGTATGTAGTAAGAAAACAGGGCTTCCACTAACTTTTGAAAAAGTGAAAACTGCCATTTATAAACAATCATATTTCAAAATTGTCGAATATTTATTAATGATTATGCGATCATACTAACTACTCTCTAAGTAGTGAAATCGAATACTTATAGATTTCGCGAGAGAAATTGGAAAATCTAATTAGCGAGGCAAATTCAATCAGTGAATTGAATAGATATCGCAGAGATAAAAACCTGATATAAAATTTAATGCATATTTAGTGCTGTTCTTAACATTTCCACCTGGATGACTGGCCAGCATATTGATTAAATAGCCTGAAGGTTACCGCAAAAAATGAAAACTTTTTCGGCAGTTTATTGCAATTTGCTTTTCTACAATAAAATTTAGCATTACAATTGTATTTGATATTACTTGTGTTATATTACTTTCATTATTTTGCGTACCTGATAGGACATAGTAATCATATAAGTATTTTTGCACATTTATTAAATCGTTAAAAAAATTCGGATTTAAAATCCTGTGTGATCATTTCATGGTTACATTCCTTAGGAAACTATGAGCAGCACAATGACATTCATGCGAAATTGCATCGATTTAAATCTTTTCTGCTAAAGATATAGGAAACAAACGTATTTTATGTTCATCGGGAACGCACTTAAATCTTTAGTGACAACACAGTATGCAGATTTCTAAAATGTTTGAGCATAATAAAATTGCTGCGAGAGAAAACTCGAAAGTATCGAGGATTGAAAACGAGAATGACAACGTATAAAACGTTTCGTTTTAATACATAACTTTGCAATAATAAATTGGTTGTAATTGCAGCAACATATTTAGAGGATCACAAATATTCTATAGTTTAATACATCAGCATTAAATGAACGCGAATGTAAGAAGTCCACAATAAGAATCATTAAAATTCTTAAAAAAACATAAATATTAAAATATGGATCAGTCGGCAAAGCCGCTATGTAAGATAGAGGATATTCCAGGTACGTATATTACGTACAATTTTAAGGAAATCCTGTAACAAAATTGGAACTGAAGCTTAGAATTTGACTGACGAGCTGTTGACGTTTTGAACAAAAATTGTTGATCTAATAACCCGACTCTTTTTGATATTATCTCAACGAGTTAGAGTGCATTTTAAAATATTTCCAATCTCTACAATTCATCTCCGAGGAGCTTTGACCTACAAATATTTCTCTTGTTATAGCTATAAAAAGGGGAAAAATGATAATTTTTGGGATTTTTGCATGCAACTTATTTTGCTAAATATCTATTGAAATATCATACATTGTTAAAACGAACAATCTGACTCCTAAGACGTTACGAATCAATAAAAATTGAGCCCACGAGAAGCCTCTTAACCCATTAACTCTCAAGAAGATACAAATTTTACTAAGATTTTCAGAATATTTCTTGACATTGACACAAAAATTTGAGATAAAATATTCTCGACGTAAAATTGAATGCTCTTTCAGCATCTGTTATCGAATTCTGTCTACAATAAACGTGTAAAAAGTCATAAACAATTATTCACAAAAAAACGCGATTTTTTTTTACAAACATTTTTTATTCAATATTTTTGTGTCAAACAAGAAAAGTCATTCAGTCTTAAACTATCGTGTTTTTAGTGCCTCAGCGACAAATATTCGTAATAATATATGGGAAAATTAAAAATCCTCTCTGGTAGCATTTCAAAATTTATGTTAAGAAACTTTCCCTTATTTACTATAACCTTATAAATATTTCTTTGCAATTAAACATGACATTGCCATTAAACCTGACAACCACTCGTGACATTTAAACATTTCAAATCGTCATTTTTTTAAAATATCGATCGATATGTCAACTCACTGATGGAAACTTAGATTATCTCTAACATTTTTCTTGAAGTATTTCCTTTGTGTCAACTGCATTACCAAGTCATTTGTAGCGTTTTGTTTGAAATATTCGAAAGGGCTTCTTTCACTCAGTACGAAAACAATCTTAAAATTAATAAAACTAATTGGTATAATAAACTCATGGATAATTCATTATCACTTCGAAAATATGTCATCTTCAATAAAATATTGGATTATCCTATTTTTATTAACACTTACTGAAAGTACCTTAGGCAATAGTAGCTGGGTTCACCATTTATACACACAGATTCGGGATAATGTGCCATCGCATCAAGTATTGCTTGTTATAGACAAACGAAATGAATTCAATCCTGCCGAGTTAGAAAATGTCATACAAACAATTGTGCATGCAACACCAACAGCAATCGTAGAATTGCGGGACTCTTTTACATACTTCCCACAAAAAAATTTTGAAATTTCCAATTATTTTCAATCGTCAAAACTTGCAATAATTTTGACGTCAATGAATAACTTTCATGGCAAGGTCGATGAATCAAAGCACTTTCATAATCTCATAGGGTTCATTCACGGTTTCCAAATCAATAACATATACGTCGGTCAAGTAAGTATAAAATCAAAATTTATATTGATCGTATGGAATACAAATGTTAGAGTCATGTACGGCGAACACCTAAGCACTCTATGGCAAATTGCGACTCGTAATTTAGATGTCTCTATCATTACGACGTCAACCAATCCAGTTACGAATTATTTTCAACACCAAAAGAAAAGTATCCAGATTTTACATTACTGCCATCCGTTTTTTCATCAATGTTCGGGTGCAGTTTTTTCTGCGAACGTAAATTTGTTTCCAAATAAATTAGAAAATTTAAACGGCTACAAGATGCTCATCGGAGTACCTTTTGGTTATGTTGGATTCTTTCCAGACGCAGATTTGTTTGGGAATATAAAACATTTTACAGGAAGGTCAGCCGAGTTGTGCAAATATCTCGCTTCTGATATGAATTTTTCGATGTACGTAATTATGTATGACCAACAAAGGTCGGGGCGCTTTAAAGATATGCACTTTAGGCTTACTAGTCAACAGTCAGACGATATTCATAAAGGACTACTGGACATTTGGGGATTATACGTAAGCCATCTACAATACGTCACCTGTACTCTTTCCAAAAGTTGTCCCTTTCAATTCACGCATCCCATATTTTTTATCGGAGCGTGTTTAGGTACCGCAACTAACAGAGTTTACAATTTTAGCATAGCAGCAGATGGTACCTTCATATTTATTTCGTGCATCAGTTTAATAACAATAGTCTTTGTGTTCTCGCGGTTATTGCACTTCGACACTAGTTATTGGCGATTTACTAAGATATTTCACGTATTGATAGGTATTCAATTGGCAAATGTACCTACAAAACAAATAGAAAGGTTGCTATTTGCTTCTTTATTAATTGCATCGATTATTATAAGCACCGAGTTGCTTGAAAATATAGTCAGAATTGATGTTATACGTCGATCTACTAGAAAAATGGATACCTTAGAAGACATTGACGAAAGTCAACTTATACCAATGGTAATAAAAGAAACATTTGAAGCTTTCTATAATGCAGCGAATAACAGAACAGCAATTCAAAATTTATTGCGGAAGACAGAAAATCCAAACAAATTTACAGGCACGGAGATTACGGAACAGTTCATATTACATAAGAATATAACAGTAATTTACGATGAATTGAGATTTAGTGAAATGTCACGATTTGCACAGGAACATTTGGATGACGTTGTTCTGAACTGTATAGACGATGGCATGCGTACTGATATTTATTACTTGGTTTTTAACAAAATCTCACCATATTTCACTTCGTTTAACAAACTGATACTTCGCGTGAAAGAATCTGGCTTGATGGATAAGTGGAATCGACCTCAAAAAGAATATAATCTTAAAGCAGTCAAGTCTGAATTGTTCCATATATTCCCAAAAATCGCCTATGAACGAAAACGTACTGATCAGTCGAAAGAAATGTATCTATTTTTTGTGTATATTGCATTTGCTGTTATTAATGTAATATCTGTTGTAATATTTCTTAGTGAGTTGTATATTAGTCGTTACGGCAGCATTCATGCACTTAGACTTTGCAACACAGTGAATCGATTCAGATTTAACGTAATCGAATTATGTTTTAATATACATGATAATGTACGTAATTTTATGTGTAAGTTGTAGGAAGAATAGAAAAATAAATTTTCGTTGAAACATTGCATCATCATTTGTTTATTCCCAGATGCGCTTGTTATGAAGAGATTACATTTACAAGTAATTGTATATAAGTTACAAAAAACTGTCATATTTTCTGTCGAAAATTATTTGATGTCGCAAACATATATTCACCCCCTCCCCTATCTACGATTCTTCCACCTTGTATCTTAAGTAGAAAAATACTTTTTTGGCCTTTATAAACTGTTGTACTAAGTAAGCGATCACAAGATCGTAAAAAAGTAGAGTTTCCCTCGTACATCAGACTATACAATATTTTGTTAACACTAAATTATATTAAATTCTTAACTATATGTATACTGGCTGAGGCACTTTAATCTATGGATCCGATTATCTTCTAAACTACGGTATCTACTATAAAATGGTTTCGATAAACGTTGACCAGAACAGAAGGAGTCATTTATTTCTACCACTGGTTTTGATCTTGAGGATCATTTTGAAGGTTATATCACGCTGTTTTTTTTTAATAGCACATCTTATTTTTGGGTGAAACTCAAAAACCCGACAAATCACAAAACAGACGCATCAAACCAGAAAAATGTATATATTCTAAAAATGTAATTGATGATGGACTTCTAAATGTGCTTAATAAATAATCCGGGGTTGACTTTCGACTGACCTACAAAATTAATCCCTTGGTCAAATATTTTTGACCTTGAAATAACCTTCCAGTAAAACCTCAAGAATGGCGGTCCGACATCATTTTTGTATGTAGTGAACGCACCAATCGGAGGTGTCTGTATTTCGAAATGTCAGATTTTTGTCTGCTGTCTGCTTTTTAAATGTCTGGTTTTTAATTTATGTCTTTTGAAATGTCTGGTGTTTGAATGTCGAGTTTTTGAAGGGGCTGTTTTGTGATTTGTCGAGTTTTTGAGGCATCCTTATGTTTTACTGCAGATTTCGTAATAGCAGACAATTTTACATCAACCTTGGAGAGTTTAACAATAAAAGTCAAATGTCTGAAAAACGATTTAGTGTACTTTTTCTGACACTTTGGCTAGATTGACCTTGAGGTCAATTTTCAAGGTTGTTTGAAGGTCATAATGCATTTTTTTAATGGTAAACCCTATTTTCGACTACAACAAGTCAAATTAATCAATATTCATTGTGTATAATCATCAAACCCGCAAAAGTAAACCCACCACATGAAAACCTATTACTTCTGCGCATTATTTTCGCTTGTTAAGTGTTTACTAGTGTAACCGTCCTACTGTACTTGATGTACGTCATTAACTGCTTTTATAGTACTTATTATTTAAATTAAAGCATCGGATATTTTGCATTTATGGTTAAACGAAATGTTGTCACAAATCTTGACAGCAAAAACGATGTTTAATTGCATGCGCAAGTAGTTATTTAAACTTTTTCAAATATAGCTTTATAATTATGTTGTATTTAACAAATATTAATGATGTTTTTTGTACAGTGAATACAATATATAATTGGCTAATAAGTAATGATTAAAAAAAAATAAAAATGGCTACTAATTCGTTTGTAAAATTGTCACTTTCTTCAGTACTGAAATTAAAATTTAAATAATGTACGTATTTGACTAATTTTTAGATCCTTGAACAAGGATGTCAACAATCCAAAAAAGTCAAGGGAGTTCCAAGAAAAATATAACTTATTGTACTTTATTAATAGCAGTATTAATACCCATTTTAAATTTCCTACTTCAATTAAAATAAACCATAAATTAAGAAATGTCATTAAAGCTCTACCACCTACGCACCAGGGAATCCATTTTTTAAAGTCATCCCACTTAAATATTTTTGTTTCTGTTATAAATTGTTTTATTTTCTTGTCAAAGTGCCATTCTTCGCCATTTTAACGATAAACCATCAAATTCGAACTGTTGAAAATGCGAATCCTTGTGAATAAAAACTAACTATAGGATAAATTTCTCTCAGAATTTAAATTTTAAAATATTTCTTTAAAATTCATAGAAATATTCTGGCACGAGAACTATAGCTCGTCCAAGAAAATGCATCCTTGATAAATCTCTAATCCAACATTTTCTACAAGGGAAAGAAAACTTTCAACTTTCTTGAACTGGAGAATGCATAAAGATATGATTCGATTTCTATTCATTTTTCTGTTGATAATTTTGTGTCAAAAATCAAAAGAAACAATTCTGTTTTTAATGTGTACTGGAAATTGTCGTATCTGGATTTTTTTAAATTCACGTGTTCTGTTTTTTGCACATAAGCGACCAGCAGTCTGTTATTACAATACAAGGACATTGTCAAAGACCGCACGTGGACATTTAAAAAAAACGATGAATACGTCCGTCACATGATAGAAATGGTAGGTTATTATTTTTAAAATATTTTTCTAAGCAGTTTTGAAATCGTATTGCCTTTTCTTGTAGTATCAACACAACAGTCGCATTGTCGAGTCGTTCTTAATATTTCATAAACAATTATGGAATATAATTTTTCATAAAACCTCTTTAAATATAAGAAAGGTTCTCTCTAGAAATAAAAAATTGAGAGATAATTCATTGACACCTCGAAATATGTCATCTTTAATAAAATGTTGGACTATGCTGTTCTTATTAATACTTGTTGACAGTATTGTAGGGAACAAAAGCTGGATTCATAATTTATCCACAGAGATTCGGCAGAATGTTCAATATCAAGTGCTCATTGTCATTGATAATCGAAATGACTTCAATCCTACAGAGTTGAAAAACATTATACTAGCAATTGTGCACGTGATGCCAACAGCAATCGTAGAATTGCCCGAGATTGTTAGATATATCAAAGAAAAAGATTCTGAAACTCCCGATTATTTTCAGAATTCAAAACTTATAATAATTTTGTCATCAATGAATAACAATCATGTCAAGGTCAATGAATCAAAACACTTTGATACCCTCCTAGGATTTATTCACTATCTTCAAAAGAATAATTTATTGGGGATTCGAGTAACGAAATCAAAGTTTTTATTGATTATCTGGAATAAAAACGTTAAATCGCTTTACGGCAAAGACCTAAGTGATCTCTGGCGATTTTCTTCTCGTAATTTAGATGTTTCGGTAATTTCAACTTCAACAAATCCAGTTTCAAATTGTTTTCAACGTCAAACCGCAAGTATTCAGTTTTTACATTATTACAATCCGTTTTTTCATGAAGTTGTGATACTTTTTTTTTCTCCGAAAATAAATTTATTTCCAAATAAATTACTAAACTTAAATGGCTATAAGATAAAGGTCGGAATACTGTCAGGATATCTCTCATTTTTTGCAAAGGTTGATGCACTGGGAAATGTCAAACATTTCACAGGAAAATTGGCCGGGTTGTGCCATTATCTCTCTTCTGATATGAATTTTTCAATATCCGTAATTGTCTACGAGTCGGAAAAGTCTGGATTATACAAAAATATGCAGGTGAAGGATTATAGTCAACAAAAAGGTGATTTTATCAGAGGACAACTGGACATTTGGGGACTAGCGACCAGCCATCTAGAATTCATGGACTGTTATCTTATTAAATCTTGTCCCTTTCAATTTACTCATCCGATAGATTTTCCCAAAGTCTGTTTAGTAGCTGCAACAACCACAGTTTCAAATTTTATAATAAAAGCAGACGGTTATCTTATATTTATTTCGTGTATGAGTATCATAGTAGTAGTCTTCGTATTATCACGGTTGTTGTACTTCGATCACCGTTATTGGCGATTTTTGGATATATTCCACGTACTGCTGGGTATTCAGCTATCTAATGTACCTACAAAACAAACAGAAAGATTGCTTTATTCTTCTTTATTAATTGCTTCTATTATTATAAGCACTGAGTTGCTCGAAAATATAGTGAAAATAGATGTGTACCGCCAATCTGCAAGAAAAATGAATACCTTGGAAGATATTGACGAAAGTGGGATTATACCCATCGGACTAAAGGGAACATTTAAAGCATATTATGGTGCAGTGATTAACACAACTGCAGTTAGAAATTTATTGCGAAAGTTACAAAATCCCGACGAGTTTTCAGACACAGAGATTATGGAACAGTTAATTTTGTATAGGAATATAACAGTATTTCACGATGAATTGAGATTTAATGAAATTTCACGAATTGTACAGGCAAATTTTGAGGATATCGTTCTGAGCTGTATAGATGATGGCATGCATGAAGATGTTTATTACCTGATTTTTCACAAAATTTCACCTTATTTCACTTCGTTTAACGAATTGATCCTTCGTGCAAAAGAAACAGGTTTGATGAATAGTTGGTACCGACGTGAAAAGGAATACCTTCTTGGAGTAGTCTCGTCAACATTACAGTCCGCATTTCCAAGATTGATCCAGGAACAAAATGAACGTACCGTTCATTCGAACAAAATGTATCTGTATTTTGGTTGCATTGCATTTGCAGTTATTAATGGAATATCTCTTGTAATATTTTTTAGTGAGCTGTATATTATTCGTTATGGTAGCATTCATGCACTTAGATTTTACAACACAATGAATCGATTCAGATTTACGTTAGTCGAAATGTATTTTAATATACATGATGATGTGCGTAATTTTATGTGTAAGTGTAGAAAGAATAGAAAAATAAATATTCGTTGAAATATTGCAAATTCTAATTATTTGTTTATTCCCAGATGCTCAGGTATGTGTTAATAAAGGTAGTATGTCATTGGGTGTAATTGTTTTCCGCCCTGGAGATTGAATCACCGGAACTGATAAATTCAGTTGAAGCATGATGAACCTAAAACAAAATTGGATCCGCCATCTTGAGTTTTGAAAATCAGAGATCAGATTCATAATCAACAACCTCGAAAACCCCCGACTATCCATTTTCACCTCGATCAAATACATTTTTTAAATTTTGTCGGCCATCTTGGATCCGCCATCTTGAATTTTGAAAATGTGAGGTTAGATTCGTGATCAGCAACCCCGAAAACCCTCGAGTAACATGTTTCAGCTATTTTCCGAGCAAATAAAAATGTATGCTTCAATGGATTAAAGTTAATGTCTTTAAAATTAATTAACTAATTAAAATTAAAGTCATTAAATTTAATAATTAACACACTTTTAAAAGTTAAAAGTAACACATTGAGAAGAGGAGTCGGTGAGATTTTGTACCCTAGCTTTTTAATACGCATATCATTATTATTGATGGGTTGTTACACTATTTGAATACAAAGAGGGCATAATCCAAAAAGTTTTAAAAAGATTAGATGCAACCTTATGACCGATCTTTCATAACAGTGTTACTTCAGCAAAATTTACCGAAATTCTTAAATAACCTTTATTATGTGAATAAAACTTAACCATTTTTGAAAATTTTTGGTTAATAATAACTACGGTAATTGTCATTTCAAATAAAACTTAATAACATCCAAATTTTTTTCATTTTGTTTTACATTTTCGGTGAAAGCTTTTGAAAGATATTTAAAGTTTAAAAATACTATTCAGGAACTTTAATCAATTTTGCTTAAAACGAAGTTCGGCAAATTTTATTTTTTTTCTTTGATATTTTTGAAGAAAATTGCTTGAGCAGATTCTCTTTTTAATTTTATGTGTTTTGTAGATTTTTGAATGTTTTAATATCCCATTACATCGTCTTATTACTCAAAGATCGTCAAGGACACTGTTAATGATCGCTATGAACATTGAAAATGTCCATTTTTTTAAATATCGATGAATATGTCAACTTTTAGATCGAAATTGTAGATTACTATTTTTAAAACAATTCTCTCGGGCTTTGTGTAATCGCATTGTCTTCTTTCTTTCGTATCATGAAGTCAATAGTTGGATTTCCCAGTCGTTTCTAATCACTCAATATGAAAACAATCTGAAAATTAATAACTCATGGATAATTCAGTATTACTTCGAAAATATGTCATCTGCAATAAAATATTCCACTATCCTGTTCGCATTAATATTTATTGGTAGTGTCGTAGGGAATAATAGCTGGATTCACCATTTATCCACGCAGATTCAGGAAAATGAGCGACCGCATCAAGTATTACTTGTTATTGATAAACGAAATTACTTCAATCCGACCGAGTTAGAAAATATTATACAAGAAATTACGCAAGTGGTGCCAACAGCAATCGTAGAATTGCGCGAAGATTTTACATATTTCGCAGGAAAAGATTCAGAAATTCCCAAATATTTTCAGCATTCAAAACTTGCAATAATTTTATCGTCAATAAACAACATTTACTTCAAGGTAAATGAATCAAAACATTTTCCTGATCTCATAGAATTTATTCAAAATTTTCAAGTCAACAATATTTTTCTCCGAGAAATAAGTTTAAAACCGAAAATTTTATTGATTGTCTGGAATAGAAATTTTAAATCAATGTATATCCAACAACTAAGCGCTCTCTGGCAAATTTATTCTCGAAATTTAGATGTTTCGATAATTACGACTTCAACCAATCCACTTACAAATTATTTTGAAATTCAACAGAAAAATATCCAACTTTTACATTACTGCAATCCATTTACTAAAACATGTAAGGTACAATTATTAACTCAAAACTTAAATTTATTTCCAAATAAATTAGAAAACTTGATGGGACACGAAATAATTATTGGGGTACCTACAAAGTTTAATGGCTTTAAGCCAAGGGGTGATGGATTAGGAAATGTCAAACATTTTACAGGATGGAGTGCCGAAATGTGCAAGTTTTTTTCATCTGATATGAATTTTTCTATACGGGTATTCATTTATGAACGGCAAAAGCCTGAAAGGTACCATAGTAGACACATGAGACTTATGAGTCAACACAATGATGATCGTTTATATGGATGGATGGATATTTGGGGAGTATTTATTAGCCGCTTAGAATTTATAAAATGTACTGTTGCTAAATATTGTATGTATCAAATTACCCATCCCGTACATTTTAGCAAAGCGTGTTTAGCTAGCACAACAACTTCAGTCTACAATGTTGAAATAGCTTCAGATGGTAGTTATATATTCTTTTCGTTTCTTAGTTTGATCGTAGTAGTCTTAGCGTTAACACGATTATTACACTTCGACACTCGTTATTGGAGCTTTACTGATATATTCCACGTAGTGCTAGGTATTCAACAATCAAATATACCAACAAAACAAATAGAAAGATTGCTGTTAGCTTCATTACTAATTGCTTCAATTATAATCAGCAATGAGTTACTTGAAAATATAGTGAGAATAGATGTTAAACGTGCATCCGCAAGAAAAATGGAAACCTTGGAAGATATTGACGAAAGTGGACTTATTCCGGTTGGAATGACATCAGCATTTAGAGCTTTTTATGGTGGGTCGAGTAACAGAACGGCAGTACAAAATTTATTGAGAAAGTTACAAAATCCATATAATTTGTCAGATTCGGAATACATGGAGCAGTTAGTTTTGCATAACAATATAACAGTACTGCACGATGAAATGAGACTTAGTGAACTTTCACGATTTATACAAGAAAATTTTGAGGATATCGTTCTAAACTGCATTGACGATGGCATGCGTGCTGATATTTATTACTTGAGTCTTCACAAATTCTTGCCGTATTTTGCTTCGTTTAACAAACTGATCCTTCGTGCAAAAGAAGCAGGCTTGATGTATAAGTGGTTTGAGCCTGAAAAGGAAAAAATTATCGAAACAGTCCAGTCTGAATTGTTGCCGATATTTCTGAAAGTGGTCCACCAACAAAAGCATACTGATCATTCGTACGATATGTATCTATTTTATGCATACACCGCATTTGCTGTTATTAATGGACTATCGATTGTTATATTTCTTGGAGAATTATATATTAGACGTTACGGTTGCATTCATATGCTCAGAATTGGCACCAAAATGAAAGTAATCAGATTTAACGTAATCGAAATGTGTTTTAGCATAAATGATCATTTTAAGGCATTGTGCAGATTTTCGAAAAAATAAAAAGTAATTTTCTGGAAATGAACTCATTGTAATTATTTGTTTATTCCCAAATATATTAAAAATCTATTTTAAAAGGTTTTTAAACGTATGTGTCTGATCACTCTAATGAAATGAAATGATTCCTGGCATAAATAAAGTTACCATTTTACCCTGACATTGTTTTCGGGAGACTAGTACTGAAAGTAAGTACTCTTTTCTCGCTGCATAATAGTACATATCAGTTTTGCAATTTTTTAAATTTCAACATTTGCCATTTCTAAAAATTAAGAAGAATATACTTACGAGAGAGGTTAATTTTCTGATGTTAATTATTTCTTATGTTTTATATGATGTTAACTTTCGAAAAAGAATTTAGTTAATAAACTCGAATATACCTACTGCTGATGCTAGACATCTCTCCCAGACAAGTCTTTGTCCAAAATAATTAAAATTTGTTTACTTAAATACCTTTTATAGCATTCTTTGAATTTTTAATATTAGTAATTTCCACTGGTTGATTTGAATCATAAATAATTTTTCTTGGATACAGTATAATCGTAAGAGAAGATAATCGAAAGAGATAAATCCAAAAGTTTCCGAATTAATCCCAATTATGTATAGATTTCTTAAATCGAGAAACATACTTGTAGAAAAGATTCAAGTAAAAAGAGATATATTTTTCAAATCTATTGAGTAACTTTTGAGTTAATTCGTATAAAAATATATAGTCGTTGAAATTTAAAATTAAATTTAATTAAAGTTAAAATATCGATGAACATGTCAACTCAACGATCAAAACTGCAGATTATATGTTTTGTAAAAATGTCTACTCTAAAAATTATTTCGAAAAGTTGGAAGAAAAATTGCATACAATTATTAGTTTGCATGCATATTACGATGTAAATACAAGATGTCGTGTCAAATATGAAATATTCTTTTACAATACTTTTCATGTTAGTTTCATGCTATGAAATTAAAAGTTACAGATAAACGTAGGCATAATGTACCTTTGACGCTGCACAAATTACTCAGTATGAGCATTATTTATCTATGTGTAAACATCTAGACGCAAATTATTTTCTTTTGTATTAATAACTGAGACTGAGTGAAATAAGAGTTTAAAAAATGTCACTCTGGGACACTTGACTCATTTCCGCATTGAATAATAACAGTATGTTGTAAATGGTAACTGAAAATCCACAATGAAATAGACATCCATATGAATTATAAAATAATCTCGAAATTGACGTAAAAAAATAAGTGTACTAGATATTCAGTAACAAGAATGTAGTGACCGACTTTTGTTGAAATGTAAACATAAATTTAGTATGACGATAAAAAATCAAACATTTGTGGGGAACCGTTCACAGTCTGATCGTAATATGTGCACAGGAAAAAATATTAGTGGCTGAGAAATACACGTTTTTCTGTATTTATACATTCACAAACGTTCACAGGAAATTCGGAACAACGATGTAAACTTCAAATAAGAATTCATCGTAGCATTTGGAAGCATTTTCAAAAATTGCAGATTAAGCAACATTTTAGGTTGCGTTTTTTCCGACTTAATCCTCTTGTCCATGAGTTTCAAAATTCAAAATGGCGGTTCCAATATGGTGGACAAAAATATGACAATTGTCCTCTATCTTGTCACTAGTGGGTTTGTGGCGTCACTCAGAACAAATAGGAAGTTAAAATTGTAAAACACAAAGAGGCGTATCGAATATCGCAGATAAATTTGTCAAAATATACTCGCGAATCCAAAACCGAACGTATGCATAATAATGTACGCGTTTCTCAAATCCTGTAATCTACGAATATAAAATGTGTATGCTATATTTCTTAAATAAAGTACATGCAAAATAATCTCGTCTGAGATTAAAATTGCAAACAAAAAAATTTGTCACAATTGAACTAATTTTTATAAAATTTGCTATGTAAGGTGTTTAGGATAGCAGATAATAAGTTAATATTTAAAAATTCAAAATGACGGATCCAAAATAATGGACTAATTTTTAACAAATTATAGAATTTTCATAAAAATGGATGTCTGGCAATGTTTTTCATCGCTAAACTGAGAGTCATAGTATAGAAAATTTGAAAAAAATTGGAAACATTATTATTCTGCAATAGAAGTTTGAAAACAAACTTGCACATTCATTATATTGGATCCGTCATTTTTAACTTTGATTTTTGAAATTTTAACATCAGATATGTTATTAGAAATTTTATAAAATCCAGACATCGATTTTTCTGAAGATACGATATTTTGTTTTTAAATTAGCCTGCCATATTAGATCTGTCATATGGGACCCGTCATTTTGGATTTTAAAAATTTAATGTGTGATTCGTAATCCGACGGTCTCAAGTGATCGCCTTTCGTAGTATCATGATTGTGTGATAATTTGCTAGAAAAGTGTTTGACATTGAAGTATATAAATTGATGAGCTTGTGGTATTTTTAATTATTCATAGAAATGAATAAATATTTAAAATGAAACAACACAGCATGTCTATGATAAATTCTTATGGTCAATTTTTTATTTAAATTATATTTCAACGTCTAGATTTATGATGACATTTATTTGATTTATGTTGATTTTATTATTGACAAATTTTAGATTCAATTGCCTATTGAATATATTATTCTTCAAGGAAAATAAGGAGTTTGAAAAGGATTTGAAAAGGATGATTGTTAATAAAGTTATGCGTATTTCAATTTTTAACGGAAAAATGAAGATAACGTTAAATAATTTTTCTCTTACTTTAGATAATTAATTTTCTTTTGCAGATTCTTATAGGCGACGTTGGAATCTTTACAAATTCGTTGGGTTTGTGGAAAAATCTTCAAAATTAACAAATTGGCGACCAATCTTATAAAAATAAATAAACTCAATTTTCTCAAACACCACATTTTTAGCTCAAAATGTTAACATATATATTCTTATTAATATGGAGAATTAATTAGGTAAGTTTGAAGTGGACTAAACCATATTTGTAGTTAGGAGAATTTTTCTCGAACAAAATTGAGAATAGTATGTTTTGCAAGTATGGCGTATAATTTTGTTCAAAATTAGTTAAATGTTTATATTGAAAATCTAATCTTATTTAACCCTTTCCGGCCCATATTTTTCTGATGAACAAGTTTTCATGAAACTGGATACTTCGGGGTTTTTGGGGACGCTAATCACGAATCTGAACTCAGATTTAGAACATTCACAATGGTGGATTCAAGATTTTCGAACAAACCTGTAATCTCAATCAGGTAATTTTTTACATCTTTGATCGGCCATATTGTATCCGACATATTGAATTTTTAAAATCTGTGTTCAGATTCGTAATTATCGACCCCAAAAACACCACAGTATCCAGTTTCATCTCTATTGAACATTTGCCAGCAGCTGCATTTTTTTCTATAAAAATGTCGATTTTTAGTTCTTTATTTATTTATAAATCGTAATATTAAATAAATATAGACTTAAATGCAATATTATGCACTTTTCAACTCCCATTGACATTGGATTTAAAAAAACGGGCGCAAATGCATTATTTTGTCTTTAAAAACTCAAATTTTCAACTGTATTCCAGTGGCTAATATATTACCCACCATGCCGGAAAAGTTTAAGTAAATAACTTTTAGACATATCTGATTTTGATTTATTTTCGATAATTCTCAGTTAGTTCTCAATGATTAATATCTTTAGTATATTCAGTTGTTCGAAATAGGTAGAATATAGGCATGGGTCGACTTTTCCGAAAAAAAAACATATAATAAACATGGATATATCAGCCGATAAATGTTGGCCACTATGAAATGGTAATGCTGTTATCTTTCGAGTATAATAATATATTAGTTTTGAAATATTACGATATTTAAAATAAATTTACACTACTCATAATGCAAATAGATTATGAAGAAAGTATCATTACAACTAGCACGAATTGCATTAGCAATATACTTTCACATTTAATTTTTCTAACAACTGTTTTTTATTATAATGAATTGACCTAAGACTTAAATACTACTTTAAGTACTACGGGAAATTTATTTGATAAGAAAAATAGTAACAACCTCAGTACGAAAACGTTAGAGAGGCCAAAAAGCACACTTCGTGCAATTACATACATGCACGCAAAAAAAATTAATTATAATGATTAAATATAAATAGATCGTATTATGTACAAAAAGCAGTATGCAAGCAATGCAGAGCGACTTATTGTACCTAGATAAAAACGTAATGAAAGTGTCATTATGATTGCACATAATAACCCAGCTAACTTTCATGTTTCATTTCTTTAGCACATAATAATTTCGTTTTTCTTTGCATCAATCAAATCACTTTCCACTACTTAGATATAATTATTTATTAGACACTAAACACTACGGTAAAATGATAAATAAAAATTCTTTTGCCTAAATGTGGGAAAGACGTCATTGATCAATTGTTTTATTAGTTTAACGTGACGTGACAATCAAGTATTTATTTTAAATTACTAATTACCTAAAATGCCTAACAATTCAACACCTTTACATTTTAAAATAACATTTTAATGCAGAAGGGGCAAAATAATTGCTTTTATACAAGGTATAATAAATTAATTTTTATAATTATATCACATTCTTGTTTTACAATATCTGGTACTATTTTATGTAAAAATGTATGCGCATTCAAATGCATGAAATTGCGTAGGCACTGATAGAAAAGAAAATAGCCTCTGGGAGAAAATGTACATGACTCTCGCTTAATAATTTATGATCTAGAAAATAAGATGCACTTTAACCCCTTTCTATTCAGGCTAAATATCGCGTGCTGAAATTACTTTATTCTTTTGCACGTAATGCAGAAAATGAATATCTTGTGAATCAAACTTCATTATTTATTAATGTATTGTACTTTACAAAACTAGGTAACTTAACAAAGATATTAGTAAATTCATCACAGGGAAAAGATCAGAGCGAAATAGATTTTTGTTATGGTAATATGGATAGTAAAATTTCGTGAATGTACGTAGATATTACTAGATTAAATAGAAATCTAACTGGAGAAAATTAGTTGTTATTAGATCTCCAATAAGATAGCAACAAATTTTAGGAAACGGTTAGAAAATTGTACTATTTTGACTAGGGCTTCAATGATGGACCTGTATTTATTATTTTTTTTATTTAAATTTTATGTAGATTTAACTATAGTCGAACAATAATTGAAAAAGAGTGTTTTGAGTTAGAAAAAGAGCGAAAGTTTTTCTCCTCTTATTGAGGAAAACTGTTTTTTTCCTTTTTTTTTTCTCTGTTATTGAGAATGTTTTCTTGTATTGAGAGAGATAATTTAATATCTTTGTAAGTCCTCCTTTTTAATTATTAAGTCAACTTGATATTATCCTAAAATTCAGCTCACGAACGATTATTGTTCAGAATTCTCGATATGAACTAGCACTTTCTATTTACCAATTCAAGACATATTTTAGCTGGGTAGAAATCGGTAATAATCAAACCATTAAATTTCATTGACCCTTAACTTTCCAATGTTATTTAGCCGAGAGCGGACTTGAGATTTTCATACATGCGCGATCGATTGCATCTTTCAAAGGGCCGGCGGGGCTGCATTCATCGCCTTAAATGCGAAGATTTCCTTAAACGTTTAATGTATTATCATTTCATGGGGCAGCAAGTCTCACATGTACGCAGCAGAAAATAGTTTCTCTTGCCTCCATACCAGCTGGTGATCATAATGATAATAGAATTATGGCTAATGGTTGTCGTGTCGCTAGTCACGTTTTGCTTTCGCGACGATCACTGTACGTACCTTGCGGTCGAGGAGGAATGCAAGCTGGAATGAAACAAGGATTACTAAATGAAAAAGCCAGGTTGCGAGGGTATACGAAGACATCCACGTAGACTGAGGATAAGTGCTCTAAGTGTGAAAATTAGTATTGTAAACACGTTTCTTCCTTTCAAGAACAATGATGACAATAGCTACAATAATGTCAATTTTTAAAAAATTTCAGGTATTTTTAGAAATGTTTATGAAAATAAAAATTGGTGGTATTCAATTAACTAACTCTAATCATAATAATTACTTAATGGTTTTATCTACGTTAAATTTATGTTGGATGTCGTCAGTAGCACGATTTCATTGAGTTCAATTTTGAGTTTATAATCCCCCCCTGTGAACCTCCATATCTCAAGATTAAGATACATGTTCAATTTGAAAATTTGACACGAGCAACGTAATATCAGAAACTTGTATTTCCATATATTTTTACTCCAAATTTCAGGTCCAATAAACACAAAGCAGAATTTATGTTTTTTGCGGGAGGTCGTGGAAGGACTGCAGGGGTTCCCGTGCATACATCCGGTTTGTACACTCTAAATGTCTTAAGGTAAATTTTGAGCCAAGATCGACTTTATCTAAAGTGAAACGGTCGTTTTCACTTTAATGCATTGAAATTACACTTCTTAATGGGGAGTAGAAAATGTTCACCTTAAAGAAGTAAAAAATCCCTGAAAAATCCCTAGAGGCACATAGTGGCATGCAACGACACAGCAAATAGCTGTTTCCATATTGCAATCGCGTTTATTTACAGAATAAAAAAAATATAACAGAATATTAAAAAACAAATCATTATTATTAAATAAAACATGTGTTAAGGGCAGTGATAATTTATATTTTTCTTTGGTAGGTTCTCTCAAACAATAAGTTTGAGGTTATCTGTCAAACTGAGATACAATTCCCTGTTACCCATTAATTCCTGTAATTACAAACAAATAATCTATTTCTTTTGCTTTTTGTTAGAATATTCAATGCAAAAGAAATAGATAGTGTCACATCCCTCACAAACATTTAACTACAGATCAGGTCCGACAAGTCTACTATTATCAGTTAAAATTGTTGGGCTTAAAATGAAGATAATGGACTCGGGTTTTAAATGAAGATAATGGGAAATTTACGCCCGAGTGGAGCTGAAAGTGGATGTCAGTTTGACAGCTAACCTCAAACCAGTTTGAGTTAATCTGTCCAACAGAAATAGATGTGATAAAAGCTTTCATTCACACTTTACGGAAGTTGAGTTCAAAATTTTGTTCTATGTTTTATCCCAATTCGAAAGATGAATTGAAATAATACGAAAAAAGTCGTCGCATTTACCGACCGTCTCATATATGCGAAACTCGACACTCATTGACTCATCATCTCTCCTTTTAGATGTCGAGCAATAGACAAAGCAAAATTCACCTTAAACGAGTGATGATGCATCCGCTCTACTAAAGTGGAATTTCACTTTAATATGAAGTCAAATTCGACTTTAATAAGGTGGCTCAATTCTCACTCCTTTAAAGTGAAATTCACTATATTCAAGTAGTTTTCACCTTAACAGACTAGAGTGTAGGCATGCTGATGTGTTTTTTTGTCACCATGCACTTTGATCGCTGTGTCTTTCAGGACTTTTGTAATTTTCTTTGTAATTGGTTTAATTTTTGTCCTTTTGTCATGTAACTAATATACAACATGTGTGATTATGGCCCTCGTGTCGTTCGAACCACAAACTTCACGTTTGTGAGAGATTCATAATTGCGCCCTTGATACATAATATATTATTTTGCCACTTCGGGCACATTTCGCGGTTTTGCGCTCTAGGGCGAAATCTGTCCTCATCGTAGTAGAAAATATCGCAACCTTAAATGTTAAATGTCGATTTCCAACATCCAAGTGTTGGAAACTCTTTTACTTCCTTCGGACAAATTAATACGACAAAGAGAGTGTGGAATGCCAAAATAATTATAATTCTTTTGCAATTCTAGTCAATAGCATGAAGTCTTCTTCCAATACGTGACGTTTTGCTCATCAGCGGTTGAATTATGATATAAACAGTCGTCTACCTTAAGGCCGACTATTAATCATAGCACATTACTCGATAGTCATTTATTTCGTCAAGTCCCGGATGCAGTCGGGATACTATCTGGGCAGTCGATCATCCACAAATGATTAACTTCTTGCTCCCGAGCAAGGTCAATCTTAGGCGATGATGTGAGAAGTGGATAGTAATTTGTAAATCTCGAATCGAACTGCTTCGGAATTGTCGGAACTCGTCGAATAATCGGCATAAGTCATGAAGTATTTAGAGCACGGCTCCGCATGTCGCAATGTATGTCGTTAAATTGCCCGTCCACGTAAATATGCAAACGCAATGCGTCGATTATTCAACTTTCCAATGGCTCGTATGTCTTTCCTGGCCGAGCCTGGTTACATTTGCTGTCTCGAATCATAAAACTGACGACGAGCATGCAGTTCGCCTTGGATTCTCGAGAATCCGATACTAGAATTCCTGCATTATATCATCGAAGTAAAAATGCAGTCTGCTTTGGACCAGAGCGAATTCTGTACCTTTCGGAAATTTTAAAACCGTTTTATATTCAAATGAAGAATCAAATTTAGGATTGGATGCAAAACGCTGTTGTAGGCATTGCTTGTTTATCATTTTAATTTCCGCAGAACAAACCATATACTTGGCTAAATTGAACATTAGTTTTTATGGAATGTCATAAGTTCGTTTCAAGTCTGAATAAAGCAAAAATGTTTAGATGCTTAACAATATTCCTGTAAATATTAACTTAACTCATTAAGGACCAAACGGAGACTTTTTCATGGAAGTTTTGAACACCTGTTTGTCATATATTTCCAGAATTGAAAAAAGTACAGACCACTCATTTCTGACTTGAAATTTATCTCATTTTCCGAATCTGTAATCAAACTTTAAGAAAGATGCAAATCCAAATCACTGCGTTCGATTATATTAAAAAAATATTATTTGAAAATTAGTCGGGGTTTTTTTGCTGAAACTTTATTTTCAGAAAGATTTTCCAATTGAACTGGAACAAAGAGATCTCGGTAAAGTGAATAAAAAGCTTTCATGGGTCTTAAACTTCAAAATGTACGTGCCAACATTTTTAATAGGCTGTACAAAATTATTATTAATAATTAAGCACAAGCCGAAAATAAGTTTGCACAAAGTGCTGGCGAGGTCAGTGACCTCTATAAACGGCAAATTGCACACGACGGTGTTTGAGAAAAATGAACGATTATACTAAATTGAAACATTAATCAATAACCTAGAGGAAAAAATTGAGAAACAATTAATGATAATGAGATAAAAGCCAAGATTTTACGACTCAGAAGGAGAAGTAAGGAGCTTGGTTGTGATGATGAACTTAGTTCAAACATTTATGACAATACATGTATGAATAAATCGACAGTCATCAGCTTTAATCACAATTAATAGTGTTATATTAGATATATAACAATGTTTTATCAGAAGAATACAGTTGTAAAGAAACTTTATATGGATGATTTTGGGTTCTAATAAAGAAAAATAAAACAAAATTTTAATAAAAAAGACAAAAGCAACAAAAAAATAGGGACCATGTTTTCGGAACCTCCACGTGGTATAAATTTTACGTGTATATTTTATAAGAAATAATACTGCACTACTTTGAGGAGTTATGTTCTGATTAAAAAAAAAGTTAAATTATGACTGTTGATCACAAATGTAGATTTCTAAAAACATATGTTTAATTGCATTTTCCTTGTAAAACGCGGTGTTTAATAAATTAGTGCAGAATATATTTTTTAAATGTAAATGTTTTTAAATTTAATTTTCAATAATTTTTTGCCTTTTTCCAAATTACATCCTACAAGACGAATCTATCACAGTCGCACGTCAAATAGTGTGTCGCGGCGGATAGAAGACCCGGCAATTTTTTTTAATGAAAGCTGAAATGTATTACTGCAAGATGTCATTGCAGAAAATGAAAAAAAAAACAGGAGCTCTGAGTCAAAATTGAATTTAAAAAATATTTCGGCCCAAAATCTTGACAAAAAAAAAAGTCCAATTGTTTAATTTTCAAATAAAAGTCCTCATTTTTATGAGCAAAATGCACCTAGTTCCATTTCATTCCAATTTTTTGAAAAGTAGATATCGTAATCTAAAATAATTCAGTTAATATGTCGTCACGGCCGCCATTTTGTAAATTTTAGAAAAATGTTTTACCACGATATTTCCCCAACCTATACCTATCAAATATTTCATTTTCGTTGAATTCTACGACACCGGCCACAACTTTGATATAGTTGACATGGAATGACTCATTAAATAAACTTACCAATTGTAAAATGATATTACTGTTATATTGTTGTTTATATTGTTTTCTTGTACAGTAATATTCAGTTAACTAATATTGAGAATAATTTAAAGTATGATACACATTCACCTTTTTCTTTTACTTTAGATTTCAAATGTTTGTATATTGTTAGTCTCTCATTTTGTTTTAAAATGAATTGCTTTTGTAGCGTTACGAGCACTGAAGAAATGTAGAATTTCAATACTTGAAGGCATTCAGCAAATGAAGAAATTATTGCCAATGTACATTATTTTTGTGTTTTGATTTATAATATATGCAAATACATTTGAAACGTAAAATAATATATTCCGTATAAAATTACGTTTGTTTACATTCATTATTATTATTTTTTGTGTAAAACAGAAAATTATAATAAAGACGACAAATGTTTAAATAAAGTCAAATCTCTGCATTTTAGCTTCATTTACCGTTCACTGACTTTGACGGCCCGCAATAACACAGTTGCACAGACATAGGTTATTGCTCCTAATGAGTATACAAATATGTCTGTAAAGTGGGAATGTTATGTGATTAAATATTTTTCAATATTTGTTATAGCAAAAATTAGAAGTTCTATCACTGTAAAAAAATGTTTAAATTTACGCCGAATATTGGCTTATTTTAAGACCATTTAAAATGTAATTATGGTTGGGGGTAACTTTCCCCCTCCCTGTTTTTCAGTCCCCCCCCCTCCCTACGTTTCCCCGGTAAGTAAATTCCCCTGGTTTATATAACATATTGATGATCGCGAGGGTTAAGAAACAACAGAAATGAAATAAATTCGAAAATTGAATTGAAGATTTTTGGCGGAAAGGGGGAATAAATAAGGGGGAAAAGTCACCGAGGGAAAACAGGGAAGGGAAAAGTAACCTCCTGTCAACAATTATAAGATTTTTTTTTACAGTGATGGATTTGGCCATATATGATGAAAAGATTAAAATTGGATTCTATTCACTTTTCATCTATTTTATTTGCTAAAAGTGTTTTTTTGTAAAACAATGATTATTATCATATTTTACACACTTGCTTTCTATCGCATCAAAAAGTATTTGGAACGCATCAGCGCAATCGAATGCAAATGAAGACGAGATGAATGCGTTGATAGAAATATTTACTTATCATCGTGCACCTTATTGACACACAATTTCCAAACACATATTGCGTAACAAACTATCTATTATACTCACTAAACCTGTTTTGAACACATTTAATAACTGATGAAAATATCAAACGATTGTTATAATTTAATAATGTCGTAAATATTATTACATAATACAAAAGATAAAACGAGATATTTATCGAAAAAAATAACACTGCGTGTGAGTTTACCAATATTTATCGACAGGTTGTACATACATTTGGTTAAATTTTACTAACTGTACATTGCCTTTTTGTGTGAATATTCGGGATTTATTTTTCTTGTTATGTTCGAATAGTTATAAAATATTCAAAATCCATTTAATTGTGCGGTTTCGTAAGATGTTATTCTGAAATATTTTGTACTTTTTCAAGGTGTATCATCAAAACATGAACAGGGTCAATTGAAAAAAGATATTGCTATTATCAAATTTGAGATGATACAAGGTTAATGTTACATTACAAAATAATAAATGATTGTATTATGATCATTTGTCATTTTACTGTTTCTTTTGATTAGAATTTTAGAGGATTTTTGTCATATTTGATTGAAAGAACCCAAACAATGCAAACCATTTTTCAACGCAGCAATTCTGTATATCGTTACGACATAATTCGAAATTCCTAGGTTGACTGGTATTATTTACGGTCTAGCGTATGCCAAATCCATTTTTCATAATATCACAAGCTACGAAATATGAGCTGTAATTCTAACAAAATATTAGTAAATTGCACTAGTTTTCAATCACTTTTCAATTACTTGCAATAACTGTCCTAAATTGAAAGAAAGAAATGGCAACGAAACAATTTTTCCTTATTGATATAATAAGGGAACCGTTGTAAAATGTGCAAAGATTCCTTGTTATTCACTTAAACATTATTTTTATATTTAAATTAACCAACAAAATTAACTGGAACCATAAATTTCCTTATTTGGATAAGGTCTTTCTTGTTATTTTAACAATAAAATGTATAATTGGCCTTGTACTCAACAAAGCAAATTTACTAAATTATTGCACACAGGTGCATTTTTTCAGTATACAGTACTTACAATAACTAGTAGCGTAGTTAAGTTAGTATAGAGTAACGTATTGAAGCTAGTTTGGTTAACTTCCAAACAAATTACATCCTCAACATGTTTCATTATGCTCGGTACGTTTTGTGATGTTTTATAGTTAACGTTGGCGTACTATTTATATTTATATCTATTATTAAACTTTAATATTATCGTAACCGATCTCTTTGTTTATTTTATTTAATTATGTATACTGAATGCAAGTTCACATGGCTTGTATTAATTTTAATTTTAAAAAAATGAATGTACTATACATTAAATATACATTAAATTTCATGACATTTTTAACAGTGTGCGTTGCCGGAATTTAAACTGTACACCCTTCCGTTGGACTCTTAATGAATTAATATCTGTTTAAGATGATCAGATAGGAAAAGCATAAGCTGAATTTTTATAATCTTTGGTAGATTTTTGGATAAATACGAGCAGCTTTGGTCTTATTACGCACATAATTTTCCAGTCATTATTCCTAAATCAACAATCTTCTCAATTCTTGATAGTGATACGTCGTTTACATACATATTCAAACTTTTCTACAGTACGACTAAAGGACATTATTTTACATTTAGAAATATCCTTATTGAGACCATTACGCAATTACCACTATGTGCTCTAATAAAGATCTCTCTGAAGCTTATCAAGCAAGACGTACCCTATTACATTAAAACCAGTGTACCAGACAATCTGTGTACCAGACAATAATATTATATTAGAAAAATCAGACACTATGTCACAATTATTATTTTAATGCAGTTAGCTCGACATCAGTACACTGAGGGAAAGGATTGTTTACTATTAAGAAGACTTCTTAATAGTTAAGAAATCGTATATTTAAATACGGCGAATCGAATAATTTTTTAAGTATGAAATAATTATTCATTTCATATAAAGCCAATATTTCTTTAGTGAAAACAACACATTTTCTATCTTAACAAATATCTATTAAATGCAACAAAAGATTTCTTAATAGTTAAGAAACCGTTTGTATACTATACGTTTGTAGCTATAAAGTAATGATTTCTTAATAGTTACAGAATATAATGGTGGGAGTCGCGACGCACCGTAACATAACCTCAAATGACAACACGGATGTTTTGTTTGGTTTTTTAAGAACGATTGAGTACCATTGCAATTCGGTGGTTATTATTGTGAAAATAAATAATTTAAAGATATTATTTATACGTCGTCATAAATATACGTGTTTAATATTACAATACCAGTTTTACATTAAAAAAATGATTTCAACTTTTTAATTGAATGATATTTCTTTACAACAAACAATCCTTTTTCTCAGTGTAAATACGACAACAATAATCCTCCTGCATAAAATAGTTGAAATATAAGAATCTTAGACATCACTGATTTAGTCAGTGGATGAAAGACTGAGAGTATTCATTGTATAACGTCAGTTTTCGCTATTAAAGCAGTCAATTTCATTGTTTAACAAGTTGATTTTACTATTTAACCAGTCGAAATATTGTATTTACTGAAACTCCTGGATAACTCAACCCTACTGCCCACTATTTCACTGGTTCATCAGTTGTACATTCCTTTAACACCGATCATTGATTATAACCCGTGATTTGCTTTTCATCCTACATAAAACTGAACATCTACATACAATTTCAATAAAGTAGATTTTAAGGCTGCAAGAACTTTCTTTCTAGAATTTCAGCAGGTTTTTATGCCCTAAGAAGCTTTTATATGGGAAACGTAAATAAAAGTTCTGTGTTATTTTTTGCATTTTCATAATCGCATTTGAGTTCCACAAGTTGCCTATGCAAGCACAAAATTCTAGATACTGGAGACGCTACCGAAAAATTGAACAAAAGCGATCTGTTTCAGGTATGTATCTAATGTTTATCGTAATTGTTCGTTTTTAACCAGTTTTATAACCTTTAAAATTGCATGCAGGTGCTACTATATAGTTTGAGGGCAGTGTACAAAGTTATATGAACTAAGTTTGTATTATAGATTTTGCTTACACGGAGAAAAATGACTCCGCTGGATTAGCTGATTCATATCAGCTAAAATTTTCGGCTGGAATTGCCGAAAATATCTGCAATTTTAGCTGTTTTGATTCCGCTAATGTAGCCTTAACCCTACTCAATTCGCGCTTAAATCTAAATTTCCGCTACATTAGCAGATTTGTTCCGCTAAATTTGCGGACTTTTTCAGTAAATTTAGCTGAAATTATCGACTAACCCTAACGGAATTCCAACAGCTATCCCTATAGGATAAAATTGGTAGAATCTGCGGATTTTTCGGCAGATTTAGCCGGTTATTTTTCTCCGTGTAAATTTACTGAATAGATTAATTATACTAGAAAATTAGCTTCTATTTTTCACACGCAACACGCGAATCTATTAAGTTTTTATCCCAATTAAAATACTTTAAATAGCTTTGTGTATTTTAAGATGAGTTGGAGCTGATTTTTTATCACAAACAGTCCATTCAGTCGAATTTAGCTAAATGCGCTTAATTTATCAGTTAGTAAGCACTATATTACAGTAAAAAGCACGTGATTTCATTCCACAAATTTCAGTCAAATTCACTAGATCGATCAGTGAATAGGCATTGTTTTGAAGCGGCAGAAATGTGATTTCATTTCAATATTCCAGCGAATTTAGAAGAGTTCGCTGTGGAAGTCTAATGGCTGATTCACAGCAATCGCAAATGCGCTTTGTGAATTAGCGACTATGAACTGTCAATTAGTAGTTTTTCGATGGTTCAGATTAACAGAGTAGTATATACATTATGTTTGTTGACAATCAACATCTGATTTGTATTCACTGAACTCAAAAAAATCTGAATTACGAGGGTAATTCCATGTTATTTCGTTTACCTAATATAAAATTCGGTTTTAACAAGTCCAAATACATTAACTGCAGATCCGATTCTTACTTCCAAAAAGAGACCGTACTCTTTCTAAGTGAATTATCACTTTTGAAGTTATAAATTAATTTACTAAAATCACTTTTATCGTCAGAATACTCAACTAAACAAAATGGAAAATATTTATTTTGAAAACAATATGGAGTTATTTAAAATCTGTAAAGGACTACAAAATGACTTGGTAAACCTTCGGATTAGACACTTGTTCGAAATTGCAAAATGTACGATACGTTTCAGAAGTATTTTTGCCTCCTGATCACGAATATGACAATAAAAATCGGCGCTCAGCAAACCCTTGGCCGCCATCTTGAAAAAACCGTCAAAAAACGCGATTTTTTGCGGTTTTTTGCATTTATATTGAAAAATACGAGTCTGACAAAAAAATGTGTCAAACAAAAGAGGTAGAGAATTGAATTCTCTATAAAAAAGGTTATATACATTTTTTTCCTAATCGCAATGGAAAGCCCGCAAAATAGCGATAAAAGTGACTAGTTATACGTTTGTGCGCCTTTAGCTAAGTTTCTCTTTTTATACTACCCTAACCTCTAACCAACAGATGTTAGTGATAATCAAACAGACCTGGAATGTGTGGCCCTCTAATCACCAATGAGTATAGTTAGAGGTGCTTGCGTGCGGGGGGGCTCCGACCCCCTGAACCCCCCCTTTTATAGTGGTGTAACCTCCAACCAACAGGTGTTAGTGATAATCGAACGGGCATAAAGTGTGGGTCCTGTAATTACCAATGCGTGGACATAAGAGACGCAAGATCGTTATTCTTAGGATTACCAACTTTCAGCGATATTTTACGGGCTTTCCATTGCGATTAGGAAAAAAATGTATATAACCTTTTTTGCAGAGAATTTAATTCTCTACCTTTTTTATTTGACATATTTTTTTCTCAGACTCGTATTTTTCAAGATAAATGCAAAAAAACGCGTTTTTTGGCGGTTTTTTCAAGATGGCGGACAAGGTTTTGCCGAGCGCCACTTTTTATTGTTATATTCGTGATCAGGAGGCAAAAATACATAAAAATTTGTGTTGTACTTTTTGCAATTTCAAACAAGTGTCTAATCCGAAGGTTTACCAATGACTTTATTAGTCGAAATATCAATTTCGTAAAATTAATTTTCATTTTCATTATTTTTGTTACCATGTGTTTTTGCAAATCTCATTTAATATAAGACCATTAGCTACTGAATAATTTAATGAGAACTGCTGTTGCATTAATTCAAATTCCGTGCTTACCGATTCCGTAATCTGCAAATCGATTGCAGACAATCGAAGACGACCGTCGGAAGTCGTAGGCGAAAAAGGAAGAAGTGTAGGTATATACGGAATGCAAGAATATATTGATCTCGCAATCTCTATTCTTTTACTCGGCCAAAGACCTTTATTATGTTTGTCACGATTACAAGTTATGTGACTGCCCACTGTGTAAATCGCTTATGTGAAATGCAAAAAATGCCCCGATGACAATACGTCAACTTAGAAAGAATTTTTTCAAAATATGCGGATTAAGTCGCATTGAAGGTCAAATTGTTATTCGATATAGTTAACTCTAATATATGTAGTTGACTATTAAATACCGTAACAGATCGTTTATAAAGCGATCTGGGGCGACATAACAATGAATCCTTATCGGATACTTTCGATCAAGACCTTTGCAGCGTGCATCGACTTTCACAGTTGACTTGACAAAGTCGAATCCTAAGTTAAACCGCTGCGCATTTTAAAGCTAGCGCTGTTGTGATGGTTATCAAAAATTATTTTTGTGTGATTTCTCGATAGCATACGCGGCATCAAGATATCCTAGAAAGATCCGGAAATAATAAATGTATACCATAAATATTTCGCTAGGTCATGAAAGTATAATCAGTTCCATAATTAAAATGAAAATTGTATTCCGGATATACATATGACTTCGCAAAAAGAATAGAAATCGGCAAAGAAATATAAAATATATCTATATTCGTGACGTAATTTCTTATTAATACTTATATTATGATTTTTTTACACTCAGAAAAAAAGTAGTTGAAATGACCATTTTTTTTACTGTGTATGCTCAAAGTGTGAAATGAGGACTAGGCATCATGGTAATAGTTAAAATAACTATTCTGATATAGTAAAGTTTAACTATTGTTTCATGATGCAAAATGCTACTTATCATAACAGACAAATAGACTCAACTATTTTGAAATAGTTATTTCAGAAAATTACTCCCTTCACTGAGGGAAATTGTATAAGAAATTGTCATACAAAATATGGAAAGGAGTCAATATTTACTTTTTAAAAATATTTGTAAACCATTTACATCATAGCACATGAAAAGTCCACTTTTCTCCCTTCGTTCTTTGTTTAAGATAAACAAGGAAACAAAGAGAAAAACAAAAAATCAATACTGTGCTAAGTTTGTGAATGTCACACTCTAGCCAGTTAAAAAATGTATTATATAATGCCATTATACACACAAATGTCAATGGCGTGTAACTAGTCTACAGATACACTTGCCCTTCTTATGACCAAATGAAAATCCACTTCAATAACGGGAGCCACGGGCTCGTAGAAAAAAAGCTGTGAACGCCGCGTCGCCACCTGGCGGCTTCAAAACACACGGAGTGCGACAGTTTACTATGAATTTATAGTAAATACAAACTTTAACAATGAATAATAGTAAATATAAAGATTTACTACGGGACATAGTGTGAAATGAGGACTACACTTTATTATAATTATTTTAACTATACTTCATATTTATTTCAATCATTCGACATAGCTGATTTTTTTAACTATGAAGAGATAGTTGGTGTAATAAAATTATAGTAAAATGGACTATGAATCTGGTAAATTTAACTATTTTTCATAGCTGTTTTAACTATATTTTTCCAACTATGTGATATAGTCAAATTAACTATAGATTTTTTTCTCAGTGTGGGAATTTTCCCATGAAAAATGTTCTCAGTGTAGTAGACTAATTATGGTCGTACTTAGAAAATTCAGACTTTTACTACTGAAAATAGCAAAGACTTTTTTCATTTACATATCATAGGGAACTCAGTATTATTGCGATCTTGGTTCTCATTTATAACAAATGGACCAATGGTTTTACAAACAATACTAAAAATATATTTATTGAATCTGATTTGACGATTTTAAGAATTCACGAATAAAAGATAAATCTGAAACAAAATTCTGCCAGGTTGTAACTAAAATGATTTCTTGAGATATATCATTTATAGATTGCGCTCGAGTTCGATCTTGAAATTGAAAAAACCAAGACAATATCGATTATCTTCGACAAGACGATGGTACATCTTAGAATTCCAAGGTCGACCGCAAAATGGGAATGGATCGCGTGACTCTTTTGTCGCGCGTAATTTGCGGCAATCTTCTTCCTTTCGTACCGTGACGTGGAATTTGCGAAAGAAGAGGCTAGAAGTAATCAAGGCGACAAAATTAATTATCTTTGTGTAGGCGTCGTGGTCACGAAAGACTTTGAATCACCTGGTCAAGTTGTTGGTTTTATAATTTAAAGAAAATTATACAAAATTTACAACAAAGTATCAAAACAGAATACAGTAGTCCTTCCTTTATTCTAATTTGCCCAGTCAGGCAAGATGGCGGCCTTCTTCACTTATTCTAATTTTCTCCTCGCCCCCACTACTTAGACCTTTGTCTCTTTTTCTTTTGTTGCGCATGCGCCGTTATTTGTATTTATAGAAAATTCACACATCCACACATGGCAGTGGGAAGAACGCGTGAGGGGAAATATTAGAGTAGGAGAAGACAAAACATTAGAATAAGGGAAGACATTAGAGTAAGGGAAATTAGAATAAGGGAAGGGCTACTGTATATCGCTTGAAAAGATATGTATTTCAAAGCGTTATCCAAAGATCATTCAAAGGATCACATATGAAGAGGAATCGAGATAATCTGAAAAAATGGGCTCTTAACACTTTAACGACCAAACGTGCATAATTTGCGTATGGTTGATATCATATTTTTTTTAATAGCTACATCCATTTTCGACTAGTTTTGCAGTCGGTTCTTCGAATGATGTTGGTCAAACTTTCGAAAAATTACATTTCACATAGTTTTTTTTTTCAAAAAATACACAAAAACGCTATTTTTAAGGTAAAATATTTCTTAGAAAGCAATTTTCACTATGTTATCTGTTTCTAAACGCCTATCTTATCAGAAACGTGCTCTCCGTTGTTTTACTTCAAAAAAATACATTCACATATTTTCATTTTTGTCGATTTCAATTTTTAAATGGCTCCGGTACGCCAAATTTTGCAAAAATGTAACACGAAGTCGTCTATATTCAAATTCTGAATTGAAAAATGCAATGTTATGAGTAGGAATCGATACTTCTTTTCTTTACCTACATTATGTTGAAGGAGTTGCAATTATTTGTTCATATTTATTTTATAATCACTTGAGTACGCTTGTCAATATTATTTATATGTAATAAGTTATAGACATGGCATCACAGAGTCTACAGCTAATAGCAGTTTTCGGAGCATTCAATTTGATGAACTTTTAAGCTCATTTTCTATTTCAAAAATAAAGTTAAGTAATTGTACATGTTATTGCAGAATGCCTTTATTAGCGTATATTCTTCATAAATTTACAAAAAAAAAAGTAAAGTTTTAACAAATTTCAAGACCAATTGATTTTTTCAAGGAAACTAATTTTCGGCTGATAGATTATTTTGCGGAATATTTTTTCTGTCGTGTATACATTACACGTTCAATAATGTGGAGCAGTGTACATTCACTTGTATTTACAACGAAGAAAAGTTATTTCAATCTTACTGCCAACTGTACAAAGAGTGTAGTGGACGCATTTAAATTAGTACCTACATCTTGACTAGGCCAAGTGCATAACGGTTAACATGCTTCATTACCAGGTATACTAGTTGTAGTTAAAAAATATTATCTGAATCCAAACTTTAATGTCATTCTTTAGTCTGAGGATAAGTAATTTAATCGGTTTCGCATATACAATTTGCTTATCATAAGCCATTAAGCTGCAACGAGTGAGATTTTTACATCGTACGGGACAGTGAAAAATCAACCAATGAACTTTTGAAATTGGGAAACAATTCGATCCGACACCGTACGGATTGCCACAAATTAGGAAAAGATTTCCACCCAAATATGATTCAAAGGAGATTATTTTTAAAAAGGAATTTTTTTTATTAAATTGCGCAATATAATATTCATATAATAATTCAGTTTGTCAAAAATTTATATATTGCAGGAAAATTTGTTAGAAATATGCCTATGTAAAAAAAAATATTAAACAGGATGATGGAATTTTGAATAAAGTCTGTATTTTAGTTTGAAAATTCAAAAAAAAATGGAGTAACTAAATTTTATTTGTTTATCAACGATCAATGAACAAAAACACCTCTAAAAGCGTGTTTTCACTTTTTCCGATTCTAGCTAAAAACGTGTTGTATTGAAACACTGTTCAGAAAAAAATTGTAGACTCTTAATATTCTCCACAAAAATGATCCGTTTAATTTTTTCCATAAATTAATTTATCGGCGAGATAATAATCAAAAACCGTGAAAAATTCAAAGAAAATTAATTTTTTTTTCTGACGCGGTTTAAGCAGTTTGTTTCTCTAGGTCAATTTTTGAGTTTTTTCGCATCCAACTCACTTCGCTAAATAGATAACGAAATGTCATACGGAAAAGTTGGAGAGCTGGAAAAGACCAAGAAATTTCCACATCATACGCTCGATTTCGATAAAAATTAAGTCCTCTAGAACGGTTTTAATGTCGTAGAATTGTTGGCAAACTTTCACCATCAGTACCTAACGAATTTTTCATCAATTCTACAACATTAAGAATGTTCCCGAGGACTAAATTTTTATCGAAATCGAACGTATGAGGGGGCAAATTCTTCTTCTGTTTGAGCTGTACTACTTACTATAATATGAGAGTTCGTTAACTATTTAGCGAAGTGAGTTAGATGCGAAAAACCTCAAAAATTTTGTTTTTTACCATTTTTGAGGTCATTACCATTAATGGTATCCCTTTAAGATAGTCTAATTTACTCTGAAAGATTTTAATTGAGGCGTTGGGGTGCAATACCTGCCAAGTCCAAGTAATGGCAATTAGAAATAAACACAAAAAATTGTTTATAAGAAAAATATTACAAATTATTATATTGTAATAATGAGGATTACTTGCTTGATAAAGAAGAAAACATTTCCATGTTTTATGCAAATGAAAGTCTTATAAGTATTAAAGATGTTGAAGTTAAGAAATGGACTTGGAAGGTTTTGATACAAAATTTTAGACTTTGCTAATTGTGTCCCATTTCTTATAGACTTGTCACTTTTTGAAGTATATTTCTCTGGAAATTAATTTACAAAAAAAATGTGTAGAAGAAATGTGATTTATAAAAAAGCTATCTTTAAGACAGGGAGTGAACATTCAGCCACTCTATTGAAAGGGTGAAGTCTCATTTTTGACTAGTTATTTAACTTGTCAATAATACTACAATAACTTATAGTTATTATTACATACTTTCTAAATTTTGTTGAATGCTTCAAGAAGTAAATAACTTAAAATAATGATTGTTGACTGTTATTGAGTGAAATCTTACTCTTTATGGGGAGAATATCTAACCTGTTTGGGGTAAAAACCCAAATCTAACAGTTTGGAGTACTATCAAAAAATGACAATTCTCTTGTTCACTAGAAGGGCGTAAGTTTTCACCCCATAAAGAGTGTATTTTCACTATAATGTTTTTAGAGAATATGAACATTAATTTTTCTAATTGTGTATTAATGATTCATGTCAGTAATATATTGGTCTGTATTTTTCATAAATAAATAATGGATAAATTTAAGGACTTGACAGGTTTTGAAAGGACAAGATTTGGACTTGGCAGCTTTTTGATTTGCGACGGAAATTAATTCCTTCCTAAAAAGAAGTTCGCATTTTCTAAAGCTTCTTTTAACACTTAAAACATATAAAGACGGTACAAACTATTGCAAATTTGTGTTTATCTTGATCTTTTATTTGTTGAGACTTGGAAGGTTTTGCACCCCAAGGCCTCAATTAATAAATGTAAATTATTTCAACTTTTTCAGGTATTCTGCCAGACTTACACCTTAAAGAACACCATGGTACTAAAAAATTACTAAAATATAAATGTTAGCAATAATATTTTCTTCATATGTGACAAAATGTACCATAATGTAATAATAAATAATTAGAAAAATTATTATATAAAATGTACAACCTTTTATTCATACAAAATCATTACAAAATTCGAAAGCCAATGAAATTGAACGAATTTCAATAATGTAATAAGCACGTACTGAAATCAAGGATTTAAAATTTATAAAACAATAGAAAATCATTGGTTACAGCTGTGTTGAATAGATTTCTATTGATATTTAGTGATTAAGAAAACCAATTCAAATCTATTTAGATTCATTCAATGAATTTCAATGAATTAGCGTTTGCCTTACCGTTTTTGAGAAATCACTTGCGCCAGGAACAAAAATATCGATTCGAGTAAAACGCGTTTAAAGTTTTTGAACTATTGGCCAAATGGCTCATAAACTACCCAGATTTCGACAAATATCTTTGATTTTTTTTAAGAGAGCATAAGGAATATTGTTATAATTGCCTTTATGAACCTCAAATTTTGAAAATTCAATTCAGTAATTTTTAATTTCGATTTTTTCATTACTACTTTCATTACTCTTATAAATTGATTTAAAAATTTCAAAAAGTTTGGTGAACAGAAAAACGTAATACCCAAATAATAAATTAGGCATGGATGTTAAAAAAATCCATTTCTTTTCGAGGAAAAAATTGTTGTGGGTCAAAAAATATGTTTACAATTTTAATTATATTATCTTTCAATTCCTCGTCAATAATTGCTAAAGAACCAATTTTGTTGTGTCTTTTGAACAATTGTTTCATTTAAATATTTTATTTCCATTCAAAATCATTTACCTCCCCACCTTGATATTGGTAATAACAGATTCGATTTCATTTATATCAGTTGAATTTTCATCTAATTTTTTTTTTCGATTCAAAATCATTAAACGTGTAATAACTACACAGGTCAACATGGTTTTGTTGTTGCGATTCGATTTTGAGATATTTGAGGTAATTTACTCGAAAAATGTATTTCTTTTTGCTATTTTTGAGGTCATGTGCAGAAGACACAACATTTTTAGGAGTTTTTCCTTTCGTTGGATCATGCAATATACTACTCTTTTTCTTTAATATAGAATGCGCAGAATTCCATTACGACTTTTCTTCACCAAGATACGCCAATTTAAAAATACGATATATATGTAAACAAATTTACCTTGAAATGCTCTTGGAGAACAAGCTCAAGGTCAAATTCAATGTCATGAAACCTATATAAATATAAAGAACTATATAAAATATGGATACTAATAACTAAAATCACGTTTCAGTATTGTGACTGTTTTTTTGATATCGTTAATGGAATATATCTCGTAATTTCAAAATGACAGTAACTTTGTAAAAAAAAATCTTAGGTGATCGAATAAAACGTCATTTTGAAGGGTAAAGGTAGTACTAAAAGATGTAAATAGTACAGAAGGCAAACAAAAATATTGCGTCCTGTACGTAACCTCAAACATAGGAAAATAACGCGTCTTTCGAGTACATGACCTCAAATATCTCAAAAACCTGACGTGATGGATCAATTACTCACTTCGAGTTTGGATTCTACGCATACTTTCTGAATTCATATTAATCCAAAAAAAGTTTTCTTTTTAAAAATTAAATCTTAAATACATCCGTATTCAACATTACGGATTCAAAACTATCTAAGCATATTCATTTCAATCCAAAAATAGTTTCCTTTTTAAAAACGAAATATTGAATGCATCCGTATTCAACATTACGTATTCAAAACTATCCAAGTGTATTCATTTCAGTCCAAAAAAAGTTGTATTTCAAAAATGAAACTTTCAATACATCCGTATTCAACATTATGGATTCAAAACTATCCAAGTGTATTCATTTCAGTCCAAGAAAAGTTTCCTTCTTAAAAACGAAATATTGAATGCCTCCGTATTCAACATTACGGATTCAGAACTATCTAAGCTATTCGTTTCAATGCAAAAAAAGTTTTATATCAAAAACGAAACTTTGAATACATCTATATTCAACATTACGGATTCAAAACTACTTAAGCTATTCATTTCAATGCAAGAAAAGTTTTCTTTCAAAACCGAAACTTTGTATACATCCGTATTCAATATTACGGACTCAAAACTATCCAAGTGTATTCATTTCAATCCAAAAAAAGTTTCCTTCTTCAAAATGAAATATTGAATGCCTCCGTATTCAACATTACGGATTCAAAACTATCTAAGCGTATTCATTTCAATGTAAAAAAAGTTTTCTTTCAAAAAATAAACTTTGAATAAATCTGTATTCAATATTACGGATTCAAAACTAATTGTGTTCTTACTTCTAATTGTGTTCGTAAAATAATTGAATACAGATGGATTCCTTTCTTCGGAATTCAATCCATTTGAATACATATTTACGGAATCAAAGTATGAATTCAAAAGAATTTAAATTTTCAATCCAATCCTATCCAATCTCGATTGCTGGGCATATTTAACGCATTACAAAAATTGATTTGTTGCGGCTTAGAATAGCTTTAAATTCTGTCAATTTAATCGAAGAATTGATTGTATCGTTTTCCGTATTTCATCATTTTCGAAAAAATGTTCTGTTTTCTAGTTTTGAGTTTAAATTATTCGATAATCAAAAGTAATCATTTCTTTGAGGTTATGTTCGTTTATGTATCGCGTATAATATCGTATACATTCGTATTCGTAAATGAAAGAGTGGGAAAGAAACAGACTTATTTCGTATTAAATCGCCCAGCCAACACAGATTTTTCCTATACTTTTTCATTTGTTGGGATTTTTTAAATTGCTGAAAAGATATAGATGAGTGTCTATTTCTACTATCATATTCATTTTCAGGAGGCAAAAATACATCGAAAATATGTAGACGATTGTTTCCCAGTAAAAGAAAACGAATAGAAAGTTAAAAATACGAACTGAAATGAATTCAAGTGAATTAAAATGAATTAAACAGTGGTTTTAATTAATCATTTTCTTGCGTTTTAATTCATTTGAATTCATTTCAATACGTATTTTTAATGGGTTCGCTTCGAACATGCAGCTCATCCGAAAGTTAACCATAGAAACTGCAAAAAAAAGCGATTGTCGTCGCACTCGGCACATACAACGCCACCTACCGTAAATTCTTTAAAAAGTCTACGAAATTTTGGCGCTACTATACTTCGTGGTCTATGGACTGTGGTTACGAAGGTGCAGTGCTCCATCTACAAAAATCAACAATCAAAAAAGAAGAAGACTTCGAAACCATCGAAACTCTAAGTTTAATATTTTAGAATTAAAAAAATGGAATATTCAGAAATACAAATTGATCCAAATTTAAATGCGGAAGCATATCGTGGTCTCAACCCTGCCAACCAACCTCCGAGACATGACAAACAATTACAAGCTATTGTCATCTATAAAGGTAAATGGAGATTAGGTTAGTTTAACCGGCAACTCCGTTCGAAAACAAATGAACATTTATGAACATTTTCTTACTCGAACATTAATTTAATTATTTTTGTTCAACTCTTAATTTCCATCACTGACTTTTTTTTTAAAGAATTTTCTTCATTGTTTACAAATCTGGTCTTGAAATTAACGGTGCCAGGTAGCGTTACTTTCAAAATTTAATTTTTTTTAAAATAATTTAAAACTAGTCAAAGAAAAATTTACTGCAATATTTGTAAATAATTACACAAAGAAATAAATATGTTAAAAATTATTTTGACGCTTTGACCATAACAGTAAATGGAAATCGATTAAAACTATTGATATTAATTACGTAATCGATTTATGAACATTTCTGAAACTTCTCAAATCATTCTAGTCGAAAATGTTTATTTTTTTGTGAAATTCTACAATTGAGTGTCAAGGAAGAAGAATCGGTTATGCACTTGAAGCCAGTAATAACAGACAGCAGTCCGAACGTCCGAGAATTTCAAACAGAACAATGTTTACATTCAACATTTTTTAATTCGACTTCAACTTTTTGAGGAAATAAAAACTGAAAAATTTTACCTGCTGCTAATTAACAAGTTTTGAATTATATATCACGATATCTTGTGAACTATCAAACGAAACGACTTGAAATTTTAACTACACTTACAATATAGTAATACAAAAACGAATAGAAAGTTAAACAATTTTAACTCCGTTTTGTTTTTAACCCATTAACGCCTGAAATGGCATTTTTCATACTTCATTTTCAATCAAGTATTTCGTATTAAAATCGAAGTTGAAAACAATTGAAAGGTACATATCCTGTTGTTTTCGAGGTCGCTCTTCAAGATTCCGAGGTCAAAATTGAGTTTCAGCCATCAGGAATTCCAATATGGCGCCGAATATAAAAAAAAATTTCCAAAAAATTGGGAATTTTTTATTCTTATCAATTTTTTCGAGCTATTAGAATATTGGAATTCTATTGGAACTGTGCATAATAGTGCATAAAACAGTTGAATTTTAAGAAAAAATTTTACTTTTATACCCTACATCATTGTAACGACCTCAAAATGGCGTCAACAATGAAAATTTTTATGACTATTTATTTTAAAACAATTGGGGAGTTGAGCGAAGTTTTCTAAAATAAAAAACTGAAATTGTGGCATTGTAGAAAAAGAGTTGAAGAAGTTTTCTGCACTAACAGAATTTGGAAAAATTTACAAAGTTAAAAACTACGAACATTAATGTAGCGCTAGAATTTTCGACAGCTCACACCTTTGTTTCTCCATTCAGGCCGCTGCATAACCGATGCTGCGATACGCACCTGAAGATTTTAGCTCTACATTAACGTTTGTAGCTTTTAATTGTGTAAATTTTTCAAAATTTTGGACTCTTTATCTACAATGCCGCAATTTTAGTTTTTCATTTTTAAAAACTTTGTTTGAGTCCCCAAGTGTCTTCTACTTTTTTAAGTGAGTTAAGTTAAAGGTAACTGTACAAAAAAATAACTAAGTTAAGTTAAAAGTTAACTGGTAACTTTATTAATTGAAATAGAAGTTAAGTTAACTAATAATAAAGTTTAACTTTTAACTTGAACTTTTTAATTTATCTTTTTACTTTTAACTTCTTAACTTTAACTTTTTAACTTATAAGTTATAAAGTTAATTAATATTAACTTATCTTAATTAAGTTTAATTTTAACTTTTTAACTTTTAACTTTTAACTTTAACCTTTAACTTATAACTTTATAACTTTTAAGTTAAAAAGATAAAGTTAAGAAGTTCAAAGTAAAAAGTTAAATTATAACTTTATAACTTAAACTTTGTAACTTTTAAGTTATAACTTCATAGAAGTTAAACAGCTAAAAGGTAAAGTTAAAAAGTTAAAAGTTAATTGAAGTAGAAGTTAACTAATAATAAAGTTTAACTTTTAATTTTTTAACTTCTTACCTTTTTAACTTGAAAGTGATAAAGTTATAAGTTAAAAGTTAAGAAGTTAATTCATATTAACATAACTGCATTATATTTTAGATCATTAACTTTTAACTTAACTTAATTAAGTTTAATTCTAACGTATAACTTAATCTTTAATTTTTAACTTTTAACTTTTAACTTTATATCTTTTAAATTAAAAGTTAAGAAGTTCAAAGTAAAAAGTTAAAGTTCAAAGTTGAACTTTATTATTAGTTAACTTAACTTCTATTTCAATTAACTAAATAACCAATTGACTTTTAAGTTAAAACGTTAAAGTTAAGAAGTTCAAAGTAAAAAGTTAAATTATAACTTTATAACTTAAACTTTGTAACTTTTAAGTTAACAAGTTATAAATTAATAGAAGTTAACTAATAATAAAGTTTAACTTTTAACTTATAACTTTATAACTTACAACTTTGTAAATTTTAAGTTAAAGTTAAGAAGTTAAAAAGTTATAAGTTAATAGTTACAAGTTAAACAGCTAAAAGATAATGTTAAAAAGGTAAAAGTTAAGAAGTTACAAAGTTAAAAGGTTAAAAAGTTAAAAAGTTAAGAAGTTAAAAAGTTAAAATTAAAATTGATTAACTTAAGTTAAAAGTTAACAATTTAAAATGTAATGAAATTAAGTTAATATTATTTAACTTTTAATTTCTTAACTTTGACTTAAAACTTTTAAATTAGAACTTTATAACTTAAACTTTGTAACTTTTAAGTTAAAAGGTTAAAAGTTAATTGAAATAGAAGTTAACGAATAATAAAGTTTAACTTTTAACTTTAACTTTTTAACTTCTTAATTCTCAATTCTTAACTTATAACTGTTATCTTTCAGTTGTTTAACTTGTAACTATTAACTTATAACTTTTTAACTTTTAATTTCTTAACTTTAACTTAAAAGTTACAAAGTTATAAGTTATAAACTTATCAGTTAAAGTTAAAAAATTAAAAATGAAGAAGTTAATTCATATTAACTGAACTTCGTTATATTTTAGATCGTTAACTTTACACTTAACTTAATTAAGTTTAATTTTAACTTTTAACTCTTAAATTCAACTTTTAAATGTTACAACTTAGAAAATTAAAAATTAAAAAGTCAACAAGTGAAAAGGTTAAAAAGTTAAAAAGTTAAAAAATTAAAAGTTAAAAGTTAACTCTTAGAAAATTTAAAAATTCAAAATTAAATGTTACAAGTTAATTAACTCAATATAACTTTTAAGTTAAAAAGTTAAAAGTTAACTCTTAGAAAATTTAAAAATTGAAAACTAAATGTTACAACTTAGAAAATTAAAAATGCAAAATTTGAAAAGTTAAAAGTTGATAAGTTAAGAGTTAAGAAGTTAAAAAGTTAAAATTAAAATTAATTAAGTTAAGTTAAAAGTTAACGATTTAAAATGTAATGAAGTTGAATTAATATGAATTAACTTTTAACTTATAACTAAAACTTTCAAGTTAAAAACGTAAGAAGTTAAAAGTAAAAAGTTAAAAGTAAACTTAATTAAGTTAAGTTAAAAGTTAACGATCGAAAATGTAATGAAATTAAGTTAATATTAATTAACTTTTTAACTTTTAATTTCTTCACTTTAAGTTAAAACTTTTAAATTATAACTTTATAACTTAAACTTTGTAACTTAAAAATTTAAAAGTTAATTGAAATAGAAGTTAACTAATAATAATGTTTAACTTTTAACTTCTTAACTCTCAACTTATAATATTCTTCCTTGACACTCAATTGGAAAGAATTAACTAATTACCATTCTCGAATTACGAAATAGAATTCAAATTATTTTTGTTTGCTCACATATTCAGAATTCAATAGAGAACTTGCATGGTAAGGAATTTTCACATATTAAGAGTTAAAATTGATAAATTATGACTAAACGAGAAAAGTTACAATACAGTTTTGCAATTTTCGAAGTAATTATTTAGATATAAATTATTAAAATTTGCCGAAAACTGAACGTCGGTTTGAATCGATGTCACGTGACTATGACGAAATAGTCGGTAAGGTGGCGTCGCTGACGGCAATGCAGTGGAACTACATTGCATATATATAGATATACATATGCGTTATATGCATGTACAAAACGTCAAATAAAGTTATGTTTACATTTTGAAAAACGTAAACGGATTTTTTACAATGTAAACATTTTAAATATGAAAGGAGAATTATAAAAGGGAAAAGAAATTTTACAAATGAGAGGAGACATCGACAGAAAACAACAATTGTTAGATAAGTATACACAATTAGTCTCATAACCAGAACAAAGTTATAATAATTTTATATACACTTTTATAATATATTTTAGTATTAAAAATTATTATAAACTATTATAACTTTGTTCTGGTTATCAGACTAATTGTGTATACTTATCTAATAATTGTTGTTTTCTGTCGATGTCGCCTGTCATTTGTAAAATTTCTTTTCTTTTTTATAATTCTCCTTTCATATTTAAAATGTTTACACTGTAAAAAATCCGATTACGTATTTCAAAATGTAAACATAACTTTATTTGACGTTTCGTACATGCATATAACGCATATGTATATCTATATACAATGCAATGTAGTTCCACTGCATTGCCGTCAGCGACGCCACCTTACCGACTATTTCGTCATAGTCACGTGACATCGATTCAAACCGACGTTCAGTTTTCGGCAAATTTGAATAATTTATATCTAAATAATTACTTCGAAAATTGCAAAACTGTGTTGTAACTTTTCATTTCTAATAATTATCTTTCGATTTAAATTACATTTAAAAGTCATGCAAGTTCTCTATTCTGACTGAAAATTTATAGTCGAAAACTGATTACAAAATGAGTTTTCATATCAAAGAATTCTGTATCCTTGAGTTTTATCAACCGAAAGTTTTATTATCGTGTACTTCATAAAATGGAGTAAACATAAAAAAGTCAGTTAAAAAACTCCTCGATTTTTAGATGAAAGCGCAGTCATCGGAGCGTCGAATATGGTAGACCGTTACTGGAACGGTACAGTTTGGTATTTCGATGACCTCTCGAAACTGGAAACTCGAAAATATCTCGCTGCAATGCGAAACGGAACTGGTATCCGCGACATTGCCTACTTAGGAAAACATGATAAATTTGTCGTTTGCGAGGACAGCGGAGTTATCCAGGTCGTTGATTTGTTACTTGGGAACGATAAAAAAGCGCAAGAATTACGCTGTTCGGGTTACACTTGTCAACACGACAATAGCGTCAATTCCATTTCGATCTTTACAAATAATACTCACCTAGTCAGCGGTGGAGCAGACAGCTGGTAAAAACAAATCGTTTATCGCTAATAATTATATTCGATCGCATTTTAAAAAGATAATTCTGTTAGTATCAAAGTGTGGGATATGGTGGAAGTACTGCCTTCATATTCGTATCACCAAGCTCAAATGGAAGAAATAACATGCGTTGCAGTACAATCGGACAGTAATTTCGTATTTGCTTCGACTTCTTTAGACGGGGATGCGCTATTATGGGATACGCGAAAATCTAAACCTGCCTTCGGTAAGTTAGAATAAAAAAATAAAGGGGACTTTTGAAAAGAAAAATTCTTTTAGGATTATTTAATAAAGGCTGCGGATTGGGCGCTGTTACATGGAAATCTACAGATGAAAATATTGTGGTTATTGGTGGCGCTGACGGGAGTATTTCAGCGGTTGATATTCGCAGCCCTTTCAATACTTTACACCACACTATCCAGTTCCCTCGCAGTGTACATAGACTATTATTCGATACAAAATCAAATTTAGTCGCTGGATGTTGCGACTCGACAGAAGTAAAAGTATTCGATAGTGCTAACAATTATAAATTAGTTTACGAAGATAGCAGGCATCTGGATTTTGTACGAGGATTAGCCTGGAACGATGGTGTTTTAATAACCTGCGGATGGGACGATAATGTCTTCAGACACGAGATAACAAAATTAAACGGGTGAAAAGGATACAGTTTTCAAATTATGAAGAACCAATGAAAGTGGACAAAACTCAGTGGCTGTTATTTTTGTTAAAAACACATTTGATACAAAATATTTAAAAAAACTTTATTTTCTTACTATACCTATGCACAATTTTATTATTTAAGTTTAGTTTTTGTCCGGTTGTATTTCTCGGGGTTTTTGAAACGCTGAGACAAGGGAATTTAACTGGACTGCTTCGTTGGTGCCGCTTAAAACTCTTTTTTCTATTTCAGCCATTTTTATGATGAGGTCGATTATAACTTCATCTGGAAATTGTACTGAAAAAAGAAACAAATATTTCACACATTCCTTTCCTTTCCTGAATCGATTTTTAATTTAATTGATTTCTTGTTAATTAAGACTTTTGTGATTAATTTACTAGTAAATTATTGAAAATTTGTAATAAACGTTCAATACTTTTATTAACCAAGACTTGAAGTTCTGTAAGAATGTCCTGGAGTGCCAAACCTTTCTTCGTCTTCAAATCTAGAATTTCTGATAATTCGTTAAGGAATTTGAAATATAAACAAAATTTAATTATGAATTTCGTATTGGATGTAATTTATAAATTAAATTTTTGTTAAGGATACTGCTATATGCCATTTCGTAACTTTCGGTTATTAACCAATTGACAATGTTTCGGATGTCTGTTGGCAATGGGTGACCAACACAGGTGTATACATTGTGTTCGTTAACAAGACCGAAGGCGAGCCATGTACTTTGAAGGACATTGATGACTCTTCTCATGTCACCGCCACTTAGGGTCATTAATGCTTGTTTCCCTCCGTCATCTATGACAACTCTGAAATTAATGGTGCAATTGCAGAATCTAAATTTGTTTTCTGTTTTAAACAGGGTTGAGTAAGTTAACTTTTTTAAGTAAGTTAAGTTGAAGGTAACTGTACAAAAAAAAAAAACTAAATTAAGTTGAAAGCTAACTGGTAATTTTGTTAATTGAAATAGACTTTTTAATTTTTTATTTTCTAAGTTGTAACATTTAAAAGTTAAAAAGTTAAAATTTAACTTAATTAAGTTAAGTGTAAAGTTAACAATCTAAAATATAACGAAGTTAAGTTAATATGAATTAACTTCTTCATTTTTAATTTTTTAACTTTAACTGATAAGTTTATAACTTATAACTTTGTAACTTTTAAGTTAAAGTTAAGAAGTTAAAAGTTAAAAAGTTATAAGTTAATAGTTACAAGTTAAACAACTGAAAGATAAAAGTTATAAGTTAAGAATTAAGAAGTTAAAAAGTTAAAGTTAAAAGTTAAACTTTATTATTCGTTAACTTCTATTTCAATTAACATTTAACCTTTTAACTTAAAAGTTACAAAGTTTAAGTTATAAAGTTCTAATTTAAAAGTTTTAAGTCAAAGTTAAGAAATTAAAAGTTAAATAATATTAACTTAATTTCATTACATTTTAAATTGTTAACTTTTAACTTAACTTAATCAATTTTAATTTTAACTTTTTAACTTCTTAACTTTTTAACTTTTTAACTTTGTAACTTCTTAACTTTTACCTTTTTAACATTATCTTTTAGCTGTTTAACTTGTAACTATTAACTTATAACTTTTTAACTTCTTAACTTTAACTTAAAAGTTACAAAGTTGTAAGTTATAAAGTTATAAGTTAAAAGTTAAACTTTATTATTCGTTAACTTCTATTTCACTTAACTTTTAACCTTTTAACTTAAAAGTTACAAAGTTTAAGTTATAAAGTTCTAATTTAAAAGTTTTAAGTCAAAGTTAAGAAATTAAAAGTTAAATAATATTAACTTAATTTCATTACATTTTAAATTGTTAACTTTTAACTTAACTTAATCAATTTTAATTTTAACTTTTTAACTTCTTAACTTTTTAACTTTTTAACTTTGTAACTTCTTAACTTTTACCTTTTTAACATTATCTTTTAGCTGTTTAACTTGTAACTATTAACTTATAACTTTTTAACTTCTTAACTTTAACTTAAAAGTTACAAAGTTGTAAGTTATAAAGTTATAAGTTAAAAGTTAAACTTTATTATTAGTTAACTTCTATTTCAATTAACTTTTAACTTTTTAACTTTATCTTTTAGCTGTTTAACTTCTATTAATTTATAACTTGTTAACTTAAAAGTTACAAAGTTTAAGTTATAAAGTTATAATTTAACTTTTTACTTTGAACTTCTTAACTTTAACTTTTTAACTTAAAAGTCAACTGGTTATTTAGTTAATTGAAATAGAAGTTAAGTTAACTAATAATAAAGTTCAACTTTTTACTTTTAAGTTCTTAACTTTAACTTTTTAACTTAAAAGATATAAAGTTATAAGTTAAAAGTTAAAAATTAAAGGTTAAAGTTATAAGTTAAAATTAAACTTAAATAAGTTAAGTTAAAAGTTAATGATCTAAAATATAATGCAGTTATGTTAATATGAATTAACTTCTTAACTTTTAACTTAGAACTTTATCACTTTCAAGTTAAAAAGGTAAGAAGTTAAAAGTAAAAAGTTGAAAAGTTAAATGTAAACTTAATTAAGTTAAGATAAATGTTGACGATCTAAAATGTAATGAAGTTAAGCTAATCTTTTAGCTGTTTAACTTGTAACTATTAAATTATAACTATTTAACTTTTAACTTCTTAACTTTAACTTAAAAGTTATAAAGTTATAAGCTAAAGTTAAGAAATTAAAAATGAAGACGTTACTTCATATTAACTTAACTTCATTATATTTCAGATCGTTAACTTTACACTTAACTTAATTAAGTTTAATTTTAAATTGTTAACTTTTAACTCTTAAATTTAACTTTTAAATGTTACAACTTAGAAAATTAAAAGTTAAAAACTATCATGACACATTTTAAAAGTTGAAATGTAAAAAAGTTAAAAAATTAAAAAGTTAAAAGTTAAAAGTAATCTTAATTGAGTTAAGTTAATATTAATGAATTTTTTAACTTTTAACTTAACTTTTAACTTTTTAATTTTCTACTACCCAACCCTGATTGTAAATGTATATTTATAGTTTATACTTCTCTTCCTTGATGACATGTTCCAAACGAGGTAGAATCTGCTCAGGTGCAAGAGGTCCAAATCTGAACTTTGTACATCGAGACTGAAGAGCAGGAATAATTTTACTTAAGTAGTTACAAATTATACAAAAGCGAACATTGTCCGTATACTTTTCAATAACTGAAATACAAGATAATAACATTTTCAATTAAACATTTTTTTTATACAATAATCAAATAACAAAACTTACTCCTCCGAAGTGCATTTTGTGCATCATTTGTCATTGCATCTGCTTCGTCAAGGATTATAAGTTTGAAACCAGCTCGAAAAATTGTACGTGTACTAGCAAAACTTAAAATCTGCCCTCGTACTATTCCGATTCCTCTGTCATCGGAAGCATTTAATTCCAACACCTTAAATAATAACAAAGTTTACACTTTTTTTTTTTAACTTAAAAAAACTTACCATTGAAGTAAACTGGGAAGTTGTGTATAGTTTTCTCGCACATGCTAGAATGGTACTTGTTTTACCAGTACCAGGAGGGCCGTACAATAAAAGATGAGGTAACTGATCTTCGTCGATAAACTTGCTTACTGGAATGAAAATTATTTGGGAAAAGTTCATATAAGTTATAAAAATATTATCAAATAAAACATATATTAAAGAATCATTTTAATGTAGATTTATTGAAACCTGTTACTAAGAAGAGACATGTTGATATAAATTTTTAATAATTATTGTGGTCAGATTCGATGCAAGAAAATTATGATAAATATGTTGCAAAGTAAATTGAAGTACTAATGTCACAAATTAATACTAAATCTTTAAAATACTGAAGATAACAGTCGAAACTACGTATTGGGGTTCTATTTTATATTTATTTATTTATTAATAAACGGACTGAAAGTCCTTACAGAAAAATAATACGTAAATATAATCTATACAATACGAAGACAAAAAGAAAATTGCAGATGTAAAAATAAAATAAAATTAGTCATAATAACAAAAATTATTTCTAATAAGTTGTTTAAAACTTAAAATAGAACTGATGGAGCGAGTATTCAAATCCAAGTTGTTCCATACACATTTAAGGCGCGCGATAGGAAAATTATAACAATAATTTGTTCTACATGAAGTTTCTTGGATAGTTACTATGATTACGAATAGAATATGGAATAGCATGGAAAGAAAATAATGACAATAACTTCGATAAAGAAAGAGAGTTTAAGATACGGAATACATTTAATACGTCATGATATTGGTGAAAAGATCTAATATTAGGAAAATTAAATTTTAAAGATTTTTGCGATAACTGTGATCAGAGTAAGACTTAGTGTGTTAACAGTTTTTATGCTCTCAAACGTACCTGTAATAAGTCATGGAATGAAAAAAAAAAACACTCTAGTGACTCGTTAAGTAAATGATACTGGTATAAAAACTTTTCTGAACGGCGAGAGAACAATACGATCTTACACTTGGTATCAAACAATTTGATATCATCTGCATAAATTAAAAATGTTGAAAATAGGATATTTTGCCCAATATCATTTATAAAGATATTGAACAGAATTGGACCTAGATGAGATACCTGAGGAACTCCAGACGGACAACATATAGTTCCGATTTAACATTTTTAATTCTCACCCTTTGGATTATACTCGACAAATATTTAGCCTGAATATATAATCTGATGACCGTGTGACTCAATGACGCCGGATACAAAATCAGAAAATAGTAGAGTAGCATCGACAGAAGTGGGCCAAACTTTGATTTTCATGCTGCAGGATGTTCAAAAGTTAATATTTTTGAAAACTAATGGGTCTATTTGTAAAGAGATGTATTAGCTAACTTATGGCAAAGACATATTTAAAATTTTTTAATGTTAACATATTGTTTTACATTGTTAATTAAAAAAAGAGAAATTTGCGATTTCACGATTTTGCAGACAGAAGTGGGCCACCAAAGTTTTTCATCTAAAACAAGTAACAGGATCAAGCACTATGATTTTTTATGTTAAATAATTAATTTTTGTAATAAATCGTATTGTAAAAAACATTTTTCATGTGTAATACTGTTTGTTATTTTGCCTCAATAACACTTTATAGTACAAAGCAATTTGTCGTAGTCGATGGGTTCATAGCCAGTCGGTTTCAGTTTTTTTGGTGGTATGATCGCTAAAGCGTTCAAATTAATTCATCGAATCACTTGATTAATTCATATAAAAACACTAAATGTCGAAACAGAACTTTAATGATGTGGCCCACTTCTGTCTGCAAAGAATGGCCCACTTCTATCCACAAGCATAATTTGACGCGAAATAATGTGTCGAGAATGCCACACAACAATATGCTAAAATCTCTTTAAATTTTTTAATGTTATGTCTAATATTATAATAAAAACTACTAACACGATTGAATTCAATTATTAACTTATGCAAATCATAATAACTGTAACAATAAGAAAAAAAGAAAAAGTATATGTTTTTGGCGCTAATTGCTCGTGAACACAAATGTACGTCTGCACGCTTCAGTGACCTACTGAAAACTGAGCTATTGTTGATAAAGGAAAAACAAAATATTCCGTTGGCGGTCAAGTCACTCGCGAAAACAAAAATTGCGGGTGGCCCTCTTCTCACGGTGGCCCACTTCTATCCATGCTACATAAATTGGTGAGTTGATTTATTTTTCAAGAAACCATGTTGGTAATAATAATAATAATAATAATAATAATAATAATTTATTCAGGGGGCCCAAAGGGAATGATGCGTAACACAATGCAGCTATGCAAAAAGCTGCATCTTAGCCTATCTTCCCAAATGGCCTACTCTCACCTCCACGTGTGCTTATTAAAGCCGGTGGGCCCTGGACTCTTAGCAACCTTGCCAGAGATTGGGTAACCAACCCCAGTGGATGGCGAGGTAAGAGACAAACGAGAGAGGCATAACAACGGGGGGTAGGGCCAACCACCCTACTCCCTGTACATGCGGTTACAAGAAATGCAACGCGCAGGGCTCCTGACCATCGGGCTGCTTCGGATGCAGCCCAGTCCCGAGGTGGAGGGGCCGAAACGGGTGTCCCGGGACAACAACCCCAACATGCCCACGGACGATTTCAGTGGACGGAGGATCTCAGGCAAGATCTAATGCACTGCTACGAGGAGAGCTGTCCGCAACAGAGAGGCTACATGGCGCGAATGCACAGTCGGTTTGCAGTAATGCATCCCGAACTGGCAGATCGCTTTTCTCAACAACAACTGAGAGATTATGTGGCCTATCTGAGGCGGACAGGTTTCGTTGTTCCCAGCTGTCAACCGGTACCGGATGTGCGGGCAATAACAACTGAGCCCGTACGCGGTGCTGGGAGAGATGCTCCACATTATGAAAGCACGACACTCGTGTTTAGGCAGAATTTAACAACGAAAGTTTTGCCTAAGCAACGAGAAATAGACAGAGCAAATAGCCTACTTCTGGATGCTCTTCCAGATGACTGCGACCTGTGGCAAGTCAATTGTGCCGTTTACGAGGCTGCAAGTGATCTGGTGATTCCGCGAAATCTGGTACAGATATCGGGGAGTCGGAAGATTACAAAACGCATGTCTCAATTGAACGGCAAGATTCGACTGACACGGAAACTCGCTTCCCGAATTCAGTGTGTGATCGACTATTTAACATCTGGCCGTTCATTTACGGCTAAAGTCAAAAAGTTCGCACAAGAACTGCGGACGTACTATCACACACTGAACAAGCTGAAGTTGCTCAACATCAAGCAACGTTTGGCTGATAAAATTCGGGTTTTGGCGGATGCCAAAAAGAGGCTGCAAAGACGGGAGGATGGAATTCGACAAAATGCAATATTTTGGACGAATCCTTCCAACCTCTTCAAACATCGTATCGCAGCCTCAAGCGAGTTTCCGTCGATAACCGCAGTTGAGGAATTCTGGGGGAGCATCTACGAGAAAACATCTAGGCTTAATGCAGACACTCCAGGTATTGAAATCTTCACCGAGTTGTGCGACGAAGTCACACAAGAAAGTGAAGATTGCCCACCCGTCAGTGCATTAGAGGTGAAAAATGCCATCACAGGAGCGAGGAATTTCTCCTCGCCGGGCTGGGATGGAATTAACAACTATTGGTGGAAGAAGTTCACTTCTGTCCATCAACACCTAGCCCGAATATTCACCTCTTATATAAATGGAGACCAACCCATTCCGCACTGGCTGGTGGAGGGCCGAACGACACTGATCCCAAAATCGGGAGACTTGTCCGATCCGAGAAACCATAGACCGATCACGTGTCTCAATACGTTATACAAATTGTTCACTAACATCTTGAACGAACGTATTGAGAAATACGTGAAACCGGTGTGGCAGCGGATAGTAGAACAACGAGGCTGCAAAATGGGTGTATCCGGCTGCAGGGACAACTTGCTTATCGACAGGTGTGTTTGTCAGGACGCAGTCCAGTACAAGCGTAACCTGTCGATAGCCTGGCTGGATTACATGAAGGCGTATGACTCAACATCGCACGAGCTTTTAAGCTTGTTGCTCAAACGCCTTCATGTCCACCCAAACATAGTGAGAATTGCAGAAGACCTGATGCCTCTTTGGAAAACACGCTTTGTCATGACATCGGGCAAGCGTCGAACCATGTCTAGACTGGTTCAATTCCAAAGAGGTGTCTATCAGGGAGATTCTCTGAGTCCTCTGCTCTTCTGCATCTCACTATTGCCTCTATCCGTTGCACTCCGGAAATCTCAAGGGTACATGTGTGGACCGCCTGGTGAACGTGTACATAGGATCACCCATCTTTTCTATATGGATGATCTTAAATTATACGCATCAGGCGAAGATCAATTACATCGATCTCTGAACATCGCCCTCACATACTCGAGAGATATCGGTATGGAATTCGGATTGGACAAGTGTGCAGTCGTTCATTTGCACAGAGGAAGGTCAGGCTCCCATAACAACGATATGGAGCTCGTCAACGGAAATGTCATCCGCCACCTTAGCGCCGAAGAAGCCTACACATACCTGGGCGTACCTCAAAGGCATGTCCAGGATGTGCAGGCTGCTAAAACCACCATCATTAAGAAATACCGGCGCATTCTCCGTCAGATCTGGTCATCAGAATTGACCGGGAGAAATAAGGTGGCAGCCACGAATATGTTGGCCGTATCACCAGTGCTCTATTCTTTTGGAGCACTGAAGTGGAACGTTGACGAGCTAAGGGATCTTGACCGAAGCACACGGAAGATGATTTGTATGCAACGCAGTTTGCATCCAAGATCTTCCGTGGAACGTCTGTATTTGCCCCGAAATATGGGAGGTCGTGGCCTTTTAAGCCTGGAGTGTATGCATGACCGATTGGTCCTCGAAACAGCTTGCGACGTGATTAATCGAACGGAGGATCCCCTGATGATGCTAGTACATCAGCATGAAATTCAGGGGAAGGGGGCGTTTTTGTACAACGCGGCGGAACGAGCGGCGCGAAACCTCGGTCTGGTTTTCAACGTGGGACGTAGTGGTGCACAGGAGGCTGAATCAGTCATCAATCTGTGCCCAGTGCGTCTCAGGGCTAACATACGGAAGGAACAACTCCGTATGTTGGAGGGAAGGCATATCGACAAGCCGTTGCATGGACAATTCTTTCGAAATGTCCAACAACTTGGCTTGTCGGCAGAGATGACCTTCTCCTTCTTAAGATCAGCCGGCTTGAAATCCGAGACCGAGGGTTTTATCTTCGCGTGCCAGGATGGGGTCATCAATACCTTAGCGTACCGCCAGAACATCTTACACCAGGCGGTACAGAGTACGCTTTGTAGATTGTGTAGATGTCATGCTGAGACACTAATGCATCTTTTGGCAGCATGTCCAATATATGCAGTTTCAGCATACATCGAACGTCACAATGCGGCTCTTCCAGTGCTGTATTACCATCTTCGCAGCACTTATGGTGTTGATGCAACCCCAGTTTTTCCGGTCGTCCCCACTGATATTGAATCCGTAGTCGGGAATGAGTCTTGCCGAATATACTGGAATTACTCATTCCCGACGAGCAGGCAAATATCAGCCAATAAGCCTGACATCGTCCTTGTTGACTTCGATGACAAATCCATCTTCGTCATCGAGTTTTCTGCACCAGCAGAAACAAATATAGTCAGCAAAGAGGACGAAAAACGGATGAAATATCAGGAACTCCTGTTCGAGATTCGCAAGCTGTATCGAGGGTTCAAAATCAAGCTCGTCGTGCTGATAATTGGAGTGCTGGGAGGAATGAGACCAACTTTCCTCCAAAACATCAAAAGCATTCCGGCCTGTCGAGAACATGCAAATTCCATCGCAGGCCGAATGCAGAAAGCAGTGCTACTGGGATCTCTCCGTCTACTGAGGTCACACGAGATCCTGTAACCACTTACCCAATGGTAGAGGGAGTGGTTACAGTTGCAAACAAATGGCCCGGTGCAGTCTGCAGCGGAGGAGATGGATATCGGAGCCACTTTTCTACTGCAGAATGCACACGTGGATTCTGGAGGGCCAAGGGAGGTTAGGGTTTTAGTCGGTAAACCTTGCCGTTAACATCAAAGGTGAGGGAGTCCGACACACGGGGGGTTACACAACATCTTCAACCCCCTATGGTGCCCAATGCATTTCCCCCCTCCGACAAAAAAAAAAAAAAAAAAAAAAAAAAAATAATTTATTCAGGTAATATTACATACATGCTTTGGGGCAAAGGCCCAAGTACACAGTAATTGCAAAAGTACATTTAAGTACTTATCCGCAAGACTGACATGCCATAAACAAGAAACAAAAATAGTTCTAAAAAGAGAAAGAAAAAGAAAGGAAAGGGGCCGCCTAAATATATGTTAAAATATCACAGCTTTATATAAAGATAAAAAATATATATGACAAATATAACAAATAAATATTTCTTTAGTATCCTCAAGAATCATATAATCTAACTAACAATTAGTCTGCAGGTACTAAAACTCTGTTTAGTTCTAGCGAGTGATTGTTGCAAAGCCAATTTTTTATATCTTTTTTTGGAACATCATTGCTAAAGATCTAATTTCGCAAGTCATACAGAAGTAAATTTATACATTTCAAACCGACATATTCAAAAACTCTTTGTCCGATAGTCTTCTTCTTCGGAGGTAGTACTATGATCCTATTTCTATTTCCACGGGTTTCTTTGGAGTGGTGCACAAAAACCCATAAATTTTCCTTTTTACGTTGTATTACAGCACTTAAGAATTTAAGCATTTAAGAAACGATCGGGAAACTAAACGCAGATACTGATTCACTTGTTATTTGGTCGCGAGAATTCGGACTTACCTTAAATATCAAGAAAACTGAAGCCATCACCTTGGGATACAATTATAATTTATGTCGTCTGATTTGTCTTGGAATCGTCACATCTCTTCCATCTCATCTAAAGTTCATTTTACACTTTATCGTCTTCATTATCGTGGCTTTTCATTGCCCGCAAATGTAAAATTAATGTTAGTAAACGCTCTTATCATTTCACATTTAGATTATGCTTGTCTGGTATTTTCTGATTCTTCGGCCTATCTTAATATCAAGTTACAACGCCTACTAAATAGTTCTCTTCATTTCATATTTAATTTACGACGTGATTGCAGTTTAACTCCATACCTAACAAGAACAAAATGGTTATCAATCCAAGCACGTCGCAAATATTTTAACCGATGAACCGATTACTACTATTATTCCTTTTGGATCACAGCGCTTCGCTTCTGGAACAGTTTGCCAGACACACTAAGAGACTCGAGAACTCTCTCATCTTTTAAGATAGGGTTGTTCAGATTCTTAAATTAACAATCGCTGTATTCATGTATATATTTTTTTTTTCTTTGTTTTCCTCAACTTATCCATACTGCGTTTATAGAGTAACATAAATCGTATTACCCATTGCTCTTTTAATAATTTGCGCCGTTAACTACCTCGGTTATTTAAAATTTGCATTGTATAAACTCACCATTCTATACTAGATTGTAATATAGTTATAAGGATTTATTATTATACTTTATCATTGTACATATTTACCATTTTTGTCTAAGGAACTTTTGTTCCATGACAATAATAAATATTATCTATCTATCTAAGTAAAATATCTTTCTAACATCTAATAATTTGAAGGTGTAAAATACTTCAGTTGATGAATAAAGCCTTGGTTTTAAGATTTGTTTTATGATTAAATTTTGGAGAGTTTGTATTGAAGTTAATGAATTTTTATATGCACCACCCCAGACTATAATACCGTAACTCAGTATGGATACACAGAGTGCGTAGTAGACACACAATAATTGTTTTTGACTCAATGAGATTCTAAGTCATATCAATGATATTTTTTAATGTGTCACCTAATTTCCTCGCAATAATAGCATCGAATAATTTCGGTATAGAATTTATTATAACGACTGGACGACAATTACATACATCAGATTTATCTCCGCCTTTCCAGGTTGGAGTGATGAAGGTGTCTTTCCATTTAATAGGGAATAAGCCACTATCTAAGGATGTTAATAAGGATTTAAATAAGTATGTGAGTGGTTTTAAAAGGGATGACATACAATTTTTTACTTGAAGCCACATGATTAGCCACCACTACTATTTGTATTATTTATAAATGATATTTCTTCTCTTTTTAGATTTTTTAAATGCTTATTGTGTGCTAACGAGCTTAAGATTTATTCAAGTATGGAATCCCCCATTGTTGCTTCTAAACTACAACGAGATCTTAAAATTCTGCAATCATAGTGCGAATCAAGTAAATTATTTTTGAACATAAAAAAGTGCAAAGTACGAAGAATTTGTCGTTCGCAGTCATCAATTCTTTTTGACTATCAAATAGGGAAACTGCCTCTTGAAATGGAGTGCAATAAAAGAACCTCCTGCTATAAAATAGTCTATAAATCATTAGTACAGCCAGTATTATTGTACACATCACCGATATGGTCACCTTTTGGTGGATATGTTACATGTGAATTAGAAGCAGTGCAAAGAAGATTTATGGGTTCTCTCTTATAACATTTTTTTTTTGTTTCCATTTAGCAGTCTCTAAATTAATGTGTCAATGGAACTTGCTGTTTCCTCGTATTACCAAATTAGATATGAACCAAGGCTTTGTAATGCAGTGGCAAAACTGTTATATTGTCTTTACCCTTAAGTTTCTCAATTTATTTCATTATTTTATATTTTGTTATATAATTTTAATTTCTCGCAATTGTACTCACCGTTTGGAACACCTCGATCGAGGTGAAAGGTAGAGAATAAATAAATAAAGAAAATTTTAAGTTTACCAAATGTAGAAAATATAAAAAACTCATCACAACTAATTTAGAGCCTTGTATGTATTAGCCATTTACACCTGTATATATAAATAAATAAGTAAATAAATAACTAAATATATTTCCCTAATTTGGCAACCAAAATATAAATTACATTTCCGAGTTTTTACAGTTTGGTTGAAATTTCCTAATATTTTCGTAGTAAAATTATAATTTTCTTGTAAAAATCATCCGAAAATAAAAGGAAATTTACCATAAACATACAAAATTTACAATGGAAACATAAAATTACGTCAAAGGTGAAAATAAAAATACCAGTAATGATCGTGGTAATTTTACATCGATTGTTTTTCATATAAAAAAGCACAGAAAATGTAAAATTACAAGCGCACTGTAAATGGTACTAGGGATTTATGTAACCTGCTCCAGCTCAGACTGACGTCTGATTTACAGTGCACATATAAAATGGGGAATGTATTTTTTAATTTAGAATTATGTATTAACTAGGAAATTAAAAGATTACATTTACAACATCCTGTTAACTTATAATTAAGAATAATTTCTTGTAAGAACATTAATCAATTATTCGAATTATTTCATAACAAAATATACCAACTTGAAGATCAAAATGTGGAATATGACATTACCGATAAATAAAATTCGAGAGTAATCCAAATTGACGTGAATGCTCGATTTTAAACAACTGCTTACTTCTCTCTGGTTGTGGTCAGTAGTATAAAATTTTATTCTATGTATGGGCATTGTTCTAGAACTTTTAAACTTTGAGGTTAAAGAAAATTGCATTTTTTTTTTTAGGCACATTCATGAAATTAATTTTATTGGCTTTAGAATTGATCAAATGACAGGAAAAAAAACCTTGCGTGACTCATTTATACACAATGTATTTTTTTTTTTTTAATGTAACATATGTTACGTTACTCGTAAAATTAGTTTTTAGTTTTGTAACGTTTAATATACATAAAAAATTCAGTTATTTTGCTTGTGGCCTAATTTTTAGAAGCTAGTATATAAAATTAAACGTCTAGTTAATAGTGCAAATTTAAAATAATGGATTAAATATGGTGGACTATTTTTACAAAATTTCTTTGATTTTTATAAAATTTGATATGTTAGGGTTTTTGAGGCCACTGATTACAAATTCAAAGTCAGTTTTCATTAAAATTTGAAATCCAAATACATGATTTAACATTAAGGATATCAAAAAATTAAAACGATTTGTAAAGAATAATCATTTTATTATTGTCAAAAATTGTGTTTTTTGTTGTATTAAAAAAACACAAAATTTATAAATACTTTAATAACATAGGAGAAAAGATCACAATGATTCCAAAGTAATTAGAAGCTAAATTGTAGATGTGCCATTAAATAATTTGATTTTTCAAAGTGAGTTTCGCTTGGAAATTTAAAGTTTGACGTGGTCGCATTTTTTATGTATAGGTGGCACACATTCGGGCAAAGGCTCAAATTACTTCTTATCATATAGGTAATGTACCCCTGTTTGTGTGCTTTCTTAAAAACCAATGTGAAAAAAATTATCTAAGGTTGATTGCTAAATTGTCAACTATAAAAAAAGTTATCTCGCAAGTTTGAAGGTGTATAATTTTATTCCTCAGTGAGGCACATCATTAAGTTAAGGATTTTTCATTTGTTTACATCCCCAAATACTTCCACAAAAAACCACAGACCATAAAAAAAAAGGTGCAAAAAGTTTCAGCGTTAAAACTGAAAAAATGTAGTGAGTGTCGCGCACCAAAAACAGGCAAATTCACTACTTTTATTTACTCTCATTGTTTCCTACATATCTGTAATTAGTAATAAACACTTATTACATGTAAATCGAACAAAAATTTGTTGATCTGTAGTGTTACAAAGTTATATTTAAAATTTTTATGGTATCATAATGAGCGACAACATAAAGTTTAAAAGTTCTAGAACAATGCCCATATTCTATTCGTGCAATGTAATTAAACGCTATATATTAGTTATATGTAAGAATATTTTAAAAATTTTCAAAACTCAAAATCTAAGGATAGTTTCAACCTCCTTTAAAACTAATATTGCACAAATTAAACCACGAAAAGACCAACTTCCCTTTGAAAAACAATGTGGAGTTGTATATAAATTCCTTGTTTTCATTGCAGTAAATCTTATATCGAACAGATGTACAGGCTTCTCAAAACATGAATAAACAAACACAAGAGGAACATTTTTGCAAATAACTCGGAACAGTTTACAGATCTAACCCACCACAAGCTTGAAACTGGACATGATTTTGATTATAACACCGTAATCCTTGCAAAAGAAAAAAACTGTGAAAAGAGGTCACCTTAAAAATGATTTTAAGTCAACATCCGAAACATCAAAGCTACCGAAAGTTTACCATCCCTTTCTGTAACGAATCTCATCTTATCTCCTTAATTCATAGATAGTTTGTCAATGTTTATGCTTGTTATATGGGCATTTGCAATTGTCTTATAACAAATCCAGGTCCATTAGTATTTATATTAGGCGTAAACCACACTGGTGCAGTTAAGTTGTATTATGTAATTTTTTATTGACTTATATCACTATGATTATTATTTTAATGTAACTTGAATTATATAGAGTCAACCATAATATTTATTTATTCTGTATTATTTTATTTTATATTAATTTTAAATTGTAAAACTAAATTGTATTTATCTTATTGCCACAAGAGATTGCAATTCCATGGAAAAATAAATATTACTTATTTACTTACTTACTTAAAGTTCCTTTATTCACCATCGTTTTGTTACATAGCCTTTAAGAAGACTCATATCAGAGTGGAAACGTTGCTAAATATTTATTTATTATTTATATTACAAAAACCCTCCAAATTATTGACCCTTGTTTTTTTCTTTCTTCTAATTTTTATTAAACTCAACCATTTTTAATTTTTATTCTTTATGTGACCGAAAAATACCAAAACTATTTGAATATATTAAATTATGTTAGGGTAAAAAACTGAACTTACTTGTTTTTATAATTTCTTCATGAGAAATAAGATCATTTAGTGTACTTGGTCGGTATTTTTCAACCCTAATACAGAACACATTAGATGAAATGTTAGACAAATTTCTAAAAATGTTGAAAAATTATGCATTTTACCATGGCAAGTTTTCACGGTGTTTTTCAGCGTTTGGAGCCATAACAATGTGAGGTTTTTCAATCACTTATTCAAAACATAACATTAAAAATGAGGTTAGGAACACGAAATTGCGCGCGAGATATTTTAAAACCTTTGAAACAAATCAAGGATCATACCTGTTGCGACCTCTGTGAAGTTACCCCGCCATTTTAACGAATCGGATTAAGGGGGTTCTAAAGTTATCCGTCGGTAAGGTAGGAAATTTCATTAAAAAACGAAGATTAATGATGACTGAATAACATTTTTAAAATTCGGGCTTTGTAAGGGCAATTCTAAGTACTATAAACAGTTTGCTAAAAAATATCAAAGATATCAATTGAGAACCGACCGAGAATTTTCAGAAATAAGTGATATTTATTTATTTCCGAAAATTCTTGTTCAGTTCCCAATGAATGTCTTTAGTATTTTCTGGGAAACTGTTTATAATGCTTAGAATTACTCTTACAGAGAGAGAGCCCGAATATTGAAAATTTTGTCATCTTCATTTACGTTTTTTAGTGAAATTTCCTACTTTACCGGCGGACCACTTTAGAACCTCTTAAAACCTTCGCCAATCGTTTGCGAATAGTTGCGATTACCGACGTTTCGTTTTACGATATAGTCATTTCCGAGATATTCCTGAAAAAAAACCGACTTCATGTTCCCATATTTCAAATGGCGGTTACGAATGAATAATCAACAAAATTCCTTCGGATAAGCGCGAATCGTTTATAAATTATGATGCAAAAGTCGTGTTTTCGATTTTTTAAAAATAAAGAAAAATTATAATAATCATTGTTCTCAAACGTTACTAATTCATGTAAGGGATATCAGTCCTTCCCTTATTAGGTTATGCAATCGACACAACGTATAACGCTTTTTAAACGAATATACAATTAAATATCATCGAAAACTGATTACTAATAAAGAAAAATAAACGATGGAAGGACCGGGTCCTTCTGGTTCATCCTTCAACAAACGTGAGCAAATTTGTAACTTAACCTCACTTATGAATTACACATGATCACATGACAACATTGACTAGAGGAAAATATATAACATAGAGGAAGGAAGACCTACAACATAAGAGAAGTACATATATATACATACAACATGAAGGAAAACAACTGAAGGGGGTTATAAAGTGCTCGACCGATAAGGCAGGACTTTTCACTAAAAACCGAAAATAAAAAATGACTGAAACGATTTTTTCGAAATTCGGGCTTTGTAAGGGGAATTTTAGTTACTATAGACGGTATCATAGAAAATGCGAAAGACATTAATGGGAACTCATTAGACAAATAGGTGATTTGTATTTATTTACGAAAATTCTCGGTCAGTTCTCATGGTACCGTCTATAGTAATTAAAATTACGGTAAACCTTCGGATGATCCACGTGTTCGAAACGGGAAAAAGTACAACATATTTTCGACGTATTTTGGCCGCCTGAAAACGAATATCATGACAAAATTTGGCGCTCGGCAATATCTTGGCCGTTATTTAAAAAAAACAGCCAAAAAACCCGTTTTTTTTTCAGTTTTTTGCATTTATGGGAAGCTCGTAAAATAGCGATAAAAATAGATAATCCTTAGAATAACGGTCTTGCGATTCTTACATCCGCCTTGGTAATTACAGAAGACGCATTTCATGCCCGTTTAATTATCACTAATACCTGTTTATTAAGGATTGAGAAGGTTAAAGCAGGTTAGGTTAGACAAGGGTTAGGTTTTTTTTAGCGGGGGGGGGGGGGGGGGGGGGTAATTGTCTCATCCTTACCATTACTACTGCCTGTACCACACCGGTGAGACAATTATCATTACTACTGCCGGTACCACAATGTGTGCCTGGGGGGGCCTGCGGTCCCCCCACACCCCCGCTAAAAAAAGACCTAACCCATGTCCAACCTAACCTGACAAAATTGTATATAACCTTTTTTATAGAGAATTTCAAGCCCTACATTTTTTGTTTGGAATATTTTTTCGGCAGATATGTATATCTCCAGATAAATGCAAGAAACTGAAAAAAAACGGGTTTTTTGGCTGTTTTTTCGAAATAGCGGCCAAGATATGGCCGAGCGCCAAATTTTGTCATGATATTCGTTTTCAGGAGGCCAAAATACGTGGAAAATACGTTTTGTACTTTTTCCCGTTTCGAACACGTGGATCAAACGAAGATTTACCAAAATTACCCTTACGTAGCCCGAATTTCGAAAAATCGTTTCAGTCCCTTTTTATTTATGGTTTTTAGTGAAAATTCCTGCCTTATAGGTCGAGCACGTTAGAACCCCTTTAAGGAAGGGACTACAGTATGTATATACAGTAGTGCTCCTCTTAAGTCATACAGTCGGAGCAAGCAAGATGGCGGCATCTCCTCTTAAGTCATATTTCATAACATTCAATTTCAATGGTTTTGCAGTGTAATTTTCTGGTACTTTTGGTACATTTGTTAGTTGCATATTTATACAAAATGTTACGCGAGCTACCGTTAAACAGAACGCGCGATTGGGGAACGCTTCAGGATTTAGAACCTATAAAATTATGACTTAGGGGAGCAAAAGATATAACTTAAGGGAAGATGACTAAAGAGGAGGACTACTGTATCTATAAATATTAAAATACCTTAAGGGGGTTCGGCCGATGAGGTAGGAATTTTCACTAAAAACCGTAAATAAAAAAATGACTGAATCGATTTTTCAAAAGTCGAACTCTGTAACGGCAATTTTAATTACTTTATATGGTACCCTAGAAAATGCCAAGGAAATTAAGAATTGACCGACAATTTTCGGAAATAAAATTAATATCTTTGGTATTTACGAGGAAACCGTCTATAGTGCTTAGAAATGTCCTTATACAGCCCGAATTTCAAAAATGTCATTCAGTCATTTTTTATTTACGTTTTTTAGTGAAGGAAGTTCCTACTTTACCGGCGGACCACTTTAGAACCCCCTTAAATCGTTTGCGATCGGTTTCATTCGTTTTCGAATTGACAATTCATGCCCATTTTGCAACTGAAGTAATAAACAAAGCCAAGAAAACTGATTTATTGAGGAAAATAAAAGTTACTATAGTACTGCTATGAAAATCGAAATCAGAACCTAAAATCAGATTTCTAAAATAAAAAATGGCAGGTCCGATATGGCGGATGCAAATTTTAAAAAAATGTTCGATTTTTACGAAAGTGAGTACCGTGAGGTTTTTGAGGTCGCTGAATTTGAATTTGAAATCGGATTTCTAAAATTAAAAATTGAAAATGATTTCCAAAAAATTGAATCTCTAGATGTTCGCGATTCCGAATGTAGAATTTGAGCCCTAACTAATAATTAATTTATCTTTAAAAAAATTAAATTCCATTTAAAAAGTAATAAAAAATAAATTTTACATAAAATGTCCGGAAAATGTAGAAATATAATAAATAAAAATGCTTGTAATATAAGGATTTTTTTTTCTTGTACATTAATCAGGAACTCTTTCAGTAGTCTTAAAAGGTACATATTCACGCTTTATGAACTCTTAATGGACGCCTACATTTTTGGCAGGGGAATGTACAAATTATTTTGAAGACTACATGCAATTAGCAAGGTTTTCTGGTTTGTTGGTAATTTATTGTAAAATACAATAAAAGATACAAATATTCCGAATTTTCTATAGCATGTTAAATATTTTACTTAAAACTATTGCACATTGATAAAAGAGAAAAGAAACTATATAACACTTTCCGAAAATAGTTAATTCCATTAAAAATGTAAAAAAGTGCAAAAGAAATACATTTACAACTAAAATTATAGTGATATATTCCCGATCATTAGCTTAGAACATACTTATCAATATTCTTAATTCAGCTAGCTATTGAAATTACATTCACTAGATAATCGAAACTCCTGCAAAGAAGATCGCTTTTCGTAAAAAATAATTAGAGTTGTCAAGTCCACTTAGGCAATGCGTCTACCAAAATACCTTATCTATTTATTATCAATATTCAATATATTAATTTTATAAAGTTATTATATTATCATGTATTTTATAGAATGTCATAGTCACTTATTCACACTACAAATTATATGCAACCGGCACAAAAAAGAACAAGATAAGAGATTGGTATATATTATTTTGAAAAATTTTCCTAATTTCCGCAGTTTATATACAAACATACAATTTTTTTTATAAATTGTAAAAAATTGATAGTGCGTGATGTACAGCGCCGATATTTCCACCATCGATTTATGATGCCTCTCCTCATCGGGTAAAAGCCTACCGATATTCATCGGTGATTGTCATTGAGGAGTAGTAATGTCTCTAGGCTCGATGATGGAGAATCTTTGTTGATCTGCCCATTTGTATTATGACGTAATGTGTCAGGAATGTTCATGATACTAGAAGCGGAAAGGACGTCGCGTCTCCTGCAAGGTGATTTTTCCCAAGTAACAATTTCCTTTGCGCGGAAAAGCCACCCCTATCTCATCAATAGATCTTAGTCGAGTCTGAAAAATACTAAAACCCCAGCGACAATTATTAATTTAAACTATCATATAATATAGTCTATTGTGGCAGTCATAAATTTGCTAAATTTATTCAGTAGTATTGTAGCATATACGATAGTCCTTCTCTTATTCTAATTTTCTCCTCTCTCCCACTAAACGTTTTGCTGTTTCGCTTTTTCTCTGTCTTTCTCTTTCGCAGCGCATGCGTAGTTATGTGTCATATGTGCTTCTAAAGAAAGTATAGTAGGTGGGGTGGGGAGAACGAGGTGGAAATATTAGAATAGGAGAAGAGAAAAAAATTAGAATAAGGAAGGACTACTGTATGTATAAGGCATTCCATGCCAAATCACCAGTTCGAAAAATGGAACGAAATCGAAAATTACGAAGTACCCCCCCCCCCACCCCCCCCCCCCCCCACCCCCCCCCCCCCCCACCCCCCCCCCCCCCCACCCCCCCCCCCCCCCACCCCCCCCCCCCCCCACCCCCCCCCCCCCCCACCCCCCCCCCCCCCCACCCCCCCCCCCCCCCACCCCCCCCCCCCCCCACCCCCCCCCCCCCCCACCCCCCCCCCCCCCCACCCCCCCCCCCCCCCACCCCCCCCCCCCCCCACCCCCCCCCCCCCCCACCCCCCCCCCCCCCCACCCCCCCCCCCCCCCACCCCCCCCCCCCCCCACCCCCCCCCCCCCCCACCCCCCCCCCCCCCCACCCCCCCCCCCCCCCACCCCCCCCCCCCCCCACCCCCCCCCCCCCCCACCCCCCCCCCCCCCCACCCCCCCCCCCCCCCACCCCCCCCCCCCCCCACCCCCCCCCCCCCCCACCCCCCCCCCCCCCCACCCCCCCCCCCCCCCACCCCCCCCCCCCCCCACCCCCCCCCCCCCCCACCCCCCCCAAGTATAAAATTTTATTCTATGTATGGGCATTGTTCTAGAACTTTTAAACTTTGAGGTTAAAGAAAATTGCATTTTTTTTTTTAGGCACATTCATGAAATTAATTTTATTGGCTTTAGAATTGATCAAATGACAGGAAAAAAAACCTTGCGTGACTCATTTATACACAATGTATTTTTTTTTTTTAATGTAACATATGTTACGTTACTCGTAAAATTAGTTTTTAGTTTTGTAACGTTTAATATACATAAAAAATTCAGTTATTTTGCTTGTGGCCTAATTTTTAGAAGCTAGTATATAAAATTAAACGTCTAGTTAATAGTGCAAATTTAAAATAATGGATTAAATATGGTGGACTATTTTTACAAAATTTCTTTGATTTTTATAAAATTTGATATGTTAGGGTTTTTGAGGCCACTGATTACAAATTCAAAGTCAGTTTTCATTAAAATTTGAAATCCAAATACATGATTTAACATTAAGGATATCAAAAAATTAAAACGATTTGTAAAGAATAATCATTTTATTATTGTCAAAAATTGTGTTTTTTGTTGTATTAAAAAAACACAAAATTTATAAATACTTTAATAACATAGGAGAAAAGATCACAATGATTCCAAAGTAATTAGAAGCTAAATTGTAGATGTGCCATTAAATAATTTGATTTTTCAAAGTGAGTTTCGCTTGGAAATTTAAAGTTTGACGTGGTCGCATTTTTTATGTATAGGTGGCACACATTCGGGCAAAGGCTCAAATTACTTCTTATCATATAGGTAATGTACCCCTGTTTGTGTGCTTTCTTAAAAACCAATGTGAAAAAAATTATCTAAGGTTGATTGCTAAATTGTCAACTATAAAAAAAGTTATCTCGCAAGTTTGAAGGTGTATAATTTTATTCCTCAGTGAGGCACATCATTAAGTTAAGGATTTTTTCATTTGTTTACATCCCCAAATACTTCCACAAAAAACCACAGACCATAAAAAAAAAGGTGCAAAAAGTTTCAGTGTTAAAACTGAAAAAATGTAGTGAGTGTCGCGCACCAAAAACAGGCAAATTCACTACTTTTATTTACTCTCATTGTTTCCTACATATCTGTAATTAGTAATAAACACTTATTACATGTAAATCGAACAAAAATTTGTTGATCTGTAGTGTTACAAAGTTATATTTAAAATTTTTATGGTATCATAATGAGCGACAACATAAAGTTTAAAAGTTCTAGAACAATGCCCATATTCTATTCGTGCAATGTAATTAAACGCTATATATTAGTTATATGTAAGAATATTTTAAAAATTTTCAAAACTCAAAATCTAAGGATAGTTTCAACCTCCTTTAAAACTAATATTGCACAAATTAAACCACGAAAAGACCAACTTCCCTTTGAAAAACAATGTGGAGTTGTATATAAATTCCTTGTTTTCATTGCAGTAAATCTTATATCGAACAGATGTACAGGCTTCTCAAAACATGAATAAACAAACACAAGAGGAACATTTTTGCAAATAACTCGGAACAGTTTACAGATCTAACCCACCACAAGCTTGAAACTGGACATGATTTTGATTATAACACCGTAATCCTTGCAAAAGAAAAAAACTGTGAAAAGAGGTCACCTTAAAAATGATTTTAAGTCAACATCCGAAACATCAAAGCTACCGAAAGTTTACCATCCCTTTCTGTAACGAATCTCATCTTATCTCCTTAATTCATAGATAGTTTGTCAATGTTTATGCTTGTTATATGGGCATTTGCAATTGTCTTATAACAAATCCAGGTCCATTAGTATTTATATTAGGCGTAAACCACACTGGTGCAGTTAAGTTGTATTATGTAATTTTTTATTGACTTATATCACTATGATTATTATTTTAATGTAACTTGAATTATATAGAGTCAACCATAATATTTATTTATTCTGTATTATTTTATTTTATATTAATTTTAAATTGTAAAACTAAATTGTATTTATCTTATTGCCACAAGAGATTGCAATTCCATGGAAAAATAAATATTACTTATTTACTTACTTACTTAAAGTTCCTTTATTCACCATCGTTTTGTTACATAGCCTTTAAGAAGACTCATATCAGAGTGGAAACGTTGCTAAATATTTATTTATTATTTATATTACAAAAACCCTCCAAATTATTGACCCTTGTTTTTTTCTTTCTTCTAATTTTTATTAAACTCAACCATTTTTAATTTTTATTCTTTATGTGACCGAAAAATACCAAAACTATTTGAATATATTAAATTATGTTAGGGTAAAAAACTGAACTTACTTGTTTTTATAATTTCTTCATGAGAAATAAGATCATTTAGTGTACTTGGTCGGTATTTTTCAACCCTAATACAGAACACATTAGATGAAATGTTAGACAAATTTCTAAAAATGTTGAAAAATTATGCATTTTACCATGGCAAGTTTTCACGGTGTTTTTCAGCGTTTGGAGCCATAACAATGTGAGGTTTTTCAATCACTTATTCAAAACATAACATTAAAAATGAGGTTAGGAACACGAAATTGCGCGCGAGATATTTTAAAACCTTTGAAACAAATCAAGGATCATACCTGTTGCGACCTCTGTGAAGTTACCCCGCCATTTTAACGAATCGGATTAAGGGGGTTCTAAAGTTATCCGTCGGTAAGGTAGGAAATTTCATTAAAAAACGAAGATTAATGATGACTGAATAACATTTTTAAAATTCGGGCTTTGTAAGGGCAATTCTAAGTACTATAAACAGTTTGCTAAAAAATATCAAAGATATCAATTGAGAACCGACCGAGAATTTTCAGAAATAAGTGATATTTATTTATTTCCGAAAATTCTTGTTCAGTTCCCAATGAATGTCTTTAGTATTTTCTGGGAAACTGTTTATAATGCTTAGAATTACTCTTACAGAGAGAGAGCCCGAATATTGAAAATTTTGTCATCTTCATTTACGTTTTTTAGTGAAATTTCCTACTTTACCGGCGGACCACTTTAGAACCTCTTAAAACCTTCGCCAATCGTTTGCGAATAGTTGCGATTACCGACGTTTCGTTTTACGATATAGTCATTTCCGAGATATTCCTGAAAAAAAACCGACTTCATGTTCCCATATTTCAAATGGCGGTTACGAATGAATAATCAACAAAATTCCTTCGGATAAGCGCGAATCGTTTATAAATTATGATGCAAAAGTCGTGTTTTCGATTTTTTAAAAATAAAGAAAAATTATAATAATCATTGTTCTCAAACGTTACTAATTCATGTAAGGGATATCAGTCCTTCCCTTATTAGGTTATGCAATCGACACAACGTATAACGCTTTTTAAACGAATATACAATTAAATATCATCGAAAACTGATTACTAATAAAGAAAAATAAACGATGGAAGGACCGGGTCCTTCTGGTTCATCCTTCAACAAACGTGAGCAAATTTGTAACTTAACCTCACTTATGAATTACACATGATCACATGACAACATTGACTAGAGGAAAATATATAACATAGAGGAAGGAAGACCTACAACATAAGAGAAGTACATATCTATACATACAACATGAAGGAAAACAACTGAAGGGGGTTATAAAGTGCTCGACCGATAAGGCAGGACTTTTCACTAAAAACCGAAAATAAAAAATGACTGAAACGATTTTTCGAAATTCGGGCTTTGTAAGGGGAATTTTAGTTACTATAGACGGTATCATAGAAAATGCGAAAGACATTAATGGGAACTCATTAGACAAATAGGTGATTTGTATTTATTTACGAAAATTCTCGGTCAGTTCTCATGGTACCGTCTATAGTAATTAAAATTACGGTAAACCTTCGGATGATCCACGTGTTCGAAACGGGAAAAAGTACAACATATTTTCGACGTATTTTGGCCGCCTGAAAACGAATATCATGACAAAATTTGGCGCTCGGCAATATCTTGGCCGTTATTTAAAAAAAACAGCCAAAAAACCCGTTTTTTTTCAGTTTTTTGCATTTATGGGAAGCTCGTAAAATAGCGATAAAAATAGATAATCCTTAGAATAACGGTCTTGCGATTCTTACATCCGCCTTGGTAATTACAGAAGACGCATTTCATGCCCGTTTAATTATCACTAATACCTGTTTATTAAGGATTGAGAAGGTTAAAGCAGGTTAGGTTAGACAAGGGTTAGGTTTTTTTTAGCGGGGGGGGGGGGGGGGGGGGTAATTGTCTCATCCTTACCATTACTACTGCCTGTACCACACCGGTGAGACAATTATCATTACTACTGCCGGTACCACAATGTGTGCCTGGGGGGGCCTGCGGTCCCCCCACACCCCCGCTAAAAAAAGACCTAACCCATGTCCAACCTAACCTGACAAAATTGTATATAACCTTTTTTATAGAGAATTTCAAGCCCTACATTTTTTGTTTGGAATATTTTTTCGGCAGATATGTATATCTCCAGATAAATGCAAGAAACTGAAAAAAACGGGTTTTTTGGCTGTTTTTTCGAAATAGCGGCCAAGATATGGCCGAGCGCCAAATTTTGTCATGATATTCGTTTTCAGGAGGCCAAAATACGTGGAAAATACGTTTTGTACTTTTTCCCGTTTCGAACACGTGGATCAAACGAAGATTTACCAAAATTACCCTTACGTAGCCCGAATTTCGAAAAATCGTTTCAGTCCCTTTTTATTTATGGTTTTTAGTGAAAATTCCTGCCTTATAGGTCGAGCACGTTAGAACCCCTTTAAGGAAGGGACTACAGTATGTATATACAGTAGTGCTCCTCTTAAGTCATACAGTCGGAGCAAGCAAGATGGCGGCATCTCCTCTTAAGTCATATTTCATAACATTCAATTTCAATGGTTTTGCAGTGTAATTTTCTGGTACTTTTGGTACATTTGTTAGTTGCATATTTATACAAAATGTTACGCGAGCTACCGTTAAACAGAACGCGCGATTGGGGAACGCTTCAGGATTTAGAACCTATAAAATTATGACTTAGGGGAGCAAAAGATATAACTTAAGGGAAGATGACTAAAGAGGAGGACTACTGTATCTATAAATATTAAAATACCTTAAGGGGGTTCGGCCGATGAGGTAGGAATTTTCACTAAAAACCGTAAATAAAAAAATGACTGAATCGATTTTTCAAAAGTCGAACTCTGTAACGGCAATTTTAATTACTTTATATGGTACCCTAGAAAATGCCAAGGAAATTAAGAATTGACCGACAATTTTCGGAAATAAAATTAATATCTTTGGTATTTACGAGGAAACCGTCTATAGTGCTTAGAAATGTCCTTATACAGCCCGAATTTCAAAAATGTCATTCAGTCATTTTTTATTTACGTTTTTTAGTGAAGGAAGTTCCTACTTTACCGGCGGACCACTTTAGAACCCCCTTAAATCGTTTGCGATCGGTTTCATTCGTTTTCGAATTGACAATTCATGCCCATTTTGCAACTGAAGTAATAAACAAAGCCAAGAAAACTGATTTATTGAGGAAAATAAAAGTTACTATAGTACTGCTATGAAAATCGAAATCAGAACCTAAAATCAGATTTCTAAAATAAAAAATGGCAGGTCCGATATGGCGGATGCAAATTTTAAAAAAATGTTCGATTTTTACGAAAGTGAGTACCGTGAGGTTTTTGAGGTCGCTGAATTTGAATTTGAAATCGGATTTCTAAAATTAAAAATTGAAAATGATTTCCAAAAAATTGAATCTCTAGATGTTCGCGATTCCGAATGTAGAATTTGAGCCCTAACTAATAATTAATTTATCTTTAAAAAAATTAAATTCCATTTAAAAAGTAATAAAAAATAAATTTTACATAAAATGTCCGGAAAATGTAGAAATATAATAAATAAAAATGCTTGTAATATAAGGATTTTTTTTTCTTGTACATTAATCAGGAACTCTTTCAGTAGTCTTAAAAGGTACATATTCACGCTTTATGAACTCTTAATGGACGCCTACATTTTTGGCAGGGGAATGTACAAATTATTTTGAAGACTACATGCAATTAGCAAGGTTTTCTGGTTTGTTGGTAATTTATTGTAAAATACAATAAAAGATACAAATATTCCGAATTTTCTATAGCATGTTAAATATTTTACTTAAAACTATTGCACATTGATAAAAGAGAAAAGAAACTATATAACACTTTCCGAAAATAGTTAATTCCATTAAAAATGTAAAAAAGTGCAAAAGAAATACATTTACAACTAAAATTATAGTGATATATTCCCGATCATTAGCTTAGAACATACTTATCAATATTCTTAATTCAGCTAGCTATTGAAATTACATTCACTAGATAATCGAAACTCCTGCAAAGAAGATCGCTTTTCGTAAAAAATAATTAGAGTTGTCAAGTCCACTTAGGCAATGCGTCTACCAAAATACCTTATCTATTTATTATCAATATTCAATATATTAATTTTATAAAGTTATTATATTATCATGTATTTTATAGAATGTCATAGTCACTTATTCACACTACAAATTATATGCAACCGGCACAAAAAAGAACAAGATAAGAGATTGGTATATATTATTTGAAAAATTTTCCTAATTTCCGCAGTTTATATACAAACATACAATTTTTTTATAAATTGTAAAAATTGATAGTGCGTGATGTACAGCGCCGATATTTCCACCATCGATTTATGATGCCTCTCCTCATCGGGTAAAAGCCTACCGATATTCATCGGTGATTGTCATTGAGGAGTAATGTCTCTAGGCTCGATGATGGAGAATCTTGTTGATCTGCCCATTTGTATTATGACGTAATGTGTCAGGAATGTTCATGATACTAGAAGCGGAAAGGACGTCGCGTCTCCTGCAAGGTGATTTTTCCCAAGTAACAATTTCCTTTGCGCGGAAAAGCCACCCCTATCTCATCAATAGATCTTAGTCGAGTCTGAAAAATACTAAAACCCAGCGACAATTATTAATTTAAACTATCATATAATATAGTCTATTGTGGCAGTCATAAATTTGCTAAATTTATTCAGTAGTATTGTAGCATATACGATAGTCCTTCTCTTATTCTAATTTTCTCCTCTCTCCCACTAAACGTTTGCTGTTTCGCTTTTTCTCTGTCTTTCTCTTTCGCAGCGCATGCGTAGTTATGTGTCATATGTGCTTCTAAAGAAAGTAGTAGGTGGGGTGGGGAGAACGAGGGGAAATATTAGAATAGGAGAAGAGAAAAAATTAGAATAAGGGAAGGACTACTGTATGTATAAGGCATTCCATGCCAAATCACCAGTTCGAAAAATGGAACGAAATCGAAAATACGAAGTAAGTGTTGTCAACATTTTTTCCCATTTTTAAACCTGAACTCGTCACCGAGTGAGAATTTTTCAAAATGTTGAGTTTTTTTAGAACTCACCTAAATATTGAACATCCTAGATAGCAAGGCGTGAGTCTCACGATATCCGCATGTTTGAGATCTCAATTATGAGTGCTTATGTGACTGGATTTGAGAGTTCAGGAATGTGTAATACGGGATTGGACTGCGCACGCGCAAGAAATCTCCGCTTCTTACGCACATATGAGACTTTTGTAATACTTGTCATGATTGGCTAACAGTCTTGGTGCTCAACAAATCGGCGTCGTCGGGTGGAATGCCTGTGCGGCAAGAAGGTATAGTGGTTTGCGCATGCGCAAATTGTTCAATAAGGCAAGTCTAATATAGTAGGACCTCTGTTATTCTAATTAGTAAAGTTTTTCAAGATGGCGCCGACCTCTCTTATTGTAATTTTCCCCTCACCCCCACTTACTCTGCTTGCGAGCTTGTGATTCGTGGACAATATTTTTCGTTGACTTTTCGTGTGATAGTGGGAGAAGACTTGTGGGGGAACAATTAGAATAAGAAAGGCAATTAGAATAAGAGAGGTCCTACTGTATGTGCGTGACAATTGTCATCTGATTGGAGGACACAAATAGCACTCACATGGAGTACTGAAACGAGTAGGGGCGGAATATTTACCCCCTCTTTAAAGACATCTTGCCGCGTGCGCATGCGCATCGGCAAATATTCATGTACATATGTACCGCGCAATATGGCAGAGTGGGGGTAAGAGGGGAAGCGGATCTTTCACAAGTGATATGTAGAAATTTTCAATAATGCTAGGGTGCCACTAGTGTGAGTTTCAATAATGTGAGTCGCACTGTGGTCTCATTTATGAGTGTCATTATGCATGCAATATGAACTCACGTTGTTATCTGGGATTTTCAAAACTCCATAACTCGGTTAGTATATATCTTACAGTAACAAATAAAAAATGAAATTTTTTCTTTTTAAATGTACTTTCACTAATTGTAGCATATATGTATATCCTGATTAACTTCTATATTTTACAACGACTTTGTCTGAAACTTACTACCCTATAGTTTGTTATCGCTGAAGGCGAACCCAACATCAAAATTGCGAAATTCAAAATGGAAAACTTACATCGGATTATATTTTGTAATAACTTCCATATTTCTTAATGAATTTTCAAGAAACTTGTAATATTGTTGTTATGTTTGTTATGATAATTGGTTTATTTTACACCCGCTAATATGTAGTTTATTTACGAAACTTATTAACTTGTAGTTCTTTAGGTCGCTGAATTGGAATCTAAAGTGAAAACTGAGTTTGAAAATGAGTAATCACAAAAATCACAGATTATTATTATTCGCTTTAATAAATAAATGAAATGTTTATCCTCAACCACTGTTTTTCATCCCTTTGGGGAGTTCAAAAGTGAAAAATATTTTTGAATTAAAAGTGAAAACTATTTGAGAATTAATTCAGCAACTGAAAAAACTCAAAGACATAGATCTGAGTGCATTTTAGTTAATATTACAGGCCAAGAACATTTATAACCAGAAACCTGACTATACTTTTCCGAAAGTTTTCGTCGAATTCAATCCAAATCCGACAGCAGAATAATGTCAAGATATCTTAATCTAAAAGTGCAAAAAAAATCGTCCAAACCATTTTTGGTTGGTTTTCATGGCGGAACAAAATGTTTGTTCGCAATTTGGCAAAACGCAGATTAAAATGCTGTTCATGAAGTTTAAATTGCAGTTTTAGTCATTGCGATGCGATTTTTTATCATCGAGTTATCCAAGTTTTTGTGAAGATATTAAAAAATATGATTTTTATGGATTTACTAAATGTGTAATTGTATGAAAATAATTAACAAAATGAGGCCGAACTTCTTGCTCCGACTTGTTCCATCACATCAAGGTTTTGAAATATCCATTTTATATTAATAAAAGTGCGAAAAACATCAGTTTTATCCAAGTTTGTTAAGTTTTTGTGGCGGAACGACATTTTTATTCCCAATTTGGCAACCTGATTAAAGTGCATTCATCAGAAGCCAGAGTATACTTTTCCGTGTAAGATTTTCGATGTGCTAAATACAAATCTGGTCGCAAATTTGTTCTATCGCGCGTAGATTATGAGATATTCTAACCCAAAGGCGCAAAAAATTGAAAACATAATCGTGCCTTATTAAAAACTTTGATATCTCGATGAAAAAACAAAATCGAACCGGAATTACTAATAGAGCATTTTAAAACTGGCGAATGCCACATTAATCGGCATTTTACCAAATTGCGTACACTAATTTTGTTCGGCCACAAAAAGGTGTTTTTAGGACTTTTAGGTTATGATATCTCAAAATCTTGATGCGATAGAACAATTCTGCCGCCATATTTAGATTCAGCACATCGAAAACCTTTGGAAAAGTACACTCAGGTTTCTGGGTATAGAGATCAGCCTCATTCTGTTGGCCTGTGTAATTATCGCCTACCACTGTTGACACGGAAATTGAAAAAAAAACTCCTTAAAAATGGCGAATCCAGCAGAGTTAAAGCAGTTCTAAAGTGATCTGCTGATAAGGTAGGAATCTTCGTTAAAAACGTGAATTAAAAATAATTTATTCATTTATCAAGACTGACTGTGAGCTTGGATCGACTCATCAAGAGACACGGTGAGCTTGGATCGACTTCAACCAGAGATTCCAAAAGTTCTCTCACCTCTGAATTTTGTTATGCTTACGTAAGGTAATTTTGTTTTTCTTTTCAAGATAAGTTACAAGTAGAAAAACTCCCAAGAACTCAGTTTCATCGTGATCAAATAAGTTTTATATTTTAGTCCGCCATATGTGATCGCCATTTTTAATTGTGAAAATCTATGACCAAATTTGTATTCTTCAATGACCCCAAAGAACCCCAAACAGTCCGCCATATTAGATTCTTCATTTTTAGTTTTTGAAAATCCTAGCTTAGATTCGTAATCAGCGGCTCCTTTTAGAAATAGGTGAAATTACGTATACCCTAACTTGTTTTTTCAGTTTTTCCATCGACGATTGTGCAAAAACAATATGTGAAAGTTAAGACAAATTTTACTGAATATTTTCCTCAAAACGTAATTTTGAATGAAATGAGATAGAGTAATTTTTCTTTTTTAGTTTTACATATAATTGTATATATACTTTAAATTATTCTTGAAGTGATTGCTCGTAGAATGTCTCGGAAAAATTATATTTACAAAAAACCAATAAAAACCACGTTTTCTGACGGTTTTAAAATATAAAAGTATTCGAACCATTTGAAGATTGTCCTTCTATAGACAAAATCTATACATTCATGTAATAAAACTAGATCTAAGTATCATTTTATCCAAAATATTTAAAATAACCTTTCAAAAAATACGAAAAATTGACTTTCCCTAGACCGATTATTTTCATTCATGGCTTAAAATAACCACAAAGGAATCCCAAAAAGATGCCTAAAAAATCAGAGGTGAGACAACTTTTGGGTTGAAGTCCATCCACCCAGTAAATGAAAAAAGATTGAAAGGTATTGAAATCCGATTAATGGAGATTAAAATTTGATTGTTTTTTAATCATTTTCTTCAAAAAAGGTATTGGAATGATTTTTAATCCCAATTAAACCCCAATTATGAAAAGAATGTTGACTTATTGAATCCCCTCAAATGCCGTTCTACAAACGGCCATCAAAATGAATTTCAGCGAATACAAGATTTGGAATTAAAAAATATCTCATTGAATCCTCTCAAATTCCTCCCATTAAAAAATACCATTCAATACCAAATATGGCATAAAAGAATGTATTACTGAAACCCCTCGAAATCTATCAATTACCACTTCAAAATTAATTCCACTGTTGGAATTCAAACTCATTTTAATGAATTCCCTTGAATAACCATGACCCTAAATTAATTTTGAATTCCAGCTCCAGAATTGCAAAAGATATATTATGGATCCTCTTGAATACCAACAATTCCAAACATTAAAACTTATCCCGACGGATACCACATTTGGAATTGTATTCAGTGAATACTGAATTTACTATTATAATAAAATTATTAAAAACATAAATAATGATCATTGAATAAATGCACAAGTTCATAAAATTATATGTAAATTAACTTTTGTTTCATATAACAAAAATTTCAAACAACATATTTTCGAGCGGGAAAAGTAAGATTAAAAAAATGTTTTATGTCTTTCTGTTATTTTATATACACGCAGAAAAAGACCAACTCTTTGTTTCGATTGTTTTTAAAGTAAACAATTCACTGAAATTTCGCTGTGAATTGTGGTATTTAATGTATTTTAGCCTGCCCAAATACGTTATTATATTTAAACACGTAGAAAAATAATCTACTTTCTGTTTCAACTATTCGTTATTTTTTCATTATTTCACAACAGTGAGTGTGGCCGAATGATTGCGCTTTGAACTTGCTGCGCAGAGGACCGTGGTTCGATTCTCGGTCGAAGCGAATCTGCTTTTTTTTTTTAATTTATTGATTCTGGATTATGTGGGATTAAAAAAGATAGAATTTTTTAAATTTCAATACCAACAAAAAAGGGATTAAAAATTTTGAATCACTTTTAATCTTTTTTCGTTTACTGGGCAAGCATACACTGAGAGAAATGTTTGTTTACAGTTAATGTAATAGCTTCATAATAAAGCTAACAGAATTTAGATTTTGATCTTAAGGTAAGGTACTTTATCCTGAAGTTACCGTAATCCGAGATTCGGTTAAATTTGTTACGTTAATAGTTAATATAAGAATTTTAAATATTAATGTTGGGTTCTTTACGTGAGATGTATAATATATTTACGCGCTTACAGTTTCACCGAAACAGAGATAAACAAACGCGAAGTCGTTTGATTTTCTTCAAATTTTCGACGCATTGTTGACATACACAGTTCAAACGACAGAATTTGATGTAAGATTTACATACAGTAAAACCCCTCTTACTTGAACAGGGTCGAGCCAGCATTTCCCCTCCGATCCCGTTTATTTGAACGCTTATAGTTGTCCCCACTCCTCGCGCAATATACCCGTCCGACGTGAGTAGCGCACGCGCATTGGAATTTGTATTCGCGTAAGAGCGAGTAGTGGGGGTAAGGGGAAGTGAAATCGTTCAAATAAACGAGGTTATTTTGTTCAAATAGACGGGGTGTTCAAGAAAGCGAGTGTTCAAGTAAGAGGGGTTTTACTGTATTATCAGTTAACGAACGCTCATTGAATGTTAAAATATGCAAGTTAATATATGTACAATAACATTGCTGACATGCAGGAAAGTGCTAAAATTTTCATCTCAAAGTTACCTGTCGTTTTTGACTTTACAGTTACTGTTATAACTTTACAGTTAATGTAAGAGTCTTGAAATTAGCTTACATTAACTATTAGTAAATCATTTCTCTTGTTGTACCATGAGAATGATTCTATGTAATTATTATAGACGGTATCCTAAAAACTATTATTGAGAACTGGTCGAGAATTTTCGGAAATACGTAAAAATCACTTATATCAGTTCTAAATTAATGTCTGTAGCATTTTCTAGGATGCCATTGCGGAGTCCGAATTTTGGAAATTTTATTCAGTCATCTTTATTAATTTACGGTTTCCAGTGATAATCCACTATTTATAATTCAACCAAGCATTTTAGACTGGTTTCACCGTCTCGCGGGTTCTAGTAAAACTCCATTTTACGCCCTTGATACAAAAATAATTATTTTGCGGCATAATAAAAAATTTTAAGGTTAGCGAGCCACAGTAGCGCCTTATGTATGCCGAATAGGCATACAGCGGATCCTAATCGCCAAGTAAATTTTGTTCCAATTTTTAAAAAATTTGAAATATTGACCTTAGTTAGTGTTTATTTTTCATGTTTATAACTGCGAAAAGCAGATATGTTTTTTAAATTACGTTTTTGTCTGCTATAGATTAATACGTATAGAAATATTGAAAAGGATTCGCATTTTCAATTCAGTTCAATCCATTTTCGCTTACTGAATAACAAAAGTATCGATGTAAAAAATATAATTCAGAAAAATGGGATCGATAATTAAAAAATATTAATTTGTTATTGAATCTGTACACTTTTGATCTTTAAATCTAAATCATTTCTTTGTCGGGAACATAAATCTAAATATTTTGTGAAGTCATATTTACCTCATTTTCCATTGTCCTCCATATAAAAAGGTTTCCTTCGGAAAGAAGTTTTCAACTCTGGATTCCGTACCAAGCATGAGGATTGGATCATTAGATCCTGAGCTTTCAGAAATATTACGATAAATAATCTGGCACTGAATGTCGCTGGAGAATGCCACTTTTACCAAAAATAATCTTCAAAACATAACAAAAAATGTTAATAGTCTTAATTCAAATTCTAATAGTACAAAATATATTTAACAAATATACCTGTGATAAGACAGGACATCTTCGGTTATCAACTTTATACATCCGCCACCTTGATACGACACATCATTGCAAAATTCATGGCAATTTTGTCCTGCTGTCGAATCTAATTTAGTTTCAAAATTTATTTGTTTCCCCAAAATCCTCATGATGTGATGATCTGTTTCGTAATAAATTTCTACAGGTTCTTTCGGAGCTTTTTCATCCTTTGTTGTTGACGGAACTGGTACTCGAATCATTGTGAATTTTAAGTGCGGACATTGTAAAGTAATTTGGGGATTTTGCATCGATAAATTGAAAAACGAAGAATTTTCTGACACTAGTGCATTTGCATGAGGATCTTGAAATGTGACTTGCTAAATAAATTAATCAAGTAATTCATAAAAGTCAAAATTTGTGATATTAAACAAAGTATCAATTACCATTCCATATTCGTGGTATTTAGGTCCTGAGCCTCGACAAAAAGATGTTATAAATTTTTCATTATCATAAATCGGCACATGGATATACAAATATGGCATCAATTGTGCCCAATATATGTTTTCTACATTTTGGAATGTGTCTGACCCAAAGTTTTCATACGTCCACGCTGGTGCAAATATAGCGACAGATAATCCATGTCGCCTTATATGTTCCATGGCCTTTAACACGAAGGAAATTATATAAAATTCAAAATAAAAAATTTCTACATTTCATATAATTAAACATACATATGCTGAATTAAAACCTCCACCTCCTGGACATCCTCGACCCCAAACATCCAACCCGACATAAATGTCCCTGACTCTATTTTGTCCTTTATTTTGGTTATAAGATTGTGCTTTTGTGACACTTTTTATCAAACCCACATCCGTCCAGTTGTAATTTAAAAATATTCCATCGCATTGGGAAAAATAACATCTGTAAATATTTTTAAAAATAATAGGTCACTGATCGAAATTAATTACACCGTTAATATTTAAAGAATACAGTACTCGTTTTTTTCGTTTAATTCGTTCTGCCACGCCAGTGTACCCGTACTTGTAACACTGTCATACCAAATAATTTCCGATCCTTTTATGTGAATATGAATATTTTCAGTTATATACTGAACGAAGAAATTAAGCACGGTGGTTTGTTCATCTTTTATCTCATTCTCTATATTTAAAAGCCAACCATCGAATTTGTAAAACCTGGCAATGAGAATTAAAGCATTCGCAAATCTTTTAGCTTCTTCGTTGCTACTTAGTATTTCTTGGCAAATTGCTTTTCCTTCTACGTTTTCAGTAATTATTGTGCCTAGAACTTTTACCCCGTGTTCGTGAGCTGCATTGATCCAACCGTATGGAGGAATTGTAACCAAATTATGACTAAAGTATATAAAAGTATCAATGACGCTCCAATGATAAAATAAATAAGAGTTGTGAGCTCTCGATCCATCAATGTATCTGAAATTATTAAAGCGTCTATTCGTAATACAAAAGTAATGTATTTACTCATTTTCTTCCTTAATTTCTCATGTCAGTTGATCAAACCGAGAAATAAATTTATATTTTATGTCACTTACTTGTCTTCCAAATATCCACCCATCATATCATGACAAACTAACGTTTTTGGTCGATCTTCTCGTCTAAATTTTTCTGGTCTTTGCTCAGGAACATGTGCATCACTAGCCAAATATACAAAATCTGTACACCTTCGCAACTCTGCACAATCTGGCCAAGGTGTTAACAAACTTGTACTACGATATAACTCATCTAAAGTTTTTAGTGGCTGCACAATTCGTTCCTTTTCCTCCATCGTCTTTTGACTACTCGCCTCCAATTGCAACTGCATAGCTCTAGTTTCTATTTGGGACATGCTTAGGTTTTTCTGGCTTAGTACAAGGCTAGTCGGAATATCCTGGAGATATGCAACTCACGAGAACTAACGGAAGTCAGATAATATTCTATGAACTATACTTGCATCTGTCAAACGGAAGATATATCCAAACACCATTTATGATATACGCTAGTGGTCCAGTTATCTAAAATAACTAGGACAGTAGTACAAAGCGTATGATAACGACAAGATAATAGAAAAGTCTAAACGAGCAATCGTTGAAACATTCAACTACTAATACGTTTCGTAAATAATATTTATAGAACAATAGACTTGACAAATGAGAAAACAATGCAGTTTTTAATTACGCTACTGCATAATAAGTAACTGCAAACCTGTTAATGAGTAATGAAAATAAAATGTACATAAATGATTTATGATTCATGTATTGTCTACGTTTTACAATTATCGAACAAATTATTTTTATAAATTACATTTATATAATTTTTCAAAAACTTAATTATATACATTTTGTAAATTTGACATTTGTAACCTATATTTAATGTGTAGTTTACAAACAAATTTTACAATAAAATATGAAGTAATGTTATATTTAATTCGGTAGGTTCAACAAAAACAAACAGTAAATTTTACATTTTATATGTACATACTTTCATTTTGACACGTACACATTTGAGTATTTGACACATAACAAAATTAACCCCCACTCCTCTAGCCGGCTTACCATCAGCTGTTTAGTATCAGCAACGAATATAGACGCAATATATGAATGGCAAAGTTTCGAGTTATGATTTTTTCAAAATTTGACCACGAAAATTACAGATCCTTTTTCAATTGATTATATATATGTACATAACTCTGAAAGTATTCAAGTTATGAAATTTTTGTAAAGAGATAACACTTTTTGTTTTTCTTCAACTTTTAAGTAATCATATAAGAATCCCAATAAACGAGTTCGTGTGTAAAAATTTCGACTTTCATTCGATTTGTTTCGAATGTAATTCATCAAATTTTAATACGAAATTAGTCGTTTTCAAATGTTTTGATACGCACAACCCAATAAGCCCACTTTCGAAATAAAGAATTCTTTAAGTAATCTCGAATGTCCGCAATAAATCGTTAGTCATAAAGTATTGAAAACGTAGTCAAGAAGTAATCTTTATGAAAAAATGTGTCAATTGAAATACCATCGGTTAAAGGTAAAGTGTTTCACAGTTATGATAAAAGTAGTCTTAAAGTATTCTTTGTTAACAGATTCATGGTACACGGTATGTGTGGCCATCTTGAACAGTCCGTCGACATCAGTGGATGATTCGAGCTCCCACCGCATTGGTGATGCATAAAATGCCCTCCCAATAAACACAGATTTTGAAAAAAGAATACTTTATGACTTCTCGAAAGTCCTCATGAAATTATACTTATAATAAAAAAGAATTCTTTTATAACAAATTTGAGTTAGCGACCGAGTTTCTCGCAAGCGCACGAGTCTTGGGCAAGTTTGTATATAAGGAACCTCCAAAAGTATTATAACAGTACAACAAACGCGGCATGCTGCATGTTACAATGTTACATATATATGTATTGTCTGCATTTTTACATACGGATAATACGCATCTCTCTCTTTCTCTCTCGCTCTCAAAATTAATTCCACACTTATTAGTATACTTACTCAGTAAAAGAATTCTTTATGAACACTTATTTATGGTTTGTGAAGAACATTTTTACAAAATGCTTTTAAAAAAAGCATTCGTATCTAACTCTTAATTTAATAACTAAAGCGGACATTCGTAATTTTTTTAAGCATTCACAAAGAATTCTTCTGGAATTCTTCTTTCATAAAAGCATTCAAGAAGTATTCTTTTTGAATATTTCAACATTTCTTTTTGCTTATTGGGAATATATTTCGAATATTTTTCGTCTTTCCAATGCATCCGAAGGCATACGTTACATTCGATCATATGCGTCAATATATGATAACTTTTGAAACACGATGCAATAATTTTTCATTCGAAATGATACATTCTTTGTTAGGTTGCTTAATGTTAATGATATTTTATACGATTTCATTTCGCTCTATATGTACATTAGAAACCATTCGAATATGTGTGCAGTATTAATGGTTTTTAAAATTGAGGTTATGTACATCCGTTCGCATGCGGAAACGGCTAATTGTCGAATGCAAACTTTAAATTAAAATCATTCGAAGGAATACATGTTTACCTACACTAAATGCATTTCCGAACACACCCAGTTTGTAAAAGTCGAACATGCGCAACAGAAACGTTTGTATATGAAATAAATACTCGGGGAATTTAAATTAAAATATTTTGAAATTATGATATTTATTTTGTAATACATTTTTAATAAATTTATTGAAATTGTCCAAACACATTCGTATAAAAAACATTTATTTATTATTATATAATAATAATATGAAATTTAATTTTTGTTCTATATTATATATTTTCTGTGAAATAAGTTTTGTGGAATTGGTCCTTGGCTCGAACGATCTGAGATTACTTCTTTTCCTATATAGTTTCTTCATTCTTTTCCTGCAAAATATACATTTTAACATTTACTGTTTTATATCTATAATATTAAACGTTTATAATTTTCTTAATATAAACTTTCTACTATGATGTTTTTGCTCCACTTTAAGCAATTCCATAAAAAAAATGTTGATATATTTGAAAAAATGTATCGATAGAGAATCTGTACGCTTTATGGGAACAAAAATTTAATTGATAAATTTACTATAATTATATGAAATACAGTCTTAAAATCCCGCCAATATTTAAAAGATCGGCACATTCAAATCGTTCCATGAGATATCTAGCTAAACAAATTCGGAGAGGGAAACAAAATATCAAAATACATATAACGAATTCTACCGGTGCAACACCGGTGCAAGACCTAGAATTCGCTAATATTTGTGTCTACATGAAAACGTACCTTTGCCGAAGAGACACCGATCATCATCATATTCCACAGATTGCACTCAGTGCAGTTGTAAGAGTACTTATGCACCTATTTTTTTAGTGCACTCTCCCACGCTCTCAGTACACGGAATGCCTGGAATGTAAAATGTTTACATATGTATGTATGAAACTGAATTAACGAATCTACATATTAACAATTATTTAATAAATAAGTCAACCGTGTATACAGAAATTATAAATTAATTTATAAATTATTTTGTGTGCCGTCTTTCAACTGTACAGTAAGTAGTCTTATTCCTTTAATATTTCGTTCTATGCCAAATTGTAAATATAAAATTGAAACGTAAATTTACCTTGATGGACATAACGCATTACGTTTTTTATGTCATGGCATTGTCCAAGTGACACTTTTTCAGTTCATTTTACTTTTAACCAGTCCCTAGAAAAAAAAGTTGCTTACAATTAGTAAATTCGTGATATTTAATGGTAAGTATAGAGATCTAAAATTATATCAAATACATAACCTAACCTGCATAACCTAAAAAACTGACAAGTACAGGGAGGTAAAATATTCTACTTACAATGTCACTCCTGATGATTAATTATATAATTTTCGGCACCTTTTCCACTTTATTTGTCAAACAATTGGGAATTGTCGTTTATTATACCTGATCAGAAACTTTATAATCCTCTGTCGCACGAACACTATTCTGATGCAGGTGGTATTATACCTATATATAAGTATCACAAAAGTGTCATCTATGCGTGGAAACGGAGACTTGACGCGCTTGTGCAATGCACTAAACTCTGATTTGAAGTCTCATGTGAACTCATATACGCACTCATAAATGAGATCTCAAATATGAGCCAACGTGAGACTCACGCCTTGCTATCTGGGTAAATTTGTCAACACTTTTTTTTAATATGTTTCTATGAATGTGAGCCACTTTTAACGTTACCCAGGACCAACGACGTGGACGTAGCAGCTATTTGGTTCCTTTTTTTTAATATGTTTGTATTTTTTTTGTGAGATTTACAATTTTTAATTTATATATTATAGCAGGCAAATGTTTTTACCACAAGATCCGCATACTTTTTTTTTATCTTGAGAATGAGAACATCGCTTTGTATTATCCATTATTATGCGTTAGGAGTAGGACCGATAAATGGTAGATATGTTTTCCTACCGCATAAGTCGTCTAGCTTCAATAATTTGAACACTCAAAAAGAAGTATGGTTAACTTTTTAACGTAAATCAAGTTATAGCAATCGCAACAAGAAATAATTCTTCTGTATATAACCAAAATTAAATGTGAGAATTATATTATTGGAATAATGTTGGAGAGTTTCACGCAAGCTCCTTATGAACTAAATAGAAACCCACTTCTATAATGGATATGGAAAAGAGGGACGAAAGCCATGACTACATCTAACGGCAAGTTCCATACCCATCTCACTATGATTCATGCATTCCGACTTTGAAGATTCATCTTGTGACGATTTATACAACCGTGTAATATGTACCGACTGCGAATAACATGTTAGCGATAAGTGCGTGATAAAGCGTTTACCCAAAAGAATGCGCGACCAGGTAGAAGATTATACGAAGAGGACTAGGCATGGGGGTAAACAAAGAGAGTGGGAGTTAAAGAAAAACAGAAGATAAAGGAGAAATCGCGCATCTAGTTGATTTTGAAAATGCAACTGAAACAGTCGCATTTTCGCACCGAGATCGAACATTGCCAACGAAACAAGAGGCAGATGCCGCGATTCTCAAATAACTGTTTTCATCTGCACGTGTACATCGGCGTTTGTTCTTATGGTCCCGTCTCTGGAGCCTTTGTTTCTGCCAAAATTGGGATTGTGTGATAGCAGTTGGCGGCATATTAATTTGTACCAGTTCAATAATTCGCATGTTCCGAGGAGAGCCGGTGCGAGGCTTTTGTGAAAATTCCTCCTCGGTAAAAGCCAAGGTATGAACAATCACGTCCTATTTTCGGTGATTTACCAAGTGTCGATTGTTTAACTCACCCCGTCAATTTTATTTGTTCCTGAATGAATGGACTCGGAGCTATATGGCTCTCAGATGGATAAATGCTGCCGCACGATCTATCCTGACCAAACGAAGATTCAACTGGAATGAATATTGAAATTTGGGACAACCGAGCAGATTCTGATTGGCCATTAGGTTTCAATGGTCCACATGCAAGATCCAGGAGTGTCGATAAGTTTTTGAACAATTTCTCTTAAAGTGATTCGAATTGTTTATTTTGCCTCAAACTTCGATATTCTTCGTTAACATGAGACAATTGTCCTTTATCCTAAATCTGTCCGTGAAAACTTTTTAATTCACGCGATGCGAATTAAGTAAAATTTTTGGTTGTTAATTATGGTGAGTTTGCGTGATTATTATTGTGTATATTTGTAACCCCGTACCGATGTTTTTCTGATAATTAATAATTAATGTAATGAAACAATTGTATTCTTTTCCAACTATCATTATTTTATACATGGAAATATACTTATAACAATAACTCTCAAAAGGATTGTTACAATCTCTATACGACAACGTCTATGCTGAAATTTACTGCAAATAATAATATATATAATAATTAGTCAGAAATAAAATCTACGTATATTAACCGAAAATTCAGAAAACATTATAACATTACATAAAAAAATAAAATAATTTATGTTTGATTAAATTTATTTATGCCATTCGATGCGTAAAATGCTATTTTACACACTTTTGACATTTTTCGGTCGCATTTTACGCACTCAAGTGACATAAAATATCGTATGAAACATGTTGTAATGATGTACCAAGTGAATTGTTAACGTCTGTAACAAAGCGCGCGATTATGCGAATAATGTAAGTGTGTAAACTAGATTGTGAGTGTGTTTGGTATGTCTGTATATTTAGAATACATATCCGAAAACTGTAATGACGTCACAGCGTGCTTAGTTGACAATTGCGCGTCGCCCAGAACGAGATCACATTGAATATGAGAAGGGGGCAGTCTTCATTAACCCTCCGAAGTCATCAGACGTACTTCTAAAGTGTGAATCTAATCTTTAACGTATTAGCCACGTGAAATGTTGGAATTCTAAGTCCTGCCTGTGATCTTCCGCACAATTACCGAGGAGCGCCTGTTGTGCCAGGTTCAAAGCGTTTTGCCTCCTCGGCAAAGTGAAAGGTTCGCACTTTCGTCTTTTTTTTATATAATTATCGGCTCGTGTGAGTCAGCCGTTGAATTATTTATTCATATTCAATTTTTTCATTTGCACGAGCATTTCAACGGCCAAACAAAATCAACAATCGGCAATGTTCCATGAGATGGCAGGGGAATTCCAGCATATGTACCACTTTTCGAGATTTGTGGCTTACAGGATCTCGTTCGAAGATACATTCAAGAGGGCCATGAAGTAAGATTGTCGGTTTCGCGATAATTTACGTTATTGTGTGAAGCTATTAACTGAAGCCAGGAGTGTTTATTAAATAAAAAGTGAACCCGTTCATATTTTTTAAATTATAATAATATGCGAATTAGTGCGCGCGTGTGAATCTCGAATGTAGTGAGATTTTGTAGATCATTCATAATAGATTAATAGTTTACTTGACCTTTTTCTTTGACTCGTTCATGTACCCAAATAAGAAATATTAAATATTTACAATAGTTAATGATAAAAATTAAGAAAAATTCGTTACAATGTGCGTAATTGTTTATTCTGCGAATGGATAACGACCCTCGCCTTTGCCTCGGGCCGCAACCCGTCACATTCGTAGAATGAACTTTTACGCACTAGTTTCATAATATACTATTTTTAATCTAAATAAACCGTGTAGTGTGTATACATACATGGGCAAATCGACAACTTTTGACTTTCATGTTATTTTAAGATTCACGTAAATAAGCTGTACAGAAATATTTATAAAACATTACTATTTACTAAATAGGATATGCTTTTCAATGTACAGTTATTTGTTTTGCATGATAGTTGATTAAAAAACCAAAGGAAACACGAAAGCCCATAAAAGGACCCCACACAAACCTTATGGAAATTGGCTTTCGGTGGATTCTCTTCAAAATGTGGGAAAATGTTGTTCATACCAAGCTGATGAAAAGTTCTCATGGCCATAACTAAACCAGGAATTTCGCTCTACGGGCCCTTAAAGGTGTGTAATTTGCGATGAAACGAATCATTTCTTACAGCATACAAATTAGATCTATTTCCTCACCAGCGATTAAAATAGTATAGAAAAATGGTACTCGGAGGTGTTCGGGGTCTCTGATTACGAATCTGAGCTCAAAATGTGAAAATTCAAAATGGCGGAACCGACACAAGGGGCCAAAAACAAGAAAAATGATTTATTTAATGAAAAAGGTTGACCAATCGGGGTTTCCGGGAACGTTTTCGGGACTAAGAGAGTACACCTCTTTCGTCCCATCTGATTACACTATTTATCCCGACTTAATTAGAATGATCATATTCGCGAGCTTGCATCATCATAAGATGATCGCGGAAACTCCGATACTATCTTACTTTCTAACATTTGTATGATAAATAAGTAATTGTGAAAATTCTTGATGATTCTGTTTTATAGAATTGTTCTTTTTTTAAAATAATCTTATCCTTCATATTATGTAGAAACTCTTCAAATTATTCATTCTTTCTAGGTACATTTTCATCATTCAATCCTGTATCGCAATCTGATATTAATATTTCTATTACAAAAATTGCCTTTAATTAAAACCGACCAGATTTAGGACTTTCATGGAAAGAATGCCTGACATTGACATTTCGGGAATAATGATTTTAGGTGGTTACTAAATATAAAATCTCCTCATGGGCTATCAAGTGATTTTCTGTAATGCACTTCAGTTCATTACAACTTCAGTTCTTTAGTTACATGTACACCAACGATTATTACAACGGTTAGATTTATTTTACAAATGACCACCTTACGACCGATGCAAGCTCGCGAATATGATCATTCTAGTTAAGTCGGGAAAAAATAGCGTATTCTACATGGGACGAAAGAGGTGTACTCTCTTAGTTCCAAAAACGTTCCCGAAAACCCCGATTGGTCAACCTTTTTCATTAAATAAATAATTTTTCTTGTTTTTGGCCCCCCGTGTCGGTTCCGCCATTTTGAATTTTCACATTTTGAGCTCAGATTCGTAATCAGAGACCCCGAACACCTCTGAGTACCCTTTTTCAAAACTATTTTACTCGCTGGTGAGGAAATTTGTCTAATTTGTATGCTATAAGAAATGATTCGTTTCATCGCAAATTACCGACCTTTAAGGGCCCGTAGAGCGAAAATCCTGCTTTAACGGAAGTTATGGCCATGAGAACTTTTCATCAGCTTGGTATGTACAACATTTTCCCGCAGTTTGAAGAGAATCCACCGAAAGCCAATTTCCATAAGGTTTATGCGGGGTCCTTTGAATAAACTGCTGCGTGCAAATCGTATTTTTTTAAATATTTTGTTCTGTAACTTTTGGAACGTGTATTTTTTTCATTTGAAAATTATGTCGTTGATTAATGGCACTTTATAAAAGCCAAAGATACTTGAAAAATAAGTGTGTTTGTCGCTTAATAAGAATGACATGCGTCCAAAGTCGCGTGCAGAAGATTTATGGAAAATGGAATTTTCGTTAATTTCTAACAATAACTTTTGGAACAATAGTACATTATGTAACATGGAGGCTAAGTTGGTCTTTATACGCCGAGCGGAAGTTTCGTATATGAGACGTAGGCGAGCGAACGCACGAGCCCAAGGCGAGTCCGTTTGCAAGCCGAAGTCGAGCATACGAATCGGCGAGGCGTACAAAGACCTTGCCTCCACGTTGCATACGATACTTTATGTAACGAAGATACGATTACCAAGTTTCCAAAAATTCATTTTAGAGAATGGTTGGAGAGAGGGATGGTAAGGCTAGAGCGGGGGGGGGGGGGGGGGTAGCAGGGGGTTCAATTTGAAATTATGTGAAATGAAAATGAGCATCTGTTCTCACCCGTACGGGCGCATGCAGACTGACGGCGGATAAGGAAAGGGTATTTTCTAAGCATTCTCAGATTAAATTGGAATTTTCCCATTGAAATTCAATTTTTAAAAATTGAAACAAAACCCATATGTATACTAAATCCTGTAAAGTTATATTGGGACGTTCACTTTTTATATATATGTTCCGGCATTTTCGAACAGGTTAGAACATGCACGCCCCACGTCTGGTATACGTAGGAATGGTCAGCGTATCCGACTATCGTGTACGACACTTGACGTCGAATGGTCGTATACGCATACGCAACGTATACATAATATAGACGCATCGTTAGCATACGTTTATTGGACGCTGTAGCTTGAATAGAGTACGTATACGGGCACTTTATTGTACTAGTAAGTTTTAAGGCACTTTATTGTACTCTTTTCGTCGTGTACTATAAAGCGCTACTTACAAGTAAACCTACCCAAGTGTCACACGCCGATTTTAATCAAACTCTGCATACTTCAAGAGGGGTGAAAAATAGTCGATACGTATTTTTTCTCATCTGCGGAAATTCAGTTTTAAGGGTAGAAACCACCCTTTCAATCTTAGGAGTTGTATAATGATTAAAGTAAATAGATGCATTGTTCAAGTTGATTTTCGTTACTTTTGCGGAAATTTTTAATTTTTCGTCCGCCATATTTGCTCCGCCATTTTAAATTTTTAAAAAATGACATCAGATTTGTATTCAGCAATCTCTAAAACCTCCACGAAACGTTCAGAAGGCAATTTGAACAATGCATCTATTTACTTCAATCATTATACAACTCCTAAGATTGAAAGGGTGGTTTGTACCCTTAAAACTGAATTTCCGCAGATGAAAAAAAATACGTATCGACTATTTTTCACCCCTCTTGAAGTATGCAGAGTTTGATTAAAATCGGCGTGTGACACTTATAGGTTTACTTGTTAGTGTACACAAATCGTGCACGATAAAACGCGGAAATCGTACGGAGTTACATAAATGATATTATGGCTCCATACTTTGGGAATTTTTAATTGATGATATAATAATTGACGTATTCCAAGGAATAAGGTGTGTCTTGTCTCATCTCAATTCTGTGCCTATTACAACCTATAGCCTTCGTGCGTAACTGTTGTTGAAAAATGACACTTTTGTCAGGCACACGAACTATACACAATTAAATGCCTCGATTATTGGCGTAATTTATTGTTTTAGGTGTCATAATAATACTCTGAACTTCTTCCAGAAATACAATACGATGTTCAGGGGCAAAACAAGACATGAAATTATCTCTTTGACACAAACTCTTTTCTTTACACGGAAAAATGCTGAAATTTGTTACGCGCGGGTTTTATTGGTAACTGATCATAAATACGTTGACAAATATTCAAAATTGAAGATGGTAGATACGATATGGCGGACCAAATTCCTAAAAAGTTGCTTGAACCTGCTGAAACTGTGTATTCGGAGTCGCTCATCAGTCGAGATTCGCTATAGCTTTGCTCCAGAAATAATGAAAATGTAACTTTGGGTAACTTTGTTTTTCATCTACCTTGCTTCATCTTTTCTGGTTAAAAATGAATAAATGTGGTACTAATGACAACTTACGCCATGCCTATTTAAAATTTTTTTTCAGGATTGCCGGGATTGTAATGCCTTAAATCGACTTAAATAAATGTTTGCTGCTGAAATTAGTATATTATGAACCAAAAAGAAAGAAAACCCCCGAATACCCAATTTGAGCTTGTGTGAGTAACTTCTTGCAAATTCGGTCTTCCTAGAGTCCCTCTAGTAGGGACTCTAGGTCTTCCATATTGAATTCGCCATCTGTTGACGGATTCGTGACCAGTAACTTACAAAACTCCGAGTAACAAATTTCATCTGTTTTCCGCGTACAGAAATATGTTTGGTTCGAAGATATCATTTTAGGTCTCGTTTTACCTGACTGCGCTGGAATAATCCTTTAAAAGTCGAAACGTGTCGTTTTTTTCTACATTTTATATGTTTAGGAGTGGCCTCAGGTTGATTTTAAATGTGTGCCACCGAAAAAAAAATGTTTTTCTTAAAGCGTAAAGTTAAAAGTTCTGTGGATTTACCCATATGCGTATATCTCGAAAATAGGATCAGGCAAGATTTTCAGGTTTAGAAAATTTCGAATCTACAGATCATTTGTGAAAACTCCATATTGACACTTTTTGGATCCACATTAGTACAACCTGCCGTTGGTTCAAGAGAGGTGTGCAGTGGAACCTTCTCTGAACGTGAACAAATCCCCAGAAACAGTGTGAAATTACCACAAAAATTGTAAATTTACAAAGAACTGAAGCGATTCCGCACGGACTTGAAATGTGAGGTTAACAAAAACAACGGTGTAGTTAATTTACAATTTTGACGGGAAAATTACAACGTCAATAGTAAAATATCAATTTATATAAGCGATTTTACAATTTGATGTTAGAATTTACATTTTTCATCGGGAAACCTATTTTACCATTTTATACTTTAAATGTAATGTAAATGATTAACAATAAACAGGAAACTGGTAATCCTTACGTAAAGGAACAATAGAAAATTATGTTTTTATAAATTTATTAAATTTATTAATTTGTTTTTATATTTTTATTAAATATTTTATACAAAACATTTTAATGGTAGTCTTTTAATACTTTTAAGTATTTGTACATTACTTAACAAGACATTGAATTTATTTTATGTTGTTCATAATGCTGCTTCATATCTTTTGAGTTTGTAGTTTTGTGAACGCAATTTTGATATAAACAATTATATTGTCTTTTATGAAAACGGAAAATATGTTTTCTAAAATTCTCATAATTTTTATACGTAACATTACATTTTACATATACGCAATTTCTGTATTTTCTTATATATGTGCCGTGATTTTGACGTCAAGTGCGTGAAGTGACAGTGAGGGACACGGCTGCGCGTACTGCAGATTTCGCACATAACCGCAAAGTATTTTCACAACCGCCAGCGCGATTTTGCACGAAATAGTAATTAAAAAATTAGTAAAATTACACCTTTCAGAGTAGGTAATTAATAGGACCCACTTTGAAAGAGACAATTTTATAGTAATATTAATATTATGAATTGTTCAATTTCAATTGCAACAGTGAAATAACTAATGGAATCGTATTTTAACTCTTCCAAAACAAGAATTATTACTGAGTGTCAGTAAAACTGTAGTGTGCTTTTACAATGCTCTAGTAATTTCACACTGGTCTTTTTTACAGTGTATACGAAGTACATATTCATTCTTGTTTAATACGAAGGCTATTCGTTGTTGGTGGCGCATGCGTAAAAATGAAGCGTACACTTTAAAATGTACCTGAAATGTACACGAAGGTTACACTGTAAAAAATTTCGATGTAATTTTATTACGTATGACGTTGGAAATAAATCGATTCGCGTGTAACGTAGTAAAAGTATAAGCCGTATGTAAAATAACATGGTGTTACATTGCGGAGATACAATTAGTATAAACAGCAATTATAAAAATTCGGTCATTTTTTACTGTTTTTACGTTTATTTCAGAAAACCATGTGTTTTCTTGTTCTGAATGATCTGAACTTTGAAAATTGAATTTATTGTCGTCGATTATACACATCGATTGTAAATTTGCCATATATCACCACGTAATTCTACATACAGCTTACCTATATTTTTATTGCGTTACACGTGAATCGATTTATTTCCAACGTGATACGTAGTAAAATTACATCGACTTTTTTTACAGTGTACGTACTATTCAGCGAAGCGTACGTACCCTTCATGTACTTTGAAGTTCTCTTTCGCTTGCCGAGAGTACGGGAGTGAATTTGGACATTTTAAGAGTACTCGCGTACACCTCATGAAACGTACTTCGATAGTGAATGAAAAGTACGCGTAGATTTTTAAGAGTACACTTTTGATAGTCATATATAAGTGTACCATATTCTTATTAGGAATGAAACAAGACGTACGAGAGTGTACTTAATGAAGCGTTATGCGAGATGAAATAAAGCGTACGAATATTTTTTTTCGATCATTCATTTTTCTAATCGGATGTAATTGTACACATCTTGTTAAGAATTAATTAATGCATTCTTATGCTAAATAAAGCGTTCAGTACGCCTTTATAAAGAGAAATGACTCGCAGAACTTTATACTTTAAAAGCTTTGTTAATTAGAGCATGTTCAAGTGACCTTAATATAAAAATATAAACACACGAGGAATATAACAAGTCACGTCGAACACCAGAAGCAAGGTTAGAGGGCGGGAATGTAACAAATGAAATAACAAATAAAATTAGCAGTTTTGATTTATGTCTTTCCGTATATAGTACGTCGTTTATCAATTTCTATACAAGTAAAGGTTTGAATTAAATATTTTATTTAACAATATTTAATAACTATAAGGCTTTAACATAATTTTTTTAAATATGTTCAATAGATAGTAAAGACAAAGTTATATACTACTAGATTTTTTTTTAATATTAAAAAACAGGTGAAAATGATATAAATAGGGTTTTAAGATAGGCTTGATTTCTTCAATAAATATAAATTTTATGGGCTCTGCCTACCACTTATAAAAAAATTAAAAATTTCTTCTTTCTTCCTTTTTAAAAGACTCAACGTTTGGGACATCTCGGGCCCCTCTTCAGGAGTCAATAATTAAAAACTGAAGGTTTATACGTAAGGTCCGAGAGGTCCGAAACGTTGAGTCTTTTAAAAAGGAAGAAAGGAGAAATTTTTAATTTTTTTTCAAGTGGTAGGCAGAGCCCATAAAATTTATATTTATAGGTGAAAATTATGATTAAAACATCCGATAACGTAACTGCTCCGAAAAAGCTCCGGAAACCGCCGAGTGTTGACGATGTCTTCCGAAACTGTGAGTGACATCACGATACTAGTTTGCACCGTTTTTCAAATCAAATTGACGTTAACGGTCTTACAAAATCGTCAGGTTTGAATGATTTACTGGAAAAAGTACATTATGGGTACGTACAAGTGTTGTTTTGTGCCTTTATTTAAAAATACAAATAAAAATGCGCCTGTCTATAAACCGTCGGAAAACATGGTTTCAAGTAGCTCGACGTACAGAAATGAGTGAAAAAACTACTTATGATTGCTGTGAGGATCATTTCAATGTACACTCCCCGGCAATCACTTTTGCCATGCCAAAGACGAAATTTATTAAACTTCAAAGTTTAATATCTTTGCGAAAAATTATCGTAGCTTAAAAAATCGAACGGCATTTCAAAGGTTATTGCAATAGCTTTCATTTGAGCAGAGAAAAAAAACGAAAAGACGCAAAATTCAGATTTTTATCGATAAAAAACCAACAAGAAAGAATACGATATTTTTTTATCTTTAGTTAATTGTTTGCCAATTTGAAACGAATAATAGTATGGTAATGAAACTAATGGGGTTTTAAAGGTATGGTTTTTACCTTTAAAATAATCACTTGTCCATTTTTGTGCGACTTTTCTGACCGGAGTTATGAATATTTTTATAAAAAAACATGATTTTTTTTATTTCCTTATTATCTCAAAAACTAAGAGAGATAGAAAAAAATGTTACCTACAAAAAATACTCGTTTTTAGGTAGAAAATACCAAAATAAAGTCAAAATGTTAAAAATCAAAACAATTTTTTTCTTCATTTTTTTGTAGGTAGATTTTTTTTTTATTTCTCATTATATGTAATATAGTTGTTTATTCAAAGTTATGTATACGAACAAAACGTAGCGTTACTTTTACAAATGTACACATCAATATTTTAATGATAAGGAAATATTTTTCTGCATTATTGGGCACTACGAAATGTTTTGTAAAATTATTATATATTTGATTTATGTATTACATAACAAATTCTTTCAAGAAACAACAAAAATCTTTATTTCTTAATTGTAGAATTGTTATTTTATAACGTACACAGAACACATACATATGACATATTATGTTGTTACGTCCCCGTAACTAAATAAATAATTACTAAAAAACAGTTCTGAGAAGTATAACCACATTCATAGTAACTGAGCATTGCTTAATAATTCAATTCGACAAATAAACTGCTTTGCATGAATCATACTGGACCGAAGGCAATCACTGGACAACAGCAATTTCATCGTTTTCTAAAAACTTTGCCATTATTCACGAAAAAGAAGAATCAAAACCGGTATGCCGAAAATTCAGTAAAATAAGTAATTCACGTGATATTACGTCAGCCGAACATCGCACTTAGATTTGTCCTCCAAAGAAAAACCTTCGCTATATCTAAGAAAACAAGTACATAGTACAGTATACCGAATAAGAATATTACACGTAAATTTCCGAAAACACGATGTCGTAATCTTCGTTACAGCATTTCAAAATCTTAAATAAATATTCTATAATTTAATAAACATTCAATTGCGACAACATTTTCAGTAGATTTTTCAAACGCGACAATATCCATCATCGATCATTTTTATACGTTTCTTTGCGACAATATGTTTAATTCCAATTTAATGCGACATTCGAATATTTTTGTAATTTCAAATATGGCTATATTTAAGTGCGCCAACAATTGTAAATTCTATTCCGACAATATGTTTAATTCGATTTAAGTACGACAATACTTTCAACCATACATTTTTGTAAATTTAATTACTACTGTTAATGACGACGATCAAAATTGCCAATTTAATTGCGATAACGTTTAATTACAACAGCATTAGTATACGAATAGTTTCACGATATTTTTAGTTTAACAATTCCAAACATTTTTATATTCTGCCAATGTCGACGAGAATGCTTGTTATTCTATATATTGAAAGTTGCAAATGGCATAGCACAGAGTCCAAGATTCGCATGGATCTCATTATATTTGCCACATTATACATAATTCATATTGAAATTCAAATATTGTTAAAAACATGTAGAGATATGACGGAACAACCAGAATCCAGCATCTTTCCAAGAATTCCTTTCACTTTTCCTACTCCCAAAATTTTATGATTCGCGACCATGGGCCATCTTCATTATAAAAAGGGCGTGCGCAAACAACCAAACAGTTCCAGTCAGTCAATCAGCGTCAATCAGTCACTCAGTCAGTTAGTTAGAGTGTCAACCAGTCAGTCAGTCACTCAGTCAGTTAGTTAGAGTGTCAACCAGCGTCAGTCAGTCACTCAGTCAGTTAGTTAGAGTGTCAACCAGCGTCAGGTAGGCAGTTGAAGATGATGAGTGGATAAGTTCCAGCCGCTCAGCCACACTTCCGTCGTAGGTGACACCAGAAGGAACCTATGGTAAGAATAATTTCTTCATTTTTCCCAATTAACTACCCTTCCTCTATGTCTGAGACGAAGTGCCAAAAGGAGCACTAAAAGGAAGCGGTTCGGTCCCTTCTCCGAGCGGTGGACAAGGGTCCTTTTGGATTCCGTTAACCTTCTCCGATGATTGGATCCGAACCAATTCAATTTAGGAAAAATCATATTTATTTATTGTTTTTTTTTTATTAGCTAAGGATTGATTCTTTCCTCTTACCCGAGCGGTGGACGAAGTTCCTTTTGGACTCTGTTAACCTTCTCCGGTAAGTGGATCCATATCAATCCCAACGTTGGTTTATCCTGTAATCGATGGCAGCACGTCGACCAGGATAAATCCATAGGGACTTCATATTGTCATATTGTTATATATTATAATTTTTATTTTTGTTTTCTATTAATTAGTAGACTCCCCCCCCCCCTTTTGACTAATACTTTAAATAGAAATTCCGTATTTCATTAACACCTTATTCCCTTTTTTTTTGTTTTTAGTGCCAGATGCTTGGGAAAGAAATATTAGACGGCTCCTCCAAATTGTTCAGAAGGTCGCTTCATCGCTCCCTATCATTCCTACCTTATACCTTTCTCATTCTGTCTAACACCATGTTTTGAAACTTAAATGAAATAAATTAAATTTTTCCTGAAAACATTTGTACTTCTTTATTTTACCTTCACCTTTATTCATTTCTTTTGCATTAGCAGCAGCCCCCACAAATTTTCGAACTCAAGATTGACTCTTCCAGTCGATCCAGTCTTTTCGCGGTTGTGTCGAGGAAACAGTATTTGCAACCAAAAACCCTTGCAAATCGCCTTTCCCTCCGGCCGTAACAATGTCATGTTACAATAAATTGCTCAAAATTATAATACATACATAAATGACACAATGTAATAACATCAACAAATTTTAACTTATAATACAGGTTTTATTTTTTTTCATCGAAGCGACCACCTTTGCTTCTTATCACGGCTTTGCATAAGCGTGGCATTCTTGAAACAGGCTTATTCATAATATCGTCTTTCAAATTGTTCCATTCTTGTTGTAAGACATTCCATAAATCAGATTTTGATTTGGGACGAATTTTTTTTACTGCACGATCAAGCTCGTATGTATAACGTTGAATAAAGATGTTAACTATAACTGTATTATAAAATGAGAAATTGAAAAAAAATTTCTACCCAAAAAAAAATGAAAAAAAAAATTTTTTGATTTTTAAAATTTTGTCTTTATTTTGGTATTTTCTACCTAAAAATGAGTATTTTTTGTATGTAACATTTTTTTTCTATCTCTCTTAGTTTTTGAGATAATAAGAAAATGAAAAAAATCATGTTTTTTTATAAAGATAGTCATAACTCCGGTCAGAAAGGTGGCACAAAAATGGACGAGCGATCATTTTAATGGTAAAAACCATACCTTTAAAACCCCGTTAGTTGCATTGCCCTACTATTGTTCGTTTCGAATTGGCAAACAATTAACTAAAGATAAAAAATATCGTATTTTTTCTTGTTGGTTTTCTATCGATAAAAATCTGAATTTTGCGTCTTTTCGTTTTTTTTCTCTGCTCAAATGAAAGCTATTGCAATAACCTTTAAAATGCCGTTCGATTTTTTAAGCTACGATAATTTTTCGCAAAGATATTAAACTTTGAAGTTGAATAAATTTCGTCTTTGGCATGGCAAAAGTGATTGCCGGGAAGTGTAAGTAACGAATAAAATTTTTTTTGTATGTATATAATATTATTTTTACGTATATGAGAAATATATTTATTATAGATATAGAAAATAAACGTAACCTAAAATCTCAAAAATGTTTAATTCCAGCTTTGTGAAGATTTGGAAAATTACGTACGGAGTTCTATTCTTCTATGCAAGGAGGCCCCATAAAAATGAAGCAGGATGTGGTTCCGAAGAATTTTGATTGCCAGAAAGACAGAGACCGATGTACCAGAAAATCTCAGCACCGGAGCGGTTATGAAAAACTTAACAAAACGCGACAAGTGGAGGAAATTCTGGCTTAATGTGTTAATAAGCAGGCAACAAAAAAAAAAGAAAGGAAGTAGAAGAACAAAATACTGCATGTGATATTAGCATGTGTGAAGTGGAAAATATACAACCTATCACCAACAACCTAGTGCTCAAAATTTTGATCCGATTTCATCATGTTCATACGAGGTTAGTTCTGAACCAGCCACCGGTGATCAGCAACTGGAACCGACTCCAGCTTCTTCGTATCAAATTAATTTTGAACCAGGACCATCATGCATATACGTAGCCAGCGATATATCTTTACTGTCTTCAACACATGCTGTTCCCGAAGTAACTTCTCCACGTGTGATGGAAATAGAAAAAATAAGCCGTGGAGTTCAAGTATCACTAGTGCCATCCACTACTCATTATCGATCTAAAGGTATTGCAGCTACGACAACAGTTAAAGAATGTGCATCCGATGCAAGTGATCTTGTTTCTCTTGCAACTTCCAGTACGCAAACATCACCAGTACTGCGTCCCGGTGTAAAAATTACAAGAGCATATGTTTACAAGAAGAATTATCGAAGTCCACCTCGGTAACCAAATCTTCTTCCATATTATCAGGTGAACTGACAGATTGCATTCAATTTGATGACAACGAGATATCGGATATGGAAGTTGAAAGTGTTACTGTGTGGAATGTGATCAGTTCTTTGTAAGCCAAGAACTGAAGAGCTATCTGGGAATACCGAGTGAGTGGGTGTGACTAATCGATACAATTAGTGATCACACAAGAATTACACCAATATTATTAAATTAATTTTAATGAAAATAAAATTGGATGACAGCTTCGAAAGACTGGGCCAACAGTTTGGTGTATCGCACATGACTGCAAATCGGGTTTTCAATAATAATATTCGCACAATGTCTCACATGCTGAAAAGCTTTATTTATTTTCCAAATCCAAATTCTGTGAAAAAATTGTTACCGGATACCATTTATAGCAAGCTACAGCAATGTTCAATCGATCATTGATGCATTTGAGATCCATATTGAAAAACCATCGAAGCCTTTGCATCAATATCTGATTTGGTCGGAATATAAAAAGTGTAACACACTGAAATATTTAATATCCTGTTCGCCCGATGGATTAATTAATTTTGTATCTCGTGGATTTGGAGGCAGAATCAGCGATATAAATCTATTTGAAGAAAGTGATATATTACCCGAAAAATGTGCAGTGATGGCAGACTGTGGATTTAAATAAATCCAATCAGTCATATAAAAGAAATGTGTTTTTATTCGACCATCTAGTGTTTCAGCAAAAGCGAAACGTAGCAAAAATGAAGTGCTAGAAACTAAACGATTAGCAAGTTTGAGGATTCATATCGAACGAGTGATTGGAATATTAAGGGAATTCCAATTACTTATTCCGTACTCCTGTTTACATCATATTTTATTGCGAACTACTCATGACAGCGTAATGATAGCTGCCGCATTAGTAAATATTCAGAGTCCTCTAATTAAAATGTGAAAATGTGTTTTTGTGAAGTTATTAAATGTCTAATAATTCTTATAATTACAATGTTTATGTTCATTGTAATATATTTATTTATTTATAGAATTCAATAATAATGGATATATATTTTTTTTCGAAAAATTCATGGCTAAATTAATTAAGTCACTCATATAATTTTCATTATATTCGATCCAAAAATATTTTATATTTTTATTTTCTTCAAATTTTGGAACGGCCACACAAAACAAACTATTTTTTTATTGACCATGAACATTTGTAAATGTATTTGAGCCATACATTTTGAATGTATCTTTCCATCAGGTAAAAAATTCTTTTCAGTTTTAGTGCTACTCGGAAACTTTACTTCTACTACAAATTCATCGGAAATTGCATCCGGTGAAGCTCCCAGAACTGGACATTTCGGAGACAACATAAGGCCACACTTCTTAAATTTTTTATTGATCTTCTTCTAAAGAACTGAAAGGACTTCTTTTTCCAATAGTCGCCCGCGTTGCATTGGAAGTGAATCAAAAACTTTGGTCGTACCGATGCAATGTCGAACCAAAGACCCACTATCATTTCGACAGTGTGCAGCCTCATAGATCTTCGAAGCTGTTATCCTGTCGTATCTCAATTCGTGCCACAGTAAATTTTTTTTTGTTCTTGAGTACGCAGTTGGACTTGTTCAAAATTATTTTCCAACCTCGTAGAAACAAATGTTAAAAAATCATCTGCCGCTGTCAGTCCTCCATGATCAATGACGGAAATCAATAACTGATGAATACTTAACGAGCCCAAATCATCTGGCAGGATGTAATTATGCCTCGTTAAAGCACTGACCAGTTTTTTTTCTTCGCTGTCTCCAAAACCGTCCTTAGGAAAAGGAAGGTATCCGGAAGTTGACTTGGTGTATTGACACTATTTGTACCGCACAGTTCATTGGTGGTGACAGCTTTCTTCACGTACCTACGGTAGACACTGCTGATCGTTTCGAATATCATTGTACCTCGGTTGGAGAAGAACTTTCTATCTTCCGATGACTGCACATCAGGAAAGCCACAGAATGATTACATCCACCTGTAATATAAATTCCACATACAAATTTACATTTATAATTTTAATCGAATTATAAATTCAGTCGGCAGATCTCAGGGAGAGAGACGCAAGTCGTCTCCCACCATGGGTCCTCCGACGGCTTCGACGCTTGGGCCCGACGTCGTGGACGTCACTTCGTTTCCGCCTCCGAAGCAGCCAAGTCCTCGGAGTTCAAGACAATCGTCGTGGAAAACGGGTCGCGCCTACACCAGGGTACAAAGTGCCGTAGACGCTCGTTCAGGTCCTGCCCAGAGGTTCATCCGATCTCTGGTAGTTGTAAGTCATTCTAAAAACTAATTAATCAATCTTTTCCTGTTTCCGTTTCCAGTTATTCGTGGATAGATCACATGTGAGACAATATTCTAATTATAATTTGAGTTAATCAAATTTAAATCATTTACAGGTTTTCCTTTAAACCCTTTACCTTTTTCTAAAAACCCAAAGGAAAAACGATAGGCTCAGGCCATTTGGGGGAAAACCCATTTATCGGATTCCCGAGGGAATACTAGAAAAACCCAACCTTTCAACCCTTTAGCCTATGCTCAGGCAAATAGGGCGTCACGCCCTTTAGGCTATCTACCTCTACCAAAATCCTAGCAATTCTTTCCTATTGTTCTATATAAAATATATGCTTTTTACCATATAATAATCTCTAATTCTTTATCAAACCATAGACAAAACGAGATATCAGGGCCCGTAGGGACTGATACCTCGTCTTGGCAGTCTCCGTCCTCCGTTGCTAATTAGTGACGGAAAAAGGGGAAAATAATTTTATTCGACGGTTGCGTCCGGAGTTCATCTCCGAACGTAACAGTCGTAAATTTGGTGTCAGAAGTGGGATTATTCTGCCGAGAAATGGTTTGATGTTGTGTTGAATTTTTTTTCATTCCAAGGAATTTCATCTCCTGTGATCTGTTTGTGTTTTATATATAAATTACATGTAATTCCTTTTCCCAAAATTACAATTCCCTAACCTATTCTATATGGTGTGATAGGGAGGTTTAAAATTTCAGTAACGTAAAAATTTTAATGCTCATTTGATTGGCTCTCTGGAGTTTTCGAAATGTAATATATATTATATGTTGCTAATTGGCTTTCTTTCAGCAGTGAAATTTCGCGTTAAATGTTCGCGTCGCGAGTGTTAGTGAAAAGTTAAAACGGCGCTAATCGAGAATCTAAAAATTCTCCTTTCGTTTAAATTCGTTTAAAAAAAAAATCGTTTAAATTTAAAAGTATTCGAAAAAAAATATTCGTTAAAAGAAATCTATTTCGTTAATTTCGGATTCGAATACGAAAAAGATCATACGATTTTTCCGTGTTCCCCTTTGTTCCTTTTATGCGGTTTATTAATTTTTACTGCGCGTTCCTTCATTCTTTGGTCATTTTCGAGGGCGTTAAGTCACGATTTTCACACGTGATATTAGGGATGAAGTTCATTAAGAAAAATCCTTAATTATACAAGTGGCGTACTTGTAAATTTGAATTTCACTATTGCATTTTAACTTGTAATTAAACAATTGGAAAAATGGCGAATCAATCACAACCCGCCGATGTATTAAATGCATCCATGACTTTAATGAATAGTATGGCTGCAAGTTTCGCCCTTCAAAATAGTATATCGGCTTTATCAAACCATAGACAAAACGAGATATCAGGGCCCGTAGGGACTGATACCTCGTCTTGGCAGTCTCCGTCCTCCGTTGCTAATTAGTGACGGAAAAAGGGGAAAATAATTTTATTCGACGGTTGCGTTCGGAGTTCATCTCCGAACGTAACACGAGATTAAACCCGCGAGATCTCGGAAAGATCTTTCAGAGATAATTTTTTTTACTCGGGATTATACAACATTTAATTAGACTTTATTAAAAGTTATAAATAATATTGTTTCAAAATTACAATATTTGTCAAATGTGAGTACAACTTATAAGGCTTAAAAAAGACATCGACAATGGCTCTGAGGCTATATACAGGGTCATCGAAAAGTATGGGACCCCCCTAATATCTTCAGTTAGAATGCACTTAGAAGAAAATGTCCAATAGCAAAGTTGTATGGTTTCAAGCGGGGAGTAAGATGATGACCTCGACTTTGACCTTGACCATGTCCTTCAAGGTCATTTTAAGGTCAATCTTATTTTTTTAAATAGAACCCCCTACATTTTATTGCATATTCTTATAGCTTATCTCGAGAGCTTTCCACTACTATAACTTACAACACTATAATAAAATATTTTTTTATTAAGTACTTTTTGAGTTATAAAGGTTTGAAGTTAACAATTTGTTAAGTGGTGTGCGAGTCCGACCAGTTAAGGCAAGAGTGGTGTGCGAGTCCGACCAGTTAAGGCTCTCATTATTCCGCGCACAAAAGTATTAAGGTTATGATTACTGAAAACTAAATAATATTTTACAAGATATTCTACATTTTGTGTCAAAAAATTGTTAACTTCAAACCATTATAACTCAAAAAGTACTTAATAAAAAAATATTTTATTATAGTGTTTTGGAAAGCTCTCGAGATAAGCTATAAGAATATGCAATAAAATGTAAGGGGCTCTATTTAAAAAAATAAGATTGACCTTGAAATGACCTTGAAGGACATGTTCAAGGTCAAAGTCAAGGTCATCATCTTACTCCCCGCTTGAAACCATACAACTTTGCTATTGAACATTTTCTCCTAAGTGCATTCTAACTGAAGATATTAGGGGGGTCCGATACTTTTCGATCACCCTGTATGTTTTCATAAGGTTTGTCTATCCTTTATATAGATGGTATTTGTTATTTCGTATAATAAATTTCACCTATTATTTCATCGTATTCACCATATATTTTCCTGCATGACATACCGTACAAATTTTGTTAACATTTCTTATATTCTAGCATAATGAGTAATATAAAAAAATACCTGATGATGCTGCACAATCATGGCATTGTACATCTTGGACAACATTATCTTCGTCATTTACTATATCACAGATACATCATAGCTCTTGCTGCGAACTCGATGCTCCGGACAGACATTGCGTTTGACGGTACACACTTGTCCTTCTCTTCGAAGGCAAACATAACTATGGCTGCATCTCGATAGCTTTCACGTGTAGAGCTAATACATAACATTAATTTAAATTAAATGTTCTGTTCAAAATAAAAACTGATCAATATGAGCAAATTTAAGGCATATGTATGAATATATAGGTACTTACACTGATGTTTTTACACCTCTACTTTCTCGCACATTACATCGGTCGTCTCCTTTTAAAAAATCAAGAACCATAAATACTTCCATTTTTGGTAGATTTGTGGAATCTGCTTTGACAAATCCAGGCTCCATTTCGTTCACAATCACTTTGATAATTAATGTTCAAACTAAATTATAACGTTATAGAAATACATAAATTAAAAATCAGTAATATCGCGACGTCACGAGCGGAGGGACCAATCGCAGCCGTTTTCGTAACAAATGAAAATAATTCAAATCTCATTGTTTTGAATTAATTATTGTGATGTAAATACACAACAAAATAACAAAATATTTATCTCATTAGGCTTTTGTATATTTCTTGATAATAATCGGGCGGATAGAATAAACACTTTAATTCTGACTTCACAACCACGAATTTTTATTGAAGTGCGGCGGCGACAAATCGTGGGACGGGTATAGGAACATAAAGATCCACGCTGATAGAAGTATCGATTTCGAGTGTGTCGGAAGTTGAGGAGTAGCCCGTTTTTATATTTGTTAGTTGCTAAGCTAGTAAACACTGGTGTCAAGGAACTCGGTACCTTTGTCTTTTTTACGTTTCTGGAAAGATCTAGAATTTTCGATTTTGGAGCTCAGGCGGATTCACGCTCTTGTTTCGTCGGTGCTCACTTTCTCTCTCTCCCTCTCTCCCTCCCTCTCTCCCTCCATCCCCCTCTCCCTCTCTCTCTCTCTCTCTCTCTCTCTCTCTCTCTCTCTCTCTCTCTCTCTCTTCATCGTAGCCTATTTCATCGTCCCCCACTTCATAGCCTTCCGTTTCATCGTCTGGACACTTCATCGTCTACGACACTTCATCGTCTGGACACTTCATCGTCCGGGACATTTCAGCGCGCTCCATACTTTCTTGTGTTATTAGCTTTTCTACGTGCACCAGGTGTTCAGGCTCGCCGATTACGGGGTCTAGGTGGTGCGCTCCGTAGCTTTTTATGATATTAGCTATTCTACGTGCACTGGGTATTTAGGGTCGACGATTACGTGGTCTATATAGTGCGCTCTGTAGCTTTTTATGTTATTAGCTCAAATACGAGCACCAGGTGTTCGGGGTCGCCAATTACGGGATCTAGGTAGCGCGCTCCGTAGCTTTTTATGTTATTAGCGCAAATACGTGCACCAGGGAATCGCAGGTATATATGGACTCGTAGAGCTTGAATCCACCGTTGTCCCTATGTCATGGGGAAACTCTGCCCCCTAGACCCCATTCTTGTACTAATTGAACCTAACTAACCCCCTCAGGGTGTTTGCTACGCCACGTGCGACTCGGGGAGCTTGTAGTGCAATAAGTAGGGGAAAGTCGACCAAACCCAACCGGGTTGTACCTACTACCCCCTGCTCTATATCTCCCATCACGGTCGGCATTGGGCCACCCTCCTCTACTTATTGCCCTCCACTAGAAAAAAAAATTGTGCATACAATCAATTAACCATTTCATGGTATATCCGGAGGCATGCATTTTTCACGTGGGTTTACTCACATCTATTGGTTGGAGGTTAGGTTATTATAAAAAGGGGGGACATAGGGACAACGGTGGATCCAAGCTCTCCGAGTCACACGTGGGTTCGCAAACTTTACAACACCCTGAGGGGGTTAGTTACGTTCAGTTAGTATAAGAAGGGGGTATAGAGGGCGGAGCTCCCCAATGACATAGGAACAGCGGTAGATCCGTTCCCTATGGGGAAATTTTTTCCGGGAAATTATATAGAATAGCTAATAACATAAAAAGCTACAGAGCGCACCACCTAGACCAGGTAATCGGTGATCCTGAACACCAGTGCACGTATTTGAGCTAATAACATAAAAAGCTACGGAGCGCACTACCTAGATCCCGTAATCGGTGACTCTGAACACCAGGTTTTTAGGGTCGTCGATTACGTGGTCTAGGTGTCGCGTTCCGTAGATTTTCATTTTTATAACTAAAAAACGTGCCCCCGGTGTTTGAGGTTGCCGATCATGTAGTCTAGGTATCCACTTAGTGTTAACCAACGATGACCTTGAGGTCAAAGTTGAAGGTCATTTCAAGGTCAAATCAATTTTATCTAATAAACAACGGTAACCTTGTCCTTGACCTTGGGCCAAATTTGAAAAAATTTGAAGCTCATTTCAAGGTCAAATCAAAATATGTTCAAATTTGAAGAAAAATAAGCAAAATTGATTTGACCTTGAAATGACCTTCAACTTTGACCTCAAGGTCATCGTTGGTTAACTCGAAGTCAATACCTAGACCACTTGATCGTCGACCCCAAACTCCTGGTGCATATTTATTAGTTGAAAAGATGAAAAACTACGGAGCTCGATTCCTAGACATCGTAATCGCCGACCTTGAACACCTGGTGCACGTATTTGAGCTAATAACATAAAAAGCTGTGGAGCGCACTACCTAGATCTCGTAATCGGTGACTCTGAATACCTGGTTCACGTATTTGAGTTAATAACATAAAAAGCTATGGAGCGCACTACCTAGATCCCGTAATCGGTGACTCTGAATACCTGGTTCACGTATTTGAGCTAATAACATAAAAAGCTACGGAGCGCACTACCTAGACCCCGTAATCGGCGACCCTAAACACCCAGTGCACGTAGAATAGCTAATAACATAAAAAGCTACGAAGCGCACCAACTCGACCCCGTAATCGGTGACCCCGAACACCTGGTGCACGTATTTGAGCTAATAACATAAAAAGCCACAGAGCGCACTATATAGACCATGTAATCGTCGACCCTAAATACCCAGTGCACGTAGAATAGCTAATATCATAAAAAGCTACGGAGCGCACCACCTAGACCCCGTAATCGGCGAGTCTGAACACCTGGTGCACATAGAAAAGCTAATAACACAAGAAAGTATGGAGCGCGCTGAAATGTCCCGGACGATGAAGTGTCCCGGACGATGAAGTGTCCCGGACGATGAAGTGTCCAGACGATGAAGTGTCGTAGACGATGAAGTGTCCAGACGATGAAACGGAAGGCTATGAAGTGGGGGACGATGAAATAGGCTACGATGAAGTGTCCATAAATCAAAATATTTATGTTGATTAATATGGAAATACGAAAGTCCAATTGAAACTCGAACAAGTTTTCTTAATATATTAGGACAACTTATTGTGAAAGTGCCATTGTTTCTAAAAATTCATAAATTAAATGAAGTTTTATTGAGAAAATAAATATTATTTTTTTTATAACAAATAAATATAACAAAATTAAATATTTTATTACATTACTTGAATTGTAGTATTTAAATTTTTTATTGTTTTGTACTATGTTTGTATCACGACCCAATACAAAGATCGTTACAATCTATCTATCTATCTATCTATCTCTGGTGTCGGGTTTTCTGGTCCCGCATCCAGCGCCCGCTCGGGCGGAGCGGGCCCGTTAGCTTTGGCTGGCAATCGTTCTAGGGGAAGGAAAACCCTGAAGAGAAACCCCAAAGGCAAGCACGGCTTACCGCTTCCAATTTATGATTTAAATGTCGGCTGATAAAAAGGATGACCTGCTGGGTAAGGCTTTAGTCGAATCCCCCATCGCTTCCGACTGTCAAGTGGCTACGGTCGTGGGGGCAGTGGGCGGTGGCCCAAGAATGCAGGAGGGCATCACCGACGTCAGAACATCGAAGAATACAGCTGGTGGAGGGATGTTCACAGCCACCACCAGTAGTCATGCTACTGCGACTAACAGAAATCAGAATACTGGTAATAAAGACCAGGAAACCGAGGATCCATTTAAGAGGAGGGACTCCATACACAGAACGCCCCCCCCCCCCAAATGTGGGTAGCACAAACTTTAACACAAACTAACTGTGATGTGCAGGAAAAGAGCAGGAATTTTACAAAAGAGACATCCCATATAAAAGTAAGCAGAACGAACTCCCTGTCGGAAATGGTTTCGGAATCGCAGAAAGCGCAAGAAGACCAAAACCAAAAAAAAGAAAAAGAACCGATAGCCCTACAGAGGCAGAGCAAGAAAACAAGAAGAACAAGCGCAGCCCAGAAGATCAGGTAAAACAACTTATCAGGGAAATAAATGGAAATGCGCATGTACTAGCAAACTTGGTAAAGAAGGCGTACAAACCAAAAGCAGAATACGGCGAAATTAGTACTCTTTGATATGTCTGACCGAAAAGCTACTTTCAATAGACCTAAGTGGTATAAACGGACAGAGAGAAACCGAGATGAACAAAAACCTTCAGAATGAAAATGACCTTCTACGTTCCCGGATCTCCATTCTGAAGAAACTCCATTCGCGAGCTGAGAAGGAGCAACGTCTGCAAATCGAGAACTCTACAGGCGAGTCACCTAAATGCAACTATAGGGAAATGATGAGAGAAATCTCACGATTGCGCGATGAAGAAAAAAGTTTACACGATAAGCTTGTAGCGTCAGAACAGGAGTGCTCCAGACAACGCAATACTACAATCAATATGGAACCAGTGTATGAGAAATGCCTAGAGACTCGAAGAATCTACAACCATGTTGATATTTTGGGGACCAGAAGATAACCTGATGCGACGCATCACTAAGTCGCCTACCTGAAACTGTACGTTACGCCGGGATTTATTATAATAATGGGCTTGACGTTGGGAGGATTGTTCGAGATTTTATGGACCCAATCATAGATTAGGGGTAATCTCTGCATTCGCTCCTGCCAGATGCTAGGGTCAGTTGGAAGATCAGATGGGGTGGGGCTTGGACGTTCTCTTACGAAATGAATAGGAGGTAGATTACGGCCGAAATTTAAAAATGCAGGGGTCATTCGGGTGGAGGATTGTACTGCGGTATTCATAGCAAAGGTGAATTCAGGTAAGTGTGCGTCCCAGTCACGATGATCCGCTGATACGAATATACTGATCATCGTTTTTAGGGTACGATTGACACGCTCTACGGGGTTGGCTTGGGCGTGGTATGGGGGAATTGGGTTAGAGGAAACATTAAGTTCTCGCAAATGGTTCTGAATATATTTGTTATCATACTGTTTCGCGTTGTCAGTCAGGAAATATTTGGGACAACCCCAACGATTAATTATCAACTAAGCGAATGCCGCCATTATAGCTACCCCTGTAGCAGACCGAAGGGGTTTGAGCTCTACATACTTAGTAAACATGTCCTGAAAGACAACGACGAAACGATTTTGACGCTTACTGGGGGGAAAGGGATCCATTACGTCAGAATTCACAGGCATCCATGGACCATCTGTGGTTCTTTCTCGCATTATCCCTGCCGGAGGTTGTTGTGAGACTTTATGTCTCTGACAATCCGAACAACGAGATACATAACGGGACACATCCTGAAAAATACCGGGCCAGAAGAAATCCTGTATAAGACGATGGTAGGTCTTATCGATTCCTAAATGACCGGCTTGTGGACAATTATGGGCATCGCTAAGGGCACGCAATCGGGACTCAAAGGGAAGAACTAATTTCCAAGAATCTAAGTCGGTAAGGGCTGGCTCTATAATAGGATGGGGCTTATTGTAATAAATTTTATCCTCTATTATTTTCCAATTGGAATATTTTTTTGGGAAATCGCGAATATTTTGCATTTTCTGCAAGTACCAAGGGTCTTGTGAATCTCCAAGGGCGCAAGGGCGCTTGATCGGTACTCTCATACATACGTGAGAGGGCATCTGGAACTACATGAAGGGAACCTTTACGGTGCGTTATATCAAGGTCATACGATTGGAGGGCCAGGGACCATCGAGCTAACCTACCGGTGGGATCACGTAAATTCCGCAACCATTGAAGGCTACTGTGATCGGTCATTACCTTCACAGGGGTGCCTTCAATGTAATGACGAAATTTCTTCACGGCCCAAATCACCGCCCGACATTCCTTTTCAGTTACCGAATACTTCCCTCTGCCTTCATTAATACACGACTAGCAAAATTCATTTAATGGTAATCAATCGAAAATCAAATTGGGCATGGGTGCAAGTATCGGTGAGAGTACTGGAGCCGAATGTTGAAGGGTCTCTTTGTTTGTCCAAACAAGGACAAACGTACCTGTGCGAGAAAGAGGGAGACTCCACACCTATTACCTACGCACACCAATGCACTCCCACTAGGCCGAGCCATGCTTCGCCGATTTGTCCCACTATCGCCGGCACTGAACCGACTTGGATGGCCATATGTGTGCGTCTGTAACGTCACAGGAGAGTGCGAGCGGCACCGACCTAGGGAAAAGATAGAGATCGAACGAAAACAATGATACAGGTGCAACGCTAATAATTAAAGTAAAGGATTAAAATTGAAAAAGGACAAGGCTATGTATTAGAGAAGGGAAGACGAAATACTTATAATAATTGCCAATATTAGCGAAGACAATATAATTCGAAAGTTAACGGAATTTTGAAATGTTCCTTTTTTTTGGAAAGGGTCAGATTGATGATATTTCGTCATAGCTTAAAGCCAACGAGAGTTATTCGAAATTTTGCACCATCACAGAGGATGACTGGAACACGGAAGTCATCCCGAGAGCAAAGACCATCTGGGGTAACATCTGGGAAGTGCCGTGGATGCGGGATATTATAATACTTTGCAAAGCCGACATTTCATCTGATGTAAAACAAGTAGATAGAGCCATCAACATCTTTGGCGGTAGGCAAGGCCTGCTAACGCAGGAAAGCACGGTTGGGAAAGTGAGGACGATGCAACAAACCATGTGCATTCCAAAAGCTGATGGAAGCGTCATCCAGTCATCGAGGCAGATCCTCTACGTACTCAGCACCAATCCGCCAGACAGCGAAGAGTACGAAGAGGAGTTGTTCGATGCCTTGGCTTCTCTTATGGGAAACGTTGGAACTGGTAATAGTAAGACCATCGCGGTGCCGGATTTAGAAGGGGTAACAGGCCTCAAGATCTCACAGATGCTGGAATATTTGTTCGCAGATACGGGTGTGCAGGTGGAAGTATGTAAAGAATGTATGTCATGGAAATAACTGAGAAGGACATCAGGAAAGTCCCCCGAAAGAGGCGGGATGCACCCGTCCCACTCGTGGTCCAGACGAAGGGGAAAAATTATGCAGAAGTTTTGAAGCAGGTTAAGTTGGCTGTACACCCGCAAACCTTAGGAGTGGACGTGAACCTAACGAGAAAAACTAAGAATGGCGACCTCTTGTTGATGGTTAAAAATGGCGTGGAAAAGGCAGAAACCCTGAGAAAAGCTTTGCTCGACAAGCTATCGGACAAGCTCTCGCACCTTTCGGCGAAAAAGAAGGTTCTCCATATAAGGGACTTAGATTAATGACGACTAGTGAAGACATGCAGGAGGCTATTTGTGAGAAATTTAAGATAGCCAAAGAGGTTTTTAAGGTCAGGGCGCTCAGGCCGGCGGTCGGAAACCGGCAAAATGTGACGATAGTGCTCAGAGACAAGGAAGGAGACTGAATGATCCAGAAAGGCTCGATAAGGATAGGAGAATGGCTGAGCTGTAGGATAGTAGAAAGGAAGAAGGAGGAATACAGCTATAGATGCTAGGAGTCAGGACACGAGCAGTCTCAATGTAAAGGTCCAGATAGAAGAAACCACTGCAAATTCCACGACAACCAAGGTCACTCCGCAATGACCAAGGAGAGGACTGGAGAGGACACAAGTCAAAGGAAGATTCTTCAGATAAATGTCGGATTGAGTTGGATCCATGACGATGATCTCTGTACAGCCATTGAAGTACTGGATCCAAACCTTCCAGTTCTGGGACAAGGGAAAGGGAAAGGGTTCATGTATATAAAAACTCCCTCTTTTACCATCTACAACTGTTGCGCGTCACCCAATCAGGAAATCGACGAACTGGAGGACAGCCTGGATGACATCAGCGAAAGGATAAGACAAGAGCGCAACGAGGCAATTATTGTTGGAGACTTTAATGCCAAGTCCCCGCAGTGGGGTATGCAATGCATGGATAACAGAGGTGAATTGATGGCCGACTGGATTGCGCAATGCGATCTATCAGTCAAGAACGAAGGCACGACACCGACCTATGAACGCGAAGGATATGGCTCCATACTCGACCTTACACTTGCATTCGCGGGAATCGCAGGTAGGATCCAATAGTGGGAAGTTAGCGGAAGAGAATCGCTTAGTGACCACAATTATATTTACTGTGGGTGATGCTGCTCAGAGCAGCCTCGGTCAGAGGAGAATATCGGGATGGAATGTCAAAAAGATCGACATCGAGACGCTGGCCACGGCTGTAGAACAAATTGAGATATCCCCCCTCACAACAAGCGCTGGTGGGTTCACGAGGTCCCTGAGAAAAGTGTACGAGGAGTGTATGCCCTGAAAAAGGACAGTCAAATTCGGGGCACCAGTATATTGGTGAAGTTCCGAGATTGCAAACCTACGAACGGAGGGCATTCGATCGAGAAGAAGATATACGAGGTGTGGAAGAGTGAACGATACAACACAAAGGCGTATTTGGTGGAACATATTGTTAGATCGGAGAAAGAGGCTGGGAAATGCCATGAAGGCGGCGACGCGAGAAAGCTGGAAGCTACTGTGCGACGACGTGGGCAAAGATGTATGGGGTAAAGGCTATCAGATCGTTAGGAAGAAACTAATAGGGAACCCACCCGGAACCGAAATGTCAATGAAGGCAGTGGTGAAGGTCGCGAAACACCTGTTCCCTGAACACGAGGAAGTACAGTTCCAACAGTATGCTCCGGACAACGTTGTGCCGTACACCGTCGATGAGCTTAAGGAGGCGTCCAAAAAGCTCGCAGCAAAGGGCCCAGCGCTATTCCCCCAGAAATTCTGAAGGAAGTGGTAGCGAGAAGACCTGAGTACGTGCTAGAAGTTTGGCCAGAAAGGGCGGACATCTGGAAGAGAGCAAGACTTGTGCTCCTCAGGAAGGGTCAAAAGCCAGTGGAACAACTAAGCTCGCATAGACCCATCTGTCTCTTCGACGTAGAGGGTAAATTTTTCGAACATCTAATACTCGCGCGACTAAGCCGGAGCTGGTGCGTACTGGCAGCCTCGCTGATAACCAGCACGGCTTTAGAGAAGACAGGCAGACGGTAGATACAATTAGAAGGGTTATGAAGGTTGCAACTTGGGCAGCGTCTTGCCCGAAACAGAGCAGACCGCTGTGTGCGGCAATCATGCTAGATGTCCGGAACGCCTTTAATAGCGCCTCGTGGCAGGTTATCCTGAAGACGATCCGGAATCGGGAGATAAATGAGAACCTGGTAACTTTGATAGCCTCCTACTTGTCGAGGAGAACTATCATTCTGGAAGAGGAAGGGAGGTCGGCCACCATAAGAGTGATAAGTGGCGTCCCACAGGGGTCGGTATTGCGCTCTACTCTCTGGAACTTCCAGTACGACGATTTGTTACGACTGGAAGTGCCGAGTGAGGTAGAAATGGTGGGTTTTGCGGACGATGTCGCGGTCGTCGTCACAGCTAATAGCGAGGCCATGCTGATGAATACCGCGAATATCGCCACTCTCAGGATTGGGAGGTGGCTGAAGTGCAGAAGACTGGAACTGGCTCCAAAAAAACAGAGGCTATAATTTTGACTAACAAGAGAAAGATCGGACAAATCAGTTTCAACATCGAGGGGGTGGAGATACAGCCAATAAAGGCTGTAAAATACCCGGGAGTCTGGCTGGACCAGAAAATGACCTTCTCCCGCCAAGTGACGAAAGCCGTCCAAAAGGCAGAAAGAACAATGACGGTTCTGGCCAGCCTCATGCCAAATATCAGAGGCCCAAGAAAGAGGCGAGTGGAAAACATGGCCGATGGACTCATAAACTCATTCAAGATGTGAAGCCTTGGATCGAGAGAGACCACGGAAAAGTGGACTACTTCCTGACACCAGGAAAAAGGCCTTATCAGGACATGGGTCAGGAAAGTACCTATTTAGCAAGAAGAGAACTAGTGGCGAAAAATGTTTCGACTGCGAGAGGGTTGATGATGTGGAATATGCTCTATTTGAATTCGAAAGGTGGCAGGTTGCCAGAGATTCTTTTAGGGAGGAGACAGGACGAGATATGACCGCGGCGAATATATTGGCGTGTCTCCTGAGCTCGGCAGAAAGTTGGGCTGCTACGTACCAAGTGATCCGTAAGATCCTGGAAACAAAAGAACGAGAGATAAGACTCTTCCTTAAACAAGAGAGAAAAGTAGGATCAGGCGAGAACGAGGACTGAAGAGTGAAGAGGCAAACAAGAGAAGTAAGACTGAAAGACTATAAGACGACGTTCAGACCAGAAGGCTTTAATCGCCAAACCGTTCCCGTGTGTAAGGAATGTTAACGCGGGTTCCCATAGGCCGACCGATTCTTCGGGGAGGTTTTTTAGTTAGTAAGAACCTGACACTACTCTCATTCCATCATGGAGGGTGTCACAAATAAGATTTTTCCATCCCAACTCAAACAAAAAATCTATCTATCTTAGACATGCATGAGCTATAATCCCCCAACAAAAGCACTAAGTAAAAAGGCAAGCAGACTGAGATATAAGACTGAATTGACAGAAAGATGACCGACATACGAGAAGGGCTACAACAGCCAGACAGTCCCCGTGTGGAACGAATGCTAGTGCGATTTCCCACATGGTTGACCGATTCTTCGGGGTTTTTTTTTAGTTAGTAATAATCTGACACTACCCTCGTTCCACTTCTGAGGGTGTCACATGCAAGATTTTTCCTTCCCAACCAAAAAAAATCTATCTATCTATCTATCTATCTATCTTTCCGAAAGACGAAAGACATCTGACAGCTTTTCCCGAATGTGTTGCCGATGGAACCGAACCATTGATCCCTATGTCGGCAACTTACCGACCGTCTATCTCCGGTTTACGAGCAGATCTCGACGCCCCGAGTTCCCGCGCGTGTTACCCACCGAGTACTATCCATCGGAAGGCGAATCGCCGGCAGATCTTTATATGCACTTCTGGTTTACGAACTTCCGGACTTCTTGTTCACCGGCAGGCCAGCCACCGCAGACCTCGACGTCGCGAGTCCCCGTGCGTGCAACCTTCCGGATACTCTCCATCCGAAAGCGAATCTCCAGCAGGCAAATGCATTATATTCCAAAACGGAGTCCTTACTCCCATTTCGAGTCGTACTAAACTCTCGACTCCAAATTGTATGAAAACTCCGACTCCGAAATGCACCCCCAACATGACTCCGAAATATGCCAATTTTCCGACTCCGAAATATGCCAATAATGTTCCGACTCCAAAATACAACCCAGTTCTGACGACTCCGAAATGCGCCCTTGCTCCGATTTCGAAATTCCTTACTCTGAGTTATGTTCTCCAACGATTATTTCTTATTTTCACGAGTTATAATCTACTCGAATCTCCTCAAATTTCTCAACATATTTACAAATATCGCGAGTAATACTATCGGCTCTCCCTAGCTGTCTCAGGACCTTGTCGCTGGTAGGGGAGCTTGTGATCCGCCGCTCGCCTCTCGATAAATCTACCCGTGGAGACCACTGTTGTGGGCCTCCAGTCCAGACCATTATCGGGCTCTCCGAGGACTATGACCCCTGCAGCGGTCCGATCTCAGAGGTCGGAAGGTGATCCTGGGTACTATGACACGGTTTTACGTGTCCGATCCTAGGCGTCACAGGAGTGGAGGCATCTTCACAGGTCCTTCCAAGGGCTGTGATATTGGAAGGGTGTCCGAGCTTGGAAGATCACCTAGGCAACCTGGGACTGTGACACTCACAAGTGGAAGATCTCAGGTTGCGAACCCAGTGTACCCATCCGGTGCGGCTTTGACTGCCCGGTGGGCACATTCCAGCTGGGTCGGTAGGTGGGGGTTAACCCCGCATCGAGGGGTAGAGGGGCGGGTCCAACTAAGAAGAGACAGCCGCAAAGTCGGAAGGTGTGTAGGACACCATGCCGGAAACCGACAAACTGTCGGGGATCGACTTGTCATTCGGGCCATGACCCAAATGTCTTTGCACCGGGGGTTATGAAGGTGTCGTAAAACGGTCCCTTGGGGCACCAGGCGCCACCCCTCGTATTAAGCCTCACCTCGGCATGCGGGGCTCTGTCGGGGGAAGACTACTTCCCTAGCTACTCGTGGGAATCAAATGAACGACACCAATACTAATTAACACAAAAAACCGACAGACGGCTCGGGGACCATGGAGGTCGAAACGGACGCTTCGGCGGCCGGGACGCCTCTTGGAAACCAGGCTGAACGTCCAACCGTCAGCGGAGCTGCAAAAAAGAGGCTCCGCAAAGAAAGAGAGCGCCTAGAGGCCGCCAGCGGTGGCCCGGGTGCTAACAACAACACCGGGACGAAAGAAACTCCGAAGAGGGGGAGGCATCCACAGCAGACTCCCCCGTCGGGGCAGAAACCGTCCAAAAAAAGTAGGGGGGGAGGAGCGAACCAAGCGGTCTTAGACAGGGCCATGGGTTCGGGTCTCACTGCCGCCCAGCGGGCGAACCCCCTTACTCTCTTCGTGGTGAATGAGGATTACCCCGATGCCGAGCTGACAAAGGAGCATCTCGATTCCTTCTGCCGTTCATCCCGACGAACCAGGCAACCAGGGACCGCCTCATGGCTGAACTTACGACCGAGGGGGGGGCCCCTGGAAGGGTCCAAAGATCAGGACCGGGGGGGTTGAACTCCTCCAAAAGATGCTGAAGGCTACAGCCTGGATCCCAGATGAACCAGAGGATCCGGCGGTAATACTTCGGCATCTGGGTGGGTACAACCCCTCGTTGAAGACGTCGTGCTGGAGGGTTATCCTTCAGCCGGCGCCTTCAGCCAAGGCTGCAGCATCTGGGCAGCAAGGCGGTACAAAAATGCTGCTGGTTGTCCAGATTCCGGAAGCCCAAGCAAGGGCGCTCGCGGCCCTTGATAATCGGCCTTACTACCGGTGTGCCCGGGTGACATTCAAGGTCACCGGAGGCACCGGCTAGTAAGGGCCGATCATGGTAAAAGAAGAGGCGCGACGTTTCACAATGGTGTCCGGGCAACTTCAGTTTACTCAGATTAACTTGCACCACAGCAAGGGTGCCTCTGCTTATTTACAGAGGAGCATGGCTGTGGCGCACACAGACATAGCGCTAATCCAAGAACCTTGGATTGTCAAAAATGCCATCAGGGGGCTGGGGGCTTTCCACTGTTTTAGCAAAACAGGGGCGGTCAAACTCAGGGCGTGTATTCTCACTAAGGGAATCAACGCAGTTCCACTGATGAATCTGAGTAACGAAGACCTAATGGGGATAACGATCAAGACAAATGAGTTGGGGAAAATAGCAGTGCCCTCAGCTTACTTCCCATATGATGGGCCTGATAATCCCTCAGGGGAGGTAAAGAAACTGGTGGATCATTGCATGCAGAAGGTGCTCCCTCTACTGATAGGCTGTGATGCTAATTCACGCCACCAGCTATGGGGCAGTACTGACATTAACGAAAGAGGACAGGCGCTGCTGGAATATCTGGTCACCACCGACCTGGATATCCGCAACACCGGCAGCACCCCAACCTTTCACAACGCTATCAGAGCTGAAGTCCTGGACCTCACACTCCGTAGCAGTAGCCTCTTTCATAGGATTAAAGATTGGAGGGTTGAAGATGATCCGTCACTGTCGGATTACATGATGATTGAATTTCGTCTGGCGTCTGATGTAGGCGCCAATATGAAATTTATTAAAAACTCCAGACAGGGAGGGTTTCAAAAGAGACCTATGTGTAGCCCTCGAGGATGTGCCAAGGGCTAAGATCAAGAATCCTCTGGCACTAGAGGAAGCAGCCAAGGCGTTCAGCGTAGGCATGAAATATGCCTTCGAGCGAAACTGCCAGGAAACCCCTGTCAGGGAGGCTAAGAAGGTTAACACTAAAAAGCTTTTCAGGTTATCCACGAAGAGGAATTATCACCAAGCCTGTGACAGTTATACTATAGCAAGAGATGACTTCAGAGATGCAGTCAGGAAAGCCAAGAAGGACAGCTGGGAATCCTTCTGTTCGGCGGTCGAGAAGGGACCTCCGGCAGCCAGGCTTGGAAAGGTTCTGGCGAAGGGCCCGACTGCAATCATGGGAGTACTAAAACTGCCAGATGGCACCAGAACGATGACAGACGCGGAGACACTGGACTGCCTGATCCGAGCCCACTTCCCGGGCTTTTATAGGTCTGGGAGTATGAAGGGGGGAGACGAAGACCTGAACCGAGCCGTTCCCGGCACGGGAGGTGGGATTTCCAAGGCTCGCAGAGAACTTGGACGCCGAATCGCTCGGGAAATCGTCACCCCCGTGAGGATAAGGTGGGCCGTACACTCCTTTAGTCCGTATAAGTCACCGGGGCCAGACTGAATTTATCCAGCTCTTCTTTAAAGAACTGGCGATATGATCATAGGACCACTTATGAGACTAACTACAGCTAGTCTCATCCTGGGCCATGTGCCTAGTGCATGGCAGGGTGTCAAGGTGGTTTTCCTACCTAAAGTAGGGAGATGCGGTTATGAATCGCCCAAGGACTTTAGACCAATCAGTCTAACGTCGTTCATATTAAAGTTAGTAGAAAGACTCGTGGATAGGTACATGAGGGCGACGGTCCTAGCACGATGCCCACTGCACGGGAGCCAACATGCCTACAGAATGGGTCACTCCACTGAGACGGCACTGCATCAGGCTGTCTCACTGATTGAGACCCAGCTGGAGAACAAGGGCTTCGCAGTGGGCGCTCTGCTGGACATTGAGGGGGCCTTCAATCACACCGCGCGAGGAGTGATAAGGAGAGCCCTCAGGACGCACGACACACTGGAACCAATCGCGGACTGGGTGGACCACATGCTGGCGAATCGTAGTCTGCGAGCGGAGAAGGGTGATACGAAAATCCGGGGCTATGTTGACTCCGGATGTCCACAAGGAGGGGTTCTTTCCCCACTACTATGGAATGTGGTGATGAATGAAATCCTGGTTGGAATCATGGAGCTTGGACTACATGTCACGAGATATGCGAACGACGCTCTGATAATTGCCAGGGGGCCGTTCTTGAGTCCGCTGACAAGTTAAATGCAGCGTGCACTTACATTTGTGGAGCACTGGTGTCAGGAAACGGGGCTCTCTATTAACCCTAGGAAAATAGAGGTGCTGGTGTTCACCAGAAACTACAAATGGGACTGTGTCTTGAACGCCTGACAGCAGTCAAGAAGAATTTTGTAACACTGCCATAAAAACCCTAGTCACTAATGTTTTCAAAGGATATAATGTAATTATCCTAGCATACGGACAAACAGATCTGACTCCAGATCAGAAGGTTACGTGTTCAAATCACGTCGGGGTCACCAACATTGGTGACCCCGTGTTCAGGCGGTTTAAAAGATGGACGATAAAGGAGAATTAAATTCTAACACAGAATCCTCTTCAATTGCAATGTAAATCTATTGGGATCGTTTTTGCAATCTAACACACAAATTGATAGGATCGGTGTTCACGTATCACCTTTTTGGACAGAAGATCCAGAACTGTGGTTCATCCATTTGGAACAACAGTTTACGTTAGCAAACATTACTGCTGAGGATACTAAATATGCTCATTTAGTATCGCATCTTGATCATAAAACTGCAGCTGAAGTTGCGGATAAAATTCGAAACCCACCGTTGTTAGACAAATATTCGACTTTAAAAAATGCATTAATCCAAAGGTTGACAGCTTCGAAAGAAAGTAAATTACGTGTTTTGTTGGAAAGAGAAGAGTTAGGAGACCGTATTCCCTCCGCCTTTCTACGAAGACTGAAAATGTTGGCAGGAACACCGATACCGACCGATTTGATTAGAATCACACTGTAAAAAATGGAAATGTAAATGTACAACTTGCAGAGTGGGACACAATATTGCCCATGCTACAAGTAGGACTTTTACGCAATATTATTGTAAATTTACATAGGCACTGTGAATATTACTTTTTTACCTTTGTAAATGTCAACTTGTAATTGTAAATTTACAATTGAAAGTGGATTTTACAGGTTACGGTAATATTACACCGTAGAGAAGTTTAAATTCTCCAAGAGAATAGTAAATTTACAACAAAATAGATATAGGAAAAATTGTAGGTTATGTACTAAAGCGCCATATAGCCTTATGCGGGCAGATGATTTGAACTCTACATTACGTGGTAAAATTTATGCACGTAATCCCGAACCAATTGTAGTGGCTTGTAATAATAATTTGTTATTTTAATAATTTATGAATTTAGATTTTATGATTTAATGTTTCTTTCGACAAGAGTTTTACTATCGACAAAAAATTTTAGATTTAATGTTTTCTTTCGACAAAAGATTATAGTTCTAAAAACCTCGAAAATATTAAAATACATCTTATAATGAATTTTACAATATATTCCTCTATTTTACATTTAAAAACAAAATAAAACTAAAATGTGTGGAATTTTCATGGAAAAATTAATTTTACTACACCAATGGTTTTTCCCCTCACATTGTAAATTTACCATGTACAGAATGGGCTCGATTTTTACCCACTTATAGCGTCGGAAAAACGCGTCGCGTTGTGAATTTACCACCTTCAGTGTAGGGAATTTGCAAATCGTTCTGAAATTCCTAACCTCCCGCAGGAAATTTACAACTTTTAAAGTGGGAATATCGCCATATTTTTAGGCAGGAAAATCACAACAAAATTGTAAATTTCATTTACATTTTTTACAGTGCATGTGGTTATCTCGATAACCCGAAAATTTACAACCGATTTTGATTTTACAAGCAAATCAGGATTTTGACGCTTTGGCATCAGTAGCGGATAAAATATGTGAAATGCCAAAATTCACAATTTCCGCAGTGGCTAACACGTCAAAATCTCAAACAGATTCTGAATTAAATGCAATGAGAGCCGATATAGACGCGTTAACCAATAAAATCAAAGAATTAATGAAATTACAAGAGCGACCTAAATTTGATCGCGACCAATCACGAGGCAGAACATTTAATCGAAACCCTCGGAGTAATGATCGAAGTAGAAGTTCCTCGCGTTATAGAAATCGGAGTTCTTCTCGAAACCGGACAGAACCAGAAAGCGGAATTGGCTGGTATCACTGGCGTTTTGGCAAAAATGTACAAAAGTGCAGGCCACCTTGAAAATTCAAAACGGAAAACCCCTAAGTCGAACTGATAACGCGGTGACAGATTCGACGTATTGCGCAAACCGCATTTTTGTAATAGATCGTAAAACGAAAACTAAATTCCTTATCGATATGGGTGCGGAATTATGCGTGTTTCCTCGTAGATTGGTTAAATTCAGAAAACCTAATACATATGTATTAGAGGCACACTGTAAAAAATTTTTGTGTAATTTTACCACTCTTAGCGTGGGCAATTTTGTAACCAACGCTGAACGTAGGGTTTTCACAAGTTTAGGTTAGAAAATTTACCACATGCAGCGTAGGGTTTTTACAGTGACAATATGTAAACCGTGTAAATACCTACGCTACAAGTGGTAAATTTACGAACTTAAACTTGTAAAAACCCTACGTTCAGCGTTGGTTACAAAATTGCCGACGCTGAGAGTGGCAAATTTACACAGAAATTTTTTACAGTGCAGCTAACGGAACACTGATTAAAACCGACGGGACGCATACAATTGAACTTAATCTACACTGTAAAAAAAAAATCGTGTAAAATTACAGTTGCGAATGGGCTCGAAAATTATCCACTTTCAACGCAGTGAATTTACTATGTGGAACACAGTAACTTTCCCTAAATCTTGTAATATATTACTCGTTTGTAAAATTACCACGTCCAACGTAGGCTCGAAAAATTACCTACGTCAAACGTACAACAGTCTAGTATTTTCCCTATGCTCGAGTCGTAAATTTACAATGCGGTGGTAAATCTCTAACCTCACTTCGGTAAAATTTCAACGCTCAACGTAGTGTTATTAGCAAATTTTCATGATTGAAAATTACCATTGCATTGTAAATTTCATCTTCATTTTTTACAGTGTAGGATTAAGGAGAAGTTTTGTATGGAGTTTTGTGGTAGCAGATGTTTCTCATCCAATTATAGGCATAGATTTGTTGGCCTATTACGGTTTACTAGTGGACGCTAAAAATAGAATATTGCTAGATAAAATCACGAATCAACAAGTATTGGCATTTAAGGTAACCCAAACGATCACAGAAATTAAAATACCAACAATCGAAAAGCGGTATAAAGAAATTTTAGATAAATTTCCGGATATTACCAAACCACCGGGATTGGATACGAAAGTAAAGCACGGAACTTTGCATTACATCGAAACGATTCCAGGGCAACCAATCGCCGCAAAGGCTAGAAGACTTCCACCGGACAGATTGGAAGCGGCAAAGGAGGAATTTGAATTGATGGCACGATTGGGTATCTTACAAAGATCAAAAAGTCCTTGGGCATCACCTTTACACATGGTGCGTAAAAGAAATGGAGATTGGCGACCATGTGGGGATTACCGGGCATTAAATACGAAAACTATTCCTGACAAATATTCAATTGCGCGACTCGAAGATTTCTCTGTAAAGCTTAAAGGAAAAATCATATTCAGTAAATTGGATCTAGTCCGGGCCTATAACCAAATACCGGTAGCACCGGAAGATGTATACCTAAAACCGCGATCATTACACCTTTCGGGTTGTTCGAATTTTTGAAAATGCCTTTTGGGTTACGGAATGCGGCTCAAACATTCCAACGTTTCATAGACGAAATACTTCAAGACTTAGATTTCGTTTACGCATATCTAGATGATATTTTAATAGCGTTAATTAGTGAAACAGAACATAGAAAGCATTTAGAAATCTTGTTCCATCGTCTCAATAAGTACGGAGTTACAGTCAATCCCGCAAAATGTGAATTTGGGAAAAACGATATAATGTTTCTCGGCTTTAAAGTAACCGAAACAGGCATTTCCCCAAATGCAGATAGGGTTCAAGCGATACTCCCGTACAGTCGTCCGACAACAGCTAAAGAACTGCGGAAATTCCTCGGTGCAGTTAATTTCTATAGACGTTTTATACCAAAAGCAGCATTTCTACAAACTCCTCTAAATAATGAGTTAAAAGGGCACGGCATGAAAGGAAAAAAACCAATCGTGTGGACGAACGATTGCGAAGAAGCCTTCGAGAAAAGGAAACGAGCATTAGCAGATGCAACGTTATTGGCTCATCCTGATACGGAAGCACTAACATCAATAATGGTAGATGCTTCAGCCTTTGCAGTAGGCGCATCGTTACAACAGCGAGTTGATAATGAATAGCAACCACTGGCGTTTTTTTCCAAGAAGTTTAACACAGCCCAAACTAAGTACAGCGCGTACGATAGGGAACTTCTCGCCATGTATCTAGCTGTACGACATTTTACAGAGTTTGTAGAAGGACGACATTTTATAATCTTCACAGATCAAAATCCGTTAACACATGCTTTCCGACAAAAATTGGAGAAATGTTCTCCTAGACAATTCCGATACCTAGACTACATAGCGCAGTTTACTACTGATATTAGGCACATCTCGGGTAAAGACAATGTGGTCGCAGATGCATTATCGCGGGTTGAAGTAATTTCACAGTTTGTTACAATTGACGAAATAGCGAACTTGCAAGAGACAGACGAAGAGTTAATAAAAATTCTCGCAGATCAAACACAATCGTCATTGCAACTAGAAGTCGAAAGTATTCCGGGAGAAAATTTTAAAATTTTCTGTGATATGAAAACTTCCATTCCTAGGCCATTTATACCTAAACAAATTAGGAGACGAATTTTTCAATCACTCCACGGTCTCTCGCATCCGGGAATTCGACCAACAACCAAACTCATTACCCAACGTTACGTATGGCCTAATATCAACAAAGATATCAGGAATTGGACAAAAATGTGCATAGCTTGTCAGAAATCAAAAATACACAGACACACAATGTCAGAATTGGGTACTTTCGCAAAAACTACAAAACGATTTGCAGAAGTACACATAGATATTGTAGGGTCGTTACCGGAATCTCGCGGTTACAAATACTGTCTTACATGCGTTGACCTGTTTACACGATGGCCAGAAGTAATGTCGATTCATGATATAACTGCTGAACAAGTTGCACACGCATTTGCATTAGGCTGGATTGCAAGGTTTGGAGTGCCCGAAACGATAATTACAGTTCGGGGTAGACAATTTGAATCCGAACTATTTAACTCGTTAATGAAAATATTCGGAATTCACAGGAATCTCACAACCTCATATCATCTCAAAGCTAATGAGATGGTGGAACGCTTCCATCGGCAATTGAAAAGTGCAATCAAATGTCAGGACGAAAATTCGTGGGTTGAGGCATTACCAGTAGTTTTATTAGGCATACGATCGGCGTATAAAGATAGCAATTCAACATCCGCCGAAATGGTCTACGGAGATACATTACGTTTACCGGGTGATTTTTTCGAGAAACGAAACGAGAAAAATTTAGACGTAACAAATTTTGCGCATAGGCTACGTGAAAATATGCCAGAATTACGTGCTACAGAACCCGCAAGACACGGAACGCGCCCAATTTTAGTAAATAAAGATTTAAAGACAGTAACGCACGTTTTTGTTCGGCATGATGCAGTCGGTAAGGCTTTACAGAAACCATATGACGGTCCATATGAAGTAATAAAAAAAGCGAACAAAAACATTCAATTTAGTGATTAAAGGAAAACTCGAAACAATAACGATCGATAGAATTAAACCGGCGTATATTTTCACCGACGAAGAACCAATAACTGAAGACATTAATCCGAAACCGGATGAACAGACGAAAACACGAACAACGCGTTCGGGACGAACAGTTCATTTTCCGGATCGTTATATCGCGAATGACTTACGAAAAAGTAAATCGCCATATAAGTCAATCGCTAGGAAGGGAGTATTGAAGCGGAAAAATGAAATTCATATTTCATTCGGAGCCACTAACCATGTTGATTGCCAAAACATGTTGATTGGTTCGGTGATAATCGAAGGTTGGAAACGATATTTACGTTTATAATTATAAAATTAATAACGGAGTATGTTTAAAACTCCATAAATTAATCGAGTGCGAAACGGAGCGTACTGATTGGTTCGGAATTGGCTCCAATAATTTCTGAGTTTTAAAATTACATTTTTGGAGTTACGACTTAAAAACTTAAGCGAACTAAGGCGAAAATAAATCTAATGCTAAAATATTGAAACGAAAAGTTTCGGTAATAGATTAGCAAAAGATTTCGAATTGCGAGCATAATATTGTTGTTGTCGCGTTCCGAGAACGCAAGGTAACCATCTCGCCTGGAGATTCGAAAAGTTCGAAACAAAACACGTTAAAAGAAGTTTTAACGATAAAACTTCGCGATTTCCGAATCCTTAATTCGAAGTAAAGGCTCGCGAAATTCATGCTTTAGTTCGGGTACGAACGAAAGAAACACTAATTTTAAGTTATTTAAAATTATTTCGTTAATTTTACGCGGCACAAATCTGTTTAAAAAACGTTAAAATAATTATTGCGCAAGATGATGCGATAATGCGAAATATTCCTAAGTGCTATTCGCGAAACGGAGCACGGTCATTGGACGGACGTGACGATAGCGCGATAGAGAAGGACAACGATAGCAAGGTTCTGATTGGCGCGGCGTCGCACGGTCTGCGAGTATATGAACCGACGACTTGACACGGAACACATTCATTAATGGTTTTTTTTTTCACTACTTTTTCTCCGGAAAAAATACACTATAAGCTACTTTTAGGATAGCAAAAAAATAAAATAATAAGACAAAAGCAAATTAAAAAAAACTAATACGGTTAAGTTCGACACTACTCGAATAGGTACGTAAGAATATTAGATAAGTTCAATGTAAAATATTTGTATCCTACTTTAAGATAAATAAAGAGTTATTAAAATGCAAAAAAATGGACGCGGGACACTCTCTCACGGGCCAGCGCGGTAACAGGAGCTCCCGACGAGGCGACAATATCAAGGTGGACCGCCAGGACTTCATTTGAGTTCCAATAGGCGTCAACCATTGGGGAAGCATACCTGCAAGTATCAGCGAAGCAGCCAGAATTCTCAAGGCAACAATTCCGAGGTGATTCCTCGAGGACAACCATCTGGTGCTACCTACATCGAGATTGAAACGTTTCCAGAGGTCGATCATCTCCAGTTGTAAAGTTACGACGTCAACTATCGGCGTGAAAGGCCGAATAGAATTGGGAATTTCGGGGGGATTACGAAAGGAACTAACCATTAGTCCTTTTCAGGACTTTGCACTCCTTTTTCCCTTTCCTAAGTTTAGTCTTTCAGCTACATGCCTGAGACGTACGACAACGGATCAATTCTGAGGCGACTTGGCGAAAAGACAACGATCCACCACCACCTTTGGGTAGATATCCAACTCCTGCCGTCCAAAAGAGAGGTAGAAAATAACAGTATGCTGATTGTTATTTCCTCACGACAGAATTTAGAAGGTCTGCTGACCTCTAACGTCTAACACAACTTCACGACAACCGAGAGAGGACAGCGACAGGGAAGCGGTCTGCTTACCGGCGTGACTCCGGAGACACGTAAGTGATATCGGACTTCCATGGCCTGCTGGCTTGTAAGTACTGTACCTGCTTCCTACATCGAACGTTACGCTTAACGTGGACACTTTGAGCGCGTTTCTTGTTTACCGCATTTTTTATACTCGCATTTCTAAAACGGATTGGATCGCACTCGTCGTACATTACATACGTTCAAATAACCGCTTTTTTTATTTATATATTTAATGTTAATTATTCTAACTACGGGTTGCGTTACAATTGGAGAAATACGTCACATTCCTTAGCCAATGGAAATCCAGTAGTTAGGCAACGTTCCTTCGGGTTTCATAATCGCATGCGCATTAATCCTCGCGATTAGTTTAAAAAGAAACGCGAGCGAAACGCGCGTAAGAAATTAAAGCGACTATCCAGTAACGCAGAGAATTTTATGTAGTTTTCTTAAATTGTAGATCGAATCTTAAATAAATATTTTATGAATTTTAAATCTCATTTATCGTACACTGTAAAAAAAATCGTGTAAAATTATCACGTGGAGCGTAGGCTCGAAAATTACCAACCTCTAACGCAGTGGTTTTACAATCGGAATGTAAAATTACTACCTAGTCTCGAACTTTTACTTTCGGACAACAACATTTTACAGGTTATGGGCGATTTTCTAGCCCGTGTTGTAAAATTCCAATCGAACGATTAAATTTGTAGGTTAACCGTAGTTTTTACAGGTTATGGGCAATTTTCCGGCTCGCGTTGTAAAATTGCAACCCAACGATGAAATTTACACATTAATTCTAGTTTTAATAGGCATCCTCATTTCAGGATTGTAATTTGTTTCTTCCGAGCTTATATACGTAATACATTACTTTTATACAGTATGAAATGTGCTCAAAACAACTAGAACGGAAAGAGCTGATCCTTAAATGAAAAGGCCTATTTATAGGATGCATTAATTTTCCGGCGTCCAATGTTAAAAAAAACTTAAAGGGTGAAAACATAAATAATTAATGATAATTTTCCAAAGAAAAAACGTGAAATGCAATTAACCCTTTGAAGCATACATTTTTCCTTATACGGAAAACAGCTGAAATTTCTTATTCGGGGGTTTTGGGGGTCGCTGATTAACAATCCGGCCTTAAATTTTAAAAATTGAAAATAACAATCAACAACAATGAATAACAATAACATTCAACAACAATGAATAACAATAACTAACAATACACAATAATCGTAATGGTGGATTTCTGTTTTCCAATCGTACGTACACCTTCGAGGCACGTTACGCGACGAATGAATTGATGCCGGTTTGTTTGGCAAGCTTTCGGTTCGATTTTATGTCATTGTGGCGCTACTAATCAGGGGTTACACCACGGAGCATAAAATCACAGATTGACAGGACATTTTTACCATCCACACTGAGAGCACGTTGGGGGAACAGTTATCCCAACAGCGTCAGCAGCGCTACTAATCAAAGGAAAACTCCGTGACTTCGCTTGAGCCAGCTGATATTCGAATTTGGGTGAGCTGCTCACCCAAAACAAATCGGCTGCATGACCACATGCGCGGACCACTGCGCCCCCATTACAAAAGTTTGAAGCTCTCCCGCTCGTTGGTACTAAAGACAATCTATTGTAAACATGAACATGGACAAAAGTCAGTTTATTGGGTTTTTTTCCAAGACTTTTTTTCCATTGGCTTTTTTTTCTATGGCTCTTTTTTCCTGGCCTTTTTTCCGGGTCTTTTTTTTTCCCCGGCTGTTTATTCCTAGAACCCTTTCTTATAAAAAAGTTAATTTATGGAGGCTGTTCGATGATAAGTGGCTTAAACATTTTGCATACAGATACGTGTATATCAGTCCCTTTTGTTTTATATTTTATATAAATTAAAAAAGATGAAAATATATCTCTTTGGATAAGAAATATATGCAGGAACACAATTTCAACTAGCGAAAACAGCCATTATAACAAAATTCATGAACAATCACTTATCGACTGTACCTTTCTTGAACCTATTTCTCACAAGTATATGTGTATCAGTTCTTTATTTGTTTTATATTACCTACATTAATAAACAGTTGAAAACAGATTTAGATAGATAAGAAATATATGAAAGAATATAAACTTACTCAATGATATAACCTTCGTTATAGAAAAGTTAATCTACGGAGGCTGTTCGATGATGGCTTAAGCATTTTACATAAGGGTACATGTGTATCAGTTTCTTTTGTTTTATTTATAATATATATATTTTCCGTTGTTTACTTTTTAAAAATATAATATAAAACAAACAAATTGATACACATTCATTTATGAAAAATATGTTCAAAGCCATTACACTCTACAAATGATTATACAGAAAGTTTGTTATAATGGCAGTTTTTGTTGGTTGAATGTATACTTCTGAATATATTTCTTATCTATATTAAATGTACATATTGTAAAATAAAAGTAATATAATTATTAACTATATTAAGCAAATATACACATAAGTTTGCACATTTATGTGTATTTTGTGGGAGTAGGAATAATCTACAAAAGAGAAACAGGTAATTCATTTATTTTTTTACTTTATAATGTTTTATTCCATTCAAGCTTATTATTTACTAATAGTAGTTTTCGATACAAGGGTGTAAAAGTATTTTTTGGTACCAGAGCCGTAAAATTCGATTTTACGGCCTGTTTTTAGTCCGTAAAATCAAATTTTACGGATTTGTCCGTAAAAAAAAAATTTTACGGACTTATATCCCTAAAATAAACATTTTCTAATAATATCGAATTTCTAAATACTATTGACTAAAAGACGAATCTGTTCTTTAAAAGCCAGAACTATTTTGATATCGCCCCCCCCCCGAACCCCCCCCCCCCCCCCCCCCCCCCCCCCCCCGTTTCCCGCCCCACCCCACCGCTCGCTCAAACTCACATCGAAGAACATTTTACTACGACTTACTTAGAATGTATGTGTGTGTGTGCGTGTGCGGGTCTTGCTTTATTATGAACTTATCTTCGAACATACCTTCCACTTGCGTCCTGAATAATGTAGCTCATTGTACATCCAAATAGTCCCCTTCCCCTTTTCCAAATAGGTTACGAATTTTACGGCTATGGTACCAAAAAATAATGTTCGTCACACGGCCGTAAGATTTTACGGCCTAGTGACGAAAAATACTATTCTGCGAATGTACGGGTTGTGGACCGAGCCGAAGGCGAGGGTCGCATGCACATTCGTCCAGAAAATAGTTTATGCCCATGTGTCGAACAATATTTTTTGTTACAGTGTGAGAAAAGTGCGTTTGAAAATGTAGACCAATGCGTAAAATCGCACTTTACGCACACCGTAACAAAAAGAATATTAAGGGTAAAATTTTATGTGGACGATCGTGTTTCCATATTTAAGTTTTACGATAGATGTATATATTGTAGATACGATCTTGACAATCCTGAAAAAAAAGCTGATACTAATATTCATTTATATCAATGTAATTCATTTTAAGTGAATACTAGTAAATGTATTTTGCAATAGTTTACGTCATTCAATATAAGAATGAACATGTGTAAACACTGGCTCATAAGCGCTATACCTAACCATCCTTCGGGTCAACCGTTTTCCCGCGCTTTTGGTTCGCCTTTCGCCCGACATTTTGGGTGAGCTGCTCACCCAAACTTGAGCGGGCTGGCGAGCAAATGAGGACGGTGCGCAGCATTACCGGGCAGAGGGCAGTAGTTCTCCCAACGTGCTCTCAGTGCACTAAATAATTTTATAATTTACACCAGTAGAATCGCAATGTTAAAGTATTAATATTACGACACGTTTCCTATTTTTACTAGGAAAATGTAATGTTGTATGTATTCTTGTATATTTCCTTCCGATTGTAAAATTACTGCGTTCAACGTGGGCTCGAAAAATTACCTATGTACAATGTAGTGAAAGTACACAGTCTAGTATTTTTCCTATGCTGGACGTTGTAAATTTACAAGGCGGCGGTAAAACCCTAACCTCACTTCGGTAAAATATCAACGCTCAATGTAGTGATATTACCAAACTTTCATGAATGAAATTTACCACGGCTGTGTAAATTTCATTTTCATTTTTTACAGTGTACTCTTAAATTCTTACTTGCCTGTGAACACGTTTAGTCGTAAGTGTGGTGTAGGTTAAGATTTTCATAGTTCGAATAGTTATAAGCATTCGATTTCAATTCTACTTTGGCACTTCCGCATTGGATACAACATTCGTCAGCGTAAACCAATCAACATTCGACATTCTTCATGGTATTATAATTTTCTTCGTAGTATTCCTCATCGTTTATTAACATACTCATACTCATACACAACCTACCACAATCACCAACACGCGTATCTCCTGTCGTTTTCGAGATAATTAAGAATTTTTACAAATTTTAACATACACGAAATAACAAGCATACATCCATTTTCGAACGTGCAATGCTACATTCGCCACCAGGGCACATCAAGATTGAACTTGGCAAGACGCAACAGCGGTACCAAGGTGTCAAGGAAACTTCGCCACAAGGGTGAATTTTAAATTCATAGACAGGGTGTACCAGCATAATTCATTTTTTGGTATTTACTACTACATTGGAAAAATGTGGCGACGCTGAAAGAAAATAGATTAATTTCAAATTCGAACATTCCATGGACAAACCACAACAACAACATTGGTCAAAGTCTTCGCAGTATTTTCAAGTCTCGGCACCTGGAATCAACAACGGTCTTCATCGATTGCTATGGTTTTAGATATTTTTGATTCCGTAATGTTGAATGCGGAGGCATTCAATATTTCGTTTTGAAGAAGGAAACTTTTGTTGGATTGAAATGAATACACTTCGATAGTTTTGGTCCGTAATATTGAATACGGTGTAACGTTGTATTTTTCTTTATTTATTTAAAAAAAATACATATACATAAAATTATTGTAATTACACACAAATTTCTATTCTCGGACGCGACCCAATAAAAATGCGGTTTCCGCTGAACTGGTATGATTCTTCTCCTCCTCGGCCCACGTTGCCGGAAGTGGAAATTCCCGTTCTTACCTTCCTTGTCACCTCTCCCTACTCCTCGCTATTTTCCTCGCAACCCACGTCAACTCGCCACATCCGGTCTACTAATTAATTTAAAAAAAAACGATCTTTCGACTCTACGTTAGTCGCTCGCCACTTCTGGTTTAATAATTAATTATTTTAATTATTTAACAGACAACAACAAAAATGTCTCCCGTGTCTCTCTCCCCACTTTCCGTCTACTCATTAATTAAAAAAATGTTTTTTTGATTTTTCATTAATTTTCGCCACTTCCGATCCCATAATACGTCACCTCACTCATCCACAGACAACCAAAAAATTATCACACGTGTCTCCCGTGCCTCTCTCGCCACTTCCGGTCTGAATTATTCTATTTTTATCACCCGATTTTTATTCCCTTAATTGCTCGGCTATGCCGCCTTACCTTTTCTTTCTTTTTCTCTTTTCCGGTCTCTCTCTTTCTCTCGCCGTATCAGCCTGTCTCTCTCTTTCTCGCCACTTTCCTTTTTTTTTCTGTCTCTCTCTCTCTCCTCTCTCACTACGCTCTTCTACCATTTTTTCACTCCAACCACGAAGTTTTACCCTTTCGCAATCGCGGTCACGAACGTACTAAATTTGAAAATCGCAATCGGTACTGACCGATGACGATTTTCCACCTCTCTCGCTAATTTACTTTAAATTTTGAATACATAAATGGGTGCGTAATATAACACGCTAGTGTGTGTGGCGCCTGTATACATGCACACACGCGTGATCGGCTAGCCGATGTCGCCTCTCCGTCGCACGATGGGAGACGCCGTCGCCGACACAACAAACCGGCGATCGATGGGAGAGATCGAGCGTCCTTCTCTTACCACTACCCGGGCCGGCGCAACTCGCATGCCTCTCGCTCCCACTGCCGAGAGAGAACTTGCAGTTCTTACGACGCGTATTGTTTTCGCCCAAATATAATTAATATTCTAGTAATTTAATATCGTTAATTAATATCGTGACTTTGTCACAATCCCCTCCCCTAAACCGGAATATCCCTTGGATATTTCGTTTATTATTCATTTTAACGACTCACCTCCCAGTCCTCTGCTATTTTCTCTCTTCTTTCTCGTCGCTCGCCACATCTTCCTTCTCGCTACTCCTCTTGCTAATCTCCCTCCCCACTGTCTCGCTAATCTCTCTTCCCTTCCTCCCAATTCGACATCTATCCGGATCCATAGGAATTTGGTAGTATGCCTGCTTTAGGTCGATCTTTGAAAAATATCGAGCCCGTCGCAGTTTTTCCAAAATCGAATCCATGTTCGGAATCGGATATGCATCTTTTCTGGTGACTGCATTCAAATCCCGATAATCGATGCACATCCGGATCGACCCATCGCTTTTCTTCATTATCACCGGCGCGCTACTCCAATCACTCGAGGATCTTTCGATAACCCCTTTCTCCGCTAACTCTCTCACCTCCTGTTGTGCTTTTTGCAACATTATGGGGGACATACGACGTGGTCGATGCTTAATCGGTGTCGTTTCCTCCACTTTGATATGATGCTCCGTTAGAGGAGTTAGCCCAGCGGTTTTCTCACTCCCTTTCAAGATACTCGCAACTAACTCGACTACCCTCTTCTCTTGATAATCATCCAACTCCCTAATTCAGGCGCACTCCGCATGAATTGTGGGTTGCCCGGTGGGTTGTTCGATAAAGGTATGCCAGGGACCCTCAAACACTCGCCACTGCCTTCGCCCCTGTCGCACATCTAAATCAAATACGCTCGCGAAATCCATCCCCAATATGATATCTGAGGTGACCCTTTCCGTAGCTCTAAACTCGACTTGTTGGGTATTACCGTCAATCTCCATCTGCACAACTAACACTCCTAGAAACGGACTTACTTCCCCTGACACACTTCGCATTGTCGATTTCGTCGGTTTAAGTCGATCTCTGAATTTCTCCACTACTCGGGGACCTACAATGGAGACCATTGCCCCGCTATCATGCATCGCAACAAATGGGCACCCGCCTATTTCGATCTCGACAAAACAACGACTTTCTACAGCGGCTATTTCCTCCACTTCACCCCATCTAACTAACTCTCTACTCTCCAACCTATTATTCCCCCTCCCCATCAATAACTTTACCGTTTGCTGTACTCTACATTCATGTTGTTGGTTTTGTTCTTCCGGGGAGGGTCTCACACCATTTGAACTCGCTATTCTCACCACCTCATCACTTGCTTCACTCGCTATCCCCCCTTCAACTTCTTCTGGCACCAACAACTCCTCGCTTACTACCCCTGTTGATCGGCCGGGGAGGACGCGGGGTTCCTGCACCCTCCGGCCCTCGCGTTTCCCCACCGTTGTCGCAGTGGAGCGCATGTCGGGCAGGTTTGGAACGGATTCCCTTCCGCCCCGCATACCTGACACCGCTCCACCGTAAGGGGAAGACCTGATGCCCCCCTCCACGGAGTAGGGAATCCAGTTCCGCGGTTGGGACAATTTAAGATTATGTGTCCCGTCTGCTGGCATCCGAAGCATTTTCGATTCGGGCACTGAGTGGCTCGATGCCCAGGTTGCTGGCATGTGAAGCATGACCGTCTAGGACATGCCGCAGCTCTATGTCCAACCATCTGGCAATGGAAACAAGCCCCTACCATTGCAGAATTCCCTAGCCCGTTCGGAAATTCCCGTGAATCCCTCAACGGCTTTCCTGCCCCCGGACCGTTAGACCAGGACCTCCAATTAGGTGTTGGCCCATAACTCGGGGGTTCAACTCTTTGAGAGTATCGAACCAACGGTCCTACGGGCCTCGATACCGCTCTTGCATTATTTAGACCCGTGGTGGCCGGCTGGAACCGAGGGACATCCTTCCATTGCCCCGAAGTTCTCTGGCCTCGACCCGGGCCCACTTCCTCAGCCACCTGCACGTCAACAGTGTCTGGGGACGGGGGTCTGAGTTTTGGGGAACTTTCCTTTTTCCCCTTTTTCGGCTGGTTTTTCGACGCCAGCATACCTCGGATCGACCGCGGTTCCGAAACTACAACACTCGCAATCTTTTTCACCTCCCGACCATCTTCCTCATCCAGAGCAGAGACTCGCATAGTGGACGTCGCACGTACGTATGCACTACCAGGCAATCTGGTTTTATCCTTGGTAGGAGGTTCGCGGTATCGGCGATCCATCTCTTTCAATTTCTCAAACCGTCCTCCCCATTTCTCCTAACTCGCAAAAACGATAATCTCTTTCTCGGCTAAATAGGCCCGATATTCAGGCGTGAGATTCCGGAAAACGATCCGCAATTGTTTGTCTATTGACGGAGGCCTTCTGAAATGGCTCACGATATGTCGGAAACAGGAGACGAATTGACCAATCGACTCCCTTTTTCCTTGAGTCCGATTTTTCAACTCGTCCTCTAAATCCTCCTCATTTATTTCGCCAATGAAAAACTTTCGAAACGCCTTCGCGAAATCTCGCCACGTTCGGAAATCTAAATGAGCCGTCCGATACCACCTACTCGCCCCACGATACAAAATAGCCGGAATCGCTCGGAAAAGATCTCGGTCGTCAAATCCGGATTGTTCCCTACAATCCTCTAACCGAGTAAGAAACTCTTCTGCCGATTCCTTCTCTTCTCCAGCGAACTTCAATCCCCACTCTTGTAACGTTTTGGTACATCGCAACTCACGGCCCACCTCTCTATCCCTACGTTGATGACGGACTACCCGCTCCCTAGCTTCATCCTCACTATCGCTAGAATATTCGTAGTCCATCAACAGCCTCTTCCTTCGAACACTGCTTCGCGTTGACCCCCCACTACTCGCTACACTCCGTCGGTCTGATACTTCCTCATGATCCCGATAATAGTCATGATTGTCCTCTCTACCATAATACCTATTTGTATTATTTTCTCGCTCCGGTACTACTTCTCGGAACCGTGGAACTGGTCCATTACCGCCTCTCCCTCTCTCGCAATCACGTGGAGCATCTATTCTTCGATCTCTGCCCCTTGGATACATTTCATTCTTTTCCTAGGAGACTGACCGTCTTTCTCGCTCTATTCTACCAAGTTGATTGGTCTCTATCCCTAATTTCGAATTCGCGAAATACGCCAATTTTCTTGGTGGAACAGAAATATCTGAATTTATGTATTGATGTGGCGGGCCTCCTGGAAGCCCTTGTTCTGGACAATTCCGACCCCACCAAAACGCGCTAGGCTGCACCTCGCTACTCATTCGGGACCGCGCGCCACCTGTGATCCCATCCGAAGTATGGCTGGTGGTAGTAACCACCGTAGTCATCGCTACTGTAGTAGTAGGGATAGTGACGGCCACCGAACTAACAGCTACGTTGGGCTCATTGGACCCCAAACCATCCCCCATCAACGTCTTATAACCGAATTCGGTACCACCCGCCGCTTCACCCAGACTCTCCCGATCTTCTTCTTCCCTCTCCAACACCTCTTGAACCTTTTTGGGCCTACCCCGGGGTTTCCGCTGATACCGTTGTGACGATTCTTCCTCTGATTCGTCCATCAGATGTGAAATCGCTGTAACCGGTATCTCATCCCCCCTCTCATCCCAATCGGGGCACCATGGGACATCCAGGGAGTCATCAAAAATTCGTAGCTCCACTCGCAACAACCGATCTCGCAAAATTTTCTCGGGTCCTTTTTTGCTAAGGCGATGCCTCTCTAACTGTTCCTCCATCCCCGAAAGATTTAATTTATTTATAGTATTTTTAATTAACCTCACATCTCTCGACTCCCGCCCCAGCGCCCTCATTCGCACTGAGTGCTCACTCACCTCAGTCGCTATTTTGTTTACTCCCACTTCTTCCTTTTCCACGACACAATTCGAATTACTCTGCCCTCTATTGACCACTCGCGATTCTGCTGACTATACCCCCTTTCCCTTCGAAATTTCGAATTTACGTTTATTTTCTCCCACTTTACTTTCCTCCCACTTTACTTTCCCCCTCTTACTCGCTAGCTGTGAAGTAAAATTTATTAACATACATGAAATGTTATAAAATACAGTTTACATTGACATAAACTTATAATAAATACATTTATCAATATAACAAAATTTTTTAAAAATATTATCTATTATTACAAGAAATTATTGTCACCCACTAGTTCTACTCACTTCTCGCTACACACTTTATTTTTTATTTTTAAAAACAAAAAAAATAATTAATTATCAATTAATAAAAAGTAAAGTACTAATTAATTAAATATATAAATTAATAATGAACTAGTTAAATAATTAAATAATAATAATTAATTATTTATAACAATTAATAATAATAAAAAAAAAATAATTAAAGAATAATAATTAATTATATAAATAGGGGCCCAAAGGGAATGATGCGTAACACAATGCGGCTATGCAAAAAGCCGCATCTTAGCCTATCTTCTCAAATGGCCTACTCTCACCACCACGTGTGCTTATTAAAGCCGGTGGGCCCTGGACTCTTAGCAACCTTCCCAGAGATTGGGTAACCAACCCCAGTGGATGGCGAGGTAAGAGACAAACGAGAGAGGCATAACAACGGGGGGTAGGGCCAACCACCCTACTCCCTGTACATGCGGTTACAAGAAATGCAACGCGCGGGGCTCCTGACCGTCGGGCTGCTTCGGATGCAGCCCAGTCCCGAGGTGGAGGGGCCGAAACGGGTGTCCCGGGACAACAACCCCAACATGCCCACGGACGATTTCAGTGGACGGAGGATCTCAGGCAAGATCTAATGCACTGCTACGAGGAGAGCTGTCCGCAACAGAGAGGCTACATGGCGCGAATGCACAGTCAGTTTGCAGTAATGCATCCCGAACTGGCAGATCGCTTTTCTCAACAACAACTGAGAGATTATGTGGCCTATCTGAGGCGGACAGGTTTCGTTGTTCCCAGCTGTCAACCGGTACCGGATGTGCGGGCAATAACAACTGAGCCCGTACGCGGTGCTGGGAGAGATGCTCCACATTATGAAAGCACGACACTCGTGTTTAGGCGGAATTTAACAACGAAAGTTTTGCCTAAGCAACGAGAAATAGAGAGAGCAAATAGCCTACTTCTAGATGCTCTTCCAGATGACTGCGACCTGTGGCAAGTCAATTGTGCCGTTTACGAGGCTGCAAGTGATCTGGTGATTCCGCGAAATCTGGTACAGATATCGGGGAGTCGGCAGATTACAAAACGCATGTCTCAATTGAACGGCAAGATTCGACTGACACGGAAACTCGCTTCCCGAATTCAGTGTGTGATCGACTATTTAACATCTGGCCGTTCATTTACGGCTAAAGTCAAGAAGTTCGCACAACAACTGCGGACGTACTATCACACACTGAACAAGCTGAAGTTGCTCAACATCAAGCAACGTTTGGCTGATAAAATTCGGGTTTTGGCGGATGCCAAAAAGAGGCTGCAAAGACGGGAGGATGGAATTCGACAAAATGCAATATTTTGGACGAATCCTTCCAACCTCTTCAAACATCGTATCGCAGCCTCAAGCGAGTTTCCGTCGATAACCGCAGTTGAGGAATTCTGGGGGAGCATCTACGAGAAAACATCTAGGCTTAATGCAGACACTCCAGGTATTGAAATCTTCACCGAGTTGTGCGACGAAGTCACACAACAAAGTGAAGATTGCCCACCCGTCAGTGCATTAGAGGTGAAAAATGCCATCACAGGAGCGAAGAATTTCTCCTCGCCGGGCTGGGATGGAATTAACAACTATTGGTGGAAGAAGTTCACTTCTGTCCATCAACACCTAGCCCGAATATTCACCTCTTATATAAATGGAGACCAACCCATTCCGCACTGGCTGGTGGAGGGCCGAACGACACTGATCCCAAAATCGGGAGACTTGTCCGATCCGAGAAACCATAGACCGATCACGTGTCTCAATACGTTATACAAATTGTTCACTAACATCTTGAACGAACGTATTGAGAAATCCGTGAAACCGGTGTGGCAACGGATAGTAGAACAACGAGGCTGCAAAATGGGTGTATCCGGCTGCAAGGACAACTTGCTTATCGACAGGTGTGTTTGTCAGGACGCAGTCCAGTACAAGCGTAACCTGTCGATAGCCTGGCTGGATTACATGAAGGCGTATGACTCAACATCGCACGAGCTTTTAAGCTTGTTGCTCAAACGCCTTCATGTCCACCCAAACATAGTGAGAATTGTAGAAGACCTGATGCCTCTTTGGAAAACACGCTTTGTCATGACATCGGGCAAGCGTCGAACCATGTCTAGACTGGTTCAATTCCAAAGAGGTGTCTATCAGGGAGATTCTCTGAGTCCTCTGCTCTTCTGCATCTCACTATTGCCTCTATCCGTTGTTCTCCGGAAATCTCAAGGGTACATGTGTGGACCGCCTGGTGAACGTGTACATAAGATCACCCATCTTTTCTATATGGATGATCTTAAATTATACGCATCAGGCGAAGATCAATTACATCGATCTCTGAACATCGCCCTCACATACTCGAGAGATATCGGTATGGAATTCGGATTGGACAAGTGTGCAGTCGTTCATTTGCATAGAGGAAGGTCAGGCTCCCATAACAACGATATGGAGCTCGTCAACGGAAATGTCATCCGCCACCTTAGCGCCGAAGAAGCCTACACATATCTGGGCGTACCTCAAAGGCATGTCCAGGATGTGCAGGCTGCTAAAACCACCATCATTAAGAAATACCGGCGCATTCTCCGTCAGATCTGGTCATCAGAATTGACCGGGAGAAATAAGGTGGCAGCCACGAATATGTTGGCCGTATCACCAGTGCTCTATTCTTTTGGAGCACTGAAGTGGAACGTTGACGAGCTAAGGGATCTTGACCGAAGCACACGGAAGATGATTTGTATGCAACGCAGTTTGCATCCAAGATCTTCCGTGGAACGACTGTATTTGCCCCGAAATATGGGAGGTCGTGGCCTTTTAAGCCTGGAGTGTATGCATGACCGATTGGTTCTCGAAACAGCTTGCGACGTGATTAATCGAACGGAGGATCCCCTGATGATGCTAGTACATCAGCATGAAATTCAGGGGAAGGGGTCGTTTTTGTACAACGCGGCGGAACGAGCGGCGCGAAACCTCGGTCTGGTTTTCAACGTGGGACGTAGTGGTGCACAGGAGGCTGAATCAGTCATCAATCTGTGCCCAGTGCGTCTCAGGGCTAACATACGGAAGGAACAACTCCGTATGTTGGAGGGAAGGCATATCGACAAGCCGTTGCATGGACAATTCTTTCGAAATGTCCAACAACTTGGCTTGTCGGCAGAGATGACCTTCTCCTTCTTAAGATCAGCCGGCTTGAAATCCGAGACCGAGGGTTTTATCTTCGCGTGCCAGGATGGGGTCATCAATACCTTAGCGTACCGCAAGAACATCTTACACCAGGCGGTACAGAGTACGCTTTGTAGATTGTGTAGATGTCATGCTGAGACACTAATGCATCTTTTGGCAGCATGTCCAATATATGCAGTTTCAGCATACATCGAACGTCACAATGCGGCTCTTCGAGTGCTGTATTACCATCTTCGCAGCACTTATGGTATTGATGCAACCCCAGTTTTGCCGTACGTCCCCACTGATATTGAATCCGTAGTCGGGAATGAGTCTTGCCGAATATACTGGAATTACTCATTCCCGACGAACAGGCAAATATCAGCCAATAAGCCTGACAACGTCCTTGTTGACTTCGATGACAAATCCATCTTCGTCATCGAGTTTTCTGCACCAGCAGAAACAAATATAGTCAGCAAAGAGGACGAAAAACGGATGAAATATCAGGAACTCCTGTTCGAGATTCGCAGGCTGTATCGAGGATTCAAAATCAAGCTCGTCGTGCTGATAATTGGAGTGCTGGGAGGAATGAGACCAACTTTCCTCCAAAACATCAAAAGCATTCTGGCCTGTCGAGAACATGCAAATTCCATCGCAGGCCGAATGCAGAAAGCAGTGCTACTGGGATCTCTCCGTCTACTGAGGTCACACGAGATCCTGTAACCACTTACCCAATGGTAGAGGGAGTGGTTACAGTTGCAAACGACATGGCCCGGTGCAGTCTGCAGCGGAGGAGATGGATATCGGAGCCACTTTTCTACTGCAGACTGTACACGTGGATTCTGGAGGGCCAAGGGAGGTTAGGGTTTTAGTCGGTAAACCTTGCCGTTAACATCAAAGGTGAGGGAGTCCGACACACGGGGGGTTACACAACATCTTCAACCCCCTATGGTGCCTAATGCATTTCCCCCCTCCGTCAAAAAAAAAAAAAAAAAAAATAATAATTAAAGAATAATAATTAATTATATAAATTGATATTAAAAAAAAAAGTTAAATAATTTAAAAAATTAAATAATTATAAAAATAATAATTAATTAATTATATAAATTAATAAATAAATATAACCAATTAACTAAATTTTAAATCATGACCAGTCACTAGCCGCGTCCTGTCACGGTCGCCATTTTGTAACGTTGTATTTTTCTTTATTTATTTAAAAAAAATACATATACATAAAATTATTGTAATTACACACAAATTTCTATTCTCGGACGCGACCCAAAAAAAATGCGGTTTCCGCTGAACTGGTATGATTATTCTCCTCCTCGGCCCACGTTGCCGGAAGTGGAAATTCCCGTTCTTACCTTCCTTGTCACCTCTCCCTACTCCTCGCTATTTTCCTCGCAACCCACGTCAACTCGCCACATCCGGTCTACTAATTAATTTAAAAAAAACGATCTTTCGACTCAACGTTAGTCGCTCGCCACTTCTGGTTTAATAATTAATTATTTTAATTATTTAACAGACAACAACAAAAATGTCTCCCGTATCTCTCTCCCCACTTTCCGTCTACTCATTAATTAAAAAAATGTTTTTTCGATTTTTTTATTAATTTTCGCCACTTCCGATCCGATAATACGCCACCTCACTCATCCACAGACAACCAAAAAAATATTACACGTGTCTCCCGTGCCTCTCTCGCCACTTCCGGTCTGAATTATTCTATTTTTATCACCCGATTTTTATTTCTTTAATTGCTCGGTTATGCCGCCTTGCCTTATCTTTCTTTTTCTCTTTTCCGGTCTCTCTCTTTCTCACGCCGTATCAGCCTGTCTCTCTCTTTCTCGCTACTTTCTTTTTTTTTTCTGTCTCTCTCTCTCTCTCCTCTCTCACTACTCTCTTCTACCACTTTTTCACACACGCGTGATCAGCTAGCCGATGTCGCCTCTCCGTCGCACGATGGGAGACGCCGCACTATGGGGTATTTTGAAAAATGTCAAAAATGTTTTGTCTCAAACTCGAGAGCCAAATAGGATAGGCCAATAGGGTTTTCACGAGCTTACAGCTTGATGTTTGTAGAATAGACGAAAAATAATTAGAAGATGGAGAATTCAATAGTTTATTAGTGCATTTCAGTTGAATGTGAAAGTAATAAAAATGAAAAGTTACAATATTTATTTCGAAATCGTATATTTTTTTTACCAAATAAGATAATGAAGTAAAATTTTCTGGAAAGTATAACTAGATCCTGACAGAGTAACAAAATAATAAATATAAAGCAGAAATATTTCAAAGAAGTACCAATTAGTGGCCGTGTACCTTTTAATGAACTACTATTTATGGATAATTCTTTGTAGTGATAATTTATAGACGCAAAAAACTGGCAGTAATACAATGAGTAATTACTAATACTGAATTACAGCATGCATCAAAAGCTAAACAGGTACCTATTAGTGGCCATGTACCAATTAATGAACTACCAATTGCGAAAAAATGTTCGTAGTAATTGTTCATAGATGTAAGACATCATAATCAGGAATACAATAAGCAATTTCAGAACTTAATTTCTACACGTACTGAAAACTGAATAGGTACCTATTAATGCTCGTGTACCAATTAATGAACAACCATTTTTGGGCATTCCATTATAGTTACTTATAATGCAAGACTCTGTCAGAAATACAATAAGCAATTTAAAAACTGTATTACAGCATGCACCAAAAACTAAATAGGTAATAAATACTAAATAGGTACCTATCAATGGCCGTGTTCCAATTAATCAAATAATATCTGCAGACAATTTTTTGTCATAATTATTTATGAAGGCAATACATTGTTACAACTGTAATAAGCAATTTCTGCACTTAATTCTGCTCTGCTAAGGAAAAAAGTCTCTAACTACATTTTTATAAAAAATGAGTTTTTATATCAGACGATTAAAAAAAATGTGATGGCAGAAATTTAAAACTTGTATTGTTTATTGTAAAAAACTTAATATTAAAAATTGAGGTTAACCAAGAAAGTAAAGAAATACAGCTGGAAATGAGTTTTCAGAACGTCCAAGCTACTAAACTGGTGAAATACTTCATGTGTATCACCAAAATACGAAAGAAAAATATAGGCATAATAATACACAGCACTGTTTTATTTCAAAATAATGTTCCTGATGAAAAACAGTTTTTCCGTAATTTTCTCCAGCCTGTCAGATTTGCAGTTAGATACTTTTTTACTTTAGAGGGCAGAATGTAGCATGTGCGAAAAATTGAATAGTCACCTATTATTGACCATGTACCTATTGAACAATTATTTTTAGTAATTATTTACAGAGGCAAGACACTATTAGGAATATAATAAGAAATTGCAGAACTTAATTACAGTGTGTACCAAATACTAAATAGGTATTTAGTATTAGGTATTAGTGGTGGTGTACCTATTAAGAAACCACCAGTTTTAGACATTTCTTTGGACTGGAATTTCGGAGCCATTGTTTGATCAAATCTTTTCTTTCCAAGCTTAAATATAAAGATTATTATAAAATGTGTTTAAAAGGAACCCTTATTAAAAAAATGACTAAAAAGAAGAGCAACAAATGCTAGATAAATGTTGCCACCTTTAAAAAACGGAATTTTTTCACTATACAAACCGGACTCCGGTAAAATCATTTATTTATGTCCCAAAAAGTCGTAGGAATCGAGCAACAAATGCTAGATAATTGTTGCCACCTTCTAAAAAGCAAATTTTTTCACTATTCTTCAAAAGCTGCTTTTTGCGTAACTCAAAGTCAAATATTTTTGTATGTTACGAGCAGAATTAAACCGGACCCCGGTAAAATCATTCATTTGTGTCCCAAAAAGGCGTAGGAATCGAGCAACAAATGCTAGATAATTGTTGCCACCTTCTAAATAGCGTACCTGTACACTATTTATGCATATAATACCGTTTTTTGCGTAATTCAAAGTCGAATATTTTTTTATGTGACTAGCAGAATCAAACTGGACCTCGACAGAATCGGTAGTAAAAAACGAGCAATTAAGGCTAGATATTTGTCGGTTTTGTTTTTTCGCTTCTTCTATTTGTACTACATACAGTTCTGATTTATCAATTATTCGAAAAGCAGTAATTTGTCATTTCCTTGTATCGCACCTATGCGGAATTTGATACTTGCTCGGTATTTTGTAAGCAACAAATGAGGAACAATTAACTGCTTATTCGTTTTTTTTTATTGTATGCTTATTTTTCAATTTTTAAACTATGTTCTGCTGGCTTTTATACAAGCCAGCAGAACCTACTTAATTTTTAAAAAATATTGGAAACAGTTAATCATGGTCCTATATTAATTATGTGATCTTTTAGCAACAAATGAGCAACAATTAACTGCATATTTGTTTTTTTTTGTAGCATCTTTACTTTCCTTTGTTTTAGCGATGTTCTTATAGCTTTTAGGCAAGCTAGCAGAACATGCTTATTTTTTGAAAAATAAGCGAGCAACAAATACGGGATTGGGGCAACTTTTGAGCAACAAACGTTGGTCCTAGTTTGGTTCGATTCTGCCACAGGTGCTCTGCCAGCTTTTAGTACCTCAGTACAAAGGCATCGATAGTACAAGACGTATTTTTGATATAAGGGATAATTATTATTATTTTTTCTTTTTCTTTTCCTTCATACTTTTGATTATTTCGACACAGACCAAAGAAAACGAAGAATTTTTCGTTTTAATGTAGTTTTGAAAATTCAAACCCCATTTTAATCTTTTCTCTTTTCTCTTCTGTTGCTAATTATAGAGATGAGTAGATATGCGAAATATGTTCGAAAAACAGAACAAAGCTTGCGTTGTCTGCAAAATTATGGAAGCAATAAACAAAATATTAGCAAAAGGAATGAGTGCGTACTCTTGGGCACCTCATGCAGCAAAATACGAAAATGACATGTCCTCCAAATTATTTATTTAACAAAAAATTTTGTAACTTTCAATACAGCGCGCCCGTTTTAGGGATATATACCTACAGTCTATATTTTGATAAATTTTCAATACATTTTTACATTTAGGTTAGAAAGTTAGAAGTTAAAGTAAGTTAAGTGCGTATTCTTAGGTCAGTTCACCCTACATAATTAACTGCATTAGTTAGTAAGTAGGGTAGTAAAAACTCGAATTCTTTTGTTCTCTTTTCAAAAATTTATTGCTCGTGCACAATCAATTTTTCCACGTCATGTGAAATTGGAATTTATTTCCGGAGCTTGATGCGTTGCTGGACATAGTACATCGATAATTTAGGATCACTAATTTGTAAATTTTTTTCTTTATTAGTAAAAATCATTATTAATTCAATTAATAAACGACTTTTTACACTTTCATTAAAAATTTCTGGCTAATTCAGATGTAGAGGGTTCCAATATCCCGAAATGAGAAAAGCAGGTATCAACTTCAGCGAAGTTTCTCCAGTAAATAGAATTTTGAAAACTGTTTGCAAGATAGATGTTCCATTATTATCAAGTGCGCTCGATAGGGACCCCACAAAAAACTGCAAAAAAAAAAACGATTATGTACGCAAAAGTTTTGCAAAATAGGTATAATGAATATGCCATGAATTGTAAGTCTTTTTTTAATTTATCACGAGTTTCTTCACCGAAACGTGCTATAATCAATAAATTGTATATATAAAAAGTGATCCCGATTGTTGAACGTAATTAACCCTTTGAGCCATGCATTTTTCTTTACACGGAAAATGGCTGAAAATTGTTACTCGGGGGTTTTCAGGGTCGCTGATCACGAATCCGTTGTCCAATTTTCAAAATTCAAAATGGCGGATCCAATATGGCGGACTAAAGTGCCAAAATGTGATACGATCGCATCGAAATTTGGTTTTGGGGGGGGGGGTTTTCGAGGTCGCTGATTACGAATCTGCCCTAAGATTTTCAAAATTCAAAATGACGGATTCAATATGGCTGACCTAAAGTCCAAAAAGTTATGCGACCTCCAAACCCCCCCGAAACCGAATTTCGCTGCGATCGCATAACTTTTTGGACATTTGGTCCGCCATATTGGATCCGCCATTTTGAATTTTTAAAATCTGAAGGCAGATTCGTGATCAGCGACCTCCAAAACCCCCCGAAACCGAATTTCGCAGCGATCGCATAACTTTTTGGACATTTGGTCCGTCATATTGGATCCGCCATTTTGAATTTTGAAAATCTGGGGGTCAGATCGTGATCAGCGACCCCAAAAACCCTCTATATATGATTTTTTGGCCCTGTTTATTGTATTCTTCTATCTCCCATGCATTTATTGTAAAAAAAATGTGTTTTTTTTAATTCAATTTTTTATATAAACAATATAATAAACAATTTGTGTGAATTACCCGTTGAAACATGTTTATTAACATATTAGTGAAACGCATGCACAAAAAGCCGCATGAAAAAAGACGTTTTAGGCACTGAAAGACGAAGAAAATGGGAACGAAAATGGTGGGATCTCAAAGTCCCGCCGTGCCGCAAAGGGTTAACATGGTATAAGTAGAATATTTTTTATAAGCATTGGCCGATTCAAAATGGCCACGGAACGAAACAAGTTTTTTCAAAATTATTAATTATTTGAAATAAATATCGTAGACGCTTTTCAGTTTTATGATGATATATGATATATTATGATATAAATATCAACTTGTTATGTGCGAATATTATAATTATTTTAAGTTTATAAATTCAATGATAAATTCAATCATATGACTACCATATGTAAACAGATTCATGCAACAACGAGATATAATTTACATTCAGTGGCCATTTCAATATTATTACATCTTCGTATATAACCATCAGTCAATATTTATATCATCATTATAAAACAAAAAAAAAAACTTTCTATAAACTTTATTTCAAGGAATTGATCATTTTTAATATATTTGTTTCGTTACGTGGCCATTTTGAATCGGTCATTTGTTCATCGGGCATGTTTGTGAAAAATGTTCTACTAGCATAGTATTTATGATCAATAATCGGGATTACTTTTTATGTATGCATTTTGTTAATTATAACCCGTTTCGATAGAGAAAATAGTGAAAAATTTTAAAAAACGATCGACAAATCAGAGCATTTTCATTAATTTTGCGGAGTTTTCGCGTATATAATCGTTGTTTTGCAATCTTTTAACGGAAATTGACCGAGCATACTGATAATAGTGGGACAGGTATCTGTCAAACATTAAAAAATAATCTTTTTACTGGAGAAACTGAGCTGAAGTTGACATACCTACTTTTCTCATTTTGGGATGAAATGGGTTATAACGAAGTTCAGAAATTGTTTACTACGTTTCTGAAAGTTTCTTCAGACCTTAAATGAGTACAATAGGTACACTATTAGCGGAGAGTAGTTCAGTATCTGCTACACGGACACTAATAAATGGTAATTTACTTTTTAAAAATTGCTTAAAATCAGATTAGAAATTGATAGAAGGCAATAACCAAGCTCAAGAAAAAATTTACCATAAGCGGTAGTTCTTCAATAGGTATACGGTCAGTAATAAGTACCAATTCACTTGTTTGCTATTGCTAAAAATAAGTTTAGAAATTGCACAAACGGTAGTTCATTGATAGGTATCCGTTCAGTTTTTGGCACATGCTATAGTTAAGTGCAACAATTGTATTATATTTGTGAGTGTGTTTTGCGACCGTAAATGTACAAGCCAAGAAGTTCATGGAAAAGTAGTTCATAATTAGGTACACTGCTAGATAATAATCTACTTTTTGATAATCGCTTAAAATAAGTTTAGGAAATGCTCACTTACAGTCATGGCAGTGTCTCGAGTCTATATCAAAGTTTCAATATAGTTATAATATAGTACAAGGAAGAATTTTCCACACGTGATAGTTTGCCAATAGGAACACGATGACTTATAGGTACCAATTTAAATAATTTTAGAAATTACATTTAAATTACATTCCTGCCAGTCATGCGTCTGCATGTGAGTATAACGAAGGATTCACAAATTATAGTTCATTAATAGGTACACGACCACTAATGGTACCTATTTAGTATTTGGTACACGTTGTAACTAAGTACTGCAGCTTGATCCAATCAGAGTCGTTCCAGAGACATTCGGTCGGAACGAATTCCGGTTCATGGGAGCGCGGCGTAAGTGTTCTGTGTTGACACATTCATGAGGCATTCCAGTGAAATCGCCAACGTTTCGGAGTCAAGTTTCAGAACTTATTCAAAATTGGACTACGTTCAGAATGCGTAAAGATAAGCCTAAATTTCAGCTCAAAATGTTAATTTGTTCAAAAGTTATTGATAAAAGTGTAAACGACAAAAATGAAATTTACCATTTTTCAACCGGCTATATCTCGAAAAGTATCATTCAGAGAAAAAAAATGTTTAATTCGAAAATGTGCAGAAATGTCTAAATTTTACACTTGTGTGAATGATGTAAACAAAATATTATTGCTTATTACAAATTTTCAAGATTATTTTGTTGTAACTCAATTTTCGCTCAATATGCCATTTTTTTCTTCTTGTGACATAAACAAAAGTTGTTCGCAAAAGTGTTTTCTTTAACTTCGCAAAGTTTCAGTTTGTCATCTTTGAAACTGGCTTTGTACTGTAAAGAAAACCGAGCGCATGAGTGTCCGTGCGCCATGTCACCAGCCGGGCTGCCCGTAAATATCAGCTGCCCGGCCGTATAAAACGCTCTTTTCAGTCTTACAATTCCTAACTAGTTGTTTGTCAAATTGTCAGATATATAGTAGTAGTAAGTATATAGGTATACCCCGATTTTTTTTCTACATATTTTTATTTGGGTCATTACTTGGAAAATGAAAGAGGGGGTTTGTTTAAAAACACGCGTATCGTTCATTTATATACAACTGCGGAATGAATGCGACTTTACAAAATGCCAACAATGTCCGGGATTTATAAAAGTATATAATCAATTAGAAAATATTTTTGATAAAAACAATGTTAACAGGTTTGTATGTATTCAAGGAATGGAAGGGTCTGAATAATAGATGGGATTTTGTAGAATCTGAATACATCAGAGAAAAATATTTGAAAGAACTTGAATCTCGAATATCTAAACTTGAGATTCATTATTTCGTAGTTCGGGCCCAAATCGCAATTTTATAAAAATAAAAAAATAAAATCGACACTGATGAAGTGATGGTAGTGGGTTATTTCTCAGAAAATGATTGATTTAAAATACAGGACGAAATTAAAAGTCATTACTGGTCTCAGAATCAAGTTGCAATCCATCCATTCGTAATTTATACGAAAGCAAATAACCCATCTGCATAAAGATGTGCTAAATTTATGAAATTATGTTTATTTTTTTATTGGGATGCTGCACCATCAGATACGTATATAATTTTCTTAATATTTTGTTGATGTATTTTTAAATATTCAATCACATTCGACTGAAATAAGTAGATGGCATTTGTGTCGTGTTTTGGATATTCTGATATCAATACAATGCTTTTATATTTAATCATATTATTTGCGTCATTTGCTTTTCTACAAATTACGAATCGATCGTTTGCAACTTGATTCTGAGACCAGTGATGACTTTTAATTTCGTCCTGTATTTTAAATCAATCATCCCCCACTACCATCACTTCATCAGTGTCGATTTTATTTTTTTATTTTTATAAAATTGCGATTTGGGTCCGAACTACGAAATAATGAATCTCAAGTTTAGATATTCGAGATTCAAGTTCTTTCAAATATTTTTCTATGATGTATTCAGATTCTACAAAATCCCAGCGATTATTCAGACCCTTCCATTCCTTGAATACATACAAACCTGTTAACATTGTTTTTATCAAAAATATTTTCTAATTGATTATATACTTTTATAAATCCCGGACATTGTTGACATTTTGTAAAGTCGCATTCATTCCGCAGTTCTATAGAAATGAACGATACGCGTGTTTTTAAACAAAGCCCCTCTTTCATTTTCCAAGCAATGACCCAGATAAAAATATGTAAAAAAAAACCTCGGTGTATATCTATATACTTACCACTACTATATATCCGACAATTTTACAAACAAGTAGTTAGGAATTGTAAGCCTGAAAAGAGGAAAAGAGCGTTTTATACGGCTGATATGTACGGGCGGCCCGGCTGGTGGCATGGCGCACGGACACTCATGTGCTCGGTTTTCTTTACAGTACAAAGCCAGTTTCAAAGATTACAAACTGCAACTTTGCGAAGTTAAAGAAAACACTTTTGCGAACAACTTTTGTTTATGTCACAAGAAGAAAAAAATGGCATATTGAGCGAAAATTGAGTTACAACAAAATAATCTTGAAAATTTGTAATAAGCAATAATATTTTGTTTACATCATTCACACAAGTGTAAAATTTAGACATTTCTGCACATTTTCGAATTAAACATTTTTTTTCTCTGAATGATACTTTTCGAGATATAGCCGTTTGAAAAATGGTAAATTTCATTTTTGTCGTTTACACTTTTGTCAATAACTTTTGAACAAATTAACATTTTGAGCTGAAATTTCGGCTTATCTTTACGCATTCTGAACGTAGTTCAATTTTGAATAAGTTCTGAAACTTGACTCCGAAACGTTGGCGATTTCTCATGGAATGCCTCTCATAACAAAGTTAACCCTTCTTATTACACCATGGTTAACCCCTCTCCTGCAGCCGGCTTACCAACCGCATGCATCAGCTGTTTAGTATCAGAATGTTAGTCAGTTAGTTGTTGTGAGTTCTTCCAACTCTTCAGTATTCCTCAAATTTAAATTACTTATTGTAAAAAATAATTAAAATGACAGAAGAAACTGTGCCCACCCAAGAATTTAAACTCGATCCGGATTGTGAACTCCGTTTCGAGTTGGAAAGCAAAAGTGAAAAAGTCAGCATGGAGGTAAGTAAACAACTGAAAATTTCCATGTAATTTTGTAGTGAAACGGTCGAAATCAAACCAGTGAATATCGTTTAAAGTTACACAGTAAATTTTCTACATTAACGATGTAATTCTACACGTGCACTGTAAATCGGAAAGAATTCTTACAATTCTTACGGTCAATAGCACCGCAGTGGTCGACAATTAGAATCCATGTAAAATTTCCACGATAAACACTGGTATTTTTATTTCCACCTTCCGTACTGTAAATTTATATTTTCACTGTAAATTTTACATGTTTATGGACAATTTAACACATTTATGCTAAATTTCCTTCTGTTTTCGTTTGCCACTTACTGGAAACATGTAATTTTACAACGATAGTAATAGGATATGTCAACAAATTACTAATTTTTATACTCATTTTACATATTTACAATTCCAGTTGAAAAGTGGATTAGCCGAAGTTTTTGGAACGGAATTAGTGAAAGGAAAAAAATATGAATTTACAGCAGGTGCAAAAGTAGCGGTTTTTACTTGGCAAGGTTGTACGGTAGAACTTGTAGGCAAAACTGACGTGAGTTACATTGCGAAAGAAACTCCTATGGGTTTGTACCTAAATTGTCACGCAGCAATGGAGAGAATGCGTGAAATAGCAGAAAAAAACGAGAAACGAGGACCGATTACAATGGTTGTCGGTCCGTGCGATGTGGGTAAATCCACCTTGTGCAGGCTGCTGTTAAATTATGCGGTGAGAATGGGACGAAGGCCAATCTTCGTGGATCTGGATGTTGGACAGGGCCATATTGCAATTCCTGGAACTGTCGGAGCATTGCTAGTGGAAAGACCATCGAACATTGTGGAAGGATTCAGTCAGCAAGCACCACTAGTTTTTCACTTTGGTCACGGCACAGCAAATTCAAATTCAGCACTTTATAACCTATTAGTGTCACGTTTAGCTGAAGTTTGTTCCGACAGGCTTCAAGCGAATAAAAAAGCACGTGCTTCTGGCATTGTGATAAATACTTGTGGATGGATTAAGGGAAATGGTTACAAGATGCTAACTCATGCTGCGCAAGCTTTCGAGGTAGATGCTATTCTTGTGCTGGATCAAGAGCGTCTATATAATGAACTTGTTAGAGATATGCCTGACTTTGTAAAAGTTGTGTTCCTACCTAAGAGTGGTGGAGTTGTCGAACGAAGTTTAGTGCAACGTAACGAGAGTCGTGATCAATCTGTTAGGGAATATTTTTACGGTTCAAGGACACCTTTATACCCACATAGCTTTGAAGTGAAATGGAGTGAAGCAAAGCTTTTCAAAATTGGAGCACCAGTATTACCAGCTTCATGTATGCCACTTGGGATGAAGGCAGAAGATAATTTAACAAAATTAGTAGCGATAACGCCTGGACCAAACCTTTTGCATCATCTACTTTCGGTTTCGTTTGCAGATTCGCCGGAAGACGATGTTGTTCAAACAAATGTTGCCGGATTTGTTTGCGTGTAAGCACATTTCTCCTATTTATTTTACTTGTTTAATAATAGTAATATAATATTTAATATAAAATTTTGTTGTATATTTTTAGGACGAACGTTGATGTGGAAAGACAAACATTTACTGTGTTAAGTCCGCAACCCAGGCCTTTACCAAACACAGTATTACTCCTGTCGGATATTCAGTTTATGGATAGCCATTAATACATAAGTTATTTAGATATGGAATGACTTGCGCATCCTGAAAAGAAATAAGGAAGACAGTGAATGCACCAATTGTAATGACAGGATTAAAAATAATGAAAAGCAATTATATATGTATGAACTATATATGTAAAAACGTATATTTATAAAAGAAACGATTTAGTCAGAAGAAAATGTGCATTCGATAAATAATATTTGGCTTGTGTATATATACGTATGTATGCATGCACTTCTGAAACGTTTTATATGACATTCTTATATTTCGTTATCTTTCTCACTGTATATTTAAATAAAGTTGTAGTAAGTAAATAAATAAAAACCAAGTAATATAGTGTTATCTTTTACGAATAACCCAATGCCTATTCCCTTCTTCATTTCCTCAAATTTCTACTATTTATTGTGTTCATTTTATTTGAAATATATGCTTGTCCAGCAGTTTTTTACATTTGTAATGTTCAGCTGTACACATTCAAGCACTTATAGAGCATTACGTTAATTAATGCTCTATGGACTTTGATGTATATTTTTTAAGCGATGCGTTAAAATGAAACTGTTTTAAGTTTGTATTACATATTGCTAATTTTTATGCAAATAATAGTAGGATGTAACTGAAGGATTTGCTGACAATTTCATATGTCGAGAAAATCATCGTACACCCAAGCTCATTAATTCTGTCCTTCCGGTCCTATATCATCCTTCTTTTCACCTATACACATCCATGCGGGAAACAAAAACAACAGAAGCTGGAAGTGACAGAATTAATGAGCTTGGGTGTAGCCGGTGTACATATATTGGAAACACTCAATTACGGGAATGCATATTTCGAGATGCCATGAACGCCACCTGTCGACGAAAATTTGCAATAACGTTGGACTCGAGAATATTCTATATTCAAATGTCGCATTGTATCATATTCTAATACTCTGCGTATACCAGAATTTTTCGAAATGCTGCGCCGTACTGAAAAATGCGAAAACCCCTATTTTTAATACTGGCCATTTTATGGACCTCGAATGATTGATAGGGCCTCAACCGACTCTGAAATAAACATAAAATATTGTTTTTGGGATTGTCAACATTTAATACATGTCGATATGCGTTCTATGTTTTTCATCATAAAATCAGTCATAATTCAACGAGTAATTACCCTATTTTTGATAAAAAACCCTTTAAACACGGAAAGTAACATTTACGTAATATTTACATAATGGTTACAATGTTACATAAATGTTACATAGTTGTTACATAACTGTTAACTTTTGTGTTTGCAGGGAAGTACTTTTTTTTCATCGATTTTTGTTTTTTTTTTCCCCCCCCCCCCCCCCCACCCCCCCCCCCCCCCACCCCCCCCCCCCCCCACCCCCCCCCCCCCCCACCCCCCCCCCCCCCCACCCCCCCCCCCCCCCACCCCCCCCCCCCCCCACCCCCCCCCCCCCCCACCCCCCCCCCCCCCCACCCCCCCCCCCCCCCACCCCCCCCCCCCCCCACCCCCCCCCCCCCCCACCCCCCCCCCCCCCCACCCCCCCCCCCCCCCACCCCCCCCCCCCCCCACCCCCCCCCCCCCCCACCCCCCCCCCCCCCCACCCCCCCCCCCCCCCACCCCCCCCCCCCCCCACCCCCCCCCCCCCCCACCCCCCCCCCCCCCCACCCCCCCCCCCCCCCACCCCCCCCCCCCCCCACCCCCCCCCCCCCCCACCCCCCCCCCCCCCCACCCCCCCCCCCCCCCACCCCCCCCCCCCCCCACCCCCCCCCCCCCCCACCCCCCCCCCCCCCCACCCCCCCCCCCCCCCACCCCCCCCCCCCCCCACCCCAAAGCCAGATTTTATCGAAATGGACTTGCACAAACTTCTGAACGAGTTGAGGAGAATGTTTGACTTTACTACGGATCGATTAACTCGTCGACGACAGTTAGAGGCTAGAACTTGGAAATACGATGAAACGTTCAGCGATTACGCACATGAGAAAATCATATTGGCAAATCAAGTGCCAGTCGATAAGGAAGAGCTCGTCGAGCTTCTCATCGAAGGAATACCGATCCTCAGCATGCGGAATCAAGCAAGAATGCAGAAGTTCAATACGGTAGAGCTATTGCTGGAGGCATTTGAGAAAATATCGATACGTCAAGAGAGGAAAACTTCGCCAACAAAACCCGAAAAACATCGTGGAGAGTCAACTAACAACCGAGCGTCGAGAAGAATGGAATCGTTTTTTAACCGAGGAGCGTCTGTACGTTGTTACAATTGCAACGACAGCGGCCACGTTGCTGCTGAATGTAAACAACCGCCGAAATCAAGAACCTGTTACGTTTGTCGACAAGATGGACATCTTTCGAAGGACTGCCCGACGAAATCATCGAGTACGCGAGTCAAAAGTCACGAAATCCATAACATTTGTGATAGACAGAATGTTGATGGATTTTGGAAACTTATCGAACTTCAATTTTTCGATGGTGAGGCAGAGCGTAGTATCGCGATCGAAGCACTGCTAGATACAGGTAGTCCGATTAGTTTTGTAAAGATGTCGAGTTTGCCACCGGGTGTAAATCTTGAACGTTGCGAATTGTTAAACGAGTACAGCGGTATAAATAATGCGAAGCTTGTTATTGACGGTGCAATAGAAGTTAGTCTCAACTTCGACGGTTATATGTATAATAATTTGCGGTTATATGTAGTCCCGGAAAATACGATGAGAAGCATCGCTGTTTTAGGTCGGGATATGTTACAAAAACTCGGTATATCGCTTTCAATTCCTCCGAAAATCGATGTAATGACGACAGAGATAAATCAAATAATGAATATTGATTTTGTCGATCTAAAAGAGATCAAGGGTCAGTTAGACATAAATTCGAACGTTACGGTTAAAATTGCTGACAGGGTTAGATTGATTTTCGAAAGTTTTTACGTAGCACCGATAAGACCGGATGAACCGAAAATTCAAACATCTTTAAAATTAGTTTTAAAAAATTCCAATCCCTTCCATTTTTCTCCCCATCGATTATCACATGAAGAAAAACAGAAGTTGCAACGTATTATAGACAGACTTTTAGCAGAGGGAATTATTCGTAAAAGTAATTCGGATTATGCATCGCCGATAGTTTTAGTTAGAAAAAAGAATCGCGAAATGCGCCTTTGTGTCGATTATCGCGCTCTGAATAAAGTTCTTGTACGCGACAATTATCCCCTTCCGCTTATAGAAGATTTGATAGATTCTTTAAGTGGAAAACAGTTCTTTACAGCACTTGATTTAAAGGACGGTTTTCATCATATACCGGTTGCTGAAGAATCTATCAAATATACGTCGTTCATTACACCTTTCGGTCAGTTTGAATATTGCAAAATGCCGTTTGGGCTGAAAACCGCTCCGTCAATGTTTCAAAGATTTGTTAATGAGGTGTTTGATGATCTAATTAGGAAAGGTGATATTGTTGTTTATATGGACGATCTTTTAATAGCTACGCGAACTGTGGAAGAACACTTACGTATTTTGAAACAAACATTCAAATTACTTGTTGAAAATAAACTTGAACTGCGGTTGGATAAATGTAAATTCTTGCAAACCAGCATTGAGTATTTAGGATATTGTATATCGGAGAGTGGTGTAAGACCCTCAAACAAAGGTTTGACAGCAATTGAAAATTTTCCGGTACCGCAAAATATTCGAGGAGTACAGTCATTCTTAGGATTATGTTCGTATTTTCGTAAATTTGTGCAAGATTTTTCAATTATCGCAGGCCCTCTATATAATTTGTTAAAAAAGGATGTCAATTTTAAATTTGGGTCGGAAGAGATCGAGGCGTTTAATCAATTAAAGGAAAAACTTTTGAGCGCCCCGGTTATTGCGATATACAACCCGGGTGACGAGACAGAATTGCATACCGACGCGAGTTCTCTCGGATTTGGGGCGATTTTAATGCAGCGCAAATCAGATAAAAAAATGCATCCAATTTTCTACTTTTCGAAAAGAACAACAGAAAGCGAATCGAAATTGCATAGTTTTGAATTAGAGACTTTGGCGATAATCTATGCATTGCGTAGGTTCAGAATTTATCTCCAGGGTCTCAGCTTCAAAATAATTACGGACTGCAATTCTGTAACGTTAACGCTTAAAAAGAAAGATATAAACCCGCGAATCGCTCGCTGGGCCCTAGAAATGGAAAATTTTGATTATCAGACCGAACATAGAGAAGGAAGTCGAATGAAACACGTTGATGCGCTGAGCAGGGAGCATAACATGATACACGTTTTAGAAGACAATTCGTTAGAAGTTAACCTTATGCTTAGTCAAAGTAAGGATGCTGCTATTAATGCTATTGTAGTCGAGTTAGAGAAATCGGAAAGCTCGATTTATGAGATGCGGAACGGCGTAGTTTATCGAAAAATGAATGATAGGATATTGTTTTATGTACCTGTTTCTATGGAAGGTCATGTTATTCGACGGTATCATGATGATATGGGACATTTGGGATCGGAAAAAGTCTATAATGTGATATTAAAAAATTATTGGTTTCCGCAAATGAAAGAGAAAATTAAGAACTACATTCAAAATTGCCTAAAATGCATAGCTTTTTCTCCAACAACTAGTAAAGTCGAGGGATTGTTACAAAACATTCCTAAAGGTGACAAGCCGTTTCACAGCATTCATGTCGATCATTATGGTCCGGTCGAAAAACATCGTCTGAAAAAGCATGTACTGGTAGTAGTCGACTCATTTACCAAATTTACGAAATTGTATGCAGTTAAGTCCACGGGAAGTGCGGAAACTATACAATGTTTGAATAAATATTTTGCCGATTATAGTAGACCTCGAACATTAGTATCCGATAGAGGCACCTGTTTTACGTCAGAGGAGTTTCGGGAGTTTACTCAGGCTAATAATGTTCGTCATGTATTAGTAGCAACAGCATCGCCCAGAGCAAATGGCCAGGTCGAAAGGGTTAATAGAGTCCTAGGGCCCATGTTCGCCAAATTAAAAGATAACGATTCCGGAAAGTATTGGTACAAAGTCCTTCATGATGTTGAATACGCTTTAAATAATTTGGTACATAAAAGCACTGGAGAGACTCCGAGTAAGCTACTCTTTGGCGTAGAACAGCGTGGAAGTATAGTGGACGGTATAGGCGAATTTTTGAGCGATAACGTAACAACGGAAATATTAGATATTGGCGAACGGAGAACGAAGGCGGCCGAAAATATTGTGAAACACCAGAATTATAATAAGACCTATGTAGATAAGCGACGGAGGAAAGCAATCGAGTACAAAGAGGGTGATTACGTTATGCTGAGAAATTTCGAAAATACCCCGGGAGTCTCAAAAAAGTTATTACCTCGGTTTAAAGGTCCGTACGTAATTAAAAAATGTTTGAGATTTGGGCGTTTCGTGGTTAGCGATATTGAAAATTGTCCCGGGTCGCGGAAATCATACGAAGGCGTATGGGAAGCGTGTAATATGAAGCCTTGGGCAGAAACTTCGTAGAAAAATAGTACCATTCATTATCATGTAAGTTAAAAAGCTCTTGTATGGAATCGTAACTTTATGCTGGATAGTGACGATGGTATGATCCGAGTCGGATAATGTCAGGATAGCCGAAACTGTAATATATTATTTGAATTTAAGCATTGCGAACGGCCCAACATATATTTGATTAATCCGCTTATGGTTGTATTGTATGTTGAATATGTATATGAGTGGCGACAACGGGCAGTATTTGCCTAGCTTTCGAACGTGCCGGTCACAAACGACTCCTTGTACACTCGATAAAGACTTTTTGACTAAGTTGTGCTTTTACCTTATTAATCCGTCCATCTGGTCACCGCTCAGCTGTCCTCTTACAATATAATGTTCATTAATAATTTCCGTATTCTCAACATTTCTAATAGTGCCAAATATATTTGGCTTTCTAAAACGAATCTGTCTTTTCATACTTGAATGAGGTTCTCTTATGTTTAAAACTACATTTTCGTCTACAACCGTATGTGTAGTAACAACCGGAATGTTACTTACAGTATGATTTTCATTTATGTGTAACTCACGTTCGATATTGACTATATTTACGCTCTGAGAATGAGCTTTGTTTCTTTCATTATGGCGTTGTTGATTGGCAGCGTTTCTTTTTTGACGTTCTTCTTGAAATATTTGCTCTTCTTCAACAGTGCGTTTAACCTTTCATTTAGGCATATTGTTATTTATTTTTATCTTTTATGGAGTATACTATTATTATGTAAATAATAATAATAATAATATTTATTCTCCAACCAGTACATATATATACAAAGTTACATATTTACAAAAAAAATAATAATGTTCCTATAGTAAGATTTTGTACATTCGCAAGGTCTAGGAGCACGGACCGTTTCGTAGCCTTTTATAGGTCCCCTTATGCAATAAGATGTTTCCGACGTATTTTGGGCCGCTGAATCCGAATTTCGAGGGTGGATTGCTCTCCGAGTGGTCCGAAATTGTTTATAACAATTTTTTTAAAACAATTAAGCAATATTAAATTTTTTAGTCCAAAAAAAATTTTTTTGTTATTTTTTGGGCCATTCTAAACAAAAAAGGTCTCTAGTAACTTTTGCGTACGATGGCGCATTCTCGAGATAACAATTCCCGAAATTTAAAAAAATTCGATTTTTGCAGTATTGAGCACACTGCCACATCAACACATGTAATTTTTTTTTTATCTACCTAGGCTTAAACTCTTCTTCTGACCTTATATTTCAAGCAGAAAGTTAGTTTTAATCATTCATTTTAAACCTTCGCCATTTATTGAAGTTTTACTAACTATGTTTTTTGTCTGTATATATGCGCACATGTAGTATTGGCACGCACGACACGTTTCAAATCGCCGGATCCACCTCATATTTTTTTACGTATTTTGGGTCACTGAATCCGAATTTTTAGGGTGGACAGCTCTCCGGATGGTCCGTCATTGTTTATAACAATTTGTTTAAACAATTAAATATAATTTTTTTATTTTTCGCTTCCTAAAAAATTTGTTTATATTCTTCGGGAAATTCTGACGAAAAAAGGTTCTATGTAACTTTTGCGCACGATGGCGCATTTCCGAGATAAAAATTCCCGAAATAAAAAAAAATGCGATTTTTGCAGTGTTCAGCACACAACACATCGGCACATGTAATTTTTTTTTTTTATCCACCTAGGCTTAAATTATTCTTGTAACCTTATATTTTAAGCAGAAAATCATTTTAATCATTCATTTTAAACCTAAAAATTCGGATTCAGTGACCCCAAATACGTAAAAAATAGATAACAATTAACAAAAATAACATTAAAAACATGTCGTTCTTATATACACTAATCAGAGACAGCAACCATTGCTGTATTTGTCTTCATGCGAGAATTACAATGGCCTGATAGTAACCTATCGCTGGACAGTGTAAATAAAATAAAAGATTTAAAAATAACATATAATTATGTAACTGTAGTAAATATTAAAATTTGTGTCAAGATGAGGACCTAAATAAGTCTCTAAAACACGAGTTTACAACCTTTATAAACATTATTGTTTAAAAATGAATGTTTTATGTAAAAGAATTGTTGTTCACTTCCTTTGTCCTAGTTACAGTGAGGTCGAATTTTAAAAAAAATAACACCGGATTCGTAATCAGAGACCCCGAAAACCCTGGAGTAACTTGTTACAAACTAATTTAACGTTTATTTTATCATTTACCAAAAATTTGTACTGTGTAGGTAGTTGAGTTTTACGGAGTAGTTTTTGGTTTCCTCGTCAGCTCCAAAACATGAATTTTAATATAACCATAATACATAAAACATAAAACAAAACATAAAACAAACATTTTAGTGGTATTTTCAAATTTTTATTTACATACAAAAGTATTCAAAGTATTCAAAGTTTTTCAAAATGCCGCACAAGTTTCCGTTTCTGCGGAGAGGATATACAAGCCATTAACCACACTGTCCTCAGACACACTACAAAGAGGCGTAACAGATTATCTAAAAACGAGAGTGCTGCCACACCCTTGTGTTCGGACAGCGGTTGAACGTCTGGGGTATAGCAGATGTACGAAAAACCGACTTAGATTCATACCAAGCGTACATACGAAATTCACACCCGCTTTAGCGTCGCTGTCAACCTCGTAGATACGAAATTCATACGAAAGTGCTCTGAGTGTACACTGTAACGCAGTTTCCTCCTGGACTGCTCGTGCCGCTGCTCAGTCGGTACGCCAGGTTCAATACGAGCAGTTCACCTCTTCTTGCAACTCAGACAAAACAACACCGTAAGATGGAAGGTCGAGAAAAGACTATACACGGGAGATAGATAAAGAGAGACTATATTCAATGATTAGAGATACAATATGGCCCGTTTATGTGGCTTATCCACAAATACGCCACGAAGGAATGCGACAGTGGAGTCCGCGACCGTCGAGGAGGGGGTAAGCCTGCTTCACGTACCGGCCTGTCGATCGTTGGCGGAGAGATCCCGTACCGCGCGTCACCGTGTCTTGGAGAAGGAGGCGCCAGGTACCGCGCGTCACCGTACCGTTGACGGAAAGGGGTTTTCGGAAGATCGCAAGCACCGCGTGTCACTGTGCCAAGGAGGGGGGGGGGGCAAAAGGTACCACGTGTCACCGTATCTCTCCCGGGAAGGATTTTCGGAAGAACCCAAGAACCGCGTGTCACCGTGCCTAGGAGTGAGAAGCAAAAGGTACCGCGTGTCACCGTACCTCTGCCGGGAAGGATTTACGGAAGAACCCAAGCACCGCGTGTCACCGTGCCTAGGAGTGGGAGGCAAAAAGTACCGCGTGTCACCGTATCTCTGCCGGGAAGGGGCTTCGGAGGATCCCAAGCACCGCGTGTCACCATGCCCAGGAGTAGGAAGTGAAAACACGGCGTGTCACCGTGCCCTCACCACGATGGGATTTTAGCGGAAGGACCAGGGCAATGAACCCGTAATCCTAGGGGATAGCAACCTCGCGAGTCACCAGGTCGCTAGGAAGGAGGCAGGGTGCCCGTGGGAGCGGGCAAGGAATAAACTCTTTCCCGGAACGTGCCGTTTCTTATACTCGAAGGAGCCGGGCCGCCGGCCGCAACAATTGCGTGTGCCACGACAGACAAAAACTAGGCGCTGCCTAAAATGACAAAAGGGAAAAAATGACTGAGTAAAAAATGACTGTAAAAACAAAAAATCAAATTTTATTATCACTAACAGAACTTGCAACCCACGCCACAAATATACCTAAAAAAGGCCCTCCAAATAACTATGGATATATTAGTGCCCCCTCCCCCCCCCATTATACGAACGTAACCTCTAACCAATCAGAATTTCATCTTTCTCTCATCATGTCATTTTTTCTATAGATCATTTTTTCATGGGTCATTTTTGCGTCGGTCATTTATTCCGCAAGTCATTTTTTCGGTCATTTTGTCTGCGGTCATTTTTGAATCGGCTATTATTTGGGCCACCCTATGTTATTGCCGATAAACTAAGTTCTTACATATAATCTATACTCAACTTTTTCCACATGGAACTCATTACGTTCAGAAAGCCTATGCAGCTGTTATCGGTTCGGTGGTTATTAGGAAACAAGCTTATAATCAGACAAGATATTGGCAACAGTTTCTAAACAACACCATGACTCTATGGGTGAGACGAATATCCTACCAACCTGCGATTACCATATTAGGACGAAGTGTCCATACGATAAAGTGTCCTAGACGATTAAGTGTTCATAATATTACTGAACCTGCAAACGTATTGGTAGTTCGTGCTTGGCGAACATAAATCTTACGGTACAAAGGTTAACTTACGTTCTTGACGTGAGCCTTTTAATTCACTTTCTTGACGCTCCACGTCGTTTCCTTAATCGTTTAATTCCTTTCAGGGTCATAAAATCTTTCTCTTCATCACGGTGCTTACGTTTATTCCCCATTTTTTAAAATTCGATGACTTTTGAAGAGAGTACCAAGAAGAAGAATGGACATCAACGCATACGTCAACAGACAGTTGAGTGAAAAATCGATATATTTAAATAGTTTATTCTTCTTTGTAACATTGAGAGCAGAAACTAGAGGGTACTACATGTGTCGATCTGAAGGAGGAAGGGCGTAATACAATTGATGTCTACAATACATTCACTGCAGATTAAGTGACTAAAAGTACATTTTTGTAAACCATCGTTTTGGAATGTGCCATTCTTTCCGATTCAAATATTTCAAAGAGATGAAAATCTCATTTGAACATCGAAGATACAAAAAAAGAATGCAAAAAATATATATAAAATATCGGTTCTAAATGGTGAATTATTATTACATACTTTTTTAAAAAAACTTCTTGTTTTTGGGAATTTTGTTCATCTCTGTGCACTTTCCTAACTTTCGTATATAACTTTCTTATAGCTTGAACTATTTTGATCCACTTATTTTGAATCACATAAAAATTCAGAAAATTAAAAGTTTTTCACGATTTTTCTGATATTTTTTTAGAATTAAATAAAACAAAACCTACAAACTCTCATTAAAATACTTCCCCACAGTTTTCTCATACCGAAAAGGATGTAATTTGATATGAAAAAACATTACAAGGACTATGAAGAATGCAGAGTTACTCAGGACAATAAAATTAAAACAGCCAATAAAGAAATATTTAGAAAAATAAAATCACATGCTTGGAAGCACAAACAAGTTATGTGTATGAATGAAGTCATATAATGCGATAGCTGAGAAATGTAGGTTATCATACTCTGCAATAATTCGTATCGTCATAATGAGTGTATATAAAATTAATATATCGTATTTTACGTTTTATTATAAAATAAGTTATTAAAATCATTGTAAGACTTATCCGTACTAACAATGTTAGTATCCTCTTAATCGAAATAAGGAAAACACTAGATTATTATTGACATACAATAATTTAACATAATTGAAATAAACTATTCGCAATTCATTACAGCCATAAGTAACTACTAATTACTAGCACATTACTCAGATCCCACAAATTATTTCTCGTTTAACAGCGCTGTTCTAAATGCCGACTACATTCCGACTACAGTTTCGTTTTAAATGAATCGTAACTCTTTTCCATTATAGCTATTTAATGTTTTGTATTATCTTAGCCAACGCGTAGAATTCTCATTATTTTGAAAATGGATCATAATACACGAGAGGATCATTGATGTTTGTTATATCGTACTGTCAGCTAGACAAGCTTATATCGTAATCTGTAACGTTTTAACACTTTTGCAGTTTTGACATTCCAAATGTTAATACTTTTTAAATTCGTATTCTGACAAATGTAATGATTGAAAGGTAGTGAACAAGTGACTGATTTGCGACCTAATAATTATTTCAAAGGTTTTTTATGCCATTAATCATATCTTGTTCTAGTCGCTTGATATGTTTAGTTTTTAGGAAGCGTAATCGTCCCAGATATTCGACAGTTGCGCAATCAGAAGTGTTTCCAAAAAAGATCAAGCGATTGTTATTGATAGCAATGAAGGAATTCTACAAAATGATTATAATTGTGCTATTGGGAAAATTGTTGGACCTGAAAATATTAGATTTGCTTCGAGAACCTCAATTGATAGAGTATGTGTTTTTCTGGCTCGCGAAGAAATGGTGGAGGAAATAGTAAGTAAACACTCTCAAGTCAAAATTAATGATGCTATTCATGAAATTCGACCGCTCATATCTCGATATAAAAGAATAACTCTCTCTAACGGCTATCCCACTATTCCGCATCAACATATCGAAGAGGTTATAGATAACCTGAAAATTAAATGTACTTCAAGCGTGTCTTTCCTTCGAACTGGAATTGCAGAACCTGGTTACGGTCATATTCAAAGCTTTAGACATCAATTTTACATTGAACCCGAAGACTTACCTAAACTTCCGGATTCAATTAAAATTGATCACGATGGTACATCATACTGGATATATCCATCAGCTGATGCACTTAAATGCTTTTTATGTAAATTAATTGGTCATATAGCAGACAATTGTAAAACTATGGTAAATTCTGAGCACATACAACCTGGAAAAGACAATAACGGTAGTCATACTTTTGAAACTGAAAATGCTAAATCTTCACATGATCTTTCTTTGACATCACAAACCGTTACTGCATTAAGTCCAACATCTGAGAATTGATCTGTAATGAAAAAGGCCCACTTTCTTCTCTGTGTGTTCTTTTTGACGAATTTGATAATAACTTATCTTCAAAAAAAAAATGGTAATCAATTTAAAATTACTCAAAAACGAACTCGTTCACGTCAAACTCTTTCTACACTAATTGGCACAATTAATAGGTCAAATTTTATTTTCTTCTCCTTCTCTAGCCGGCGCTTGCGCTGTGTTGACGTCTCTTGTGCCATCTTAACTGAAAAGTATGAACATTTTATTTTAATAGTAATGCGACTGTTCACAATTTTGCACTTTTTAAGGTTTTTACACTAATATTTTCTTTTATTCACCTGAGTAAAATTACTAATATGGGGCAAGGGAAGAGAAAGGGTCGGTAGCGGATGGTACGCGGATCTGAAAAGAAAGCGAACAGAAATTATTGTGAAAAATGGAGAAAGATGAAATGAAAACGTGGGGTGTAGTAGAATGGGAAGAGGTGAAGTAGAGATATGCAAGGTCACAGGGAGAAATGAGGGGGGGAAAGGGAAATTCGTATGATAGAGCGCCGCCGGATAATGTGACGCACTGACGGTGTCTAATATCGTGAGGATGAATGAAATCGTGCATGATTTGAAATGATATAAATTTATGTGGCGTATATTACTCACCGATGACAGGCTCCTCTGGAGGCTTACACCGTCTGGAATTGTTGAGAATCCTGATGAGGTTTTCTCGCGCCAGAATCCGTAAGCTGTTGCAGCACTATATATATATATATATTATTATTATTATGACACTAATTCACTACTGCTCCACTTGCCGTCGTGGATGAGTATATATAGGCAAGGGAATTAACGACGTCGGTGGAGGACTTTTCCTGATTGCGAAAGGAAAATAAAGGACAAGCGCGACGGAGGAAGGGGGGAAAACGGCGGGCCCCCCACTAAATGTTAAAGGGCAAAACAAACAAAGAAAAACGAGTATAAAGGAATGTATAGATTCAATCAAGAACGGAAAATAAGCGCATTTCTTTTTTTTTTTGAAACTTATTTTTTTTCATATAAAATTTAAATTTGCTGAAAATGTTCTTAAAACTGATTGAAACTTGTAATAAACGGTAAAGGAATGCATTGTCATCCAATTTCGGGCTATCCTAAAAGTTTCAAGTCTCTAGCTCATCGGTAAGTTAGTTTAAAATCGATTACAAGATTTGCACCGGACAAACAGACAGGCAGACAAGAATACGAGTTGATAAAAACGTGGTAATAATAAAAAAACGTGGTAATAAAATAACATGTTACGTTACCGAAATGTTATAGTTAAGTTAACCTTAGACCTTTTACAAGGGGAGAAATGTTACGGACAGAATTAGTTATAATTATTTGTTAATTATTAAACACACACTCGGAGTGGGTGTATCGACAATTTCCCCCACACCACTGCTACTGCGAATGGGAGCACTCGCAAATTAAGTGTACTGAAGACGCAAGGAAGATACCTTGTACATTCTTTCACATATAGTAATGATGATTCTGTCGGAAATCAGTGCTTTAAATACAGTGTAAATCATTCATGTGCAGCATGCGATGAATAATTAAATAGGATAATTACACATAGACTAATAATGATAGAACGCTTCGACTTACCTTCTTGGAGGACGAAATTATTAACTTGCCGTCTTGGATGATTAAGATGCTGATTTCTCCTCTCTTGCAGGATAAACTTGCTTATTAGTTTTTAAAAATTAAAATTAATTATTGCATTCAGGTCATGCAAACCTTGCTGATAAGTGCAAAGTACACGCTGGTGCCAAACGTATTTTCACAATAAGCGCTACAAAAAGGTTTTCTGACAAATAGTAAACCCAAAACTAGTTAGGTTTTACATATAAGATCGTGATTTATTCAAAAAAATCACCAACCGTGACCTTCAACTGGTTTGCGTGAAAATAGCAAAATGCTTGGTTGACACTACGGTTTGTATGTGGCAAACTTGTGCTTTAAATAAATATGCAAATGATTGATACAATAATTAAGCATATTGAAATAATACAAGGCTTCCACAAATTGTAGAAATATATTGTGAACTTTGACGCACAGTTTAGGAAGTCTGGAACAATCAAGAACTCAGGAATAGTAAAGAAATAAATTAATTGAATATATTTAAAACCTTTTATTAAAGTAGACAAATCAATAAACAGTACATAAATCATGAAAACATAAACAAAATAGCACTTCTTTACTCCGACAAGATGACTCCGAAATCAAAGTCGAGACAGAATCTTCTTTCCGCATACCAACCTAAATTGCTGTCGAAAAATTTTCCTCGCGAGATAGAACCTTTTTCACTGCCATTACCAGATGCAACACTTTTGCCCTGAGCCGACGATATGCCAATTCCGTAAATATCTGGTAGCAGTCACGCTAACAGACATAGCACGTTGATGCTGGATTTCACCTAAAACATGCCGATATTCGAGGATCGATCCACGAAGTTATTCTGTTTAGGTGATCTATATAATAGATATCCCCATCACACGTGCGTCCCTCTTCCCAGTCTTTAGGCATTGGGCCCAGGATATTCTCGAAAATATCTCCCCTATTTTTACAACTAGCTGGTTCTTGCATGCTAATTGTATCCGCGTGTCCAGGCCCCGACATAGATCCATTCTCTTTCATGACTGCTGCATCGGGACATGCTCTGTCCGAGTGGTTCTTGGTCGGCAGCTCTCTCAAAATGCCCAGAATGGCCATTCTGCTGCCCGAATTCAATATTTTGACAGCCTCTAAGGCTGTCACATCAGACAGAGTGTCGCCATTCACGGACACAATAATGTCGCCTACGCTAAGGCCTGCTTCTGCTGCAGGACCATAAGGAGCGATGTTCGAAATTCTTATTCCAGAATTATGTTGCCCCTGGGAGAATGATTTGGCTCCTGTTATGGACATACCATAACCCTGGCTTGTGCGATCAACTAAAACGTTGAAGCTATCCATCCTGAAATATAAAATTATATATTTAAGACGTGCGCGTTAGGCCAAGAAATATACATTTTACCTTTTTTTCATGTCCGTTAAAAGTCGTACATGGCGTCACCAGAATATAAAAGTAAATGCCTTACTATTGCTCTACATCCAGCACAAGTTCAAAAACTATACCTTTTTATAAATTTTGTTCAATAATGCAGTTTTTCTATGGTGTAAATTCGAACCTTAATGAGATGTTTGTTGTAACCTATAGTAATGCCCGACACAACCGCAAGTTGAATCACGTCTAAACATTTTTTATGAAAATGAAGTTGGGAAGCGAGTAATTTTAGCACGTATTTATACTTTTCGAGTGCGATCCTGTCGAATTGAAGTCAATGTTAGAAAAACAAAACACTTCTAATGCCAAATTTTCAGAATTAAAAAAAAATGAAAATGATATTTTTACATAAATCTTGAATTTTTTTTATTGATAATTGAATGAATTCGTGCATCATCGCGGTATGGTAAGACAATATCGAGACAACTCATTAAAAACCTACCGTTCTAAAAATGCACAAGGACAAAAGTTGTCGAATTTTGGCGCCGTAGGTGCTTTTAATTTCTCTCCATGTAGTTAGGTTTAAAGTGCATTTTCAGTAATACCGGAACGATTTTTTTCCATCGAGTTATTCAAGTTGTTGTCAAGGTATAAACGATAATTTTCATACATTTAGGAAGTGTGTAATCATATGAAAATAATTAACAGAATGAGGCCATCCTTGTTGCTCAAAATCATTGCAGAACATCAAAATTTTTAGATATCCTAGCGAAAATCGTCGTTTTTTACCCAACTTGAATAAGTTTTCCTGACGGTACAACATTATTGTTAGCTAATTAACATAAACCAGATTAAAGGTCACTCATCAGAAACCTGAGTATGCTGTTCCGAAAATTTCCGATGTACTGAATCCAAATCTGGTCACAGACTAACCCCAAAGTGCAAAAAAAGGAAAATCATATGTGTGCCGTGACAAAAATTTCAATAACTCGAAGAAAAGAAATGCAGTTAGAATTATCGAAAGAACATTGGAAAGCTGCTGTGTTTTGCCAAATTTCGAACAACAATTATATTCGACCACGAAAACATATTGAAGATATATAAAACCGACGTTTTTTGCATGTTTATTGCATGTTTCAGGTTACGATATCTCAAATTCTTGATGCGGATTCAGAGATATCCAGAAAATAATAAATTCGAATGAATATTTTCAAAATTGACGAAGGGGTCTTTTATACGCTTTTATAGGCTTTTATACGTGACGTACTTTGCCGCTGATGAATTCAAAGTTGCCTATATTAGATTACTCATCCTCTGCATTCTTCATTTATCCTTCTACTAATATTTTAATTCTACTTTTGGCTGTATATTCTACATTGATTTTTTCAAGCTCCGCACGAGCAGTTGTAAGGAGTTCCACCATTTGTAATGTAACTTCAACGCTGCAGATGAAAGTTAATGTATAATAAAAAAAAGTGAACACTGTTTTTTGGAAACAATGTGGAATATTAAAAAGTAAGAAACATGAAAAAAAATTCAAATAGAAATACACATTAGGCCAATCGTCTGAAGAAGATCTGTATACAAGTCGGCCGTTATATTCATTTTAAGAATAATAATGAAGCAATATATCGATGCCCGAGACGAAGACTATCACAGCGCCAAACACTTTTACGAAGAGTATCACACGTCCTCGTTGCGACGAAAAAAAAAACACAGCGCACTGCATTATCACAAAAAAAAAGCACAGCACACCGAGTTGCGATGAAGAAAAACACAGTATACTGCATTGCCACGAAAAAAAACCCACATGCCGAGTTGCGACGAAGGTAAATACAGCGCACTGCATTTCCTGCTAAAAGAAGTAGAGGTACTTGAAGCTGCAAAGCCAAAGTCACCAAAATCAAACCAAATTAGTTGCAAAATTTGTAACTTTTTTGTTGTTAATTTGTTACCCTAGTGCCATTTTGTCGCTTCAATATTTAAAAAAAAAATCATATGTTTGTCAGCTTAAGATAAAGCTACCAAACCCCAATTAAAAAAACATACTTAGACACGTCTAAACCAAACACAACTAGGTGGAGAATTTGTTACTTTTGAATTGTTAATACGTTTGATTTATTTACTTTTTTAGTATAAATCTTATAAATAACTAATAAATTATTGATATTACTGCAAAAAATACGACATAAAATAATGCATGATTAGAATACCTTGTAGATAATTAATATAATTAAATATTTATCAGACATAACTGGGTTTTCTTCGTCGCTACGCAGTGCACTGTGTTTTTCTTCATTGCAATGGATCGCACATTTTTTCTTCGCCGTAACCAAGAGCGTTGTGTTTTTCTTCGTTGCATCTTCAGCACTGTGTTTTTATTCGTCATAGTACTGTATGTGGAATAGTTTTCGTGGTTCATCTCATTTATGATATAATCGAAAAGCAATTGATGATAAGAAATATAATTGTGTATGTATGTATTACTTTAATATTACAAAAAACTTGGACGAAGAAAATAATTTAAATGAAATATTGACAATATATGTGGAATAAAAACACTTACTTAATGTTGACGAAAGGTTTAGTGAGGCTGATGCTAATGCTGATGCTGAAAGCTGAAGCTGTGGGTATAGCTGAAAGCTGGTGCAGCTGAAGGCTCGATGTCACCAGTCCGGCGCTTTAACGAAAACTGAAGCAGTGATGCCAGAACTTGTCGCAAACTCAACCCCACTACACCGCCAGTTTCCATCGTGCATATGGGAACTGGCGGTATGGTGGGGTTGAGTTTTCGGCAAGTTCTGACATCACTGAACTGATTCGAACTCGAACTAAAAAAGCTGTAATTTGTAGAAAATGGCCATGTACCTGGAGAGCCCTTGTACCTGCACAAGTATTGATAGTTATTAAGAGCTCCTGACCTCTGGTAAGAATGACTCAGAATATACCTGGCTATCCTATTTATCCCAGTGGAGTTTATGTACACTAATAGTAGATTTCGATAAAAGTGTTGAAAAGTTTTTTAAACGAATGTGTGGGTTGCTGGCTGAGCCGAATGCGAGGTTCGCATGTTGGTTCAAAAAACATTTTCCCATATGCACCTACATATATTTTTTGTCGCAAGTGGGTGAAAATGCGGAAGAAAAATGTCAAAAATGAGTAAAACCGCATTTTACCCATGTTGTGACAAAAAATCGTTTTTCATACTTTTCGTCACAAACCATCCGATCAACAAAATAGTGGAAAATGATTTTCGTTTACATATGAGCCCTCTTTTCCTTCATTTTTGGAAATCTTACATCCAATTCGTAATCAGCGGCCCCAAAAACCCTTAGTAAAATAACAAAATATTACGTAATGACAAACTAAGGATACGAGTTGTGTTTGGACAAGCCAAACAATTAGTTAATTTTGATCGATTATATTATTTTATATTTATATTATTATTTGAAAGCATCAATGAACAATGACCTGTATATACACTTATATACACTTGTACACATAAAGACACTTGTTTTTGCTTAATTCGAATGTTCGTTGTGCGTATGGATATGTAAACGGTTATTGACCGATCTTCGCGGATTTTTAGTTTTGAATCGAACGGCGTTAGACTCACTTCGCTGAAGTACGATCTTGGTTTAAGTAACATTCGCCGCAAGTGTACAACGGGATACGGGAATTATACTAATTATTTAAACATTGTGGAACATTAATAAAATAAGATTTTGCAACCCTGGCTCCTTGAAGAAATTGTGAATGCCGTCAAACCATTATTCGCACGAGCGTCAACGTACGCATCGAACAAGCGATAAATTATTATCGCATTTCGCACATTAATGGTCCTTCGATACCGGATGGGTAAAAAGTGAATATTCAAGAAAGCATTCAGGGAAACGGTGATTAGTTTGTATTCCACAGTGCAGTGCAATTCGTTATAGTGTATCCCGTTATAGCGAGCAAAATTTAGTCTTTCGATTTTAATTATTTTTAACGAAACAAAAATTTTCGTTGTAAATTTCAAATTTCGCTACCAATTCATTGGGTTTTTTAGTTTGCAAATACTATACATTGATATTTGTTAATTAACGCGTATTTAACATATCAAAAAAAAAATAGCTTAACGCCGTTATTACGTAGTGCCACACAGACACGTGCCAATTTTTCATCCAAATCACGTGTCGAATTTCGATTTACCGTCTGAGTAATGAGGAATCTTTCATTGAATAATTGGTTCAAGCTTCATATTTTGGGACATATGTTTGTTCTCGTCTTCTTGTGAATTTAATTATGGACCAAAATAATTTTGGACAAGGCTTGAAAAGAGAAAGAGAATTGTTTAACTGGGTCACGGCAAAGAAAATTTTTAAATTATTTTCTTCCATAACAAAGGGGATTGGAGTTTTTTTTTTGTGTCAAACACACTTTTTTTCCGGTAAAATACACATATGTCCAATCTATACATCGTGATTCGTCAGCCTGTGGATAACCCCTTGCTCAATCCATCAATCTTCTGAAAATTGGTTTGAATAGAAATAATTATTGTAACGTTTTCTTTTTTTGCAATTATAATTTTGTAAAGTTGTGCGAATTTGTTTTGCTTTCATTTTAATTTTTGAAATAATTTTAAAATTATTGTAGTAAATCTATTATGCGTTTATTTGAAGTAAAAGAAATTTCTAAATTTTCTATTTCCGCCTTAAATTAAAAATAAAAAATAATTTAATTAAAATGACGGTAACGCGAAGTTTAAAAGATAAACCCGGACAATCGATAAAGACGCAGGTTACAAGATAGAACAAAATAATTTAGAAACAGAGTTTAATTTTTGAATTCTGTTACAAAGAGTTTTAGTTACGCCGTAATCGTATAATTAAAATTTAAATGATTTATTTGATCAGTATAATAAAAATTCGCAAGAGCTAAATCGAAAATTTAAGAAAAGGTAGTAAACATACTGGTGATAGCCAGGAATTGAAGATCGCACATGATGCCGAACGGTCACAATTCGAACAAGCGTATTTTCAAACATTAACCAGATACGAAACGTTATTAGAAGGTATACAAGTAAATACCGTAGTAAATAATACAATTTCACCTGAAAGTAATGGCCAATCTCAAGATTCTATGTTTGTAAATACCGCGAGTCAAATTAGATTGCCAAAAATTGAATTACCGAAATTTTCGGGCGCTAATGAGGATTGGTACACTTATTTCGATTCCTTTGAAAAATTTATTCATAAAAATTTGTCACTCAACTCTTTTCAAAAATTTCATTATTTAAGATCATCATTAAAGGGCAATGCAGTTAATGTCCTAAAGTCACTCGACATAACAGAGGCGAATTATAACGAAGCATGGTCTTTATTAGTAGAACGCTACGACAATAAGAAGCTTATTATACAAACGCATATTACAGCTATTTTTGATGTTTCGCCAATTGGTAAAGAAAATTCTGTCGGTTTAAGGAATCTACTCCATAACTTCTCGAAACATCTGCGCGCGCTCAAAACTCTAAATCGTCCAGTATCGGCATGGGATGATCTTATTGTTCATTTAATGTTGTCAAAATTGGACCATCCCACTCAAAAGGAATGGGAAACAAGTCGTAGTGATTCATCCTCTCCTACTTTGAAACAGCTCAATGATTTTTTAATTCAGCATTGTAACGCATTAGAAGCAATTTCGTCGAAACAATATTTTAGCGAAAATACTAGTTCGAAATTCAATCCGAAGATGAAACATGCTACGTCACATGTAGCATCGGTACAAAATCTTTGCACATTCCACCCCCCCCCCCCCCCACCCCCCCCCCCCCCCACCCCCCCCCCCCCCCACCCCCCCCCCCCCCCACCCCCCCCCCCCCCCACCCCCCCCCCCCCCCACCCCCCCCCCCCCCCACCCCCCCCCCCCCCCACCCCCCCCCCCCCCCACCCCCCCCCCCCCCCACCCCCCCCCCCCCCCACCCCCCCCCCCCCCCACCCCCCCCCCCCCCCACCCCCCCCCCCCCCCACCCCCCCCCCCCCCCACCCCCCCCCCCCCCCACCCCCCCCCCCCCCCACCCCCCCCCCCCCCCACCCCCCCCCCCCCCCACCCCCCCCCCCCCCCACCCCCCCCCCCCCCCACCCCCCCCCTTCCCCACCCTGTCCCCCCCCCTCCTTCACTCCAAACCCTCCCCCTCTCACACTCGCACCCGCCCGCGCCTTACACCCACTCCATACCCCCCTCCCACCCAGCCCCCCCACCCCCCCACCGACTCCCCCCCAGCACCATCCACTAGCCCCCCTGTACCCTCCCCCCCCCCCGCCCCTCCGCTGGGGGTGATACAGGGGGTAACTTAAAAATTTTAAATGGGAACCCCCAATTTTTATTGCAGATTTTGCTTCCTCAGAAAAAGTTACGTAAATTTTGCCTACCATTATAATTGTTTTTGTTGACAGATGGCGCTGTAATCAACGAAATTAAAAAATTATTCTAAAAAGTTTTAAAAATCTCGCGAAAAACACAACGGATCAAAAAAGTAAAAACACACGTATTCAATGGTTTCAAGAGAGCTATCCAGTGACACCTAACACAACCCCCCACCCCCACCCGCTGGGGGTGATAGAGGGGGTAACTTCAAAATTTTAAATGGGAACCCCCAATTTTTATTGCAGATTTTGCTTCCTCAGAAAAAGTTACGTAAATTTTGCCTACCATTATAATTGTTTTTGTTGACAGATGGCGCTGTAATCAACGAAATTAAAAAATTATTCTAAAAAGTTTTAAAAATCTCGCGAAAAACACAACGGATCAAAAAAGTAAAAACACACGTATTTAATGGTTTCAAGAGAGCTATCCAGTGACACCTAACACGACCCCCCACCCCCACAGGCTGGGGGTGATGGAGGGGGAAACTTAAAAATTTTAAATGGGAACTCCCAAATTTTATTGCAGATTTCTCTTCTTCAGAAAAAGTTACGTAAATTTTACCTATTATAATTATTTTTGTTAACAGATGGAGCTGCAATCTGCGAAATTAAAAAATTACTAAAAAATATTTAACTTGACGTACATGGAATAGCATACCACGTTTTCAGAATTTTAAATAACGTCTTTTGCCTTTAAATATTTCTAGTTTACCGATTCTCACCGCGAGGAGGTAGACGATTTTGAGAATCTTCTGTTTTACTTTTTTTTTTATTTGATTTCTGTTTTTTACCTTTTTTTTATTCTTCACTATTAAATTTTTTTATGTTTTTTTTTAATGTATTTGCTTACCTTTTCTTCCAGATATTAAAATTCTTTATTCGCTCCCCCCTTGTAATTGTGCATACAAAGTTTTTGACAGAAAAATGAAGAATCGACATCCTTATTCTACGAGGAAGTGAATGTCGTGTATCCGAATAGCGTAAATGGTGACCAAATCCGCATATGGTGTTATGGCTTTCTTGCATGACTGTGATTTTGTATACTTGTGTGAAAGTACTGTAGGTATCGCTTGCGGAAACCCATTGCATACACTCGGTCGATTTTTTCAACTGCCAGTGTTACAGAGAAAGTAGTCAATAATCGAACATCGTCAGCGTCCAAATCAAAACAGCACGTCTTAGTATTAGTTAAGCTCTATTGTTTGAATGAGTCAAGGTCTCGGTTATTTTTCAGCTTTGTGAAAATTACACATGCGAGCGTCACTCTTGTCGAAAACTTGGTCAAATTCGTACCGCAAAAAATCGCAATTCTCTTCGTTCTCGCTATTTGATACTTAATGTAATGTTTCTCTAACATTTGAATTTCTTCTAATTTTTTATATTTCTTTTATTTCTTCATTCTTTGCTTCATATTTCTTCCATTTCGATACATTCTGTATTCTGCCTCCTGTTGTAATTTGGCATACTATGTCTTTGACACAAAAAGAAAGGATCGAAATCCTTATTCTGCGAGGATGCGGCGATAAAAAAAGAACATACGAACAAGTCGTCCGCCAATTTAATGATACCCATCCTGATCGTCTACCTATTTGCAAATCAACTGTTTGTAAGACTGTTTCTCGGTTTCAAGATACTGGCTCTGTCAATGATCGACCAAAATCAGGAAGACCAAAAACGTCCACGAACGAAGACAACAGTTTAGCGGTCTGTGCAAGTGTCGTTGAGGACGTCCATACTTCGGTAAGAAAGATTGCGCAAGCCACTGGTATCGGCAAATCGTCTGTCCATGAAATATTAAAAGCAAATAAGTTCCATCCATATAAAATAAAATATGTACAAGAACTTTCGGAAGATGACTTCGATCGGAGACTAGAATTTTGTGAGGAAATGATGAGACGTTGTGACGAAAATGAATTATTTCCTTTCTGGATATGCTTCTCTGATGAAGCTACGTTTCAGTTGAGTGGAGAAGTTAATAGGCACAACCTACGATATTGGTCGGACGAAAATCCTCATTGGATGAGAGATACTCACACACAACATCCACAGAAAATCAATGTTTGGGCTGGCATTTTGTGCAATCAAATTGTTGGGCCTTTCTTCGTTGAAGAGAATTTCACGGCTGAAAGGTACTGTAATTTGTTAAATAACCAGATTATACCGGCAATACGAAATATTGCTGGTATAGCGTTTGATAATGTCTGGTTTCAACAGGATGGAGCTCCTTGTCATTTTGGTTTGATTGTACGCAATCTATTAAATAATATTTTCCCCCGACGTTGGATTGGTAGGAGGGGTTCGATCGAGTGGCCACCGAGGTCACCTGATCTAACTCCTCTGGACTATTTTTACTGGGGTTTCTTGAAGAACAAGGTCTACGAAACGAAACCAAAAGACATTGATGAGTTGAAAGAAAAAATAATTCAAGGTTCTAATACAGTATCTCAAGAAATGCTGCAAAAAGTTTATGATAACTTCTATGCACGATTGGGATATTGTCAAGTTGCTGAAGGACTTCAATTCGAACATCTTATAAATTAGTGGGCATAGACATGTTAAAAATCCAGTAAAGAAAATAGAAGCGAAGGAAAATTTAAACTTTAAAATAGAAAAAAAATTAAAAAAATAAAAAAAAAACAAATAAAAGGTAAAAACAAAAAAAAAATATACAAAAATAAAAAAAAAAGATTCTCAAAATCGTCTACCTCCTCGCGGTAAGAATCGGTGAACTTTGAAATATTTAAAGGCAAAAGACGTCATTTAAAATTTTGGAAACGTGGTCCGCTATTCCAGGTACGTGGTTCGCTGATTGCAGCTCCATCTGTTAACAAAAATAATTATAATAGGTAAAATTTACGTAACTTTTTCTGAAGAAGAGAAATCTGCAATAAAATTTGGGAGTTCCCATTTAAAATTTTTAAGTTTCCCCCTCCATCACCCCCAGCCTGTGGGGGTGGGGGGTCGTGTTAGGTGTCACTGGATAGCTCTCTTGAAACCATTAAATACGTGTGTTTTTACTTTTTTGATCCGTTGTGTTTTTCGCGAGATTTTTAAAACTTTTTAGAATAATTTTTTAATTTCGTTGATTACAGCGCCATCTGTCAACAAAAACAATTATAATGGTAGGCAAAATTTACGTAACTTTTTCTGAGGAAGCAAAATCTGCAATAAAAATTGGGGGTTCCCATTTAAAATTTTGAAGTTACCCCCTCTATCACCCCCAGCGGGTGGGGGTGGGGGGTTGTGTTAGGTGTCACTGGATAGCTCTCTTGAAACCATTGAATACGTGTATTTTTACTTTTACGATTCGATGTCGATTTTCCGAGATATTTGAGTGTTTCCATACTTTTCGGACACCCTGTATATATATATATATATATATATATATATATACATATATATATATATATATATATATATATATATATATATATATATATATATATATATATATATATATATTATATATATATATATAATTTGTTACAATTTTCGAAAATATTATATATATATATATTGTTGGCGGTTTCTCACCCAATTAATAATATACATATCTATGTAGAAAAATGTTGACGTGACGTTCACGACATTTCAGTCTCATAAGAATATAGATTTAGAAAAATATCTCGTAACATTTCAGCCAATTATTACAAATTTTTATAATATTATTAAATAATTAATTAAATATATTATACATTGTTTGGGAAATTCTCAGCCAATTTAGAAAATACATATGAATTATTGCTATATAATAGTGAGATTTCGCATTCAGTGATACCACGTAATGCAGACACATTTTTCCATGGTGTTCATCTTTGGGACCCGTTTACCCTCTTTCGTATTTCTTTTTTTTACTGCATGATCGATTTAACAATATATAAAGATCTGAAATATGTGACTTTTATTGTATTAAATTATGTACAAGAAGGTAGGATAAGTTATGACAAGTATTGAATTTGACAAATTAATGACATATCTAAATAAATATAAATATATATATAATTAGTATTGTTTAAAATGTATAATACTTATGTATTTAAAATTTAATATCATCCATATATATATATATTTTTTTTTTAATTTCGGATTGAAAATTATATTAAGAAACAAGTTTTTTTCACACAAACTGATACTAAAAAATTGGCTGAATACTCGCCACCGACATATATATATATATATGGGTAATTCTACTGAAAAGGACCTGTTTCCGAAAAATTTTCAAGGCAAAATTTTTTTATGCAATTAAATATTGTTACTTTTGAAACATGTTTAGCGTATATTCTAAAGTGAAAATATGATGTTGCGCAAAATTCATTGTTATTATTATAAATTTTATAGCCCTTCTTAAATGTTAATATATTAACATGATTTTAACTTCGCATTACAAATTATTCCTTTTATCCAATTAATTTGAAATGTGTTACTTGGGGGTTTTTTTGGGGTCCCTGATTTCGAATCCGTTGTCAGATTTTTTAAATTCAAAATGGCGGATCCAATATAGCGGACCAAAAACAGAAACATTGCTCGATTGACTATAAGCTTGTTTAGGTGGGGATTTTTGGGGTTCCTAATAAAGAATCTGTTGTCAGATTTTTTAAATTCAAAATGGCGGATCCAATATGGCGAACAAAAATTCGAAACTTTTTTATTTAATATGAAACTTGCTAGTCGCAGAATTTTAAGATTCATTATAACAATATGGACATTCGAAAATATGTTTCTATCTTTCGTGAACTATGCATAAAATATAAGAAAAAATCAAGTTTATGATATTTTAATAATTAATCCTTATTTATTAGCTGACATATTTACATGATATAAAATACTAAACTTGATTTCTTGATAAACGTGATTCCGTAACTATATGTGAATGCCGAACGTGATTCTGATCAACTATAAAATGTTTTGAGGCACGGTTAAACGAGGAACAATTCAATGTAACTATCGCCTTTCATATGTTTTCGCAAAATTTGTTATTACTAGTTTGCCAACCACACTGTAAAAACAAATACTTAAAATGATTACATCTTAAAATCAGCCAATGTATAGTGCATAAGTTTGTCCTTGTTTATGCGGTCTTGTTTACATTACACTTGACTTTCAGTCAACTTTCTTGCTTAATTTAAGTATTTCTTTTTACAGTGCACGTAAATAAAGTCACTGAATTTTATTTACATCAATTCACACAGCGAAGACAAAATTAAATGAAAACTTACCTTACTTCTCATAAGGATAAATTGAAATGATTGGTATTTTTATTTTTTATAAATTTTTTATAATCAGCGACTGATTTTTATAATCAAACTCCATTTTAAATTTCTAAAAACTAACATTACATTTGGAATCAGCAACCCCGAAAACCCCCGAGTAAAGAGTTTCAGGTAAATCGGAATTCTTTTACAAAATTAGTCCGCCATATTGGATCCGCCATTTTGAATATCAAAAATCTGACAACGGATTCGTAATCAGCGACCCCAAAAACTTATGAGTAACAACCGATTTTAATGTACATTGGTATACTTACGTATTTCGGGGTACTGATTACGGAAATGATAATGAAAATTGCCGCAAATTTTATTTTCGTGGTGAAAACCTTAAAAAACCACCATAATTTATGGTTTTTTGCAATTATCTCATAAAATTCTCAAAATTTCGAAAAATTCTTCCAATAAAAGTTGTAGATTTGATCGAAATACACATTTTATGTTGTATGCATATTCCCGCCAAAATCGATAGTTTTTGAGAAAAATCAAAAATACTACAAAACACAATTAAGATCAAAATTCGTATAGTGAAATAGTGGAAGCAGAGGAATGGCAACGTCACGGCTCCCGTTAACACGAAGTTGTCTTAGGTGCTTGTGACGATGGCATAATAATGCCTAAAAGCATATGCGTGCCCTTAAACTAACCTAACCTAACCAGTCAGAACTCTGCATAGCCCTAACAATGCCTAAAAGGATATGCGTGCCCTAAAATTAACCTAACGTAACCAGTCAGAACTCTACCTAGCCCTAACAATGGGTAAAAGCATATGGGTGCCCAAAAAACTAACCTAACCTATCCAGTCAGAAGTCTGCCTATAGCTCTAACAATTTTTCGAAAATTTTAAAATTCTAGGAGATAATTGCAAAAAACCTTAAATTATGGTGGTTTTTTAAGGTTTTCACCATGAAAATAAAATTTGCCCCAATTTTCATTATCATTTCCGTAATCAGCACCCCGAAATAGGTAAGTATACCAATGTACATTAAAATCGGTTGGGAGGCGTTTTCGGAAGTACACCCAATTCTTCTAACACCACTTTAGGACTAATTAGTATTTAAATTTTAAGGCCGTAAGATTCGATTTTAGTATGTTAATACATATTTATTGTTAAAAATAGGTGGCTTCGGAGATCACCCGAATTTTTACTCGCAAAAAATGATAATGTTTGAGTAATTATATAAAATCCAAATAATTTTTTACACCAAATTGGCCTTATACAATATAAGTAGTATAGCTTAAAGTTATTTTTCATGCATTTTAAAAAATTATTTGTATTGTTTTTATACGTTATAATAAATAATTACAATGAAATGCAATTTTTACGAAAAATATGCAACGATTTTGCAAACGCGTATTTAGCTATGAAAATGACGTATTAAATTTTCTCTATATACGTCAAAAGTTAGCTAATATATTCTAGTTTAAGAATTAATTTATTCAAAATTACAAAAAAATATATGTTATATTGGAATTTCATTGCGAATCTTGGAAATAGCTAGGATGGTGACGCATTTCGGGGTCCCTTTCAGGAGAATTACCCATATAAACACGTAAAAAAATTGTCTACTTTCTGTTTCAACTATTCGTTATATTTTCATTATTTCACAACAGTGAGTTTGGCCGAGTGGTTGCGATTCGAACTTGCTGCGTAGAGGACCGGAATTCGATTCTCGGTCGAAGCGAATCTGCTTTTGTTTTAATTTATTGATTTGGGAATATATGGGATTAAAAAAGATAGTATAGTGTCAATTCAAAATTTGAATCCCTGCGAATTCGTAATTTCTCCTGGATTGAAATTGATTAAAATGGATTTATTTTGTTTCACTCCTATGCCTGCGAATGCCTTTCAATCCAAGTAAATGGATTCTCTTTTTCAAACAAAATAAAAATATAAAAAAGATCCTTTTTTACTATCATGATTGGATATGCCACCTTTTATGGATTCGCGCAGGCCGGATTGAATTCGCCTCTGTAATCACTTCAACATGCTCTAATTTACAAAGCTTTCAAAGTATAAAGTTCTGAGTCATTTCTTTTTATAAAGGCGTACTGAACGCTTTATTTAGCATGTGAATTCATTAATTCATTCACAAGAGATGTACACTTACATCCGATTAGAAAAATGAATGATCGAAAAAAAATATTCGTGCGCTTTATTTCATCTGGAATAACGCTTCATTAAGTACATTCCCGTACGCCTTGTTTCATTCCTATAATAAGAATGTGGTACACTTAAATATGACTATCAAAACTGTACTCTTAAAAATCTACGCGTATTCTCGAAGTACGTTGCATGAGGTGTACGCGAGTATTTTTAAAATGTCCAAATTCACTCCTGTACTCTCGGCAAGCGAAAGAGAACTTAAAAGTACGTGAAGGGTACGTCGTACCTTTCGTGTACATTTCCCTCATATTTAAAGTGTGCGCTTCATTTTTACCAGGATTTATATGCATTCGCAGAGACTGGTATCGATATGCTTATTTGGATTCAAAGGCATTCAGCATTACTTACTTTCGAGAATATCATTTTTGGATTGAAATGGATTCGCAGAGACTGGTTTGAATTCAAAAAAAAAAGGACAAAGGACAAAGGACAGGAAATTTTCCCCCGCGTTAATGACGATTTGTCTATTTGCGGGTCGGCTCTCGGGTGGAGAGGTACAGGACAGAGACAGACAGTACAAGACAGAACTAGGCACACACAACACCCACCCAGAGCCAGTCCCCCCTACCCCAATATCGGTACCACCAGCAGATTCGGCGGTCTATGCCTTAGCGAGTACGACGCGGGGCTTATCCCATCTTTATCCGAGATAAGACCCACGACATACCGACCGCGGATAAGACGCTGACGGTACCGATAACTGCCGACGGGGGTCGGCAGCGGTCCCAAATTCGTACCTTCGCCCAGCAAAGTTCCCCGGTTATTCCACACTGGACATAAGCAGAGAAAATTGCACAGACGGGGATTCGAACTCGGAACCTTCGCGACGTTCAGTTCGGGCGGACTAGGACTGACGCCTTAGCCCGCACGACCATCACGCCGACGACTGGTTTGAATTCCGAGCAGTCAGTATTATTTAATTTTCGGCGATGTTATTTTTGGATTCAAGTGGATTCGTAGGGATTAATATGAATTCTCTTTTCTAGATTAGGAGGGATTCAATATTTTACAAAATTATTTTTGGATTCACAGGAATTCTGTTTGGAAGTTACGAATTCAAGTGAATCCATTTGAATCTTTCTTAATCAATTTCCAATCCTTTTTCGATTGCTGGGTATATGCTCCGTTCATATATACTTATAGCGTGTTCTACTTTAGAACTGATTTTGCACTTTTTCTATAACAGCAAAATAAAAATTTGCACTTGAACAGTGCAAGCTTTAGTATTTGCTCTTGTGGAAAAAGTGCAAAATTGTGTAAAAGCAGAAAGTGCTATTAGGTCCATGGTCTAAACACTGTTTCAAAATTTTGGACTCATTACTACGAAATTAAACATTCTAAGAAGTAAAAAAAACAAATTTCCGAATTCTTTCTACTGAGACTTGGGAAAGAAAATCTGCTTTTGTTAATGACCTTTCTGGAATTTGCATGTTTACTACATATCTGCGCCCACACGTAAACTAGCACGTTTGCGTTTAAAATAACAAACTAACGTGCTAGTTTTCATATGGGGGCGTCGATATAATGTCAAATTTCGTAGTAATGTGGTCGAAATTTTGAAACAGTGTTCAGAAATATTTTAACCTGTACTTTTCAGGTTAGAGATCGATCGTCAAAAAAAGAAATCTCGAACAACCCGAATATTCTGTCGGATGCCTTTAGGGTCCTCTTAATCTAATTTTAAAAAACTGAAAACACTATCGTCTTCTTCGTTTCAAAAACGTCAATTTATTGTGAAAAAAAGTTAATTTATCAAAGAAAAATCAATTGAGCCATCTGCATATTCTTCATAGTGAGTTATTTTATATTGACGGATTGATTTGGCGATACTGAATTTTTTGAAATTTACAAAAATTAAAGATCGAAATATAACCTCTTCTCAAGTGATATTTGTTTTATAACTTTTTGGAAACCTTTCTTAATTACACTTGTGTCATTAATACCCGCATAATGACGGACATTCATCCGAAAGGTATGGATGACGATATGCCAGTGAAATAAAGTAATTAAAATATGTCATACCTGCAAATTGCTTTTCGTGTTCCCATTCTTTTCGATATTTTTAGGCATAGAACTTTTTGCCCTTTGAAATTTTCTACATTTTGCCTTTTCTCTTCGAATTTCGCTTAAGAAACCCGCGGTAAATTGAATCATTAACCACTTCAGTGGTAGCTATTTAAAAAAAAAAAGTGCCAAAAGTGGTACAGCCCTGTACTTAAGATATCGAAAAACGGTGAAACACGGGTTCCATTTTTTCCTAAAATGTGTCATTTAACATTTAATTAATCATTTAAAAAATCAAGTAATATTTCACATTTATGTCGGCCATCTTGGATCCACCATTTTGAATTTACAAAATCTGACTTCAAATTCGTAATCAGCGACCCAAAAAATTCCCGAGTACCAACTTTCATCAAAATCAAGTGAATTTTTTACATTTATGTCGGCCATCTTGGAACCGACATTTTGAATTTTCAAAATCTGATTTCAGATTTATAATCAGCGGCCCCGAAAACCCCCGAGAACCCAGTTTCATAAAGTTTGGGTAATTTTTCGCATTTCAGTCGGCCATCTTGGATCCGTCATTTTGAATTTTCAAAATCTAACTTCAGATTCGTAATCAGCGACCCCGAAAACCTCCGAGTAACAATTTTCAGCTGTTTTCCGTATAAAGAAAAATATGCGCCGCACATTTTAATAAATTTAGCAAATTTACAGCCGCCATATTGGATCCGCAATTTTGAATTTTCCCATTTTGACGACAGATACACATATGATCCATTACCACGTTTGTCAATAATTTTTTTTGTACATATATGATCCATTACCAATGAAGTGGTTAAATATGTAGACTGCCGTGCAGAGGTTGTGTAACAAATGTTTTATGAAATGTACAAATAGATAGACGACCGCTTTCGGCAAATCCCATATGGGAGAATATTTCTAAGCACTTGTTAGTTCATGCTTGATTTGGGCGCTCTAACGGGTCGAACGGAATCAAGCATGAACTAGCGAAAAATGCTTAGAAAGATTCGCCGTGCTGGGATTTTTCCAAAGTGTTCGCCCATCTATTAACAGAATTTGTGACAGATTCTCTGTACGATATGTACACGATTTCGATTGGCTGTTGAAGCGTGGAAAATATTCTCTCCAGCTCAACTCTGGGAGTTTGTTTCAGAACTTGAATGTACAGTAGGACCTCTCTTATTGTAATTGTCCAGCCTCTCTTATTCTAATCGTTCCCCCACAAGTCTTCTCCCTCTATCGCACGAAAAGTCAACGAAAAATATTGTCCACGAATCACAAGCTCGGAAGCAAAGTAAGTGGGGGTAAGGGGAAAATTAGAATAAAAGAGGTCGGTGCCATCTTGAAAAACTTTACTAATTAGAATAAGAGAGGTCCTACTGTATAAATGTAACCTGAATATAAACAGATTATTTTCATCCTTGCTAACCAAATTTGTTTCTAAAGTGAATAGAAAAATATAATACTACATTTGACCACTCTTTCAATGATTCATAAATATATGAATTCATTCATTTCTAAATCCCCCCAAAAATCCTACTAAAAAAAAACCCAAATCTAGGGGAAAACCCCCTATCTGGCAACACTGCATATTAGTTCAAACTCGACCGCCAGGTGCGCCAGTTTAGCTGTTTATCGCCAATTGTAATATAAAGTTCGAAACTTTGAGTACCCCTCGAAGCCTTATTCAAACTGCTAAATGTCAAACGTGAAATTTTTCTTTCACAATTGAAATTAAATAAAAAATATATGTGAAATACTTTGTAACTTTAAAGGCAATATTGGAATTCAATGATCACAGTGTTTACAATATGAACACGATGTAAATATTACCTTGTCAAATGAATAAGCAATGCGACACAATGCTTGGATGGTCGAGATTGCCCTGCTTTGCACGAACATTTGCAATCAATTTTACTGACATTATTTATTTTGTATATAAGCGTAACTTCGTGCGGTGTTCCATTTAGATGCTTTTTAAACACAGTGCCATAATTTTTATTTCTTCTGTCGTTTCTGAGGTTATCCCTACGAACATGAGATGATTAGCTCGCATTACGTTCTCTCCTTCCACGTATTTGCGAGATCTACTTCCGACGTATTCTATTAATTCGCTTAAATTAATTAAGGAATTCATCTTCCTTTCAAATCTTTTTTATCTCAGTATAAACCGTGTCTCGAGGGGTACTCAAAGTTTCGAACTGTGGCCGCCAGACGGCGCCACCATGACACTTAAAATTTGAACCGGTCGGTAACGTCGATAATAGAACGCGAATAAGCGCGAAATTCGAATTATGCCAAAAGATGAATGTGCGGCCGTATACAACGATTGTCAATTTCATTCTTGTTTGCGAAACAAAAAGAATCGTCATCATCAAATCCGTCAAAATCGTCGCCTTACCGTTCAATTATCAGCCAAATAATGTTTCAGTTTAAGGCTTGGGTAAGGATTGGGTACAGTTGGCCGTTGCGCTGACCTCATTGAATGTTTTCAACAAAAATAAACAGTTACTTCAGAGACATTTCTTCAAATAGTTTATTAATTCAGAAACGCAGAACTCAATTATTACAATTAATGCTATTGTTATTAAAGATAGAAATCATGCATAATTATCTTCAATAACAATGATATTTCATGAATTCCAGGAAAGTAATAGATACATATTTCTTTTGAAAATCTTCTGTAATCTTCAAAAATAAAAATACATTCTAATTAACTCTAGAAGATGCAATATTCAACTATGGAGCAAAAGTTTTTATGACAATTTGATTATATGAGATTATTATTTACAGTGCTATTTTTAATATCTGCTCTTCGAGATTCGTACCGCTAAAATGATTGGATGTTAAAATGTCCTATGTCACTTAATTAAAAATTTTATTTCTATGTCGGTCAGTTCACAGAATGCACCGATAAATATAGCTTTTAAAATTTAGATATTAACTTTTCTATAATTCACATGTAATTAAGTATGTTTGGTCCTTGCTTGTGTTGGTTCCGTTCTTCGATTTTTGACTATCCAAGGATGATTTAGGATGCCATCTAATGATAAACGATTTTCTGGGATAACTACTAATAACTGAAACGAAAGAAAGTTTTCTATTAAAATCACATCACTAATTTATCTAAATTTAAAATGCAAAATATGTTCATTATGAAATACCTTAGAAATTAAATCTTTAGCTCCTTCGCTCATGTAGTCGGGACAAGTGTAACGTGCCTTGCGAATCCTCTGATATGTTTCTTCGTAAGCTTGTGCCAAAAACGGTGGTGTACCAACCAGGCACTCGTAGCACAAGACACCAACGCCCCATAAATCTACAGTGTGGTCATGCGTTTGGCCTAGAACCATTTCTGGCGGTAAATAATCCAATGTTCCGCATAATGTTTCTCGTCTTGAGGAAGGTGCATGCACGGACCATCCAAAATCAGCCATCTTCAATTCACCCTTCGATCCAAGAAGTAAATTTTCAGGCTTGATGTCACGATGAATAACATTATTACTGTGGCAGTACTTCAAGGCATCGGCTAGTTGTGAAATATATGTAGCAGTTCTAAAAGAAAATTAAATTTTAATACATTTGTATAAATTTAGTAAAAGAAACGATAACAAAACTTACGTTGGTTCATCGAATCGTTTATTTGGTTGAGCATTCAGTTCTTTAAACAATTCACCTTTCGGTGCGTATTCCAAAATCAAATAAACTCTTTTCTCATCGTGGAAGTAACCGTACATTCTTAAAATATTTGGGTGTCTGAGATGTGTTTGGATTTCAATTTCTCGCCTTACTTGATGTTCAACATCAGCCTTCTGTATCTGTTCTTTAAATAAAACTTTCATAGCGATAATAAATTTCGACTCCCTTTCTCGTGCTAAATAAACGTTTCCAAATTTTCCTTTGCCCAGTGGCTTTCCAATGTCGAAATCACCTAAAACCCACCTTTTTTGTTTAGAGTTTGATTTAGAATCGGAACTCTTTGTTTCTTGTGGTTTCTCTGAATGTTTTGCTTCATTTGAGTTTTCTATTTTTATTTTTACATTATTCTCCGCTGGTTTCGACGGAAGGACTTTGGGAGGTGGCATAAGTTCATTTGACTTTTTAGCACAACCGTCGTCTGTCCTTTCGTGACTCATAAAAGCACCTCCGATAAGGGTCTTTGTGATATTAGCAGAAACGTTTTCTTCAACGTGTGTGTTTTCATTTAATGGTGCTTTCGAAATCCTAAGTTGCTTCATGGCATTCAAGCATGGTGCTTCATTCTTTGATTTTAAACCATCCGCTGCAGCATCTTGTTGAGCATTTTCCTTACCACGTATCATTCTGTGCAACAAATTCAGTTTTTATAATTTAACATTAAGTTCCGATGAGGACAAACATCATTGTCAAAACTTATAGAGATTTTTTTAAATATACATCTCAAAGAATAAATTTTTAGTCATAAATCAATATATGGGCAAATCCAAAAAACTTTTGACTTTGTAAAAATAAAATAAAAATAAAAAAAATGAGAGCACACTTGCCAGATTTGGTGAACACTTTTAATTACCATACGAGATGATTATTTAATGTTCGTTAATTGTTTTAAGGTTGGAGAATTTATGACGTCATCAACGTAAGAAAAATGTTCTTTTATTTCATAATTATTGGTACATTACTTAACAAACTTTAGTCATGGAAACAAATGAAAAATAACTTTAAAATGCCTTTTTTTATATGACACTGAAGCTAGCAGCAGATTCGCAGCAGCGGATTCGAAAAAACTATGGTTTTCCGCCATTAAAATTGCCAAAAACAGATTATTTATATAAAATTGGTCTAAAAATGTTTAAATCCAAGTAATTTTTAATAAGAAATTATCCATTTTCACTGTTTTCTTGAATCCGCTGCCGAGAATCTGCTGCTAGCTTTAGCGTCATTTTTTTTATTTAGTTAGGCACATCAAACACTTGAATTTACACTCGGTATGAACTGAAACTATTTAGTAGGTTTCGTGTGCTATTAAAAAATCGAATTATTTCAATTATTTACGATTTAGACTATGACTTTATGGTTGCTGTACACACATTATTGATAGCACACTTATCGGATTATGCGCAAAACATTCCATTTTCCATAGAAATGAAATAACTTTAGACAATTTGTTGATATCTGAAAGGGCGCACAAATAAATCTCATAACACTGCTAAGAAATGAAAAAAAAAAAAAAATTGGTACGCATGTTTGAGGTCTAGTAACTTTTCAATAAACATATGCACATATACGAGCTACTACGAATAGTTATACTAAACGTATGACTATCTAAAAAACTGAAATTCGAAGGGGTGTCCAAAAAATATAATTAAGAGTTGAGAATTTTACGAAAACATGCAGCCATTTTCACAATTTTTCATTCTTTCTTTATTTGTTATAACTTTATTAAAGCCATTTTGATACATCTAATTAAACGAAAAGTTTGTTATACAGTCCTAGAAAGTGGAAAAAAATAATGCGGGTGTATGGCGATATTAGAAGCAGTATTATTTGATAATTTGTAACGCCTCGCTGAAAGTTAAAAGTTCTGTGGATTTGCCCATATTCATTATCTATTACAATTAAACAACACCGCCCATTAATAAAAAATGTTCAGTTCGTAATATGTCAATATCTTATCCCTGGGAATCCAAAAATAATTTTTGACAATATTGAATTCCACCAAATGCAGAAAATAGTACTCATGTTCATTTATTTATTTCTTTATTTATTATAGTAGACGGCCTTGAAAGGCTTTTATAAGAAACGAAATAATAATCTGCGCTTAATAATAATAATAATAATGAAACAAGAATAAACCTTAATAAACAATAATAATGTGTGTGAACTGCTTTAAGAATATCAAAGAGACAATAAAAAAATGGCCAATACAGTTCAAAACAAAAGTTTGTAAAACTCCAAAAAAACAGAAGCTTTATTCTTGCCCAACGTTCCGACCTTTATGTAGGTCCTCCTCAGGCGCATCAGACACAAGTAACCGATCGTAATGTACTGATCGTGATGTACCTAATTCATTATGAATTTATTTGAATGCTTTTAAAAGTATTCAAATCAGAAATGTTTAATTTTTGTTAACTATTACAATTGAAATTAATTAACAAATTATTATTCCTGAATTCAGAAATGGAAATAAAGTATTTAGTAGAATTACAAATCTTAATAATGCAGTTTTGAAGAATTATCGTCCGCCCAGTAATCGGAAATGGATTTGGAGGGATTGATATTTGAATGCCTCCTAATTACTTTTAATTCTCCGTGTCTACAGATATTATTTTTGGGTTCCGAGGCATTCACCTTTATTTCTATTTTCAATTGCATTATTTTTGAATTCAAGTGGATGATTCTGGATTAACATTTTAAGTTTTTTGTTTTTTCTCTTTATTTACTGTTTAAACTCAGATATCAAATATTTTGTTTATTTATTGTTTATTAAGAATATCAGAGACAATAAAGAAATGGCCAACACAGTTCAAAACAAAAGTTTGTAAAACGCCAAAAAAACAGAAGCTATATTCTTGCCCAACGTTTCGACCTTTATGTAGGTCCTCCTCAGGGGCATCAGACACAAGTAACCGATCGTAATGTACATCAGTACATTACATCAGTACATTACATCAGTACATTAATACAAAGAGAAAAAACAAGAAACTTAAAATGTTAATCCAAAATCATCTACTTCAATAGAAAAATAATGCAATTGAAAATAGAAATAAAGGTGAATGCCTCGGAATCCAAAAAGAATATCCGTGGACACGGAGAATTAAAAGTAATTAGGAGGCATTCAAATATCAATTCTTCAGAATCCAATTCCGATTACTGGGCGGATGATAATTCTACAAAACTGCATTATTAAGATTTTTAATTCTACTAAATACTTTAATTCCATTTCTGAATTCAGGAATGATAATTCGTTAATTAATTTCAATTGTAATAGTTAACAAAAATTAAACATTCCTGATTTGAATACTTTTAAAAGCATTCAAACAAATTCAAAATGAATTAGGTTTTTTAAGATATATTTAAGAAAGAAATGTTTAATACATCTACATAGATTAAAAATAAATCATAATATAGAAATCACTCAATTATTTTCAATACATTTTGCAATTATCCAGTTAGAAAATCAGTGCTCTTTCAAATCTGCTGCTACGAAGCTGCGGATAATTTTAACTTCAGAACTAATCACAGTTCCTGGAAATGCATTACAGGTTGAACTAAAATGACGACAAAAACTACAGGCACAGTTGTATTCGGTGAGGTTTTAAGCTAAAAAATCTTTTAGTTTTAAAATCCTATCTGATCCTGTTTATGAATTGTTATGAAATGTTGACAAAATTTTGATTTTAATCAACGTTACCTATCAATGAGTTCTTTTACTTTACAAAGAAACTTGATTTATCTTCTAAAATTGTAATGTATTTCGGATTGAAATATGTGATTTTAACTGATTAATTTTAATCAAGACTTTAGACTGAAAAATGTATCTGTTTTTACACTTTTAACAGTTTTAATAAACTGCATACAAAATTTCATTGCCTAAAAATAATGCATACTTTCTCAACGGTACTATGAAATTGTATCTATTCAGACAAAAATTATTTTGACTTTGTTATATTTTTTAATCGTATTTCGAAAAGTGAAAGGTGTTCACAGAGTTTGGGCAAACCGTTCGCTTAAAATTTATTCAATGCAGAATTACATATAATGCAAGGATTTGTGAATCATTTGTTCTCAAAAGACTGGGTTCATTTATTAGGATGAGAGAAGGCTTTATTATGTCCGAAAAAGTTGAGATTAATACAAACTATTATCACGGAGAGATTTTTTAAGGAAATAATTGTAGAAAGCTTTTAAAAGAAGCATCGAAACTTGATGATGACAAGATTTCTAAGACAGTTGGGTATTTTGCTATTGTACCTTTTACAGCGGCATTTATAGCAATTGATAAAATTGTCAATAATAATTTTTCAATGAAGAATCAGGAAAATGATTTGGATAAAGACATGGAAGAACCTGTAAACGCTTTACAATGTACAGATGTTTAAAAACTTTAAAAATGCATGTGCTTTCGAAACACTTAAAGCAAGGCCACGAGGAAATGATAGTTTAAGATTACGGACTGAACAAGCTGGGGAACTGTATGTAGGTTATATCTACAATTTTGGAACCGCTATAAAACCACTGCACTTAAGGATCCTGCTTATGGAAAAAAATTAAAAAACAACAGTCGTTGAGTTTTCTTCGAGGCGTACATAAAAATCGAATTGGTTTGAATCGTTACTCCGTATATTGTTACATTTAAAAATAAAAATGATGTACCTATTATTAGATATTAATTATTGTATTTTATACAGGTACGAGAAATAATTGGCCATTACGGTTCCATTAATAAGTAATTTATAATTTTGCCTTACATTTCGGCATCTAATTCGATGCCTTCATCAGGGATTAACAAACGAGTTACATTTATCCATGTATATTGGCAGTTACTGTTTGAAACAACTGAAGGAGAATGAAATTAACTCCTTTAGTTGTAAAGCAGTAACAATATATTAACATATCGTTAAATATGTTTTAATGAAACATAATATTTAATAAAACATAATATTAACATATCGTTAATACTTTACATCTGTCGAAACAACTAAAGGAGTTAATTTCACTCTCTTTAAGTTGTTTCAAACGGTAACTGCCAACATACGACGATAAGTGCGACTCGTTTGTTAACCCCTGATGAGGGCATCGAATTAGATGCCAAAGTGTAGGGCGTAGTAATAAATTACTTATTCATGTTACCGTAATGGACAATTATTTCTCTACCTGTATTTACTACACATGGTTCAATGAAAATTCATATCCATATTAATTGTATTTAATCCGAAAACAGGATCAGCTAGGATTTTAAATCCAATGGATTTTTTACCTTTAAAAAGCATCACCAAATATAACTGTGCTTTCAATTTTTGTTGTCATTTTAATTCAACCTGTTGTCTTCTCATGGGAACTGTCCGACATTGATACAGTTGTTTAAAATGTTAATCACGTTTGTTCGTTTTTTCATATATATTCATGTGAATATTACGAACACAAATCTACCTTGGTGTTAGTTATTAATTTTTTATATACTATCTTTATTTTTGTATTTAATTAATTGAAAATTAAGCCAGGGAACAAAGTTCTAAAAACAAAAACCCCGAAAGGCTAAAATTTCGATATTGCGTGAGTCCAAGGTAGGGTAAACGGTACAGTAGTCGGCCACTTAAGGCAAACTTTTTGATGAAAATGGTATAGAAAAATGTAATAAGATTATTTAATAATTCTAATCATTTATGTTTGCTCCTTTTGAACATATGAAACTATCAGATCAAGCAAATTTATAAAAAAAGAACGTTTTTCTGCCTTAAAATAAATCACAAAAAAGAGTGATAATATGACAGTAGTCGGCCAGTTAACGTAATCAATTTGGTTAAATTAATATAAAAAGTGCAACAGGAAATTTCTTTTTATTTTAACAAGTCTTGAAGGTTGCCTTAAAATAAAACGTGAGTAATATTCACCAAAAATTATATTTTATATATTAAAAGAGTACGTTTCTCAAAAGTATTAAAAAAGACAGTAGTCGACCAGGTGAAACCGACTGTTATCGGCCACTTAAACAAACCATCTAAAAACTGCATACTTTGCTATTAAATAAGTTTAAATATACTTATCGAGATACTCTAAACACAAATAAACAAAAAAATCAGTCATTTGTAACATTTTCTAAGCCGTAATTACACACATAAAGTGGCCGACTACTATACTTTTTACCCTAATTTAATTTGCTTTCTTTTTGCCAAATTTTCAAAAACAAAGTGAAGAAAATCACGCTGGAGCAATGCTATATCGAAATTTTGGCCTTTCGGAGTGTTGATTTTGGCAACTTTGTTCCCCGGCCTAAAATTAAATAAATAAATAAATAACTGAATAAACATTTTGTAAAAAAAATTATAAATATGTTATTCAATGAAATACATTTGCATTTCAAATTATGTCGCTGAAGTTAGAGGTGATTCGTAGCAGCCGATTCGTGATGCAAGGATTCTATTTTATATTATATTAAAAATCATAAATCTAAATGTTAATATACCACAAAATATTAATGTAAGTACAACCTCCCCCTCATTAGAATAATTAGAATATCATTGTTTTGACTTCAGCATCATTTTCAAATTTTGCGAGATATAATATTTGTATTAAAAATTTATTTTAAAACTCTTGTAATTTAAATTTGTTTTCATAGCTAATTCAAATAAATTTCATTGTTAAATTATAAATTTGTCTTTCAGATTTACAAAAATTCATTATAATTTGTTATCATTCTTATTTTCATTAAAAATCAATGGAATCAAGAATTAAACATATTATACATAATGTAATTATGTTGGTCTTTTTTCAAAAATAAACAAAAAACCTATCCTTAAAAAAAATGTATTTACTTTCTATGTTTCTGCCACTTGTGGGACATCTCGAATTGATTCAAATCAGTCCTGAAGATGACCCACAAGAGGCCGAAACGTAGAAAATTAATACATTTTTTGCAAGAAAAGTGTTTTTTTATTTTTTCAAAAAGACCAATACACCGACAGTTACATTATATATTTTACTCTACGGTTGAAGAAACCACACATCATATATAAATATATTAATATATTATTACTTTTGACAATGAAGAACTAAAGTAAATTATTTTAAACGATGAAATCTACTGAAATAACACCAATTCATTTCTGACATAGTTCCAAAAATCATAGACATACGTGCTGTTATATGAAAATAGGAAGCTGAATTTAACAAAAAGTAACTAATTCTAATGTTTACGGTAACTTTCACAACAAATCGCTTATATATTTACATAGTATATTTTCTATTAATACGCAATACAAAATTCTTTAAAAGTTTTCGTTATTATTAAGCGCAGATTGTTATTTCTTTTTGTATAAAGGCCTTCCAAGGCCTTCTACTACAATAAATAAAAGTTATTTAATTAATTTGATCTAATTACATTTCCGAGTGTGTACAGTTTTGTTGACATTTCCTATTACAAACAAAAATAGAAGCAAATTTACCATAAAAATCTAAAATTTACAATACAAAAGAAAATTTTCAATGTAGAAGGTGGAAATAAATTGTGTAATTTAAAAAATTGTAATTTTACATTGTCTTTGTAATTTTCAATAATTTTTCCCATAAAATTACAAGCGCAATCAACCGCTGTACGCTGGGAAAAATTTATGAAGCTGAAACTAGCCGCATATTCGAAAATGCAATAAAAATTGTCATTTATTTCATTGCAACTATTAATTTTATCGATAATTATTGCTATCTATTACTGAATTGACATCTTAAATTAAACATCATAAATTGCTCCCTTATATAAAAATGAATTTTTTTAATTGCGAACTATAGTTTTTCCGAATCTGCGGCTAAACTCAGCTTTATTAAAAATGTTCATGTAATTTTACAGTAAAATGGAGGAAATTAAAATAGTAGTAAAAATCGTAGTAAATTTACAGCGTTGCAGTAAAATTCCTACATCGTCGACGTGATTTTACAAATAAACTGTAAATAAGACGTCAATCGGTTATTGGTGAGAGGGACCCGACTATCCTTATAGCACAATTTACAGTGCGCTGGTAATATTACAAAGACGATGTAAAATTATATTTTTTTCATTACACAATCGACTATGATTTTTATTTCCACTTTTGACGTTGTAAATTTACATTTCTGAATTTTACACGAAAATTGTAATTTTACTACCAAAGATGTATTTTTACTTCGACAATTGTAATTTTACTACAAAAATTGTATTTTTACTACGAAAATAATACAAAATTTCAACAAAACAGTAAAAACTCGGAAATGTAATTTTAGTTTTACTTTTCAAGGTGCATAATGCTACTGACCACAAGAACTGATTCTTTCTGATGTACAGTCTACTTCTAAATCGATAATGTAGAAATTTTACAATTTTTACTCGAAAATTCTAATTTTACTATCAGGATTGTAATTTTGCTACAAAAATTGTAATTTTTCTACAACAATTGTAATTTTACTACGAAAATTGTAATTTCACTACAAAAATTGTAATTTTACTAAAAAATTGTATTTTTACTACAAAAATAATACAGATAATTTCAACAAAACAGTAAAAACTCGGAAATGCAACTTTAGTTTTACTTTTCAAGGTGCGTATTGCTATTGATAGTATGAACTGACGTTTTCCGATGTACAGTCTACGTGTAAATCAATAATGTAAAAATTTTACAATTTTTACATGAAAATTCTAATTTTACTACGACAATTGTAATTTTACTACAAAAATTGTATTTTTACTACGAAAGTAATAGAAAATTTCAACAAAACAGTAAAAACTCGGAAATGTAATTTTAGTTTTACTTTTCAAGGTGTACTGCTATTGACCGTAAGAACTGACGTTTTCCGATGTACAGTCTACGTGTAAATCAATATTGTAGAAATTTTACAATTTTACTATGAAAATTGTAATTTTACTACGAAAATTGTAATTTTACTACGAAAATTGTAATTTTACTACGAAAATTGTAATCTTACTACGAAAATTGTAATCTTACTACGAAAATTGTAATCTTACTACGAAAATTGTAATTTCACTACGAAAATTCTAATTTTACTAAAAAATTGTATTTTTACTACGAAAATAATAGAAAATTTCAACAAAACAGTAAAAACTCGGAAATGTAATTTTAGTTTTACTTTTCAAGGTGCGTACCGCTATTGAGCGTATGAACTGACGTTTTCCGATGTACAGTCTACATGTAAATCAATAATGTAAAAATTTTACAATTTTTACATGAAAATTCTAATTTTATTATGCAAATTATAATTTTACTACAAAAATTGTATTTTTACTACGAACATAATAGAAAATTTCAACAAAACAGTAAAAACTCGGAAATGTAATTTTAGTTTTACTTTTCAAGGTGTACTGCTATTGACCGAAAGAACTGACGTTTTCCGATGTACAGTCTACGTGTAAATCAATAATGTAGAAGTTTTACAATTTTACTATGAAAATTGTAATTTTACTATGAAAATTGTAATTTTACTACGAAAATTGTAATTTTACTACGAAAATTGTAATCTTACTACGAAAATTGTAATCTTACTACGAAAATTGTAATCTTACTACGAAAATTGTAATTTCACTACGAAAATTCTAATTTTACAAAAAAATTGTATTTTTACTACGAAAATAATAGAAAATTTCAACAAAACAGTAAAAACTCGGAAATGTAATTTTAGTTTTACTTTTCAAGGTGCGTACCGCTATTGAGCGTATGAACTGACGTTTTCCGATGTACAGTCTACATGTAAATCAATAATGTAAAAATTTTACAATTTTTACATGAAAATTCTAATTTTATTATGCAAATTATAATTTTACTACAAAAATTGTATTTTTACTACGAACATAATAGAAAATTTCAGCAAAACGGTAAAAACTCGGAAATGTAATTTTAGTTTTACTTTTTAAGGTGTACTGCTATTGTCACTGTAAAATTACATCAAAATTTTTCATAGTATGTTTTATTTTTAAATAGACTAAAACCACAAATAAATATGTACAAAAAATTATTTAAAAAAATTAATCTCACTGAAATTTTACTCGGAAACTGAAACGTTACTTCCCTAACATAAACAGCAACTTACATAACAGAATGTACCAGTTTATATCTGACATACAGTCAAAAGTTGGTATGTCAACAATTACCCAAACATTGTCAGAAAGAAAAGAATCTACACAACGTTTTGTTATTTGAGAATAGACAGTTATATTTAACAAAGTGTAACTTCCGTTATATAAAAGCATTTATTCTTGACTGTAACTTTCAAAACATTTAGCATATTTACTACTAACGCATAATTGAACATTTTTTAAATAGGGACATGATTATTTCTTATCGCAAAAACTTATTCTAAAAAACTTACATACTAATTTTTAAAATTTACATAAAATAGACAAATGATTAAATATTGACAAAACAATAGTTGAGAAAAATAAAATAAAATGTTTCTTCTTGAACGCTAACAACGACATATATATTAAAAGCATCAGTTTGCACATGATTAGTTAAAAGTTGGTTTGTCAACAATTAGTACAACATTGACATAAACAAAAGAATGAACATACCGTTTTGTTATCCGAGAATGGACAGTATTTAACGAAGTGTAACTTCATCATTAAAATATTTTACTCTTTACGATTGCATTTAGTATGACTATTAATGCCTAATACAAAACTGTTTAAACTGATGCTTGATTAATTCTTGAAACTTTCTCTCAATACATACTTTTTCATCGAGTCAAAAACAAAAAAATCATTAGGACAAAACAATGTTTGATTGAAGGAAAACTAATGTTTTTACATCAACAAATGAATAAATCAAACAAAAAAAAAAAGATATAAATCAAAGACATGAACAAATCTGAGTAAAAAAGTGATAACTTTTACACTTACATCTCAGATGCAAATGAAATCAAGAAACAACCGAAAGTCCAATGAGCCGAATGTACAGTTTTGTCGATGTCAACAACTATCAAATTATTTCTGCGTTTTTAGTTTGGATATTAGTTAATCACCTATTGTCTCTTGTCAAAGTTGGAGGTTCGGGCAGAATCCGCATGCCCTCGACGTGTTTTTCGGTCCCTTTAAATGCCATTTCGAGTCAGAAGTCCGAGTCCTTCGTGTCCCTCGAAAACGGAACGCGCGTACACCGATTCCGAATCCAGCCAACAAACAGCGCCGGCAGGACCCGTTTGAAAACTTAACGGACATACTACGAGCAGCCATCTGATTGGCCAAGGCGATTTCTTCCTTAAGGGGCGTCCAACGAAACAGAGCAGCGCCAAGTTTAAAAACTTTTTATTCGATATAATACATAAATTCGATTTTATACATTTTTTTCTATATGACAGACCATTTTTATAACTTTAATCCGTCGCTAGTTACAAAATAAATATAAATAACACATTAAGTCACGAATTAACATTTTTTAATGTAAAATTAATGGAAATTTCAAATATAATTTTTTATTTGGTTTTTATTTCTTATTGAAATTGTTATTTCTTATAATCAATTCCGGTTTGAGGTAAAAGAATCTTATCCTGGAGAATTTTAAACTTTATATTATAATAAAAAACTAGTGTTGGAGTGATGCCTCGCTCGCTTCGCTCGCTCATGCTGGAATTTATAGTCGCGAATCAATCTCAAACTCGTCTTATAGACGTCTTAAACTCGACTTTAGACATTTATGAGACGAGTTTGAGATTGAGTCGCGACTACAAATTCGAGCTTCAGAAAGTTCGACACAGTGGAGAGTCGGCTATTCCTTAATACTCGTTCGTTTACTAATAGTTTTTAATTATATTATAAAATTATATCGATATTTGGGGGTCCAATCATATTTAGGTCCAAGTGGCTTCGATAGATATGTTACAACAATATAGTGTTTTTATATGTATAAAAATTGAAAATGAGCATTTTCAAAACTTCGACCCCGACAACAGGCCAGCCGAAGTATTAATAAATAAAAGTTGCAAAACACTTACTTCATGCACTTGTATTGTAATAGACTATTCGATGCATGTTACATGTTTACTGTGTTTTACTAATTACTGTCTGTATTATTATGATATTATAAATACATATAATTCGTCAAAGATATCTTGAAAGTGTCGAAAAGATCTATGACGGATATCTTATAGATATCTATAAGACATCTTTTAGATATATCGAAATAGTTATTTTCGTATCAAGGGCGTAAAAGAACTTTGCGCCCGTAGGTGGTCACCATGTCCGAGGAGCTGGCAAAGACTACCCCTGGGGGTAGGGGATCGAAACGTCGAAATTTGATGAAAAACTATAGGGTAATTTTTTTGCCGAGATTACCAAATTCAATACTTTTTCAGACAATAGTCATAAACATTTTAAACCAGTTTTTATGGCATTATCGTTGACTTTAGGAAGAAAATGCATACAACCTTTTTTGTAGAGAATTTCATGCTCTATCTTTTTTATTTGAAACATTTTTTAATAAAATTTCTATTTTTACAAAACAAATGCACTTTTAGATTTTATAACTAAAATATTGCTATTTTTACCCCAAACAAAGTTATGGCATATTTTTTGAAAGAAATCACAAGTTAAACAAAAAAATAGATAACGACTATTATTAAATAGAAACCGAGTGGAATTCCCCTCGGTTTAAAATTTAAAATATAGTATCCTTGATTCGTCAGCAATCAAAATCGATGTCTATTATGGTGTAATTCAAATTGGTGGACTCCTTAAAAAATCGTGTTTTCTTGCATAAAATGTGCCATAATTTTATTTTAGTTAATAATAACCAAATTTTAGTTTTAGATCTGAAAGGGGGACCATTTTTAATTAAAAAATGGTCTTGGATAATTATTTAATCTTTTTTATTAAATTTGGTAATGTTTAATTTAATTCGCATAAAATTCAGCAAAATTCGGTTGGCAGATGGCGGTAAAGTTCCAGTAATTTTTAGTTAAATTCGGCAAACTGCTGAAGTAAATGTGATAATGGCGATCAGCAAAAATGAGTGGAATTCAGGAAAAAAATAGCAAAATTAGACAAAATTCAATTCAGTAAATCATTGACTCACGAATGTCGTACTTACAGGTTCGGCTCTTCGTAAACCAGTATCAATGCACATTACACTTTTTTAAATAAATAATTATTGTTATTTAAACTTAAGATGAAACGCGTGTACTTATTTTTCTGATTTTAGGAGGAAAAAACCCTTTTAGCTTGAACACCGGAGAATCGAAGATTCAAATTACTCGCATCCCTCAATTTCTTCCACTCCTTCCATCTTCTTGTCCTTTAGAAACCATACTGAATAAATGCAACTGTTAACTTTGCATTTGAATTTTATTTTAATCCAACCTTTATTCTTATCCTTTTGCATTAGCAGCAGCCCCCACAAATTTTCGAACGCAGGATCGACTCTTCAAGTCGATTCAGTCTTTTCATGGTTAGGTCGAGGTAACTTTATTTGCAATAATCGTTGAAAAAGGGTTTCCCTCGCCGACCACAACAAATAAATCTACTTACGCACTACAATACTACATAAAGGATTACAGGTGGACTTTAAAAGTGCATATTTTTGTTTTAATTACGATTCTTTTTTTAATTTATCTTTATCTTGTTTTCCTTTAATTTTTCATTTTGTTATTTTAGTAAATTATATTAACTTGAAGAAACTGCTATTTGTCATGATCACTCCCGAAATTAAAAATATCGCCACAATTTCCTGCGCTTTTGCAATATTGACTGCAGAGAAAATCAGCAGCACGACATGGACATAACGTGGATATTTTGCAATAAGAAAAATTTAGCAATAGTTACATGTATATTTTTTAAAAAGTTAATAACTTGTAGGATATCCAGAATAAATCGGAAATCAGTTCATTATTTAATTGCCATTCGTATTTTATTGTGTGAATAACAGTGAGTATTGCAGAGGACAGCTTTTGAAGAGGCAATTGTTCTAATCCAGCCAGTGTAACCCGCATTTCATGTATATCACTACGTTTGTCAAAATACTTTCTTTTATTACCACAAGTCAAATATTATTCTCTTAATTTATAAATCGGCTTTAAAATTTCAGATTACCATATTAATTTTTTAATATTTAAAAGTCCATGCAGATACATTTTATATGTTATATTTTTAATTATTTTATATCTTTTGTTAAAGAAATTATTAAAGAAATTTTAAAATCTTTATGAAAATAAAAGCTCGTTTGTCAAATCCTCTTATAGGCGCATTCTATACGCCATTTTGTATTGTTTTCTCTCGAATTTTAGCGAATTTTCGTTTATTTACTTATTATATGATGTATTTTTTGGTTACAGTCGGTTATATCGGCACTGCCGGTTCGGTGACAAAGGAGGAGGAGGGTCCATAAGCCCTATATATTTGGGCAAGTTAGGATATTGATTTAAATGATTCAAATGTATTATTTAAAAAGAAGAAGTATATTTTTCATGATTTAAGGTGAAACGGGGATATTTTCGTCATATTAATTATTTGAAACGGAGGGTTTTTAAAAAAAGGGTGTAAATACGTATAGAGTGTAAATACGGCGAGGTTATGTAACTTTTTACAAAATTTGTCCGCCATGTTGGATCAATCATTTTGAATTTTTAAAATTCGGCTTTAGATCAGCGACCCCAAAAAACCCCGAGTAAAGAGTTTCAAGGCAATTGCTATACAATTTAAAATGTTTTTTTTGCGCCTTATTTACACCCCTTTGTTTAAACCCATCGTTTCAAAGAATTAATAAGGCTAAAATACCCCAGTTTCACCTAAAATCATCAAAAATATACATTTAAATCATTTAAAATCAATATCCTAAATGGCCCAAATATATGACTTATGAGCCCTCTCCTTTTCGTCTTCAGTTGCAGGTCTATATCATCAAATTTCTTGGTGAATCCTGGACAAGATGATTTTGTCGACCAAACGCAGCGACTAAATTTAGTTCAATATTGTTCTGTTCATCTTAAATCAGAAATATTCTTAACCATTTCCATAAGAAAATATAACTGCCAATATTTATATATTCTTAGAAAAGGAACGAAATTAAAACATTTTAAATGCATAATATCTGAATATGGCTATGCTACAGTGTTGTAATTAATGAATTTGCTTGACTGCCTGAGGGAGCCAGAATGAAATCGTGGTACACCAAACAAAATATTTTCAGACTGTCTCAACATTCGTCAGAGCCTGATCTGATTGTGATAAATGCACATTTTAATAAGTAGTCTGATTACTACCTGTTTAGTCTCTCGTCAAGATTCAGTAAGACATGTATGATTACGACTTAATGAGTGACCTGATCAGGGCATGCTCACTAAGGTGATATGCACAGTTATTGCCCAACAGTGACGACATGACTATAGTTAGCAACCTTTTGAAAATGTCATTTAATAATTGTTAGCAAAAAATTGTAAATATTTGTAAATCTAAACATAGATTTAGTTTCATTCAAGACCCATAAATTTATTGTTAATTTCAAAAATTAATGATTAAATCAATTTTTTGTTTTGATCATCTTAAATATACATAAATAATTGTAATGAAGCTTGATAAAAGAAATCTAATCTGCGCCTGACACCATAGATCCTCATTAAACTCAGTAATTTCAAATATTATAGTCCTGAGAGCTGATTCAGGAAAACTGATCAGGATTGTATGAAAATGTCTACTCTGATACTTCACTGAAAAGTTTCATTGTATGAAAGGATGCATGACGATTTGGCTCGAGAACGATTCATAACCATGTCTTTTTTTCAGTGTCCTGTAAAGTTATAAAACCACTGGTCTCGAATTGGCTTATATCCGATTCATCTTAATTATGCAACCACATAATCCATCAACTTAAAAAGAGGCACTTTCTACAATGAGTTTTGCAATTGCCCTTTTTCTACCTTATGTACTGCTGTAGTGCAATTTCGTTACATTTCCAGACATTAATAAAGAAGAATGAGTTGAATGGGAATCCCACAGATATACTGTTGTAATTTTTATAGAGAGTCAGGTAACTTTTGTCCGAAATTTAAAGCTTCGTCTGAACTGTTTTGCCGACATGGTAACTTTTTTATGTTCGTGTTCTTCTGAAGTTGCACCTATTGTTGCTAATGCTACTTTTTCATGGTATTTGAGAGGAAGCTATATGCACTTATTTTCTAACTCGCGAACTTTCAAAAGACCATTCAGCTTTCATTGTTCAAACAACACAATTCCTTTTTGGAGGTACCAATGGTATTTGACAATTTGGGTATAAAGACGCCTTCCACTTGTTTAGTTGCTCATTATATCCTGACTTATGATAAATCGAGTATGATATTGATACTTTTTACTTACTTTAAACAAGTTAGTAAAGCAGGTTGTTGATTTCTTTTGTGTATTTGTTTTCTTGATGATTTTGATCGGATATGCGCTCTTCTGTTGTGTAAATCAAAAAGGCCTGTGGTACAAAAGGGCGATGTGTGCACGTGGATTGCGGAAATTTGAAAAGTGCATCGGCGCATGCTCGCATGTTGGAGCCGCCGGTATTAAAGAGGACATAGACGAGATGGAGGAAGTGGGGTCGGTGGTTGAATCCTTCGCAGAGAACAGTTCACCCGTTTGGCTCACGGCAGGCGGTCGGTGTTAAATAACGTTCACCACCTCGTCGAATTTTCGAATTGTAATTCACGATCGTGCCGGTAGTGAAGAAATTTCGAAAAGTATCTATGGCGGGCAATAAAGTATTACCGTTTCTTTTCCATTCATCTCAAGGTTACCAGAGGGTCCCATGAGATTCACAGGAAAACATCCGATCAAGTTCCATAAACTTGACGAATTGTTTTGCCGCTGAATGTCCGGAACAGCGGAAATGCGATCTTCTGTTGATTAAAGAGGAGATCGATTCATAAATCGTAGAAATTCGGAGGGCTGAACATTTTCATCTCGTTCGAAAACCCGCGATTTGCAACACAATGTTTCGAGGAGGATGTTTGGTGATGATGGAGATGTGCCTGGTATTCAGTTACATTTTACAAAATGCCCGGGCAGGAACTTGCGGGGAAGCGAAGCTTTGTTGTCCCGGGAGGGATTCCGCGTGTGTGGTGCAAAAAACATCACCGAATGCTATCATTCAAACATTGTCGGACAAACCTTGTTATTGCGATCATGCGTGCCTGAAACTAGGTGATTGCTGCTCCGACTTTAAAGAAGCTTGTGGTGGTAAGTTTCATAGGCAATTGGCGTTATATTTTATTCCATTTTTTAATCAGTTCTTAAGCTTCCCTTAAGCTTCAAGAAATTGTGCGAAGGTTCAAGTCCGAGCTTACATAATTTAAACGATGTTTAAGATTACTGCCTAGGATTAGGATTATCCAAATGTGCCTCGATGATGACGTTTAACCACAATTGCTGTTTATTTATAAAGCTGGTATCATATATAATTAGGAAAGATTTTATATTTAAAATATATTGTGATTAGTGAAGAATTAGTTTTATTTAATCCTTCAATGAATTTCAATTGGCTCATCATTAAAAGTATATGTTGTATGGAATTCTTATTGAAATAGGGGGTATACAATTGAGTTCAACAGCGAGGGCAATGGTTCCTAGTATTAAGTCTTGCCTTTGTTGAATACATTTCAATGTGTGTTTACTATACATGATCTCAAAAGAATCGAAAATAAGTATGGTACCGTAGTTGTTGGGGTAAACGATGTTGTAGGTTATAAAATCCAAACAAGTCTGGTTGAAATGTAAAGTAAATTAATTATGCTTTTAACTTTCTTTTGCTGAAAGGTACTTTGTATTGCTTACTGCTAATGAAAATCTCTCAACTCATTACGTATGCCAATAGTAGATCACTATTGACAAACACCGGTTTATGTATTACCTTTCCATGCTAGTTTTTGTCCCATTTTAAAATATCATATCTTGCTACATTCGTGCGGAAGTATCAGGAGTGTAGTCTAGGTAACATATAACTTAGCTAAAAATTCATTTTCTGAGATTTGCAGTATACGTATAATTCATTCATTTCGTCCTTGTTTTAGACCGAAACATTGCATCGTCATCTACCAGTATTTTGGCATGAAATACTGTAATATCACTGGACATTCTGTTTTATATTCAATATATTCATAAGAAGGGGATTTGAAATAAAACGAGGACAGACTTCAGCTATAAATAACACATCACGATATTTAAAAATAACAATGTTACAAATATTTTATTTAAAACATTGTTATTTGCGAGAACTGATATTGTACACGATGTGCATTTTCGTCAGAAAAAAGCGTCTACGGTCCAGTAAAACTCAAGGAAGACCTATAAGCAATATGGAAAACTGGTCAATAGTCAATTATTATTTTAGGTTATTCTCATTAACTTCGTTCTATAAAATTTCCTCATTCTATATGCAGTTGTTACCATTCACGTACACAACTGTTCTGAACAATTGTATATGAAATATTAATAGACCTTTCATTTTTGTGACATTTTTTGAGATTAGAAATAAATAGTGGAAAGTTCCATAAATTGGTAGGGTTTTATTCAAATTAATGTAGAATTTGTTAGGTTAGGAATTTTGAAACTCTCTAGGCGACATTCGAAAGACCTAAAAAATAGTCAACTTTTCGCCTTGGAAATTTTTGAGTAGAATAAGAAAAGTTACAACCAATTTAAAAAAAAAGAAAAACTTGCCTTATGTTGGCAGACGTTGCCCTAAATTGGCGCTGAATGCAGAAGTAATAAAAAATCTGGCCACTATGGAACAAACTTAGTTTAAAATTTATAATTTGGTTTTAATTAATATATAACATATACAACTTGTATATATATATATATATATATATATAATACAAGTATAATATTATGTGTATTCTGACGTGTATTCTGTCAGAATTTAATTAACTATTAATATATTATACATTATATAAAATGCGTTTGTGAAATATTGCTAATTGCTATATAGAAAAATCCCGGCCAATTTGCGGGCCCTTACCTCTGCTGTTTTAGGGCAACGATATAATTTTTTATAAAGAGTCCAAAACGTTTTTTCCAGAAAACTTTATGAAAAACGCACATAACCAATAAAACGTTAATTAAAAACTAAGTTCAATTCAGTTACCCAAATCCAACCTTCAACATAAAAGCATTCACGGAGAAAAATAACCGCTAAATCAGCCGAAAAATCCGCAGATTCTACCAATTTTATCCTATAGGGATAGCTGTTGGAATTCCGTTAGGGATAGCCGATAATTTCAGCTATAAAATTTACTGAAAAAGTCCGCAAATTTAGCGGAACAAATCTGCTAATGTAGCGGAAATTTAGAGCTAAGCGCGAATTGAGTAGGGTTAAGGCTACATTAGCGGAATCAAAACAGCTAAAATTGCAGATATTTTCGGCAATTCCAGCCGAAAATTTTAGCTGACATGAATCAGCTAATCCAGCGGAGTAATTTTTCTCCGTGTTTTCTGCGGCGAAAACTGCGACACACGCTGTCACTTTCGTAACTCAACTTTTGTTTTGTTCAGAAAAAAATCGGAAAATGCCAATAACCGTATGTATGCAACGACAAAAGTTAACTAAATTTGCAATTGAACTGTGAAAGCAAAATGCCAACTTAGGGCGATTTCCCCTAGTAGTGTTATTTAGCAAAATGCTCAATATTTTACAATACAAAAAGCTGTAGATAATAACAAGTATTCTAGTCCAAATTGATTCAAATTAAGAAGAGATTTACTTGACTCGTATGAAAATAAACGATAAAATTTATAAGATGTATTTTCGAATGAAAAGTATTACATTTTAGAGTAATAACATCTTTTTCTGATCACTTGACGTGCACATTGAATAATAAGATAAGAATGTCTTAACTAATTGTTTGGTATCGAAATATTATGATGTTATTTGCGAAAAAGAATAAATTCACTTTCATTCACTTTATTTTATTAATTATATTTATTTAACTTTTAAAATTTGAAAATCGATTTAAATTATAACAAGAATTATTCGTAACTGAAGAAATCTAGCATTGATGAATTTAGTAAATATAGTTGGGATTTATAAAATGTAAAGTCTTGCTTTAAAATCTTCATTTCAAGTCATTTAATCAATAAGTAATTATAACGGCTAATGAAATAGTAGTAAAAATTCAAATTAATAAATAATTTATGTATTTACACCTGGTAATCAACTTATTTTTAATAGTTGTAATTTTTTAAATTATAAATCATTTAAATTCGGGTTTTAATTTGTAACCTTTTAACGTTACTTAACTTTATCAGATTATGGGATTTCCTGTGAAAACTTCATTATGCTATCGATTGTATTTAACAAGTTGTAGCATAAAAAGTAGAAATAACTTTAATGAAGTAGTCGTCTAATTTTACTTTTTGAAACTTTTTCTTGAACGCTTATAATACGGTCGTTTTGTTTCGGCATTGCCCGACACTACACATATAATAAAACTTTGGAAAAGAGCATGTATTTTGTTCATTCTCTTCACGTACTATTTCCAAAGTGTAGGGTTATACTGATACCAATAAATAGTCAAGAGTGGCAACTTTATAAACAATATTTTTTGTAATGAATTATGTAATACAAAATTAATTATTAATTATTATTCAATATATATTAATAAATTAACATAGAACATGAAATTAATCAAATGAATTAATCAAACGAGGAGAAAAACACACAGGTTTTACGCTGATAAATAATTTGAAATTGGTATTCATTAGCGCCAAAAGATTTCTTAGGTTAAATCTCTAATCTGCTATAGAAGCATCTTTGGACGTTCTTAGACTTCTAAATATTATTAAATAAACAAAATAAAATAACACAAAATGTATATCAAGCATATAAATCTGTATTACTTATAAGTAAAATTTCAAGTTGAATTTGAAACCCAAAATAAATAACAAAAAATATTATAATGAATAACGAAAAAAAATTTTATAACATAACACACATCTCTTATTTGACATTATGAGGGCACTCAAAAAAAGAATTCCTTAAGAACTTTCTTGGAAGATTTTATAACTACTGTTGAAAACTATGAAAACTACTATAAAACAGAATCTTTTTATATCCATTGAAGTAATGATTGTTAACAGTTTTTCATAAACACGAATGAAAATAACTAATTCGATTATTTTTATGTAGAAAGTATAGATAAAAATAGTTTTCTGTCTAAAATTTGAATTAAAACATTGCAGTGTTATTCTGTTATAATTGACTTATTTTTGTGCGGCAAAATTAGAAACATTAAAATATTAACAAATAGATCTACATAAATTCCTAAGTAAATACAAGTGATTTCAAATTTGAACAAAAAAATATATAAAAATTAATGTAGATGTATCGTCACTCATTATCACACGAACAAGTTCTGCTTTTTGGCATACATAGTCATAAAAGCGTGCGCCTTTTCTTTGTCTGCAGGTTATTATACATACATCATTATTTTAAAACGATCACACCTGTACTTCATCATTAAAGCTAAAAATGTGGATACATGGATATTCTAAATTATAAATTATAATGTACATGCGTACAAATTTTGGCACAATTCTTAATCGATTTTGTCAACAAAATTGTCTAGAAATTACTTATGAATATTAATCATACATGACAATATCCAAAACTTTTTTCAGAGACAGACATGCTAATAAAACTGTGTATTATATTAATTATTACTTATTATTTCGAAAATTCTTTTTTTCTGAAAATACTATTATTTTTATGTAAATATATATTTAAGAACCAGTATTTCAAATATCTGGCATATATAGTTAATAAGTGCAATAAAATTCATTACAAACTAATTGTACGCGATATAGCCTTTTTTTAACGATGAATTAAAGAAACTGCAACTATAATTGGTTCTACAATGATAATGTTTCTCCTGTTGAGTAGTTTCTTAATGAATTCCAATAATTGAGGTTAGATACAGTATTCCTAACTTTTAAAAATAACTAATAAATATAATTATACAGAATACTTTTCTCAAGAGAGGTGTTAAACGTCTCTAAAAAGAATTATATTAACAGTTTAGATTCACATCACGTTTTTTTAAAAGAGCATTTGTTACTATATAGTTAAATAAAACCTTTCATTAAGTTTATGTAATATCTAAGTGACACCGATTTCATTCAATATCATACCCAACTGCCGTTAGTTATGGTTGACAGCAAAGTCTTTAATTTCACAAATTGAATGCCGTTATAGTGACAAGCAACATTCAAAAGATATGTGTATAATTTCTTATAATTATTCGATCCATAGAAAACTTTGTGCAGTAATTGGTTCTTTAACTTTTATTAGTACATATTTTACCCAAGAACATAATGGCAATTTCTAGGGATTACGCGATTTTAGATGAAAAATAATTTTCAACCAATTTTAAGCACTTTTGGTTGAAACCCGGAAACATTTTCATTGCGTTTTCGAAATGGAAAAAATTGAGGCATCTAGTTGAATGCAAATTGATGTATGAATTACGAAACTGTTTGACCGAATGGACAGAAATTATATACAGTTTCTGATTAATTAATATTGCAACATTTTGAAACTGATTGGAAAATCTTTAATTGGTAGATAAATGTTTAATAAACAGAATGAATGGAATGAAGAGAAATGGAAAGATAACGTTTAAAAGTACTGGCGGAAATAGATTCTGGATGGAAGCGGAATTGACCTCGTTCGATAGGAATAGAATTTTTTCGGAAAGTTTCACAGATGAATAATATCAAATCAAGATTCTGAAATAACTATTTGGAAAACATTACGAATAAATTGATTTCAAATTGAATTTAAAAAAATTTTTCAGTTTATAAATTAATGAAAATCTTATATACCTACAATGATTTTTAATTTATTACAGGACAATATCATATTGTCATATTTTCCCTATTTAAAAAGTATGAATACTAAATGACAGATTCCTAATATAAGTATGAAAAGCGGGAGACCGTGCTTAGACAAATAAAAATTAACTAATTTAAATTTGATTTGTAAGTAAATATAAATGTGTTGTGAAACATAAGTAAATAACTTAGATCTGATTAGATTTTTTATTAATAGATATTAGTCCATTACTAAAAAACATTAGCCCCAATTATATTCTTCGTAGTTTTTTGCATTTATTTGGTGAAAATACAAATTTGACAATCAAATATTTTAAACAAAAAAGGTAAAGCATTAAATTCTCTACCACAAAGATTGTATGCATTTTCTTCCTAAAGTCAACGAAAATGCCATAAAAACTATTTTAAAATGCGTATTTCTGTAGTATTGAATTTAGTTTTTCTTCAAATGTCGACGTTTCGGACCAAAAAAGAGGAGGTAGCGGTTTTAATACGACGGGCGCGGCGTGAGGCTCGATAATTTGAGCCTGAAGGTTTCGCCCTAGAGCGCGAAATCGAACTTCGCGCCCGGAGTGTTAAATATGTTATTTATTAATATTTCGGCTGACATATGGTTAGAGTCAAAGTTTTAAAAATACTCATTTTCACTTTTTACATATTTAAGGAATCCCCCTCCTCCAATCCTCTTCTTTCCTACCCAAGTTACATAGGGAATATTCTCGTAAGCGCCACTCTTTCTTCCAGTTTCTGGTAAGGTTGGATTGCTGAAGATTTTTCGAAAAAAATTGGAACCATACTGGAAAGATTCGAGATTTCGAGATTTTTAAACGATCCAATCATAATCGGGTAATGTGCTATCTTAGTGCCATTCTCGTCCAGGTGAAAATAGTGTAATGAACAGGCGAAAATACAACCAGTAGCTCGTACTGATCACGGCCATCATTGTACGTTTTGATATCAGTTTTATTTTTCTTCAAAATTAATAATTTACGGCTATTTTTTTAACTACTATTGCAGCCGTTTGAAAATTAAATGAATTTATGGTGTTATTATGTACTTATCAAGTGTTTTAATTTTGTTATATATATTTAAAAAAAAAAATAAAAAATGTGAACTATCTCTTAAGGGGCCAATCCTGTATCGACTACCCTGTACAGAAATAAAATTTTAAATGTACGACTTTTTAAAATATGTATCTATTTGAAAGACGAATAAGTTCATAAATAATAAAAAACGAATCTATATTTAAAAAATCCGATGATATTCAGAACTGACTGTTTTGAGATTTTCTGAACAGCATTCAATTAAATAACGAAAGCAGTAAATCGGTTCAATAATATTTTTAAATTCCTTTATTAGAATCGAACAGATGAAGTTTATCAATCAATAAATTGGCTTGTATTGAAAATAGAAAACTTCTATGAATAAATCACAACAGTGCGATTGAACCGTGACATCTTCGATTTTAAAAATGTAACGCAACACTGAAAGAAAAATATCGGAATCTTCGAAGGGGAAAAAAGGAGTAAAAAGTTCTTCAGCGAGCCAACGCTCGTTATTTGATATTTAATGTCGGCACATGTGAATACTGCACAAAAGCCTCACTTGCTTTTTTGCACCCCTAATTCTCTTTATCTTCCTTTTTTATGCTAGCGCGATACGAACGTTACGTGCACGCGCGCGTTAATCGCAGTGTGCATTCGCGAGAGAGGCCATTTTTCTCATTAGTGAAAGGCGCTTTATTCGTGTATTTCGCATATGATATACGTATATTATACGTATAAATATGTACCCGCACTATATTTTATGCACACGTTTCCACCTAGTAAAACTACATTGTGTCGTGTTGTTCCTTCAAGATCAACATCGTCGTCCTATTTTATTCTCGCACGGGAAACTTTGGTAAATCAAGGTAAATTAATTGCGAACTTAATGAAACAGAATATTTGCTGCGATAATCCTTTGTTAATATCAGGGTTAGGGAAGAATGATTTATACGATTATTTATGCTATTTGCATTTATGTACAATGTAGATACAGTCAATATTTATTAAAATTATAACATGCATAATTATTATAAGAATTGAAGACGAGAGCAAAGTTTGATATTGATAAATTTGACTTCGTAAATCATTTCCATCAGATAGATGAAGTGCTACTGTTGTGAATCTTTTGTGAACCTGAGCAAAAAAACGATTCCTCAAATTTGGCCGAAACCGAAAGAATCGAAAAATAATCAATATAAGTTCACTTTTTTGGAACACGTTAACATACCTTTAAAAATTAGATCAAAATTGCATACAAATAAAGTCTTTTTCAGATCCATATTTGATCCTTTTTTTAATATCCACGCAATTTCCATGGATTCAAATTGTATCATGTCTCGATCAGAATATGATCACTATCTTATCGAAATCCAATGGAATCAATTTAGGTTATTTCATCCAACGAAGTCCAGAAAACGAATTTTTTACCTAGGTTAAAATTCCAACAGAACCGACGAAGACGGACAAATAAAGATATATGGGGAATGAAACCATAATAAAAACGTTAATAGAACCACCGAAATCCAACTTGAACGCTGATTTCCGGTGATCATTGGCCACAACTGCTGGATCGTCTTCAACTGTTTTACATGGTGGCCAAGAAAATGATCAGCAGGTGCAAATCTGAAAATCACCATGAAAAACCATTGACATCAAGAAAGATATCACATTTAACTTTTATTTATTTAATGTAATAGCTATCTAACAGTAATTTTGAGGTTAGTTAAAGTTGCTTCTTAAGTTATGCACTTTAAAAAACAATTTCTTCCTTTGACGTCCACCTTTATTATTAATATTACATAAGGATCCTCAACAACCCCTTTCAGTCACGCATTTTTTTTCGCATTGAATTCGCTAAAAACTCATTTCTAGGAGGTTTTTCTAGATCGCTGTTCACGAATCTGATGTCAGCTTACAAAAATTAAAAATACCAGATCCAATGTGGATGATAAAAAATTAATGAATTTGAATGGAACTCATTACTCAGGAGTTGTAGGGGTCGTTGATTACATCAATCCGATTTAAAAATTTCAAAAATTATAATGGCGTTCCGAATATTAAATTAATGATATGCTTATTCCCTCGTAGAAATCTGTTAGTTTCTCAAAGTACACAATTTAAGGAGCAAAATGACTCTAAAAAACATTTTGTTAAACTATACTATTCGCTGAAATCGGAATTGATAACGTTTTTCGGACATTAGGAACAGCTGTGGAACAACTTGGAGAAGTTAAACGAAAAGCCGATAAACTCTCGCACAGTACGATGCAGGTAGATCGAAATGAAGTTGTAATTTGTTTCAAGGAATTTCAATCCTAAATTAGTGTGCTGATCAAATGCGTTGGTTTTATGTTCAATCCTTCAAAAGTGGGTTACACTATACGATGCACTGTTTCGCCGATACGCATTGCAATGAAAATTGTTCTAATCCAACTAGTTTAATTGTCAGAACGGAACCCGTTTGGTTCTGGTAAACAATCGTTTAGATGGATAAACCAAAGAAAGTTAAATCAATGAGATTTAATTATTTTCGAAGGCTTTGGATTATGATGCAAACGTAATTTCTTTAAATTGGAAAACAAAAAAGAGTTATGGATTTTAATGTTTAAAAAATATTTAAAAAGAATCTGTGTCGAAATATGGCAACTTCAATCGTTATTATACCTAGTCTATAATATAATCTAGCGAATTACAAAACTAAGGATAAATATTGATAGTGATCAACATCCATCATTAACAAATAATTGGTTGCTAATAAACAACCGCATACAATTTAATATATAATATAATTTATATTTACATATAACTGCACATTGATTTTGAAATGTTTAATTTACAACTGAATGTAAAGCGGAAAATATAAATATAATAAATCACATTATTATTTACCTGTCCCTAATACCTACTTAAAACCACCACTAATTTGTCAGTACTTCTAATTTTTCGTATGCATCCATATACAATATATACAAGTGCGTAATCGAGCGAGTGAGCAGAACATACTTAAACACTATAAATATCGTAATTTGAACTAGATAGCTTATATTTGATTGATATGAATGTTCATAAAGAATATTATGTGTTTTCATTCCGCTTCAAGTGGAAAACGAAAATTCCAAACTTCTAACTGAACAGTAGCAGACCGAACAAATTTTTAGTAAATTGGACTACTTTTTAACTAACCTGAATAGTTCAGTATAGGTGACTGAATCAGTTCCAATACCTACATTAATGTAGTTAAAATAGCTACGACAGTAGTTTGCTCAACGAAACTGAAAAGTTAATTTGACTAACAATCAAAAGTTGCGATACATTAATCGCATATTTCCGTAAATTTAATGATAATTTACCCGAATAAAATTTGGAAAACAAATAATATCGACATAGTTTATTTAACTAAAAGATTGGTTTCTTATTCTGATTTCCCTTCAACTGTACTTAAATTTGTATTATATCAGTATACGGAGGTTGAATTTTGTGTCAGAAATGTAACGTTTTTTATACGTATTTCTTCCAGTTATATTTAGAAATCTAATTGGATAGAAAAGTAAAGAATGAGGGTTTTATCTTCTGTACATTATCTGCTACAAATACTAAGGTTGTAGGTTTCAGTGAAATTAATAGTCGACACAATTAAACGACATTCTAGGTGATACCTTACCCAGCTACATGCTAACCACAATCTCATGTTTTCATTTAAAAAATATTTGCATGAGTTGTTGACCAGAAGATAAATAAGCTGGTTACACGATACAGCGATACTCGAGATAATTTCAATGCAAAACATGCTCGATATTTTCGAAAAATCTGATTGCCTGAACGAAATAAAATTTCTGATAAGTAAATTTGTAATACAAAATTTAATTCAAATAAATGATAAAATTAATAATCACGTTTCTGAACTGATTATTACACGAAGAATGATTTTCTCTGATACTTGTAATGATGTGTTTTTATATAAGGTGACTGCGTATTTTAGAATATAAAGAAAACTAAGACATGATTAGATAAGGTAAGTCTTTCCTTTTACATATGACGAAAAATAATGTTCGCACGTAGGGCCCTCAGGTGATCGGTGATCGCTCACGTCAATTGCCACCGGGCGTAAAGTGGCACTTTACGCCCACCGTACGATAATAACTATTTTTGACGAGTTTAAAGTTTTAAATTATACAACAATCACTTTGTCCATTTTTCAAGGTTGATGAGGTTCATGGACGTGACTATGGGAAATTCATAAAGCAATGAAAAAAATTCTAGATTTAGGACAATTTAAAAATAAGTAGACTGAAACCGACCTTATTGTAAATTATAAGCAGCGAAATTTCTTTACTTTGCCCTATAATGTATTTGTAGGAAACATGGATTAATGTAGGATGTAGTTCAGAAAGTCCCACACTACCAATTCTTTTATAATATGTAATCCTACCCAATTTGATTTTCGTAGTAACCAACGTGCATTGAGATCACACACTTTCTCTTTAAATTAGATACTTTGGTGTCTAATTCTTTTTACAGCAGACAGTTACACAAATTCTAGTTTTACAGTGACTTAAATCCTACTTAAGTCCCAGCCATGGAATATTTCATTAAAATCTTAAGGACAAATAAAATTGCGTAAGAATACGTAGTCTCAAAAAAATTGGAGATATGTCGAATTCTCTGGCAATGAGAAACTTCGATACGAGTTTTTTTACACTGGTTTATACTGTTTTTTTTTATTTTGCGGTTCGTCTTTCACATTTTATTCTTTATTTTTGATGTCTGCTAGAAGTGACTTGATCTCAATTGCATTTCTGCACCTCTAACCGTTTTCCTCAGAATTTCCTGACTTATTTTTCGGAGGTTTCCGTGAGATGTGTACCTCAGTTTTAGAATAGAAATATAAAATGATCATCAGAAGACACTTTATCCATTAAAAACGCATTACAAACGAAGTTATTAAAAAAAAGGGGTCGGTTGCGGACCACTCTGATATTTTTCACATGACGGTCAGTCGTGTTATTCGAGAATTCCATGTTTGTACGTGAATTACTTCGACCCAGACTGTAGGCCTGGCGAAGTATTGAATTTGGTCAGTTCCCGTCAAAAAATTACCCTATAGTTTTTCATCAAATGTCGACGTTTCAGGCCCTAAGGAACCCAAAGCAACAATAAAAAAATTGGTGTCCGTTAGGTTGTACGTCCGTCCGTCCGTCCGTCCGTCCGTCCGTCCATCCGTCCGTGGGCAAAATTTTGTATACGCGATATCTCGCGACTGGCATGACGAATTTAAAAAGTACAAACGGATTTGGGTTTCTCTTGGCCAAACTTAGATCTGATTAGTTTTTGGAGACAATGCATACTACATTATGGGGAGGTTTAACAAAAAAACGCTCAAAAAACACGTTTTTTCATTTTTTAACAAAAAATACAAGTCGTACAAAAAAATTTTTCAAACAAAAAATATAGAACATCGAATTCTCTACAAAAAAGGTTAGATTTATTTCTTCGTGAAATCAACGATAATGCCGTAAAAAACGGAAACCGAAGTATCCCACATATAACAAAATTTATTTCCTGCAACCCGACCTGTCAAAAACTCGACTAAACCGCGTTTTTTTAAGCATCAGTGTGAACAAGACGTGCTCATTTATCAGTGCTTCGGCTGACCTGCGGTCGGGGTCGCAGTTTTTAAAATGCTCATTTTCAATTTTAATATAGGGTGAATATGCCAATGATTGGATGACTACCAATGAATGGACGATTTTCTACATATTTTTATTTCTTATGAATGTATGATGCACAACATGCAACAAAATACACATTTTTATGTTCTTTGAACATTCAAAACAATATTTACAGTACTATTGATCTTCCAGTGTTTATTATTTTGTAAAATCAAAGCAAAGTTTTAAAGCCATCCAAAACTGGTACTAAAAACGTCCCATTTGATTTAACCCGTCTATTCATTGGGGTTTAGCGGATTTTTTTACAAACGTATGAAGACGAGGTTAATAATTAAATAAAATCAAAGGTTGAACTACACAGTCATAAAGAGCAGAGTCTAACGATTCTAATGGTGGTATCATAATTAAATTTTTATTTAAGAATTCAAAAGTTACAATCGATCAAAGTGTGAAAAATGCTTTACCGTCCATTCATTGGCATATTCACCCTATTTAAGGAACAAGATATTGTTACAATATATGTATAGAAACTACTCGAACCTAACGATGCTAGAACTACCCTCTGCCGCCTTCTTTCCTGGCAGTGTTAAAATGGGAATATTCCCGGAAGCATCAGCCTTTCGTCAGGAAACTGCAATACGAATTTAGCCAAAATTGTAGGCACCCGGGTCGAAGGCATCTAGTTTATTATGGAAAATATTCAATAATATACCATTTTTATTTGCATTGCAAGAATAATATCATTTAATTTCAAACAATCCTAACATTCCCATAAAAAAAATTACTTAAGTTCCTATACATAGAAAAATATGTCATACGATTAAGGAACAACTTGTTTTAAAAATTGGCTGAAATTTATTTATTAAGTCAGAATATAGTGATAAAACCAATTCTTGCTGTCTTGAAACTTAAAAGAAGACGTTACCATTTCTTAATTTAACCCCCCCCCCCCCTGTGCGCCAGGACGAGTATACTCGTCCAAACTATATTGTTCCCTTATGCGAAAAGAAAAACTGGTGCACAGGAGGGTTAAAACTGGAAGGCTTACAACAATCACCATTCGCGAAGTCGAAGTAGACTGTATTAACAGCTTCAAAGGAGACGATTAGGATGATTGTTTTAAGTTTTCTGGGTCAATTTTTCTTCAAGCCGCAAGAAATACGTAAATTAAATAACAATTATGATCTTGTTTGAGGCAAACACATAATAAGAGTAAAGTTTTACTCATTTTTTTATGTGAAGATGTGCCGCTTATGGTAATATTATAGAAATTAAGAAATTCAGAAGTAGTCAGAAGCCCAAATTCTGAATAATATATAATTTTTTTCGATATACTATGCGTAAAATTTGATTTTACGCACCGTTTTTAGTGCGTAAAATACGATTTTACGCACTACTGCGGACCGGGGCTCTCTCGTGCTGCCCGGCTGCGCCGGGCACTCTTGCGCCGCGGTCATCACGTGCGTAACATCATATTTGACCCACAAAAAACGGCGCACAAATTTTACGCATAGTATATCGAAAAATATCGTTCGGCACGCGTGCGTAAGAATTCGGTTTTACGCTCCGCCCTACCTAATCGCATGTTAAAAATGGTGCGTAAAATCGTATTTTACGCACTAGTATCGAAAAATACTATTACACTCCATTTTAGTGGCATAGTTATCTATAATAGTGTCTATATTTAAGTAAATATGTATTTGAATAGATATAAGTCAAAGATCTGTTTGCATTAAGAAAAGATATTTTTTAAAATATTTCTTCTTTTTAGCAAATCCATCTACGTTTGGAAAATTGTTGTCTAAAGTCTATTCTTTACTTGTAATTGATTGAATTTTATTGAAGTATTCATGAATTTATAATTAACTTGTAGATATGAATGCATTCAATTTTATGATTATAAATCGCACATACATGTAAGTAAATCAATATTATCAGGGACGTAAAAACAAAAGTCTACTTATACCTAAAACTACATTAATAAATACGCATGTTTTAGCGTTGAAGGTGTTGACGCAAGGTTTCATACGTTCCTGCAGAACTTCTCACAAGTTTTGAGGATCCGCGTTTCTGATGCTTATGAAAACAAGGGATTAAACGATGATATGCACCTAAACTTTCGGAAGCATCACAAACGGATTAAGCATTACCAATGATTCAGAATGGAAAGCAATAGGCTTTGGATAACAATTTTTGTGTAGATCGCATAAAATTTACATGAATATAGTCTATTTTCATTTTATTTTCAAAAATAACGACTTAAACGATATTAGAAAATAAGTTATTATTTAAATCAATATTTTACATAATTGTCTGTAACATTTTGGAATTTTTAAAAATGTTATACTTTTATTTAATCTGCTTTTAAATTGCTGTGAATATGGAGTGAATGACTGAAATGTAAGTCGAACAACCTTCAAATAGAGTAATACACTGTTTCTAACTATGACACTAAATTAATTTGCTGATATAATATTCTTTCCTTCAACGGTAACCGTTGTTACTAAAATGTTATGTTCAAAGTCCCCGGTGCATAAAAATAATATTTTATTAAGTAATCTCACGATTTTAAGCAGATTTATTACATCCATTCGAATTTATATAACCATATCTGATAACCATTACATGTATTTTGTAGGTTTAACTCAAGTAATTTAATTGTAAACTGAAAAGGTACATTGAGCTAGCATAGAAAGCAAATGTAAAGCAATATGGTACGGCACCAGATTGCATGCATTATTTGATACCGTCATGGTATTGATGTCAATGAAATTTAAATAAATAATACATGTGTAACATATGATATCATGAGAGAAATATGTAAATTTGGAAACGGTTGCAAATTAAACAATTTCAAACACTTTATAAATATAATTACAATCAAATTTTCCAAATGTATTTAACGCATCAGTGTTCACGCAATTTTGTACAATGAAGCTCACTCGATTCAGTGATCACTTATTCTAGATTTCAAATGAAATTGTCATGATTTTGATACATTGATGTTGTTGCGTGCTAGTTTTATCCATTAACCTCGCAAAGAAAGACCGCATTGTTTGTATGTTTTTGCAATTTGTTCATTTTTAATAATACCCTTATTCGCATATTCATATAGCAAAAAATTGTAAGTAATCTTGCACATAAAGTTTCGTAAAACGAAAAGCGAAGAGTTATAATATGAAAAACAGTATCTAAATACAAATTTACGTTTCGTAACTAAAAACTAGGTATAATATTTGGGTAATAGATAAAGTACAGATTTAAAAATCTAATAATTGGACGACATTATACGGGGAATTAGTATCTGAGAGATGCGAAACAATCTAAAAGTAAAATCAATATTTTCAGAGTAAATGGAGAATCGAATTAATGAAGTTAACGAACATCTCACTTCTTAATGAAACTAATATATACTAAGTGACACGATAGGTAAATATAGCACTTCCCTCCATTTGATTCAATTTCTCGATTATTTAATCCATTTCAATGACAGGACAAAATAAGGATTTGATTTGATCAATACGTTGTGAAAATAATCTTCGATTTATTGTTATCACAATATGAAGTTGTATTTTTTGAAAAATATATACCTCATACACTGACAAAATGGATAGTTTTATTTATTACTTAAATGCACAGAACAAATATTGTCTGTGAAATCTCAACCTGTTTAAACGATTGTTGATGTTTTCTTGATTTACCTCACCGAAGAGTTCAGAAACTCTTTACATTGGTTATAGTTTGGTTATTTTTGTAATAAATATACCATAACGTACGAAAATACGTTTTCTGTGTAGCATATATCATTCCAGGCATCAGCTTTTTAATATGAATAAACAGTCTGTAGTTAGGGATTAACCACATTACATACATAAATACATCTTTTTAAAGAAAAATACAAAACTTTTTTAAACGATCATCGTAACGTCTATCATAATACCTAAACTAACATTTTTTACTTCAACTTCTATGAAGTATTTCGCATCAAAATCAGAGTTGAAAAAATTGAGATGTACATATCCTACCATTTGCGAGGTGGATCTTCAAGATTTCGAGGTCAAAAGTGAGTTTTAATCCATAGTAATTCTAATCTTCATATTTTTATGAAAATTGCCAAAGAATTTTGAAATATTTAGTTTTGTGAATGTTTTTTCGAACTAACATCATAGTGGGATTTGATTATATCAATGGACAAATGTGGATAAAATATTTGAATTTTAAGAACAAAATGTTATTTTTATACCTGACTTCATTACAAAAACCTCAAAATGGTGACACGGTGAACATATCTTTGAACTTTTTCTGCATGGTGCGTAACTAAACAATTATGGATTTTTTTAGAAATATCCTATGAACAAAAGATCGTCAGAAATCACAGAGGAATATACTGGAATATTTTTCAATTTTTTTACCCGATATTTTTAGAAACTGGTTATTTATATTTTAAAAATCATTGTTGAATTGAACAAGAATTCTGAAAAAATTTGTTTAAATAACAGTACAAACTAGTCTTTGATATAATGATTAAAAAAAATTCTTTTTTCCCAAAATGGCGTACAGTCAAAGTTCATGGTTTGATTGTCAATAAAAAGAAACGCTCGTTTTGCTGTGCCGATTTTTTCGTAACAATTACTAAAAAATGAGTTGCAAAACATGCAAAAGTGGGGGAAAGTTGTTTTTTGCTTTAAAATAGATCTAATTTTAGAAACAGATGGTTGCAAATTTTTAAAGACGTATTAGAGCGCAACAGATATTCAACAAAACTTATAGGAAATGAAAAAATCCATAAAAAAAAGGGGGAACAATTTTTTCTCTATCGTTTAGCCAACCCCGCTTGTGACTTTGAAAAAACGATGTTTTTATTTCATGTTTTTCAAACATATCTGAAAGTACGTCCTTAATATTTCAAATCGATTCGAACAAAATTCCCTGAGATATATGCGTTGAAGAGACGCTTCCGTTGAGTAAACGAACTAAAATTTAACATTTTTTAAGTGCGTGACAAAATTGTTTAAAAACTATTGAACCAATCTTTTTGAAACTTGACAGGATTCAGTCCAAGATACAAACGAAAAAATGGGAGTTAATACAACAAATAGCAAGACGACCAATTTTTACCTGATAATTACTTTAAAAATGAGTTAAAAAACATATCAAAAATCGGCGAAAATATATTAATAGTACATTACATTTCATGACATTTTTAATAGTGTCAAAATCCAAGTTATTCTTAGTTATTAAAGCAAATTATTCGTGATTATTCTTTACATTCATAGAGATTTCTATGTTAACCCATTAAGGTCCAAATGTACATAAATTTAAAATTAAGTTTGATAGTAATTTGCTGTATTAAAAAGCAATGAACAAATTTTTGGAATGGGCGTTTTTCATTGCCCAACCCCCGCTCGTTCGACTGCTGTATCGCAAATTGTTGCAAATTAAAAAATAAACAAACTACGAGCATTTATTTAATAAAAACACAATTTTTTAGGTTTTCTTTTCACTTATCGTAATTTTTCAATCATTATCCGTATCCGAATAACTCAGATGGGGATAAATTTTCCGTGAAAAATGGGCTAGAAGATAGAAGTAACGAAAACAACAATTTTTTTAAAATGGCGGCGCAAAAATTACTACTAAAGTCGATTTTTTTGTTCAAAATCATTGTCGCGTTTACTTAATATTGACTGAATGAAATTATATCACTTTAAACTTTGTACCCGGGGGTTTTTAGAGTCGCTGATTCCGAATTTGAAGTTAGTTTTTCAAAATTCAAAATAGCATATCCAATATGGAGGACAAATTTATGGAAATAGATCGAAATTATTGCAAACTTGATACGCGGGAGTTTTTGGGCTCGCTGATTCCAAATTTAAAGTTAGTTTTTTAAAAAAAATCGTTATTTTTGTTAAATTAATGCTCGTAGTTTGTTTATTTTTTAATTTAAAATACACCATTCGAAAGAGCGGGGTTTGGGTGATAAAAAACGTCCATTCCAAAAATGTTTTCATTGCGTTTTAATAGAAAAAATTACTGACAAACTTCATGTTAAATTTAGTACATTTGGTCCTTAATGGGTTAACCTATTATGTCGTCATAAGTATAACAACTTCTTATTTCATATACGAACAAAATCCATCTAATTGGAATACATGTAGCATAAAGTAAAATACATAAGTGATCATATTAAAAAAAAAAAAATTTATTTTTGCATGGCAATGCAGAAGCACTGAATTATCGAATTTAACTATTGGACATGAACATTGACACAATATTTATTTGTAAACTGTAATGTTACTTTTAATTTGTCAGAAGCGTAAAAACTGTATTTTTTATTTTATATTTATGGATGCTATCGCTAACGGGCAGTGCTTCAAAAGATACTTTCATATTTTGAATAGTTTTAAATTTCTTAAATGTCTATAATATCCTTTTTAATTATAGGTATATAGGTATAATGTTAGATATCCATTCACTTCAAAAATGTAAAAATATACAACATTCATGTACGTGAGGTAACGATCCTTTTTTATCATTAAAATATTATCAATCTTTTCTCAAAGTCTCTCAATCATCAAAAAAACTATGAATCTGTTTCAAATGGCGTCTTATTTAGAATTTAATGAATTTTTATGTTTCATCGATACCTGTAGGTTTACGAAAAGTATTATTTAAAATCTAAAAATCACCCAAAACTAAAGATAGTTTACGATACAGAAAGTATGATTTTAGACCTAAATATTGGCCAAATTTAGGAAAAAATAGAGACATTCAATAACATGTAAAATGATGCTAAATTTAAGATAATAATTTTAAAATTTTTATATTTTATAACAATAAAACAGAATGAATAATTATGAAACTCATCGTTAACCAAGCTATATAACGCATATCATATCTGTTGAAACTTACACATAGTTGTTCAATACATGGAAAGATACACATGTAATCATACAGACAAAATTATATAACGAATAGAATTCGCTTTCATTTGACGCTAATGGTTTGCTTCGCACTCTAGTGCCGACCTTACGCTGCAATGAGCAAAAGGACCGACATTACGAATATCTGCCTGCAAAATATTGCAATTTAAATGCATGGGAAACAAAATTAAACATGTTTTCAACGTTACGTTTGGAGATGAAAAATAAGTAAAAACCTGCAATTTAAATTGCACTGACATAATTTATGAAGTTTCGTATAATAAGGGGATGCGGACGCTTGATTGAGTCATTAAGACCCTCTGAACCAAAATGGAATAACTTATGTGACGGGCATTTTAGTGTCATGCATTCGTATGAGTTATTGAACAAATTGAGGTATTTGACGTAGAAAAATACACCAGAATACGTCTATAACAAAAAACGTAGATACGTTAACTATAAGTAAGTTATTTTATATTCATTTATAATAAACATTTTTGGTATGTTAACGTAACATTTTAAATTTTTCATCTAAAACTTAATAGTTAAGGAAAATTGTTTAATGAATAAGTTTTCAAACTTTAACGCATTTTTACTTATCAAGTACTTTTTTTAAATGTAATAATCATGTCTGCAACGACTCTAAACACTGCAAGTGAGCATTTTCATCTGTATTTAACTCGAATTAAAACAATTTCGTAGATATACTAGATGTAATTTTGAATTTTTTCATGTTTTTGAAAAATTATCGACAAATTTTGTTTCTTAAAAAATGTTTGGAAAGGCCTTTAAATTATACATTGACCTAGGTATATTAGGTGTCATTCTCACATCCCATCAGGTTTATAATCTCCTCATATTATAATGAATAGATGTAACATGGGTCGGATTATAACAATTGAAATTCAGCTTATGCCTCATATGATATTTCGTTATTCCGTCAGTGACTCAAAATTCATATCCACGTAAATGAGTAGTTTTCCAATTTCGGGTAAAATTAAATTTTATCCACGCACATGCACAAAAATGTAATGAAATTTAAAAACCTTCTGTCAATAGATTATTTGAAAAAACAACTATATTTTGTCTACTCTCTAAATCTGAATTAGTTAAAAACTACCAATAAGACAATGAAAAGTGAGTCACAAAATGAATTAGTAATCATTATTACTAATAAAAAGTTAAATTCTATTACTTTATTACTAAGTCTATAAACTACTGAAATAAAAAAGTAAATATCTATTTGTAGATTAGTAGAATTTTACAAATGAATTAGTATTTTCGCGTTATTTGTCACTAAAAAAACTTACTATTTGATGGTAACCCACTTTTCGCTGTAGATAAATCGTTTTTTATTAATTCAAGTTCAGAGAGTAATAGCGTAGGACTGTATTCACATTACACGACATCTTATTTCAAATAAAAACTTTGTACTAAAATGTTTTCTCGATTACGATTGAAACTAAAATTTTACAACACTCAATCGTTGTTTTTATAAACATGCGAATACGAATTTTCAATGATACACCGAAAAATTCAATGTGTGTAAAAATGAATGCGTATGATTTCCAGGACGTTCTTTTTTTACGAAATTGCCTATTTAAAACTCCTTTTCATCATGCAAATATAATTGTCATATTTGAAAGTTATAAATAATATTAATTTTCCTGTAAAGAGCACGTCGCTTCATAATTTTTAATTAATTTAAAGTTCCAATTATAATTTAAAACTTTTGTAATTTAATTCTTAATTAAAATTTGTTGTATACCTATATGCAGAATTTGAAGTACTGCGTTAATAAAGAATAAACGTGAAACGCTAATTACAGAAATCTAGACCAAGTTGCACTCGGCATTTTCTTTAAGTGTGTAGAGTCAGGGACTAAACATAGATAAATGAAAAAATAAACTAATATATCAAAAATATCAAGAAAATGATTTGAAATATCCGTAGCGAAGGTAAAACCAATAGTTTTTAAATTCGTTTTTAGTATCAATTCATTGAAGTAAAAGAAAAGTGCCAAGAGAACCCCTATAATTCAACTGCCAATTTTATATTTATAAAAGTGGTATTTCGAAATAATCATAACTAGTGGTTGCTTTTCCTATTCTATGCTAAATTTCATTTTTACACATTAAACAGAACTTAGGCTTTTCAGTAAACAATTCAGAAAATATAATTTAAAATATAAGTAATTATATTTTTTTAATAAATATTATTACATTTTTCGGCTAAAAATACCACGCAGATAAAAATTATCGAGTGGGCTTCCGGATAATTTAACTAAAAATTAATATCTATAAAAAAATTATGTTTTTGCAATTATATTTTGTTCCGAGGGGGTATTTATTGTTTATTAATTTGTACCCGGGAGTAATAATTACCGATTACGAATTTGTTGCCTTTTTTTCAACTGTACTTATATTCTTAACAAAAATATATTATGCAACTAGGGAGCAAAATAGGTATACGCTGGCGACGGGTGCATTCCCAAGTCTACGAATAGATTTTCTCGCGTGTTGCACATATTATTTTCTCATATTATAGCGTACTGTTTCGTTGCTGCTATGTAGGGAGCAAAATTGTATTTTCCGCTCGAAATATGAGATACTTATTTGGCTCCCTAGGGAAAGAAAGTACTATTCTGATCCCGCGATATTGAGGGAGAAATAACATTTTGCGCTCGTAGTATGAGAAAATATATTGTTCAGTGCCCATTTACTTTTAATGAATGTTAAAATAAATATTTTCATTTCGACGAGATGCATTTAATAATAGTATTCAAATATTCAATTGGATTCAAATCATATATTCAAATGATTAAAAAAACTGAATTTATTGTAACAAAAATATTCAAGCTCTGCGTATCTATACTACTAAAGGTGTGGCGCGTAAATAAACTGAAGGTAGAACTATACTAACGTGAAATAACGTTAAATGTAAAGTTATAAGTAAAATTATATTTAAAAATTGTATATATAAGAGAAACGTAATTATTTACTTTAAATTTACCATGCTGGATAACTGTTCTTTGATGACGTGAAAGGGCAGAGGGAAAAGGAATGAATGAAATGCGTCTGAGGTAGCATGAAAAGAATTCCTAAAAGGAAATTTCTTCTCGTTCTTTTCAAGACCTTATTTTGCTTCCAAGCCTTTTTTTGGAATTTTAACGCAACTTTAAAATTTAAATTAAAGCGTTATATAAAATAGGATTTACAGAAGATTTCACAAAAAATACATCATCTTATTCCAGTCCAGATCACGCCAGCTTCGTGTTTAAATACGCGGTCTTTAGTTTTCTAAAAGCAATTTCAGTTTTCTCAACATTTTAATAAAATATTCCTGAATTTAGTTGCTTATTTATACGCATAATTAATGTTAAGTAGACTTTAAAAGAATTAAAAAATATCTTAATAAGTGTTTTAGATTCAATCATGTATTTTTAAAAGAAATTAAACGTTTTAAAAAAATTTTATTTTTTGTATGATTTTTTGACACAATTATAAGTACATCATCAATTATCTACTTTTTTAAAATGTTGCATTATCAGTTCAAAAATGTAGAATTTTAAATGTACACTGCAAATATGTATAACATATTAAGATAATCGAAATATTAGAGCAAGCGCACCAATTTTAAAATTTTGTTTTAAAGCAAAAAAATGTACACCTTTGGCAAATGCATGAAATATTTTCCAGTTGGTACACATGAAAGTCGGATGATAAAGTGAGAGAGGGTGTTTTCTCTGGAGTTCTCGTCGTATTCTGAATGGACGATGAGTTTGCTTCTTCGAGAGCTGTTGAGAAGAAAATCTCCTTCGAAAAGAAAAAAGCTTCGCGCGCGGTTCTGGAAACTCTTCCTTGTCGTGGGATCGACGACCGCAGACGGGTTTACTTAAAATGAATCGTGATTTAATTGCGTCGTCGTATATTTCCGTAAGTTCTTTCCAAGATTCATCTATCATCAATATTAAAAATCAATATTCTATGATAAATAATTTAAAAAAAAGTATCTAATATTTTAACGTAAACTGACTTGTAAACTCTTCGTACAAACTTTTTGTTGTTGAAATTTTAAGCTTAGGCCATAATTGCCTGTCGATTTTTTTGATTCTTACTAAAATGATCCAGCATTCTCTGGACATTCTGTTCAACTTTTGACCATACAACAATATATGTTTTAAAAATTTGTCTGAAAATGTCAGAAGACTTTTTGAATTTCAAGTTTCCACGTGGTAGAGTACTATTAATTACTTCAAACACATTTTTTTTAAATTTATCAACGATTTTGATTAATCTGAAAATGGACAATTTTGAATTAAAGAATTTTATTCGTTAAATTAATTAAGCTCTTGATTTTTCATTGCAGATTTGCATTGTTGAATACGCTAATTACACAGGACCACAATGAAAATTGGTTCCGAGATCACTTGAATCAGAAATAGTTGATCTTATAGTATTTTTGCTGCTGAAAACGAATCCATTATTCGATTTTGCCCATCATGTCAGGATTTTAAGATATCTGATCCGAAAAATATTTAAAAATATACTTTTTAGCAATTTAAGATTAGGACATGTGAAAAATCTGAAACGATAAGTTAACTTGGACAAAAAATTCGTTTTCAGCCACCAAAAAATCTATAAGATCCTCCACTTCTGATTCAAGTTGTGTAAACAAGACCTTTAAATTTGAAAAAAAATGAAGAAAGGTAATAAAATCACAGCTATGTTCAATTGTAAAGTTTTCATTTCATCGATATAAGGTTCGGATAGTATGAAAGGTGAGCTTTTTGGCAATCAAATAAAAAAAAGTTGTTAAATGAAATAAAAATTAGGGTAGTTATGAGTATATAAATCTATAACTTGTACCAGGTGGCTATAAAAGTGCCTGCCGATTTTTGTTATTTTGTAACACCGTGTAATTTAACCGTATAGTGGTACTATAAAAATAAATAATGATAAAATATTCGATAACTTTCATTTCTATCAGCTATGCGTTCTGTCGGTTTTTTTTATGTATTTGTAATAATTTCATCAGTTTCACTAAAGTTAACGAAAACCATTGCTTCCTGAAAATGTTGAAAATTCTTTGTCAAATTACGAATGCTGCAATATTAATTACAATCGGGCATTGCACTCTATATTTCAAATTAATATGAAGCTTTTATTGAAACAATTATGAGTTTACTTCTCCAAACCCTAATTGTCAGATTCAAAAGTTAATTCAATTTTGAGAATTCATCTTAAATTTAAATTTTAGTAGCAGATAATGATAAAATGTTGACATACTTTCTTTCATAATTCTATTTTAACAGCAACTTTATATTCCTGGCATAAATATAACTGGTTTATTTGATTTCTTTTATATCAAACCTCGCACAATTATGGCATAATTAATAAAGTAAAGCGAAATTACCTACAGCCAGAACTGAGTAAATTTATACCAGCTCCGTCCTCCATGTTTGAGTTATCTAACTTTAAAACTGTTCTCTGGTCCGGAGATGAACGTTTATGATCTGTCCTACAAAAGTATTCGGGAATTTAATTTTTATTCAAAAATTACTTTAAATTCTCTATTAAAATTCAGGCATATAAACAAGACAGCCGTTTAATTAATAAAGTTGATGAAAATGGAATTTTACAATCTTTGAAAATTTAAATTGCTTCTCGTGGCTGAACTGAATAATATTGGCTTGTATGTAAAAGGACAAAATTATTGTCCTTTGAAGTTAAAATCAATGCATTTTAAGTTTGAAGAATCATTTCTATTTCTTAAATCAAGTGACTTTAAACGTAAATTTATCTTGAATAGTTTCAAGTATTTGCAAAATATGATTTACACAGTGCCTCTGGTTAACAATATTAAAATATGGAAATAATGATTCAATTAGTAGCCCAAATTACCTGAAAATCCATGTAAAACTTTTTCTGAATAAGATGAAAAGGACAAAGTTGTAGTTGATACCATTTTGAACAATTTCCATATCTTAACATTTTTGTAGGTGCAAAATCGACGCAGATGGAATTTTTTTTAGTGAATTTCATTTGTTTTAGGTTTTGAGGCATGTTTATTTTCAGCGCATTTTTTTTGCTTGTAACTCAAAACTATCGCTTTGAGGCCTTTAACATACATTGAAATATGTGGTTTACGAAATTTTGAACGTTTTCTATTTTTTAGTAATTTTTGTGCATGGAAAATTGACCGAAATATGACGCATTATGGGGATTTTGGTTATTAGTTTCAATTTTTTTGAACTCAATGTCGCGCTGAATGCCACTAAAATAAAATCATCCCCGCAGGTATGGATGGCATTAGCTATCATGTGGTTAAGAAATTATCGAACAAATATAAAAAGCTGTTGCTTGATATATCTACAACGATATGTGTCATACTTGAAGACCGAAGACTGGAAGAAATCTTACATTCATTTTATTAGTAAGCCTAATAATAACGGGGTTAAATTATATTTATTACAAAAATGAAACATTTAATGGATTACGAATTATTGCAAACTTTGTTTGAAGAAAGGTATATCGGTAACTTTATTCAAATATTAAATAATACATATAAACAATATACAAAAATTCAACACCAAAAATTTAAAAACAAATGTAAAATAAAAGATATGCTGTAGTTATGACAAATGTTTTATTACGAATATTTCAATTTTAGCTATTTTTTACATCAATAGTTTTATCCGTAATTCTTGCTAATAAATTTCTAATTTTCCGTAATTGATCAGACATTTTGAATCACATTTATTTAAACCTAGGACAAAAAAGAATGATTCTCATGCATTTAAAAAAATATTATTTATGCAGAAAAAAATCTGAATAAAATAGAAAAACGGTCGAAAGAATGAATGGTTGCCAACGTATTTTATTGTAGACCAGTGATGTTTAATAAAAGACATTTATAAAGTATTACTGACGTTCATATCGAGTTCATAATAATAGTTAAAAATGTGATATTGCTACAGTTTTGTCAGAGGCAAAAAAATAGTAAATTTCACTGTGAAACAAATTGCAGCAAGCCAGATTCTATCCCATTGTTCCAGCATCTCACACGGGTGAGCCGGAAAATTCGACAAACGGTTCCTTATTTGATTTATACCACAGAGAAAATCATTTATCGATAAATCGTGCCAGACCAGGATTTCTGCGGTTAGTGCAGAAAGTACCCACGTAGCTCCGTCCGTCTCAACGTCGATATCTCGGTACACAAGTAGATAAATACATAAAACATGCAGCAAAAAAGGGTTCTTTTATTTCCGTGATGTACGATGTGTGTTTAAACGAGCGATCGATGACTATACCGGAGGATAATCGGCCAGATTTATGCCGCAGTACACACGTTCGTGTTTATCCCAGTTTTTTCTGTTGCAGAGATAAACCCCGTGCATCTTGTTTTACAAAGTGATAAAGGTATCACTTGTCCCAGAAATCGGAATGATATTCTAATCACGTTTCGGTCCAGCCTAGATTTGATTGCTGACAATAGTTATTTATATAAAACTATTACATTTTTATTTTTTATTGCTATATTGACAATCACTTCTAATAATATTTGCATGCATTTTTTGTGTGCTATTTTTTGCATCACAACTATTTGAATTCCCTCATACAACATATAAATTTATAAAAATTGGTATAAGATGATGGCAACAATACGAGTGTATGAACTTAAGAATCTGTAATGTTACTAATCTACATATTCTAAAAGGAATGATTTCTTAGTCTGAATTGAATACAAGTTTCCAACATCTACGTATTGCAATGACAACCAGATAATATGGTGGCTGTACCCAAACACCACCAGTCAGAAAACTGCGGCTGAGTTTTTTTCCGTGAATATATATAACACAGTAGTTACAAAATAAAAAAATCGGCAGGCACTTTTATAGCGACCTGATACAAGTTGTAGATTTAGTCAAACTGAACAACATGGTATGATGTAATTTCCTCATATACCCCCAAAATCTCATTTTATGGCTAAAACCCAATTTTAGTCGAGTTTCAAAATTACTCACAACTGCCCTAATTATTATTCTATTTACAACTTTTTTTTTAATTTTATGACCAAAAAGCTCATCTTTTAGGTTATCTAAACCTTGTATTGATGAAATGAAAACTGACAAAACTACAGTTGAAAGTATTTGTGATTTTTTTTAAATTTTTTTCAACGGTCGTTTTACACTACTATTCGATTTTGAAAATTATTTACACCTTAATGTATTGAAAGCATATTTAATTCCGCATCGAATACGCTTTTGTTGAACGAAGTCGAATGAAAGTTGAAAAAGTTATGCGAGTCTTAAAATTGTATGAATTTTTCGTAATAAGTTTTGACTCGGTCGCTGCATGTGACCTCAAATCGTACTTCATTCCGAAATAACATTTGGACATTCTACTTATAAACAAATGATTAGCTCGGTGCCTACACTCTGTACCTCATATCAAAAAGAATGTTGTTTCTTAATACGCGGCATTGTTCAAAGTTTCCATACTTAGATTAAATTACAATAAATGTGTGATAGTCGCAATAAGTTTTGCTTTATATGTGGTTTGTCTATGGATCAGGTCCATCGCTTAAAGCTAGAAAATAAAAAAGCTGTGGTTGATGGGTATGACAAATTTTTTAATCTCGAATATAGCACCTTCAAAAATCACTGGGCCAAATGAGTGACGAATAAGGCCAAAGATTTCACCAAGGAATAAAAACTATCGAAGAACGTTTCCAAAGGAAAATCGCAATCAACATGCTTGCTGATTAATGCTGGTTGTTGATACGTACAAGTGATGACTTAGGCAGCCAGAAGCGTTTAAGCAATCATTTTTTAATAAAACAGCTATTATTTTATTTTTTATTTTGTTTTATTTTTTTTATTTGTATTGTTCTGAAATATATTCAATTATAATATAGAAACTGCAAATCATTATACATTTTGTATTTTTATATCTTACACTTCGTGTCACAAAACTCATTCAATGCAGAATTGAATATACTTTCAACTCAATTAGGTGCAAAAAATCTCCACGATCAAATAATATTGTAAAATGATCGTTAGATTGGTAAAAAAATCACAAATCCTTTCAACTGTTGTTTCGTCAGTTTTCATTTCACCAATATAAGGTTTGGATAATCTGAAAGATGAGCTTTTTGGCAATCAAATCGACAAAAAAGTTGTCAATCGAATGAAAATTAGACTAGTTATGAGTGATTATTCACACAAACCTGTCTGAAAACTGGTTTTTAACTATAAAATGAGATTTTGGGGGTGTATGGGAAAAATTATACCATACCATCTTGCTCAGTTTCACTAGATCTCAGCTTGTACTACATCCTCATAAATTATGTGACAGATCACTCGGTAATTACACCGTGTAAGTAATTGTTAATATTCTATAGGAGATATGCATATATTATAAAATATTGTTTTATGAAACATAACCTAAAAACTAACCAAGAAATGTCTTTTTACTTATCACGTGGCGTAATTACCTTATAACAATAACGTAGGGTGCGAAAAGAGAAATATCCTTAACAGTTAACATACTAAATTTAACATTAAAGTTAAATCGTCAATAGTTAAGAAATTAGCGGTACAGTAAACGTTATAATTTAGTGACAACTAATTTTCATCCGAATTTTTTTTCAGTGTATAATGTCAATAACTGAAATGGAGGTCATTTGTTTTTAATTTGTTTTTAATACACGATTACTTTCTCTTATTATTTATCTTTAAGATCAAGTACTTCGAATCAATCGTGCTAAGGATAAATTAAAAAAAAATATCAAATGTTCCTAAAATTTCATGAAATTAGACATCCAAATTTAAACTCGAGTTTTATCATTGTAAATTTAGTTAGGTTAGGTTAGGAGATCTATGAATACTCTGCGTTATTTATGAGAATCTCATTCACATAAACGAATCGATTAGAAATGTTGAAAAATATCAATAACAATAAGTAATATTTTTCTTACAAATCAAGCAAGAAATGTTAAGGTATTACGTCACCCTGCCGAGAAGAAAATTCTGTTTGCATGACCTATTCATAATTATTGTAGCCTGTTTTCACAACTATTAATTTTCGTTAGAATATCGCTTATAACCAAAGTTTGATGTAATAACGCGCTAAAAAAATGAGATTACTACAAGATAATGCAGATGAAGCATTTTAAGAAGATTAATAATTTAATCACAGGTAAATTATATTTAGTTATTTGAAACAAATATTTGCTGGTCTTCAGGGATATAGTCAAATCGTCTGCAAATGAAAGCAAATTAAGGAATTATTAGGAAAAAGTTTATTATCACTTAAAACCTAAATTGTGCAACCCTTTACTAACAAGTTAAAAAACTTAAACTATTTATTTGTCGAGTCAAATATTTTTCCGTGTTTCTTCTTATTTTAGTTTTATGGACATGTATTAAAAACACCTAATTTAAAATTTTACAATTCATCTCAGTGCATTAAAATTTAATTGCTAACATTTAAAGTTTAGATCTTTATAACTTCCAGTGTTCTAATTGCACTCTTAACCATTTTAGGAAATTTCATTGTGCCTCTTTCTAAGCAGAAAATACCATCATTATCTCGCAGTTATACTTGCTTTACCTAAGTTGGAACTGGCAGCAGAGTACTTGGAGCAAATTCCGATGGGTGATAAGAGAACTCCATATTAAGGTACTTAAAGATTTTGATAGCGCATAAAATTCATGCCATATCACTTTAAGGAGTTTTGCCGACGGCAAAATTGTTTTAAAGTTATTTTAAAAAAATTTATTAATTTTATTAAATATATTAATTCCAACTAAATATGTAATTATTCTTCAGGAATTTTTAAATTAATTTATACTTTATACCGAAGTAATTATTGTATTTGTTTATAAGAAATATAGGGTTTAAATTTCAATAGGTATCTTGTTAAATGAACCATGACTAATATTGATCGTTCATTGTTTCAATGGCCTTTAAAGAAGTATTTTTTTAAAGATGACGCTGATGTAAAGTAGCTTTTATCCTGAAAATTGCTTTGAACATCATGCATACAAAGATTTCGCACATTTAAAGCTACTACTAGTAATCTCTTGAATATCTTTGTAATATTTCATGGCATAAAGTAATTAAATATTGAAATACATTACCATTCTTCTGACCAAGTCACTATAGTTAATATTATAATATTTATTTATTTTTAACATAAGATGGAACGATAAGAGATGACAAACACTATAGTTCGTGCGATTCTAGTAGATTAAGTGATTTTGGCATTACCGTTTTATGTCAGGTACATGAATTTTCTTGTACATTTACTCTCAATAAATAACAACGATGATCAGCATATATGAGAAGCTTAGTGTCGTATTTTACACTGCAAGTCTAAATCTAAATATTGTTTTAGATTTCTCAAGAAGCAAAATGTATAAAAATGGAACTAATTACTAGCGTCACTAATCTTTATATATGGTAATTTCAACAAGTACTCGTATTCGAATGTACAATGGTCTGACGAAATCCATTTTTATGAAAAACAATTACCTACGCCGGGGACCCGAGTTGATGCAGTATCGATTCTGGCCACAAAATATACAGAAGCATTGTATTTAAAATTTAATGAATGTTATGAGGACAAAATATATGCTTTTCTATGTATTGTACAATTATTTACAAGTTTAAGGTAAAAATTGTCATCTTTGCAAAATATAAGGAAATCAGATGTCTCGAATGCGTACATTAAACTAATGAGGGATGTAACCAACGTGTTTCGTTTCATTTTTTTCATTTTCTTTCTTGGAAGTAGGTGCACTTGGTGCATCAAGGGTCATAACACAGGAAGGGCGGAAGGTAAAGGATAATGATGCATCTCTGTGAGCAGAATTCTAAATTTATTTGCGTATGCAATCCTGCGCGAACTTCTGTCGGATGGAACGGAATGGCGATCCTGTGATTCTTGCTACAAGAAGTTTGGAGCTTCGAGGATTTTCTTGCATGGAAATGAAATATTCAAATTGACAAAATAATTTCCTTCCATAGAAAGGCTGTTTACAATATTAAACGCGACGACAAAGGGGAGATGAATGCTGCGTTTAGTTGCCCGAGCTTTTTGCATGTAATTCACTTTATTGCAGATTGCGCTGTTTAATTGATTGTTTTTATGCATGCCGTGGTATTCGCAAAAGTTTCATATCAAATGTTCGAGGAGATTTGCATATGTAGAAGTAAATATTTTGGACATGTTATTATATTATTCTGGATGCGATGTCGGTGGACTATTTCAAATACATCGAGGTAAAATGTACAGAAGGTTTTATGTATTTTAGTGTACACGATTTTAATTTGCATTAAATGAAAATATACAAAAATTTAACGATTTATATAATTGTGTCTAGAATGTAAACGATAGTTTTTTAGAATGTAAACTAGCGTAATTATCAATAAGTTACCTGCATTGTAGTTGGGAATTTTTCTCATTAATCATCCAATATAACGATTTCGTTCATACGCTTTATATTTTGAAAAATAGTTGGTTAATTCAATTATGCAGTATTGCAACATGGGAGATTTTATATATCCTCAAAACAGTCCGGAGGACCAAAAGCGGACATTTGTTTGTTTGGGTCATGAATAAAACATTTGCAAACATTATGTGGCAATTTTTCGAATTTTTATTAAATTTTCTAGAAAGGAATTTAAAACTGTTTTTCAGTTACATTTCTAAATATAAAAAGTGCAATTTAAGAAAATACATAAAATAATAAAAGCGAAAATCGAACGAGTCGTTTCGACCTGTCGAGTCCCTTATTTCCATTAAATAAGATGGGAATTGACATGCATATTTTAAACCATATAATGCTTCATTGAAATTAATAATTCAACGGTATAATTTCGTATTGCGATCGGTTTTAATATCACTTCGTCTCATCGAGTGCCGAAATCGATCCCCATTGTAGTCCAGTATTCGAAGTCGCATTTTACTTTTTTCATTCCGTCCAATCTATTTCTAGCAGATATTGCACATCGCATAATCCAATAAAAGTGGTGGAAGGGGTATTTTAAAACGAAATACCCAACGCCTCTGGGAGTCGCAAAATTCAACGTTTGAATGTTTCAAAATATATAAGAATAGCGAGATTGAATCTCAAGCCCGTACAACCGGTGACATTGCCGATCTACCTTAGCTCGTTAGCAAGTAAAATGGTATGACATTGCTTGGTACGGTGATGGTTCCGAAGAAATACCCGCCGGGACAGTTATGCTAATATGGTGCAGCTAGTGATCACTTTACCGACCCCTAAATATTAAGCGATTTCTATGTCGCTTCATTTACCTTTTCGTTATTACTTTTCTCGCTTTCTCTTATATTCCTCCATCTTTTATCTGGGTTCCTCTCACCTTTATCAATTGAAACTGTTGTTACATGTTGTTGTAAATATTTTATTGATAAATGTACTTCCTGTTTTTGGTTTTACCAAAATGAAATATGACTAACCGATTCATTAAATTTTGTAAGATTTATGTGTTTATGCATACGTGAGCGTTCAATTTCCATTTGATGCATATAAACGCATAAAATCGAATTTTACGCATGTTATGAAACGTACTTTTGTATGGCGTTAAAGCAATTTTGCGGTTAAATTTGAAGATGAAAAATTCAGTTATGTCAAATATACCGAAAATATTCTGAAAGCAAACGAAGAGTTTCCAATGTAATTTGAATTCTGTTTATTTTGTATGCCATTCATTTTAAACTTACAAATGGTAACCTTACAATGTCTGCAGAAACTTATAAAGTGAAGTTTTTCCACTAAAAAAAAAATAGTTCCAAATACAAACTACTAACTAACTAGTAGGATGAGACACGCACACACCGTTTTTAGTCAATTTTACCTTCTAAATAGCGACATCGTCAAATTAGGTAACCAAAGCTGCTATTTAAAGTGTAAAACCAATTAATAATGCAGTTGTGTCAGATCCTACTATGTAGATAGTAAAACTATTATGCTGGATACTAGCTACGACTTATTAATTTATATGTCACAGCCGTTACTTTTTATTTTTTGTTTTACAAGCTTGCATATTTTATTTTTAAAACTACTTAATCTATAAACGTTCATGAATGATGATCAATATACAATAAGCAAATAACAGGGATAAACGATTGCAGATTACGACTGCAAAACAAGTAATCTCATTTTTGCCCACAAATACATGGTTTTCATTTTAATTAATCATAGAATCAAGTGTTTATTAGGCACACCTGGCCCAAAATCATTTATTATATCATTATAAATAATTCCTCTAAATATGAGTCAATTGTGTTTTTGTTTTACACATTTGCTCTATACGTGACACGGTACTATACAAATGGTTCCACGTCAACAATTTCAGAGTTCTGGCCCCCCAAGTAAAAATTGAATCCGGGTAAAAACAAGTTACTGGTCAGTTTTACTTGACGCTGGGCAGTGAAACTGGCCAGTATTCGCACCTACTGTGGGATACAAAATTCGCCTAGTGCCCGGATATAGTACTATCCGAATATTGGCTAGTACCGGTCTAGTTTTGCCCAAGAAATATTTTTAATTACATTTCAATTAAGCCTCAACTAGTGCTATTGTTGTTTCGCCCAGATTTTGATACAAGCCGAGTCGTAACCATCGCCGAACCATAGTTTCGTGCGGAAACCAATAGTATTTTACATTGTGAACACCATTAACATAACCTCTGACATAACCTAAGTGTAAAATACATGAGTGAGAATGAAATATAATATGAATTGATTGTGTGTGAGTTTTTATTACGTTTTGTCAGTTTATATCTTAAAGTAAGATTTAAGATTAAACTGGTAAATTGATATCTCATTCCGAGTTCATTCGTTGTATACACATATACATGCGAAATGTAAGTTTTGGAGTACAAGTCACGGCATCCATAAAATTATATGTATAATTCTTAACCAGATTCTTTGAAGTTTTATTAGACATTTATTTATCAAAAATATTTTGAAAGTCGGGCATTATCTAGATACTTAAGTAATAACTGGCTAATTTTTGAATAGTTTTTAAATTTATTAAAGTATAGTGTAACAGAGCTGTTACTGCCTAAAAACTAGATATTAATTACTTGGACAGTTTTTAAGAGATATCACTCCCCAGGTGCTGGTTTCTATCTAGTTTTTCCCGACCGATTTTCTACCTGGGCCATGTCGCAGGATTTAACGAAAATTAAATATTAGATTTCGAAAATTTTCTGGTAAAATATTTTTCGAACATTTTCACAATGGCTGCAGTGACGTCATAACTACTGAATTTTTTAACATTTCGGTAACAATTTGTCTAATTGTCACATTTAAATAGTACTTATACAGTTTGTTCATGAAATGAACTGCAGTTGTTAAAAAATAAAATAATTTTAAAATTTCTTTTTGTCAAGAAATTGGTCTTATTTATTTTTTAAGCGCTGTATTATTATTAGCGAGTATTATTAATATTAATGTTAATATTATATAGCTATTAATATTATTCGCATTAAAAATGTTGAATGATGACCGTTGGACACTTTTGTAAAAAAAGGATAACTTTCTCAAAAAGTCGTAAATTTTTGTAATTTTATAAAATATTTTAACAAATTTTGTATAAGATACCGTACTTGACATTTAGTTAATCTTGCTAATCACGTTTCTATGTCATATCCTATCCTCTTTAATATTCTCTCATTCTCTTAAGCACTTTAGTATTGAAATATTTATCTCACGAATTATTCATATTTAATATCAGTTATTCAAATTTAACAAGCTTCTGCTAAATGCAGATAGAGAATGCATATTAAATAAAAATATTTCAATTGTGGATTTATTTCTAATGGTTCTTATCGACACTTAGTCGTTCTCCCATTAATACATAAAGATTAAAAGTGACGAAGAGTGTGTTGAAACCGAGAAAAGTTTGGAATTTTGGGGGGACGAGGTGGCCCACTTGACGTGGAATGCCCCATATATATATATTGTTTGCTTGGGTTGAAATTATTTTTAGATCCATGTCCTATATAAAACTTAAAAAGCTAAAACATTTTGTTCGAAACAAAAATAGTCGTTATTTTTCAAAAGAAACGCTGTGTACTATTATTTTTAATTTTCTATGTGAGGAGGATACTAGAAATGGGGGTAAAAATAAAAAAAGTCTTAAAAACCCCGGTTATGCTTACGGATAAACTTTTATTTGTTGAATAGAAATTATTACACAAAAGAATCTCTAATTTGTCTCTGATCTTGTCTAATTATTTTTTAATAATAAACATTTCCCTATATATTAATTAAGTTTCGGATATTGCTACTGACTGCCAGTATAGAGTCAGCACTGATGTGGTACGGAAGTCGGTACTGACTCAACTCCGTATGTCAGTACTGACGGTCAGTACTGGTGCAGTATTTTACCGGTGGTGTAGCCAGTACTGATTCCGCTCCATAAGTCAGTTTGTGTTTCATTACTGGGCCAGTTACCACCTACAGGTGGTTAACTCCGGCAGACCTCCGAAATTGCTACCTGGGATGTCGTTTGGTACTTTCCATATATGATCTTAAATAGGTAAAACTAAAATGGCATAGTCTTCGTAAGAGGTGTCGATATATATCTGAAAATAAAGTACAAACTCATACAAATGTCTCACTAATGCAGTTGAACAATAATTATTGTAGTTTTTTATCATAATTAATAAATGGAAGGCGCGATTGAAGGGAAAAAAGGTTCCTTTTGGATGGTGATTAAATATTTGATTATTTGGGTCATATTCCCAGCACGATCTCTCCTATTCAATCCTTTCGTTATTCTCTCTCTCTCTCTCTCTCTCTCTCTCTGTCTCTCACTTTTTAAACTAAACTCTAAAATTTACATTGAATAGTGTGTCGTCCTGGGACCGTGTAAGGACTCACCAAATCAAAGTTATAAAAAAATATTTGTAAGTACTCACATAATGTCGTACCATTTAAGATTAAAAGTTCTACGGAGTACTACGGATTTGCTCAGATATAATCATTAATATATTTCAGAAATATGATATTTAATTAAAAAGTTTAACATTTTATAAAAGCTTTCGTATAATATGCTTATAATATATTATTACAGCACATAAACATTATATGTGCTGAAATTATGAAATTTAATTACGAACATAAACATAAATTGTAATTGTTAATATTGTCAATATTCGAATTCTTTACTTTTCACTTAATGTTTTGTTATTTTGCATTCCATCAATAATATTAATGAATATTAAAATGTATAAATCGAGTCTAATTTTTTAATATCGTATATTTCTTCCTTGTTTGCAGGTAAGTTGCACAGATGTACCAGATACCAAATTCAAGATGTTTCTACATTGATTTGTAAGTTTTAAATAACGACTTGATTCCTCATTACATCTATTTCATCGAACCAAATACTAAAAATAACGGTCACTCTGTAGGCTGAAATGTGGCGGAGACACAATATGTATATAGTCGATATAATTTGTTAGAATTTGCAAACAATCTCTCGCTCGATGCTTTCATTAAATCTATATTGCAGGAATGTTTGATATAATTTCGAACTTGATCTTTTTAAAAATATTATTAGTGCCAATCTTCCTTTGAATCTTTCGGTACATTCTAATGAAATAAAAGGAGAAAGATCGCTTCCAAATATTTAACATTGCGCATAAGTAATTTTAACTTAACTTAGTGAACAAAATTAATCCATAACCCAACTCTGCTGTAAACTACAAACGTTAGTTTTTATTCGTACATTCGTATACAGGTCAATTTTATAAATACGTACGTTGTATGTAGTACAGAATGTACCGCTGCAGCTATACTTGCTGCACCACATTGTTATGTTCTTATATTGATTTAATACTGACTAATAATTCGGCAGTATCAATTTATACAAATATATTACAAGCAAAATACATTTTGATTTAATAAGATTATAATTTTCGATCATTTTGGAGGGAGAAGCATTTATAATCGTATTGTTTAAAAAAAATCTTATATTCAACTTATATTGGCTTTTTTAACATTTTATTTTATAAAGGTATTACCTTGATAGGCCCTTTTTTAAATTTCTTATTTATTTAAGGCCAAACCAAATTTTTTCAATAATTGTAATTCTTTTCAATCATTTTAAAAATCGAACACACGACTTACATTTTATAATTGTAACTGACTGTAATTTGTTTCTCAACTAGAAAATATCATTAGGACTACAATTCTCGATTCAAAGCGTAATCAGCTTTCATATAAGAGGATGCACTGGTAAACCCTTTACCGACATTTTCCAAGAGATACTACCTTACATTCGCTTTATTGCTGAAATTGGATTTTCGATAATGTTCTGCCTTCCGATCGAAACTTATTTGAAAACTACGATTCCCTAATGTCATCGGTTCCTACTATTTTTCATTTTTCTTTCTAGTACTGATAAGTAATTTTGATATACCTCTTACAGAAATGTTATATATAGTTTAATTTTGAAGTATGTTAAACAAATAAACGAATGTTATTCTGAATGCATTAGGTGAATGCTCATTTCATATCTCCTCAAGTGTAAAATAAGTTTGACTCCTACAGAGGCGTGAAATTGATATTTTAGGCCTACAAATCAAGATGTAAAAACATTTTACGCCTACTGCATCAGAAAAATAATGTTTGCATCGAGCTGATTAATCAACCTGCAAAACTCAATTTTACGTACTTGGTACATAAGTAACTACTCAATATTCATTGGTAACTAGTCTCGTTAATCTCAGAAATTTATTCTAGCATTCGCAGAATATAATCGAACGTGATAAACTAGGAGAAATATAAATAAAGCCTATCATCAAATTGCTAATATTGTGACAGCGTTTCAGTCACACTAGTCTCAATTCGGATGGCAGCGAAGAGAACACGGGAACTGGGTATATTGTGCAGGGTCAGCATAGTACTACACTACCAAGCATATGCTGGCTAATGAAATGTTTTAAGGCGCTGATAGGCCGAGGTCTAGCCACCCCTTTACAACATTTAAGCAATTATTTTTAAGCCTAAAAAAGACCAGGTAAAACAAGATAATAATGCCCTTATTTCCATGTTCTATCTTCTCGATAAAATTGAACAAACCATTATTGACCTCTCGTCAGTCATCCACACGTGACTGCATTTATTTACCAAAAATGCCATATTTACAGATCGATAGCAATAAATTATATGCTATATGAATTTTGCCGTGATTGCGTATGACCTTTTTCGACGTCGAACAATTGTGTTCGAATTTATTACCCATGCAGTCGTTTAATCTACGAAGAAAATAATGAGTATTGACGAAAATAGTTAGGCCCAAATAAGTTAACTTCCCAGGTAGAAATTAGTACCAGAATTGTACCGGCATGGTACTGACATAGTACTGACTGCAGGAGTTGCAGTACTGATCGCCAATACTGTGCCGTTACTTGACTAACACTGGTATGTAACGCTGTCCAATACTGACTGTCAGAGTAGAGCAGTAGTGAATTATAGTATTGATTGCCAGTTTGAAATTAATAATGGACCAGTAGTGGCTAAAAACGCTTTCGAGACCATTGATATCGATATGCATAATAAAACGTAAAACAAAACTTTACAGATATTCCGGATGCAGTCCAAATAAATCTTATAAATATTATATAATTAATAATATATGTTATTAGGAAAATATTTATGTATATATATGATTGTAATCATTTCACACCCTACAACAGTTCTGGCAGTCAGTACTCTGTCAGTACTGACTTGTTCCGGTGATCAGTAGTCATTTAATACCGAAAAACAGTACTGGCGGTCAGTATTGAGTCAGTAGTGATTTGCTTCGGCGGTCAGTAATCATTTCACACCGACCGCAGTACTGGCAATTAGTACTATGTCAGTGCTGATTTTCTCCGGCGATCAGTAATTTGCCAGTACCGAAAACAGTACTGGCAACCAGAACTGAGTCATTATTGATTTGCTCCGGCGTTCAGTAATAATTTCATTCCGATAACAATACTGGAAATCAGTACTGTGTCAGTACTGATTTGCTTCGGAGGACAGTAACCATTTCATACGGACATCAGTGCTGGCCGCCAGTACTAGGTCAGTACTTTGCCGATGTTAATGCCAGTACTGACACATTTCCGTTAATCAGTACCAGGTACCAGTACAGGGTCAGTACCTAGCCGGGGTTTTGCTCCTCCCATTTTTACCTGGGTTACTATTTCTTTTAGTTTTATTGTGTAACCGCCTAATAGTTGAACTGATTACATGAAGTTACTAATTTTAAGATAACAAAAAAATATAGTCACTTTTTACCAATTTTATAGTTAACAATTTAAGGGGTTTAAAATAGTTAGTTCAACCATAGTTGGTTTGTCTTTACAAACTAGTTCGTTGTGTTAGCTATTTTTCAGATAGGTAAATCAACTATTCTCAATTTTCCGTGCAGTTGAGAAAAAAATATAAAACTGTACTAATACGTCTAAACGAATGTCCTAAATGACCATATTTTTGTATGATTCAGAAATTTGTTCGTCTGAAATACCAATATACTTGTACTTTGTTGTTGAAGACTATCATTTAAAAATTTATTGATACATCGGATATTGTTATGTAGGTGAAACAAATCTTAACTTGAAATGACGCAATAGACATACAATAAATGTTATTCAGTTAAACAGAAGAATTAATAAAAAATTATTTATGCTACGAAACAAAAGATACACCATGAACATTGAACTTGAAAGCGATATTTCGTTATCTTTAATTGTTATTTTCTTTACTATACGGACATTTTATCTTCCACATATGAGTTTTAAATTGTATTGTTTCAAAGAAGTAGCCTAGTTGTAGCTTCTGCAAAAAAATAGTTATATTTCTTTTGTTATAGCATTACACTCATAACGATATATGCTACACATATACTTAGTGAAGTTGCATATATCAGATGACTATTATCAAAACTTGATTTAGAAACAAGAACAAGTTAAAGCTTACAAAGTTAGAGGTAATGGGAAACTCGTTTGTTTCTTTATCCGTAGAGTAAAAAACTTTCCAGCCAGCTTTTCGAAAAGCTCTTCATCCTAGATGTAAACAGGGATAGGATACGTTTGGATACTTCAGGTAGAAGGTAACGTTAGTAAAACTTCTCTCATTAATAGAATAGTATTGAAATGTACAATAACTTAATTTGTGTTTATAGATTTTTCTATTTTAAGTTAAAATAATATTTGAACTTATCTATTATTTTTGCTATCATTCCATACAGTGGACCATTTTAGGAGCGTATAATGTATCATTCGGTTTAGTATCAACTTTTCTTTTTAATTAAATATTGCAATGTAACCAACTATTTCCTTTCTAATAAATCTGGCATGAAATAAAAAAGTATTTTATTACTATCATTTTTTGTCACTTGACATCATTCTTATTAGACTTTGATTTTAATTAATGACTTTTATTATCACTTAAAATTAATATATACAAATAAAGACCGATAATGGAACGAAATCTACTAATTTTTGTAATCTTCTTGAACATATGATTCATTACTTTGAACAACGGTCGAAAATCACTATAAATTATTTAAATCTTTTCGCTGGGGCTTATATTCTGTTTGAATGTAGATAAAGTTAATCTTCCGATCACGGAAGCTTGTTATGGAAATTGAGTCTCGCTTCTACAGCAAGTAGGGTTCTAATTAAATGTATAGAGAATCGTAATATGATTGTACTCGCGTTTCAAAACACGTAGAAATCGTAAAAAATCAGAGGAGACCGTAGGGTATAGTATTTGATAAATTACAAGAAGAGCAAAAAATATTATTAATGATTTAAGAGTAAATGGGGACGATAGGAATAATATATTTATTATGTTTACGGTACGATACTAGGGTTATCTTATGCATTTTTCATTAACTTATAAATTTATTTATATGCAAAGTGTAATATATTCATTTGTAGGTGGAGTTTAAAAAACAGACGGAATACATGTTCTTTTTTTTTAGTGACCGGCACAGAAGGCATTTTCGTTAAAAATCCATTTAATGATATTTTTAATGTTTCATATTTAATATTAACAAACAAAACAGCTTAGATCAAAGAAAACGAGTGGTTTTCCATCTAGAAAATTTCATTCATTTAGAAAATTTTAATTCCTTTAAAACAAGAGATGTAAAACTAAATATAAAAGCATACATGTATTGATATAATGAAGCTCACAGTGCGGGATGTAAAAGCTATAGGATACTTTCAATGTGAGATTGGACTTTTTAAACGTTTTGACTTTACAGAAATATATTTACGTGTCTGAAAAATCTCGAGATTGGACAATTTATCTACACATTATTTTGTTTATGAGACACATACGCAATTTTACATTTTCAAAAACTATTTTTCTATAATGTCGCGTTTGCACTATTGTAATTTGAGTTAGGAAATTGTTTTTAGAATCCTGAAAATATCGTTGTATTTGGGTTGCCTATCTTCAGTGATTATTACTTGTTTTTTACTTTAAATCGTCCATAACTTATGTTTTCGAATATTGCGTTTTATATCCTATTGTCGACATTCTATCAAGGAACTTTAGTAGTTAAAAATTATATTTACATTTTTAATTTACTCGGCTATTCTTTAATTTTTTATACCGAAACGTTATATCTAAAGACGTTGCCTCACAATATTTATTGTAATATTCATTAATTTTCCCAATGCCATTTATATATATGAAAGTATCTGCATTGTGTCAGTATGCGAAATCAGTTTTTTCTCAGTATGTGCTTGGAAAAGTACACGAGAGCAAAACTTCCACTCTCATATTTCAAGCTCTTCCAGAATTTTGAGGTATGTATGAAAGCCATCCGATTGAGTAAACAAAGTCGATCTAAGTGCTTCTCGATGCCGTAATACTGGCGGTAGATCAATGACACTTGAATTTACCAAACTTTGTTAATGAGTTTATATTCTATCTTAAACGAGATAAAACAGTTTGTTTAGAAATGTGATTTTATACAAGCATAATTAGACGAACACATCTACATTAATAAACGCGGTAGTATAAATAGAATAATTACAATCTAACTTATTATTCCTCAGTTGTATAATTTTACATGGATGATATTATTTGAAATAAATAATAATTTAAAAAATGAACAAATACCGTTCATCAAATACATTCCACGGATTTTTGTTTGTACTCAACGGTGTTTTACAAAAAGAATTTGAAATGATGTTACCTTCAAATATTTATGCTTTATGCACTTAAATATGGATTTGAAGACATTTTTGAAAATAGAAAGATTGTCAATAAATACGTCTGGCAGTCGACAAATTTATACAATACCAATAAATCTTTTCGAAGAGGATTTATTCATAGCAGTTATTAATTGAAGCAATTCTTAAGCATTAAATATTTCGTTGTTAGTACTCACGTTTCTCTAAAGAGATAAAAAAGAAATGAAAATGGATCCAAAATCGGGATGAAAGAAAAGATTCCATATTATTTGTAGATGTAAAATATCGAAGAACTGAAATCCCAGACGATCCCTTTTTCGAGACATCGATATTTCTGAATTTTGAAATATAAAATATGATTCACCATTCACGTTATATTAATTTAACGTTAATTAAGCCTAAGTTTGCAATTAAAATTAAGGTAATTTGAAGATATGGCGCGACTATTGCAATTTTCGAAACCAGAAAAAACTCAATATTTCTGAGGTTCTGAGTAACCCAGTATCAACGACGAGAACATAGAGGTATTTATATTATGGTCTCTTTTTTTCGCTTTTAAATTTGTTTGTATTTTTTAATTTTGTTAAAAAAATGAAATATGAAATGTGCAATATAAATAAAAAGTTAAACTATGACCATTTAATTTGACATTTTTTGTAAGGGTCTTTTAAAAACACCCCTCACCGCATCAGGTAGCTTAATGTTCTGCAGATAAATGCAGGGATTTCTTTCATAATCCAGTTCAAAATTGTTATGTACGAAATTTTTTATTAGTTTTTCGATGTTTACATTGATGAAAAATGTTGTTGGATTAATTTTTTCAAACATAATTTTATTACCACATGGGGCACTTTTTTCTATATTCATCATAGCCACATTTATCTCGAAACCTCGTTTTGAAGTAAACGTCAAATAACAAAACGATGCAAAATAGCAAGCACAACTCCAGAAAGAAATTAGAAGACAAAATTGTCATATCTCAAAAAGAATCTCAATAGTTATAGTTCAGTGATCTTTCTCTTGCAAATTTCATGCGACACGTAAGGAATGTCCAGGAAACGGAAATAGAACAAGAGCTTCGATTGTTTTTTAGACATGACAATATGTGCAAATGTAACTTACATCGGCTAGTATGCAGATTGCAGATCCTCGCTCTATCAGGAAATAGTTTTCCACAATGTTGACAGCTACTATTAAATTAAATTATTGAATCTGAATGCAAGTGATAAGACTAAAATAATAATTTTATTTTTGAAAGCACAGAAACAGCGATATTTTCAAAAAGGGATCAGGTACCATTTCATTCTCTGAAATTTCTATACAACAAGTGACCTAGAAACATGTCGCTCATCCTGATTTTGGATCCAATTTCATTGATTTGCATTCCTCTTCAAGAGACCCGTGATACTGGAACTGAATTTTCACGTATAATATTTAGGTATTAAATAATATTGGGCCAATTTTCTTAATTCTGATGTGCTACAACAATGATATTTTTATTCAACACATATACGCGAAAATTAAATAATTCAAGTATAACCATATTTACTTAATGCAATAAAATTAAGCCCAATTCCAAATTGCAATTGGGCCTTACATAATGTTGCAGTCACTTTATATCAATATTAAAACTTTTTTCAACTCTGTAATATATTTTGGAAAATTTAATGTTGTTAAATTTGTCGTCAAAGACATGAATGTTAGAAATCCGGATAATGCGGTATAGGTATATGATTTGAGTTTGGTTGAAACATGTTCCTGTCCTTCAGATGTTTTAAGAGTTATTTCTATCCGGAAATCTTAAAATAATAAAACTTTGATAGAACCAGTAGATCTACAATAGTTTAATTAAAAATAAGCAATAGTAGCACTGTGTTGAAAAAAACATATATTTAATATAACGGTATTTAATCAAATTAGTTTTATACAATCGTTTCAAATATAGTCACTTTCATTGCATTTTATTCATAATATGAAATTAGTTGTATATAAATAATTATATATAAATGATTATATTTTACATCTTTCCTTTGTATTTTTCGCTTAATACTAGCAAGTAGTAGTGAGTTGTACATATAATAAATTATTTTATATGTATTGTTTATATTTTAATTTACTTAATATGATAAAACGCAGATGAGATGTTTAAGGTTTTAGGTTTAATCAAAAACTGTCACATAACAGATAATCAAAATGTAACTTCAAGACAAACTGACTATCAAAACGAAAGGAACAGAGTGGTTTGATTTAAAGCGCGGAATTCCAAATTACGGATGTATAACAATATTATAAAAATGGACGTCCTCAGACTGTTTAGTAATGCGGATATAGAAACGTATAATAAAAAAATATAATAAAGATACTCACATTGAAATATTTATAAATTTTGAATGTTTACACGATTTTCCGGTATTTAGCTGACTTGAATTTACATCCGGAAAATGCTATGTAAATTGAATTTTACGAATGTATACAAAAATTATACAATCAATATGCTTCAATATAGTAAGGCGATTGCAATAAGAACGGAAACATCGTTTACCAATTCATTGCTAAAATGTGCACAACATGCAATGAAGTAATAAAAAATTTCTAAGCCAAGATAAGAAATATATGTTGGACACAAAAAGAAAACGAAATTCTTACTTTCTTCATTGCCTTGCCTTCGGCGTTTACAGTAGTAAGTTTCATACACTAAACTTTCTCGAAACTTACACTCTTGGTCACGATGATACTATATCTTATACGAAATTGAGAGCACTTTCTGCTACTATCTGTCTAGAATCGATAACGAAGACGTGTAATTTGTAAGTTGCTTCTAAAGTAAATTGCCTAGTGCGCATTCTTGGTCAGTTACAACATTAGGTTAATTTGGTCCTATGTCCTATGTATATCTGTAATCAGTAAAGAATTCAGTATATTCAAACAATATCCCGAAAAAAGATTTTTTACATATATTATGAGAATTTTGAAAGGCATTCGAACATTTCATTTTTGTATAAATTTTAACTTTGTGCATGATATGTTGCGCATTTGTGTGCTGTTAATTAGTAAACAAATTTAAATATATAGCTTGCTCTTTTGCTGGTACTTGAACCCCTAAAACTATAGTTAAAGTTAAAAGAAAATCGACTATTAGAATATTTTCCTGTTAACAAAAGCCAATCATATAAATGTTCTAATATAAATGTTTCCAAAAATTAACATTTCGATAATTTATGATTGGCATTCGTTTTCGAATATATTGAGCTGCTTCAGTTTGTATGCTGGTTGACAAGCCCGATGTTAATTAGTGAAATCAAATAGTGAGTTTTCAAAGCTTCCAATACCTATCCCATTTCTATAGGTTCGATTTAAATTTTATTTTTGCTAATTGCACATTTCTTCTTTAATCCAGCTAACGAGAACCGATATATGATTGGTAAATGCTGAAACCCCTTTATACTCGAATGTACTAAACGTATTTTCGGAAATCTTAAAATAATAAAACTTTGATAGAACCAGTAGATCTACAATAGTTTAATTAAAAATAAGCAATAGTAGCACTGTGTTGAAAAAAACATATATTTAATATAACGGTATTTAATCAAATTAGTTTTATACAATCGTTTCAAATATAGTCACTTTCATTGCATTTTATTCATAATATGAAATTAGTTGTATATAAATAATTATATATAAATGATTATATTTTACATCTTTCCTTTGTATTTTTCGCTTAATACTAGCAAGTAGTAGTGAGTTGTACATATAATAAATTATTTTATATGTATTGTTTATATTTTAATTTACTTAATATGATAAAACGCAGATGAGATGTTTAAGGTTTTAGGTTTAATCAAAAACTGTCACATAACAGATAATCAAAATGTAACTTCAAGACAAACTGACTATCAAAACGAAAGGAACAGAGTGGTTTGATTTAAAGCGCGGAATTCCAAATTACGGATGTATAACAATATTATAAAAATGGACGTCCTCAGACTGTTTAGTAATGCGGATATAGAAACGTATAATAAAAAAATATAATAAAGATACTCACATTGAAATATTTATAAATTTTGAATGTTTACACGATTTTCCGGTATTTAGCTGACTTGAATTTACATCCGGAAAATGCTATGTAAATTGAATTTTACGAATGTATACAAAAATTATACAATCAATATGCTTCAATATAGTAAGGCGATTGCAATAAGAACGGAAACATCGTTTACCAATTCATTGCTAAAATGTGCACAACATGCAATGAAGTAATAAAATTGTAGAATTTATAAGAAACAGCGTCGCCTAAAATTTAAAAAATCGTATCTGACTATTTGCTTCTATTATAGGAAAATGTTACATCAGAATATTTCAGAATACCACCCCAGTTTAAAATTATTTACGCATACCCGGTTCAATATAATGATGTTTATGTTCACATACAAATGTGTTTCTAACCATTCTATCGAAAAGAAAAGTATACAACGGTACAAATAGCTGAATTAGTCCTCAGAAATTTCCCTATATGCACATATTTTTACATTAATATATTCTTAAATATAGTTTTGTTCTTTTTGAACACATAAATAATAGAAATTAAAAATGATTGAGTTTAATACAAATTGAAAAATTAAAGGAAGAGGAAAAAAAAAGAAAAAAGGGTCAATAATTTTGAGAGTTTTTGTGTAATATAAATAATAAATAAATATTTAGCAACGTTAGGACTCTGATATGAGCCCTCTTCAAGGCTGTGTAAGTAAACGGTGGTCATTGCGTCGTTGCTAAATATTTATTAATTATTTATATTACAAAAAAAACCTCCAAATTATTGACCATTGATTGTTTTTTTTCCTCTTCCTCTAATTTTAACATTTTTATTAAACTCAACCATTTTTAATTTCTATTATTTATGTGACCAAAAAAAAACCAAAACTATTTAAGAATATATTAATTTATAAAACGGACGAAATTGAAAATCTTATCAAATGTATATTTGTACATGCCACATATAAATTAAAATAATAAATCCGTTCTGTTCAATATTGATTTAATTATACTCTAGTACACTAACAAAATCTGAATTCAATTACGGGAATTTTATGGAATATTTTATTTGACAAAGACATGCAAAAATTGCGTAGAATGTATAAAAAATTTTTAGTCGTATTGCGTAGTATTTGATCAAATATATGAAATTTATTTGGATAATTGCATTTGTGGAAGGCAATGATAATTCACGCTAATAGAATATCACTCTACTAATTTTACCCATTTTTATTCCGTGCTTAAACATGCCATATAATGAAAATGAGTCAAATAATGAAATTCCTCATTTAAACAGCATAAGTAGATTTAAAAATGATAGTCGTGAATTATAATATTTGGAGCAAATAAATGTAAATATTAAAATGTAACTTATATTTTGAGTTTAGTACTCATTGATCCGTTAGAATATTTATAGCTATTATCATTTTTGCAAATAATTTCATAATAGCAAATAGATATCTTAATTTTTTTAGACAGCTTATAACATTAAAATCTTTATAAGATTTCTCTTTATATTATTTGGTCTTGATGATTGTATTAAATTAATTACAACAGAGGTGTATGACGAAAGAAAATATGCAATGTAAATGACTGTAGTCATTATTTTCGGTTTTCTGCGATCTGTTTCGTTTAGGTAAATTATAGCTATCTACTAAATAAAATAAATCAACTCATTAAGGGTTTACCCTGTGTAATTAATATACCTAAATTCACCCTCAATAAAGAAAAATTAAAAAACACACTTTTTAATGAAATTGGCAGCTAGAATCGTATTTTTATTATAAATGACCTATAACTTATCACAAGTGAATTGTCTTTTATCGGTACAGTTCGTACGGAGTATTCGAACTGTTCTAAAACAAAATAGACAGTAAACCAGGTACATTTTGCACTAAATTAATTTAAGAGAGTACGAACAGTGACTAGAAGTTTCAGCAGTTTAGCTACATTCGACATTGTTGGGGTTAGCTCATGTGTTACGAGAATATTCGCGTTTATACCACAGGCATGAAATAGGAATTTCGCTGTCTGCTGTGCTAAAATGTTGCCATTAATTCCTGTCCTATATGTGCATCGCTTCCGCCGATTTTCGAAATTCTTTGTTATAAGTTCACGGTTTTGTAACGGTATATATTTACTGATTTATTCCACTGATGAATTTAAATAAGAATTGATTAAAATTCGCATACGGTCGCAACAATTCATTTTCATAATTCTCCCTTCGTAACTTTAGAAAATTTGAGTCTTTAATTTGATTGGATGAAAAGCAATTAAGACATCTAATATATCTGTAAATTGTAGTGTCATTTCGCCCGCATACTGATTTGAATCAAGAAACTTGTAAAGAATTGAAATCATCAGTTTATACTGATTGGCAGAAATTACTTTAGACAAAATCGTGATCCAGATAAATCTTCACATGTTTTATATATTTCTTAGTGCTTCGGATAACAATTTTCCAGAATAATTTTCTTTTTATTTTATAGTCAAAATTTTAAGCATGTTTACTTCATTTCAACATTTGAATTAACAGAATCGAAACTCTCCGAAGTAATACGAAAGTAATTTTCTTTTACTGTGTGTAAGGTACAGTAATTCCAAAAAGAAAAATCATTATAAAATATAGCAGCTACTGATAATATATTAAAATTTTTTGTACCCATTATTCAATAATATTCAAGAAATTATTTTAATCTACTGAATCACTATATTAAAGTGATATTCTTTCATTTAGTAAAAATGTTGTATTTACGTATTTTTTTAAATTAAATTTGATTACTGATAGAATTTTTCTTACATCACATATGCAGAATACGTCGTCTGCTTTATAATTAATGCAAAAAACTTAATTTAAATAATTCAATGTTGCATCTTTCACTTCATTTAAATTCTGAACTTAAACCGTGATGGAAATATACTAAAGGAGCATTAGCTCCACTTTTCAAACAATCGAATGTCAATAAAGTCTCTTCTGCGGTCGAGTAAAAGCTTTATGAAAAGGGCACTAGTCTCCAAGATCTTGAATATCATTAATCACACTTGGAAGCACGTCTACACAGCAGCGATGTTCCACTGGAAATGTGCGATCAACCTTGCAGGGTCCAGCCGATATTTAAATATGGTCACCGCAATTGGGTACCAGAAAAATCATTTGTGTAATTGGACCAATTAGTAAGGAGTAAAAATCATTAAAATCAAGTTGCCTGATCTGATTTAATTATTAAAATGTTATTGGTTATACCGAAAAACATCATTTGGTTCGGGTAACTGACGAATTGATTAACCCAACCATACTTTTGTTAATTTTTCATTTCAATAAATATGTATGTGAATTATTTATTTTTCTCGTGGACGAGTATATCTGAATCTGAAATTTGAGCTTATAACGTGGGTCTTCTAATTTAAATCGATGTTCAACATTGCCGGCGTAAAACTCGATTTTGCTCCCTGCACTGAAATCTTAGGGTTCGAGCCGTAAACTATTTTGCCCTTTTCTGAATTTGAATATCTCAGGCTTGAATATTTCAAATACCAGATGTAATTAATTAAAGCAGTCGTAATTTCCTTTTCACTATTGGGTTATCTATTGAAATATTATTTTCAAACAGAAATCGGTTAATTAAGATCGAAGTTTATTAAATAAATAAATGTATAAAATTCAGGTTTTAATGAAGCAATTATGATTTGTATCTTTAAAAACGCCAAGTACGAGTTAGCCATCACTTTGATTACATAATTTATATTAATGGAATGCAATTAAGAAATATTCTACGCAATATAATCTTCATGATTTGTTAGGAAAGTAAAGATCTGAAATTATAATTTCACATATTTCCGTCAACTTTATGCCGTTTATGTGCGCGTCCCATTTACGAAATATTTCACATTTCGTTCATACTAAAGTGGCAGGAACTTGTGTAACTCCAGTTTATGTACTCAAAGCTTTAAAGTGCTTTCGTACAAGTACAGAAATATGTTTTTTCTTTGTACGCGCAATTTCCTTTGCCTGCTTGATGCTTTATAAAAACTGATGCAACCGAAGTGAGAAAGCGGCAAAGAAATTTTTCATCATGGAACCAAAACCGATCCTGCATCTAGTTAAGACTGGGTCTTTTCATTAGATTAACTTCGTGTGGCATGCCAATTAGTAAGTGGCTGCAACACCTCGAATCTCTCGAGCTTGAGCTTATACTTTCTCAAGCTTCGGCGCTCTCATAATTAACCAGACCAATTAAATCCGAGTCGCATCTTTCCCGTTCCATCCACTTATTCGGCTCCTGCCTTGAAAATTTTTAAAAATTGTGCCATCGGATACTGAGGAAAAATTGTGATCTCTCTCTTAAAGATTCTAATTTCTATTTATCTATTAGATTCTAATATCTATTTATTGTATAGTTTTGTAAATAAAGATCGTAAGCTTGAAAGATGAATATCGACTGAGCATCTTATTTGTTTTTCAAGTTTCGAATCAGAATATCCATATTACGATGACATTAAAGCTGGCAAGAAATAAAATCCAGAAATTAATCTTAAATGTTTATTTTGTTAACGTTTAATTTATTTAAAAGTTACTAATTATGGAAAATAACCGCGTTTTATAAAACTATAGTTACAGTTGCATCTCTCTCTTCTGTCACTAATTTTGGATTATAGGTTTTTGTAAATAGGTCAAGAAAATAACATAGTGATTTTTCTGTTTTACAATTTTTTTAGTTTTTGGTATTTATTTAAATTTTCAATCTCAACAAGTTTATAGGTATAGAATCTAATTCATTAAACTTCATAATTTTAAGTAAATAAATAAAGGCACTCTTATTTATGTTGTTACTAATTAAGGCTTTTAAATGTCAATCGCAGATGTAGTTCTAAGGGCAACATCTCTTTACATTATATTATTAAAATTATTTAAGATTAAAGAAACTCATTTACTCCGGACAATTTCGAGGTGCTTCTAAATCATGCCTTCGTTTACATGAAAATTATTCTACGTCATTGAAAATCTTTCCGCTAAGGAAAAGAAATTACAAAGTTACCAAAAGGAAGTTTTAATGACCAACGTCGACACTTTGTAATTACTATCGAAATGACAATATTTAATTAAGAGTTGTCAGCCATCATTTTAGGTATTTTTCGAAATAACGTAGCTCAAAATTTCTAAGATAATTATTGCTTTCCATCAAATTAATTACTAATGCAGGTGCTTTTTAACGAATCCAAGCAAAAAAGAGTTCGAAAAATGAAAAAATATATATACACATTTCCCAACAGAAATGTTTGTTTGTAATAAACAACTAAATGAGATGCAATAAAATTCGATTATTTAGAAAATAAAACTAATGATCGTTTCGTACAATTAATCTCTAAATCAAGTGGATATCGAAAAAAAGTAAGATTGCTAAGTTAAAAACAAAATAAATCTTTTGCAAACCATGGAAATATTTTGTCCGAACGAAATTGTATCGTACCTGAGAAAGTTATAAATTTACCACGTGATTCGTATTTGTGACTAATATCTTTTTGGAGTATTCTGTAGTTGCGTAAACTATTTCTAAGCCAAGATAAGAAATATATGTTGGACACAAAAAGAAAACGAAATTCTTACTTTCTTCATTGCCTTGCCTTCGGCGTTTACAGTAGTAAGTTTCATACACTAAACTTTCTCGAAACTTACACTCTTGGTCACGATGATACTATATCTTATACGAAATTGAGAGCACTTTCTGCTACTATCTGTCTAGAATCGATAACGAAGACGTGTAATTTGTAAGTTGCTTCTAAAGTAAATTGCCTAGTGCGCATTCTTGGTCAGTTACAACATTAGGTTAATTTGGTCCTATGTCCTATGTATATCTGTAATCAGTAAAGAATTCAGTATATTCAAACAATATCCCGAAAAAAGATTTTTTACATATATTATGAGAATTTTGAAAGGCATTCGAACATTTCATTTTTGTATAAATTTTAACTTTGTGCATGATATGTTGCGCATTTGTGTGCTGTTAATTAGTAAACAAATTTAAATATATAGCTTGCTCTTTTGCTGGTACTTGAACCCCTAAAACTATAGTTAAAGTTAAAAGAAAATCGACTATTAGAATATTTTCCTGTTAACAAAAGCCAATCATATAAATGTTCTAATATAAATGTTTCCAAAAATTAACATTTCGATAATTTATGATTGGCATTCGTTTTCGAATATATTGAGCTGCTTCAGTTTGTATGCTGGTTGACAAGCCCGATGTTAATTAGTGAAATCAAATAGTGAGTTTTCAAAGCTTCCAATACCTATCCCATTTCTATAGGTTCGATTTAAATTTTATTTTTGCTAATTGCACATTTCTTCTTTAATCCAGCTAACGAGAACCGATATATGATTGGTAAATGCTGAAACCCCTTTATACTCGAATGTACTAAACGTATTTTCGGAATTCAGAGAAAATGATAAATTCTCCTCTTGTCTCTTTATTCATCGATTTGTGAGACACTTGTGCCATAATAGCTGGAGTTAATAACACTTGATTACATAAAAAGGACTTGTCAAAAAACAAATTATTTGAAGACAAATGTTTTTAACAATTGGTTTAGGTTACATGTTTTTATATTTTAGAGGACAGACAGTGTTAGAAATATGAATACGAATAGTAATTATGTGCAGCTATGAAATGCATAAATTATGAAAATCACTTTTATCAAAAAATACTTTCATTTTATTATTATTTATATAATTTATTTAAAAAATCCAGGGAATATACGACATGGAATTAGAAAGCTGGTTTTGCCGAGAAGTTACCAAAAATTGCGCCCAAAGTTGGTAAAAACATTTTTTTTGTAGTAAAAAAAGTATGCATTTTATAAAAAAAATGTGTGGCACAAGATTTGTAGATCTTATAAAACTCTACAAAACTAGCTATCTGGAATGTAAATTTATGCAAAAATAACTTCGTTATAGTGAAAAAAAGCTTTAAATCGCTGTTATTTAAATTGCCTGTATCTTTTTGAATAAAACAATCATCTTGCTGAAACTTTTAATGCAATTTAAAACAGGTTCTGTAGCACTTAAACTACAGTCGAAGCTCAGAAATTTCTCAAAGAGTCGTATTACCATGTGAAATATGTGTGCCCACCGTTAATTAATGAATTAATGGTCAGAGATGGCCTCAAAAAACGAACAAAAGCTGTTTAATTTTATTTCGTTTAATTCCCCTAATTTTTTCCATATCCCATAATTCAGGTCGCCAGTTTGGCAAGTAAAAATACAATTTCCCTGGACTATAAAATAAGCTTATTTTTATCACTTATTGATCAATTCGGGTTCGGTCCAATTCGATAAAATTAAATCATTTTGTAAATCGGGCAGGGATGGTATTATAAATTTAGTAGCACTAACTTTAATTTATTAAACTAACCGAATTTTATAAACATTTATTTTCAACACAAAGGATTTAGAGAAAGATTGTTGTGTTTTCATTTGTTTAAGTTTTGAATTACAACATCTCGACTTTGTGTTTAGTACGCGTGGTTACATACATACAAGAAAATTTTATTTGAAACTAGATTTCAGACTAGATTCGAATGTTCGAATGTTGTCTCCTTACACATAGAAACGTAAAATTTACAATTTTCCTAAAATGTCACAAGTGTGGCATTTAAAAATGGAAAAATGAGAAATATTTAAAAAAACCGTGAAATATTTAATGACAAACGTTTAATCTTATAATGTATTACTCAGTAAATTTTTGTTAAATTTGAGTTGCTGAGTTCGAATGTAATAATGGAAATTTTGCTATTTCATTATCAGGTTAAACATTTTCAAAAACGGCAAGTGGCAAATGCTTGAGAACTGTATCTTTCCAAAACATCAGATAAAAGCTTTAGAGAAGCCCATCAATATCTTAAAATCACTTATAACTTCTATTTTTTAAAAACCGTAGCAGGACCAAAAGAAAATAGCGTCTCAAATGATAATTTCCTTGTATGCAACGCGTCGTCGAATACCAGTCTGACCGAAATGCCTGTGACTACTGCGCATCAGTGCCTACAATGGGCGCAACGCGGATGACGGTTTTAAATTAAATTGTTAAAAGTACCAAGATGTATTTTTTTAAATATAAATTTTAGACTGCTTTATAAGTTTTAAATTGCGATTCAAACATTGTATTTAATAAAGTTCCTTTAAGCGCAGAAAATAACACTTTAAATTTTTCTGAGTGAAGTCCTAGAAATTTATTTGAAAAATAAAGAAATATCCGGGAGTTCGTATTTATTGCCCTCACAAAAATCTTTATCAAACCCAACTTTACCCTTTGCGGCATTATGGACACTATAGTGGCCACTGGAATTCATTTTAAATTTCAGTTCGTAAAGAGGAAATAGTGCATTTCGCCCAAATTTTTAAAATCCAATTTGAGACCAATTTTTAATGTCGTTTACGTGCTTTTTATGAAAGCATATCACATATAAATTATTTAATATATATTTATCCCTTCAACGATTTAATTAAATTTCTGAAATTGGTACCAAAATGATTAAATTTCACCATAGATTGATATTTTTTGTCACTGATTACCAATTCATGGTGACTTTTCAAAAATTAAAAATGGTGGATTCCATATGGCGGAAAATTTTTTTATTTTTCGTCGGATTTACTTAAAAATTGTTACTTAGAGAGTTTTGGAGACGCTGACCATAAATCTGATTCTGCAATTTTAAAGTGTTGAAGACTGTCATCAGATTCTTGATCAGCTATCCCGAAAATCCATGAGTAATTATTTTCATCGAAATCTGCTGAATTTAAAAAATGTCCAACTCTTGTGGTAAGAGTTTGGACCGACAGCAATTGCACTGTGGTCGGCGCAACGCGCAGTCGCTCTTTCAAGTAGAGCATCCTGATTGGGGATCCATACTTGGAAGATGACTGTTAAAATAAAAAAAAACGAGCATTGCGCGTTGAGCGTTTTATTATCTTATAATCTAATAGTATATCGCCCGAGTTGCATACGATATTTTTTAATACGAAGACGTGGGGCTCGATAATTTACGCCCGAAAATTTCACGGCAGGGCGCAAAATCGACTTCTACTCCCGGAGTGTTAAAAATGTATTATCATAGATTATTGCTTTTACTAATACGATTTTAAACGGTAATTCAGTGTTCTTTACCGTACAGTATAATTCTTACAATACTTTTCTCCTCGCCATGATATTCAGTGGACAGAAAACGTAATCTATAATAATATTGATATTACAGACTTTTATTTTGCTTTAATTAAAAGGCGAAGTGAAGATGAACACTGTTGTATTAGAAAATAGTCGTAGAAAGTTGTCTCCAGTAAACTAACGAATGCATCATATACTAATTAAAAAATTTACTTTTGAAGCCATAAATGAGATTCCCTGTACCTGTAAATAGAAGCAAGAAGACGTCTGTTTTCTAAATAAGTTTATGCATAAGTGAAAAGCAGTATTTGAATCCAAGTCATTTAAACGTAAATTTAGTTCAACGAGGACGTTCAATCGTTGCCATTTCATAAAATTTCATAATAAGCAGAATTGTATGGAAAACGAATGGAAAAAGTACACAAGAGAAAGTTCTTACAAGAATAGGAGAAATGAGAAAGAGCGCTCGCGCCTACTGTATTTTTTCGCGCCTTTGTCTCGTATTCCTTATTGCCTCGCCAACATAGAACTTTTTCCGTATCTTCTACCGGAGCTGGAAAATCCGATAGGGGGAGATCTCTCGTCGTTTCTCTCGGGAGACCCGGAACGAGGAAAAGAGAAAAGCGAAGCGACAGAAAATAACGATAAACGCTCCTCGAGAGACACGCAGGTGGAAGGAAGGCTTTGTTTGATGCTTCCGTGTTTCCGGCGCTGGCGACGACTGGGTAGAGGAAAACCCACGGGAAAAGGGTATGGACCTCGAGTGCGTCTGTGAGGGTATCTTAATTTGGTGTGGCATGAGGAACCTCTCCATGCTCCATTTGCCACATCCAGTATGGTGAGTATGGTACTACATACGCATGCTGCTCCTTCAGAGTTTAGCGGTTCGCAGGTTAACTCCAGACGTTGCATCTTCTACAAGCTAAGCATTCGGGTTACGGCGAACCACTTCAACTGCGAGTCTACTCCATTTCCCGGAGAAATGTGCCGGATTCACTCAGACGATAACGTGGGATAAGTGAGTTTTTATTTTCCGGAATATTTCGGCATTCATAACATCATGCCTCGACACATGTTACAAGGTTTATTGTGGTATGAATTTATCGTAACAATTTTTCTGTCCATACTGCTGTTCATAAAGATTTCGAAATATCTTTACGAATGGACCACCATTTTCCCTGTTTTCTAAGTAAATGGACAATTCTTTCTGGATTGAATAAAAGGACAGGATTTCTGGTTCACATCGCCAATTTTTAATTACTAGCTGCCTGAAGGTGACCCGAGAGCCAGAAAAAGACGAAGCAATTTGCGTATTTGCAGTGTTTCTTTTATATTGCTTGATATTATATTCCAATCTATTTAATCAAAGGAATGGAACAAAAATATTAACATCAACAAATCAATGAAAATCGATATTGTTCCAAACATCTAAAAAACGCCGAAGTCCGCAAGAAGCATGTTAGGAAAAGACGGATATCAAATCAGAAACACTACTCTTCTTGACGTTTAAATAAATTTAAAAACATCCATATACTTAAAGACATCAATCGATGTGTTATGTTAGCAAAAAGATATTGCTGTTCTTCTGGACATTACATGGGAGGCGATGCTCAATCACACATGGATGCAATTGAATAATTCAAAACAAAATTTAAAAAAATAACTTGTCTTTTCTTCAAATTCATGACATCTCCAAGTAATAAAGTAGAGCGAATTGGTAATAAGTTTGAAAATACTTGATAATAATGAATAAATCATTTTATTGAATTTGGTTTATGCCCTTCAAATTTTGCCAAAGGTATTTTAATACTATTTCGACTTGCTAAGAACACTCTTCGGGTCTGAGCCTGAAAGAATTCTTAGAATACCTTGAACGAAATGTTCAGGAAATTCGGTAATATAGATAGCCCTATATTTTCTATCCTCAACCTGCCACGGTGGGTCGCCACCAATTTCAACCCAAAAGTAGAGGCACTGTAATTTTTTTTGTTAATTTCTTTTCTGCTATGTCTCCTGAGTTATTTAAGACCAAACAGAAAAAAATCGTTAGGCAGATTTTTGCGAAAACTGAGCTGTTGCATTTTTTATGCTGAAAATCCTCATACTTTAGCTGTTGTTCAATCCAAAGACCTGTATGTTTAAATATTTTTTATAAATTTCTTATCTGTAGTATACGTTTTAAGATATTAAAGAAAAATAGGAAAAAAAAAAGTTAAATATGTTTACAAGGGAACCGATTTTTCCTCTGAATGTTGAAAATCATATGATTTGTTATTCGAGCTTAATTTTATTTTTTGAACTTCTAATGTTTTTAATAAATGAAAAGCGTTTATTTGTTTGTTTGTTAAACTACAATTAAATATTTGCACAATGAAAACAGTTAAGATACCTATTGATTAAAGTATTTCTTAAAATACCAAGGCTGTTATATTCACATATAGCACGGAGGTGATTAGATGCATAATTAGGATGATCTGTTGATAGTTTGTACTTTTTCCAAACTGTATTAAAATCAAAGTGGACATACTTCATCGCCCGTTCCCTTAAAAACCCTAAACCCATTTGTGTTTGATTACAGAAATCTTTTATATGGAAAAACACAGCATGTACTTTTGGAGTTATAGATGCATCTAAAGCAACGTAACTTTCTTTGAAGTTTGCTATTTTTCTCTTGAAATCTGGGTGTAATTGATTACCAAAATACTTTCTTACGGACTGATTCCTGAGATTATCCCACCGCCTGAGTTGCATTTGTCGTTGGGTATCGTTAACTGTATTTTTACACACATGCTGTCTGAATTTGGAAACGAAGCTTCAGATTAGGCAAAAAGTTGCCACCTTCAACGCAAAAATGGTAGTTCGTCGTTTAAAAGTAATGCTTGCAAGACTCTGCTGGATAAAATAAATATTTTACGTGGAAAATGTTCTTTGGATTGCTTGACATTTGTTAAAATACTTGAAGATTCACTTGACACGTCGTGTGTTGGAAATCAATTACATCCAGATTACAAGAGAAAAATCGCGAACTTTTTAAAGAAAGTTACGTTGCTTTAGATGTATCTGTAACTCCAAAAGTACATGCTGTGTTTTTTCATGTAGAAGACTTCTGTGATCGAACAGAAATGGATTTAGGGTTTTAAGTAGTTTAACAAACAAACAAAAAATAAATAGCTGTTATTAAAATATCATTGTTATTCTCACTTTTTATTTATTAAAAATATTAGAAGTTAAAACAAATAAAATTAGGCTCGAATAACAGTTAAATCAGCAGGATTTTCAGCATAAAAAATGTAAAAACTCAATTTTCAAAAAAATCTGCTTAATGGTTCTTTTCTGTTTGGTCTTAAAAAATTCAGGAGACATAACAGAAAAGAAATTAACAAAAAAATTTACAGTGCCTCGACATTTGGGTTGAAATTGGTTCCGACCCACCGTCCCTGCTGAAGTAGGAAAAGATGGAGAAATTTTCTTTAATACAGATCATTTTCAATAACACATAACCCTAATTATAGTAACTAAGTAACAATAATAGTCATCAAAATTATTCGAAATTGGGCCGAAAACAAGAATTTTTGATCATTTAATCTCACCAGTCTCCAAAATGCAATGTAATGGAACAATTCTACTAATGCTAAAGTCTTTAGTACAGAAAGTCAGAGAAGAGGAAAGAGAAGAGTCGAGTACACTCTTTGAATTAATCATCAGTTCTATCGAAGTCAGAAGATATCGTAAAAAAAAGAGACAGTGCGATTAATTATAAAAAAGATGCCCTGCGTGTTATATTCAGTATCCTCCTTTTACAGAATGAGTGTTTGTTCGTTTGAACTTTAAAAAAACTGTTATATTATAATATATTATAATATAAGATAGAAATCAATACATCGAAATCTTGCTGTACTTAAGGTAGGTTTCTGCAATTCCTTACATTATTTATAATTACCTATCATGGCGCCATCTAAAGACAACCTGCATTGTGTCACCTTCACCAGAACAAGCTTCCTGCGGGCTTTCTAAAAAATCAGGCGCAGATAGTAGATAATCTCTATAAATAAAAATGGATTACTAAAATGTTTAAAATAAGTGAAAGTAATTGTGCTCATCTGCGAATATGTTCAATGTATGTAGTGTGTGAATAAAAATGATTTTTCCAAAGTTTCTATATATGTTAGCAATACATAGCGTAAATTCTGCTTCATAATACGTTTCAATATGCAGATTTGCCATCCAAATAGAATTCAAGTAGATTGTTAAGAGATACTTAATTGTTGGAAAAGAAAGCCGAATATTGTAATGACGTCTTTCTTGACGCTTTCCAAAGCTCTGTGGGTTTACTTTTATTTGAAAAAAATACACAATCGACTTACTTCTTTGTCAAAATTCTCTACAAGTAATTTTTCGCTGGAAAATTGACATTCAGGTAAAACCGCAAAACGCTATTAGGTCTTATATAACTCAATATAAAGTTTTGTAAGAGGAATATTTGCTAATTAACATAGTTGGTTCAAACGGTCGAAATAAGATCGTATCGTGCAATGTTTTATTGACTTAACAGGTGGAAGGATTAAAACTTATAAGTTTATTCGGATTATTTTCATGAAGGTGTGTTGGTAAAAGTCGTCGTTTTAATATCATCTGAAACTTTGAAGTCGCGCAAGTTTATTGCGGGTTTAAAAGTTATAGTTTTAGTCATTTTCAACGTACAATCATGATTTTAACGATTGACTTATGTGATAATTGTACGGTGTGTAAATTTGACTTTACTGGGGCAATTAGTCTTTTACTTAGTCGCTTTTACATTTGCTACTTGGGCTATATTCAGAAAAAGTCAGTAATTGTGTGTGAAAGTCAAACAAAACTTGTAAAATCACGCATCACTGATTCGAATTAGTTAAAACATATGGAATTGCTGTTTTTTTTTGTATGCGTTACGATGCCTGTTCAGAAATTTTCGTAGCTGATTAAGTAATCAAAGTTAGATTTGTCCAAATTATTTATATGTGTGTAATTATATCCAAATTGTATTCAAATTATTATTTGTATATCATCGACCTGCATAAAATTCCATTTATTCGCAATTGCCTACTTATATTTTTATTTTTATGATTTGTTGAGTATTTCTTGAGATATTCGACCACTTCCATACTTTTCGGCCACCCTGTATAATTACCTTCAATAAAATTTCTCTAATTATTCAATGTACAGTATTTTTTGTACACTCGTGCCCTTTTTAATGAATCGTGATTTAAATTATAGACTTTTTTATGAACAAAACCTAATTATTTAATTTACAGCTTATCGCAAGTAAAGAAATAGAGTTATATCGGTTTTGAAAAATAACGGACTTATGCGCTTTTTTCGTATCACCAAATATATAACATTACCTACCTTATTTTTTATGCGTTAAGTAAAATAACACGTATTTATCGACGCAATACGTAATAGGAATAGTTTGTAGTCTTTAATCTCGACCTTGACTTGAACAACCAACAATTTACGGATGTAAACCAACCAAATTGGAAATTCCTGAGCAACGGAAAATTTGTTACGTTCTCAATGTGAAATCATCGAAGGAGACAAAACCACGATAAGAAGTTTCTATCAGTGCTTCAGGTGGATTAACCACTAAAATTGACCGAATTCGACGTAATTAATCAAATTAATATATAAGAAAAGAATAATGCTACACCATAAAAAATTATTAAAGTTTTCAGATGTATTTAAATTTTCTAGAATATTGTCAATATTGTTTAGATGTATGACGTTGGTTAAAGACGTGCTCAGTCCAATTACAAACTGTTAAATATAAAAAGTTAAAAGTTGAGGTGAGCTGTATTAACAATAATTAAAAAAATTTACAAAAATTTGAAAATATTCCAGTATACTCTTTAATATCATAAGGAAATAAAACATCTTAGTATTACGGTCTGAGTGAAGTGGTATTTTAATTTATTAATATGATACGTCTCGGTGGATAGATGCACCATCCTCATAATAATTTTTTTTCACTCAGACCGCAATACAAAGATGTTTTATTTCCTAATGAAATTATTATCGACGGTCAACTATACCAATTCTTATTTTGTTATACTCTTTAATAATTAAGATCTTTTGATTCTTATAATTTGTTTAAAAATCTCATAGTTTTTCAGTTAGAACTTCCAGACAATTTTCAATTAAATTCTCATTGAGGATCCCATTTTGAGTTTGTTACAATGAAGTAGGAAAAAGAGAAATTTTGTTTATAAAATTTATATATTTTCTCCACCTTTATTCATACTTTCAATAGAATCCTAACTTTGGTGTCATATTAGATTCTTGAAGGCTGAACCTTAATTTTGACCTCGGAATCTTTGAAGAGGAACCTTGAAAATACTAGGATATGTTCCTATTAATTTTTCTCAACATTGATTTCGTTATGAAACACTGGATTGAAAGTGAAGGGATCTAATGTATAGAATAATGTCATTGTCAACTCACTGAATTGTTACAACTATGTTGTAACATTGTGCACCACCTGAATTGTTTGAATACGACTCGTATTCTTATTAATTTAGATGGTGTTTTATTGGTTTTATGGTATTTCTTTTTTAAGTAATAATTCACGCACACATGCACACACACACACACACACACACACACACACACTCATAAACAGCTCGCAGATAGACAAGTAAATATTACTTAATTTTTTAAGCCCTTATTCATAATATCACACATAACATAATCTTGAGTTAAACTTAATAAACAATTATTTATGTTATAAAATGCCCTTCATATTTAGTTTGTTAAAAATATACTCCAGGACAAAATATCAGGTTACTTTACTGCACGTTAGATGCTGGAGTTTAATGGTTCGGTGTACGTCAAAGGATGAAGGCCGCAAAGAAAAACATCTGTGTATACCTTTCGGAATACGGATAGATGTAGTATAAAATAACAAAGATTTAAAAGTAAGTCAATATAATCCGAGCAAGGAATTTATCAGGACCCGTGCCCGTGAACCCTGATACAAATATTACAAGTAATTTGTGAAAAAAGTTCCGAAACGCTGGCCTTAAATACAACATAAGAAATTACTGATCTTACAGTATACATAAATATTGGTAAACAAAGTATTACAATAGCATTACAATTGTTCTTTGTGTTGGCATCCTCGATTTAATTCTTCTTTAACCCATTAACGTCAAGAACTTTTTTCACTTAAATTTCAATCAAAAATTTTATATGAAAATCAACTTCAAATAAATTGAAAGGTACATGTCTTATTATTCTCGAGGTCGCTCTTTTCAATGCTGTTGTCAAAATTGAGCTATCTTAATTAGAAAATTAAATATGGCAATTTAAATGTCAAAATAACGCGAAAAATCGAGTGTTCTTTTTTATAAAACATTTTTTTCTCATCGAAAGAATATTTGTCGTCAGAAAATTTCTTTATTAAACGTGGACCCAATAGTTATAGTATTAAGATAAATTTTTTTAATATTTAAAAACTAACATGGTGGTCACAAAATGGCGACTCCAATGACAAATTTCTAATTAAAACTTAACAATAGTTTTTCTTGAAAACTATAGACTTCAGAAATAATTTTCTAAGAATAAATACGTTTTAGAATGAGTCAAAAAATGCTCTCAAATTTTTTCAGAATATATTGTTAAAATTTTTTATTTTTCAAAAATTCGAAAAATCGAAATTTTTAAAAAATTCGTCCAAAAAATCTGAAAAAATTTGAGAGTATTCTTTGACCAATTTGAAGACATTTTTGTTCTAAGGACATTTTTTCTAAAGTCTACAGTTTTCAAGAAAAAAAATTACTAGTCTTGAAATCTAGAAAAGTTTAATAATTTTTTTTTTAAACTGTAGACTTTAGAAAAAATTTCCTTAAAACAAAAATGTCAGAATTGGTCAGAGAATACTCTCAAATTTTTTCCGAATGTATTGTTACAATTTTTTATTTTTCGAAAATTAGAAAAATCGAAATTTAAAAAAAAAATCATTTAAAAAATCTGAAAAAATTTGAGAGTATTCTCTGACCAATTCTGACATTTTTGTTCTAAGGAAATTTTTTCTAAAGTCTACAGTTTAAAAAAAAAATTATGAAACTTTTCTAGATTTCAAGACTAGTAATTTTTTTTCTTGAAAACTGTAGACTTTAGAAAAAATGTCCTTAGAACAAAAATGTCTTCAAATTGGTCAAAGAATACTCTCAAATTTTTTCAGATTTTTTGGACAAATTTTTTAAAAATTTCGATTTTTCGAATTTTTGAAAAATAAAAAATTTTAACAATATATTCTGAAAAAATTTGAGAGCATTTTTTGACTCATTCTAAAACGTATTTATTCTTAGAAAATTTTTTCTGAAGTCTATAGTTTTCAAGAAAAACAATTGTTAATTTTAATTAGAAATTTGTCATTGGAGTCGCCATTTTGTGATCACCATGTTAGTTTTTAAAAATTTTTAAAATTGACCTTGATACTGTAATTATTGGGTCCACGTTTAATGAAGAAATTTTCTGACGACAAATATTCTTTCGATGAGAAAAAAAGGTTTTATAAAAAAGAACACTCGATCTTTTGCGTTATTTTGACATTTAAATCGACATATTTAATTTTCTAATTTAGATAGCTCAAGTTTGACAACAGCATTGAAAAGAGCGATCTCGAAAATAGTAAGACATGTACCTTTCAATTTATTCGAACTTGGATTTTCATATGAAATTCTTTATTGAAAGTGAAGCGAAAAAAGTGTCCTACTTGACGTTAATGGGTTAATATTTACTGTCTGATTTTATAGTTTCTTTGAATTAATCCTTATATATACCACAGTTGTTTGATTTTTTCTTCTTCTATACTTTTCGTCTTTGTCTCTCTCGTGAAAATGCATACGTGAAAACAAATACACAATGCATTTAATCGAACAGCCTGGATGTACATATGAAATTCATAAATTCTTTGTTTGGTGTAGAATTGCTATTATAATTACCGGTAATATCACCTATACACCGTCTGAAGCTTAATGGATAAAAGAACCCTGAATGCTATATTATAATTTTAAGAGCAGAGCGTCCATTAAATAATAAAAAGTTAAAATGTAAAAATTCTCGATAATTATATAAGATTATATAAAGTTCAGACATATCATGCGCGTATCTAACAAATAATAACGATTGTTACAAGAAAGTGAAGAATAACAAAAAAGAAGGAGATGTAAGTAATATAACGGAAATTATACGTATTTTAAAATAGGAAATACGTGGCAACCTTGTAAATTGGTTGATGAAACGCTATTACGATCTGAGGCTAAAATCGTTATCACGATGATATTAGATCGTTGGTGCTTATGTTTTTATTTAAATTATTTTATTTTCATTTCAGGTTTAAGGTCAAAACGAGATAAAGAACCCCCCTGAAATCCGAGTCTAACTAAAAGAAGGATTAATTCACGATAATCAAGTTATCACATTCAAGGAAGAATGTATTATTGGAGTAGTCGGTAAATCAAACGATTGTCTAACGCAATCAGGACGACTAACCTTCTGCATTCGTTGTTCATGTTATTGGAATAATTAAACTCATTGTGAAGCTGTCGATTGGTGAATCCTCTTCAATACTGCTAAAAATCAGGCTTCAAACATCAGACATCAATAAAAATAATATTATTCCAGGACAATATTTGAGGGGCTTCGACTAGTCAATTTGACTCATTTATGTATTTTGTTTAATTTCCACCAAAAAAATGATGATGTTAATCAATTACTGGTTGGATATTTACAAATTTATTGAATAAATCGAAAATTCCTGAAAACGTCTCTGGCAGAGAAATAGTATATTGTGCATCTAGGGCAGAAAGGCATGTATTACGGCGCGGGCGATACTGCAGCTCGAGTAGTAGGCAAAGACGAGGCAAGCCGAAGGCAAGCCGAGTCATGCCGTAGACGAGGGATTCAGCATCGCCCGAGCGTGTAATGCATTTCCGCCCGTGGTACACACGATACTTTTTGTCGCACCTGTCGACAAAAATGCCACCTTACTGGCCGGCGGTAACGAGCAGCGGGCGGTAATGAGAACAGCGGGCTGTAAAAATTGAAAAACGCCTGTGCGCATGCGCAGTTGCGTTGTCGCTGAAATGGCTCACTTTCCGTTCACTTAACCTACACGGAAAAGTGGCAGTTTTGTGCAGGTGTGACACAAAAATATATATAGTGTTTGACATTATTATTTGTGATTATGATTATTTAGTCGTCCGTTGTTAAAATGCTATAAATAGATATTTATAGTAAAAAATAAAATGTTCACTTAACCCTTGTAATAAATAGACTTCTAATAAATAGTCGTACGTAATTGAAATTTCTATATCAGATTCGCCAATCATTTTTGAGGTTGTGAGTTCGAATTGAGATAAGAATTACGTAATAGAAAATATCAAAATTGTTTAATAAACAATAAATTAAAGAGATGCGTTATTTTTCGGATACAATACTGATATGTAATATCCTCTTGTATGTACCATTTTGGCTTCGCAGACTCTAGCGCTTACTACGAAACATATTACAAATTCATTAACCCTCCTGCGCACTAAGATGACTAAAGTCGTTCAAACGACATTGTTTCCTTAGGGCCAAAAAATAACTCGTGTTCATGAGGATTAACTGAAAATAGTCGAGAAATTAAGAGATATTTAAACATGCAATATCCTTATGTACAAATTTTAATGATATCACCAAACATACACCCAAAAGAGCTATTCGCACTGTGCGAATATTCGCGAGAAAGTGACTTTTGGTTTTGCCTTGTACAGGTCAATAACAAGATTAAATTTTTTGGACAACCACAGTTCGCAGAAAGAAAGAATAACAACCTTGCAATGTAAACAGAGAATCGTAAACAACTCGTTGACCTCGGCCTTGACATTTTTGTTTTGTAAGTTATTTACTGTAAAATCAAGGGCCTTATTGTAAGACATTGTGAATGTCTTATATGTTGAAATATTTTTCTTCCCACGCAGGACATGGTTCTTGTTTCAGATGGCAAAAATATCTTCAAATAAGTTATGTTTTACAGTGTTGTTATCTAAATTCACGTATTAAGTATGGAGTTTACTTAACCCTTTAAGTCCCAAGTGTGCACAATTTGCACACAGACAACATTTTCAACGTTCATGTTGGATATAGATGTTTCCATTTTTTTTAAATTTTTGTTGTATAATTAAAACGCTGTTGAAATCCACGTACAAATTATGCACATTTGAAATTTAAAGGGTTAAATTAGCTTCAATCATTTTTTAAGTTAAATAAAAACCTAGAAAATACAGGCATTAATCATTCAGGAAAGACTTCAGTTTACCATTATTAAAATCACATTTTTCAGACATAGTTTAACAAGTTTAAACCAAACTATATGGCCGCCAATGAAGTGTATGAATCGTAGAATAGTTTTTTCATGCATAGCGAATTCATATATTATATGGTGAAATTATGAATAAATACAAAATGGAAGGATGAGTCGAAATAGACACTTGTATTTAATTAGATATACCAGTTCCAAATTCATTTTTCATATCGTTATTTGCCGATCTACACTATTAAGGTAGATAGCCCCTGGGGTGTAGTATGTTTGGGAATAATTTAATACCGTTTCCTAGAAAATGACATTATTAACGAGAGAAAGCATTACTGTTCTTAAAAAAATTATAACTAGCGATAAGACGAAGGTTTCAGTCATTAACAAACGTTGTTAGAGGAATTGTTTTTACAGGTCTCAATTTTTTTATGAACAATAATACTTTCTCCTTCAAATTCGATTTTTATTCTTCTATCCTTCCGAAATAAATGACCAAAAAAACGAAGAAAGTGCAATTGAAGATATTTTCACTGCGATCAACAAAAAACAGTCAATTTACGAGTATATATAATTTTGAATTGCGAGTATAGATATATAAGCAATCAATAATTTATTTAAATGTGTCATTTAAATATCATCAAACATATAAGAAAATAATAAGTAATAAATAAAGTAATGCAGTAAACCAAGTTTATTATCCTACACTAATATATTGAAATTTTACATATGGTACACACCCAAACAGATCCTAACCTTACAACAAGATTAAATAACGTTGCTGGAAGCTTATTAACATCATGACAACCTTATACCTTGTCGTAAGGTTCGGTTCTGTTAGGGCAAGAGAGAGCATTTGAAAATTGCTGGTTCTAGAATTATTTCTAACTTTGAAATTAGTAAAGAAGAATTTCAAAAAAATACAGTTCATATTTCCATCACAAAATTTTACACCATTTATTAAAAATGATTTCATGCATGAATGTATGGCACTCGAGGGCTTATGAATAAATCTACCGAGGAGAGATAAGCGAGAAAATTAAAACAAACTTGTTTTTGAACCTGAAAAGTTAAGAACCTCGTGAATTTCACTTGTATAATATTTAATGTAAAATATTTTAAATTGGTCTTCACCTAACTTTTGAGTAAAACTATAAAAATAAATACAAACCTCTTAAAGGCCATTCGTTTCCTTTTTGCAGTATTTAAGTTAACTAATAAATATTGCGTACCGTTCAAAAAATATGTTAACGTATTTTACTTGATGGTGAATAGCATTTTTAAAACCTTACGACATCTTAGCAGTCCTTTTGACGAAATTCAAATAGAGTCGAAGAAGATAAAAGTCTCGAGGGGAACTCTTCAATGCGCGAACAAATAAACTTTGAGCAAATCTACCAGGAGACGTTTGTGCAAATCTTGAAACAAAATTCTGTAATTTCAGTTCTACAGTTTTGGGAATTCATTATTCAGAAATATGTACCTATTATTTGCAATTCGACTTTTCACATGCGCCTAGTTGTTTTACTAGAAAATTGATGACGATATTGGAAATTGTCCCAAGAATTTTTTGCAACAGTTAATAGTAGTAAAATTATTAGCACGTCGGGCTTTAAAAATATCATTGCAATAAATTGCAATTTCATGCCTAAAAAGTATAAAAAATATTAATTTTGATTTTTATAAAACTAGATATTTCGGATCCATCTTCTTTATTGCAATTTATTAATCACATCTGACCTAGGGCTAGAAATCAAACTGCGGCATTTATCTTGTACCTATTGACGACTTACAATTATTTTTTTATACAAATTGTTAATATAGTCCTGCATTGAGATAACATGGTTTAAAAGTTACATCGACTGTTGACCATTTCTACATATTTTTGTAAACTTCTAATATAAATTATATTATCTTTTTTTATTTCCGCTTTCCTATTTTCTATATCGTTAATTTACTGGACCTGAAGTAGAGTCCCACTACAGCCCAAGATATTTTATTACATTCTTACAGTGTACAAAAATGTATCGCGTAGCGTGTAGAAATGAATTGTAAATTTTTCAATAAAAATTATAATTTTTTCAAAAATTGTAATTTTTTCGTTCGTAAATAAATGATAAAAAGAACCTGATCGGGTGGCACGTCACTTTTTTCAAAAACTAGAAAGATTATCGTAAAAAGCGGGAAAATTTAAAAAAAAAAGCTGTCTTAAACCACCCAAACATATTTCACTCTCCTCAAAGCCGTAATAAACACAGTTTTCGTCCCAAATTCAAGTGGAGCACCACTTTTCTTTTCTCGAAGACTGTGTTACCATAAAGATGGTGAAAAAATACGTAACATTAAATCTATTTCAAATCTAGTACCTTAATATTAACCCCTTGGCAGTCGATGACGTGTATACACGTCATGGTGTAAGAGGGCTCAAACTGTCGGTGACGTGTATAGACGCAAGCAGATTTTTTACTACAAAACATACAGATTTTGAACATTCAAAATGGCGGATCCAATACGACTTACAATTATTTTTTTATACAAATTGTTAATATAGTCCTGCATTGAGATAACATGGTTTAAAAGTTACATCGACTGTTGACCATTTCTACATATTTTTGTAAACTTCTAATATAAATTATATTATCTTTTTTTATTTCCGCTTTCCTATTTTCTATATCGTTAATTTACTGGACCTGAAGTAGAGTCCCACTACAGCCCAAGATATTTTATTACATTCTTACAGTGTACAAAAATGTATCGCGTAGCGTGTAGAAATGAAGGGAAGCAAATAAATCAATATACTCCCAATAGCACTACGAATGTAACCACCTATAAATTTTGAAATACCCATTGTTAAAATATCATCAAAGGGTTCATGTTCGTTCAATAAGTCTCACCACAAGTGGAAAATCCTCATCATATATTTTGTCGCAGAGTATTTGAGGCGAATCGATTTGTCGTAAGAGGATTAACGACTTTCCAGAAGAGGAACGAGTACGTAATAGTTGTTATCCTATTACAAACAAGGTAAACATTTTAGCTGGTTTCATGACAATACTAAAGGCATCAATTCCTTAGTTGTTTTACTCATGTTAAACCTCGGAAGGGATGTGGGACTTTCATGTCACTGGTATTCACGAAAATAAAAACGTGATAGCATATTCATTAAATTTAAATTTATATAATGTAGAAAATATTGTATGTATAATGACTGGCAATATTATGTGGAATTAATGTAATAGCTTGAATTAATACGTAGTACTATAATTTGTTACTTTTTAAGACTACAGTCTGAACACAGTGAGCCTGAACCACTTTTAATTGCGAGTGTCATGCATATGGAATTTTCTAGCTAGAATTGATAATATGCAATCATACGAATATAACATGACTAAAATTAAAATATTTAAAACAAAATCGCGATAAAGTATCAAAAAACGTACACTTTTTAAGTTCTTTTTATTTCCGACGAAAGTAGACCTCCAATCGAAACATATTTTAAGGGGAAGTTGTAGATATTACAAAGATTTACAACTTTTGTTTACTTCATTTTTCATATAACCTCTAAATTTTCGAGATAAATAAATATAAACATTTTTAATTTTTTCTTGTGCAAAAATTATTAAAATATTTTTTGACCAAATGTAGAGGGAACTTGGCTTTTCTTTTTCCAAACAAGGCTTAATTTTTTCAAATAAAAATATTCATTTGTAAATGTTATATTGAAATAAAAACGAAAAATTACGCCTAACTTTAATCGAACATTCTCACATTAAATTTTAGATTTTTAAACGGTTTTGTATTAGATTTTGTTCGTTGAAATGTCTATTTTCAGATGGTCATACACAAAATTGACACCACTTGCGATAATTTTCCACAATTGGAAAAAACTGAAAAATATGCCGAAATCTTAAAATTTTTGTCTAAAAAATTAAAATGAGCCAAATGCAGTAATTGAATAGTTATATTATAGAACAATAATATTCGTTTTGACTGAAATTTTACTCATAATATATTATTTAAAATCAAAACAACATATAAACTTCGTGGCTCAAAGGATTAATATTAGGCATTAATACTCATTGATAATATCGTTAATTTTTACAAATTTGTTTCTATTCATTATGAAGAACATTTCAGTAGTGTAAGGCAGTGACTAAATAAAAAAAATGTGCTCATTTCTGCCAATATGATATTGAAACATGAAGAGAGACAAATGCAAAATAAAAAAAAACACAATTGTATATCTTCAACATGATTTGCTAAAATTTTAATTTATAACTTTTGCTGTAATTTAATTCTAAACACAAATTTCATTAACATTCAAACTAAACCCCTACGTAAATCTCGATTCCCACCGATGAGTGAAGCAATATCACTCTATCGAAACTGAGAATCGAATACGAGAAATTAATTCTGAATTCTCGATAATGAAACGTGGATACTAGAGAGATCCGGTATACAGTTGTTTCAAAAAATATAATTATCATTTCTACCATTAACTATGTATTGTAGATCATAGACATTCCCCTGAAATGAAATTCCGTTGGAAAACATCACAGAAAATATAATGTTCATAAGTTTGTCAACTCAATATCTCAAATTTATGTAATCTTGTAAAGATAATTTCTTCTACATTTTTAATTTCATTGAAAGAGAGTTAGAAAGCTTAATTTTATGGGGTTTAGAGTCCCCATGAATAATTTTTAGATTTTTTGGAAAATTCTAAGTCTCCAAATTTAAAATATAAAAAAATCACATCGATTTTACATAAAACGTATTTATAGAATTTAAAATACTAATATTCGTAAAGTAATAACAAATTAAACGAAAGATCCCCTTCTAAATTTATATTCGGCACAATGAGAACTTTAAGTAATTCATTCTTGAAGTTATTTTGAATCACTAGGTTCTTGCAGTTTATATTGCTCACACAGATTACGAAGAGCGTTTTCTATTTCCTCCAAAGACGCACGGGTTTTACCAGAGTCTTCAGCTAGTCGATTAGCATCGCATAGTGTTTTGTCTAATATTTCCTCCAGAACCGATGACAGCATATTTCGCACCTTTTGCGATACATGACATTTTTTGTTGAAAACGATTTTAACTGTTCATCATGAAATAAAAATAGAAATATCAAAATTGAATTTATTGTAGCAGCATAATTTTGAAAGAAAGATACACTACTCAATCATCTAGGCTATAAAATAAATACAATGTTTCACTACACAACCTACAACTTTTAACCTAACAATAAGGATAAGGAACTAATCGAGTTTGTAACTTCTATTTCAATAATTACATTAGGGAGAGTGTTATAATTTATCAATATAGTGGACTAAAGTTTATTAAAAATAAAATTACATAAAACTTTTGTAAAATTAAGACAATAAAATTACGTACCTTTTCGACGATGTTTCTGCTTTGGTACCGAATTTTGTGGTTTTGTCATATTCAAAGCTTATTAATTTGGTCTTTCAAATGCTATTTTATAATAGAAAAATACTTTAGGTAATTTCGATATATTTCTTTTTGGTTCAACTCATCAGCAAAATGTTCAGCAATCATATATGTGTATAACATCGTATAATTTTGTTTTTCGTCGAACACTTTTAATTTAAAGTAATGCATCTTGAACGTTTTCGTCACAAATCTTTTGTGTTTCACATTTTTTCGAAAATACTCAAATTTTAACAAGAATGCAGGGAATATGGTATATTTGTACATTATAAATATGTACCTTCTTTACGAAATTTAATTTGTAGCATAGTTGAACCTATTTTACAATTTGCGAATACTATTATTTCATTGCTATGTTCTGAAGTATTTATATCAGTTCTATATTAATTACTTGGGATAATCTATATCTAATCTATATGAATATAAGTAAATGTGTTAGATTACGACTTTAATTAATCTAAGTCACAACGGACAAAAGTACCGGTAAATTAATTTCTTTTATTACGTCCAATTTTCGTGTTGATGAAAATGCAATGGGCATGAAGAGGACCAATCTCCGACGTACAGTTCACTTTATTTTGACAAAGATTTGATATTCGGTACACAAATGTACTAAATGTGGAAGAATTACACAGGTCTGCAAAATTCACTTTTTTTTTTTATATCAGAGTGATTTCCGACGTATTTTTGTACGCTGAACACGAATCTGAAGACAAGAAATGTCTATCACGTCATGATTTTGAGAAAAATAGGGACAAAAACACCAAAAAACGTGTTTTTTGGTGTCTTTACCCCTAATTTTCTCAAAAGCCTGACGTGCAACAGATCTGAATTTGTGCTCAAATTAAAGCTTGATTCTTCCCCTACAACAATCATAAACGATAGTTTTAAAAAAAATTTCATAGTTTTGAAAAAAAAAATGGTTTTAACCTTGCTATTCTTAGTGACTATGATGAAAATGCAAATTATTTAACTACATTCAGCAGAGCTCATACAAACCACTACTTGACTGTTTTCGGGGTTGGTGTTTAAGAATCCAGTGTCGCTTTTATAAAATTCAAAATGGCGGATCCAAGATGGCGGACGTGAAAATAAAAAATTTAAATTAACCTCATGAAAATCAGTACTCGGGGTTTTTTGAGTCGCTGATGACGAATCCAATGTTAGTTTGACAAAATTTAAAATAGCGAATCCAAAATGGCGGCCGCAAATTAAAAAATATACTTAGGATCTTAAAATCACCACTTCATGGTTTTTTTTTGTTCGCCATTAGTAATACCAGCGGTTATTCGATTTTGTTTGCATTTTCATCATAATCATTAGAAATAGCAAGGTTAAAACCATTTTTTTTCAAAACTATGATTTTTTTTTTAAACTATCTTATGATTTTTGTAGGGGAAGAACCAAGTTTTAATTTAAGCACAAATTCAAGCCTGTAGCACGTCAGGTTTCAGAGAAAATTAGGGGTAAAACACCCAAAAACGAGTTTTTTTGGTGTCTTTACCCCCACTTTTCTCTAAATCATGACGCGATAGGCATTTTTCGATTTCAGATTCTTGTTCAGCACACAAATTACGTCGAAAATCACTCTAATGTTTAAAAAAAAAATCCGTGCAGACCTGTGTTATGGATCAATTTCCGGTGTTGATGAATTTTTTACAAATATTGGGATAAAAATGAACCAACAACGTACCAACCTTAATAATAGACGAATCTCGATTGAATAACGAAACAAAATAATTAATATTAATGAAAAAATGTTTAATTAAGAAAAAATTAATTTTTATATTTTCATTTATCTCTTTATTTCAGTTCTTCTCTTATAATTACACCCAAACCTATTCACAAATTCTGTCAATATAATAAAATCCAAATGCATGCTTAAATTGTAATTTTTTCGTTCGTAAATAAATGATAAAAAAAACCTGATCGGGTGGCACGTCACTTTTTTCAAAAACTAGAAAGATTATCGTAAAAAGCGGGAAAATTTAAAAAAAAAAGCTGTCTTAAACCACCCAAACATATTTCACTCTCCTCAAAGCCGTAATAAACATAGTTTTCGTCCCAAATTCAAGTGGAGCACCACTTTTCTTTTCTCGAAGACTGTGTTACTATAAAGATGGTGAAAAAATACGTAACATTAAATCTATTTCAAATCTAGTACCTTAATATTAACCCCTTGGCAGTCGATGACGTGTATACACGTCATGGTGTAAGAGGGCTCAAACTGTCGGTGACGTGTATAGACGCAAGCAGATTTTTTACTACAAAACATACAGATTTTGAACATTCAAAATGGCGGATCCAATATCGCGGTCATTTTCAAACATTCATTAGATAAATCGAGTTAACTTTCAAAATTACTGGTTATTATATTGGATCCTCCATTTTCAAAACCGACATTACATTTTGAATCTAAGACATCAATAAAATCCAAATCACAAATTTTCATTGAATATGATACATCTTTTATAATAGCGTCCGCCATATTGGATCTGCCACATTGTATTATCAAAATCTGAATTCTGATTAGTAAACAGCGACCTCAAATACTACAGTATGCTCATTTTCGCAAATTTCCGGTTTGTAAAAAGTTGACCACATTTTGTGCCCACTTATAAGATATTGGGCTCGACTGCGAAGGGGTTAATATACTTAATTTCAAATAAAAATGCCTTCTTTACAGGTTCACAATAATAGCTTATTAACCCGTAAAGCGGCATCGCAGACCCAGATAGTGTAGATTTATTTTAACAATAATATAATAAAATAATCATTTAATTACACATTTCATGAAGTGTCCCACTTTAGATTCTGATATAAATACGTTCTTAATTAAATGATCATTTAGTTACACATTTCATGAAGTGTTCCACTTCAGATTCTGATATAAATACGTTCTTTTAAACCTGTACTGTTGTCGGATTTTTTACCTCAATGAGCTATATTTCAAGAGAAACTGGTTCAATTTTTAGATAAATATATTGAAAATCAGCTGCGTTATGTTTTTTTTTTAATAAGATACGTCATTTTTCACGTTTCTTTAAGCACTTTATTTTTTATAATGGGCTCCAATAATTTTTTTCAATAAACAACTTATCTACGCGATAGAATGATAGATTGAGAGTATCCAGTAATTTTCCTGAAACGAAATAATAGATACTCTTTGTGCAGGGTGACATTTTGTTCTGGTCACCCAGGACTCCACATGGCGCTTCATGAAATTAGTACATATTCGATGGCGGTTTAAGGGTTGATAGTTGACAAATATTAATTTGGCCAAATACCACAATTTCGTTTGCTAACTAAACGTTGCCTTCTTTGAATCAAACGAGCCCTTTTTCAGGTTATGCAGTGGTTGTCTGCTAGGACAGCCCCGGCTGAATCGTAGTTTCGTTTTCAAAACAGAGCATTAAAAAATGGAAAGAACGGGTGGTAATAAATTACTATTTTCTGCAAAAGACTTCATCTTTAGAACCCATACAAGCGTTATTAAGCTCTTAAAGCGTAGCTCCACATCCAGACAACCAATTTTTATGACTGACCCCTTCCACGACTGATGAAGTTGCATACCATGATTCCACTTCAGTGCACGTGGTGGCACATTCATTTTTGAAAATACGAAAGGACATTAAAGCGCTCAGCTATGTCCGGAACGAGGAGCGACATTATTTTCCAAGACTTCCAATACAATTACGGGTTTAATATCGCTCGCGGATGAAGAGCGTAATCGTGGCGATGTGCCTCTACTTTACTCCAGCTGCCAAGATCGGTGTATCCAAAGCCCTTGCCTTCCTTGTACCTTTTTCACTCTAGCCTCGGCTTTCGCCTTTTTCTGTCTTTCATACTCTTTCACGCTCCCAGGCCAAGGAACCCAACGGATGGGCTTCGGCCAAACGCGATTACTCGGATACGTCGTCGAGACGAGGAAAGAGATTTCCCCTTCCTGTGTAGCCTTCGAAAGTATTCCGCCATCCTCTCCTCTCTTTTCATTATGATGGCTTCCGTATTACTTCTTCATTTCAAATTCTCTGCGGCTGTCGCCGGCATTTTTATTACGTCGTACGTGTGACGTAATACATGGACTCCAGATATTGTGTACTTTTTCCTAACCTCCCGAAGATTAAAAAAAAATTGTACCGAATGTTCGACTGTAAATGTTCTGTTGAATTTTCAGTTCAGTGAATATTGAGGATAATACGAAGAATGTAACAACTCATATCAAGATATAAGTTCAAAATATGTTTTTCATTCGTTTTTTAAACTTTGCAGAAGATGTTTTCAATTTTTGCTGGATCGATACTTGAACTTAGCAGTTGCATTTCCAGCGAACTCTTACGCATTTTATTGTACTTGTTCGGTTTCAAACTTCCATAAGACATTCATTAAATTTCGATGGTGTCCCTACATTATTGTTTTCTTTTCCGATCAAAGCTTTGAAGCCAGTTAGACGATAATCTCTAGATCGATGGAACCTGAGAAATATCTATTATTTAATAAACGTTTATTAACGGCTATATGGACTCAAAAGTGAAAAATAATTCAATCACTGATAGAACGGTGTAGTGAGGTTGAAAATTATAGAACTATATGAACCAGACTGTTATTTCAAGGTTGCGAGGGAAAACTGAGTATACTTCTGATCCTCACAAGCATACTGTCCTATCCGATCCCAAAATACTTCTTGTTGTAGAACTCAGTAAAAGATAAATAAAATGTCTCATCATCATTGTTTACTGTAGCCTGAAAGAAGTGTGATCGCCAGTTCAACGAAATAATATTTGCTGGAAGAGACATATGGCTATTGTAGCCAATTGATTTGCAAACATGGGGAAATATTAGCTACCCCAGCGAAAACAGTAGCAAATCCAGCAAATGATATTCGCTAAACTAACCAAATATTCACAGTTCATATATTACGATGCATATTTTGCTAGACTAGACAAATATTCCCTGAAATTGCGAAATTTTGTCGACCAGTGTGGTATTGTTCTCTTCCATCTGTATTTGTTAAACCACCATTTAAAGCAATACAGTTCTTTATCGCTGAATTATCACAAAACCTAATTTAATCTCAAGTAATTTGAACCAATATTAACCAACATGAGCATCATCTGACATCATAGTTCTTCAATAAAAAAAATGATATCAATAATGTTTATAAAGAAATGAAATACTGTATGATAATAATAAAATAGCTAAGAATTCATCAGTGTTTTTCAGAACCCTCTTACACTAATTTCAGTGATGGGAAGTAATGTCAAAAACGTTTCTTCGTAAAAAGGGTACAAAAAATTAATTCTTGAAAGCAAAGAAATAATATTTTGCATGATTAGATGTTCAAAATGTAAATTGTGTTCTTAATATTTTTAAAGAGTATGAAAACGTTTGTCTGAATTTTCCAGATGACCAATTAAGACATTTCGCCCTCGTAGTCGAAAAAAAGGAAACGTGCAAGGTCATATTGACTTAAAAGTGGACATGATATCGACTTATAAGTTTATTCGACTTTGAAGACATATTTTTGGTCCAGATTTGGTCATTTCGACCAAATGAATAACTTTGAAGTCGTAGGACTTTACAGGCATTTCTTAGATTATATTTAGGTTATTTTCGAACTGCGTTAGGCCTTGAAAGTTTATTCGACTTAGAGGACAGTTTTTTGGTCGAAAAGTGATAAATTTTACTTGATTAGGGCATTCTGACTTTGGCTTGGTCAAAATGACTTCGTTTGTTGCTTGGGAGTGAAGATAAAAGCGTTCCAGTATAAGATTATCAAAAAGATTCAAATAATAAAAATTATTTAATCATAATAAATGTATTATTTTGGGTAGCAAACCAGAGTGCATGCAATTTCATAACTTATTTATCTAATCTAAAATATTACAAAAACTTATCGTTACAAAAACTTGTATTTCCCACTTTTCCTGATGCTAGAAATCTCCGGTATTGCAATAAAACCTATTATTAATTGAAAATAAGCAAAGGATAAAGCAAACATAACTGAACCTTATGAAATTCATTTTTAACTTAAAATATTAAAAGAAGGTACAGGTTATTTTATAGAATTTTTGAATGGGTTCACCGTACATTAGAGGCAGCGCAGTTACCCTCACAGCTCTTTGCATTACCTTCAGTATATAACCCTCCAGATGACAAAATCATAGTAATTAATCATCTCCATTCTATACCTGGCAAATAGTGATTAATCTAATAAATAGTTAGTCGATCGCTGATGCCGTAAGATGAATTGTTTCTCTTATAACTGCGAAATAGTTGAATCCTGTGATTAAAAAAACATTTTAATTGGAAAATCATACAAGTGCAAATATATTTCAAAGAGATTACTTGTCACTTATAATGAAAAGTAATTTTTTCTTTTTTCAGTATTAGATTGCGTAGTGTCAGGTTGGGGTCCGTGGACAGTTTGCGATGCCGACTGCGGCCCTGGGGCGCAAACGAGGTCGAGAATGGTAGAAAGAACCGCGGAAAATGGAGGAAAGCACTGTCCACAACTCATCCAGTACCGTGGATGTCAAGGAACTAAGTGCCATAGACGTAATCCAAAGTCCGTTCTGAAAGGTGAGTACGTCACGTAATCTTCTAGCGAGTTGAAATAAATGTTTATATACTCCCATAAATTCTAGACAGTTTATATATTTAAGCTTTTAATTAACTTCACTTTTAAAATGAAGGTAAGTTTATCATGGTCGATCCACAATGGCTTCGGGAATAGTTTCATAAGGGAGGATTTTGAAGCGCAAGAAAGATGTGTATTTTTTCTGGTTAATTAAATTTTGAAGAGAACTAAAGTTTTTACGAAAGTTTTTGTATCGTACGTTTTACTCTTTAAATTTACACACGGGAATACATTATTAAGTCACTGAACAAGCTGTAAAGTTCGTTAAATATAAATGGTTAGCGGTGTAAAATTTAAATGAAAATCACATTTTAAAAATTAGGAATTTGTGCATGTAACCAAATTTGGAAACATTACTTTATCCACTTTTGGATAAAGCATGGACGTTTCAGAGGGAACTAAAGGAAGACGTATTAAATATTTTTCAATATTCATGAAGCGTTTTTACTAAGGATTCTTTAGGGTATTGAATACGAATCTGACATCATATATTTAGAATTCCAAATGGCACATCGAATAAGGCGGTATAATTTAGTTAAATTTTTATATTTTTGTGTATTTTTATATTCACTTTTTTTTGTGTTCCGTATAGTGCGTTTCAGTTGCTATTACAATGAGGCTTGAATACATTTTAAGGTTATTATATTGCATTCGCCATTTTCAATTTAAAACAAACGTTACGATTATAATTACTGAGTTAAAGATCCTTACATACCAAGTTTCACAAAGATTTCAACTTTATTCACCTGCTTGCCTTAAGGGTGTTCTCCTGGAGCTTCGAAATGCCTGGGTGGCTGTTTTTGAACTGTCAGACCGGAAGTAACCGTAGAATACAAACCACGGCTTCAAATTTGTTTAAGCTTATTAAAACTGCTATTTTTGGATAGAAAATTTCAGCAGGAATGGTCTCATACATATATTATTTGCGTAGGGAGTTTTCTAAGCGATAAAAATAATATCTAAAATAGCTTCTATTTACATGTGTCAAAACATAATAAACATATAAACAAAAATTATTAATTGCATATTTTTGGGAATTCTTATGAATCCACACAAACCCTGAGGCCATTTCTGGCATCATTTCAATTCTATTAAATACGCTTTCACGAATTTTTATTAATTATGGAAGCCGTTGATTTGATTCTACGATCAGAAGCAGGTAACCGCAAATACAAGTCGTAAAATAGTTCAATGATTTTACAAGAGAATTCGCAACGTCAGAGCTAACTGCTCAATAAGCGCACTTTCAAAAAAAAAAAGAATTCATTAAGAATTCTTTAATGTCCGCTTTAAATCAATATTTACATTATTCAAAAAGTATTCAAAAAGTAATCTTTATGAATAAATATATGAATTACAGAGCTGAACCAGCTATTAGTACAATGTGTTAAAACTGTAATAGGATTATTCATATAGTATTCTTTAAGAAGTAATGTATGAAATATAAAATACAACCAATCGCATGTAACATGTTTCACAGTTGTGATAGAAGTAGTCAGAAAGTATTCTTTATGAATGCACATTTGTATCATACAACTGTAGCGAACTCGCAAACTATTTTCTCGGAAGATTTGACAGAGACAATCCGGATAAAAAAGATTTATATAAAGTTATGTACTGATTTTATAAAATTGAATAGAAATTATACAAAGTATATATATTTATACGAAATTTCCATGCAATTATGTATAGGGGTGGTCGGGGTATTATTGGACATGGGGTATTGTTGGACAGCGCGATATTTTTCTCGTTTGTAACGCTTGGAGTCTCCATCAACTAGCATCGACTCTTCTTATCATAATCTCATTTTCTATTAAGCACTTGACTTATTTTGACGCATCTCGCTATTATATCAAACAAAATTTTGATGTTTGTAAAGTGTTTTTTTCACTTAGTTGTTTGATCATTTTTCAAAAATCAATCTCAAAAACTAGTTTTCTGCGCCAGCTGATACAGAGTGTACAATTTTAAACAATTATGTCAAATTGCTGGTACCAAATGAAAGGTTATTTATCGTACCACAAAATCAAGCTTTGAAATGTTGAGAAAAAGCAATTTTTGTTAGAGTTTCTGGACAAAATAAAAATGTGTCCAAGAATACCCCGACCTCCCCTATAATTTGTACATAATACATAATTTTTACTGGGAAGTGTATGTGTACGACATGACATTTTATTGATGAATCGTGCCTGAATTTATCAACGAATACTAAATGAAGTTAGGTGTCAGTTGATCGCATTTGTTTACGATACACTTCAGAAATGATTTATATTATATTATTGCTGTAAAACGTCTGTGCATTCGTCCAACTCATTTTTCTCCAAAGTGTGACGTGATGGCAAAATTCTGCTAGCGCCGTCGTTTTTAATATGAAAAAATACTTCAGAAATGATACTTCGCTCGTCAAAGGCAAAATTAGTGTCGTACATTATTATAGGCTTAGAAAATCTTTAAAATTAGACTATATTAGTTGAAATGACTTTAAAATCAGCCGAGTTATTGCAGAAATAGTGATTTTTCCTCTCAAATTCAAAGCCTCGCCTTTAAACAATGTTATTCGAATCTAATTTTAGTATTAAAGTATTTTTGCTCAGAACATTCAAGATTCATCCCTGCAATACGGTCCGTAAGTTGTGGAACATCGTGTATATTTTCGTGAACTGCAAGAAATATCTGCATGGTTTGAGTATATCGCTCTGAAACCAGAATGTGTAATCATTTCTTTTAGAAATTGTTTCTTAATATAAATGAAGAATTTAGTTGAAGCTGAAAGGATATCTGCAGTAAATATCATCATGTTTAATGCTCTTTCAAAAAAAAAAAAAATAACTTGGCTTTTTCAATGTATTCACAATTTTTAATATACCACATGTTTAGTCAATATTCGCTATAAATGAAAGAGAAGATAAGGCAAAGATCTTAAATATGAGACTAATGAAGGGCAATACAATAATATATGTATACGATAAATCTATATGAAGCAATATTTTTCAGTATATAAAGTAGATATCACGACTTTAAAAACATGTGTATTTACAGAAGTCGCGCTCTTATTGCCGATGGAGCTCAATAACGCGCGGCACATCAATGAAACCAACGACGTTCGATCGAGACTCCAATATCAGGACGACACTGAATACGATACGTCAAAGGAGTAAGTAAAATTTTCTCCTTTTATATACGATATTGTGTTTCTATTTTAGCGGTAAACTATTTGCAAATATGTTATAAAATATCTCTGAGAAAGTATTAAAAAACTACACATTATTTTATTCAAGTTGCTAAGTTGGAATATCAAATTTACTACTAACGTTTCGTAGTTTCCTTTTCACTGAAAAAAGTAATTTCATAAAAGTAAAAACATTTTCGAAGTACGTACCTTGCCTAGAAGTAACCATCTATGCAATATCTGACTTGAATAAGTGTAATATTTAAAAGTTTATATCGTGACAATACCATTTTTGATAATGTATCATATCAGCTACCTTTAAAATTTATTAAATTGAGTTAGAGTTACTTTTGGTAAATACTGTTGGCATTATAGGCAGAAAATTTAAATCTTGTACTTTTCAACCAAATCAGAAATTAATGTCGCATTAGATGTCGTTTCTTTATTCACTAATTAATGCGTCAACATAATGCTGTTTATCGATGGTAGGAAAGATTTTCTCGTCAAAACCATCCTTGATGCATAATATAATATTGTTTCAGTATCGACGTTGTCATATATATATATATATATACAGGGTGGCCGATTTATCTGAAGACATCGAAATATCTCCAGAACTATGCACAGAATCAAAAAAGTTGTCGGATGAAAGTTGTTCGACACGAAGAGGGGCATCCAGTGATAATTAAATTTACCCCCTCCCCCATCCCCTGGAGGGGGAGTGGGGGCAAAAACAATAAAACTTAAATAGGAACCCCCATTTTTTATTGCAGATTTGGATTCTCCGGAAAAAAGTACACCAATTTGACCTAGGAGCTATTGCATTTTGGTTCACAGGTGGCGCTGTAATTGATAAAAATCCAAATTTATTCGAAGACATTGAAATACCTCGAGAACTATGCACAGAATCAAAAAAGTTGTCGGATGAAAGTTGTTGGACACGAAGGGGGGCATCCAGTAATAATGAAATTTACCCCCTCCCCCATCCCCTGGGGGTGGAGTGGGGGCAAAAACAATAAAACTTAAATAGGAACCCCCAGTTTTTACTGCAGATTTGGATTCTCCAATATTGACAATTTTCGCCCCCGTAGCGGATATGGAATACGGTCATTCTAACAAAGCCGGGAAAAAATACATTTAGCGTTACCCAGGAACAACGACGTGGACGTAGTATTTTTCTGTTCCCTTTGGGGTGCTTGTTTTACGTGAGTCCCCTTGCCTCTCACTGTCTCACTGTTCACTTACTTGAGTAAGTGTTCGAGATATTGACCTTCCACTTAAATGCATTTATTTATTCTTTCTTCAAATGACTTTATACATGATAGAATCATATCTGCAGAAATTTCTGCGCAAGCAGTTCTTATGCGTTCCAACATGTTTTCACGAGTCGTTGGTACTTGTTCATAAACCTTACCTTTTAGGTAACCCCATAGGAAGAAATCCAGAGATGTTAGATCAGGTGACCTCGCAGGCCAATTAACAAAAAAGTAGTAATGGTACTTCTTGTTCTAGGAAATCTCGATATTTTGTTCCATTCAATTACCTTCAATGAAATAAGGACCAATGAGTTTATTTCCTATGATTCCACACCAAACGTTCACCGACCAAGGACGTTGATGATTAACTTGTCGTAACCAATGGGGATTTTCTACGCTCCAATAATGCATATTATGCCTATTGATGCCACCATGGTTCGTGAATGTAGATTCATCTGAAAATAATACATTAGCAAAGAAATTGTGGTTCGTTTGCATTTTTTGAAATGCCCACAAAACACAAAAATTCACAAAACACCACGCGGTTATGAAAATCATCGCCATCTAGTTCCTGGTGCAGTGAAATGTGATATGGGTGAAACTTATGACGATGCAATATTCTTTGAATACTGTCTCTGGAAATGCCGGAATCGCGATGTAATTGTCGTGTGCTTACATGTGGATTTTGGTGAATAGCTGCTAGTACAGCTACTTCGTTAGCTTCTCCTGTAACTGTTAATCTTCGCTTCCTTTTTTTTCATTTGTACGCTGCCATCAGAGTGAAAGGCATTCACAATTTTGTAAAAAAAAGAACGCGAGCGAGCATTATCTGGAAAACGCTCAGCATACAACGCAACAGCATCGTCAATATTCCTCTTACATTCACCATAAATAAGAATCATTTCGATTTTTTCGGGAACTGTAGCAGGATTCATTTTTAACTTGCAATTCGATTTAAGCAATGAAGGGTAGACAAAAAATAGTCACGTAAACGGAAAGTTGTTATTCTAAAAGCAAAGTGACCTCCGACCGAATTACTACCAATACAATGGACTTCAAAAACAGTCTTACACTGAGAGACCGTGAATACTAAATTTTAATATGGGGATTAGAAAGTCGCGATATCCATTTACTTCCCTTCAGGAAAGTAGAGAAAAATGTAGGTGAACTGGTTACGTGTGACTCAACTTATGTATAAAATGATATGCTACTTTATTTTCGAGTTATGTCGCCCTCTAGCGTTATGTAACAGAACCGGCGCCGGTGATGGCCGAAATGCAAGCGATGTAGATGTATGAAACCACGTGAGTTCTCTCGGGGTCCGGTAGATGGCGACGAAATCCCCAAATGAAGTAAGAGTTTCGTTTTGTTTAATAGAAGCTGGTTTGACCGTCAATGCTCAGCTTATTTATTCTCATTTCGGAAAAAACATACAGAGAGAGAATGAATGAGCTGAGTGAAGGGACATGACGCGTTTTTTAATGGATTGCGTGATGTCCTCTTTTTGTTTATTAAATAATAAATTTAAAACCTAAAATGTAATTTTATTGAAGGTAGAAAACTTATTTATAAAATTGCTTCCATATTGTATGCACAATTTTTATGTAATCAGTTTTGATTTTTAATATGAAGAATATCAATTATTCATAATCTTAATTTTTCGAATGGACATTATTAAAATTTCATATTCAGAATAACAATTTTCGCAATTGATATTACTAAATTCTAATATTAAAAATTCTAATATTAGAATTTTTAATATTAAATTTTCATAAAGGGATCAAATTGTCCCTATTTGCCCCCTGGATGCCCCCCTTCGTGTCGAACAACTTTCATCCGACAACTTTTTTGATTCTGTGCATAGTTCTCGAGGTATTTCAATGTCTTCAGATAAATTTGGATTTTTATCGAATACAGCGCCACCTGTGAACCAAAATGCAATAGCTCCTAGGTCAAATTGGTGTACTTTTTTCCGGAGAATCCAAATCTGCAATAAAAACTGGGGGTTCCTATTTAAGTTTTATTGTTTTTGCCCCCACTCCACCCCCAGGGAATGGGGGAGGGGGTAAATTTAATTATCACTGGATGCCCCCCTTCGTGTCGAACAACTTTCATCCGACAACTTTTTTGATTCTGTGCATAGTTCTCGAGATATTTCGATGTCTTCAGATAAATCGGCCACCCTGTATATATATATATACAAAGTGGTCCATTTCAATCGCCGCACTCCAAATTCTCGAAACCCAAGCCAGATAAAAATTGTGCAGGACAAAGGGGACCATCTGTCTGTACAATTAGTTGCGATCTTGAGCTTTTTTTCAAGGTCATTTGAAGGTCAAAGTGTTTTTTTTTAATGGGAACCCCAATATTTGACATCGGATTCGAAAAGAGCGGAAAATTTTACGTTGGAGAAGGTATTTAGACATTTCTTTTATGACCCTTAGAAGGTCATTTCCAGGTTATTTGAAGGTCAAAGTGTGTTTTTTAATGGCAGTCCCTATTTTTTATACCGGATTCCTAAAGAGCGGAAAATTGTACGTTGGAAAGGGTATTTTCGACAGTTTTTGATGAACCTTAGAAAGTCATTTCAAGGTCAAAATTTAAAACATTCTGCTATTTGATTACATTGTCTGATAGAATAATGGTCGTTAATGTACTTTTAGGAGAGAGGAATATTCAACCCCAATTTACAGTATCCTTGAATATACTGGCCTTGAAAAAATTGTTCTTACTTCTAGCGTTACCCAGAAACAACGACGTGGACGTAGTAAGTTCTGCTTCCTTTGGGTTGCTTATTAATCGTGAGAGTCCCTGTACCTCTTACTGGGGTGCTTTATTAAAAGTGACCCCCCCCCCCTGTCTCTCATTGATCGGTGTGCTTTATTTCAAGCTTCATTAAAAGAATCATTTCAAGGTAAAATCGATTTAGTATTATACATATTTGAAGAATATGGCGCCACCCCGGGATACCCCGAACACCTGGTGCACGAATGTTAATTTTTAAAACTTATTACATTTAAAACGTTTCATAGGTTGAAATGGCTGAATCTATTTTTTTCGGCTCAGTTGAAGACATCATATGCGTTTCAGAACATCTATCTCAAAAAATAAAACGCCAATCGTGTCTTATTTTAATAAGATAGCATTGCCGTTTTATAGTGAGACATAATACGTATAAAGTTGCGCATGTCAGATTGAGACACGATTGGCATCTTAGCTGTTATAAAACACGCGTGTCTTATTTTGAGACACGAACGTGGGATCAGTTTTTGCAGTGCAGCTTCAGTACAAGAACGATTGGCGGAACCTATTTTGTGACAGTTGTGCTTTTAATAATTACTTTATCAAAATTAATATTTCTGAAATTCGAACGCTACCAATTCATACATACACTATTTACATAAAGCAAGACTAAAAAGAAATTTTAGTTTAATTTGTAATCACAAGAAAAAATAACGCTTTAAAGAATTGAATTCCTATAAAGTTTTGACGATTATTTTGCAATGAAAATTTAAAAAGAGTGACAAACGAAGTATGGTTGGCAAAGACAGTTTGTTAAATAAAGTTACCGTAATTTTCCCACCTATCACCTTTGTATTGTCTTAGTATTTTTGATTATCAATTTACTATTTCAATTGAATATTAATTAATAGCTGGCTCTCGAATGGAGCAAGCCAAAGTAATTATCGTGGTGCAGTAATACTTTACGCTGAACGCTTTTCTGACAGACGACACCCTGACGATAGAGCTATGAAACGTTTAACTGAAAGAGCTCGTGCTGGACATATGTTTCGCCCTCGAGTTCTAACTATTTTTGCAATGATTTATTTTGATCCTTACATTAGCAGTTGCCGAATCGAAAGGGAAATAGTTATACCAAGAAGTACTTTTTTAAGGATTATGAAGGTGTTTAAATATCATACGTATCATATTACTTTGGTTCAAGAGTTTAAGTTACAGCATTTTCAATAGGGTATAGAGTGTTGTTAATGGGCTTTACAAATGATAGAAAATGATGCAGACTTTTTTAACTCTGTACTTTTTATGACGAGTGTAAATTTCAAAGTGATGGTGAACTGAATAGGCATAACTGTGATTATTGGTCTGATGTGAATCCCCATTGGTTTAGAACTGTAAATCATCAAAGACGTTGGAGTCTTATTGATTGGCCCTTATTTTTTGTGGAAAATGTAAATCAACATAATTATTTACAACTATTAAGAGATAAACTACCTGGATTGATATTGATTTAGAAACGCGACGAAGAATGTAGTTCCAGCAGGACGGTGCAGCAACACATTTCGCTCGAATTGTAACGGCATTTTTGAATGAGCACTATAATAATTGATTGATTGGTCGAAAAGGTCCGGTTAACTGGTCTGCTTGATCCCCGATCTTACATCTCCAGACTTTTATTTATGGGGCTATTTAAAAAATACAGTTTTCGAGCAACAACCCACTACAAGGGCAGATATGCCAGATCGGATTCGTCGGGCATGTGCTGCGATTCCGAGGCAAACTTTGCTCAATACCGTTCGCTATTTTTATATGCGTTTAACTTTGTGACTTCAAGCGAATGGTCGTAACTTAGTACATTTGCTTCGAGGTTAAATAAATATTTATTTACAGTAGTAAGATGCAAGGGGACTTACTTTTAATAAAGCACCCCAGTGAGAGGAACGGGGACTCGCGGTAAATAAGCACCCAAAGGCAACAGAACTTACTACGTCCACGTCTTTGTTTCTCGGTAACGCTAGAAGTAAGTACAAACTTTTCAAGGTCAGTATTTTCAAGGGCGTTGTCACATTGGGGTTGAATATTCCTCCTAAAAGTAAATTAACGACCATTATTCTCTCAAACAATGCAATCAAATAGCAACCACAGGATGTTTTAAATTTTGACCTTGAAATGACCTTCTAAGGGTTATCAAAAAATGTTGTATTACCCTTTCCGATGTAAAATTTTCCGCTCTTTTCGAATCCGGTGTAGCAAATAGTGGCTGTCGTTAGAAACACACTTTGACCATCAAATAACCTTGAAATGACCTTCTAAGGGTCATCAAAAAATGTCGAAATTATGGTTCCCATTAAAAGACGTTTTGAAAATACTAATTTTCACTTTTTACACATTTAAAGAACCCCCTCCTCCACTCCACTTCTTTCCAATGTAGGTTACATAGGAAATGTTCTCATGGAATGCAAATTTTCCCTAAAAAAAAACTACAATACCAACTCGTATTGTAGGTACACAGTTGGTAAGCACCTGAATCGAAGGTTCTAATTTTGAATCGGTAATATATGTTAAAGAAACAAGGAGTGAATCTTCATCAATTTGCACTTTCTTTTGAAATCACCAATTTACTAATTATATTTGAATCCCACGGTGGCATACAATTCTTATAAATATATTCATAATATAATTATTATTAGATAACGTAAGATGAAGATATTGTTTATTTTTTGTTGCGTTTACATATTAAAATATCATTTTCAAATGAAAATGTAACGTGCTGTGGCTGGAGAAATTCTTGAATTAATTTTTTTATGAATTTTCTAATAAATATTAATATAAAGTAAATATTCATAACTTATTTGCCATTAAAATTGATAGCATTTAATTTTTTCTCTCCTTAACTAATGCATCTTGCAATAATGTTACATTTATATTCCATTGCGTCTTCACTCAACCCAGTTCCTCCATTCTTCCGCTAAAATTAATTTCGAATTGTTATTTCTGTTGCGTCGAATTATTCATTTCAGGAGAATTAAGCCGTAGCGAACTGCGAATGAAAACTGGTTATAGACGAGATAAGGGATACGTAATTCCTAAATCCTTTGTTTATTGAAATTAATTCACCTGAGTAATGGAGTTTGTGCTGTGAAAAAAGTATTTCTTTCAGTGTACCTCAATATATTTGGAATATACGATAATAAATCAAAATCTCGGCTTTTTTCACCTTTTTCACATATTTAGTGGTTGAAAATCGACAACCCGTTGTATTTACTAAATTTGTTTTTGTTTTTATTTACTTAATTAGACCGTTATTACCGAGACTAATTCTTACATTAATTTATTAATATTTGGAATATCATTTAAAAAGAAATGTTCAGAACATTATTTAGAAGCTGTAGTTAATATTTTCTGACTTCCATAGATATACTTGAAGAATATCATTTTATATTCATGTATCGTTTCTGAAATATCATAAAGTTTGAGAGAGGAATTTTTGTAACAAATTTTTGTTTTCTCCTTAGACATATTCGATTAGGCAATATCATTCAAAAACGATTCCTTCTCCGTAATATGATTTTATTCTTTTAATACGAAAGAAATTCAGTTTTCCTGAGTTCTTCCCAAATGACTGACTAAGTTCCATTTGCAAATCATTTTATTAACCCATAGAAGGAAGGGGGTACACATTACATTACCACCCTGATGTCTTTGATTTTTGCTCATCTAAATTGCACGTAACGCAATTATATTATACAATAACCGCTAATGTTTATTGTTTATTATTTATAAACAAAATAGCATGAAGTAATCATGTTTTTTCAAAAGAATTAATTCTTGACACCGTTTTTTAAGATAATCGTTTAAAATTTGGAATAATAGGATTTTGAGGTCACTGATGACGAATCTCAAGTCACATTTTCAAAATTCAAAATAGCTGTAAAACAAAGGCTTCCTTCAAAACATGAATATACAATTCATTTTGTGAATCTGCATAACCCAGATTACGCCGTCTTGAATCTGGTGTTTTCAATTTTGCAAATCTGATACTGGTTCCATAACCAACGGACTCAAATATTCCCCAGTATACATTTTTAGCGACATTACTGCAGTTTTACATTTGAGTGGTTGTCGTTTTCAATCTTGTATTTTAAATTGTGACGAAATTACACCAAATTTATAATTTGTGATCCCAAGAACCCCGTAGAGACAAATTTTAAGTCCATATATCGTAAAAAATGTATGATTCAAAGGGTACAAGCAGTAACATAATCAATTCAGTTTCATTAATCTAAGGAAGCTAAAACAAATGACTATGAGAATATCATTAGATGTCTTTTTAAGATTCTTCTAAATCGGAAATTTGTTGCTTGATTTTCTTAACCTTCGTAGGAATTTGAAAAGAGTTTTTATTTAAAAAAAAGAATTCCAAATTTTTCAACTTTAAGATTTTGTCAAGTACCATTTTCTTATATTTATAATAATATTGAGTAATGTCAGTATAAACAAACCATAGCGGCATACAGACTATTTACTTTGATAAAGAAAATTTGCATTATCCACGAATTTTTAATCCAGAATTTCTTCTTGAAAGGTGCAAATAAATGACAATTTATTTGCACACGTATTTCATTAAATAAAGATAACGTTTTCTGGTAATCTTTTACGTGAAACTAGAATCATTATGTGGCAATATTTCACAAATATATTGTAGTTTTATTAATTTATTTAAAGCCGCTATATAATATTTTTTGGTTTTAAACGATTTTATAATTACATTTGTACCTATGGTGGCATTGTCAGCTTTTTTGACAAAGACATTATATTATTTATGATCCTAATTTCGTTTTTTTCGAACAAGAGAACGTTAAACATAACGACGCTATATAATCGATTAATAAACCAGTTAAATTTGCACAGTGTTAATCAATTTTTGTTAAGTCTTTTATGTTTGGACTAAAACAATAAAATTGTTACAATTAAAAACCCTTCTTTGGTATTTTATACACAGTTGGTAAGACCCCAAGTAAAAAAATTATGAATAAATTATACATAATTTATACATAATCATCCATGTATAGATTATGTATAGAATTGAACATGCATGATCTATACATAATCTATACATAAGATATGCAAATTAAAGAAAAGACCAAAATTTCCACGAAACGATTTCGCGAAGCGACACGAAGAATCATCGACAAAAATGAGGTATATTTTATTGAAACCATCGAAATTGGATTTCATCACTGATGTCATTTAATCACTGGCCACAATTTCTGGATCGTCGTGAATTTTCACGTGACACTAAAAAAATTATACTTACAATTTAAAAGTGGAAAATTACATTTGACTATTATTTATTTAATGATTTTATTTAATAATTTAGTTAGTCGTTTCATTATGACGTACTTTTATGGAGGTTCGAGTTTCGACCGATGCTGTCAGAAAAATTTGCGCATTTTAAAAATCAACATGCCTTAGCAACCGCGTTACTAACGATACAATGAAAAGAAGAAGAACGTGATTTATTTTTGACAGTTTCGGACGAACCTCCACTAAAGCAGGAAATCAGGAATATTACAAAAGAGAGCTACTGTCAAATTACGTGTACAAAATAATACATGTAAAAAAATACGTGCTGTTCTGAAAATAATGACATGAACCATCGGAACGTCAATTTAATATATTTAGTTTTTGTATACATTATGGACATAAGGAGATTGAATTATATATAATTAATGCATATATATATTATAAATTAATACTTTAACTGCAATCAAAAGTATTCATACTATTTTGTGAAATGAATAATTTAGCCATGTATTATAAATGATGTTCAGAGTATACATGGAATCGCTAATCGTTCTCTTATATTACAGGGTCATGAATTTCTTTTCAATAAAAAAATGTCTACGCCCTTATATGTTTGTAATCTTACACGCGAGTACGATCGCAACGAACCTCAAGAAGGGGTGTTTTTATAATGTCAATTGCAACTCTTTAATTGAAGGTCGGAATGTAAATTAAACATGAGAGAGCGGAAACTCATTGACTTTAAAGAACTCATTGTCTCGCCAGTAACAACTGCTTTCACTTAGAAACGCAATGTCGACTCGGAACCTTTCATTACTACTTAATAATAGCTTGTTGAGTAGTTACAGCCGTTTTTAGTCCAACGCGGGGTCGAAAATGCGTTAGACCTATTTTTTTTCTATTTTAGCCCGTTTTACTTTCAGAAAGTAAACAAATTTACTTTGTAAATAAGTACGAATAACTATTCCCGATTTTTTATTTTTGTAGTAGAAAAAAATATACTGTCTGGTTTCAACATTCCGGTAGTCGCTGTTGATTAATATTTCACCGCCCTGTCTCACGCAACGACCAAACGGATGAAAAATTCTTTCGACTGTGTGGAAAGCTATTTATTTCCCCTGCGGTGTATTCGGATACCGATATGCGTACCTTTAATTCGCGGGTGGCAATGAGCCAACGTAACCACCGCCATCCTGAGTTTTGCATTCGAAATTTCTGTTGACGACCCACTAACATGGTACAACCAAGCCATGAGCTCATCTACGGATCTTCGTGTTCAATTCGGAGTTTCTGGGCTCTTATTCATTAACGCACGTCAAAGTCAGTTCGCAACCCGAACAACACTTAGACGCAATTAAAGTCACGGGGAACTTTCCGCTGGGAATACCATCCCTTTTGCCGCACCTAAAGGATAAAGGGAAAAGTGCGAGGGGGTACTTTGCAATTTGCAGCATAATTACAATAGGCGCGATCGTTGACAAATTAATGCCGCAGGATAGGGAAGCTCGACGACAGAGGGCGGCGAAGGCAACGAGCCCACCTTTTTCTGAGATTCAAGCTACTAGTCCGGAGATCCGTGATTCCTGTCCCGACGCAATTTTATGAGAGTTAATGAGACCCCGAGGATCAGCTTTTCTTTTGAATTAAATCTACCTCTTTTCAGCATTCTCGCGCTCGGTGGTTAATCACGAAGTTTTAAATGGCGAACGAGCTATGTAGTTTTCCACCGAATCGTTTTTCCCTACGCTGATAAATATAGCACATGCTTCATGGAAAACGCAAAGCACATGCTCGTTTTACAGAAAAAGTAAAAGTTTTGAAATAGAAATTTTCAAATTTAAACGGTGTTTACTAACAAAAATTAATAAATCACGAATGTAATGGATCGTTTTTATTCATGATCCTGTTTGTGCATTCCTAATAATTTTAAAATATTTATGTAATGCAGATTTCTAGAAAAAATTTTGCCATTTCTTGTGTGTTGTGACAGTGATAAATGTAAAATATTTGTGGCCATGCATAACTTTTTGACGATGTTTTTATATACTTTAAAATAATAAAGACTGAAAATGTTTAAAATAGAAATTAGAAGTCGCGTTTATAATCGGCCAGTGAATAGTATATAATTATAATTAAAATTGAAAGATTGGAATTAATTATGGAGGTCAAATATTTCCCTCATGTTCACCACATTTTTTATTTTTACATCATGCCAATGTGGGGAGTGGACATTTTGCAATTTTAATTATTTATTTTCTATTCACTGACCGATAAAAAATGTGACTTCTAATTTCTATTTTAAATACGACGGTTGATAATAAAAACTCTAATTTACCAACAATTTGGAAAGAATTCTTTGCCGGAAATTTCATGCTTCAGCTAACAGAATGCGATATTGAGCTGGAATCTCGCGGCGATATTCAATTGGCGAAAATCAAATGAATTTAGTTTGATATTTTAGGAAAAACCATAGGATTTCAAAGAATTGGAAATTTAGTTGAGCAGAGACTTCATTTTATTCACTATGCGTCAAAAATAACCTTAAATTCCATGAAAAAAAGTAAAGGGCTCCGAGAATTATGATCAAATATATAATATTTCATAAGTAAAAATACGATGTTCTCATTGATTTTCAGAAACAATTTGGTATACAGAAATGAAGTCAAAATTGACAAGTGTATCGTATAATTTACACTTGTATACGATTTGTATATTTTCTGCATCAAACAACAGTTTTATTAAATTGAGAAGCAACTTTTTTCTAAGGATCAATCATATTCTTTTTCCCGATTTACGTTTGTTATTACAACGATATTTTGCGTATTTCTATAAAGAACCCGATTTTACGATGTTTTCCTGAGTAAATTATTTATTGCTTTAATTGAGAAGATACGCGAATGCTAACTTTCTCCCTCTAAACTCAAAAATACAACAGAAAAGCAATTAAACCGATTTGTTTGTATATATAATACGAATTTCAGATTTCTGAAAGAATAATGTTCATGTTACATCGATTTTGATATCTTGTTTTTTTTTTGTTTAATAAAGTGAAATGTGCTACTGGATATTATTTTCCACCATTTTCAAAGAAATGATTTTCTAGATTCCACATGTTATTACTTGGAAGTTGAACCATCTAGGATGATAATATGAAGACTTTCCTTACACCAACCTGTTCTATTATTGATGATAAAACTTAAGTTTTTCAATATTTATAATAGTGGTCATGCAGCACGTACCTCTTAACGCTTAGCTAAGTCCCAAATGTGCACAATTTGCACGTGGATTTCAACATCGTTTTAAGTATAAAATAAAAATTAAAAAAAAAATGGAAACATCTATATCCGACTAGTTTTGAGGTCGCTCTTTCGATTGGCGCTACTGAAATTTTCGAAAAATGACGTTTAACAAAGTTTTTTTTACAAAAATACTGAAAAAAACGCGATTTTTTAGCTTCAATTTTTTTTTAAAATGCATTTGTAACTATGATACCGGTTTCAGATCACCTTCTATTCTGTCAGAAACGTGTTCCCGATTGTTTTACTTCAAAATTATACATTCACATATTTTGATTTATTTTGTTTTTCGTTTCAAAATGGCGTCTGAACGTTGAAAATTTTTGAAAGTGAAGAAAATGCTATTATTTCGGATTGCTAGGTTTTCTTTGTAGTAAATCGTACAAATAAGTTATTACGAGTTTTGTATGACCCATTTTGATTTACGAAAGCAGTAATATCCCATAAAATCCAATGTCACAAAAACCATTTATATAATCAAAAAAATCTTAAGAATAATGTTGACTTGAAAATCTGAGTGGAATACGATAGTATTTTTCCTATTCCAGAAATGTGAAATTTTACATAACGGGTCCGCCATATTGGATCCGCCATTTTGAATTTCGGTAAACTAACTCAAGATTTGAGTTTAGCGATGACTGAAACCTATGAGATGGTAATTAGCAAATTTCACACCAATTTTGGTTGTCTCGAAATACACGTATTTCTACTGAGCACATGACAGTCGCCATCTTGAAATTGGCAATTGTACGATTTTACTACAAAGAAAAGCAGATCCGAAATAATAGCATTTTCTTCACTTTCAAAAATTGTCAACATTCAGACGCCATTTTGAAACGATAAACAAAATAAATCAAAATATGTGAATGTATAATTTTGAAGTAAAACAATCGGGAACACGTTTCTGACAGATTAGAATGTGATCTGAAACCGGTATCATAGTTACAAATGCATTTAAAAAAAAATTGTAGCTAAAAAATCGCGTTTTTTTCAATATTTTTGTGTTAAAAGTCATTTTTCGGAAATTTTAGTACCGCCAATCGAAAGAGCGACCTCAAAACTAGTCGGATATAGATGTTTCCATTTTTTTTAATTTTTATTTTATAAATAAAACGATGCTGAATCCATGTGCAAATTGTGCACATTTGGGTCTTAAAGGGTTAAAGAGTTCAGTCCAAAAATGTCTCCAAAAACGCCTACTGAAGAGGTCTGAATTATGATAACCTATAAAACGAGCTCTTAAAGTTGTCTTACTCAGGAATTCTTAAAATAGTAATCTTGAGGAGGTGTTGTGTTTTAGGGCTTAAATCGATCTCGTTTTGGACCATCTTTCTTTTAGTGAATTGAGATATGAGTTTCTTCCAAAGAAACTAGGTGGCTATTGAACCAAAAAATGAGATCGCACGATATTTACTTCGTATGCAGACCGATAGATTATAAGCTACAACGACGAAATAAGTGCTTTTACGATATTTAGCAAGTGTTATCACAATTTTGTATTATTATTGTATGATCCCCAATTTTATTAAATGTTATCACCATCCAATATATAACTAGATAAACGGTAAATATGAAATGCAGTAAATATTATATAAATTAATAATTAAGGTACAAAAATACAATCTACAATTTTCAGAAACTTGCTTTTCAGTTATATTATTCTCTTTACATGTCAAAACTCTAAAATAAGACCACTTTTCTGAGACCTCATATTTGAGAGATCTTGTAGAGCTCTTAAAATTGACGCATAAGTCTTCTTAAAGATCATTTTAAAATCTCTTTCTAATAAATATTTAAGACATCATACAATTTTTAAAACTTCGTAGAGAGCTCTTGAAGATGTCTTTTTGCTGTTGGTTTCAGTACTCATTTATTAAATCTTGTCATTTTTGCGAAATATTCATTTGCATGTGAAATGCCCTAAACGAGTATCTTAGATGTTTAACTTTTACAGACAATTTCTCATTATATAACAAAAGATTAAATGAATTGAGGACTTCAAATGACATATTTAATATACAATACCAGGATCTTGAGAGGTGCCAGATGTCATTATTCTCGGAGAAAAAAACTGAGTTATGAATGTAATTAACATTTCCGTCCCATCATAAATTTTAAAGAAACCCTCTATTCATTTACACCGTGTTAAATACTAAGTAATTCCTCAGACTTTCCTGGAACCTGTAACGATTTTTTTATTTGAAAGCTTAAAATTTGTGCACGTGAATCTCCACGATGGCTCCTACATATTTCTTAATTGGACTTTAAATCAGTTTAATTTTTTGTCGAAAATGATTAAATAGACGAATGCGGTAAACAAAATTTAGCAAATATCTTAAAAAGAGAGTGATATGCGTATATCGATGATAATTTTAAAAGGCCATATCAATAATTGAAAATCATTTAACAATACATTTCGAATAAAAATCGGACACGTGTAACATATTTTTCTTGTTTCTACACTGCAAAAAAATTCTTAGTCAATTTGACTACTTTGTAACTACTGAAAGTCGATAGTTCCTCAACGGAATTTTATAGGTTAAAGTTACAACAATAAAGGAGATAAATCAGCAAAATATTGTTATGGAAATGACATTTTTGCAGTTAATTCTACTACATTTAACAACATTTTTGAGAGTCTAACTACCTAGTACACTAAAAACTATTCAACATGCTGGAGCGATATATTTTTAATTAAATTTAGCAGAACTACATTTTTAGTTGATTGAACTTTTTTACGGTATAGTAACTGCGACAGAAAATTTTGTTGAAGCATATCGAACTACTCTGTGTAGTTAAAAAGTAGTCAAATCAACTAATAATTTTTCTTGACATTGTTTTCAGTGGAATTATTTTTAGTGCAGCTATTGGCGGTTGCTTTTTATTATATTAGTGCACGCCCTTTTTGAGTTTTATGCATAGTATCGTATTTCTTGATCGCCAATCATTCGGAATACTTGTTGGTTGGGTAAATAATACTTTAGTAAAAGTAGTAAAATGAACAACATCAACTTTTGTTGACGAGAGTTGTGAAGAGATTCAAGTTACTATTTTTGTACAACTCGTATACTGAAAAAAATTTACTTGGCAAATTCAACTACTATTAAGAAGTTGAGTCGTATAAATTTTTATACTAACAGAAAAAGTATTTCTTTTAATTACTCTCGACTCAACTTCTCAATGGTAGTTGATTTTGTCAAGTAAATTTTTTTCAGTGTACGTATTTTAAAAAAATAGTAACTTGAATCTCTTCACAAGTTCATAATAGTTGATGTTTCTTAGTGTATTGTATAGAACTGCTTAAATAAAGAATACACAACACTTCGACAGTTAATATTTTGGATAATATGAGATTATTATTGGTATTATAGCAAACATATTTATTATTACACAGAAGCCATGACCTTGAGAATTTCCTGTATATATTTCAATACTCGATTTCTAGGGCTACTTTAAACGCACCTAAACTCGTGTAATTGTTTATAATAAAAGTCGCTACCACTTTTTATTACTTTTATTCTACTTCTATTTAATTTACATTACGAAATGATTAACAGGGGAAAGTGGTTCCGTGTCCATGAATTGATCGCAATGTGGCTAAAACACTGTCAGAATATTGACAATTTGGTCATAGGTTGCATTTACACTTTTCATTTTATTGTAAACCCGCTTGATTGTATTTTAACGTCAGTGCATCAATTTCTGAGTTTAACTAAACTTCAGTATTTAATACTTACATGATTTCAGAGAAATTGAAAATCAAATTTTTTTAGTTTTTTATGGAGTTGCTTCCAACGCCTCAATTAACCCATTAACGCCAGAAAGGACACATTTCCTACTTCAATTGCAATCAAGTATTTCATATGAAAATTAAAGTTCAAAAACATGATGTGCCTTGTTATTTTCAAGATCGGTCATTTCAATGGAATTATCAAAATTGAACTATTTTAATTATAAAATTAAATATAAGGACTTAAATGTAAAAAAAAATACAATAAATCGGGTATACTTTTTTATAAAACATTTTTTTCTCATAGAAAGAGTATTTGTCGGAACAAAATTCTTCTGCTAAAGGTTAACAAAATAGTTGTAGTATTAAGATATATTTTTTAAATATTAAAAAACTAATATCATCATCACAAAAAGGCGACCGCAGTGAGAATTTTCTTTTTAAAGCTTAACAATTTTTTTTTGTTATGAAAACTGCAAACTCTACAAAAAATGTTGTAAGAACAAACGTTTCTTAAAATGTGTCACAGAAGATTCTAAATTCTTTTCAGAATGTGTTGATATAATTTGTCATTTTTCGAAAATTAAGAAAATCGAAATTGTCAAAAAAGTCATTTACAAATTCTGAAGAAAATTGAGAATAATCTTGTTCTAGGAAGATGTTCTCTTAAGTTTATAGTTTTTGAGAAACAAAATTATTAAACATTTTTAGATTTCAAGAATAATAATAATTTCTTTTGTCGAAAACTATAAACTTAAGCAAAATTTCTTTAGAACAAAATTATCATAGAATTTGTCAAAGAATACACTACATTTTTTTCAGGTTTTTTAAACGATTTTTTTTTGTTAATTTCGTTTCTCAGAAAATTTTAAGAATAAAAAATGATATCAATATATTATGAAAAAATTTGGACATACTCTTTGATACATTGTAAGACATTTTTATTCGTAAACAATGTTGTCTAAAGTTTATAGTTTTCATGAAACAAAAATTTTTAATTTTAAAAAGAAATTACTCACTGCTATCGCCATTTTGTGATCTCAATGTTATTTTGTTAATATTTTAAAAATATATCTTAATACTACAACTATTTTCTGCGCCTTTAGTGAAGGTATTTTGTGACCGGAAATACTCTTTCGAAGAGAAAAGAATATTTTATTCAAACGTATAACCGATTTTTTAAGTTTCTTTTAACATTTAAATCGTTATAGTTAAATTGCTAATTACGATAGTTCACTTTTAATAACGCCATTGAAAAGAGCATCCTAGAAAATAGTACGATTCATACCTTTCAATTTTGTTAATGTTCGATTTTCATACGAAATACTGAATTGAAATTGAAGTGCAAAAAGTGTCCTTCCCGGTGTTAATGGGTTAAAATGTGTAAGGCCACTTGGGCTATCAGTGAATGACCAGCAGTCATGTGACAAACGTCAGTGTGATCCGAAACCCCCTTTTGTAATGAATCGAAACCGACTACCTATTTGCTATACCATAACGGAGTACAATACTATTAATAACCATTATTATTATTATTATTATTAAATGGAGGATTAGCAGTATAATAAATCCATTAGGAGGTCGGTTTCTGACCACCACTTTCGAGAATATCGAAAATCTTGAATTTTGTCCGTGCCTTCTGACACCCACAGAACCACAAGATTTCTTCAGAAAAAGGATACCTTATACAATCAAATTTAAAACTTATAAAAAAAACATTTTCGGCAACAGTAGAACCATTATAATATAATTTAAACAGTATGCGTCCACTTTCTCCCATTTATTTGTAAAGATTAAAGTTTAAATATTATATTTATATCCACTTATAATTAACAAAATGCAAGATGTAAACAAAATGAAAATAAACATAGATTAAAGTTAAAAGGTTTTCTTGTTTATTATTACTTCGTGAATTTTGAAAATGCCATTAGTATAATTCTACCATGAATAATTAAAAATTTGAGCTTAATAAAACATCAAAATCTATATCTCTTAGCTGGATTAGTGAAATATTCTGCAAAAATCCTTTTTACGTATAAATATTAACTGTGTGGTTCTGTTCAGAAATTAATAAAATTTATTATAACCACTGTAATATAAATATTTCGACTGTACGATATTGGTAATGAATATTACTTTCTGAAGCCGTAAGCAGTATGTTTTCTTAGACAACGACGCTCAAAACGCAGATCGGTTAACATTATTAGCCAAATGCCGGAGGGCTACTTCCTCTACTTATTAATATTGTTATATTTACATGAAATTTCTTTTGTCTGCGTGAAATAAATTTAAAAGATGATATTATAATGAACGAAATGTACCTTAAATTGAATATAAGCTTATTAAAATTTGGTATTAATAATGAAGAGTAGTTTTTTTTTAAACGAGTGTTGCATTCATTACAATAACAAAATAACTATTCCAGAAAATATGTATAGTTTACATTTAACAAACATCGAAAATTATGCAAAACATGGCTGTACTTACAAAGTTTGTTATAAAGAAGCCTTCAATATATATCAAAATGCGGTATTTATTAACGATAATTATTTGTGAATAAATAAAATATCGTATGTAATATACTAGCTTGGTAACGATAACGTATTAATCATTAACAAATATAATTAAATATTGTTTACTACAGAGACAAAAATTGTAAAGAGAGTAAATTGAAATACACTGAATCTGTTTATTTAAAATAAATAATTATAATCTTTGATCTATAATGGAGTTTTCGAACCAAGTACGTATTTCATGAATTATGATAATAATTATTTGATGCGAGTGAATAATTTCAAATAAACACATTTTCATTTGACTCATTCGACCAGTAAATTTTCTTCCGAGTGCAATAACGTAAAATATATTTAGCCTTAGTTGAAGAGGCATTCATTATGACAAATAAATAATGTCGTCCAATGAAATCAAATTAGTCTATGTTTCGAAGAATTTTCTGTAAAAATTATGAAAAGGAAAAGATTATATTAAATCTAATCTAATCTAATTTCACACACCATGCTAACATTATTAACTATAAGCCCAATATTCCAAAATTTGCAGAAAGATAACGTAAAACAGTATACAGTAGAATCCCGGTATATTAATATTTATTTCCTAACATATTTGCACGGTTCCGTCTCGTTATATTTGCCTGGCGCCGCTTTCTTTTTCCAGAATCTGATGCCAATTTACAACAAATCAAAGTAGTTTTGGAATTCTAAAAATTTAAAAGAAAAAAAGGAGTGTACATTGACGTTCGCGTCCATGAACAACGACCAAAAAGAAAACAGCCAAGGAACAAGTTTAAAGTGCATTCGATTAGTTTTTGAAAATTTCGTCCGCCGTGTTGGATTCGCTATTTTAAATTTTTAAAAACTGTCATCAAAATTTGTAATCTGCTATCCAAAAAAACATTTAAATACATATAATATTATTATTTCTTTTTCGCCTGACAATTTAAACTTCTTCTATTTAGAAATTGTTCGTTTGTTGAAATACAGACGTCTCATAGCAAATTCATTTCCAAGATATTTATGAGTTTTAAAGGGATTCCAATGCCAATATACAGAATAAAATTCAATACATTAAAAAAATAAACAAATAAAAATTAATAAAATAAAGAAATAATTACTACCTCACAATATATCTCATAAAGTTTGAATACTAAAATTCTAGGTCAAACATCATAAAAAAAGAATTGTACATTTGGTCGTTTAAAAATAAACTAATTAGTTGGAAAAATTTACTTTTATTTTCATCAGCGATTCTACAAGTTTGAGCTAAAATATGTAATGCGATTTTCACAATAGATGAAGTTAAATCCAAAATATTGAACAAAATAATTAGTTACGTAATACTTAGTATGACTACTTTTATATAGTGTTAAACTATTTATCTCTGATCAATAAGCCACTTACATTTGCAGTTTTCAACTAAAAACGATATTTAGGATAGTTAAGAATACTAATAAAAGTTGGGTTAACAAAATTTTAGTAAATTTTTATACATGTAGTTATAAAAACTACTAAAAATTAGATTGATTAAAAACAAAGTAATTAACAATTTAATTAAAATGTACTAAATATTTTTCTCAGTGTAACTGTTAATATATATTAAGATATTTTTACGAAATTACTTCGACCCAGACTAAGTCTGGACGAAGTATTGAATTTGGTCACTTCGGGCAAAAAAATTACCATATAGTTTTTCATCAAATGTCGACGTTTCAGACCCTAAGGAACCCAAATCAACAATAAAAAAATTTGTGTCCGTGATCTTGTACGTACGTACGTCCGTACGTCCCGTTTTTTTGTCTCGCGATAACTCGCGAACGGATAACTGTATTGACATACATTTTTTTTTTTAAAACGCGTCTTGGCATAACTTAGATCTGATTAGATTTTGGGGCAGATCCACCCGTCCATTACTAAAAAAAATTAGCCCCAATTATGTTTCTTTGTAGTTTTTTTGCATTTATTTTGAAAAATACAAATTTTATTAAAAAATGTTTCAAACAAAAAAGATAGAGCATAGAATTCTCTACAAAAAAGGTTGTATACATTTTCTTCCTAAAGTCAACTATAATGCCATAAAAACTGGTTTAAAATGTTTATGACTGTTGTCTGAAAAAATATTGAATTTGGTCATCGCGGCAAAAAAATTACCCTATTCTTTTTCATCAAATTTCGACGTTTCGACCCCCTACCCCCCAGGGGTAGTCTTTGCCAGCTCCTCGGGCATGGTGACCACCTACGGGCGCAAAGTTCTTTTACGCCCTTGATACGAAAATAACTATTTCGATATATCTAAAAGATGTCTTATAGATATCTATAAGATATCCGTCATAGATCTTTTCGACACTTTCAAGATATCTTTGAAGAATTATATGTATATATATTGTATATATAATATCATAATAATACAGACAGTAATTAGTAAAACACAGTAAACATGTAATATGCATCGAATAGTCTATTAGAATACAAGTGCATGAAGTAAGTGTTTTGCAACTTTTATTTATTAATACTTCGGCTGGCCTGTTGTCGGGGTCGAAGTTTTTAAAATGCTCATTTTCAATTTTCATACATATAAGAAACACTATATTGTTGTAACATATCTAGCGAAGCCACTTGGACCTAAATATGATTGGACCCCCAAATATCAATATAATTTTATAATATAATTGAAAGCTGTTAGTAAACAAACGAGTCTTAAGGAATAGCCGACTCTCCACTGGGTCGATGTTTCTGAGCGAGCGAAGCGAGCGAGGCATCACGCCAACATTAGTTTGAATTGAAATTGTTGAATACTTCTCAGCAATATTTGGCATAAATGTTTCGTTTTCATAATTGCAAATCATAATCTTGATGGTGTTAACCCACTTAATGCTCAGAGGTCTATAAGATTTTCTTCTAAATCAGAGCTTACTTTATGCATGAAAACATTGGATAATTTCAATGTGACTCAGTATCGTATTGATTTCTATGTCACTTTCCAACTATTCGATTTCATAATTGATTTCTAACCATAATTCTAATATAGTGCCAAAAAAACTTGGAAATTTGTATTCCTATTAATTATTTTTGACCCATTAGACATTGGTATTCGATTGAAGCTATGCACAATGGTGCACCAAATATTTGAATTTTACAGGGGTTCTAAAGTGACCCGCCAGTAAAGTAGGAAATTTCACGAAAAGATGATTGAATAACATTTTTAAAATTCGGCCTCTGTAAGGTCAATTCTAAGCACTATATACGTTTTCCTAGAAAATACCAAAGATATTAATTTAGAACTGACCGAGAATTTTGGGAAACAAGTGGTTTTTATTTATTTCCGAAAATTCTGGGTTAACTCTCAATTAATTTTCCTGGCATTTTCTAGAATACCGTCTATATAATAACTGAATTTGCCCTTACAGGGACCGAATGAAACATCGATTCAGTCATTTTTTATTTAACTTTTTTAGTGAAAATTCATATCTTATCTGGCCAGCACTTTAGAAGCCCCTTAGGAAAATATTTCAATTTTTCAGCGACTTCATTTTAAGTTACTCAAAATGGCGTAAGTATTTAGTTTTTCTCAATTTTCACCAAAAGTTGATAGTTTTAGAGAAACAATCTCAAATGTTATAGTTTAGAATTTTTTTCTGAAAAACAATACTTAGAACAAAAATTGCTTAGAATTTTTTGAAATTTAAAAAATATTTAATAAAAATTTAGGTACAAAATTTCTCAAAACCTATCCCTAAAATTCTGAAAAGATTTCAGTATATTTCTGGAAAAAGAAGAAATAAACTTTTCATTCCTGATTTTTTTTTTGAAAAGCTCGTAGTTTTCAAGTTACAATGCCTGAAAATATTCTAAATAAATTTTCATTGTGGACCCCATTTTTACGTACACTATTGTGCATAGTTCCAATCGAATCCCAATGTCCTAATGCTTCCAACAAAAATTGACAAGAATACAAATTTCAATATTTGTTGGAATTTTTTTTTGGTATAGGAAAATTATGGAAAAGTTGAAAAGTGACCTAGTAATCTATAAAACACTGAGTTACATTGAAATTGTCCAAAGCTTTCGTAACTAAAGCATAACCTCTCAAATAGAAGAAAATCTAATGGACTTTAAATATGAAACGCCTCCAATAAATTACGGTTTATTAAATGCATTAAATTACTGAATTTTTACAATTGCAAATCCTACTTAATGGTTGATATAAAAATCTATTTTGATTTACAAACTATAGTGATAAATTATTATCGTAAAAGTTATTTTCTACAGTACAATAACAAATAAAATTATATTTTTATTCTTAAAATTCTTAACATTCCTTTCGCTTTCCGTAATGCATATATTAAAGTGAAATACATCTCACTTTATCACATTACAATGGTAGTAACAAATGACGACCGCTAACTGCTTCATAGAAAGGTGAGGTAAGTGTCTACTTGATATTTCAATGGTAATTAAATGAAGTTCATCGCTTTGTTGTTTTTCTCCTTGTAAGGAAAGCATTCGTAGCGGTGAATGTTTCGAGTTTCTTGTTTCACTGCCTTCTACTCGAGTACCTCTTGAATTCTCTGAAAATAATGTAAATTTTCTAAAATTGGCTTTTAATAGACACTGGATACAATTTCTATCTCCTCGCTATAATTGCACTCCATTCTACTAATTTTCCTTCTTCAGGCCTTTAAAATTTGATTTTGTGGATTGTTTGTAAAACTCATATAAGGATAAGAAATTATTTTTATTATTACTTATATAAATTATCGAGTGAAAATTCAGCCACTCTATTGGAAGAATATATTCTCACTCTTAAGAGTTGATTTAGTTTTAAATTCGATCTTGTTTGCGTTTCTAGGAATAATTTTTACGATCACGTTTGTTTGACTTTAAGTAGAAACAACCTGAGTTCTTGATTATTTTAACCTGAGTTCTGAATTAATTTAGAACAAGTTGACAATACCAATTAAAGTTCACAGCCTATATATACAGTTTTTAAGACGAGATGGCTATACATAATTGGTCTCTTCAGTAACTACGTTTAGCTGATAGCAAATACGTGTACAAGTCAGAATAATATACCAACTGGATTAATTGAGTCAAGTCAATGGAATTGTGCCGGATATCGCTAAATCCCTTGCCAGTATCTACTTCAGTTCAACACCTTAAGCCCTCTTCGAACTAAATTCAAAGTGAGAAGTCCAAAGGATATAGTAATGAAGACATTTCGATACATTTATCAACTGTACATCCTTTCCTAAAATGTGGAATGAAAATAATTTATTCGTATAACTAAACTGCAATACTAACGTTTCAAACTAGTGATTGGTGTTGTAATTAGAAATTCTGAATAGAATAAATTGTTTAAAATAATTTTCAATTATAATTTTACAGGTTATTTTAGTTATAGATTTTACAAGTTAGAGAACTAACATGAGTCTGCCCTTATTTCGATGAAGTCAATTGGATATTTATTATCAAGTGGCCATCAGTATAAAAAACTTGTTTGGAAACAACTTTTATTAGTACATTTCAAGATTCTCCAGAATTATATATAATACAAAATAATCTGTGTTTGAGAGCGAAGAGCGTAGTAAAATAAAAACTCGTACTTGGAACTTAAAAAAAATTAAGTAGACGAAGTAATTCTACTTATTTGTTCCCAGACGATAACTTGTTTGATATCGGAAGTACTGTTCCGCAAAGAAAGAACAGACACGCCACTCGAAGCTATTTCCCTTTTTTCCTTTGTTCGCTTCCTTAACGTGGTTTCTTATATATAGTTAGGCTCGTGTAAGGCGGTCTATACGGAATGAACAAATCACTGGGGTTGAATTGAAACCTCGTCTTTGACCAAGCCTGGCATCAGACACTCGGGGAAAGTAAGTGTGTTGTTCGCATTAGATGCATACATACGTACATATATCTATGTAAATAAAAATATAACAAATTAATTTCCTTAAATGGAAGCGTTCATATTTGATTAATAGACTCCTAACATTGATCAGCTTAAAATAGCGAATTGTGTCGTAAATCTCAAAATTATTCTTTTGCCAAAATGAATGTAGTAAACAATTTTGTATTATATTTGTCAGACATTTAAAAAGTTATAAGCAGTTGACAATTCTCAAAAATGGCAAACACTATACCCACGTAGATATTAAAAGGTTATTATCTGAGTTTCATCCAGAACAACTATACAACAATAAGGTTACCTTATTCAATAAGGCCTCAACTATTCAATCCTTATTAAAGTAACAAGGAAAAACTGACTACAGTAACAGGGAAATTTAGTATTCTAGTAAGTTTTCTTAGTTCATTTAACGTTCAAAAAGTAATGTTATGATAAAGACAATATTATTCTTTTAGTAATGGCGCTAGCAGAAGTAAAAATAGATAATTATTTGGAACAACGAAGAATATGTTTATTGTTTAATCATTATTTTTTATTGCACAATAATTTACCTTGTCTATATCATGATATAAATTACGGTATATATTACGATAACAAGAATCTTTAAATATAAATATTACTGCTATCTACCAAAAGCAGAAACGAAGGAAAATATCAGTAGAAAACATGTTTATCTATCACAGTCAGTGACTGAAATGTACTAGTTCTTTCGATGAAAGTTTTATTATTGCCACAATAATAATATATTTATATCTCAAATAATTAATCAGTAATGAATTCACATTAAAAAGTTAATTATTTAGGCCTCTTCGTAGCTCTTACTGCACACCCGAATACTCAGCGTAAGGAATGACTGATTTGCATTTTTCTGTTCTGGAGTTCCTTTTTCGGATTCCTTTTTATAGATAGATACGAATAGGCATGTACACCTATGGAATATATTAAAGAGTATTTAAGTTTCTTAAGAGATGTGACATTTGTCGTTAAAATTTTGTACGTCTAAAACAAATGTAAGTGAAATGTTAAAGAAATGTTGGAAATTTGTCCTGAATTTGAACATCTTTTTTATTGAGCATTTTCTCGGATTACAAGTAACGACATTTGAACCGGTCAAATTTTTTCATGCTCATGAGAATCTGGCATAACTCGAGACAAGGTTACAAAGTAATGTTGAAAATAAATAGCAGGAGATAAATGAGGACAAATTGTGTCATTTTTCATTCACTTTATTGTTCAGAATAAGTTTTATTTGTATTTATTTATTTATCTTTAATTTTAAAATTAGTTTCCTGAGATCATTTAATAATATCAGTTGAATTGATTCAAGTGTACTGTACCTTAGAAAATTAATTTAATATGCCTTGTATAACATTAAAAACATTAAAGCGTTCAAAATGCTACAAATTGTCATCATTGTTTCTCCCAATAAAAATGACCCTATAACCTGGTCTCGAGTTATGCCAGAATCTCAAGAGCCTAAAAAAAATTGATTGGAACAAATCGCATAACTTCAAATAAAAGATTATTTAATAATAGAAAAGGTCCAAATTGAACACCGATTCGACTTTTCGAACACTTCCATCATGAATTTCTTTATGCACTTATGTATTAATTATTTAAAGCTAAATCCATTAATTGATCTTACAGTAACAGATTTTCTACAATCAAAAGAGATAATAGATTTCAGCCACCAAAAGTGGAAGATAGATAAAAATATTTTCTATTTTCTTTCATTTCTGCATTGATGCAGATCTTTTAAATTATAATAAATATTTAAAAGTTCAGAATCAAAATACATTATATATTTATATCATAATATAAATAATGTTCATTAAAAATAATTAAATTTAAGAAACTATAAATGAAATGTAATGACTTTTGATAAAATCAATTTAATATATTTCATTGACCGAGATTATTACTGAATTAAATTTAAATTAAATGTAAATGGTATATTTCTTTCACATACGTACATGCTTGCCATTTCAAACAGTTTATTGTTTTATTTACCTTATTAGGCATAACATTAGTATAGTAACTACACGTAACCTTACTTTCATAGTTAAGAAAACTGGTTAATAATTTATCACTTCTGTATTGAACATGATTTAATTTACTAACATAACTGTATATCTGTTGCTAATTCAACAACTATTCCTTGTTATTTCAAAAATTTTCTATACTCTTATGTAAGCAAAATTCCTGCTATTATAACAGCGAGGTTATCCAGCTATCCTAAGAAGGAATCCTTTTCATGAATTAATTTTGATTTGCAATGAAATTTGTAATACACGAAAATTAATACAATATAATACTTAATGAAACAGCATTCAAAGAAAATAATTGGAAAAAGTCGATCAAGGCGGATTTCAACCCGCGACTGCAACGTACGACTCTGATGACTGAATCGTAAAAGAGGAATATTTTCCGCCATGGCAGGTTAAAAAATAATAAAATTCATATTCTGAAGCAGGCACTCAATAAAAAACTAAGATTCCACTAAATACTATCTCAAAAAATGACAATATGGATTTCAAATCATTCAGATAAAAGTTATGTTTTTTCACAGGCTCCAATTGAATGAAAGTCTATTGAGTACGCGTTGATAAACGGCAATTTTAGTGTGTTTCGTTCTATTTACGCAACTTTAATCATTACTGACGCGTTCACAATAATTTTTTTGATATTATACTAATTGCCTTTCAGCAATAAGATAATACAAATCGATTTAACCTACATTTCTACGATTTTCATGCGAGTACTTCCCAGTTTAAAAGTTCTGCAGAATTCCTCACATATACATGCTATATTCCAACTAAAAAATTTGAAGAAGTCGGCCTAAAAGAAATATAGTTATTCATTTAGAGTTTCAATGGTACATCATTCGCGCATGGAAATGTAGTAGAAGTATTTTGACGAAGTTCGATTTGGATCCAATATTGGTTTTCCTGCTACCATCAAAGAACGTAAAATACGATTCGACTATCTAAAAAATACTGGAGAAGAAATTAAATGTTTTAGCTTGTGTCCTCTGTAGCGATGTCTACACAAGTAAAATTCATTTATATTTTTACATGGTCTGAAAATGATTTGATAAACTAACTGGTGTTTATGTCAAATTCCAATTTGAAAAAGACTTCGAATAAAAAAAGTAATATCAATAAAAAACGGGGGTGTATTCAAACATTAATTGAAACTTTCTCAGAATTGATTATATATACAACCTGCAAGTATATACATTAATAAGTTCTCTGGTAAGAAAAACACTTATAACCATACCTACATTTAGGCAACAAAATATATTATTTAAAACTAATATATATATATCAAACAAATTATTTAATCAGTAATATACCGTTTACTATCAAACCCTTAATAGTATATTATAATTATCGGTATCACTGAAATTATGTAAACAAGGTTTCACCCGCTTAATTAAAATATGGTAACAAGATCTGAGCACTATATAATTTCCATAGCTAAATAGAACGTAATAGAATTGTAGATAATTGGAAATGATGTCTTACTTAAAGTAATGTAATTGGTAATTTAATTATATTATCTACCTATATTATTAAGATTTAATATTACAGATTGTACTTCGTTAATTTAACGATGACTATAAATCTCGTGTTTTCAGTTCAGGAAACGAACAAAAGTCGGTAACTCAAAACAAAACACGGTAAACCTTTCGAAAGACTACTTCCTCTCAAAAAAATTTGAATTACCGTATTCCAACGTATTTTTGCCCCTTGTTACGAATATAATAATAAAAAGTGGCGGTCGGACAAACTGAAGCTGCCATCTTGAAATAAAGGCCAAAAATCGTGTATTTTTTTAGTTTTCTGAGTTTATTTTGAAGAATACAAATCGTATGAAAAAATGTTTCAAACAAAAAATGTAGAGCGCAAAATTCTGCACCAAAAAGGTTATATACTTTTTTCACCTAATATGAACGGTAAGCTCGTAAATAAGTGACGAATGTGGGCGTGATGTGGCGCACTCTGGGTACATATTTACATACAGAGAAAATACGTAGCTGATGGCAACTTTACGTATGCGAAATTCCTGGTACCAGTTGTTCTTGCATGTTGCGGGATACATGGTCTTGAGTTCGCCTATCACCCATACCTGCAGGGTTGGAGGTTAGGGTAGTACAAAAAGGGGGGTCGGGGGGGGGGGCGGAGCCCCCCAGTACGCAAGCACCCCCGCGTCAATGCGTGAACCTCGGACCTTAACCTCCAACCTAACAAATATGGGTAACGATTGAACCCACGTGACGGCGTTCTTGTGAACAACCTGAAAATACCCCTTTCTGCAGCGTTCGGAATTTTTGAACATCCTATCCCTGGTCAAAATTTGAACGTACGGTAAATGTATCGAAAAAGTACGCTTAAGTGTAACTTAAGTGTTATGGAAATGTACAGCGTATGTACACAAAGTTGAAAGAAACTGTACAAAATGTGTGAATTGGACCCTTGGAAGTGTACGTAAATCCCGAATGGGCACAATGTACGGGAAGTGTACCCAAAGAAAATTATGTACTGGGAATGGTACATAAGTGTACAAAATAAAGTGTACGGGAAGAAAGTATAAAGTGAATTAGATGTACGAAAAAAAACAACTACAGTACAGAAAGTATACGTGTATTTCACTTAGATGTACTGAAAGTGTACACTGTAAAAAAAAGTGCATGAAATTTAATGAAAATGTAATGGAAGCAAATTTCAAGCAAGTACATGAACAATAATTAATGTTCTTCATGAAAATTAATGTATGGGTGCATAAATTTCCATTAATGCACCTGCTTGAAATTTGCTTCCGTTACATTTCATGAAATTTAATGTACGGTGCATGAATTGTAATGGAATAAACATAAAAAATATCATTATTGCTGTTGTTTGAAATTTGTATCCAGAATATTACATTCGCTGAAGGAATATTTTGGCTAAAATATTTATAAAAAAAAACGAAACAAATTTTGAGAATTATCGTTCTATTTTTTTGAAATTATGTAAATTCTTTGTTATATGTATTATACGATTGTATGTAATTTCATGTGTAAATGAAGTTTAATTATCTTTTGCTCCTTTTATTGTATTTAACACTATCGAAAATAAATTAGTAACGCTCGAAAACAAATAAGAAAAACGCTCGCCCCGGTGGGGATTCGAACCCGGGTCCTTCGCTTACTACGCTAACGCCTTAACCACTACGCTACGCTCGCTCTTATCTAATTTCGTATGACGAAGGATGGTTACTATCCGTAAAGCCTACATGACGAAGAAATTATTATCACCCCATAAAAATTTGAATACTTTGCACTAATGTGTAATGAAAGTCCATTCAAGTTTATGCCTTTATTGGATATACCATGTACATAATTCAGTTCCAGCCGAAATAATTTCTGCATTTGACGCCAATATTATATATGCACGTTTTACGCGGGTGTTTTATTTCTTGCCTTTGTAATGAATAATATTTGCATAAAATAATTAGTGAAGGGGGTTCTAAAGTGCTCGACCGATAAGGTAGGAATCTTCAATAAAAAGTGACTGAAACGATTTTTCGAAATTCGGGGTCTGTAAGGGCCATTTTAATGACTATAGATGGTATCATAGAAAATAACAAGAGACATTAATTGTAAACTGTTGATAAAAATCACTTATTTCCGAAGATTCACGATCAGTTCTTAATCAATATCTTTGGTATTTTCTAGGAAACTGTTTATAGTGATTACAATTCCCCGTACAATTTGAACGTCCTCCTTTATTAAATTACAGTATATTTCATGTACAACTCCATTATATTTCATGCAAAATATGTGTATACATTTTTATATACATTTTATGTATTATCTGTATACATTTTATGTCAGACGTACATTAATTTTCATGCAAATGTACACAAATCGATTTTTCTTTACCTCATTAAAATTTCATGAATGGATTCTTAAAATTTATGTACTTTTGCATTAAATTTCATAAAAGCTGCATTCAATTTCATTCAAATGTACCCAAATATTACTTTAATGTACAGTTACATTAAAATTTATGTTCTTTTGCATTAAATTTCATAAAAGATGCATTAAATTTCATTCAAATTTACCTAAATATTACTTTAATGTACAATTACATTAAATTTAATGTACTAGTGTACATTAAAAGTACATTAAATTTCATGACATTTTTTACAGTGTCCCGCATAAACATTTGTCTACGAATCGGGTCCGAAACGGATCAGGGACCCTCAGCCCGGAAGTATTCCGGATCCGTTTCGGTTCAGGATGTTACACAACCTCGGATCCGAATCGGATCCGGAACCCGGAGGTCAGGCAATCGGCATCCGTTTCTGATCCGATCCTGATTTTCATTCGCATAGCTTTACCCGGTATAGGTCAGTCGAGGCTCTCTCTGTCTGTCTCTCTCTCGACTGGCTCAGTAGTAATTTTAATAAATTTACAGCATGGAATACAATACTTTATTAGTATAAAATGTATATTTTACAGAACTGTTATTTCAGAGACTATACATTTCAGGTGTCAAACTTCTGTTGTCAAAATTCAATAGTGTCAAACAGGTTTTCACTATTGAACACTGTATTATAACATAAATAATTTGGACTTTGTCGTATATTAGAATATTACATTGTCGATTTTAGCTCAAAGTTGTTAGATATTTATGTTTTGACATGTCACATATAGGTTATGTAATTACATACACATCAAGTAGTGTCCCAATAAACGAGATCGTGTGCAAATATTTTCACTGATTTTCATTTTGCATTCGATTTGTTTCCACTTTCGAATGGAATGTAGCAAATTTGAATGCAGAATTAAACGTTTTCAAACGAATATATGTGCAATGTTAAGATTGAGGTTATGTACATCCGTTTGCATGCGATAACGGCTAACTGTCGAATGAAAAAAATGTTCATTTTTCATTCGATGTGATACGTTCTTTTGACATGATCTGCATAAAATGAATTGTATTTCATACGATTTCATTTGGCTCGGCATTCGATTTGCATTCGACATTTAGCCATTTTCGCATGCAAACAGATGTACATAACCTAAATCTTAATAGTGCGCATATATTCGTTTGAAAACGATTAATTCCGCATTAAAATTTGCTTAATTTCATTCGAAAGTGGAAACAAATCGAATTTTTGCACACGATCTCGTTTATTGGGGTGGTATAACCTAACGTGACGTAACGCTTGGTCCGATAAGGGCCACTACACGTAAGACGTATATCCTTCGCCATAGCATTTCTTACGCTGACATCTAAGGTCGTTTCTTGTGTATTGGCCTTAATGCAAAAAATATCAGACGTCTCATGTATGTTTTAATTCCTATGCGAAATTTCTTTCAGAATACAAAGGTAAACAAATCTATTAGAAATCCAAATACGAATCGGATCAGGGACTGATCCGGATTACCTGACCTACCGAGTAAACCTATATGTACATATGCAAAACCAAATCTGGGCCGGATCAGGAACAGATCCTGATTACCGGACATCCGTATCCTGGGTCCGATACGGATCCGAGGTTGTGTAACATCCTGATCCGGCACGGATTAGGCGATCGGATCCGATCCTGAGCTAATCGTGGGGGTCAAATCAGGGAATGTTTATGCGGGGTACACTTAGATGTACAGGAAGTGTACAATCAAAAGTCAATCAGTGTACAGAAAGTGTACATTTCGTGAAAGTACGGTTTCATTAGGATATCAATACTTGTGTAAACTGTAAATAAAGTGTACGTTCAGAAACAAATTAGAAACTGTACTGTAAGTGTACACGCATTAAACGTACAGTTGAAGGTTTCCGATTAAATGCCGCTAAGCGTACACCGTATGTACATTACAATTAATAAGTGGAAAGAGAGAGGGATTCAAGTGTATCATTCATGTACGAGTAAGTGTACGAGGGTCCAAAAAGCAGTCCACGTACATTAAATGTACCTTTTACCGTACATTCAAATTTTCACCAGGGATACATTGCAGAAACACATTATGCCCAATTTCATCGCTTATTTACGAGCTTATCGTTCACATTAGGGGGAAAATGTATATCACCTTTTTTGTGGAGAATTTTGCGCTCTATATTTTTTGTTTGAAATATTTTTTCATACGATTTGTATTTTTAAAAATAAACTAAAAAAAACTGAAAAAATACACGATTTTTGGCCCGTATTTCAAGATGGCGGCTTCAGTTTGTTCGACCGCCACTTTTTATTATTATATCCGTAATCGGGGGGCAAAAATACGTCGGAATACGGTAATTCAAATTTTTTTTGAGAGGAAGTAGTCTTTCGAAAGGTATACCCAAAACACGACTGATTTTTACGTGATAATTATTTAATAAATGAGTTATAAACCATATCCAAAATCTCTCAAAATCGGAGTAGGGGAAAATTGTTTTCTATTAGATAATAAGCCTAATTTTATAAACAAATGGTTGTAACGTTTCAATAGTGCATTAGAACGCAAAACGTGTGAAATAAAAGTTATAGGAAATGCAAAAATTTGTACGAAATGTAGGAACGATATTTTATCCAGCAGCTGTTGACATTTTGGAGATAATGACCTGGAAAGTTGCTGCTTAGTACCATGTTAATCAAAACGAGCTTTATTATACACTTTTTAGTAAGGTATATACAATTTTGGGAGTATTTTTGATATTGAAAGTGTTAATGTTTTCAAAATTTCTATTTTAGTTCGTATTTCCCGAAGATTCATCAAATTTTTAGGTATAGTTTATTAACCCTTTGCGGCGCACATTTTTCTTTATACGGAAAACGGCTGAAAATTGTTACACGGGGGTTTGCGGGGTTGCTGATTACATCGCTGATGAAGTCAGATTTTGTAAATTCAAAATGGCGGCTCGAAGATGGCCGACATAAATGTAAAAAATTTACTTGATTTTGATGAAAGTTAGTACTCGGGGGTTTTTGGGATCGCTGATTGCGAATATGAAGTCAGATTTTGTAAATTCAAAATGGTGGATCCAAGATGGCCTACATAAATGTACAAATTTACTTGATAGAGATAAAACTTGATACTCTATGTACTCGGAATTTTAAATATAAAAGTCAGAGATCAGATTCTTAATAAGCGACTCCAAAAACCCCCGAGTACACAGCTACATCAATATCGGGTACATTTTCATATTTCGATCGGTCATCTTGGATCGTCCATTTTGAATAATCAAAATCTGGGGCCAGATTTGTAATCGGCGACCCCAGAACCCCCGAGTAACGAGTTTCAAGTAAATCAGATGAATTTTTAAAAATTCATCCGCCATATTGTTTCTGCCATTTTGAATTTTTCAAAAGCGACTTCAAATTCGTAATCAGCGACCCCAGAAACCCCCGAGTACCAAATTTGGTTTTAATTTACCTTTTAGTTCGTTCAAAAACGATTTCTTTCTCAAAAATTGACGATTTTTTAAATTTATTTATACTTGTTAATAATTTTGCGTAATTGCATTTATTATCCTTTTCGTTACGTACTAAAAAGCCCCATCTACCACTGTAAAAAGAGTTTTTGAATATTGCTTCGAAAGCTTTGAAACTAGACAGAAAAGATGAGAATTAAAAAGGTGGTAATCTGCACTGAGAAAAGTGTATTTTATCAGTTACTATCCGTTGGCTTTTAAAAAGTGTATTATAACCATTAAAAGAAATATTATAACTAGTAAAATCCTCCGTCGTTCTGCATTTGTTTTTGACAGGTTATACGAAACTGTAATAAACTCTCCTATTTTAAAAGAATGTTTTATTATGACTAAAAGAAGGCATTTTTAATATTTTAATTTGCTAGATAAATTTCCATAAACAAAAATTGCTTTTAGTTAAAGAGAAAAGGCTGATATAGACTGATATATCGGTTAGAATAATACAAAATCTTTGTCTTTTAACAGGTAGTAGAAAGATGGCAATCCCTACGCATAAAATACTATATTTTACGGGGCATAAGAATTCTAATACTGGGTAAAAAACCCATTTCTCAGTGTGGGTTACCACTGCGCCACAAAGGGTTAAATTTTATAATAATGATGATGATAGATCAATATTGTATGCCATACCTTTATATCTATATATCGTTAAATTCTTTATTTTATAACATATTCGACAGCTTCGCAGTAAATTATAGAAAAATTGTTATTCTTCTACTCATCAATACTCATTTAGTCAAAAACATATTTTTAAAATCTGTTTTACTAGTTTGATAATAACGGTTTTAATATTTCCTTTAAAATTATGATAAAATAAAACAAATATGACTTAATCATAATCAACAACATGAAAAATCCTACCTGCAGGGCTTCTGGAATTATATGTATATTTCGATAAAATAACGATATTTATCGATGCATCCAGTGTGAATTATAACGTTCCCATTTTGTCAAATAAATATGTTAAACATCATGTAACCTGAATAAAAGGAAAATAAAACAATGCGTATTCCAATATATATTTAAATTAGGCGGTGTTCAGTCAATCAGTAAAATGTGGTTACTTAATATCCAATTTTCGTGTATTTTTAATGTCAATAATATGTCGTATTTCACCAAATTACTGATACAAACAACATAATTTTCGATATGTCATGTTATACTGTATTTTAATTATTTTTATGAATTTCTCGCTAATGCGTTGATTTTATATGCGTGGATACCTTATGTCCGTTGCATTATTGTTTACAAAGAAAATTTAAATGATTCTTCGGTTATTTGTATATATCACAATACCTGAACAATGGTTACATAATATAATTTATTTCAAAATTGAATTATTTTTGTAATGTTCCAAAAAATTTAGAAATCAATAATTGCAACATATCGCAATTATCGGTCGTCAAGTGACGAGTAGTAGAGAATAATAAATTTCATAATTGTAAAGTTCATTAAGCTCATTATCACTTAACAATATTTTACGTTCCGGAAATTTTATGAATATGAAAGTAATAGGGTACGTTTATGAATCCATTTAATTGATAACATTCTTTTTAAGTTGGCAAATTAATTTCATTAATTCATTCATAATACAATATCGCGTTTCTATAATACCTAATTATCTCTTTAATAACCTACTTACATATTTACATTAATATTGCAAGTGCAATTAATACTGTGGATTATAATTATTTGGACATATAACAAAGCAATAAAATGAAACACATCATCATTAAAATCGATTTTATTTCCAAGTGGAAAGTTCCTCTCATTTTCAAAGATTATATATAGGGTCCATATTGTTTTTGAAATGAAGTACTATATATAGAGAAACCAATAGATTCTAGACAAATCTAAGAAAGTTTCTTATTTTTCAGCATGATTTAAAACAGATAACACTCTATGCCCTTTGGTAACTCCAAGAACCTTTTCTAATAATTTTCCTACTAAATTCTATAAATTCTACCCTATCTAACCAATACTATACTAAAAGAATAACCTTATTTATACTTTTTTTTCATAATGAAAGAAGTGTTATGTTTATAGTTATCGCCATATTTCTCGTTTTATTACGTATCACAAAAATGATGCACTTGGAACTTATTTATTAAGAAAAAGAAAATACCATTCTAAACAAAAATTATGAAAAAAAACAGGTTCAAATTGTTGGTGTATATTTAATAAACATGCCGTTATATGAGAAATATGATTCTCTGTTAAATACCAATTTAATATCCTGCATTTAATACTGCACACATATCATTATAAATATCGAAATAATAAAAGGGAGTACCTAAAAAAAAAATGTATCATTGTTTAATATGCTCTTTATTAATTGCCTTTACTGTAAGTTTTAAGTTTCCACTAATACAAAGAGAGTTGAAAATGGCTAAGCCACTTTAAGAACTATGGAGGATACCCAATGTACATTTGAGAATTTTCATTTGGTTAAAAGCATACGCATTAAAAAAACTTGGTTATCATTTTGTTCATATAGCATGCTTCTGTAAATATCGGGAAAAAGAAACATATTAAAAAACAAAATTTAACAAATAACACATCTTGATGTGATTTACTTATTTATATTTCAAATGGTGTATGCAGTTTTATGGAAAATAATCTATTACAGAGATATAATAAAAATAGTAAAAAATGCACGTCGTTACCATCATACATTCTAAAATTCCCACGAATTTTGCGAAAGAGTTCCTAATGTAATTGATCATAATATTTTTATCGTATTGTTTTCTATTTATTTAATTTAATAGAAATGTCGATGAGGTGTTTAATATTTTAGGTTTAATCAAAACCATCACATTGCAGATAATCAGAATATGACTACAAAAAACTGACTATCAAAACAAAAAGATATCTTACAATTTCTGTATAAATATAATTATTTGTAATTGAACAAAATCTAAATAACCAAAACAATCAATGATATTTAAATAATTCGATTAGTTTTCGAGTTGTGTACGATTTCAATCATTTAAAGTAAAATCTTCGATATAAGTTATAGTATAATCTCTATTAAAATATCCATAATAATAAAAGTAAGTAAAAAATAGTGTTAAATTATTCTCTTTGTTATACTTAAAGTGAATCAATTCATCACGTAATTTGAACTTCATTACATGCTCAAGGTTACAACAACCCCCCAGAACAATCTAAAATTCAAAATGTAACTAAATTTCTAAGGTTACACCTGAACACACTAAGAAATCTGAGTTATGAAAAATGTTGATTAATCACCAAATAATATCCAAGTGAATATCGGTAAATGTTTATACTTTAATTTAGTATTATTTTTAGTGAATAAATATTTTATAGAACCTAATAAAAAGTAAATAAAATTATTCTAGAAAATTTTCCAAATGATTAGCATATGAACAACTTTATATTTCGGAGAAGGTTCCTTCTTAATTCGGAAAACTACATCATTTAACTCTTTTGGAGATAAAGAGCCAAATTTTTTGTCCTACTTCAAAAGACCGTTTTACTGATTGTAAATCAAGTCTTGATTATATAATTTATTTGATTTAGATACTAAAATATTGCTTGTAGTTATAAATTAAAATAAGTTTATTTTTAAGATTATCGTTAATATTAAAAATAAACTTTATAAATAAAACGTTATAATTATAGTTATTGTTAACATCTTTGGGTAAGAAAATAGATGTATTATCATGAGTAATTTCGTTTCGTGTTAAATATATTGAAAGTTTTAATTCTCTACCTAGATTTAAAAGTGCTAGTGTAAAACCAGTAGCGATATGTGCTGACGATCTATAACAATAAAAGGATCCATTTATCCTAATCCTTTGATGGAATGAGACGAATTTAGAAAGATATCACAGATCTGCAAAATTCACTTTTTTTTATATCAGAGTGATTTCCGACGTATTTTTGTACGCTGAACACGAATCTGAAGACGAAAAGAGTCTATCACGTCATGATTTTGAGAAAAGTGGGGACAAAAACGCCAAACAACGTGTTTTTGGGTGTCTTTACCCCTAATTTTCTCAGAAGCCTGACGTGCAACAGATATGAATTTGTGCTCAAATTAAAGCTTGATTCTTCCCCTACAAAAATCATACACGATAGTTTTAAAAAAAAATTCATAGTTTTGAAAAAAAATGGTTTTAACCTTGCTATTCCTAGTGACTATGATGGAAATGCAAATTATTTAACTACATTGAGCAGAGCTCATACAAACCACTACTTGACTGTTTTCGGGGTTGGTGTTTAAGAATCCAGTGTCGCTTTGATAAAATTCAAAATGGTGGATCCAAGATGGCGGACGTAAAAATAAAAAATTTAAATTAACCTCATGAAAATCAGTACTCGGGGGTTTAGTCGCTGATGACGAATCCAATGTTAGTTTGACAAAATTTAAAATAGCTAATCCAAAATGGCGGCCGCAAAATAAAAAAATATACTTAGGATCTTAAAATCACCACTTCATGGTTTTTTTGTTCGCCATTAGTAATACTAGTGGTTATTCGATTTTGTTTGCATTTTCATCATAATCATTAGAAATAGCAAGGTTAAAACCATTTTTTTTCAAAACTATGAAATCTTTTTTAAAACTATCTTATGATTTTTGTAGGGGAAGAACCAAGCTTTAATTTAAGCACAAATTCAAGCCTGTAGCACGTCAGGTTTCAGAGAAAATTAGGCGTTTTTGGTGTCTTTACCCCCACTTTTCTTTAAATCATGACGTGATAGGCATTTTTCGACTTCAGATTCGTGTTCAGCACACAAAAATACGTCGAAAATCACTCTGATATTTAAAAAAAAAAATCCGTGCAGACCTGTGTATTCTAAAATAGTTCTGTTTAGACGTTCGACAAGACCATTCGATTGTGGTCGAAGAGGTGTGGTTCGAGTTTTATGAAACCGTAATGACTTTAAATTTTCTAGGAAAATTGCAGATTCAAATTCTCGACCTTGATCAGAATGAATTTCTAAAGGTATTCCAAAATGAGAAAATACTTGAGAAACTAATGCTTCAGAAATGATAGGAGATTGGTGATTAATAACAGGGATCGCTTCAGGACATTTTGTAATCCATGACTACTACTAGAAATCTGTTACAAAAATCTAATTTACGAATTTATCTTAATTCAACTTACATTATAAGAAATAAACAATTTTCTCCGTGTACGGGAGAGTCGGGTCCCCCGGCCACTACCTATTGTGAAGTATCTAAATAGGTTACACGAATACTGCTTCACTTTTATACCATTGCCCGAAACAGTAACTTTCAAAATATGAAGATATTCCGCTCTATTTTTAATAGATTAATTAGTATTTCAATTTTACAAACCGAACAAATGAAATCTCTTTCGGCATTTTAGTAATTACTTCGACCCAGACTAAGTCTGGACGAAGTATTGAATTTGGTAACTTCGGGCAGAAAAATTACCCTACAGTTTTTCATCAAATGTCGATCTTTCAGACCCTAAGGAACCCAAATCAACAATAAAAAAATTTGTGTCCGTGATCTTGTACGTACGTACGTCCGTACGTCCGTACATCCGTACGTCCCGTTTTTTTGTCTCGCGATAACTCGCGAACGGATAAGCGTATCGACATAAATTTTTTTTTTACATTTCTCACTTTCTATGGTCTGGGTCGAAGTAATAAAGAAATGTACGTGGAGTGTTTAATTTTACCTCTTTTGTATACAATTGAGTCAACTCTTTTTCGTATAAAATAAATGTTGCACCATTGAACGTGAGTGAGTTCACGCCACGGTAATTTTGCAGAATTTTGTAACATGATTTTCTCGAAAGTGAGTTTCCGAGAGTTTGCTTACCATTCAGGGTCACTCGCCGTTTAATACTTTAATTATGAAGCTTGCTGGGCATAAATTGCATTTCATTCAGTACTCGGTCGTTGAAATTCGTAGTTCGAGTCGGTCGTATCAAGTTTTCGTCCTGAAATCGGGGTGAAAAGTAAAAGGATCACGCACCGATGTCTGTGTGAGGTCGTAAATCGCGGGAAAATTGTAGAAGCACGGAGGAGTTAAGGTCGTGATGTTAAGGGTGTGAGTGGGTGGTGTAGCGTATGCAAGCAGTATGCACTACCCAGCAGTATATTACACCGCGTTAGTTCCGTGCATGAAATGCACTGGTACCAACTGGCACGTACACCCCGTGGCACCGTCGTCTGCTCCGGTGCACATCATGCATTCATACTCGGTTCGAAGGTGAATCCTGACGTCGAATTCGCAACACGAATTCCTGCCGATGTATTGGCAGTTCGAAACAATGGACAAGCAAGAACGTTCTACGTGCATGGAGCTGCAACGTCGGTGTACAATTTACCTATCGGAAATCGAGAACGGTTCAAACGGAGACGAGTTTGGAACTTAGTGATTCTCGTTGACGAGATTTGATGGGGCACCTTTTTTACGGTAAATATTGGTTGGGGTATTGTAAATAATGCAGATAACACAGGAACTTACTGGAATGGAAGAAGAAATTATTACCATCTAACAGTGTAAGATTATTTTGAAGAACAAATACCGTAAATGAAGATTAGGTCGGAATTTGGCGAACGCGGATTGAATAGGTGGAAAAAGGAACGCGGTCAGGAAGTTCCGGGCGAAATGCGTGCGAACACTCTGTCTCTGGTCGTCGAGGAGAAAGAGCTAAGTCGAGCTCGTAGTCTTTTCCGAAAACGTGCTCAAGTCGGAGTCATGTAAAAGAAAATAGATTTAAACATTAAAGTAGTATATTCGGTAAGAGCTAGTCGAAGGCTCAAGTAAATGTACGGAACAGGTCGGTTCAATTTTAAGTTACGCACGAAGTTACAAACGGTTGCCGAATTTCGAATCTGTGCAAATCTCGACAATCTAGATACGAAGGAAGAAAGTACGAAGCTAAATAAAAGCTGTGGTTGATTCACTTAGGAAAAGTGGGTGTAGTTTATTTGCAACAATACTGTTTCTTTTTTTTTTCTATAATTTCAAACGTCCCGCCACGTGCGAGACGCCACCATCTTGCTGGAGTTCGACCATGTGTCGATAATCGCTCATGAACGAGTTTCCATATTACAACAGTACATTGCTACATCAGTCAAACATACAGTCTGTCCCACTTTGATAGGGGCACTCAGTTTTTCTTTATTATATTATTTATTTTATTCTTTTAACTAACTACACACTGAGACAAATTTTTTACTAACAGTTAATGTAAGCTAATTTCAAGGCTCTTGCATTAATCTAAATTTTCTTAGCTTAACTGTCAAACTATAAGTGTAACTGTAAAGTTAAGATCGACAGGTGGCTTTCAGATGATAATACCAGCACTTTCCTGCATGTCAGTAATGTTATTGTATATATATTATGTTATTGTATATATTGCTCATATATTTTAACAGTCAAGGAACGTTCGTTAACTGTTAATAAAGCTTACATTAAATTCTGTCGTTCGAACTGCGCATGTCAACAATGCGCCGAAAAATTCACAGGGAATCGAGTAACTGTGCGTGTGTCTGTTTGTTTATCTCTGATTCGGCGAAACTTTACTATAAAGCTATTACATTAACTGTAAACAAACATTTCTCTCAGTGTATCTCCCCACATCTTATACTTATCGAAGTATACGACCTTTATGCAACAAAGGTAGAAAAGAGTTTCTAACCTATACGAAATGATAACAAACTACATTATACTCTTTGTGCTACATAAAATATTCTAGTATTCGCTGTAATGATCTCATCGTTAATATTTAAATTTCTTATCTTAACTATTTACATAACAAGTGTAACCGATGCAAGGAATACATAAACTTTAGGTCAAAGTACTTTATCTTAGATTCAGAATCTGAGTTCTTTTAGCTACTGATACTAAGTTAACTGTAAAGACATTTCTCTCAGTGCACGAAATTTTTTGAGTGTATTATAAAATTGAATGAATATTTATAAAAGTTTTGAAAGCTTTACATTATTTCTTCGTATATTTTGACACTTTTAGAGAAAAAGTATTGTACCACATTAATAGTGGCACTTAAAGACAATTTTTTTTCTTAAATAAACTGATTTATTGAGGGAACAAAGCATATTTACAAATTACAAAAGACAATGAAAAAAATTTGTTTCGAGATAACTTGAATCAGGAATACTGGATCTTATAGATTTTTAGCCGCTGAAAACGAATGAGTTATTCGATTTGGCCCACCATGTCAGGATTTTAAGATATGCGATCCAAAAAATACTCAAAAATACACTTTTTGGCAATTTAAGGTTAGGATATGTGAAAACTCTGACACGATGAGTTAACTTGGACAAAGAATTCGTTTCATTTCGAAGATCCTCCACTTCTGATTCATGTTGTGTAAAAAGAAAAAATTTTTGGTCATTCTTCTGTTATTTTTTTCGGGAAGTACCTTAAGTGATTAATTTCCACAGGAGCGCAAAATAATTTAGGGAGATAACTTGAACCAGAGGTATTAGATGTTATAGATTTTTGGTCGCTGAAAATAAATTAGTTGCCCAATTTGACCCGCGACGTCAGATATTTCACATATCCTAAATTTAAATTGTCAAAAAGTATATTTTTCGGAACAGATATCTTAAAATCCTGACGTGATGGCCAAATCGAATAACGGATTCCTTTTCAGCGGCTAAAAATCTATAAGATCCACTGTTCCTGATTCAAGGTATCTCGAATTTTTTTTTGTGGTTCTGTGTTAATAGTAATAAATAATATAACCGTTTTTGAAGACATAGATTGATTACGATTTTTAAGATACAGAGCCGTTATATTATATCACGTTGATTTGACCAAGCAGAGGGTTAACGTCGAATGTATTGAGATATTCTTCCAGCAATTTGTGGTGACCTTGGCTATTTTATTGGTAAGTAGTTATAAACAATAAATTTGAACCACTCTGAAAGAGTTAGAAAATCCCTTTCGAAAATATGCGAAGTAGCTAAATTGGGTAAAAATAAAGTTTTACTCATGTAATTTATTCGAACAACGGTTTCGAAAAATACGAAGAAAAACAAAATGCATAATATTAAAACATTTTTTCGGGGTTTTGACGAAAGCTAATTCAGTTTGTGGTGATATTACTATATATTTTGGCGGCTTTTTATATTATTATCGTGAAATCGTTTTCGAGCTATCAGTGCAGTAGATAAAACATTCGTTGTGTCCACAATATGTATATAAAGGATAAAGGATAGGAATTATCCCTCGCTTTAATGACATTTATATGTATATGTACATATACTATATTTATCTCATAATTATGCGATCTAACAAGAACTCGTATTAGGATATTTATTTGATTTTTATCCGCGATGGTTACATTTTTTTCTTTTCCATATCATCGAAATATACACAGGGAATATGGATCTCTCACAAGAGATGTAGTTGAAAGAAAAATCGACATGCTATCCCATACTGGAAAGTCACGAAATAAAATACAGATATGAGGAATTCTATGGTAGCTTTGAGATCACCGGTAACTTTTAGTTTTACATGGAAATGTTAACATTGACAGTCCTTTAATTGGTTTCGTTACATTCTGAATATTCGGTATATTGAGTATAGGAGTTTGTGATGGAAACATCTGAGCCTATGAAGTATGATGATATTTTTTAAAAGGAGACTCTATACATTTACTGCATTCAATTTATGGTATGATGAAATCGGCACATGCCACGCAATAATATCGGAGAAAAAAGAAAGGAATGCGCTTATAATTCTACACTGCCTTTAAAAAATCAATCGAGTCCATTCCCAAATAGATATGCTTGGTTTTTCACAAAAATATCAGATTGTTTCACTGATAAATATTTTTAGTCGGCATTTTCAAGTTGGAAACGGTTAAGGAGATCACTGATCGCTGAAAATATCGTGTACTCGATCCTTTAACTTTAAAATGTACAGGATATCATTTTTAAAATGAAGTGGGAAACTGTCAAAATGGCGGCTCAAACACGAAAAGAACGACGAAAAGCTCCTGAATTTTTTATTCGAAAATGATAGACGTTCGAAAAAAATATCGCTGAACAAAAAGTTTTTAGAATTGATCAAAGAATACGCTCAAATTTTTTCAGAATTTTTAAAACAATTTTTTTCATTTTCAAAATCGCAAAATTTTGAAAAAATATGAAAAGTCGTAGAAAAATTCTGAAAAAATTTGAGCTTATTCTTTGATAAATTCTAGGAATTTTTTGTTCAGCGACATTCTTTGCGAAATTCTATCATTTTTAATTAACAAAATTCCTGTTTCCCTATTTTATGAAAAATTCAGACATTTTTTATTTGGAAACGATAGACTTTCGCAAAAAAATGTGACCGAACAAAAAGTTCTTGGAATTGATAGAAAAACACCAAGATTTTGCGATTTTGAAAATGAAGAATATTGTTTTAAAAATTCTGAAAAAATTTAAGCGTATTCTTTGACCAATTCTAAGAACTTTTAGTTCAGCGACATTTTTTCCAAAAGCCTATCATTTTCGAATAAAAAATTCAGGAGCTTTTCGTCTATCTTTTCGTGTTTGAGCTGGCCATTTTGACAGTTTCCAACTTTATTTTCAAAACGCTATCATGCACATTTCAAAGTTAAAGGTTCAAGGTCATGATCTCCCTAACCGTTTCCAATGTAAAAATGCCGATTAAAAAATATTTGTCAGTTAAAAAATCTGATTTTTTTGTGAAAATCCAAGCATAATGGACTCGATTGATTTGTTAACGGCAGATTCGGAAAGATCGAACAATTTTACGTCGAAAATGATTTGTCAAAAATTTTTTTAATTGAATTTCAATGTCCAGAAATATTCCAAAAATCTTGGTGAAATTTGTGACCTCTTGTGCGTTAATGGGTTACGAAAGTGCGCGTGCAGAACAATAACAAATGTCAGATAAAGACGCGAAAATAAGTTTTTTTTTTAAGTATGAGAGGTATGTACAGCCTCCTTCAAAAAGTAGATACAGAATTTTCCTTTCCATATTCTGATTTTTTGTCTACTAAAAAACTAACTTTACCCACCTATGTATCAAAACATGAACTTTACCCTTAATACACCCAGGAATCGTTTTCAAAGTAATTTGAACACCAGTAACTTAAGCAGGTTCATTATCACTTAATACTACTTAATAATGCTAATCGTTTCTCTCCTAGTTACATTACTTGTTATATCTATACATATGGGAGGTATACGTAGTATAAGCCTTCTATTTGAATTTAACATATACATATATAGAATACATTTAAAACATTTCAAAAAGTAAACATTCCCTTACATGATCGGCGGTTATTTATATTTTTCCATTACATACTTAGAACAAAAACAAAATGGGAATAAAAATTATTTGAGTGAATGTAATTTGTACAATTTTACAATTGAATTCTGTATTATTATTATTATTATTATTACTATTATTATCATCAACCTGTACATCGGATAAATTGACAGGATGCTAGAATGGCTTCATCCAGCGAATGATATGAGAAAATGCATATTTCGATTTCTATTTTGTTTTGTATAAACAAGATAACATGGAATGAATTGTTCTATTGGTTATTTCAACATTGCGTTTCTTTTCAATAACTATAAAATGTAATACGATGGCATACATATTTTATTTTTTTTTTCGTTTAATGAATTATTGAGAATTTTATGTAGCATATTTTGTAAATTATAGATTTTGTAAAATTATTCCACACAGACCTAAGAGTTTATTTATACTGAAAATGCACACATAAAAGTTTCAGCGTTCTGCATTTATAAAAAATAAATACATTCTGTCAATATGATTAGTGAACCCTGAATTAACTGTGTTACAGGTATAAATGCATATTATTTGAATTATATTATATAAAATGTAAATATTATAATCATTTATAATATAAATTAACTACTGATATACATTTCATTCAGCGTAATTTCATACAACTGTGAGAATGGAAATCGCAAAGGAAAAATCGTCCATGATTATAGGTACTTTCTTTTGAAACCAATAAAGGCGAATGAATTTAAATTCTGCGAAAAATATTTTACAATACGAATACCGAAGTGGAATATGTACTTATTTCAAGTAAAATCATTACTAATATAGGAGGCATGTAGCATATTATGTCCACGGCAAATAATAATTTTTTTAATTTTATGTAATTATAACTTTTTTAAAAGTTAACAATTCCCTTACAAAAGTTATGTAAAATTTCTAACACAAAACTGTGAAATGGAAACGTTACGTACTATGTCACATAAAGGTTGTTGGGATATACTGCAAAAATTTCAAATCAATCCGTGAATATTTCGAAATAGATTTTCGAACAGTTCAAAACATTTATTTGGAAAACAACACATTTCTAGTTTTAGATTCTGCGCATAGCTGAGAAATGCATTGAAAAAATAAAAAGTTTATACATTTTTGCCGCTCTTGATCTTTTTGACAGCAGTAAAACCATTTTTCGAGTTTTTTTTAGATTTTTACTGTAGTTTTCTCTTATTTGAAAGTCTTAATACGTATCAGTATACGCCGTTTAAATTACGTAATAAATTTGTACTTAAGTAGAAGGGACTTTTGCACAATAATCACAAATTTATATGACGATGAGAAGGTACATTCATTTTTGCAGATTGTACCATTCCGAAAGATGTTAAATTTTCTGTAATAATCTTTAAAAATCGATTACACTTTTTTCGTCCAATTTTTCTAGCATTAATTTTCTTAATTACTTCGGCTGACTAAAAACCTTTATTTCTACTTCGGCGGATGTCTGAGCACTCTCCACAATTACATTAATAAATGAAACTCTTCCATTTAAAAAGGAGACATTTGTGATGTTGTTATGATCTGAGTATAGAAATTAGCATTAGGTACATTATTTAATTTTGAAATCAATTATTGCTGTAGTATTAATGAAAATAAACCCAGAACATAATAACAGATCAATATATCCACGGGGCTCGACTATCTAATGCGATTCTCAGAAATATATTATTTTATTTTCTGTTATATATAAGCAGATTATAAAGGAGTTTATTTGATAATTTAATGTTTGACAAATAATAAAATGCATTACATTGGAATAACTAATACTATTTTTTGGTATCGTGGATTTTCCATTCCAATGTAAATAAAAAAAATAATAATATATATATGGACAGCTTCATTAATTTATTTTTATCCAAAATTTTGAGAGTTTTGTAATAAAAAATTGATTTGGAGATTTGTGGCTTGTTATTATCCAGTTTGTCGAGATGTCTGTCGTATACAGTTTGAAACCACGTAACTTAGGCAGGAAATGGACTTTTTACAATAAAACTGGACTGAATATCTACCAGGGCACACAACAAATTTGTATCACTTATGTTCTAACATATTTCGTATAATGATTTGTGTCATATCATTTTGTCTTCTTTATAACAAATATTGTACTTTTTTCTTCAGACAAACTGAACACCAAATATGCAACAAAATTTTCTTCACTATTATAAATTAACTTATTTATGACAGATTCACATCAATTAAATCAATACACATGTTCTTCGTTTAAGAACGTATTTTTTTAGTCAAACACATACCTCAAATGAAGAAAATATTTACTCGATTTCAATTTCGTTGAGTCATCTACCGTATTTAAAAATTATTATTATTTAGTGGAAAGAATGTTCTTGAAACTGAGTTACAGATATAGTTCTAATATACCGCTTAACTCGAATTACGTGGTCGTTTATCCGAACTCCCTATAAAGGAGTAGTAAATAAATCTCTCTCACTTTGTTTATCACATACATCAAAAAGCACTTGATTCACAATTTTCGGAAATAAATATGACAAGCAACTACGGCTGAATACCTCTATTGCGAATAAGAAGCTTATGCAACTTTATATAAGAAGGATGAAAGTCCCTTCAGTAACGTGAAACTTTCGCCACGATAAATCTTAGAAAATGTACAACCACATTATTTTCAGGTTTCGTGCGACTCGCATGTAAACGAACCATAAATTTCACTTTTTGTTTAACTATTTTAAATAAAACAAACCGCTCAAGATTAAAAATATTTAAATTGTACAAAGTAAGACGAGATAATTATGTGTTAATAACCGGTTTTGTAATATTTCCACAAAATATGAAGTACCTATTTGTGTTATTTGGCTGTAATTTAGCAGATACTTCGCAGTATTTTTCTTAGATAAAGGAAGTTTACTTTGTACGAAAATTCCGATTTTGTATTCAAATAATGTTCATGTGGTGAAAATAGTTTTAATAATTATATGTAAAATAATAAACAAAAATGTTACTATGTAATACAAATATTTATTTCATGTCAAATATAATCATTTCATAATTAACCAATTATCGAGCATTAAGCAATATAAACAATATTATATTAATTAGGAAAATAGCAAAAAATTAGTTAAAAAAATTATCTAAATCTATATTTAAATCAAACATTTCCTCTGTTAAATATAATACTGCTAGGTATAGAGTATCCGTAACTAGTTGAATGTTCTCTAAATTTTAACGAATATAATTGAATTCACACGATCCAAGTGTCGAGGAGTATAATTCCATTGTTTCGGTAAAGCTACACTGGATGTGACTTCGCTAACTTCAGCTTTAATTTTAACACAATTGTTTCTAATTTGCTGCTGGTCTGTGACAATGAGGACTGGTCTCTTTGTTCATTGATAGCAGATCGCATCTCAACTAAGAAATCAGTCGATTTATGGAAAACCAAAGAAAAAATCTTATCTTGTAATTGCTACAATAGGTAACGTTCAAATCTGTTGAATTTTAAGTGTGTCTTCAAAAAATATTTCAAAAATTACAGGCGTTACATATAACTTCAAAAAACTATATTCTACGTTAATATTATTAACTACAATTTTTAACCAAGTAATGGCCACAATACACTCTAAAATCCTTAAACTCAAAACTGGGAAGTCTCAGTGTATAGCAGTGAAATTTTACTTTATAAAAGTGCCGATTTGATCACTTTAACTGTCCGCGTAGAAAGTAAAAAGATATTAAAAGATCTCAAAAGGATCTTCCTTAAAAATGTCCGAATTTAAGACATTTTAAGTAATTTAGTTTATTAAAATCTTTTTAAGAACTTCTAAAGATCTGTTTAACATCTTTTCGACACCTTTTTAAAATCATTTTCGGGTATTAAAAACAAATTAAACATTTTATTGTATATATTTTATTAGTGTTTCGCATTACTTACATTAATTTTCAATTTATCAATTTTGAATTCGTATAGAAATTAAATTATCAGGTAATCGATGTCGATGCATAGTAGATATGAAATCATCAGTTCTTGAATGTTCGTGAAATTTTATGTACGGGTTCAAAAATTGCGACTATGCTTCTAGAAATTCAAGAACTTTAGTTATAATTATAAAAAGACATTTTTTTAGGAAAATCCAGCAATTTTTGAACCCTCATGAGTATAAAATTTCAAGTGGATGAATCGGATTACATAATTTTCCAATAAAGTTAAAAAGCCAGCGTTAATTTTTGCCACCCCACCGCCCTTGTTTTTTGTTTAAAACAAATTGCGATATTTAACGTTATGATCAATATTAACAAAATTCCTTTAGACAAGTTGAGGAAAATCATTTTCTGGAGAAAATTAATCCTAAGCAATGCGAAATACTAATAAAATGTTTAATTTTTATTTTCATACCCGAAAATTATTTGGAAAAGGTCTCGAAAAGATCTTAAAAACATCTTTAAAAGATCATGTTTTTTTAAAATCATGCTCTGAAATAAAAATCTTAAACCGAACTTTAAAAGATTTAAAAATTTGTTCATAAAATGGCGGTTTAAACGTCTTAAAAATGACTTAAAATGTCTTAAATTCGGAAATTTTAAAGAAAGATCTTTTTGCGATCTTTTAAAATCTTTTTTATTTCTACGCGGGTGGCAGTGGTCCAATCGGCAATTTTATACTGTGAGATTTGGGAGTTTTCACTTTAACAATTTTAGAGAGTATACAATAACAATTTTTAATCTTACATTAAAGTCTAAAATTACAAAAGTAATTATTGAATATTTCTGAAAATGATGTTTATAATTTAAAATTGAAATGGAGAGATACTTATTGGCAATACAAACCATATGCTTGTATTTATAATTATGTGTTAAGAGCTATCCATGGTGGTAGATTAAAGCGGTGAATGATGATTGTTGATGTAGATACCTGATAATAAATTATGATGATGATGTATGGTATATGGAGGAGAATCGCTAATATCGACGATGTGTTATTTCGATTAAAACTGTTGACAATTTAATACTCATATGTTGATGTTTTATTTACATCACATTTTTAGTTGCATTCCATGTGAAATGACCCATTTTTGAAATCATTTTATTCAAAGTTCAACTTCAGTAAATATGTTTATTGATAAGATTATTAAATTAGAACTTAAAATAATAATTAGTCCAAAAATAATTGATAAAAGTATAAATGAGAAATTAAATATTTTTAAACGGCTTTATCTCAAAAAAGTATAATTTATTTAAAATAAATTTAATCCTATATTTGACTCCAAATATATTTATCAAAACTTCTGCAAATTGATAAAACTAATTCAGGACATGTAATGTATATTTTATGCTCTCGATTTCAGTTTGTTGCAAAATACTGCACATTTACTGAATGCTCAGTATTGTCATTGGAAATTGGGATATTATTTTGATTTTATGGATTTTATTCTCTACAATTTACATCCTATTGGCAAAATAATGAATACGGAATGTTCATATATCGGATTTTAAATGCAAAATAAAAGTTATGTAAACTTCTTACATACCTGTTCTCTTTCATATTACCTACAGGATATGCATATATGGTTTCGTAACCAATATGTCGTAAATATTATGTAACGGCATGTGGTGAGATAAACCTTAAAAAATAAAAAGAATTATCTTCTGAAATCTGCAACATATCTTTAAATGAATATCCTCCGTATCTTCTTAGATTTTCGTATTGTAAGACCACTTATCCACTTATGAAATTTTCTCACTTTCGAAACTCATTAACTGGCGTTAGATTCTTTGTTAGCATTGTTTTAGTAAACGTGAATTAATGAACAAAATTGGAATATAAAATTTTATATCTTACCTACGCCACTTGATAATGAGTCCAGTTTTTGCTCATTTCTGTCCAGCTTGGTTATTTCACAGGTAAAATGTATAAGAAAACTATAATATATGATACAAAATACTAGTTAGGAACGATATAAAAATTTGCTGAAAACTAAAAATAGTTCAACAAAATTTGTACGGAATTTTAATTAATTGTTCCCCGCGTATTCAATGCACCCTCGGGCGAGTTTTTACAGTGTCACAATGCGATCAAATTTTTGATTAGCTACCTGCAGTGTTTCTAATTTTTGCGACATTTGAAAACTTCGTATAGATAATAAATGGTGGTCTATACAAAAAAAACCGTCGAAATGTTAAGGAATTTGGTACTCCAAAATAAATTTTAAAACGTTACTGAACAAAAAATGTTTATAATTGATCACGCAATACGCTGAAATTGTTACAGAATATTTTGAACATAGAAATTAACGATTGAGATTTACAATATAAGTTTATCCAACTTTTTAACTATTTCCCAGTGAAACGAATTATGAAAATATAGACTCGTGTTTTAAGGTCAATACGAATAAGTTTAATAACTTAAATTAAACGAATACAAATTAAAACTCATACTCGAGGGAAGGTTAAGTTTTTGAGAAAAATTCTAGGTCATGCATTTATTGTTGGCATTATATTCTATTAGTTATATTGACTTATCTATGTGAAATTTATTACATTTCTTCATTGAATTCACATTCAAAATTAAGTATAGTGAAATACATAAGGAAGATATATCTGTAGCTTTGCAGTCCAATAGCGGTTTTAGAAACAGCCTGGGTGGTATTACCCATACAAATAAAAAATCCTGTTGGATCGTAGATATTTATTAAATTCTATTTCAATATATGATGTCAATACAAATTCAGATCTTTTTGCTAGTCACTGTTAGAGCTTTAACAGTTCGTTGAATAAATTTTAATCATTTGCGTGTTTGTAAATGATACTGTGCGGTACACCCCCCATTTCCTATAATAATAACATCTCATAAAGAATAATGAAAAATAGTTCCAATGGTCCTCCGATGTTAAAATATAATAAAAAATATACAAGCCGATTTGCAGATTTTGGAATTATCTAATATATATAAGGATGTAATAATTTTAAAATTCTGATGGTAGTCCATCCATGTTATCGACAAATTACATCTCTTTCTGTTTTGAACAATCAGAGAATTACATCACCTTACGTGTGGTAAAATAAATTGGGGTTGATGACTTATCAGAAAAGGTTTGCCATAATCGCGATCTCGCCTTTTGCAATACTCTTAAGATTTTGCAAGTTGCCCATTTAAAAAATGTCTAAAACCACAATTTATTAAAGATAAGCAACAACGAAAATCCTTTTAAAAGATTTACTCACTATCCAATGGAAATAATATTCAGTGCTTGAATCGGAAATGCAATCACTTTTCGTATACATCTGGTTAGCTTGCTCCATGACTGCGCGCGATTTCACAGTAGTAAAGCTCCGCTTAATACCGCAAATCCGATCCGCATTGATGTACACGTACGTAGAGAAGTACACATCATGTATTGTACATACGAATTAAGCTTCGCGTATACCAAAATAAGCATGTCTACATAGTCGCCTTCCCTACTTTGGTACCAATACGCTACACGTTTCTTTTGAGAATTTTGTACCGACAAATGGTATAGCAGAAATATACGTCCGCAAAAAGGTAAGATACCTATTTTTCACGTTGATGTTATTAGGAGAAGAAAACGCACGGTTGCTTCGCATAGAAACGAGTGCAGACATCCGGAAAAGTACGTGGGAAAAGAAGATCGTTTACTTATCTATGCGTTTTCGGAACGAGACTCGACGGATTTTCGTCAATAAAATCTTCAGCCAATATTCCGCCGGTATTGGCATCGATACCCATTGCGAATAAGTATTGCAGATTTCCTTTATAAAGGATCCTGTTGCGTTCGTATAACTTGACGTTTTATTAGCATTTAATATAACTTCAGAGTGATAGTGATACTTTCGTATTGAAAGCTCTTCTCAAAGGAGATAAAAATCTCAAGTAAGGTAGCTGTTATAGTAGTATACTACGGTATTATGGCAAATATATTTCTTGTCATATATAGTATTCCTATTTTAACTATTCTGCTAGGTATTTTTAGTGTTGTAAACTATTTTCGTGTCAAGAAGCCATGTGCTCAAAAATAATTGACGCAATTACGAAATCCAGAGAATAGCAATTATTTAGAACAGTTTTTCTTACAATATCTATACAGGGTGTCCAAAAGGTATCGAAACACGTGTATAAGTTTTTATATAAAATATTTTTTACCCAGGTTAAGGTGATTTCCGTAGTAACTTTTGGCGCAGGATCTAATGATGACCTTGGTTTTGACCTTGTCGATGATTTTTAAGGTTATTTCAAGGTGCAAATTGCTAGACCCTTTTTCAACCTCGCTAATCGAAGTAGTGGACAATTTTACATCAAATTTATCTTATAAAAAAAATGCGACCTCGCAAAGTTAAAAAATGAGGGTTAACTGTCTAAAAAAAGATCTGCCGTACTTTTTCTAAAATGACGTGTTTTTCAGGGTAACATAATATTGCTCCAGAAAAGTCAATGAATAATAAAAATGTTGATCACATTGACTGGCTAAACTTGATGTCAATTTTCAAGGTTGTTTAAAGATCATAGTGTATTTTTTTATTGGTGAACCTAATTTTTTACTGCAAAACCTGTTTTTTGACATTGGGCTCTTAAATAATGGCACTTTTTTCTATGAGCATAAGGATTTTTTACTTTCTCGACATGACCTTTTGAAGGTCACATCAACACCAAACGCAGCTTCATCTTTCTTTAGTATCGCCCGGAAACAACGACGTGAACGCAGCAAGTTCTGTTCCCTTTGGGGTGCTTGATTATCGTGAGTCCCCTTGCCTCTCACGTCGTTGTCATCAAAGATCGGAATTTCTTTACTTTATTTATTACAATATATCTTTACTTTAAGTGCTCAAATTATTCGCAATTCACTTCTAGACAGTAAGCTAATCGACAGTAGACCAACAGCATTTTCGATCGTTTTATTAGTCATTTAACCTTTATTTTTTTTCTTTACAAGGTCCCATAGGCAACTTTTTCATAAAACAAATTTCATGTAAAATTTTCCGATTTTTCGATCGCCGAGGTCGAAAAAGGGTCTTGCCATTTAAAAAAAACAAAGACCTTAAAATACCTTGAAGATCATAGACAAGGTCAAAACCAAGATCACCATTAAATCCCGCACCAAAAGTTACTACGAAAATTACCTTAACCTGGGTAAAAAATATTTTATATAAAAACTTATACACGTTTCGATACCTTTTGGGCACCCTTTATAAAGTTACGAGCTTATATAATGATATAAAATTCCACGTAATCTTTATTACATCATAATTTAAAGTTATTCGACGTAAAGTACCTGATATTTTACTAGCTTGATGAAGAAATGGCTTTAAATGTTAGCAAAACGATAATATTCGCCCATAATTGAATTTTCTTCTTATCGCTACGAGTGGTCGAGCAAGCAATTTTTGCCGAAAACATAATATCGTTGCAATATTGTCGACTTTTCAAATATCTGCTAGGCTTCCGATAATGGATGTATCATAGATTCGGAAAAAGATGAAATATGTGGTAAAAGTTCGCACAGCTTACGAAGAAGTAAGGAGTAACGTTTATTTTTAAGGCCCTTAAGAAATCAGCTGATCCATATATAAGGTGCGGTACAGAACCAGCAGGATGATCCTGAAGGATTGGGCTTCCGGTAGACCGTTATTATAGCGAGAAAGTCTCTGCTGGGCTATCGGTTACTGGACCTCTCCATTGCAGTTGAAACTGCAATTGCAATTCACTTATATTCGAGTTTATCGACTACGAGAAATAAACTTTTCATGTATGGAGTGGAAACGCGTGAGGGAAGTCGAAAGCAACGAAGAAAGATAGTTCCAAAAGCATTTCGTTCATCCCTTGCACTCCGAGAGCGTATATGTTTCTCTTTTTCATCTGTTCCTTCATCCCTTTCCAGTGGCCAAGTTCTCAATTCAATTTACCAATTGAAAAGTTTAACTTGTTATCGACCTCAGAACCTCATTTTGATGATTAACAGCATTTGGCTTGGAATATGATTGATTATGAAGAGAGTGAATTATCCATTTAGTTATAGAATTCCTAATGTATAATATTTACATCGACTGTAATTCGGAAAGTATTATTGACAAGAATATAAAAAATTTAAACTTTGTTGCAAACAGATAATGATATGAATTTTTATTTTTAATTTTTGTAATGGTATCAAAATAAGCTCGAAAGTTAATTAAAACCTTGTTAATTTACTGCAAAGTTTTGAAAGAAACAGGCGCTAATCTGGATTACCATTATTATTGCTGGAATTACACGTTTTATTCTTTTCATTATTCAAGTTAATTAGTGCATAAATTGTTCGTCTTATCATCTTCAGATTAATTCTGTGTGAATAAAGTATGTTTGAAATTCATCAATTTGAAATTTAAATTAAATTAAACTAATCATATTTTACTAATTTTAACACATTAATCACATCTTGTAAACAACTTTGGGTATGTGCATAAACAATAGTATCAAAATCAGTACAAAAAAGGTAAACATTTTAAAGGATTTAATCTTGCTTAAGATTTCCAATCCGAAGATGTCAGCATGCTTTTGTGTTTCTAATCTGAGTGTTGTACAGTAAACCTAACAACTCGAGACAGTGGACGATATCTCTAAAGTCTTGAAGTGGATCAAACAAACTGTATGTCCGTCTCGTCCTGTAGAACTGCAGATTCCAACAAAGTTCAAAATCGTGTCGAATTCCAAGTACATTCTAAGTTGGTGAGAACCGAAAATAAATAAACGAATGCAAATTATGTAATATATGTTGGTTAGTTTAATAAATTGGACATTATTCAACTCAACAGAATGAATGTTATATTGAAAAATGTTTTTCAAGGGACTCTGTTTGAGCAACTCGCGAGTACATTAAAAACAACAAAAAGCATCCAGTTATTTCAAAACAATAACAAACGTAGGTCCAAAATTTTATTATATGTGGTTGTTACCGGTTGTTAATAGTAATACAGCGCGATTAAATTACCAATGACAGTAATCGGAATGTAATTTTTCTAAAACCCAAAATTCAAAATCCACTAAAATCATGCAATTGAATAAAAAAATCTGCAATTTTCATATTAGAGGATTTTTAATTCAGGCTTGTCATTGGGAAGAGATTTTGGTAGATTTAATAAAAAAAAAATGTCTCAAGATATGTTAAAAAACCTGAAAAAGTTCTATCTATATTTCTCACTTAATTTGAAAAACTTATTAGTTTTAGCATTTTTTTTTAAATTTTCATAGTATTTCCATTTGAGCTTGCGTACATTAAAAAAAAAAACATTTCATTGAGGATGCCATTATGAGGTCGTTACAATGATATAGGATATACAACAATTTTTTTCTTGAAATCCAATTATTTTGACCGCCTTAATTGTACATAGTTTCAATAGAAACTCAACATTCTAATAGCTCAAAAAAAATTAATAAATATTTCCCAATTTCTTTACAATTTTCTTCAAGTTTGGCGCCATATTGGAATTCCTGATGGCTTAAACTCAATGTTGACCTCAGAAGCTTGAAATTTTTGACACGATATACCCTATTGAAATTGAAGGAAAAAAGTGTCTTTTGGGCGTTAATGGGTTTAATGTATGCAACACAGATGATTATAAAATATAAGCCAATAAAATCGACTACTCGAATATATTTTGCATCAGTTTCTGCTCAGTACTACAGGAAATGCTGTATTTTTACATCACATCGGATCGAACAGACGTTTTATCATCAACCATAAGAGTTAATTTAATACGCTCCGAAAACTTTTAGGCCCGGAAATTGCTTGCAGTTCAGCCGAGAGAAAGCAATTTTATATTTCTTTGCTTTATTTAACCGTTTCTACTTTTTCAAGTGATCTCTGAAAAGGTTGAATATTTCCTTGCTTTCCATAGATGCGTTCTTGGCGATCAGCTTACAACATATTTCACTTATAAATAAACAAATCTGATGGTGCGAAAATATTTATTATACAATTATGACTAGAGTGTATATAACACCTGAGGATCGGGGTAAACTAACTGTCGATAATAGAATCTCTCAAATCTGATGCTTTTCATTCCAATTTCATCCCCCACAGGTCTCACAATAAATAATCTTTCAAATCTTACTATTTTATTTTTCCGTTTAGTCTCTTTACTATTCTTAATAGCGCGTAAGGAAACCGGCTTTGGGCACATTGATAAGAATCCACAAATTTGAGAGTTCAATTGAGTCATAGAAAGTAACGAAAAGGTTAGGTATTTTTATATCTCTTAGTATAATTTTTTATGCTCACTAATTTGACGTAACGCAACCGGAAGATTTGTTTTTTGGTGCTAGAAATATTGATAATATTTTAATTCACTTCAAGGAGAGGAAATCATCACCTCCATCGATCTTCTATAAAAGTGATGAAGGCAGGGTATTACCGAGCAAAAAAATATTTATTTACGCATTTTCGTTTATGAGTGAACGTGGTACTTAATAAAAAGAATTAATATTTTCCCTTTATGATTAATGCCAAGGGGAATGAAGAATCTCCTAAATTTTCTTGCTCAACTTTCCAGTTTTCTTGATAAATGAAGTTTATTTTTAAACTTTTAATTAAATGTTCAATGAGTTATTTAAATCAATTTCACTAAAGAAAGTGTCTCTTTTGTTATAGGTACTGCGTGACGTTCACGGTGACGAAAGCCTCGAAAGCCTGTTACAAGGACCAAATACTGACGGAACTTTCCGAAGGTAAGAACACAAGAAGTGTTCGCACTTCGATCGAAAGCACACATTTCCACCACTATAAAAGAAAGCTCGTCCTGTTCGACCGCTACGGACTTCCGGCGATCCTGTAACGTCCCACCCTGTTCCAGGAAACGACTTTTCTTCGAGATTTTCCCCTCCTAACTCCTCCGACTTTTCTTTTCCGCTCGATTATCCTCATCTGAGGATTTTTACTCGGAAAAGTTCGCGTCGAATTGGGCGAGGGTGGGCAGACCGAGGAAAAACGAGGATAAAGCGATTTCGATTCGGTGTTTAATGCGCGGACCATCGGACGCGACGATTTTTCTACAGTACGGTTAAGTTTCACTGGCGGCGTATGTCTGGTCATTGCCGGCCTTGCAAAACGTTCGAATATCCAATTTTTTTATTCACATTGTATTGTTCGCGGATGTTCCAAATCGTCAGGCCAGGGATTATTAATACAGGTCGACTGCACATGTTTTTTACACCTCGGTTGATATCGTACGGTAAAAATAACTTTAATAAAATTGCCGACATTAACATGGGTTACTCTATTCTAATATCGCTACAAAATTGTGAGAATTTACGATTTAAAAATCGACACAATCGTTTGTAACCGAGACAGCGATTTAAGGGGGTTTATGGTATTTTTTCCTTGCATCCAAAAATGATAATAACATAACAATTATTAACTCGTATTGCTAATTTAATATTCCTGAAATTGAAATCTGATTTTGAAAGAACTTTTAATTCTGGGAAATATGGAGTTCACATTTGGGTCCGTGTTTGAAAGACATGTACGGGAAAGAACATCGACGAAAAATGACAATACAGTAGTAACCCTCTATAAGGAAATGTTTCGGTGTAGAATATTCGCTATACAGAATCCCTTTCCATCTGCGCTATTTCCCCTCAAGTTTCAGAGGGGTAAGCTCGGAACCAATAAGATTCCGGGAGTGGGGAAAGATAGAGTCACGTGGGGATGTTCGCCACGCCTCTTATTCCTTATATTGAATGAAATCATTTCCTTGTAGCGAGTGAATTCCTTATAGCGGAGTTTCTTATAGCGAGTTTCTACAGTACATTGTTAAAAGATATCTTCCAATTTTTCTCGTAAAATGGAATGTATCATACTCATCACAGAACTCTGTAAAACCCTGCACTAAAACTGCATAGTATATCCAGGGTTTGCTCACGAGGCTGATACTGCCTATAGTATACAAATTTGTGTCATCTGTTTGAGTTTGAACAAGTTTTGAGGAAATGAACTAATCCGCATAATGTCGTCCCAAACACCTAGTACTCCCTACTGCTAAACGATTTCCCTTACTTTTGAGGAACTTTTATTACCTTTTAACCCCTCTCATCACGTTTTCTCTCATAAACCGATGAAATTACACGATTTAAGAAGAGAGGAGAATCGAAGTGGAAATGAGCGAAAATCGACACAGTGGTGGGAGGCACAAGGAGATCGCCGCGATACTGCGTGCGCTTTAGTTCATTGGCCTCAAGAAACCGACCATGAAGAATAGCTCAGTGCCAGATCCGTAATTGTGGTCAATTAATATTGAAGATGAAACGAAGTATTTTTGATAGCTGTGCTAATGATCCAGAAGAGCTGAATTATTAACTTGACATTTCAGAAAAAATAGAATAATATAGTAATATACCATATTAATCCAAAATCTATTTATATGATATTAATAAAATTATAGATAATTTATTATTTTTCAAAGCAGATTTGACAAATTTATTACGTTTTCGAGACGTTCTTGAGACATGCCCCCAATACTTCAAGACGATTAATTGTTAATGACTCTGCTATGTACAGTGTGTGTGTGTACAGTCAATCGTGAACAATGTTATCATCATAAATAAAATTTGGAACACATCCTCATTTGTTTATATTAAAGAATACCATAAGGCACATTTATCCTGCTTAAAAAAAGGATTTAAATTGTATAGTTTAGTACTATTGTAGGTAACCAAAAGACTACGAGGTACATTCGTATACAGAAATATGAATTTACTAGATTTTGATGAATTTTTCGGTCAGAAGATGGAAACTATCAGCGTTATGCTATATTGCCCGATTCGTATGATTCTGGCTTTTGGAACATGGCCCACATGAAGTTCCGACAACAACATACATTTCTCTAAACATTCATTTCAAGCATGTGCGAATTTTGAGCATTCCAAGAGGCTTTGATAAAATTGAAAAAAAAAATTATTTATATATCTAAAATATATTGTAGTAATCGAACGCGTCCAAAACTATACCCTATTCATTGGCAACAGAGTCATCTTCATTTATTGATTAATTATTCATAGGAATTCTAGAATAAAAATTTGCAAGATCATAAATTATTTATTTTTTTCATATATATTTTTTTTATATTTAAAGTTTCATATATATTTATATTTTATAAGTTTCATATATTCAGGAAATGTTATCAAAAAAATGGCACTGGGTATGCAAATACGTTCATACTCGATTACTTTCTGGAATATTGTGTTTTACAATTAAAAGTGATCACAGAACGAACGTTACAAGTGGAAGTAAAAATTGACACTTTAATTATTTTCAATATAAAAACTTCGTTTAACAACGAGCGTTCCCAAAACAATCACAATAAATAGCATTTACGATATCGTCGTGAAAATAACAAAACTCCATGGCGTTTAACCGTATCATTCGTACAATCGCGCAGCGCTAGAATGATCGAAATAAAATTGGATGATTAAAATTAGTAAATCCAATTTGCAATTCCGTGCGCACGTTCGACGGGAAAAACTCGTCGGTTCGTGAAAACTCGTTTCATCACATATGTCGGGAGACTCGAGACTAAATACTACGGATGGAAAGCAATTTTCTGTCAATTTTACTAAACAAAGCGACAAATCCGGGGAGACAATTTCGAATCGATCTACTTTGAGTCGCGTCGCTATTGACCTTTAAATTACCATGCTTCTGTTTTAAAATTCGTGCAGCCCATCGAAACTCGATATTGGAACATTTGAAAGTTGGAGGAACATCACCGATAGGCCAAAATGGTAAAATCGATTTGGTGATTGAGAGGAATTGATTGTAGTCTCTAACTTACAAATAAAAGCGAAAATGTAATTTCCTCTACGTATTTGCAATCAACGATAGACTATTTACTTCTAATCATTTTTACTGATGCCCTTCTATATCGTATGTCTGAAAATAACACAGAACACGTCATTATTAATTACTCTGGATTAAATAATACGTGATGTTTTTTTCAAAAATGTATATAGCTTATATTTAATGGTATAAAAATGCCTGCTCACATATCTTCAAAAAGATCGAGTTTTTGAAATTATATTTTAGTCAGTTTGTGAATTTAACAATAACGTATTCCGTGCTATTTTCAGTTTTACGACATAAAAGATCATTAGTACCAATGATTAACATTTACTTAATAGTCTATCGTTGATTGCAAATAGGAGTAATAGAGGTAATTTCATTTTCACTTTTATTTGAAAGTTAGAGAGTTACAATCAATTTCTCTTAATCATCAAATCGATTTTACAATTTTGGCGTATCGCTACTGTTCCAATATCGAGTTTCGATTGATTTTACGAATTTTAAAAAGAAGCCAGTAATGTAATTTTAATATAAGTAAAATGCGAAAAACTTCAAGTGGGTGTTTTGGCCATAAGTAGCTTTTCTGCAATTATACGAAAGCGGAGATACTTTATTGCTTTATGTTGCCAATAAATTCATTTTTTATAAGCGTAATTCGATACAAGAGTTTTTTAATGTTATAAATGTACCATATTTCGTGATTCAATACCGAGAGCTACTACAATATGATTCACGGAGCTCCGGAGCGAAGTTTAAATGAAAATTGCGTGTCATTCCAAAATTTTTTAATTTCATGTTTCGGCATTGCTTTCTGACCATTCTAATGAAAAAATTAAAAAAATTCGTCGAGCGGATTTTGTAAAAATTAGACCAATATTTTTTTTTCATTTTATCTGAAAAATCCCGTTTCCTATTTTATTAAATTCTAACGAATGTAATAGTAAAAAGTAAAATAAATGTTCATAGATTGCTATTTTCAAATAACAATATTACATTATGTGCCAAGGGCGCAATTATCGATCTTCGACGTTTGTGACGTTTGTCGCCCGAGCGAAGTGAGAGTATCAATTACACTCGTCGGAGATCAATATTTCGCCCATGACCAAAAATGTATTTTTTTGATCCGATTGTCGTAGGACTCGATAATTCGGGACCGAAGGTTTCTAGGTCGCGCGCCCTAGGGCCAGAAATTGAATTTTACGGCCGGTGAGTCAAAAAATAATTTATTTTTAATAATTGTAGGTTCTGGGTAATCAAATATGTGTAATGTCGAAAATACAAATACATCCATGGTAAATATTCGTTTCCTGCATTATAACAATTAATATAATGTGTAATAATTTAGTAATTTGATTCTCATGATTATAACTACCTTTTGTTTTTATATATAGTGCCGTAAAGAAAACGTTTTGGTCACGTTGTGTGCAAATACTGATATCGTTTTTTTCCTAAAAACGTTTTATCCTAATTAGAAAATATCTGAAAACCATGAAGCGAATCTGCGTAAAATCTGTTTATTGTGTTTACAAAAATCGAAACAGATGTTTCTAATTAGTTAATTTTAATGTTTTAATTTTTACAACACCCGCTCGAGGAATTTTTAAAATTTTTTCACTACAATGATCAGAAAGTAATGTAGAAACATGAAATTAACAAATTTTCAAATGACACGCATCTTTCATTTAAACTTTGCTCAGGAGCACCGTGGATTATCAGCCAAAGTGATTGTAGTAAAGTTTCAAAATGTTTGGCAAATTCAAAAAATGGTGGCCACCTCTGTTTTTTTACATATGCTATTTTGCTTTCGTGCCAAAAATACTTTTTCTCCCGACCGCGTCGGAATGTCCGTATTCCATGCCTGGAACGAGGGGCGAAAGTCGCCGATTCCGCCAGGGCGCCATAGCGCATGCGCACTTCGTTCTCATTACTCCCTAGGGACGGAAAGTGCCGCCAGCGGGAGTAATGGGTGGGGTCGGAAGAAAAATAGCGTATGCCACACGGGAGGCAAGCGCGCGCACCTCGCAGGAGTGCTGCCCTCGCGTCGCTCGTTCAGCAAACCTCCCGCTCAGGAATCGAGCGCTCTCCTCCCTTGAAGCATAATATACTATTTTGGTACTTTATCCGCCCCTTTTTTTTCTTAAGGGACAGAATAAATTAAATTTTTTTAAATACTTTTTTGTTTTGTGACCATTAAACATTCAATAAACACAGAGATTTTAAAATAAAGACAAGGTCTCTCATTTTGTTAGATAGAGTGATGTACGATCAGGCCAGGGTACAGGACGTCTTGGCCCCGCCGTTTTGGCTCCCCCCTTCTGACGTTAGACTATTTGACCCCGGTTTTCGTAGCGGGAATCATTGTAGATTAAAATTTGAAGAACTGGCAACGTCACGACATTAATCTACCCTTAATAATGCCTACAAGCATATGCCTGCCCAAAAACTAACCTAACCTAACCTGTCATCACCCCGCCGACCCCTAATAATGCGGAAAAGAATATGGCTGCACAGGACATTTTGTCCGGGTAAATTCTGTCGAGGAAATTACTTCCAGGGAAATAAAATCCGGTCACCATAAAGACATCTGCTTTACTCAAATATTTCAAAATTTTACAGACACTTCAAATGTTGCGTAACATTCGTGATAGAGAGAGGCGTGGGGAGAGTCAGTCTGATGTCTGCATGGTACTAGGTAACCCTCTAGCTAGTTTTAAAACAGCAGTGCAGCCAAAATGTCTGGCGCCAAAACGTCCTGCTCCGACATGTTGAACATTTGGGATTTTCATCCCATGGGATGAAAATTCCAAATGTTATAAAAAATATAAAAAATCATCAAATAGCATTACTATGCTTTATTCATTTTGAGATCTTCTTGACAAATAGTATTTAAGTATAAATATTTTACTAATTTATGCTAATTTCCATTCTACTACCCCTCTTTCTCATACCCCGAGAAAATCGGAGTTTATATTTCCAATTCTTAAATGGTGAAAATATAGTGAATTATTATTGTCATATGCCCTTTAACTATTTTACATGATAAAATATTCCTAGATGTATGTGATCAATGATGGATTATGTCTAACATCATTAATTGCCCTTTCAGGCTCTCGTGTCTGCGTGCGCTGTCAAAGTCAGGCATTGAGACCCGTTTTCGATGGTCGATGCGAAGGAGACGGCGGTATAGAAGCAACGATCACTAGGTGGAGCATGCTCCTGTCGCCTCATTGTCACGGCAAGTGGTTGCGTACCAAGAAGACCGGACCTGAATGCGAAGCGGCCGTCTGTCAGCCACGTCCTCATTTCACCTTCGTCTGAATCGAACTCCAATCCCCAGTTCAAAGAAGAAAGTGAATTCCGCGAATTTCGAATAAGGGTACCAGGATTCGGAATTCCGGAAATCCAGAACTCACGCACAGAATTTCAGGCTCCAAATCAATGGCTCGTATATACGAGCTATCCCGAGCCGACCATGACTATCACTGCGAATTTTATTGGACCTCAAACTAGTTACCGGACCCGTTAGCTCTTATTAAGCTGTGATTGAACTCGAGTTGTCATTCGCGTGTATAGAGAAAATAATGGATGCGTCTAGAAACAATAATATTGTCATTGAAACAAAACATGCTAATTCGTACACAGGGGATGTAATCGTCGACACGTTTTCAGTGACATGATTTATGAATTAAATTTATCATCTAGAATGAGATCAGCCATATTTCACGCGTTTCAAACGATTTTTATGTATAAAGTCTTATCGTTATGCATATGTTATTGTTTCGCCTTCTGCTAGTTTAAAATCAGTTGAAAGGTGTTTGTACAAAGTAACTCTAAATGAGAATTTGATTTTAATAACTAATTACTGGATTATTATTTAGTTATCCGACAATATCATAGTTTCGAACTCAAAAAAATAAGCAAATTTTTCGGATAAGCAATCTATTTGTTACACAATGTGATGCGATTCTTTAGACATTTTCCATTAATAAGGAAAAAACACGAGCAGTTATGGCAACTAATTTAAAATACAATCAGAAACAGCTACAATAAGTACTTCTTTTGTAAATTTTCTTCGTTGGGAAATATTGTTTTTTCTTTTTTTTCGTACTTTAATTAACTTATTACGTCTTATCTATAGGCCTATTGTTAACTTTAATACATTAAATTCTAAGTTATTGTTGTTAATTATCTAGGCGCCCTTTGAATTTTGCGTATATTTTGATACCATTACAGGAACTAATAGATGAGGCAACTACAGTAGAGTCCCGGTATAATGGCGACTCGCTACATATACGTCCCGGCATATTTGCTCGGTTCCGTCTGGTTATATTTACCTGTCACCGCTCTCTTTTTCCCCCACCTTGCGGACTGGGGGCCTCAGGAAGGGCCTGCTGTTACGACACGAACATACCCCGACTGAGGGGAGTGGGAAAAGCGACGCTCCCCTTCTCTTGACGAATATAACGAGATGGGCGAGGAACCGAGTCGCTAAATACACCGAGACACTACAGTACATAGTTAATATATGGATTGAACGTCTTTTACGTGTACCATTACTACTTAAGCATTTAGCCTTACTTTTTAAGTGGTGAGTAAGTCGGCAGCGACGGTTGGGTAAATCTTTTGAAACCTGACAACAAAATGTTTCACATGGTTCCTTACATATTTCTGATTATTATAAAAAAGGTTATAATTATTATATATTATAATTAAAGTTAAAATTAGAATTAAAATTAATGTTAAAAATTAATTATATTATATTATTATTAAAGGTTATAATATAGTTGTTCAGTTTTTAACGGAAAGCAAAAAAAAAATATGTTACATGCAGGAGTACAGCAGATAAAATTATGAACTTAACCTCATAATTTACTATTTGCTATAGTTTCAGTGGTATTCTGCTAGGGGCCACTCTAGACCCTCTACTCACTACCGATACCTGTGCGTTATTATTGAGCCCACGTGAAATTGGAGTCTTTGTAATTACCGCAATGTACATAAATGCCCCGAACATGAAACCAAGTTATAGACTGAAATGGACCACGCTAAACCGATAAATGTTCATTTTTATTCTATTACAACATTAAGTTTTTCATTGAGAATGTTTACATTTTATGAAAATATTTTTCTTAGCTTTCTATGTGTCGGAATGAAATAAACAAATCTGTAAAAAAAATCGTGTATTTAGTGTTTTTTTTTAAAGGTAGCGATCAAGATATTGGCGAGGTTCAAAACATTTTTTCGAATTTGAATTCATCGATCGAAAATACGTATGAAACCATGTGAAATTTTTTTTTTCTGGTTACGTGTTTTGAAGTATTATTCTTAATACCTAACTATCTATATTTTAATGAATGGTTATCCGGAATATGCTGAAAGAAAAATAAATAAACAAATAAATCTACCCGAACATTGCCAGTAACGATGTGCGAAAGTCTAAAATGAACTCCAAACTTTTGTTATTCTCGCATAGGCCACATAACAATATTTTTACAAGTATTCAGTTTAATACATAGTAATGACTTCATGACTGTCTTGAAGTGAACATTTACTGTTCACATAGTGAAAAATGGAGTTCCAAAATAGTAAATTTCCACTTCAAAAGAATTCTAGAGCGTTGTACATTTCTTTGTATTTGATAATAAAATAAAGTTCTCTACATTTACCCTACGTTTAAATGAATTTTTTTTTAGACTAAACGGTGATTTTGAGACTGCGAATGACAAGAGAAATGTATACAGATATGGTAAATGTTTTTTTGAATAACGTGTAAACGGAAATATTTTAAAAAATATAGAGCGATGAAGAAAAATGAAATTCCGCAAATGCCTAGTTTTAACGTGGATGTCACGCGAATGACTTGCGATGGCGAGTGCATAGCAGTAAGAATATTTATATGTAAGTTATTTTATAAATTGAGTCCACATATCAAAGATCATATTTTATAGAACTTAAGTAATACTGATGTATCGCATTCTTAGGGAATGCGTCGGATTTCCTATTACAACAGCGCACATGAATAAAACATTTCAAATGCGTTATTATTATTCAGAACCATCCCTTAACACACACAGAGAATATCAGCAATTGTAAATCAGAGGAAGTGTCCTACGAAAGGGTAAAGGCGAGTTTTTCTTGACAATGATTTTGGGCTACAAATTCATTATATTTTGTCACATCACGACGTAATTTGAAATTAGCCTTCTCTAAGTAAGTATAGTTTTTCAATACAATTACACTACAATTCGATTGTTCTACAACACAAACAATTTTTTTGTATAACAACGAGCAAGACATCTCCATACTGAGCATTTTCAACAAATTTGTAGGAAAATTTAGAAAAATTTGACATGGATTCAATCGAATGTGATGCAGAAAATGAATAGAAATAATACAATTATTGAGTTAACCATATGTGTTATGTATTTCATCACTCGTGGTGCAAATACAAGCCAAATTTTAGGTTACAAAAAGTCACTTGTTGTACAGGAATGCTGATACTACTGGTCAACACAAAAAGCTCTTGTTTCCATGTAATATGGGAATAAAACATCATTTTCTCCATTGTTGGAGGAAGTATATCTTTCAATAGAAACACCATAAAGGCTTCAATGATAGCTAAAAGGAAGCTTATAACTTCTATTTAACGAAAAGAAAATTGTTATTCAACCTTGTAAAAAATTATTTTCTTAAATTGGCATTTGTTTTTATGCGCAAAATGTTGTTTCACTTAAACTACCTGTTACTACTGCTCAGTTTCGCTGCGCTGCCGATCAAAATTCTAGCGAGCAGGTGACTGTCTGAAATCGAGTTTTAGAAGTACAAAGATGCATTTTTATGTAATATATTCGAATTCAGCGACTCAAAATTAACAAAGACTAGATATTTTTATCTTCGTAATATAAAATTGCCTCAAATTTGTTGACCAGTGATACTTTGTGCTAAAAAAATGATGTAAACGTTTACGGTAGCTTAGAAAAAACTTTTATTAAATGTTTGGCTATATCATTAATATACTTTTGAATTAAATAGACAATATTATCGAAAAGAAAATTTTGTTGTATTTGCTTTTAATGTAAAGATATACTGGGGAAACAAAGATGTAAGACTGTCGGTTATTTGACGAGTGGATTATTTACCATGTTGGTTTCTTGAATATCGACTTTCTAACTCTCGATTTTATTATCGATTTTTTTACTTAACTCTTGATTGGTCGGATTTTGGACTCGCGTCTATTGGCAATAATTTTTCTCTAATTAATCGCAATATTTCGTTCTTTCCAATTGTTTCAACGAATAGAAAATAATTCTATAATAATTCTATAAATTGATTAAAAACTCCGTAGAATAAAAAGAAATTTTTTTCATTATGTGCGCTGATTTTGATTGCAATTAAGTCTACTAATATAGTAACTGCAAATTGAATGTCTGTAATGAATTCTACTTCTTTTTTAAATAAGTGAATACTATTTAACAATTCATGAAATCCAATTGAAACGAATTCTACTTGTAAAATGTGAAAGATTTGAATGTATTTATGTTCAAAGGGAACCTTCTCTTCCGTGAACCTTTCTTATTTTGCCCGATCAAAGCCACACATGAACCACTTATTCGATCGATTTAAACCGGGATGTGATTGCATGTTAAATCACGGAATTTAATAATGGAATAGTAGTGTATAGTACGATTGCCTTTCCAAATTCAGTTAAAACTTGTTCGCACATTTTTTTAAATCTATTTTGCAAAATTTGACTTTCAATACTGCCATCAATTTTTCAAATCTGCGATTTAGAATCGAATTCTGTACCTAAATATATTGTTATTACTTTTAAGGTACTGGTTCGCACTGGAACGCGGGAGTAAATCCAATATATGAATAATAAGCGGTGTGTGTTCCCTAGTTCATAGTTTATTTGCTAACTGACTTCTTAATTGTCGTCGCATACAGCGACTACCAAATTCATACAAATACATTGCGCACGCGCAGAATAATATACGTTTTCATATTTTATAAATTGGCTTCAACATCCACCCCGCATTGAAAGTATGAGGATGCTTTTAATTTAATAAACTAAAACTTATAATAATTCAATGGATATATTACATCACATTACAATATAATTTAATAAATATACAATTATTTCAATTTGTAATTGGTAATGGGCATATTTTGGCTAAAGCACGTCGAATATTTCCAGTTGATGTTTGGATTTCAGCAATCCGCATGATGTTATCGCGCTGCCTTTACGGTTTTTAATTATTCGACCGAGTCGCCATTTTGATGATGGAATATTGTCTTCCTTGATCTATATGATTCCAGAGCCCCTTCTTGGGGTGCTGGAAACGGTTTTCGCCATTTAGTTAATTTCTGCAATTCGCATATATACTCCTTGTTCCACCTAGCACAAATGTGCTGCTGAAGATATTGAACATGTTGCCAGGTATACATATAATCTTCCTTTTTTTAATGACATTAGGTTAGGATCAGGAATTGTAATGTACGCTCGACCAATAAGAAAGGCGAGTAAGGGGTGAAAAATCATTAGGATCCGAAGATAATGGAGTCAAAGGACGAGAATTTAATATAGCCTCTATCTGGATCAGAAGTGTACAGAAACATTCAAACGTTAAAACAGCATGACTAACTACTCGCCGTATATAATATTTCACGGATTTTGCCACAGCCTCATATAATCCTCCGAAATAAGGGGAGTAGGCGGGGATAAAATGCCATTTTATTCCAATTTGAGTTACGAACTCACCCCATTGTTCATTTTCCTGTAATAAAAATTGCCCTAATTTATTCAGCTCTCTTTAGGCTCCAACAAAATTTTTTCCGTTATCGGAGTACATGTGACTAGGTTTTCCTCTGCGAGATACAAACCTACGCAAGGCAAATATGAAAGCTTCTGTCGTCAAGTCCGATACAAGTTCCAAATGTACAGCTTTAGTCACGAAGCATACAAACAAGCAAACATAGCATTTTAATGTCTTAAAACCCCTACCTTTTCTGTCTCTAGTGAAAAAGGGACTCGCATAATCGACTCCGCAATTGACAAAAGGAGGAGCAGGTGTTACTCTTAACTTTGGCAAATTCCCCATTTGAAAATTAGTAGCTGTACGATTTGCTTTAAAACATATTACACAACTTCTTACAATTTTGCGAGTTAAATTTCTACCTCCTATTGTCCAAAATATTTTCCGAACCGTAGATAGTAATAATTGCGGACCGGCATGATACAGTCTCTGGTGCATATGAAGCATGATTAATGTTGTGAGTTGATGAGACGAATGAAGGATTATAGGAAACCTCTTGTCGTTACAAAAATCAGAGTTTTTTAAGCGCCCTCCTACACGTAGCAACCCACATTCATCGACAAAAGCTGCTAAGTTTATTAATCTTCATTTAGTCACAATTTTACCATTAGTTAATAAAGAAAGTTCATCTGAAAAACAAAGTCTTTGAACATACTTGACCATTATTTGTGTTGCAACTTCAATTTCATTTTGCTTTATAAATCCACTGTGTATTTTATTTTTTTCTAGTCTTATCAATAAACCGGCGTACGTAAGCCATAATGCGACATAGCGTCGAAAAATCTGATACACGATTGATTATTTCCTCCAACACATTATTGCAAATAGTAACTTTAAAGGTAGCGTTTGATGGATTGCATTCCTCATTAGTAGTGGGGTTTAATAAACCATTGGGCCATTCAGTTTGCTCATTTTATGACAAAAATGTAGGACCATTTCACCATAAATTTGATGAAGATAATTTCGCTACACTAATACCACGGGACAAACAATCAGCAGGATTAAGCTTAGATGGGATATATCGCCAAACATCTGGATCAGTTAAATGCACAATCTGACCAACTCGATTGGAAACAAAAACTAGCAATTTATTTTGCTGTGTTCTCAACCAAGCTAATACTATTGTAGAGTCACACCAATAAATAAAATTGTCTATTTTATCATCCCAAGCACGCTTTATTGATTCCATTAATTTGGCCAAAAGTAAAGCACCACAAAGCTGAAGCCTGGGGATTGTTTGCAGTTTTAAAGGAGCAACTTTCGATTTTGAGCACAGTAATTTTACAGAAATTTTCCTATGTTTATCGATAGGTCGCACATAAATACACGCGCCATACGCTAATTTAGATGCATCCGAAAATTCCTACATTTCGGTCAACATTACTTCCTTAGATGTTACATGACGGGGAATTGTCAATGTTTTCAAAAATATGATATAACTCTTATAAGTTAACCATTCTCGATGCAATTCTTCAGAAAGTGGCTCATCCCAGATTAATTTTTCCTGCCACAATTTTTGCATCAATATTTCAGCCAAAACCGAAAAAGAGCCGATCAAACTTAAAGGATCAAATATTTTCGAAATTTCGGCTAAAACCTTTCTTATCGAAATTCGATTACTAACAAATTTTTGTATATTATAACTTAAGATATTTAATCCGAGTCTCAATAATAAACCCAAAGTTTTCGATACCCCATAATTATCGAAGCCTACCGAATGTCTTACAGGCTCATTTTTCGCTACTTCTTCTATAACATAAATCTCATTCGATGTCCATTTTCGCGGAATAAAACACCCACCTTTTAAAACAGAATCTACCTTTGAAACGATGAATTTTGTATCGGCTACCGTATCGGCACCTGTTAACAAATCGTCCACATAAAAATAATTCTGAATGACCCTTGGTATACCTGGCATCTCCTCCTCATATTCAAAGGCTAATTCATTTAATTCACGTACGGGTAAAAATGAAGCGGAAACAGTTCCATACGTTATAGTATTTAAATTATAAACATCTATTGATTTTGATGGATCAGATCGCCAAAGTATGAGCTGAAGAGAACGCATCCTAGGGCTTATCAATACCTGCCTATACATGTTTTCTGAAACGGATCAGAATATTGAATAGGTCATTCTGAATGACTGGGCCTGTCATTTAAATATCATTTAGTGAAATACCGGTAGTTGTAGATGCAGCGCCGTAAAAAAATTACTCGAATCTTTGTAGATATGCTGTCCTCTTTTAAGATACAGTGATGAGGTAAATAAAATGATATAATATTTGACGCATCTACATCTGCCTTGGGCATGTCGCCTAGACTCTCGTATTCAGACATAAAAGATTCGTACATGATCTTTAAGTCAGGGCGTCTTTCAAATTTTTTCTCTTTCTATTTTAACCGCTTTTCTGCCGGAATTCTCGAATTGCCTAGTTTTGCAGGATCCTTCTTATAGTGGAATATCAACTATGAATCTGCCATTAGGATCATGTCCAAAGGTATTTGCAAAGATAGATTATTCATATTTTTGTTCTTCTTCTGATAAAAATATAAACACCAAAACTTTTGTAATTTATGATCTAAAGTTTGTCTAGTTAAGTTACATACAACTCTGTTAACTGAGGGAATTGTGGGCCCACCCACTGTCCAACCTAGTTTTGATTTTTGCAAAATTAAACCTGATTTATTTAATGAAATTTGTCCAACGCACAGAAAGAGATTTGTCCACCAGGCAGAAAGACGGATCAGCTAATTGTATATGCGAGGGAATGTTTAGATTCTCTACTTGCAATTCTATATTTGGCATATCACTTATTATCTGTGGAATAACTAAGCATGTTATGTTTAATCCATTATGTTGTGCCGACACCATTATGTTGTGCCGACAATTCAAGCTCACACTTGTGTTTTATTGTCCATTCGCTATTGTTCAACGTGTCTACACCAACTGTTATCGGAGTTTTCTTCAACTATAGCAAATCACACAACTTGTCCGTTATAAAATTAGATTGAGAACACGAGTCCAATATAAGACGGGCGCTGTGGCAATTTGCATCGTGATCCATTACTAGCACCATAGCTGTTGATAAAATAACGTTGGGGATACTCGGCACACTTGAGCAAAGTGCAATAGGAGGTTCACTATTTGGCACACGATCAAAGTGAATTAAAGTATTATGTTTCTGATGACACTTTTTGCATGGTCCAAACTTACAATTTACTATTGTATGTCCAGGTCTCAAGCAAATTAGGCACAAGTTTAATTTCTTTTGGAGTTGTAATGCAATAAATTTTGGACAATTTTGTATAAAGTGCTCCGAACTGCACAAAAGACATCCTTTTCATTTTTCCACAGGTGCAGTAAATGCTTTTGTTTTTGTCCATTCTTTTGAAGAATGGAAACATGAATTTGTTTTATTACGATTACGAAAATCTAATGTTTGCAATAATTGAGATCTGGAATCTAGAAACTAAATTAAATGAGACAACAATGGAATTTCTTTAAAACTAGAATCTTGTTCCCAGGCTCTTAACGTAGTTGCATCTAATTTGCTCGAAATTATGTAAATTAAAATAGAGTGCCGTTTTTCGGTAGCCGGACTTAGGGCATTCAAAGATCGCAAATGTTGTGTAAGATTGTTAATTATTGATTGAATCTGTTCTGAAGATTCCTTTTTTATTAAATCTATTTCAAAAATTGCCTTAATGTGATTATGAATAAGTAAATTTTTACAATCATAGCGATTACACAAAAGTTTCCATGCCACGAGATAATTTGCACCCGGAAACTCAACATTTCTTACTATGTGGCCGGTTGCGCCTTCAAGTGCTGCTTTTAAGTAATGGAACTTTTGGATGCTACTAATCGATTCATTTTTATGAATTAATGAGTCAAAAGTATCTCTGAACGCCAACCAATTTAAAATATTCCTACTAAACTTTGGAAGTTCAATTATCGAGTGCCTCACAGTTGCGTAGTTATTAGGCAGGTTTTCAAGACAAATATGTGGACATCTTCAGTCTATTTATTTTTATCCAATATTTAGACAATTTTATACCCCATTACTGATGAGTATCGTGAGAATGATGATGATAGCGACGGCGATTATGACGATGATGAGGATGCTGAGGATTACTCTACTCCAACTAAAACGGATGAACGATATACTTATAATAAATATAAAAATCGTGCAAAATGTCGTTTTTCTAATAATAGTTACGTTTCAAAAATGTCCACTCCAAAACTACAAAAATCGGATAAAAGCTGGACAACAACTGCCTAAAAAATGTCCAGATAACTTTTACATTATCGTAAAAATAAATCTAGATAATATTACGTAAATCGGCTATAGAAACTGAACAAGTGTATGGAGTATCCCTGGTAAAGATGATCACGAGATTCTGCCCTCAATTATTCTAGATTTTGATGATCAGGTTCGAAACCAGCTGCATAAAAATGACATGAATTCTGGCGTAAATCTACCGAGACGTGAGACATTGAGACAGTTAATATATTTTATCATGAATGCAACAAGCTCCTACAACTTATCGACCTCGGCTCGATTGGAAACTCTCGAATAACCCTCAATCGAACTCCCAATATGGCGGCAGATCTTCATTTTGAAAGAAAAATCGTTTACATTTACACCTGATCGTTTTGTAGAATCGATTGATTCTTACCTATTAATACAAATTTAATATGATATTTTCACAGTTTGCAATTACTGCTTTATGTCCCTTTAAATATATTTTACTGATCTGGAGGGTTTTCATCTAGAATTCGTGTATATTTCTATCGAAATTCTACCGAACAGATATACCCAGCCGCTAGGCTAATGGCTAGTTCAACCAGCCAAATCTCTACCAGGAATTTGTTTTAAGTTTTAGAGTACTTTTTTGCAGAAAGAAATCAGAAGCTGTCGACAATATTTATCTAAAAATGGTATCAAAATAGAATCCAAGATTTTCTTACATTTTTTGCGGAATACACGGACCACATTTTACTCATAAACCGGCCATTACTGAAGTTCATTAGTAAAAAGCTAGCTAATATTTAGACCGAATTTCATTAAAATGAACGAAACCAAATGTTTACAGTTAATTTATTTACAGTGAGTTTTCTATTACATAAATTCTTTAACATATGTTCTTTTAACGGATGCAATTTGTCTTCACTATCCTGTTTTCTTGTTGATTTCGTTATTATGGACTGCCATGTAATTTACCTTATAGGAAAATAATATCTCCTGCGGCAAGTCCGTTTCAATTTCGGGGCAGTTTGTCTTCCAATTTAAAATGAGTAGATTGATTGCCTACCTTCTCGAAGCTCTTAGATCCGAATAGGGATGCAATTTAAATTATTGCTGATAATTTAGACTTTCATTTGAGAAGAATTGATTATGTTACCCATTTCCGGTAAGTTATGCCGTGTAGCTCCTTACACAGCCCCGGGTAACGAAAACAGCATGAAAACAGGCAACGTTTTCCCGTGATTTAAATTGTATACAAATAACACTGCTCAGTCAATAATATACACAGAATTATAAGTTATACCTTTTTAAAATATTTACCATTTGGATTTCATAAATAAAGTGTTGTCAAAGTGTCACTTGTTAGCTTGAGAATAACTAACCTGTCAGTGTAAGGCTGGCAGATTGATTGCTATTGCCGCATAATGTTTATATTTCTAGGTTAGAATCATATTTGCAAAAAAACTCTCATTAAGAATACATTTTTTACATTGAGATCATGAATTTAAGAGTTCATGAAAGCCTCTGTGTTCAAAAATCGTTTTTATATTACGACATGAGGCAATTGCAGGATTTTATAAAAATGTACATCTTGCATTAAACTCATACGTGGGTTGAAAATTCTGCTGAAAGGATAAGAAGCAATATATAATAGGACGCGGAATGTCCTATATATATGTTCACAATAACACAATGTATCTCCTGCATCGTATAGTAATTTATTCATAAAGAATAATTACTCTAATCGAATTATCATCCGACAACTGAAGAGCTCAGAGAAACAAACGGTCAACTCATTTTTCAGTTGATTGTTCATTTAAATCTTCGGAGCAACAAACAGACAGAAGAAACAATGCCGTTCCGGGCAACAAACAGTTACGGCAGTTTTACCATATGTTATTGCGAACAAAAATTCGGATCAACAAAAAGGGCTAAAAAAGTTTGTTTGAAAACTGTAACTTGACTGTTGCCCTGAAAAGTTTAAAATTTTATTTTCGTCATAGTCAAATAAAAAATGAGTTGACTGTTTGTTGCCCTGAGTTTGCAAATTATTCCGTCCTTATTATTGGTATTTAATCAAGATATTTCTACGGAGTACATGGAAAAGCAACGACAAAAGCAAAAGCACTAAATTTGCATACTTGCATGAGACCGTACCTTAGTGCAGTATATGTTCGATGGTAGCCACTATGTGCTACCCATTACCATTACCGAAATAGGTTTCGATTTGGGGGATTAGGAATCGTGATGAAGGTGGCTATATCTCATAAAGCAAATTGTTCGGAAGACGAGCAACATCATCCACACTTGATCCATACGCTTATATATGCATCAATATTGAATAGTGTAACAAATGTTTGAAACTATATATTCTCATAAACGTTCAGAACGTCTACTAAAAGAAGATCAATATCTCGGAAGAGCAATATAGATAAATCGTTACCCCGGAGAAACAATTAGAACAACTCTCTCCTCTTGAAGCTTTACTGATACGTTATCTACAAATGAGGACTGAAAAACTTATGGAGATGTTGTTCACCATAGGAATTCAGACGTTTTATTACTATAATAAAATATCTATTTGAATTATATTTGATAAATTGGACTAATGATTAAGAATTTTAATTTCAGTATTGTCGACCATTCGAAATTTAATAACAATACAAGTAATTTAATTTAAATAACCTATCCTTCGATAGTAAAAAATAAATTCGTTTGATCGATTATAGAATATATATTACTTTTAGATTTCGAGTTTTCTGACATTTTCAAGGCAAAAATAAATGTTTGCAAATGCAGAAATGGAAGTAAAATGAGAATTTTAGTAATAATTTTGTTTCGAGCTTAATTTTCAATGGTGAGTGCACCCTTTAAGAAACAAATTAACGTATAAAAATCGAATTTATCCAATAAGCAAAATCTGTCGAAATTACGTTAATTCGACTTCCGAATTGCTAGAAAACGGCCCTGACTTGATTAACTTCGGGTCAACTTCATTTTCAAGTAAGCGGAGATTAAAAACGATTAATTTCAAACCGAAATTTAATAAGTTATAGTCCAGTTTGGGAGAATTAACCGACGACAGGTAGAATATCAGTAATATTTTGGTAAATCAGATCTAATTTTAACTTAATATTGCCCAGTGGTTATGTTCTTTGTTTTGAATAAACCATAGTTTCTACAGAATCAATAATTTAAAAAGTTATTTATTATTTAGCATGGAATAATGAAACGTTTAAAAAATATTAAATATACCCAATCTTTCCCCAATTATATACTTTGACAAATTATTAAAAAATTAAATAAAATTCGATTTTATGTCTCCGATTTGTGGGCTGATCGGTGGAGAATTCCTATCTTTGCCATGTAATTTTCGAGGGCGCAAAATACAATTTTATGCCTGCAAATCAGGGTGTAAAATCGGATTTTACGCCCGCTACGTCCAAAAAAAATATTACTTTATTCCTACACTCTGTCATATATAATACTTACTTAAGTCAATTTTAGGGAATATAGCAAAACTGTTCAATATCGACGATAATCTAATTTTTTTTACAGCCGTTTGAATTTCAAGACAGATTGCAAGTTCAAATTAAGTAATGCATGTACTACAATTTTACATATCGCTGACGAAATTTATGGTTGTTGTAATATTAACTGCGAAATCATATATCTTAGTAAGTCTAGCAATTACATTTCGCTAAACTAGCCAAATATTCGTTGTCCGTAAGGTTCTTTTCTGGAATAACTAAATATTCGACGAGGTGGCCAAATATTTCTATCCGTCCACGAATCTATATCTTCATAACGTTTTATTGCGAAGGTAAGAATCATAAAATTCTTTACATCTAGTAGAATGATATAAATGTCATTTTTTATATTCATACCTGGCACTAAATTGCCTGATAATAAAATTCTAGCTATATTGTGATATTATCTGTATAATAAAGAAGTTTTCACTTACATTCTTTATACGATTATGTACATTTTAATTATCGGCAAAATTACAGATCATGTAACAGATTTATTTATTGTTCGTGAGAAATGCCCTCCTGAGATAATCAGCAACATTTTATATAATCAATAGAATAAATAATAGCTAGTTGTAATTTGTTAAAAATAAAATTGCTTATACATGACTAAAATTAAATCGATAATTATGCAGGTTATTACTGAAACGTCTCTTTTTATTTACATAATTATTAACGTTCATAATTTATCTTTACCAAATGTTTAATAATTATTGGAGTGATATTGGCAGCAATTTGATCCGATTATCCATTATACCGTCATTAAACTGAAGCACTTTGAAAGTATTCAATGTTGTAACGGGAAACATTTGATTTAATATAGATGCTGCACACAGAAAAAAAAATAATTAAAATAACCAAAAAAATATAATTAAGTAGGCCCTTATTATTTTTTCTAGTTAAAATAACCATAACTCTGATTGGTTTAACCAGAAATATTGTTGATTTAACTAGAGATATTGTTAAAACAATTATTTTACTAGTATTAAACGGTCCACAGTTCTAGTGATTATAACCAGAAAAGATTAGTACGATCGTATTTACCCAGAATATTTTCTTGAGTCTGAGTAATTATTCATTAATCAACAATCATACAGGGTGGGAGGGGGGTAATTTTCCCTTACAATATTTTGCCCTAAAATAAATTGTCCAGGATATTAAAAATTCAGAATGTAAAATATCTGAACGGTAAAAGTTCCGAAAGAAAATGTTCGGAATTTAGTAAAAATCCAGAATGCAAAATCATCAATTTCTCACCTTGTGATCAAATTTAAACTGTTATTTCGACGGGCTGTTGAAATTTTTGTTTGGTGGTATTTTTTATGTTAAATCGCGTGGAAACTGGTTTAAATAATATTTTGTTTCTTTAAAGTTATCGTGCAATGAAGGTAATTTAAGCCAAATGGTAATTTGAAATGAAGTCCGAAGCCATTTAAAAAATTATACAATTTTCAATAGGAGTATAAAATTAATACCATTTTTCATATATTTTCCTCAATGTTCTAAATAAACATTGCTGAAAGAAAAGAAACGTTATTTTACCGTTCAAACATTTTTGTCATAAAACTGAACCAAATAAAAATATATAAGATACATTCTATGTTACTTGTATTCCACAGTACATGAAAGGCAGCGAACTTTTCTTGGAAAATTTATCACTTTTGTCGTGGCGTATTTCAGTGTCATAAGGTCTAAGAATTTCAATCATTTTTAACCTTTCTGGAGCTAGATCCGAGTATTCTCGAGGTAGTCGTTTTGATCCCGAATGGTTTACCCGAAGAGCTCTCTAAGTAACTTTATTGCTTCATAACTTCACACACTTCAGTTTCAGTGCAAATTGAACTTGAAAGTATCATTCTTGTGCTTATAACTTTGTAAATGAGAACATTATTTCATAAGTACGTACATTAATTATGTAATTTGAATAAGAACACATGAGTAGGTTCGTTAATTATTTTTTGATGAATTTAAATTTGATTTAAAATTTATATTTGAAATAAAAGTGTGTCATATTCCATATTAGAATTGTGTATAAAATTAAAAAAAGAGTTACCAGCCAAATGATTAGTTTCGTATTTCAAGTAATTGGAGAGTAACCATTACTCCTCTGGACCTAACACTATGCGGTTGGTTTCATCAATCAATAATTTTTCAATCGTACAAATAAATAATTTGACTAACCAAATAAATTGGTTACTGGCCAATTAGTTGGTTTTTGTTACAATTTTCTTAATGCTACCAGCCAATTCGTCTCGATCAGAAAATACTAATTAGCTGCTTCAACAATCCTTATGTGTATCGATGGTTAATTTTTACATCGATTAACTAATTACATTAATTAGTAAATATTCAACTACTTAAACTCTTCTACTTAATATGAAACCCGTTTTAAATGAAAGATATTATCACATAAGCCCATCTATAAAAAGGAGAGATACGTGTACTAATTATTTCTCGGTTTAAAATTAGAATCCCACGAAATATTTTAACATTTTAAATTAAAATTTGTACACTCTGACGGGAGAAATATATGTCGTTCAAAGGTAATTATTGTTTACTACTATGAAAAATAGTTAAATGTACCACTTTCATAGTCGATTTTACTATAATTTTCTTACACCAACTCATAGTTAAAAAAATCAACTATGTAGAATGATTTAAATAAATATGACAAATATAGTTAAAATAACTATAATCTAGTTTAGTCCTCATTTCACACTAGGTCTCGTAGTAAATCTTTATATTTACTATTATTCATAGTTAAAGTATGTATTTACTATAAATCCATAGTAGAATGCCACACCACTTGTGTTTTAATGCCGCCAGGTGGCATCGCGGCGTTCGCAGCTTTTTTTCTTCGAGCCCGTAGCTCCCGTTATTGAAATGGATTTTCATTTGGTCATAAAAAGGACCGTCGGGCGTCATGATATGATTATTATATAATATAGACTATATTTACACGACCTTGAAATTTGTATGTATAATGGCATTGCATAATACATTTTTGAACTAACAGGAGTGTGACATTCACAAACTTAGCGCAGTATTGATTTTTTGTGTTTCTCTTTGTTTTCTTGTTTATCTTAAACGAAGAATGAAGGGAGAAAAGTTGACTTCTCATATGCTATGATATATATAATTTACAAATATTTTTAAAAAGTAAATATTCATTCCTATCCATATTTTTTATGACAATTTCTTATACAATTTCTTTGAGTGAAGGTATTAAATTTCTGAAATGACTGTTTCAAAATAGTTGAGTCTATTTATCTACTATGATAAGTAGCATTTTGACTATGAAACAATAGTTGAACTTTACTATTTCAGAATAGTTATTTTAAATATTACCATGCGTAGCCCTCATTTCACACTATGGTTCATAGTCAGAAAATGGTCATTTCAACTACTTTTTTTCCTAAGTGTAGCGCATGACATTTTTATTGTAATCCTTATATAAACTTTAATTTTAATTTTAGTCCAAATATATTTTATGTTTACCAAATCTGTTACTATTTACGCTGCGTTACTGGTTGTGTACATTTAATTTCAATTCAAAAATTTGTTTACGGATATCGTTGTCGAAATTCGATTTGTCACATTGGTTTTGCAACCAATAACCTCGAAAACCTCAAATCAATCACAATAGAATCTCTGCAGGATGTGTATAGTCATTACGAGTATGAATGTTGCTGCTCGCATTAACGCGTGCACAGCCTGTTAAATCCAGGTAGCGATAATGCAATTTACTGCTCTCAAACATAATTACGCGAGTGTGCAGAGAGACAATCGCATTTACTTTGATCGAATCGTATTCGCGGGTGATACATTCGTTGAAATGCAAAATGCATCAACATAGGTATAACGTCGATGGAGCATCACTGTTTCACACCTACTCTATTGTTCTGCGACTATCAAACGATATATGCCAATTTACATACGACGTTACGTGTCAATTTTATTTACTTGTGGCATGTTATTTTGTATTAGTGTTCGTGGTTATTTGTAGACTACTGAATGATACTTAGTCTACGGATAATATATATCAACTTACAAGAAAATAGTAAAACAGTTCTATATATTTTAAATACACTATCAGATAATGTCAAAAGTACAAGTCCACAAAAAATTTGGTGTGGATATAACGTTGAAGTGACTTGTATGTTGACATTTACAACACAGTTATTACAAAATTAAATTAATTATTGCATCCAGGCCATGGGTGTTATTACCCCTATTGAAGAGTACGTAGTTACATCCTGGTGCAAAATGAATTTTCACAATAGTTCTATAAGTCTCGCCGACCCGAGGGTATCTTGTCTAAGGGTGGAAAGTCGCACTTTACGCCCACCGTTTTAAAATAACTATTTCTGTTTAATTTAAATCTACTAGTAATTAAATCAAAAATTTTATATGTAAGAAATTCGTAATTTATTCGCTAGACGTAAACTAAGCGCCCAGTTCTCTCTGTTGACTTATTTATTTATTGGTTTATTTAACCATCCTTTCATGCGTATTATTTCATTTACAATAATTATGGAAAATATTTTAATACGTATTAAACATCGAGCAAACATTCATCAAAAATCGAAACATGCCAATTCCTCGGTGTAAAACATCGTAGGTAAATAAAAACTTGTAAAAACCTCTTTTCAATCTTTTCCCTCCTCTATTTTAATATGTTCATTTCACTGAAAACATGGAAACATGTAACAAAAAGAGCAAGAGCCCCCAGTACTCTAAATGTTAAAATAATGGCAAGCTTGCTCTAAGAAATACAATGATCATACTTTCATTCGATATCCGTACAAATTCAGGGGAATTTAAATTTTTACGAAAAGAAAAATTAATTTCTCAGTAGAAGGTGGTTATTTTTGCAATATATAACCTAAGAAGATTATATCGATTCATTGAGTTGTATTTTACGCATTTTAATTTGTTTACTTAAAAGCTCGCAGAGAATCTTTAAGTTATTCTTTCTTTACGCCATTTTATCTGTCAGTTAGAACAACAACTTAATAAAATCCTAAAAATTTTGATGTTCAAAGTCATAACAAGAACAATCCACAATATATTATAAACTTTCTCATGAACATTTCAACAAATTATAATTAACCGAAATTTAAAAACAAATGTTATGCAGGTACAAATCTTTTTTTTTTATTCATTTTAAACATAATTTAAAATATTGGTTTTTTTAGAGTTTGTTGGTTTATACAATTTTTTAAAAAACATTCCCCCTTCTTTGTTTAATATTTAAAGAAAAAACAAATTTGTGATCGCATTATCCCCGTCATCCTAGTCTTAAAATCACGTCAGTTCAGAGAAGAACTTTGTCGCGTAACTAAGCATAAATTAGGCATTCCAATAGTAGTATGTAACAAATTATAATTACAAAATGTCATTTTTCTTTCAAAATAAAAGTTTGATAAACTGTACATTGCAATTTAAACGTTTTATGCCTCGTAATAAAAGTGAGGAAGACAAAGAAGAAGTTTGAATGCGTTATTAAAGTACGCAACAATAGACACTTCATGATCCGGAAATAATAGCTTGAGGAGGGAAAAATGCTACATCAGTACTTCATTTTCCCGTGAACCCTAAAATGTGACGTTTCATCTTCTTTTAGTAAAGACACAATAGCCTGATATTCACCCTTATAATCAACGTTGGGGAAAAATTGCCAATGGAATTGACTCTTTAGACTCCATAGAAAATAGACTACTTAAAATATGAGTTAACATTTTTGTAGCTTATGATTAGACAATTACAATATTGGAAAATAATAAATATTTGAAAGATACTAATACTCGCCGGCATACTCTATTTATTATGTTATTTATTTGATTATCAATGTATTTTTTTAGTAAACTTTCTAAACATACGTAAGAAAATAACGAGAGTCAACAGTACAAGAACATACAAATTCAAACTTGAGATAAGTAAAATAATAAATTGAATTAAAAAAATTAAAATTACCCAAATCTTAAAATGTCAAACTGTACCGAATGAGCGCCATTGAAATTGATAAAAAAAAACATAAACTTTTTATATGCCATTCATAAATTGAAATACGGCGAAAAATTAGACGGAAGTATTCAATTATTATATTACTTTATTATATATAATTAAAATACATGGACGACCATGACATTAATTAATGCTATTGTTCAAGACTATACCACGTTTTAAATAATGTTCCCCCTCCGTCGGTCTTATGTAATACCAGATTTTCTAATAGAATACATGTGTATGTACGCGAAGCTAAATAAAATTTATTGTCAGTGTAAACCGTGGATATTTATTCAAAGACGTTTCCTTCTCTTTATTCTGAATTTAAAATTAATTAAATTAGATCGAAGGTGTTCGTGAATAAAATTCGAAGTGTTTTTATTTATTAATTATTAGTCTTATCTTATACATTTATTATTATGTAAAATAAATTCGTTACTCCGAATTGGATGAAATAGCTATCAACAATGATTTCAAACATTAGTGACACACCTTAATTAGATTTTGCATTAGTAGTATTAGTAACCTTTATTATTACTCGAGTGTAAAACTCATAACCAATAACATAAGTGAACAAATAGTGTTTACAATCAGTATTAGGGTAAACTCTAACATTTCTTGCAGAGGAAAGCACTATATAGAAATGATTACAACACAGTATATAGCTTATTCATGTCAGTTATCTCATATTAAAATACCTAACTGTATCAACCTTTATAATGAGGCGATGAAATTGTTATAGATTATTGTATCAGTAGTAGCCCAATTCTAATAGTGGGCAGTAATTCGTATTCCTTGTGTTTTGAGCTAGAACACCCACAGTTTATTGTTAAAAAACCACTTCAATCATTTTCTGGCCTATAAAAATAGTAAAAGTACAAATAACATTTGCGAAAAAATCCAAATCAAGTACCTCTGAAAATCCTAGTAATACGTTTGAACCGAGTTATTGTAATTTTTGTATTTCTCGTTTGCCATTTTTTATTTTTTATTGTAACCAAATACTCCCAACACCCTTCCCCCTCCAAGTAACAAGTCTGAAGTGAATATTAATTATTTTAACTTTTTATCCGCCATAGGTACCACTTTTTTTTGGTTGAAGATGGCATATTCATAATCAGAGACCCCGAAAACCTTTTTATACAATGTGTCATCAAATTACATATTAATACATCTCTTAAATCTTAAATTGAAGGAGGCGGTGGTTACACCCGCAAAACGCAAAAGCGGCCGATTTAAAACGATCGAATATTTTTCGGTGTTCTAGTGATATGCAAACTCTTAAAAAAATCGGTGTATGGCACTTGAGTAGCGTTACTTACTAGTATCATACTCTTATGGAAACAAATAAATTGGTAACTCATTGTTTAGCTTAGAGTTCTCAACATATTTTTTTTCAACCATACGCCGCAATGCAATTATTTCTGGGAGATTAGCCCTAAAAACCATTTCACAACCGATATTTTCAAAATGTCCACAGTAATTCTGCTAAATTGCATCTGAATTAAACTAATACAAAATCAACGGAAAGAAACTGGATAGTGTGGAAACTGGACGGTGTTGATTTGCACATCAATAGGAAGTTGAAAACATCCACATCAAGTGGTGTGAAATGCACACGTGCAATTAGATGAGTTTCTTGATAATAATTAAAATTTATATATTACCACTTTAAAAAATGGCAAACATGAAATCACTAATTCACGCAGGACATTATGAATATGACATTGATTTAACTAGTTTTACAGCGTACAAGTAACATCTCTAGTAAATATGTCAAAAACTCTTTTTCGTGGGATGCCACGTATGCAGTAAATAAATCGGGTGCACCTCAAAAAACCGACAATTGACCAAACAAAAACAAGACATTTAAAAAAACATTTATTAAAAACCAGACATTTTAAAATGCACACATATTTTAAATGAGTGTTTTTTTAAATGTCTGCATTTTTACTGTTGGGGTTTTTGAAATATCTATTTTGTGATTTGTCGAGTTTTTTATGTGCACCCTATAAATCGACACAATTATTCCGTATGGTATAATTTATACTGTCCACGGAAAAAGGATTGGATGGAACCACCAACCGCTTAGTCCTCTCAAACCCAGACCAGAAATTGGTTGGGACAGCTAAGAAAATAGTTACATAATCAATTAATTAGTTTATGTGGGTCGAACGAAGTATTGCAATTACTGGACTTTGGTTTTTTAATTCCTGAAGTTGGCTGACGTAATATTTCGAAGTCTCATATATATTTTGTTAATTTCTAGAAATAAAACAATATATTCCTTCATTTAACCGACTATTTGTTCAACGATCTTTATAATGATTTATTTTGATTTTGGGATAAATTCGTCCCAGAAATGGAGGAGGAGGACCAAGCACGCCACTTTAAGGCTCCTACAGATTGGAACGATTTCGCGACCGCGATGGTCTGCGGTCATTAAAATAATGAAAAGATAAGACGTGGAACTTCTTAATTATGTTCGTGCACCTATATAAATATAATTAAATCATTTCATCGAATTATTGTAAGTGATGTGGTTGACTATTGGCGATACCTGTCGAGAGGGGCCTTCACAAAACTGCTCCAGTCTACGGGCACCTTTAAGAATGTCAAGTGAAATGCTACGTGTTAATCAATTGTTTGCACATCCAAAGTAAAATGTCGTATAACTGTTTCAAAAATTGATATTATCTTTTCACTTATTTAATGGTATGGATTATGATTGAGCTGTATAGCCTTAAGAGTAATACAGCAGCATATACCTTTATCATGTGCAATAACCATTGTAATCATCATTTTACAATCGACGTCATCTTAATTGGAATTATCATTCGGTAACATCGACATCGTTTACACCATTCAATATTACTCCGCCCTTCTTATATACAATCCAATTTACATATTTCTTTTTATAATTTCCATTTATATTGATTTGTGAAATCTGTTTAGACACCATTAAGTATGAATGAGAGAATAGATTGCAAAGAAAGATAGAGAACGCAATAGACGTTTGTTAATTTCCATCCTTTGTTCGAACGAACCCTGAAAGTACTGAATAGCGCGACATTGCTGTCTCAGTCCTTTTTCACGGAATCTCGTCATTGTTCATAGGCCGGAATGTAGACTTCCGATTTAAAGAACGATTCTTCGAGGTGGAAAAGAATACAAAATAACAGCTAGACGGGAAGAAAAATCTGCAGTATTGGATAACGAAAAGGCACGAGAAAGCAAAAAAAGAGTGAACTTTCGAAGAGGAATAGGAGCGTACTGAATCGAACGATGAAAAGCGCAAACGGTGTCGATATAGGAAGAGGCATTGAGAAAATACGAGAAAGAAAGCTGCAGGGAAAAGGCTCGCGAATCTCCAGCCCTCGTGATAGATGCATCCCTGGTGCGAGCGATAAAAACACCTGGGGTACCTCGTTTTCTAACCACCTCGAGGTCCTTCCAATGTTCATTTTCTTCGGCCCGAGGAAAATCGAGTTTCCCCTACAAGCATGCTCGGTGCCTACGGTTGCCCATCCTGGTCTTTTAGGTTCGTTATTCTTCTTCTGCCAACCTCGCCCATTTCCTCATGCGCAACTTATCGAAACTTCCTTCTTCGACAGTCTCGCAAGGACGCATAAAACTTTTCCTTGCTATTTTGCTCGCTTAAATCGACTTCCCGCAGGTTTTAGCAATATCGAAACGGAGTTTTAATGCACTGAAGGCGTTTTATTTCGTAACTTCGTTATGGCACGTTGCGGAGATACTGTCGGTTATTTATTTCCCCTTCGCAGTTTTTGTCAAAGCAAGGCTTCATTCGATTCTGAACTGGATGAGAAAACTTGACCTTGGGTTTTTTAATTTTGTATTTATCAATTATGGTACGTAATCAAGTTCTGGGAACAAAGTGATATCATGTAATACCTTTTCTTGGAACAACCGCAGAGTTCAAAAATTCCTAATTTGTTGCGTTAAGTAGATAAATACTTTTAAGTCAGCCATCTAAGGAAATCAACATTTTTTCCTCTGAAGCACTATTATTTTTAAAAATCTCTTCATCTAAAATGGTAATCTTTTTATGTTCAGTCTGTTTGTATAGTCTTTTAGGATATACTAAATATTATAGGCGGAATGTGTTTCAAGAGCACTTGGAACTATAGTTGTTTTCGTTAATGTAATTAATTTTGAATCTCCCTAAAGGAATTAATAATACAGTAGAGTCCCGGTATAATTGCATCTCGCTATATTTACGTCCCAGTATATTTTCCTGGTCCCGTCCTGTTATATTTACCTATTACGGCTCTCTCTTTGCTCCACCTTGCGGGCTGCGGCCTCGGGAAGATCGCTTGCTATGACGCAACGCGATTCAGGAGAGTGAGAGAAGCGCCGCTCCCCTTCTTTTGACAAATATAAGGAGACGGGAGGAGAAGGCGAGGAAGCGAGCGGGCAAATATACCGGGATTCAACTGTATGGCTAAGCGAACATCATATAACTTATGTTTTAAATACAAACAACTTCCATGACATTCTCATAGACTTATTACAGGATAAGTTTTATCAAAACGGGAACATTTCGTCATCATCGATTTTAGTTTATCCTGAGCCGTCATAACAGTCTTTGCACTAAACAAGACTGTTGTTTCCACAATCCCGTGTGGAAATTCCCTCAAATTTTCCATAATTCTGACCAGAATCTGGCCACATTTACCGTACTTAGGGATTCTAATCAGAATCTGTCAAGATTCTGGCTGAATTATACCGAAGTATATTTAGGTTAGGTTCATCAAATTTTGAAGTAAGTGCGTGGTCTGACAAAGCAGGAATCCGATCGGAACCTGGTCGGAGAAGCAAGATTCTGATCGGAATTTGGTAGGATTATCCTGGACAGAAACTTGTCTGCAGATCTTTAAAATTCATCTGATTTTCTGGTCAGACATAGGGAAGGCTGGCCGGATTCTAACCAGACTTGCGTTACATTTTCTACATAGGATTGCGTGTGTTAGAAGCTGCTTTAGTCGCATCGATCACATATAAACTACGAAGGATGTAAAATGTGGTGACTAAACTTCGAAATTGTAGAAAAGCAAGTTTTTATTTTTGCCATTTTAAAGCATTCGTATAGAAACTGGAAATATGCACGGAAAATAAACGCAAACTATTTTATAGAAAATAACCCCTAGTAGATATCGAAATCATCCACGCTAGCACTACAATAGCTCCCGTCTAGTGCTAGCGTGGCTGATTTCGAGTTTTACTAGGAACATTTCTCTCAAGGAATGCAAGCAACAGTGTTTGGCCATGCATTTAAACATCTCTATAAAAAAGGGGGGATACACTTTTTGCCCCAATATCAAAGGTATTTCTGTAAGAGAAGGATGCTCATGAGGATATTCTGTTTGGCCTATAGCATTGAAAGGGACTGAAATTTCACGTCGATTCTACTCATACCTTGTCATAGACGCCCAAAGTACCTCAATTATACTCGTTTCTAACTAACATAGACTTCCGGTAGGTTCATCGATTTATGCAAACATTATTTTTCCAAAATGTATTCTGATTTACTGAAAAGGATGGCAATAAGGTATAAAAAACACATCTAAAGCAGAAATATGATTATTAAGTCAACTGCCTGAAAGTTACTACTTCAAGTTGCGATGTGTACCTCAATAGAAGCTACTGCCAGAAATATCTGTCATTACTCATGGATGAAATACTCTACATCAGCTAGCCGTATTACACGTACACGTAGCATCCCAGATGCAAACAAGCTCCCGGAGTTTTCGAACGACTCTCAAGCGTGTCGCTACTTGACCCGGCGATATCGTGGAAGAAGAGTTAAAGAAGGTAGGAAGGAAAGAAGAAGAAGTGGAGGAGAAAAGTTCTTTCTATCGCCGGGAATAATTCTCTGCACTGTCAACAGCCCGAGGAGTAACTGGTTCCTGTTCACCCTATAGGTACATATATTTATCTCCCGTTTGTCCTGCGCGCTTCTCTTTTCTATAACCATTCCTCTCACTTCTCCCCAGCGTATTCAAAGAACCGTACTTTTTATTTTTTTCGCATCCTTTTTTCTTGGTCCTATTCTCTCTTTTCAAATCCACTACGACGATTTCTCAGAGCCTCGCAATCGTCTTGTGGAGACTCTTCTTAAAAGAAACTTCCTAGAGAGTCAAAAAATCCTCCGTCGATAGGGAGGTGCTTGAGACGTTACTAACTTTGCAACCGGAAGCCAGTGCGGTCTCTTTCGTCTATTCATCCAAATGAAGAATCATTCTATATATCGACCAAACATTTTCTTTTCACCCCTTGCTATATGACCTAATCTTATACAATATCACCTAATCAAAATAAATCTGAATGGTTTCTTTACACATAGCACGACCTTAATGGGGAGGGAATTACTGTTTTCTGTTGGAGATTTGAAATTTGGTAACTTTAGTGGATGAATTTCGCGTTTGAGAGTTTTACCGGATATTAATTTAGGCGCTTTAGTAATGTTAAATTGCTAATTTAGGATGATCAGTAGGAGGATATGTCTAATTCGAACATAGTAGTCGGAGGGGATGTTTATGGAAGGGAATTTTCAAATGCTAGATTTTGGAAAAGGGGAATTTTAATGTTTTTGACTAATTTTTGTAGTCAATAGCTGGAGATCGACGATCTAATCAGCATATCGGCACGCCGAGCACCTTATGCCTCCTGCTACAGTCTCAATTCCTCTTAAAGAGTGGAAGGGTTTGCGAAAAAAGAAATGGTCGCTGTAAGGGGAAGAGAGATTCAGCATTCCGAGGGGAGTAGACCGCGATTTTTAATTACAACGAATTTCGTGTTTGGTGATTTTAATTAAGGGAATTTTTAATTCGTATATTTTAGTGAAACGGTTTATTTAATTTATAGATGTTTATTAAACATAATTATATGTTCATTAAGTTGTACTTTAATGCACGCAGAGGACATTAGGCTTTTCTTCATTTTAGAAAAAGGGAGATTGTTAATTTGAAGATTTCATTGGGATAAGATTTTGGATTTAGCACTCTTACTATACAGAAAAAAGAGCTCCAATTGGAGAAGCGTGATGAAGGCTTTAGCTTCGGATCGGCGGCACGGGTCCTATACTATACATCGACTCGACATCGATGTTTCGTAGTCGCTTCCTGGAGGCCGACGAACTAATCCGCTTGGCGGCGCGTCGAGCACCTTGTGCCTCCCACCACAGTGCCGATTCTCGCGGATTTTCCACTTCGATTCTCCCTTCTTCAGAAACCGCGCAATTTGAACGGTTTGTGATTGGAGACATGGGTGAGGGGGAATAAGTGCAATTGAGACACATGCAAATGAGGGGAATATATTAAAGGGGAGTAGAAGACATAAAAATGTTCGAGGCAATATCCTGCAATTTATTTCATCCCTTCGACAGTAGAGTTTATCTTTTATTGAATTTTATAATATTTTTTTAAAAACTACACTGAAAGACCGATAATACTAATTTTTAATATTCTCCATACGAAAATAGGGAAAAATGTGACCCTGTAGTAAAAATTAGTATAGTGAATATTAAAACGATTATTCTTATAACTTTATCAATTTTTGGTATTTATATTACAATATTTTATAGTATCCTTTTAATATTTATAATTTATAATAAGAAAATGCTGAGGCGACATATTATTTGAAATAAAGAAACTACTGTTTGGTAATCAACGAAAAATCATTTTTAAGTATGTTCGAGTGTGGACTCTCGGCGTTGAAGTTACATATAAGTATAGCGAAATTTTGAAAAAAAAGAGGGACATCACAAAATATCAATAAAACAAGCTTGAGGTCCCTTTATTTCTCGTCAATATACAAGAGAAAGATCTATATGATCATCTTGCGTGTCACTCAAATCCTATTTAAATAAAAAGGTACATTACGTTGTTCTCGAGAATTGTCGCCCTCTGGCGCTCAGTGTTTGGTCTTGTCAGATAAAGGAAAATTTATAATTATTAGTATCACCATAATAACATTCCAATTATTATACTTTCGTGAACGTCGTTTTCTCAATTGAAAAACATTTAAGAGGAACTTTGTAACTTTGTAAAGGCACTCAATATGACGAGGAGGAGGTGGTTAGATAGTTTTCTTCTAGAATACTGCTACCATAGAGGATTTTCAATATGTTTTAACCCCAGTCTTGGCAATAATGACAGTGCAATTTCCAACGACAAAAGCAAATGTGAAAACCTTTCAAAATATAGACACAGCTCCCCTGTTTGCATTTCCCCACAAGGGCACATAATGATTCAAGGAAGCTTAGATAAGGTGGCGGAAAGTGGTAATGCCCCAGTTCTATGTGAGAAACTGATCCTAATGGAGCAATTTGCGTTAAGACGAAGTAACTGCTATTACAAAGGCCGAAGGTGGAGGACCATCCTAGTCCTCGCGTGTATAATCGCTATATGGCGAGGGCTTTCGCATGGCGGCGATCCCCATAAATCGTTAAGGGACGGTGTGCAGGCGATTTTTCGAAAATCCAAGCGAATATACACTATTAGCAATGTAGAGCCTAAGTGCGCCCTAGCTATATTCGCTTTAGTGCTGGATTTGCCGGATACTGCGGTATTTGCATGACTATCCGGAGTGAGTGTTTCGCTTAGATTACTACAATAGGCTTTCTATGCCTTACTTTATTCTGATACGCTTAAGTTCGTGGCTTACCATTCACGGACTAGAAAGTATTAAACTTTTTGGAACGTTCCGATCTCGATGAAACAATGTTAGAAATTAAACATTTTAAAATAGTCTAAAATTGTAATCTAATTTAGTCAATTTTCTTAGTACGAAAAATAGTGTCAATACTAAACTAATGATAATGCATCAAAATCACCGATCAATGACAGAGCCTTATCTATTAACAGACCTATTATTTAGTATATAAAGTGTCACTGCAAAGATCATACAAATGGTTTGTAATTTAAGTTACAATAAAAATAAAGAAAATATGAACAAGTAATTACAGATAGGTATTTTGATAAGTAAAAAATATATGTTACATCGAAATGTTGTCATAGGAAAGTAAAAATGGTGGTTCAACCCTGATAAGCGAACTTTTCTTAAAGTTTAAAAAATATAATTACATACCTGTGTATCCTTAATTGTGTATCACTGGGATTTCAGCTTTCGTCGGGCGCATTACTTTATGATCATCTTATATGTAAAATTTTTGAATCGGTAACATTGGGTTTGATATTAAAAGTAAAAAAGAGAAAATATCCTTCTATCGCTTAAAAATGGAACTATTTTGAAAATGCTTTTCGCACCAGTATGTCATTTTGTATTCTTCAGTTTCAAATATTCAAGAAATATGTTATAAGTAGAAATATTTCTACCAATGATTATTATTTATATATGAGTTATTGTAATTATATCATAACAGTTCCATAGCTATATATTAAATCAAATGAAATTAGTTTCTTGGTATTTTAAGGAACTGCTTAAAATGGTCATAAAAATTTCTGATGAAAAAGCATTTTCATAAGTTACTTATAAATTTTCCCATTTTTTTGCAGGCCGTAGTCTTAGTACATTTTGGAAGTCGGTTTTATAAGCATATTTTATAGTGATAAAGATGCCGAAATGATGATCTATAATCGATATATAAATTTATAATATAAATAAATAATTAAATTTCTATTTTAAATAAGTCTGCGTAATATAATAATTTCTTACACAGCATATATAAATGACACCAGAGTATTATTGTTGAATCAAATTTTGTTTTATGTACTACCCATGCTTCATACTTAGTTAAGAATAATAATCCTTTCTAACGTAAGCTCCATGTTCACGTAACGAAGCGTTGACCTTAATAAGAGATACCTTGAGGTCCGTATTACGCAATAGTGTTTCTGGGTATTTCATTATTTTGCAGAGACCACATGAAAGGATAATTCAATTTCATTCTACGGATGTCGACCTCCGTATACGCGAACGCCGGCTTTCGACTAATATGTGTCACTAGCTGAGGATTTGTAAATAAAACCGAAACTAATTATGTATTTCATGCAGAATTTGTAAATATTTACGGTATTAAACTATATACATTTAGGGTACTCGGAATATTTGAGCACATTTTCATGTATTCGTTTAGGTAATTCAAACACTTGCATAGCAATTAGGGCTGTTAATAGCTTAGCTAGAAGTGAATTTCAGTCTTTCAAAAGGAGCACATTTAAAATATAATATAAATACGGAAATTAAATTTATTAAAATTTATAAAAACGACATTTTTGTCATTATTATCTAGGAACAAATTTTTAAAATCCGATGAGATTCTCAGTAAATTTCGTTTCGGTATAATTAGTCAGAAATTAAATAATTGGTTAAGAAGTTACATAATATATTTTTTAAATCTTCAATTAAGTCATAAATGGATTTTAATTATTAACTAATTGTATTTCGTGTCAAATTGGTTTAAAAATATCCAAACAGGGATGTCCGACGTAAAATTGACTTAACTTGCAAAATCTTTCAGTAGATTTTTGTAATATACTATCTTGAAAAACTATATTATATATATTTGAATATTTGAAGAAAAAAAATAAATTAAATGACCCAATCCATCTCAAATTTTTCGGAATTGGCAGGTGGGGTTTCCGATTTTTTTGTAAATTTGAGAAGTTCATGAAATTGCTGAGTATAAAGACGTCTTGGTAGAAGTTATACACAAACATTTTTGTTGGGACGTCATGAGGATATACGTCCATGAAGTTAAAAAAATAACAATCACAAATATTTTTCAAAAAGTTATTTTATTAAAAATGAATAATTTGAAATGTTTGTTTTTGTCGCATGTAAAATTCCTAATTTACAAAATGACGACCATTTTTTGAAAAATTAAGTCAAATAACTAAATTTTCCTAATGAATTAATGAAAAATCTTCTTCAATACGTTTGCTTGGCTCTAACAGCCTATGAAAGTCGCAGGATTTTTTTGTTAAAAGTTGATTAGCTATATTTATTACAAATTATACAAACTCTTTTTTACAATTTGTAATTAAAGGTTTATTTTTACAATCAGTATTTTTCATAAAATTACCATAACTATATTGAAATAGGCCAACGTCTATGGTTAGTTCAGATACACTTCATTTGTTTATAATTTGTTTAATTAATCGTTTATTACGCCAACAAATCGGTTTGCAATTTAATCCGTCATTTCAAATGGTTAAAACCTGGCTGCGTGTATTTGTAACCAGCGAACTTTCAATCATTTCTAAACACTGCACTTTTCATTATGCTCGGCCATAGTGTATACATTTCATTTCTATAGCAGTAGATATAATATCCCTCCGCCCTCGCTGTAAGAACACAATTTGGATTAGTGCAACTTTAAAAAGGCAAGATTGAATTTTGAAAATTGAGATTTTAAAAAATTTATTATTACAAAACAAATGGTTCCCGAATGAAAAATTTTCCGAATTGCGAAGTTTTCAAAAAGTTTCTAAACTGATCCACGCTTATTCCGAATTTTTTTGTTTCTATAATATGTAACGGTCCGAATGTTATATTAATTTGTATATGATGGTACACTCCATATCCACAAAGTATTTTTTCATTATATGGCTGATTGGATATCTCTGCGTGTATTTAAGGGTATGTGAAAAATTATGAATTTTAAAAAAATAAAAAAGGCGTTAACAAAATTCCAAATATTTTTTAGATCAAGTCCAGGAACTTCTTGCTCGGCAACATTTCTTTCTATTGTCCATTTTTAAATAAAAATTTATCATTGGAATTAAGCCTTCATTTTAGATGCTTTCCATCTTTATTTTCAAAATATTAATATGCTCGAATATTAAAATTCACGTCATGAGGATAGATTTTCTTGTCTTCAAATCGGAATTCTGAAAGAATGTGAATGTGCAAATAAAATATATATTTTGTTGTAAATATTCATATATAGTTTTCTGCTAGTGTATTTTCAAAAAAGATAATGAGAAATTGTTAAAATCAAGTTCATTTTACATCAAATGTACAGAAATATACTTTTACAAAAAAAAAATACTAAAACTGTAGGGAAGAAACAACCATTCAAAAATTGATTATGGTTTCATAAGACTAATAAAAAAAATTGATTAAATTTAACGTTATCTTTTTTTAGAAATGGTCTCAAATTAATGATTATCGCTTAATATTTTCAATCAAGAGTTTTCGAACGATATATGTATATAAAAACTTGTTAAGGTATATTCATTTTCACATCCTCCTAAAAAGTTGAAAGGTTATTCAATAAGAGATATGATAAATTTTATTTTAACATATTTAAGGCTACAATGTATCGTAGAGAATACGTAGAGAATATAGGGTTCAATAATTGATAGTTTAATAATAAAATATGCTTCCATAAAAAAAGTATAAGAGGTACAAATTATAAAGGTTATTCACTAGTACTAAAGCTACCAGTAAGAATATTTCATTAAAAATGAATATAATATGACATTTTTGAATGCCTTTTTAAATACTATTATTTTCTTAGTAAAATAAACACATTTTTAACAGACACAAAATACAAGAATGTAGTAAACAGAACATTACTAATGGTCATTAGTAATTTTTCGTTAGTATTAGAAGTGATATAATATAGAACTAAGATACTCATCTATAAAATAGACCTTCCTTGTAAATAAATTGCAATTGCAGCACAGATATTCACCCAACCAGCTCCCAGCGCGATGTTTAAAGCTCCGGAAATTCGCTGTTAATTGCACCAAAAAACTAAGAGGATAATGCTGTAATCCTCGTTATTTGTTGGTTTGCATAGAATGCTGGGTTGGTGTTAAGCGACCCATTATTATTTACCACGTATTGCGTTTCGTGATAACAACCTAGATGTTCACGCGAGACGAGCATGTTGTGTTACATACGTCGTGGTTTGGGACGTGTTATCGATCGAAAAGTGATTATGAAAACTCGTTACCCCTTTCACCACTACCACCTATGTAACCACCGAACGTTCGTCATTTAGCTTTACCGCTGATTTCCCTTTAATGAGATTAAAATATCGTTGAATCACCCGCAGGGAACACCTCGTTTGAAGGTGCGTACGTCGCGGTTGGTGGTGATTGCACTGCAGGTGCTCCTTACCATCTTACTCAGATTTTTTTATTCGTTTTTATTAAACATCTTTCGAGCTTTAATTACATGAGCGTTCCCTGGCGTTCGATGAAATTGAATTTCTCGCGCTTGACGCGATAAGAAATCAGCGAGAGGCTGGAGATGGCACAAAATTTGCTGCATCCGCAACTCCCGTTGAGAGGTTACAATGCGATTAAGTTCAGAATCCGTAAGATACAATCGACCGTCGGGAATTTTGGGAAAGAATAGTTTGCTCTTTTGGAAGGAATGCAAGAATTGGTGTAGAAGCATATATTTTATTTATCCCATTCTTGATCATATGTATCCCAAGTAAAAAAATTATGAATAAATCAGACATAATTTATACATAATCTTCCATGTATAAATTATGTACAGAATTGAACACGCATGATCTATACATAATCTATACGTAAGATATGCAAATTGAAGAATAGAGCAAAATCACAATCGACGTGTGCAAAAGTCAACGAAACGATTTGGCAAAGCGACACGACGAAGCATCGACAAAAATGTGGTATATTTTATTATACGTTTAAATGAAAGCATCAAAATTTGAGTTCATCACTGATGCCATTTAATCACTGGCCACAACTCCTGGATCATTACGAATTTTCAGTTCACACCAACAAAATCATAAGCAGGTACAATTCTAAATATAACTTGTAAAATTGGAAAATTACATTTTACTATTATTTATTTAATGATTTTACTTGATAATTTAGTTAGTCGTTTCATTATGACGTGCTTTTGTGGAGGTTCAACCGATACCGTCAGAAAAATTTGCGCATTTTAAAAATCAACATACCTTAGCGACTGCGTGACTAACGATCCAATGAAAAGAAGTATGTGATTTATTTTTGACAGTTTCTGCCGAACTCTCATACTAAAACAGGTATAATATTAAAAAGAGAACTACATTATCAAATAAATTAATTAAATAAATAATAATAAAATGTGATTTATTTCCTTGTGTTATTGATTTCTTTGGATTAGATTTTCAGATCTGAAGCTGCTGACGATTTTCATGGCGATATTTGAAAGTTCCTGTTAATCCAGGAAAATTTGGCCTGTGATCAGCGACCAGTTTTGCAGTCGGGTGCCGGTGGATATTTTATTTGTAAAAATGTGCCATTTTTTCATGTGCCTTTATTTTTCGATGTCTTCGTTTTGTCACTTAAAATTTCAACCTAGGTCGCAGCATCATTCGATCAAATGTAGTTATTTTGCAGACATAGAAATTGGTTAAATAAAACTTATTATTATTAGTACACTAAATTTTTATAATTGTTATTTTTAATATTCATTTTGTGTTCATTATGTATAGATTATGTATACATTATGCCTGCTCAATTCCATACATAATCTATACATGGATGATTATGTATAAATTATGTATAATTTATTCATAATTTTTTAAAATCTACGTAAGGGTGAATAAAAAAAACATGCTTGCTCTACACATTATTAAGAGAAAAATATGATGGCATTTGTTTGGTTTCCTAGCTTCAATTTTTAGTAAATTGCAACCATTTACTAATATGTCTATTGAAGTTTTCAAATTTCCGGTCTTCTTAGTGACTAATCGACCAAACGTATACACTCACTCATAAGAATGACCCTCTATGTATGGATGGACTTATTCCTTCATAAGTTCAGAAAGGTCATTATATCCTTGGAATACATCCGACGGGCAGAGATTAACCTTAACAGAAACCGGTGCAGCCCCTCAAAGGAGTTACAAAAAAGCAAAAAGTGCTTAGTCGATGTCCGACAGTCACGTCCGTAACAGAAAAGATTGCAAGTAATGAAATCTGGTGCAGTAAATAAGGTGGTTTCTGGTTTGATACACCCATTTAAAAAAATAAATAATACATTAATTTAAAATATTTATACCAGCCCGAGTAAAAAAATAATGTCTCGCAATAGTCTCGCATTAAGTCTCGCGAATATGTCTCCCAGAAGTATTGCTAAACGGCAAGTGCGATATTTTAAGCGGTACTTGATGCCAAATTTGTACCGCAAGTGGTAATGTTTGGATTTGGTATTGAACGTATATATATTCGATTTTTGTTTTGTCATGTATTATGCTAGACGTCATGTGTTATATTTAATATGCAAATTAAAATAAAAATAAAGTACTGGTTGAGAGGACGAATAGAATTTGGAAATAGACTTCTTCTTAATACAATGACTTTTGCTATGTGACAAGAATGAGTACAATTCTTCATTTCCTAGAATTCCCTACAGATGAGCATATCGAACAATTCGGGCAATTGCTCATCTTTTAGCTTAATTTAATAAAAACACCATATAATTTCATACTCTTAGTATCGCGCATGAGTTTAAAATATAGCGTAAATGTATAATATAGCAAAAATTGTTGTATTTATTGATGTATATTTATTGTTTGCATAATTATTGGATCAAAAATGTTTCCATTTAAAAATTATGAAATATTAAATACAGTACCCTTTAATACTCACAGTAAAATATTCTAGAATGTGTGAGAATAATATTTCATTAGACTTAAAAAAATTATTGAAATTATTCTTACAAGTTCAGTTGAAGCGCATCACTTGCAGTGCCATTAAATTAGGCTTTATACCGTAAACATCAATTTTTCTTAATAGGAATTGAAGCTATTTACCTTACATACATATACAAAGTCTTTTAAATTTTTATATCATGGATTGATCTTAATGCAATCTTCAAAGCGAACAAAACAGCCTAGATGAATAATTTCAAAAAATATTTTTGTTTCAAAAAAGTAATTATTAAATTAATTGGTCCATTATTTCACCGTCATGTGGACTTGGTAGGCGATGTCCAAATAATTCCAACATCCACGGAAAAACCGCGTTGGTGTTTGGGCATTCAATCCCGATTGAAATTATTCGACCACCATGAACGCTCTGAACACGTGGGTCTTATATCAACATTCAAGGAGCATTATTCGAATAATGGGACGGCTAATCGCCATTAATTATTTCTCTCGATTCTCCGCTCTCAATAAAAATAAATTTGGGAAATTAAATTTTAATACAATTAGTTTCTATTAAGTATTATACTGCGATTAGGCAAAGCTGTCAGGAATATCTTTTATATTTTTATTTTACCTTCACACTAAAATGATTGGACTCAATTGCGCAGTCCAAGAGAGAGTGATCGTTAAATGTCACTCCTATAGTTTCAATTTTACTCTCTTGGAGTCACATTTGTTCCTTTCGGATATTTCATGGTTTGAATCCCTTTATCCGTGTAGTTATACAAATTGTTCGTCAGAGTTTTTTGCGTTCTATCGAAGAAAGTACAAATTATACATATCTCAATTTATAATGACGTTATTAAGGGCCTCGAAGCACGTGACTAGTTGGTCATCGTCTGCCAGCAACTTAAAACACTCATTACTTTTTGACTATTAGAGCAATGAAGATAAAACTTTTCATAAATTTTGTTCATACCTATATGAACTAATTTTTCGCTGACAGTTTTCGGATGCTCGAAATTCGATTATTGGGGTATAAAATTTGTTATAAACTTCAAAATTGACTATGTTATAGCGAGTTGAAACTAGTCTTTTCTCTACGGTATTCAGTCGCATTTTTCTTTGTCCGTGAGTATATTTTGACTCCAATGAACTGAAATGTAGTCGTACCCGGTCTAACCCATTTTCTACCTCTATGGACTAAAATTCCACCATTACATATATATATATATATAGGGGCTATACATTTATATTAATTATAGCCTTAATCAAACCAAAAACGATGTATCACTTTTATTTGAGGTAGAAATTATTTTTTAATTTACGGAGTGAATAAAAAGGGAATATGGAGAGGTAAATTTACCTTAAATTGTATTAAAAACTGTTTAGAATACCGGTAAGATAAAAGATGTAAAAACCAATATTATAAAGATGCTGATCCCCAAAATATTTTTACTTTTTCGTAGTCTAAAGGTTAATATTTCTGCAATGTATCATTTTTGCCGCAAAAGACGAACGGCGCTATCAAACCAAAGAAGTTATGTTTCGGAAATCATACTTACAATGATGTGTCTGTAACAAATTGGTCATACATAATCTATATATAAACCATATATAATTTGTATATACGATATGTTTCATGTATATAATGTTTACCTAGACTATATAAAAAATTATATTTTATACACCGAATATGTAAATTATATATAGCTTGTATGCTGCAGTTTACACGTAAACTGCATATACATACAGATTTATTACTTTGCCCAATACCAAAGGTCTGGAGGAAGTATTACATCTGACCCTAGGACACCTCGGCAAACAAAATTATCCTATAGTTTTTTTATGAAATATCTACGATTCAGACCCTAAGGAACTAAAAAAATGCATTAATTAACACGTTGGCATCGCGTTTCTCCCCTGCGGGGAGTCGGCTATTCTTTAACCCATTAACGCCCAAAGGACACATTTTCTTGCTTCTATTTCAATCGAGTATTGCGTATCAAAATGGTACAAAATCATTATGAACTTATGGACCGCAAAAATTTCTGTGACACGACGATAATTGTGACAGAACACATGGAAAAATAGAAACAAGGGCCCTGGAACGTGACCAGAAAAATATTCGTCTAACCTTAATAAAATGCAAATAACTTTCGTCGTAATTGTAATACTGCAAATTAGAACAGGATTTATCAACAATGATAAATTAAATATTCAATCCGAGTAAACCAGGAAGAAAATCGCCAAAGTGTTATAAACAATTTAACGAGTTCTTTTTTATTATTTTATTATCCAATCCGATACGGGGTAGTTTTAACAAAGTTCGATGCAAACATATAAAGAAATAACATATTATATAAACTCTCATTTTGTATTGTCTTATATGACATGAATTCTAATGATGTTTGAGCAATACCTAAAACTGTTCTGTCGACGGGGAATGATCAGACGTAATTAGATGATATGATTAATTGTGACATTTTTTACTACATCCTGACGTAGTTTCAGGAATTACGATCAGAGCTTGATTGTGGCTGTATCAAAATTTTACTTTAGCATATTCTTTGTAAATATTCACTGCCACTGAAATATTCAAAGAAATTTGAATCACATTGTATGAAAATCCATACCGGATATTAGTACAGTAGAGGTATATATTTGTCCGCTCGGTTCTTCGCCTTCCCCTCCCGTCTCCTTATATTTGTCAAAAGAAGGGGAGCACCGCTTCTCCCACTCTCCTCAATCGTGCTATGCTCGTGACATCACAGCTTCCTGAGGCAGCAGACCGCAAAGTGGGGGAAAAAGAAAGCGGTGTCAGGCAGATATAACGGGACGGAAGCGGACAAATATGCTGGGATGCAAATATAGCGAGATGCAATTATACCGGGACTCTACTGTACTCCATTTGTTATACAGGGTGGCCGATTTATCTGAAGACATCGAAATATCTCGAGAACTATGCACAGAATCAAAAAAGTTGTCGGATGAAACTTGTTCGACACGAAGGGGGGCATCCAGTGATAATTAAATTTACCCCCTCCCCATCCCCTGGGGGTGGAGTGGGGGAAAAACGATAAAACTTAAATAGGAACCCCCAGTTTTTATTGCAGATTTGGATTCTCCAATATTGACAATTTTCGCCCGCGTAGCGGATATGGAATACGGTCATTCTAACAAAGCCGGGAAAAAATACATTTAGCGTTACCCAGGAACAACGACGTGGACGTAGTATTTTTCTGTTCCCTTTGGGGTGCTTGTTTTACGTGAGTCCCCTTGCCTCTCACTGTCTCACTGTTCACTTACTTGAGTAAGTGTTCGAAATGTTGACCTTCCACTTCAATGCATTTATTTATTCTTTCTTCAAATGACTTTATACATGATAGAATCATATCTGCAGAAATTTCTGCGCAAGCAGTTCTTATGCGTTCCACCATGTTTTCACGAGTCGTTGGTACTTGTTCATAAACCTTACCTTTTAGGTAACCCCATAGGAAGAAATCCGGAGATGTTAGATCTGGTGACCTCGCAGGCCAATTAATGGGGCCACCTCTACCAATCCACCTACCATTGTAATCACGGTCTAGTATTTCCCTTGCTACTCTTGAAAAATGTGCTGGGCAACCATCATGCTGAAACCACATTGTCCGTCGGACGTCCATAGCAACATCCTCAAGTAGTAATGGTACTTCTTGTTCTAGGAAATCTCGATATTTTGTTCCATTCAAATTACCTTCAATGAAATAAGGACCAATGAGTTTATTTCCTATGATTCCACACCAAACGTTCACCGACCAAGGACGTTGATGATTAACTTGTCGTAACCAATGGGGATTTTCTACGCTCCAATAATGCATATTATGCCTATTGACGCCACCATGGTTCGTGAATGTAGATTCATCTGAAAATAATACATTAGCAAAGAAATTGTGGTTCGTTTGCATTTTTTGAAATGCCCATTCACAAAACACCACGCGGTTATGAAAATCATCGCCATCTAGTTCCTGGTGCAGTGAAATGTGATATGGGTGAAACTTATGACGATGCAATATTCTTTGAATACTGTCTCTGGAAATGCCGGAATCGCGATGTAATTGTCGTGTGCTTACATGTGGATTTTGGCGAATAGCTGCTAGTACAGCTACTTCGTTAGCTTCTCCTGTAACTGTTAATCTTCGCTTCCTTTTTTTCATTTATACGCTGCCATCAGAGTGAAAGGCATTCACAACTTTGTAAAAAAAAGAACGCGAGCGAGCATTATCTGGAAAACGCTCAGCATACAACGCAACAGCATCGTCAATATTCCTCTTACATTCACCATAAATAAGAATCATTTCGATTTTTTCGGGAACTGTAGCAGGATTCATTTTTAACTTGCAATTCGATTTAAGCAATGAAGGGTAGACAAAAAATAGTCACGTAAACGGAAAGTTGTTATTCTAAAAGCAAAGTGACCTCCGACCGAATTACTACCAATACAATGGACTTCAAAAACAGTCTTACACTGAGAGACCGTGAATATTAAATTTTAATATGGGGATTAGAAAGTCGCGATATCCATTTACTTCCCTTCAGGAAAGTAGAGAAAAATGTAGGTGAACTGGTTACGTGTGACTCAACTTATGTATAAAATGATATGCTACTTTATTTTCGAGTTATGTCGCCCTCTAGCGTTATGTAACAGAACCGGCGCCGGTGATGGCCGAAATGCAAGCGATGTACATGTATGAAACCACGTGAGTTCTCTCGGGGTCCGGTAGATGGCGACGAAATCCCCAAATGAAGTAAGAGTTTCGTTTTGTTTAATAGAAGCTGGTTTGACCGTCAATGCTCAGCTTATTTATTCTCATTTCGGAAAAAACATACAGAGAGAGAATGAATGAGCTGAGTGAAGGGACATGACGCGTTTTTTAATGGATTGCGTGATGTCCTCTTTTTGTTTATTAAATAATAAATTTAAAACCTAAAATGTAATTTTATTGAAGGTAGAAAACTTATTTATAAAATTGCTTCCATATTGTATGCACAATTTTTATGTAATCAGTTTTGATTTTTAATATGAGGAATATCAATTATTCATAATCTTAATTTTTCGAATGGACATTATTAAAATTTCATATTCAGAATAACAATTTTCGCAATTGATATTACTAAATTCTAATATTAAAAATTCTAATATTAGAATTTTTAATATTATATTTTCATAAAGGGATCAAATTGTCCCTATTTGCCCCCTGGATGCCCCCCTTCGTGTCGAACAACTTTCATCCGACAACTTTTTTGATTCTGTGCATAGTTCTCAAGGTATTTCAATGTCTTCAGATAAATTTGGATTTTTATCGATTACAGCGCCACCTGTGAACCAAAATGCAATAGCTCCTAGGTCAAATTGGTGTACTTTTTTCCGGAGAATCCAAATCTGCAATAAAAACTGGGGGTTCCTATTTAAGTTTTATTGTTTTTGCCCCCACTCCACCCCCAGCTGATGGGGGAGGGGGTAAATTTCATTATTACTGTATGCCCCCCTTCGTGTCGAACAACTTTCATCCGACAACTTTTTTGATTCTGTGCATAGTTCTCGAGGTATTTCAATGTCTTCGGATAAATTTGGATTTTTATCGATTACAGCGCCACCTGTGAACCAAAATGCAATAGCTCCTAGGTCAAATTGGTGTACTTTTTTCCGGAGAATCCAAATCTGCAATAAAAAATGGGGGTTCCTATTTAAGTTTTATTGTTTTTGCCCCCACTCTACCCCCAGCTGATGGGGGAGGGGGTAAATTTCATTATTACTGTATGCCCCCGTTCGTGTCGAACAACTTTCATCCGACAACTTTTTTGATTCTGTGCATAGTTCTCGAGATATTTCGATGTCTTCAGATAAATCGGCCACCCTGTATACAATAACCCGTTTTCAAATGTAGAACTATGACTATTGCGAACAAAGTCACATGCATGTCAAGGATAAGGTTAGGGAATTGTTAACTATTCTTATATTTATTGTTTACATTGCATGACTGTTATTCTTTCCGACTGTCCACGGACAATAGTGCATTTCTCGCGAATACTTTCTCAGTACGGATCGTTCTTCCGCATTTTGTACTTGATGCTGTAAAAAAGCTTTGAGCATCCGACAAAGACGGGTTGGTCCAAACGTGATTGTCCTGTTACGACATTCGATAAGTGCTTATGAATTTGGATATAAATTGGATTTAGTCCTGCGATGAAACGTCAATCGTCACATACATTTTGTATTCAGTTTGAATGCAAGGATGTTGTATCGTATCTTCAAAAAGAGATAAGGTTAGCAATTTACAAAAAATAACTTATCGCTGAAATCATACCTGATCCCGAACAATCCCTCTGACAAACATTAAATGCAAACAATTTTTTTTCTATATTCTAGAGTTTAGTGAATATCGCAAATCATCACTTTTACAATTGCACATATCGAAGAGTTGAAATCCGTATAATTCTGTATATATGTGAAGCAAACAACTTAACTGCAGTTTCCAAGACTTCCAAACATCCATACATATAAGAAATTGCAATAAGCAGTTTCTAGAAAATTCAATTAGAAATTAACTTCAAACTTCAAAAGATCTTGCAGCAGGTGCCTGTAAGTATTCCGAATGAAAATGCTACTACTCTTTAAATCAATATTATTTTGTTCACCTAGCAACAATGATTTTCTTTGATATATTAACTTCAGTGTATAAAATTTCTACCATAACTTGAGAAGTATTCATATTAAATTTACGTTTCTTAAATTATTCATTTATCTTTCGTAATAAACATGTGTTTAATAAATAATTTGATTTAAAGCACTTACATGGAAACGACACAACATTTTATTATATGAAAAGCAATCATTATAACAAAGCAATTGTTTGAAGGTATTTCTTTGTTGTAATAAATTGAATTTTGAAATACACGAATCAACGCGGTATCACCCAAGTTCTTTTGTTTCTGTTACGTTCTCCAACATACAAATATATTATGCTTCTATAAACGCGGTAAAGTGTATTGCGTATTTTATAATGACTCTAATTAGCAATGTGCTTGAAACACGTAGCAATTTTACGTTGTATGATTCATAATATATAACATATAAATAAATTTATTTCTTGGAGTATCAACATTTTTATATTTTTTAGATTATGCCCGTTAGTATCGCGTGATTTGCAGTTGTTCAAAATAACAACATTCACGAGATGAAGTGACGCAATTTACCAAATTAAAGATGAAATATCGATTTTTAAGATAATGATTAATCCAAAAGTTGCGTGTAATATTACATAATGTCATGTCATTACATAGACATGATGCTCAAAATCACAATTATGCCCAAAGCTATACGAATAAGACATACTTTATGCAATAACAGTAGTGATTATGATATTATGACCAAATGAAAATCCACTTCTATCACGCGGGCGAGAAATACAGATCCTAAGGACGCGACGGTACTTGGCGGTAACAAGCTTAACAAAACTACCGAAATTCATAGAAACACATAGTTTTACTAAATATATTCAGGATAGTAACACTACAGTTTTACGAATCTAGTCAAACCTTGAAAGAACTGCCTAGTAATACCAAAAAAATTTACGAAAAGGTCTCAGACAAAAACATAACTGTTTACTTAATTCAATTAAAGCGGTCAAGAAATTTACATATACATTTTTATATTTAATATATTATTATCTAAAATCGGTTACACCAACTTCTAGTTATCATAGTCTACAAAATTAAAAATGAATACCGCGTCCTGAGCAAGGATGTCATTAGCCCTGCTGAAGAGCACAGTATAACATCCTGGAGCGAAACGCAGTTAGACAATAGCTCAAACTATAAGCGCTAGAGGGATGAGTTTTAATATTAAATCCAATAGTATGTAATTCTTAATTTTTACATATAAGAACCGAATAATTTATTGCGCTATTCGTGAACTGACATTCCAGTTACGTCGTATCTTTGTTTACTATTTTTACAATTAGTAAGAGGACCGTATTACCGAGAAAATCTTAATTGTTTACGTAATTTATTACCTAACGTATTCGAAAGTAAATGTTTATTTGACAGCAACAATGTATAATTTTGTGGTTACTACCTTGAAGTGATATGAAAATAGAATTTTAAAAGAAAAATAGGTGTATCGAGCTTTGAAACAAAAAATTAAGTTGGTAACACCGTTCACCGTGCGCTTGCGTTATTTTTTCGTTTCCATAAAGTGCACTTTAGGTATCAAACATTTAACATCGCGTAGAATCTATAGCTAACGTTTACAGTGACAATACCCAACAATTTGAACATTGGAATTCGACGACAAAACGCATGTTTTAAAAACTGTATCAAAAGAAATTTTTGTTGGATCGAAATGCTGTAATAGTAGTTTGGTTTTTCTAAAAATCCATCCATTAGTGGTCCCGTAGGCCACAGTCGGTAAATTTTCAGCCTGCGATTGTAACTTCCGAGGTCGATGAAGCATCTCTATTAGCCGTCGGTACTACGGGTTTGCCACATCCGCAATCACGGCCTTCGTAATTGCTCCCGGAGGTCTGAAAGCCAAAGCGAGGAAATCGCCTGACTGCATGGTGAATCTAAAGGAAGCCAGTTGACGACTAGACTTGGATTCCAGCTTCGCATCGCGAGAACCTTAACTCTTGAATGCTACCAACTAAAATTACGACGATTAGTGCTGCATTAATTAGTAAAGCAAGATCTCGAAAGCGTAAATTATTTCGTAGCGCTCTGGAAGGAAAATTGGTTATGAAAATTAGACCAATTATAAACTAAGATATAAACACGTTGTTGGGGCGTGCGAAATAATATATATTTTATATGCTGTTCGAATGTTCCGATATTCTCTTAACTAATTATGAACAGTCACTGCTCTTGGGGGCAGAAAATTCATTATTCCGAAAATGAATTACACGAAAACGCTCTTCGGAACTTACAGCAGTCGAGTAACGTGAGACATTCCTCGCTTGTAATTTAAATGAACAGTAACAATAAATGAATAGGTACACTACGCACTAGCGAACCGTCCGAAATGGCAAACTATTTTTACGGAATTGAATTCTTTGAAACTATCGAAAATTTGCAGGACACTATCAAAAGGAACTTGAATTGTCCGAAAGCGACTATCTTTTAATCGACCATCCCACAATCTATTGAGTATAATATAGTAATAGGTTCAAAATTACCCTAGTAGAAATCATTTATTCGTTTGCAGCATACGTGTCTGAAATTCACCTATACCCTAGTAGAAAACAGTTTGTAAATATCCTCGCTCAAACTCGGCTCTGACTCGCGCCTCGATAGATATCCGGCGCTACTGAAACTGGCCAGTTTTTTTACGTAATACGACAAGAGTCGTAAATGTCGATGACAATATATTTACCCTTTCGGTGTTCTATTTCCTCTCAATCCAAATTCGGTTGTCATTTCATTGCATGATGCTTACGTCCTAAATACCTCACCTCCACCTTTAAAACATTAACGAACATTAAATTATCATATTGAATGGTTATCGAAAGTATTCATCAGTGCTTATTGACCGAGCTCCCATCTTTGTATTATTATTAAATGTCTATTATTAAAAGTTTGTGAATTTGTTTACATGTCACCTTACTTAACAAGTTCAAAGATTCAGGCAGTGATTTTTGGACTTAGTACTAAGAAGTGTGTAAAATTTGAATCCGATTGAATAATATCTTCTACCTCCGACAAGTGTCTAAAGCTTTTTCAATCTTAAATAAAATTAAGTGATATTTACATTTTATCCGATTGCTTTTTCAATAAGTGATACTTGTTTGGAAGCTTCTGGAATTGTTTCAGAGTTTGCACACGTCGTGTATGCATATTTTGACGATGTAGAAACAGATGAATGCTTATTTTCATAAAGGGGTCTACCCTAATTAGAACTTTCAATAGAAAACAATTTCCAGAATTTTTTAACAGTTTTGTAATATAAATATTGATATAAAAGTGGTTACACTGTATTAATACGCGGTAGAAATACATTAAAATCTTTTTTCTTTTAATCGTCTAGTTTTTATACATGAAAATGATAGTTCAAGAAAAGTCCATAAAAAAGGTGTGCGCTGTTGATGAAATCTCTGGGATGGATGGTTTGAAATAAAAAAATTAAACGACGTTATATTCAGTATGTTAATAGCTGTAGCGCATATCGAGCGATTTTTTATTTTTTGAAAATTGACAAAATGGCGGACATTTGTCGAAAAAAAAAACAAAAAAATACGTTTTTTTTTATTGTTTTTGGCAAAAGAAAAAGAGTTAGATTTAAAATTTAAAAAATACATCGATATGATCTGTGGATGTAGTAGCACAGAATATGTGGTCAACATTTCACAAGGATCGATCGAGCAGTTTCGGAGATTTTGCAAACAAGACATCGGAAAACGTTGTTTTGAGAAAAACGCGTTTAAAGTTTTTTTCAAAGAACAATCCTGAAAAAATATCACCTGTTCTTAATCAGCGGTGCCTGCACCAGATGTTTTGCCCTCCTCTTCTTCGTAACCTTCATTTTCACTTTCAAAAAATGTAAAAAACAAGAAATTGATTTTTGAAAATTCTAATTAGGGTAGGCCCCTTAATTCGATATGGTATGTATGCAGCTCTTCGCTCACTTACATCCGAAATAACCCACAATCCACCACGTGGACGTTGCTCTGCATAGAATTCCACTCACCAAACACAAACGAAGAGAGGGTACAAATGTTGGACGTGTGACGCGTTATTACTTAATCGTAATATTATTTTGAAAAAATATAACGTTCAAAAATATTTCTTTTGAAAATATTACTGTAAAAAATATTACTAGAAAAACTATTAACTCATTAACATTAACACATGAATAATTAATAAATTAACAAACATAAATAACAGGTTATATAGGTCATAAACCCACTGCTAAAAAATAACAACTTACACCATAATACAATACACTGCATACAACGAAGTGTTGATAAGAATGAAATATTTTCAAAAAATGATCTATAAAAATATTTAGATAAATAATAATCATTACAAAAATAATAAATCACATACATTTTCAAACAAAAATAAATAACGTATAAACACGTATGTAAATAATTTAAAAGTGACTATCACATTATTCAATCATCGAAAAGAATACACAATAATTACATATAATATACCCCAACTTTCTCTTAATTTAAAAGGAAATATCAGTATCATTTGAGCACTTGGCAATGGATTGTGTCAGAAATGCCTTTGCAACGTACTAAGCCAAAAATATTCGAAACTTTTAAACCACAATGATTATTAAAATTGTGTAATTACTCTTTAATACAGTTAAGCGTAAAATTAGATTATAACAATTTCATTTAATGAGAATTAAATAATTATTTTCGAAATCTGTTAAGCATAAAATTTAATTTTAACAATTTTCTAGAAGTATACAAATTAAAATATTTTGTCGTAACATTTTTTTTTTCATAATATATTGCCCGAGTCCCATAAATGTTAAAATATGAATTTAAGGCACAAATCGTAACATTTAAAGTCCGATTTCATTTCAGTCAAAGGCATTTTGGGTTGAGATTATAGTCATGAGAATATAGCATCAATCCGTGCATATTGTGCAGTCACCAATTTCAAACATCTTTCCTCTCCTTGAATGTGGCAGGGCTGAATAATATCATATTAAGCCGTTTTTCTCATTTCCAGACCTCAAATGATCTTTAGCTGGATTTGCTAGTAATTGAGGCTCTGTACCGTGGATATCACTCCATGAAATGAGGTCCAAAAAATGGCGAATTGTAGTAGAAACAGACTCCATACGTTTGATAATACGCCGAAATGCTACTTGTCTTATTTATTTTTGTGTAATCTACGATCATACTCTCCGGAAGATATTCTCCGAAAGACAAAAGTAAGCTTTTATTTGAATGATAGTGTCGAAAATCTGCCTTTGATTCTGTGGTAAGCATTTGGACCATTGTTAAGCAGACCTGACACGTTTAACACCTGCAGTTAATAACCATTTGGACTGTATTTGAATTCAACATGGAGCATATACTTTTATTATATACTACACTAAAAAAGCTGGGAAGATGGATGTTCAGTGCCCATTTCAATTCTAAGGATTCTTTAAGCAGTCGATAGCCATCGACAATGTATGGAAAGTAAGAAACAAAAAAGTATGGGATAAACAATTCTTTTTAATTTTGTGCGATAATAAAATTATGACGAAATGTTATTTTAATATGCCAAAAACTATAAACAGTAGATATTCATAAGCAACTTTGCAGATACATACGTTGAGCATGCATTTACATCCAGAATATTGCGCAGAAATTTAAAAAGAAATAAGTGAGAAAATTATCTCATTTAAAATAATCTATAATACGGTTACATTGCTTTACTGTATTACATTCAATGTTAAATAAAATGTTAAAAGATTCTTTAAAACAAAAGAATACTCCCCACATAATAGTCAGCACCTTCGAACACCTGCCAAACTATCTCGTGGAGTTTCATACCTAGCCATTTGCGATTATCGAACGTAACCCGTAATTTCGAATGGAATCTGTCGCATATTTTCGTACAAGAATGTGCTAGTTAATGTGGATGAAAGATCAAGGCGTCAAACGCCCGTTATCGTGCCTTTGACGCCATTCGCCTATCGCGTATTTTACGTACGATTCCCTCACTGGTTCTGCACTGAAGTAGAACTTTTCAAATACAAATGCGATCCACCTTTTATGGATTTTATTCAAAAAGGACATAAAACATTTTTTATGGGCTGTTATAGCAAAATAAATATTTTTATTATCGGGAAGACAGGAATATTATATCCTAAAAATGCACAACGATGAAGCTGACGTATAAAACGAAATTACTTCTAAATATAAGACATGAGGCACGCATTATTGCTTATAGATGTTAAGCTATTGAATAAAAAATCCTTTTTTTTAGAAGTTATAGAAAAAAGAATTTGTAGAAAATCGATGATTTGTTGTATTTTTTTTCTATGAATAATAAATTCTAAAATGTTACTATTGATAGTGTCTTTACCATTTAGATTCTATCATCGTTGAACCTTAGCTTTAAAGATTACACCCACAAATTGTTTAGTTTTTACTTTAACTATTAGTTTATCTGGTGTTTCCTAAAAATGTTATATTAACCTCTAGATCGACGGAGTTTCGAAAAATTTGGAAATCGCACTTTTCTATAGATATGTTGTCTCAGGACATAGATGCTAGGGTCAAACTAAGTTATGACGTTGGAAAGTCAGACTTCACATTTTAACATTTCAAAAAAACATTGAAATGCACTGTTTTGGTTTGTTTGTTTTTAGCATTATTTATGTGTTATCTGATTTAATCAAGTCAATTTGGATTACTATAGCTTGGAAAACATTATAGAGGGTACCATCAACCGACATTTTGGTTTCTATTTTTCCAAAAAGTTGTTCCCTTTCGCTCAGCATTTACCACCGTATTTTGCAGTATTCAGATATAATGGTAGCAAAAATTACCACTAGATGGCGAGAACCGCGTAATCCATATCCACATCTAAAGTAGCTGATTGACTTATATAATTAGATTCGCTGCAGTAACAAGATGAACTTAAAATACAGTCGAGTCAGAAACTGAGTCGTCCTCAGATTTTGTTATCTCTAACTAGTGACTAAAACTCGTATATATAATCGGTAATATCTCGAAAACCTAGCCATATTGTATCCGACATTTTGAATATAACTTTTGGGATGCTGACTCATATTAGGAGAGATAATCTTTGCACAAAAATTTACAAGTAATATAAAATTTGTTCCTTTTGTTTACGTTATCAGTGGGCGATATCGCCTTTTTTATAGAATTACAACATAAAGTTCTATTCCTTAAATTTTCAAGAGCTGCAGATCGTCTTCAGAGATGGCGCCATACTTCATATTTGTGTATGAAATGTAGGAGCTGCAGCAACCTACGCCAAATATAACATTGGTCACGAGTCGATTTCCCCCAGATAAACAACATTGCGAAATGTAAACAAACAACGTTCGTCTTACGAACTGCGAGCTGCTGCTTGAAATCCAGACCCTGGACGGGGATCGAACTCACGACCTACGACTACATAATGTTGTGCGCTACCGCCTGAGCCACAAAGCCGATAAAGATTTAAAAAAAAATGAGCACAAAAATTTCATTTTTTGTCGCCTCTAAGCGTTTCTGTCTCTCTTAAGAGATGTGAAATCTAAGATAACACGACGATTTTGTACGGCAATTTTGCCGGCTACTTCGAAACCATCAAACTTGTGATCTGCACTTCATTACTGCAAAAATTTGTCTGTATTTGGTCAACCATATTTAGATTAAAATTTGTTATAGCTGAGTCAGAAATATCCATCATTTGATTCCGACATTTAATTTGCATATTTGCCCCATGGTTAATCATATAAACTCGTTCGGATTAGTCTACTGCATAAAGATTGTTATGAATAATTTCCGAATCAACGATTTACTCAATGACACAGTGGCACTGCTGGTTGATGCAATAATGATCTTTATTATTAATCGAAAAATGGAATGGATCTTTAGTAACCTTCACTGTTGATGACAAATTCTTATTCTATTCAATAATGATAGTTACTTGCTCCGGTTTTACTCGCCACTATTCCATCGTCCATTATTTTGTCCAGGTTCGAATTTTAGTCTTTAAATTCCCACGTTGAATATCAAAAAGTTACAAAGTCTTAAACCCCCTTATCATTATTTGTTATTCCGTAAAACTTCTCAATATATGTCACTTTTAATAGAATTGCCAATTGTTACTAAGAACTTATACAAAACCACCCTAAGTTATGCAAGAAAAAGAGTTCTTAAATAGTCATTATTCCAGTAGTATATAATTGCTTTTGGCAACCCGTAATTTAATAGTTTTATATTCCTGATTCTGCACCCTAATCTTTTTAAACAAAAACATAGACCTATTGCTGTTTACTAACTGGTTCGACAAAGTCTTCTAGCATGGTGACCGCTCAAAATCCCCCACGACAAATTCCTCGTGACAAAATCACCTCGACAAAATCCCCAAGTACTATAATCCCCGACTTCAAAATCCCTTCTTACAAAAAACCCTGAATTTATAATGGAAGCTGTATTAAAAGTTAATATTGTTTATTTTGTATTTAGAATTAAGATATATTATAAATATGCAGAGATATAAATTATGTGCAATGCTTCTTAAGTATTGGAGAATTTCTGTTTTATTGTAGGTTAGGTTAGGTTAAGAAGATTTGACTCTCCCAAAGCATAGAAAAAGCTTTTCCTACTATCGCCAAAAATCCCGTCAAATTGATTTCACTGTTTCCATAGTTATAATGAAACGTTTCGATGTAAATTGTAAAGAGAGCTTTTCTATGCTTTGGAATAGTGAAAGCTTCCACCATTTTGGTTGATCTTTGATGGGACGCTCATTGGCTGCAATTGTGCAACTTGGGAGCGCTGCGCCGTTATACTTCCACCTTGGACTGTGGTAGCTTATTGTAATAAAATCAGATGACTTGAAGGGAGTGATTTTGACGGAGAAGGGGATTTTGTCACTGAGTTTTTGTCGCGGTGAGTTTGTCGTCGGGGATTTCGTACGGTAACCTCTAACATAGACCATGTCATCTTTTAAATACTTACTGGATCATCCGATTAAGTATCGTATACAGAAACTTATCAACAGATGATTTGTCGACGATTCCTTGCGCTTCTTTTCAAAGAAAGTATTCATCCAAACTCTTCCTCCAGGCCAGAAAATTTAACTCCTCGAATTAGCAGATAGTTCTTTTATGTTAGCAGAACACTACTCAGTTCTTCATAACATGAAGAATCTCCAAGCATCTTAATGTTTCGACGCGTCCCATTTTCCTCATAAATTACTATGTGTTATGCAGGGGTAAGTTCAATGGGTTCGGATTTCTATTATCTCTTCATCTCGTCCAGATTAATTTAACTGCGAATGCGAACATCCAGATATTTACAAGTATAAATCGATATGTATACGATATTTTACTGTGTCCTTATGTTCTTTCCCACATAGAAGAGAAATATCCCGATGACATTTTCAGAATATTACTTTTGAGACATTAATATTCTGCGAGATGTTCTAAGGGTCATATTAGAGACATCACCGGAACGCCTTATGTCCGCTTTTTTTATATTCTGGTGACATCTGCAATATTCTAGAGACATTGTAGAGACGTTCTGAGTTTATTCTGCAATACAACATATACATTCCGAAGATGTTCTACAGATATTCTTTTGATATTCTGAAGACATTTCGGTCATAAAGAAAACTTAAAAATTAAAACTAATTATTATAGATATTTAATTTGATTTTTATTATTATGTATGTGTTGTTAGATATGTCATATCAGGAATATAGTTTTACAATTTCGCTATAAAACTATGAACTTGAAAATAATTAGTTACCCCGAACGAGAATCGAACCCGGATCTTCCGTTTACTACGCTACGCTCGAGATGAAATATTTCCAGAATGTCTCATCTGCAATGTTCTGCAACGATTCTCGCAAAACATTCTAGCGATGTTAAATTTGAGATATATTTAGACATTTCAAATGAGACATCTCCAGAATATTCTAAGAATGATACATATACATAGAATATCTCGAATGAAATATTCTCAGAATGTCTCATCTGCAATGTTCTGCAATATTTTTTGAGCAACATTCGGGCGACATCAAGTTTAAAATGTTGTGAGACATTTCGAATAACACATTGCTAGGATATTCTGAGAATCATATAGATAGAATGTTTCAAATGAAAAGTTATCAGAATATCTCATTTGCAACATTTTGTTTGAGACATTTTTAGCATATTCTGGACATATCGCAATTGCAATATTTGAATTGTAACGTTTGGGACATTCTGGGGATATTCTTGGGATTTTATTTCTATATGGGTTATTCGAGAATTTACGGTGTGGTACATTGTAGCAATCAAAAAAGACAAAGGACTCTTAAGGCGAATAAAAGAATATACACAAATAAAACAACAAATCGTTTTATTTATATCTCAATAACACCAATAAAAAATACGACATTACTAAAATTGTACTAAGATAAAAATTGTGTAATTTTAAAGTCAGACTGGCTGGAAATTTCGATACCGCCAATACACAAAGCCGTCTGGATTTCAATAACATCCAAAACTGACCAAATGCACTCAGATGAAATAGATGCTGAATGTTAAAAGCCACATAAAGTTCAAGTGAATGTTAAAATAAAAATATGGCTGCGGCATACGTCCGCCAGCATATACGTGGTGCATTGGTCGGCATTGTCCAATCGTAAAATGAAGGAGACAGCAAGCTGAAGCTGAAAATGCAAAATTCGGGATTATCGGACTCTCGCGTGCGTCCATTCGCGGTCGTAAACTTGATGCATATAATCGAAAAGCATCGAGATGAGCTTACCAATATCATGGTTACGATGCTTTCTCGTGTTGCGTATTGTGTACTGGGAAAACGGCGCATCGTATTTATCGTGACGATTTTAATACGGAATACTGCGACCATTTACTTTATGAGTGCAATATAAAGTGGACGCTACACAATACTCGCGTAGCAAAGAATTCCAATTTCTCTTCGAAATGCTGTTTGTCCCTTTGTCTCTGAAGTGTTCGAGAAAATGCGATATATATACGACGCTGATGCTCAAAAAAGGCGGGTGACTATGAAGACCCACGATGCATATAGAGTGGTATAACTATAATGAATGTATAACTTCTGTAAGTGTTTCAAAAAATTATCTTGAGAATTATAATATTTGCCGTTCTATAGAGAATATGAAGAAAGCTTCTGACTCCGCTATGATTGGCCATCTCGTAAATGTTATTCTTTAAACTACGCCCTTGTTATACTTTAAACTAACCAGATAGCAAGACGTGAGTCTCACGCGAGGCTCATATATGAGCTCTCATTTGTGAGTGCGCATATGGGCAAATCCACAGAACTTTTCATTTTGGTGAAAAAAAAATTTTTTTTTTCAACTTCAAAGCACACGTTTTTCTTATGATACACATGTTTAATTGGTCAACTGACACTAGGAATCCTGTTACTCATTTTTAAAGGACGGCGTCGTGCTCAGAGGGTTAAGAAATAAAAATTGTAGATTTTTTAAATGAATCATACTATTAAATGTTAATAAATGATGTAAACGTTATAACAATAATAATTATGTCTTTAATAATAATAATAATATCTAAACATTAAATTTGAATTGCATTTGTTTACTTTTAGATTTTCACAGACAATACCAATTGCAATTTATTTGATTATCTTCCGTTTTTCTTTTGTTATGGGGTCAGGAATTGTGCAATATTTATTTGGTTTTAATGGATAATGGATACATGGGCGATCATAAATACATGAAGTGCATGACAGATAATTCAGAAACATTTTCTTTTTTATTACACCAAATGACCTGGTGAACTTTACTCGAGTTTGGTGCAGGTTTTATGTTGCTATTTACTAACCTATCAACTTTTACAATATCACTTTCTGTTACTAGTTCCATGTGCACTTTAGAATTTGTTGTTGAGGTGACAATGTCAATCATCTTCCGTGCAGAAATGATATCTGTACGGCAACTAAACGCTCGATCGCACAGGCCCTTTACAGTACCTCCTATGCCATCAGCAACGCTTTTTCCATGGCTTGTTGTAGTGTAATTCCAAGAAGCACGTGATATCTTCAATGATGAGCAATAGTGTGAAAACAAGAAAAAATTTGACTTGTTCTTATACTGAGTGCTAGGTCCATCACTCTGAAAATGGATAATTTTGACATCAGGTACGACATTTTTTATAAGTTTCAGTATTGGTTGTAGATGAGCCCATACGGATGAAGCATCGTGACGAAGACATTCAGAGACTGTGCAAAACGATCGGCATTCGATTTTTTCTGACTCTGTATTTTTATAAAAAAAGCTCCTGTATGCAACGACACTTGCTTTTTTGATGCACCAAAATGAACGCTATGTATTTCTTTGGAGAATTTACAGTAATAATTCTCAGAATACCTTTTTCATAAGTATGATACACGTCGTCTAAAATGCTTTTTTAGTGGTATTAAACACAAAGAGTTACCCGCTATATAGACCACTAAGCCGGCATCATCAAAATTATTGTGAAAAATGGCCATTTCTATCCCTTGACGTATATTGTACACTTGTTGAACTAATTAGTTCATATTATATTACATTACGCAGTAAATATACAAGCGTATGACCTTTGATATATGTGCATGAGTTGTACATGATATTTGATGGGCACCAATTGCTTTACTTGCCGTAGAAAAGTAATGAAGAGAGCATAAAGTGTACTTTATACATAAGACAAAGTCGTTCATAAAATTAGTTAAGCCTCTGCAGCCTAATATTTAAATGTCTCACTAGCGCCACTGCGTTTTTATATATAAATAGAGTAAAGAAACCAATTACAATCTCAACTAGGCCCCCAATGATGATATTCTTGATGTGCCCTAGAAAAAACTGATTTTTCTTTCCGAGTTACGTTTCGACAACCTATATTTGGAGTGCTGTCATTTGAAGAATATTTGCAGCACACACTTCTACCACGTCTCAAAATTTTCGTTTTCACGTTAACTATAAAGGTATGTTCATAGCTTTGAATTTAGAAAGACGGCGTGTTGTTAAAACAGTTAACTTTGCCAAAATTCAAAAAACTCAATTATGTTCTTACACATTTTAACAGTATCATAACTTCCGTCTGGGAAGTAGCACATCGATTTTCTGGCAGGTGAGATTGTATAATTGATACAGGAAGCTAATTCAATTGGATTTAGTTCGATAACTATTACGGCGTCAAAGAAAAACTGTTAAGATTAGAAAAGTTTAGGCAACTTACAAGCCTAACTTGTCAATTTTTCATCATTAGCCTTCCTGAAATCATTTCAAATTCGCTTCTATGAGACTAATACTTCATCGCTATCTATATTTACTACTATTATACTTGTTTTACCCCGTACATATGTTTCAATACAAATATAAACTAGCATGTCTTCACTTACACCTAAGTTTAAAAGTTCTGTGGATTTGCCTATATGAGTTCACATGAGACTTCAAGTGAGTTCTATGATACCTTACAGCGTTCTCTCTGATTGGCTAATAGATTTGATGGCTAACCAATTGCCGTAGCGTTGAATGCGCGGTTAGTGACTTGCGCATGTGCGCATTTTGAGAGAAAGATAGTCTCATTTATGATTCTCCAATCGCTCTCCATGTACTCATCTCCACATACTCTTCAAATTTCTCGGAGTGAAAAGTTACTTCTTGATCAAGCCATTATTCTAAATGAGTGAATTATAACGCTTTGAAAGCGAAATTTCACTCCATGTATAAAGTGACTTTTGTTGCGTAAAGAGTTAGAATTCACGCTTTTATTAGACTCAGTCATTTTTCACTCCGTAAGAAGTGAATTTTTACTCCAAGAAATTCAGAAAGTAGCATACGTACCTAACGGACATTGATTTTATTAAACTTGCAAAGAATACACTCTTTAAAACTCACGAAGACCCTCATTATGTCGCACTGATTTTTTGACAGCTAAAAATTATATTTTTGTCAAGGATGTCAATAATTTCCTGGTTTTTACTGAACTCTGACGTACATGTATGAAATTTTCATTGATTATAAAAATTCCTTGAAAAAAAAAGAATTTTATGTCAACTTCAAAAATATTTTGATAAACTTTGATATCATTTTTAAAAAACAGTAATAATGTATCACCGACTGTTTAAATAGTTCTGTTATTTTTGTGCAAAAATATCTTTCTTACACAAAATATTATTTTACTCCCTATATCGCAGGAGCAAAATAGCAAGCTCTCGTATGAGAAAATAATATGTGTACCAAGTTGTATGCAGACTCATTCGAATTGCGAACCCCGCTTCGCTCGGGTGTCAAATTCGCCTCGTCGGCAAACATCTATTTAGCTTCCTAGTGAACAATGTAGTATTTCCTGTGCAGCAACAAAAAAAAACAGAAATCTCGAGCATCAAGAAGATTATGCTTTCGAACACTTCTATAGTTCTACTTCTATTCTTTAGTTGAATAACTTCAGGTTATAGTTTTTTTTAAGAATATTATGTCGACGGGAAAACATGTGAATTCATGTATTAATTTTGTTTATCAGGCTAATAAATTATTTTGCAAAGAATGTACGTTTTTTAAAATTGTTTGACTGAAATGATCGATTAGAATTTGGAGTTTCCGGTAAATATTTTATGTACATATCTTAATTTTTACCGTGTGTTTTAAGATTTTATAAAAGCACATAATAAAGTACAAATGCTTAAATCTTTTAAAAAATTCAATCTGAACGTAGTGAATTTTCATGTAAATGTTATGTGTGCGGAATACCGCCATATTCATACGCGTTCACCGCAAATCGCTGACATCCTGCGGTTTCCCGCAAATTTGTCCGTGTGCGAGGCAATTTAATGGGCATTTACTTGCACTAAAAGGTATCGACTACCGTTATTTCCTCTCGGTTTAAAACCTTCAGCAGGGTTTATCACATGTGAAATGTTATCCCAAATTTCCGCTTGTTATTCAGAGAATAGTAATAGCAGTAAATAAAATTGGTAGAGTTTCAATAAAATCTTTTTAAAATTCCGTTAACAATTATATGAAAAGAATACGTATTGTTTTTTCATGACGATGCCATGTAACAAAATAAGACTACTTCTCATTTTCAACTCGACCATACTGCCTGCTTACTAGCTTGCATGGAGGAAAAAGCTTCAGGCATATGAGCGAAATGCTATCGTTGGAAGCCCCACAGGCTTTCCTATTGGAAATGTAATTCGGATTTATTATTAGATCTTGTTAAAGTAATGTTTTTTTATTTACTTGAGGTTTTGGCCACTTCAGGACCATTTTTCAGACTGATACTTCATGAATGACAACATTAAGTTAATTCCATTTTCCAATAATACTATGTAAATAACCCATACTTTTTAGAGTGCAAATAATAGAATTCTTCTAACTAACCCGTTGGTTTTATAACGGTGATTTTGCCGGTAACAGTTTTTTGAGTTAAAACTATTTACAATATTTCAACAAGAGATTTCCAACAAATTATTTATTTAATAACTTAGCCCTAGTGGAAAAATTTACCACTTTTTGCCTGGTTTATGGCCATTATTACTGGCTAATGGCCAGATTATGGCCAACATTTTTGCTGAATTCTAGCCCATTTTTTTTGCGGTAATGTAACGCTGATGTACCCATGAATTAGCCATTATTGGGTCCCAAAAACTTTCGAATATAATGCCAGATAGTTGGCTATTTTTTAGTCGTCGCAAATTGTATTTAAATTAAGGTGTATAGCACCAGGTACAAAATGGCCAATAAATTTTCAATAGGAATTGCAACTTATCTACATAGGTTAGGTTTGTCATCTCCTATTTAGAAACGGCGAGAATATCTGAACACGTATATATGTCAAAGAAAGTTAATAATTAGTACATGTTCATTCTACCATGTATTTGTATCGCACAATTGTGTGGTTATAATTATATTTCATTGGAGGAGTGTTTGGAAGAGTGATACCGGGTGTTTGCGAGAGAATGTAAATAGGAAAATCCACGTTAACCTACAAATGTTGATGTGATTGCAAAATGCCCAAATTTATTAACAAATAGCTTACATTGCATGTAGGAGTTTGTTTTGTCTTTAACCTATGTTTTCTTTTCCTGGACAAATAAATTTGTCCAGGCAATAACATTTGCAAATTCAATAAAACGTTTTATATACAAATTAACATACATAGTTTGCTACAAAACTTCATTTCTAGGGAAATATAATCTGATAACCTCCGCACCAAGTTTTATCCACATTTCTACAATTGCAATCGATGTTTCTGAAAATACGATTCCCCTATATGTAATAGCGAATTCGGGATTTGTACTGTTTCAGCACTTTCGCAACCTTTTTTACACTAAAATGTAGCGAATATGTATAGAGATATCTAACCTGATGTCACGAACGTCGAGGAGGTCAGATATTTAGGTAAATGGCCAGTCTTTTGCTAGAATTTCGGAACAAATATTAGGCAGCAAAACTATCTACATTCTGGGTAATGGCCAGTTTATCTGCTCATATTTTCTACTAGGGAGGAAGTTTGTTTTTATAGTTAAAGTTTATTAAAATTTTATCTGTAAAAGCTTACTGAATTAGCTATGTTGGAGAGCGGTAAGTGTAAATCAACAACGATGTTAATTCTCATGTGAATCATAAAAGCCAGAATCATGAAGATAATAAGGATGATAAAAGCAATCAATTAATAACGCGCATGGAAAAGTTTAGTTGGGACAACCAACCGCTTAAAGGTCTCAGATCAACTATTTTTATTGTCTGAGGAAATCAAGGAATAGTTATATTAACCGCCAATGATAACTTACCGACGAATTTTCTGCACCAATTCATTGGCTGGTATTTCGTATGCGATGTTACTGACAATAAAAAATGGCAAGTCACCTTATTGTGAGTATTATTTACCAACAAAGAAATACTGGCTCATTATTGGCAAAGAGTATATTTGTCAGAATGAAATAATTAGTCACTATCGGAGCAGATATATGTCGGAGACATTACTGTCATCCATTAATTGAATATTTGGAAATTAATATTTCTTAAAATATGTATTCAACGCAAACTCATGGAATACGCAGCATAAAACCGGGATTTATTAATATACAAATGCGATTCACTTCTGTGTAATTACATGGTATCATGATATTATTTGTTCCTGAATTTTCTGACAATAATTTTAAATGCACATATATTTATAAGTGTTTGAAGATGGAATCAAATATAAACACCATTATTTTATGGCATTAAATTCGCTTTATTGTTCCATCGAAATACGCGGTTTATTTGCCTTAAATAAATATCAGATAGCGAACATAATTAACAAATAGTACTTCTATGAAATGATCCTCCTCCAACATTTGAACGTTTACGAATGTTTACTGTACAGACAAAATATGTAAATGGCATTGAGAAATGATTCATCACAATCTATTGTATTGTTATCGAAATCAGTATTTATAAATTAATAAACTGCACTATACCTGTGAATCGTTCAACTTATTAAAAATATTATTAATTGAACTACTGTTAATTTCGGTTTCATATAAATACAAGTTATGTTTAGCATTTAGTTACACAACGAAGAGGTATAAATATGATTTTAATGCTCAAATTTCATATAAACTATTACTGAAATACATGTAAATGCAATTTTGTGAGTTAAATAATTTTTTATCTATTTTTGATAGACGTTGAAAAATAACGAATCAATTACAGTAACGCTATATTTACTTGCTAACGCATATTTTAGATAGTGCATCGCTAAAACTGTGATATTGGTATCTCGATATTCGAATATCAGTTTCACAGTCATTAAACAGATGGAAAATTATAAGCGCATGCAGCTTTAATAGTACATTCATTACATTTGAGGTAACAATTTTCAACAATGAAACTGAAACGTATTTTCCATATTACTCCATTATTTATTTAATTTATAGCGAATCATTAATATTTCATGTTTTTGGTTTATAACAAAATATAACAAAAATATAACATGTTTTGAATATTACAATTCAGTATCGTTACGTTTTAAGCTTGAAGAAGTAAAATTCACTTCTTATAAGTTGTAAGTCATCCTATACACTTATAAATAAGGGAATATTCAGTTAGAAATTTCAATATCATATTAATATTCAAATTTATTGAGTAGGACGTGTATAATAATTCAAGACAAAGACATGTCTACAAGTATGAGAAGTCACTATAAGGATTAATAAATAATGTTTCTATACTTATCTGTATATAGAAGAAAAAGGATTTTGGTACAATGAAAATATCGGAAAATCGTGTGTCTCATGGATATCTTAAATGAAGACGCTAAGATACTTAGAAGGGTCTCCTTTTAAAATGTGGCTTGTTTTAGGCTACTTAAAAATGAAGTGTCACCAAATTTAAGATATTTTATGTCTAAGAAAATAAAACACATATATAGTAGTGAAAAGATGCAACGTGGGATGGTTTTTAAAAAATTAAATTAAATATAGATTTGAAAGGGTTTCCAAGTTTAATCAGTAATGCGTGTCTTATATTCCCAGAAACCTACAATAAGATACCAAGAAATGTCTTAAAAATCATCACGTAAGTGTCTTACATTAAGACACATAATTTTGTAGTGAAGTATACAGTGAATAGCAGACATGGGTATGGTGATAAAGTAGTATCAAACATATAAAATAAAATGTAGTAAATACTCCATATTAAGTTAATTTTTCCTATCTGTATATTTTTCTCAAGTGACAAAATTTGTTTATAAAAGACGTTATTTCTTAGAGGAACAGATATTTTCAAAAAGTAATAGTTTCAATGTGTCAACCTATTTATTAAGGTCCGCAACACAAATGTTTTCGAATGAAAACCAAGTATCATAAATAAAAATATTTAAAATAAAAAATTGTTTTCTTAGTTTATGTTCAAATAACTTTTCAGCATATTTTTATATATTAAAATAAAAATTCTCCTTATATATAAGCTATACCTTGAAGTCCATATGGTTTAAAAAATGTATGGTTATTATAATAACTTTTGAAAAAATGACCAAAAAACCTACAAATTAAAAATAGAAAATGAGTTTTAACGAAATGTCAGTATGAATAGTATAAATTTATATAGGAAGCACTACCGAACTTATTGAATTTATCGGAAAATTGACCACTGAACTTTCACGTTCAAAGAATACTATTCAAGGAAAATTCAAAAGTCATGACATGACAGTTAAAGATGAAAAAGATTTTAAATTTGAATCTGAGAAAAATATTTAAGGAATCTGACATTGCCCGAATCTAATTTTGATTTATATTATATTTAATGTAATAATTTTCAATATGTTTTCTATTATGTCCTGTATTACTTGGTAATCCCACACGGAAAATAAATGTATGCGACATATATGTTAAACAAATGCACACACATTTTCCGCGAAAAATTCAATATGTGATGTATATGTTAGATACATGAATGCAAATATAGTCTTGAACTTATATCTGGCATATATTTAATCTATATATTGCATATATTTTTGTCGAAAATGCAATATATGATATATATGCATGCATACATTTTCATCGAATTTGTTTTCCATGTGAGATATCTGCAATAATGCGTGAGACAGGTGAACCCATCGGAATCCCATGAACTTGTTATACCTTATTTTGAAATTTGAAGTATGTTGGATTTAAGACCACATTAAAATTACCAAGAAATTCTTTTGTATGTAAATTAGTAAAACGAGAAATTTCACTCCATTCTCCATCCAGAATATATTGAACTCGTTGATTAGAGACAGTCGTAAAAGAAGATACTACATAAAAAAGGCATTAAAATATAATCATCGCAGATAATGCAAATTTTTGTATCTTTATCTCATGTCCCAACTATCTTTATCGTGTCTAGAGGAACTAGTACTAATAAGGGGAAAAACTATATGTATTTTAAGAGGTCTAAGTGGCGCCTTTAGCATCAAAATATAGAAACTTCCGCTTTGGACAAACGTCCTTAAGGGGGTTTGAAAGAGCTCGGCTGATAAGATAGGAATTTTCACTAAAACCCGTAAATAAACATGCCTGAATCGATTTTTTAAAACTCGGGTGCTTTAAAGGCAATTCTTATTATATATAGATAGTATACTTGAAAATACCAAAAAAAATTAATTGAGAACTTACCGAGAATTCTCGGAAATAAATAAAAATCATACTTATTTCCGAAAATTCTTGGTCAGTTCTTAATTAATGTCTTTTTAATTAATGTATTTTCTTGGAAACCGTCTGTAGTAATGAGAACTGCCTTTAAAGAGCCCGAATATCGAAAATTTTATTTAGTCATCTTTAATAATTTACGTTTTTTAGTGAAAGTTCGTACCTTATCAATAGACTACTTTAGAATCCCCTTAGGAAGCGATACATTATGAGAAAATACATCTGTAGAGAGGTAGGTATAGTTTACGATGTCTTTCACTGACTACACTAGAGCCACTAGAGTGCTTTTTTTAAATACATATGCAAAATTGTAAGACATACATACACTGAGTGCCCAGTCAGCGTAGTCAGAGATAAAAATTATTAGACGTACTACCGAGGTTCTACTGTATATATGCTCATTATTGTCTTCTGACGTCACGTTTTATTTTCCCTAGACAGAACAAAGTACTTTATTTTCCCGCTCCCGTCACTATGCCATAATAAACGACTTCTGTCTCTACATACATGCATTAATATGACCCATTATCGTGCGTGTGTCGTATAAATTTATATTGTAAATCTATAATTTATGTAATGTAAAATAAAATTAGTGGAGATGTGTTGCAAAATTATAATACACTTTGCAACGTTATAATGCGTATTGTTGAAAGCTTACAATACGTATATTTTAAATCTATAAATTTACTTTTCTCCCGACCGCGTCGGAATGTCCATATTCCATGCCTGGAACGCGGGACGAAAGTTGCCGATTCCGCTCGGGCGCCATCGCGCATGCGCACTTCGTTCTCATTACTCCCTAGGGACGGAAAGAGATGTCAGCAGGAGTAATGGATGGGGTCGGGAGAAAAATAGCGTATGCCACACGGGAGGCAAGCGCGCGGACCTCGCAGGATTGCTCCTGGAAACCTCCCGCTCAGAAATCGCGCGCTTTCCTCCCTTGAAGCATAATATACTATTAATGTTGCCAAACTTTACAACACATATTGTCATTCTAGTTTCGCGGTACGCCGCGAGGGTAGTTGACTCTTCGCGTCACCTTTCTTTTTTACAGTAGACATATGTTGGACGGTGTTGTAATTTAACAAAAAAGTGTAGAAGAAATCTACAATACACGCGTTGTACATTTACGAAACACATATTGTAAAATAACATTACGTATTGGTAAAAAATGTCCAATACATTTGTAAAACTACAAACATTTTCAGCAGTGTAGATAGTTTCGGGTTAGAATCGTAGTCGGGTTTGAAACTTTTTTCATAATCGTTTATTTCCGGGCGATGAAATTTTTAATGATCGTTCTTGTATATCTTTATTTATTTGGTTTCGATAAAACATTTTTCTTCGATTCGAAATTTCTCTGAAAAAATTACATAAATAAATTACAGAATAAAAAAATAATTCTGTAATATCTATCAAGTTTCTGCTCCTATTCTTAACAGCCGAATAAATTCGTATAAATTCCGAAAACTTTCATCCGTTATCATTTTCCGCAATTGAATAATTAAAACTTATATTATGCGGTATTTTTGTATATCGAATTTTATTTCTAATTCAACAATCCCGAAAACATCAATGGCAATACTAACGTTTAACCATTTGGAGATGACAGCTCTTAATTTCGCCATATTTAATTCGTCATTTGAATATTGAAATTCTTATTCCAGACTCGAAACCAACTTATTCGATAACATTACTATCTAAATTTTAGAATGAAAATTGGTAAAGTTTGCCATTTTGGATTCATTATTTTGAATTTTTAAAAGGTATTTCAATTTGTAATCAGAGGCTATGATGGAGGAATCACAGGTGAAGATATTTTCAATCCATGTCCAAACATCGAAGAACAAAAAAACATAAGATTAATTTTATTAATAATGTTAGTTTTTCTGTTTTATTACATATAAATTACTAATAAATTTCTATATTTTTCAGGTAAAGATACGCAAGAAATGGAAAAGTTTAAGAAAGTTTTTATTTTATGCAGAAATAAACATCTTTGATAAGTACTCAAAGTTTCTTCATTTTTTGGTGGTGTTGGCGCGACTTCCCTTTATTTCAAATTCCGTAAACGGTAGAATAAAACGACAGAGGATGAGAAATCGAGTTGTTTTCGTGTCTGCTGCCGAACGTCATTCGCCCCCGAAGTCCATAAAAGCAAGATGGAAACAACCTTTCCCAGACGAAAGAACAATGTAGTGCACATACCGACATGCTAAAACCTGAAGTCACCTCGAAATTCGTTGCAACGACCGAGAGTGCATCGTTGCATAAGATATGAGTAGAAGAACTGTTGATTCCTTTCGCGTGACTCGAATGTTACGTCGGCTTAGCACCACTTTAAACTTGGCGTAACCACCTACAAATACGCCCATGCAACCCTCCTGAGTTCTTTTCCATTTTAGAAGAAATCCTCAACATTTATCCTGGCCGTTACCACCGAATCCGGAAATGCCGCAATGGGTTGAGAAAATCCTAAAGAAGAAAATAGAACAACACGGATTTCGTATCAACGCCGTCGGCATGGCGCCTTTCTTCCAAAGCCCTGCGTGTTCCCTTTGTAGGGTTCTAGTGTCACCGACTATGCAACGCCTTTTATTTACGCAAAGTACAGCAATAGCACACAGCTATTTTCCAGTTTGAGCGCCCTTTGAAGCTCTTCATTAAAAAAGTTCATTAATAAGGGAAAAACAATTTCCTATAAAATGTAGAACATTACCTGATTTGAGCTGACTGGTAAACAATCAAAATGAAAGGTTAAATAATTCATCTAATCTTGTTGAAGGCAAAAGTGAAAATAGATTTTCACCCTCACCTAAAGTCTATACAGTCCTTCAGCTATTTCAAAACAATCAAGGTTATGTTATTTTTATGCTATAACTATTATTAGTATTAAATTAGCAAACTTTGTGGTATAATACCCTTTTTTTTATTATTTAAATGTATGAAGCTAGGCTGTTGCTCAGCAAAAATTAGTGAATAAATCTTAACGCCAATAATGTTAGAAGCTTGAAGGATATTGCTGAACTTGTAGTTAGATTCCTTCTTTGGGTCTAGGGGTCTTCTAAAGAACTGCAAGTGGGTCATGTTTTATACAGTTGCAAATAACATGACCAGCATTTTCAGCTGGATAACATCCAAACGAACAATTAGGTGCGGGTTGAAACCCCGACAAATCAAAAAACCGACAGACAATCGACCACCAACACTTCAAAAAATGACTGCCCGCTTGTCAGTGTGTTAAATTTTTATGTGTCGACTTTTTTACAGTCGGCATTTCGACTATCGGCTTTATGAATGTCCATTTTTTAACCCGTCGGCTTTTTGATTTGTCGGTTTTCCAAGGGTTCGGGTTTTCAGATTAGTTGACATTCTTACTACTTTTCCTTATAAGATTTCTACATGGAGATACAAATATGCATACTTATCGATTAGCAATTTTTTATCACTTCATTTTCGTAATTAGCATCAATAATTATATATGATTTATAATAAAATTCTTGAATCATATTTTTTAGATTTAAAATTATTTTAAAAAATTAATTGGAATAATAAAGGCCAGAGCAGATTAAGACATTATTCTGAGTCATAAGCCGGTTATAGAAATTCAGTACGAAACCTTGTTTGGACTGGTTTTAGATGCTTCCTCATCAAATTATAACTCAAAAGATGCAACTGAGGCCAAATAAATCCCAAAAACCGACTTTTTTGTACTTTTTGTCATGTTGCTCAACCGTCTTTAGAATAGATTAGAAAATACTTAATGGTTCCAGTCGAATAATGAACTATAATTAAATCTGTACCAGAAATGTTTAAACGTGATATCGAAGAAGATTATGATAGTTATTATAAAGTTACAGATAAAACGATCTACACCTCAGTCTTTTGAAAATCGCTTAGTGCTCTCTGATTCGGACCATAAATTATTTAGAGCAACTAAGAGAATAGTTACACCAACTAATTAATTAGTTTTTGTATTACTTAATTGGATAGAAAAATTATTCACACCGTTGTCCCAAGCAACTTCTGGTCAGAATCTGAAATTATACTAAGCGGTTTGTTGCTCCAATCTCTCTTTTCATTCTAGGGTATTACAAAAAAAAACACTAAAATATCAAGAACAATGGTTTCTGTAGTTCAGTTCACAAAAATCATTCAAATAAGAGTTTTACTGAAGCTCCATCTTTTTTTTTTGCACTTGCTGTTGTAATATGTTCACTAGTAGAATAATGTTTTACACGTTAATAGTAATAAATGATCAGAGTGCCTTACGTTACCGAAAACATATTGAATTAGCATAAAATGCACAACTAAAACACATATTGCAGTTTTTGGAAATTTATATGTTTTTGTGAGTTATCGCAGTTCCACGTTGCCCAATCATGCGCAAGCTAAATTTCATACTCTCATCCATAGAGACCGAAATATTATAGAGCACCTTAAAAAAGAGAAAATAAAAATAAACATTGTTTAAACAATGCAAGTCTATAATTCTACAGTAACTGCAAAACTTTGCTAAATCTTAACATTACCCAATCTTTACTTTTCATCAAGAATTAGAACCAACAAAAATTATAGTTGATCATACTATTAACCACCGCCTTAGTACATTGTTTAATTAATGTTAATAAACAATTGCATAAGAATTTTTGCAATCATGCGATCTTTGTTTTCGAAATGAATTATTTTTACATTTATTATTTCTCGTTTAAGCCATTTAAATAATGTTTGGAAATTTATTACATTTCAAGAAATTTCATTAATATCGTATTAGTTTTTCTGAAATAATTACTGAATTCTTAAAAATGATACACTTTAAGTTCACAAAATCCGAGTTTTAAATTATGTTGGGTGTCTATTCAATACTTCGTTCGCCTAGCGAAGTAAAACTACTGTAGATATTAAAAAATAATTGTTCATCGTGAACACCTAATTTACAGAAGTATTCCATGATGCAATGGATGATTCAATTACACGTGTTAAATTCGCATGTAATATTTTATTAATATATGCTCTATTAAATACTGAATAACAACTGTTATTCTGAACATGTATGTGAATTCTCTGATAATTACTGCCTTTGTAATTTCAACGTTCATTACCTCTAAAACAATTTTCGCTGATTAACATACATTTTCATGTGGACATACAATTTTATTATTAATTCTATTTTTATATTTTCTTCTAATAATATAAGTTTTTCCTTTATTTTGTATTCCTTTTTATTAAAATAAATGTAAATTAATACTTGATAAATATGGCACTGTTAAAAATTTCGTTAGGAATTTTCTGAAACATGTTACGGAAGCTTTGTACGGTTACCATTTCGTAATTTACTGAAACAAAATTTAGCGACATTTAGTTAAGTATAGTATTTTAATACAGTAACAGAAATGTGTAAGATAAACAAAAAATGTGTTGGCTTCATTAAATAATTTATGTAGCTAATTATTTAGCTATGTACTAAAATTTTTAGTGAGTTAAATTGATTTGTTGTTAATTAAATAAATCAATTATAAAAAACATATCAAATTTATCGAACCAACATTGGCATATAAATTTTCAGCATATAATAAAATAGAATAGTATTCATATACTCTCATTGTACTCAGACGTATCGTCATAATGATAATGATGTTATGTTGTTCGGATATGAAATGCTTTATACATTGAAGCTAGACCATGGAATCCCTTATGATCGAATCGGAAACCAACATCTACAACAGGAATCGCGAGCGCCACCTGTAGCGATCGAAAGTCGCGTATGCCCCTGGCGGCGACAAATCAAACTTACTTCACATTCGCTCGCTGATTCATATTCATGTTTCTGACACAAAAGTTTCGTAATTTTCTCATACTGTTACATAGTTTGTCTGTCTGCTACGGGTTTTATTAAAATTCTGTTACTGTGGTAGCATAACAGTATCAGAATTTTCCGAACATTTTTAACAGTATATGTCAAGTTTTATTGTAGTCTGCTTCATTAAGTTTTCATTGCAAAAATTATACGTTACTAGTTTCCCTAAACATTATTGTTAATTGGAGAAAAAAATACTAATTTTTACGTAAATATGAAATAATTATATAGAAACTAATACCTTAGTTCAAGTACTGAAACTAGAAATGATATTTGAAAGTTTTGCTCACATATTACAAAACTTTGGGTATTATATTCCGTGTAAATGTCTAACAACAGACATATTTGTTACAGTTTGAAAGTAAAGAAAACTTTGGATTACGACACTTCATCGGTATATCGCAATACATAGAATTCCGCACTAACTTAGAAAAAGTTGTAATCTAATATACTCGACGGACCTTGATGTTTTGCAGAACTTTATTTGACTCCGGATGAAAACGTACGAATTTGAGCATTGAACTTTCGGGTCAGTAACCGCTCTTTCTAACTTTAGTAGCAGAAGATATTGCAGCAAATTATAATGTTTTTCATTATTTTATCTAATCCTTTCCCGAATTTATGGGGAAAGTTAATAGAAAAAATAGTCTTATACTAAAGACACGATCATGTATCAAACGTTTTCTAATTTGTAGTATATGTATAAAATGGGCAATAAACCTAAGATTAAAAAAAGTTTTGTTGAATTTTTATTACGTTTTTACTTTCTAATCATTTTCTGTTATAATATAATAGTTTTTCATGCAACAATAGATTCTACTAAATTATCGAAAAACTTACTAATTCTACTTACTATTGTAATGCATTTAAAAAATTAATGAAAACAAAATCAAAACTATATTTTAATATTTTTAAGAATGAGCCATATGTAATGAAAATATTGTAATTTTTAAATATATTGATTTTCATTTAAAAGTCAAATTGACAGTTTTTAAACGATGGTTTCAATTTGGACCCTATTATATCAAAAATTGTGTTGATCATTATTAAGAAACCGCGAAAACTACGGGGTCACATGACCGAGGTTATAGTAGGACATAACATTTTCTTTTTTTTCACTTATCCGATTAAAAATAATATGGGTTTACACTTTCAGAGCAAATATTGCGTATCTTAAATATGAAATGCGAAAATTAGTTAAAATCGTACGTATTATACCATATTTGCAAATATAAACCAAATTTATCAATACAAACGATTATGAAGAAAACAAAAAATATATAGTCTTCCAATAATCCTGACTTCGCAAGTATGAAACACCCATCATAGTTGTAAAAAAGTAAAGGAAAAAATCAAATGGAAAAGAGGTTCATGAAAAAAGAGACAAACGCAATTAATATCAGTTTTGAAACTTTAATTTAAGCTCAAATCAATAAGTCCTAACCTTCAGAACTCGGTAATTTACAATGTTTTTTTATTTCGTTTAATAGTTTTGCGTATTATATTATAATTGTTAATATATTTTTAAACACTAACAATCTGGATACTCCCTGTATTTTTGCTTACTATACAAATTAGTACATGGGACCTTTCACCATACTTGTTAGTTTTGTCGTTAATTGTATATTTACCTTAATTTTCTATATACGACCATTATAAAAATAAAAACCAATGTTGAATATATTTTGTACAAATTGCTTGAAACAATTAAACCTTAAAAGTTATTATTATGCCTGTTACTAATTATTTTGGATATCACGTATCTATTAATATGAAAAAAATATATGACTAATAGTCAGGATAGATAATACACTAATCAAAAAAGGACATATTACTTCACGAGTTATTAGATCAACAAGGATAATTGATACATTAATGTGCCGTCTCGACTACGGGAAGAAATGTAATATTTCAGTGAGTTACGACTTGGTTGGAAATAATTAAATGTCATGTGCATGACAGACGGGTAATTCACTCAAATATACGTCTATGACATCATCCAGCATTTTCGAGAAACTCACCCGAAAGCCTCGAATCTGCCTCATGAAATACACAAATCTACGTTGCATACGTGCACCTGTAAGTATCACGTGTAATTCACTGCACGTACTCTACATACTAGATAAAAGCTGGCGTTTGTGGGCTCTTATAAAGCTTTTCCATATTCACCTCAACCTCTCGAAGCAAGTTCACGATTCGTTTAAAATGAAACAAAATTTTGAAAAGGTCATCCAAATTAATTAAACACGTCTAATTGAATTTTAATTTTAAAGTGGATTCAAGAGTGTATCCCGTTACAGGATCACATCGCACTAAAACACGTTTTGCAAATTTTATTTATGAATGGGCAACATTTTACTGAGACTTTTTGCAAGAATAAAATATAATTTTACATTAATTATGATTAACAAAAATCATAAGTAAGATTTTCCGCGTCATTTAATATAAAATTCAATAATATATTTTATATTTTCATAAATGTTTTTCATTAGATTTGAGGCTCCAGAAAAATCTAAATAGCTCAGGTTTTAGAAAATTTCGATAATAACGCGTTTAAAGTTACACATTTGCATTTCAAGCTGTCTAAATGTAATTTTACATTTGATATCCGAATTCCAATCTGACATATTGAGTGCAAATAAAAAATTTATTAGTTTTCGGTGGTTTCTTAATTTCGTTAAAAGTTCAGTTACCTGCTTTTTCCTAGCTACCACAGAGATAATTGACAATAATAATTGTAATAATAATCTCCATGTTGTGACAGAATGAAATTTACTGATATTTAACAGTTATTTCGACGAATTATAATTTAGTTTCACTACATGTGTAGTCACAAAAATAGCAAATAAATAATATAAAAGGAAGGAAAACCATTACATTTTTTTTCTGTTTCAAGTTACTTCTTACCGAAAACTGTGTCAGAATGAAAATATTATTTTTTTTTAAATCTTACTCAATATAGGTGAAATATCAGGTATGGTTTTCCTTAAAAAAATGATTATAACAATCGCGCTTAATAAAAAAATAATTTATTTTTACAGAATAAATGTAATTGTCAAAAGATTATTGGTGAAGATTGGATGAAAACGATTCCAACATCAGAATTTCGAAATTTTAGACAATGGATCCAATTTGGCTGAGAGAAAATATCAAAACTTTGACGGTTCACATGAAATAGGGTACTCGATTGTTTTTGGAGGTTCCTTGATTACAAAAATCAACATCCGGAATGAATTTAGAATGGAATGCTCCCATTCTCTTCTTCTTGTACAAGTTTTCAATTCTTTTTTATTTTTTGAATCTCTACAAGCATTCACTATGTGGAATTTTCTTCATTCAAGATTAAAAGATTAATAAATTTTCTGAAAACCCTCTGTGGAACACGTTGTGGACATTTTTGGTCATTTATTCAAATTCCTGTCCACTATTTTGAATGTATCATATTTGATATCTTACTTCTTTGAGAGGAATCGTATTTGATGACCCAAATAACGTCAAAGGTGTACACTTCGTAGCCTAAATCCCTTTATGTATGCATTTCTAGTTTCCCATATTTTTATTATTATTATTTGTTTGGATTGGTTACAGAGGCAGTGCCCCTGGGCGCTTGGGTAGTCTCTTTGCGCACCCCCGTATCATGCACTTTCTATAGGTAACGGAAATCGACAGGCCCTCATTTAATAGTCCCTACAACACAACATCCACAAGAAAAGGGATCTACTTGGTACATTGGAAGCCGGTATGGGCATATCCCCAGCAGCCATCCTTTAGAAGCGCTTTTGGGCCTTCAGTTTTTAAGATTCCGAACCACCCGGTCCGCAAGCGAACCCCCGAAAACCCGCAACCCACCATACTCTTTTGTAACTTTTGGCAACAAGGGGCCTTTCTTGAGATTGATCTTGACCCGGTATTGGACGTCCCTTGGCTTTGATCAGTTCGGGCGGACTATATACATTCAAGCGTCACATTCAAGCACAACCATCCTATCGCCTTCAATAATCCTTCATCATATTGGATCAACCATTTTATATTTTGATAATCTAAAGTCAAATTCGTAATGTATGACCCAGAAAAACGCTGATTACCCAATTTTATTTCTATCAAATAACGTCTTACATTTAGACTACGCACTTTGGGTCAGTATATCGTTTAATTTTGAAAATCTAACGTCAGATTGGTAATCAACGAGTTTAAAAAATGCTGAGTAGCAAATATCAACTGTATTGCTTATAAATAAATATATATGTTTTAACGGATTTACTTTCTTCACTTATCGAAACAAAAGTCGTATGATTATCAAATATGAATGCCAGGGTATCGTTATTTTATTATTTCGGACGAAAATCTCTGTGGAAGCGATGGAATGTGAGGAGATGTATTATGGTGATTCATAAGATAATAAATTTAGAGTTTATTTTGAAATAAATTCTGCTGCCATATGCAAATATCTGAAAATGCTTCAAGTAATGTAATATGTACCATGTATTACCATAATAAAAATACATTTTGTTACTTGATTTCATTCTTTTCATCAAAGTTTGATTTACTCAATAATTGAAAATATAAATAAAAATTCACTAACTATAACATAATCCTAAAGGTAATTCTAAAGAGTGAACTTCCAGGACGAATTCAAAATATGAAGAGATGCAGACAGGTTTATCAATACATACCATGAGTCGAACTGAAATCTCACTAAAATACGCAATACCCATTACTTTTTAAAAATACACCAAAAACCTCTTCAGATATAACACATTAGTTTAAACGCAGAAATGATTTTTGTCTTTCAGTTGACGTGAGATTTATTATACTATTAATAAGCAGAGAGCTACTTTCAAATATCTTCTATAGATGCACCCAGGATCATTATTATCATTAGTCTAACCATTTCTTTCATCCTTGAACATATTGAGATTGGTATAAAAATCCTGGTGCGGATAATATGACGGATGCAAATTGATTTCACATTCCAAAATAAAGAAACTGTAGAGCTTTTTCCATTCGAGATGTTGTAGACATCATCCCTCGAACCTGCGTATTTGGCTGGATTCCAAGTCGACGAATGAGAAGAAGACTATACCCGCAGGTTCTTTCCGACTGGCTGTTATATTCCCGCGAAAAGAAACGACTGAATCCGGATTTTCTGCCGGCGTGGGAAATTACGATAATAGGCAACGACCTACGTATCCGGAAGAAATAAAAGTCCGTCGAAATCTTCGAAAGAGATTATACGAACCTGGTGCGATTGTCGGATAAAGGGAAAACTTATGGTACGATTCAATTGGTATAATACTTTATAATCGATCAATGTCTCTCATATTGCCAGTTGGCAGTGACGAATCTCAGGTACAATATAACAATTCGTTTTAAAATATAAACGCTAAAATTTCATGAGAATTATGTAAAATTAATAATTGTTTACTTTTATGGAAGTACAAGCAACCATAATTATTGTTACAAATGTAGAGCTCACTCATTTTCGCGTATTACAGTCAAAGCGTTTCTCTGACATATTCGCTAGTACAACGATTAATAAGACCGTTAATTTAATAGAAACATAATAAATTAGTCACGACGTTCCTTCTTGTTTCTATGATTAATTTCCGCAATTTAGCCAGGTCGTTTCTCCAGTTTCCGAACGGATGCGAATACGTATACGTAAATACAATAATATATTCACATCAGTTAGCCGTCGGCGAAATCTCACCCCTGCCCCGACGTTTCCACAATTGCTTTCGCTTCGGGTAGCTTTCCGTCAGGATGGTACGAGCCGTAACACCGCGTGTCTCCAGAAACTTATGGCTTCATTCGATTCAACCTGAAAATAGTTGAAATAGTTTTAAAATGCTGTCAATCATTACATCAAATGATAAAAATGATTAATTGTCTAACAAAACTAATATGAGGTAGTCGGTATATTATCGTCGGTGGCCTTTCAATGATTGGCCACGTAATTTAAATGTTATTATATTAAGCAAAAAATTAAAGCGTCAAATTGTCCCAACAAAAATTGGGGACATTCCGGTAATAATGTCGTATTGTGTCTTGCCTATTAGATTCATAGTGTAAAACGCGTTTTGATACGTCATAAAATAAATTGAAGTGGAAAGACTACATGATCGGACATTAAGTAGTGGCACCATACTTAAAATCATAATTTGTAATCAATTTGTTTTTCAGAACATCGAGTTTTGTTAGAGTGCATATAGTTGCCATAAACGCATGAAATACCCTGAAACGTAAATGCAGCAATACATAAATAAATAGGACAATAATTGTCTTCATAAGTAATAACAATTAGCCATATTTAATTAAAAGGTCAATGTCTCTTTTCGGGTAAATTATTATTTAAACATCCCTAATTACTTCGACTCAGACCTTAGGTCTCCTAAATTCTTATTTAGTATGTTATTATGTTCACTAAAACATATTCACAAAAATAACTAAATATCCCAAAATATATAATAGAATGCTAAGAATGTATCCAAATGTCGTTTGGTGTAATACCGTTTTTATTCGGAATTTCTAAAAATCATTTATAATATATTTCTTTAACTTTTTTCCAGTGATCTAAAATTATATCTCACTAATCACTCATGTCCTCGTATTATACCTTAAATACTCCGAAATTTTCTAAATACTTCAAGTAACCAAGTTCAGCAAAAACTACACAAAATCTCGAATGTGATGGATATCCAATTGGACCTTCATTTCGAAAAATTCAATGTATGTTTTTTTACACCCTTTTTATGGAGAATTTATAAATGTTTGAAATACTGTCAGTACTAGTTCTTATTATATGATTTTAGATCTTAATTTGGTGAAAGGTTATACATGATAAATGAACTCCGTATGTTTAACAAATATTTAAAGAAAAAAATAACAAGATTTTAAAAATAACTTCATGAATATGAGATTTCACGAACGTTTTTCTCAAAAGCTGTAACCCGCAGTTGGTTCATCTGGATAAAACTCTTAAATAGGCGTTCATTTCAATTATTGTTTCTGAAACTGATCTGGTCACCAAATTCTGTATAGTCGAGGTGCCCCATAGGTGTTCGCGGCCTAAATTTGCCTTTGGCTTGTCTCTAGCTTATTATATGTACTTCGGCCACGTGAATCAAAATTTCCGCGGTGTCTCAAAATGATAGTAATTATTAATAATTAGTCACGAAATTAAAAAACGGACAATAACGAAGTTGTTTCGAGAGGAAAAAATTAATGAAACTGAAATTTGACAAGAAGCGTTACATCAATTTTAACTGCTCGTTTTAAAATCCAGTTTAAACTAAGTATTTCTAGTAAACTAAGACTTCCTGAATCCGAATATGCAGGGCTGAGTGTTCGAAAAGACGTGAAACTATGTAATTAACAAAAAAAGACAATTTAAATTTTCATTTCCGAAACAATACAAAAAAACAATATAATTGGTACCAAATAATATGCGAAAGAATTGTATACGAATTGTATTATTAATTTTTTAATGCAGAACTGCGAAATTTGTGTTTTTATAGATTCAGGCGCTTCGTTTATCGAGTGAATTTCAAGCATCCGAAAACTTTCAGCGAGAAAGTTGTTTATTAAGGTATGAACAAATTTTCTGGAAAGTTTCATCTCCATTGCATTAATAGTTTAAAAGTAATGAATGTTTAAAATAGGTAGCGCCGACGGCCAGCGCGTCATGTGTACCACGGCGATACGCGCAAGGCCACAACCCACTTTAAACATTCATTACTTTTAAACTATTAATGCAATGGAGATGAAACTTTTCAGAAAATTTGTTCATACCTTAATGAACAACTTTCTTGCTGAAAGTTTTCGGATGCTTGAAATTCACTCGATAAACGAAGCGCCTGAATCTATAAAAACACAAATTTCGCAGTTCTGCATTAAAAAATTAATAACTTTTTTATTTATTAAGATATATCATTTTTTCTTAGTGCACTAGATCTGGGAAACTGTAATGAACAATTTCATTTTTTATTCGTTTCAAAATTCTCAAAACTGACCGAGTTATAGCGAGTTGAAATAAAAAGTATTTGCGAACCGGCCACGCAGTAACCAGTGCTGCGTAGACAGGACTCGGTCGTGTTTCTTTCTTTCCGTGTATATGCTCTTGTAAAAAGACTAATACATGAATAATTTTTTATTAGTTGGGATATAACTTAATCACTATAATTAGTTAAGATAATTGAAGGAAAGGTATTATCCTACAAATATTGATCCAAATACTCTCGGTGTTCGTTGAAGAATACAATACTATAATATTATAATAGCGCGAATGTAAATTTCGTCTGTGATAGTTGTTTATTCATCTGACGAATGAACTCGAATTTTTCCATTAAAAAATGGAGAGATTCTCTTTCTGGCGTTTCATCTCAACCTATACCTACCAGAATCACTAAGAATAGGTCTGTATAAGAAAGCCTCGTTCATCATTCGAGCGGGTACACTTAGGTGAAACGCCGGAAGGAGTTTCATTTTTTAATGACTAGAGTCGCTTCAATCGTCAGGTGAATAAATAACTTTACCCCATAGTGATTACACTGGGCCCAGATGACTCAGGCAATTTTTGAGTTGCTGTAGCTTCCAAGATGCAATTAAAAATGGAAACTGTGGTATCATTAGTTGGTGTCTGAGGAAACTGCAATAACCTCCAATGTTTATTGTAAGCCTGTAAAACATCAGTGTGTCTGGAAATTTTAAAAATGGAATTTTTATCGATAAAAAAGGATACAAATTGCAACTGATTTTTCATGCGGTCAATAGGACCCAAGTTTAACCAATTAGTACTTTTCGGTCCTAGGCCTTTATTTCAATTTTACGGACCGAGTGGAGATTGTTCGTCGCAATCTCATAATCGTCCAAACGAGGGTCGTAAAATTTTACGGCCGAGGAACGAACACTATTTTTTGATACACTGTTCGCAAAGTAGGCACTTTACCGACTGTTTTTAGCCCGTAAAGTGCGGAGATCAGTCCGTAAAATCACACTTTACGGACCAAAGGGAGTAAAGTTTACATTTCGCTATCATAGTACAATATTGTGTCCTACAGCAAACATCAGGTATGTTGTAATTTGGACCAGTATTTGCAGGATGTAAGCACTCCATCCATTTTCTTAATGATCTAGTTACAACATACATAAAAATGTTTGATTAATTGCACTACTATTAGTCTTTTTCTGTTACTTTCATTAGTTATTTTAAGAAAGAATTGACGATACTCTAAAGTAAAGTCCGGACAAAAGTCTTCAATCGTGTGGTTAAGAATTACTCATGTTAAATTTTCTAAATATATTGCCGTTTAGAGAATAAAGATTATTATATGTAGAAAAAACAAAAATACATTAAATGTTGATTTAAGTTTAATTTTTTTCATCTAGCGATTGGAGTACGTAAGACAAAAATGTGTCATAATATATAATTGTTCGTAGAATTTGAAAAGAATTTTGTCTGCGTAAAAGAAAATTATTTTTGTTACATTGCTAATTAACAATTATTCTAACAATTTTCTGCCATTCCACCCTCCATATTTGGGTTCAAGAAGTCGAAATACTTTTTTAAAGGAAGGATGTAACGGGATTTTGTAACGAAAATCGCAAATTCATGCGAGATATTTGAAAACGATGTAACTGCGGAAATAATGCTCTAGTATAGGCGGATTGAAAGTTTCATCATATTATGTCTCTATTAGAACATGTTAGACAAAAACCCGCAATTGCATTTATTTCTTCAAAACTTGTCAATGCGAAAATTTTTTTTTTTCAATTACATAGCTAATTATTCATTTTCGGATATTTTACCATCGAAATTCGAATTCAGAAGATCGATATGCGTATAACTTCTTCCAGTACCCATTTCTTTGGCTCTCAAGATGAGAAATAAGTAAACTTTTGAGAGACGATCTACAAACTATATTTTTATTCTACATGGCAAAAGGTAATAGTATTTCTATAACTTTTTCGTAATGAATTTGCAATACAGCGACTGTAGTTTATGCTAATTCGCGTATGAGAAATAATCTTTAAAGCAACGGTGCTACGATGCTATACTTCGTCTATAATTTCAAAAAAATCAGACAAATAAGAGAAAAATGGCGGCTGTTAGCGCATTGATAATTTTCATATGCTACAATAAAAATTAATACATTCGATCGTGCCTCACCTCCTAGAAAAATAATCTTTTGAGTGGTTTTACTAGCAAATTGAATCATACCTGTAAATAGAATATTTAAATTTTTCAAATTCATCATGGCAATCATTTCATGCCAAAACCTGAAAATTTCAATGAACTTTTTTTTTTCTTTTTAGTAACGAATATTTAGTCAACTCGTTTCAGTCGACTGCGTTGTTTCAGTGCGCTCGACTGACACAGCGAGTAATAATCTCCCTTTTGCTTGTTGGCGAAATGCACCTCACATCAAAGAGTTTAATAAACAATTTTGAAATTTTCTCTCGGATTTTTTTAGCTTCCATAAAGTTGCGTGGAACGAGGTTTGACGTAGTTTATTCTTTTGGTTCTGGCCTAGAATGTAGTCACTAGAATCGCGGTTATCACAAGCGCAGTCGCGACGATTTTGAAACATGAATCTGTAGAGTGACTACGACAAATGTGGAAGGCAAGAGACTGACTGATGTAGGATAAGAGTAGAAACAATAAATTTTTAGGAAATATGGAATATATTTTGAGCACTAACACTGCCAAGTGCTTGTGTTACGACTATATTGATGTCACGGACAAGTGCATATGCAATTGTAGAGAATGAGGATCCTGCAATGAAACGATTAATTGCCAATCTGACAATCGTCGTTGAAATGAAAAGAGGGACCGTCTCTCCCTCTCTCATATTCACCCTTCATGGTCGTTTTATCGTCGTTGACCAACCGCAGGTGACAAAATCGCTTCAGGCTTTGAGCTGAAGGCAGGTTTACATTTGGATTATATGAGAATAACGGAATGCAATTTTGCTTCCTCTCGGGTCATCTCTGCCCCGGCGTTCATCCAATATTTTATCGTTCGAGAGGGAAAGCGTGCTTAAACAATCGAATCCTCAACTCGGTCGATGACACTTGAATTTTACCTGCGCACAGAGAATAATTTTTCGTGATTGATGCAACGTAAAAAAATATTCTGATAAATTGTCCATTGCCTAATACAATAATAACAAACAACCTGAACATTTTTAATAACGATATCTTACTAGCTGTTTGTGAAATTCAAAATTCTACGCGCAATGTCTAATTAAAGATCTAGAAAAACCTTGAAGGATGAGTTTCATTTAAATTAAATTCTCCGAGGTCCGACAGCATCATGATGGAATGTCCTTTTTAATTTGCAAATCCCCACCGTAACATTCAAAAATTATTATTCAAATTCGAAATGGTCCAGAATTAAGTGGGGTGAAAGAAATGTAAATAATTTCTTGTTGAATGTGACAAGGGATGTCTTATAAGTGTCACTCAGCAAATATTGCTTTTTTATCAGCATGCTATAAAATAAGAAAATATTTAAATAATTTAATATACCTTAGTAAACCGTAACTGATCCGCTTCATCCGATCTCCAACCATTGGATTGAAATAGACTAACTTTCGAGCTACTGTGATTTGAGTTAGAAGAGTCTTATGAAAAACCTGAACATGTTATGAAAGAAAGTTTCTGATACTAAAAGCATAAATAATGACTAGAAAAAAATTTCCATTTTAAACTGAAGTTATGAAGTAAATTTTGTTACAGCAAAGATATAACTGTTTTACAAAATTCTGTGTACATGTTAGCAAATCTGAATGAGATAAACTAAACTTTCAAACTGATTTTTGAACATCTTCAGAGGTGCCTTGGTTCGGATAACTACACAGTGTTAGAACAAAAAATCAACAAAAGGTTCCTGTGGCCTTATTTTGGTTGTCATGTGGTTTATTTTGGAAATATCAAAAACGTATCTAAAGTCCATAATTCATCACGTCAACATTTTTTCTTAACCTAAAAAACATAACAGAATTTTCGTAACATACATTTTATAAATATTTAACAGATTTATATTTACCCCAATCTTAGTATCTAGGGGGTTCTTGAGCAACCAATTAGGAATTAAACGTTACATTTAAAAAAAAAATTGTCGATTCAATATGGAGGTTGATTTTCAAAGAAATCATATATTATTATAGAACTCGGCATCTAGGGGTTTTTGAGGACGTTGATTACGTGCCATCATCTTTTGTCAATCAATATTGAATATGAAGTCCGGATGTGCTCTAATCTCCAGTTATCTACATTCAGCCGTACCGCAGAACGATATGGATAATGGAATCTTTTGTTTTCTTTAGAGTGTTCAATTATAGAGAGTCGCTGTACCTCTCGTGACTAGTAAATTAAGTTTAAAAATTACTAAAGGGAAGTTTGATCTTTACTTTTGGAGTGATATCGAATTTTTATAATTACGAATGATCTTGCTAGCACTTTTCTATCGTGTTGTACTTTAGAATCACCAACAGCGATCTGCCATGTGGCAACATGTGACTATTTCACAAATCCTGCTGTATCTTTCCATCTCTTGCATTATGATTTTTTTTTAAATCTCGCCTTTAATTCATAATTAATAACATCAACAAAATCCATGAATAACAGGGTTTGGACGTTTTAATATCAGAATCGATCGTACTATCATCATCGATCCGCCATTTTAGATTTTGAAACTCACTGAATTCGTATTCGGCGACATCAACGTTCAAAATATTTAATGTAAAATAATATATTCTACGATTCAACTATTCACTGACCATCTTCAAGACTGATTACATTTTTCAAAAACCAATTGATGTACTAAAAACGAAGAAACGTACATTTCGGTATTTTACTTTGGCGCAAGATAAGAAGAATACATTGAACGTAGCTGCGTTAAAATAAAAATTGTTAACAGACAAACCTAAATCAGAAAACGTAACGCTTCGACTCTAGTTCTGGACATCCTTATATTAAAAATCTAATAGTTAACTGCAACATTTAAAATGTATTCTTACCAGCTGGATACTTTTTGTGACTAGCAACGTAAGTACTTAAAATTAGGGTTAATACCGTCAAACAGTACAGTTGAAGCAGCACTTTCTGGAATTTTCCGTAACATTTTCACTCATTTTAGTGTCAGAGATGTTACAAAAGGAGCATAAATTTGGAATGGTCGGAAATGGTTAATCGCAAATGCATTTAACGTTACAACTTACTCTTGTCCCAAAGGGTTCACGTTCATTATAATAATGCACCTCGAGAAAACTCGACCACTTGGCTAGACCGACAACGTCGCTCTCCAGGAGATTTGAAAGCGATCATTGGATGCCAGCTTCTGCCGGAAGTCAAAAGCGACGTCGCCCCGTGACGTCTTCTGTCGTACGCTCGAATGCGCCATCGGAAATTAAAGTTGCGAATGGGGAAGGTTGGCCGGCGATTTATGAATATTCCATTAGGAAGACCCGTTTTAATTTTAATGGCGCCGCAGGCCGGACCTTACACTCTCATTTAGATGTCACTTGGGATTACGCGGACCTCCACGGTTCGCTACCAACGCGTGCAAGTTGTGATAAACTTACCCGATGTTAAACATCGTGGAAAACACTCGAGCTGATGTATGAAGCTCGCTGGATATTTGACAAATTTAGAGGCGAAAAGTATTTCTAGCCTAACATTCTGTGAGTTCGTCAATTTTAACAGATCCAAATATTCGTCATTTGCAACATAAATTGGTCTGTTTTGATACCCGATGCCCCAAAAATTTTCATTCGATAAATCACTAATTATATTAAGTCTGTTTAGTTATTGTTGAAACCTTTCTTTTTCGTAAATAAATCGACTAATTACTATACGTTACCGATTCTCTTGATTCCTAGAACAAATCGCTGAACATTGGTCTATTACTCTGTAGTCTACCGCATAGGAGAAAGTGGTCCCATACCGTCCAGTCGTACCGTACCGACCAGTTGTACCATACCAACTTGCTCATGTTCCACATAGATGTCCCTGCCTTCTGAATTAATATTTCTCCCAGCAAACAAATTAAATTCGGTTTTTTGACGACTTAAAAGTATTGAAATGTATTGAAAGATCAAAATTGACAATATAAACTGCAAATTCAATGGAAACTACATTATTTATAGTGGTGCACAGTGAAACAAGGGTGGGGTGCAGAAGTATAATAATACATTATGTGCCAAAGGCGCAATTATCGATCTTCGACGATTGTGAAGTTTCTCGCCCGAGCGAAGTGAGGGTATCCATGACACTCGTCGGAGATTGACATATCGCCCCTGACCAATAATGTATTTTTTCATCCGATTCTCGTAGGACTCGATAATTCGCGGCCGAAGGTTTCGCGATAGGAAAAGAATGAAACGTGCATAATGTACTGTAATAAAATAGGATAACCATTTTTGTAACTATTTTCACAATAAAAATTAATCACATTAAATTATTTACATTTTTAACTTTTTATAATATACATTTACTTACGATTTAAAAGTTTACTGAATGTATTGTACATTTCATTAAATAAATGATAAAATTTTTAATATTTTACCTTTATTTTCATTATTTATTCCATTCAGAAGTCAATTATATTCCATCAATTCGCTATGGTTCACTGTGCCCCGTGCGTCAACATTCCATCGCGCCCTGACGGCAATAAAGTAACTTTTATTAAAAGAAATATTATTAATTTAACGTAGAAAAACACAAGGTCTTATTGATTAAAAAATACCCCAGCTACCAATATTTACCCGAAACTTGACCGGACGGGAAATGAGGGTTTAGCAATAAAATTTTCGAAAGTAACAAAAAATTGACTTTTCACAATCCGAAATCCGACATATTTTTTAATTCGTCTTATCAGCCCGTGTTCAGAATATACTTACGTTTAAAGAAATCCAATACCAATTACTGTTTTCCAGAAAACAAATTACGATGAATGCGTTAAGGATTTTCGAGATATTGAGCCCGTTTCACTGTGCCCAGCGTGTTACTGAGTCCCACTCTCCCCTATATGTATGTATATATGCAGCAAATGTTAATGCTGCATTAAGATTATCGCGTTATTCTTACATTTTAAAAAATGTAGTAACGCAGTAGAGTCACGGTATATTTGCCCGCTCGGTTCCTCGTTTTTCCCTCCCGTCCTTATATTTACCAAAAGAAGGGGAGCGTTGCTGAGGCCCTTCCTGAAGCCCCCAGTCCGCAAGGTGGGGGAAAAAAAGAGCGATGACAGACAAATATAACGGGACGGAACCAGACAAATATGCTGGGACGTACATATAGCGAGATGCAATTTATACCGAGACACTGCATTAACTAAATGATTGCCACTTCGGACCTAAATATTTAGTCGATTCAAATAAATATTAGTTATTCCAGCTTGATCAAGAACAATTTTTCACTAGCTAAAATGCAACGACTGTTAATCGCTTTAGAATGATTATAGGTCAAAATATTACGCAAATATATTACGGACAAAATAATTCAATAAAAATAGAAAATTTAATTCATCAAAATATAATTTAATAAAAGTGTCATGTCCAAGAACTATTTATTATTTTGCATTGACATTATTAGATTGCTTTACGATAACATAGAATTTTAAAGTTACTATACCAGATAGCGGATTAAAAAATAGTTTAGAATGATTTAATAATGCATTCTATAAGCGGTGAGATGCGTCAAATGACGAGGTTTTTCTGAGCTTGAGGTTATAATGATGTCATAATGATATTAAGTTCGAAAAACCCCATAATTTGACGCCCCCCCCCCAGTAAAAAAACGGAAATACTTGGACCTAGGTTTTCCTCTTTTTTTGTTTTATTCAACGCGAAATGTAAGGGCAAATGAGTGCATACAGAGAGACATATTGATAGTAATTCACACTATCTTGTTACACCACATAACATTAGTTGTATTTGCAGGAAAATTTCATGAAAGTGGGTAAACTACTATAACAATTTATAGATACCAACATTACATTTATTTTACGAAGCGAAAATTCGTATTGTATAATATTTGTTAGACTTAATATTTTTTGCTTTAATATTTTTCATTGAGTTAAACATTTACATAATTGTAAAATAACTTTTTGTCGTTGATATCGAGGATCCATGGTTTAGAAGATATTGCAATCAACAAATTTTAAAAAAAGTAAGACCGGACTGTATCATTTTTTTCACTGGAGCAAAATATCACGATCTGGTATGAGAAAATATATGCGCAAGAATGGAGAATATGTATTTGCAGGTTCATGCGAATTGCCAACTTTGCACGAAGAAAAAATTTCGCAGTCACGGCCGAACAGAACACTGGAGAAATTACATGAATCTGAAAAGTAGTTATGGCTCAGTTTTTCGGTGTTATGTCCAGTGGCGCTCCGGTCGTGCTGACCGAATAGCTGGCCCGCCAAAATCGCCCAATACGGACGGATACATGTGATCGATTCAACACCGAGGACAAAAACGAGCTTTTTAAGAAAGTTTCATTTGGTGTTTATTATTGTTAAATTTGGTACTTTTTACTGTTAAATTAACAGTGCAAGTTCTTTTATATCTGAAGTTTTGGATTCTTGCACAATGGACTTATTTACTAAAGCTCTCCGTGTGACTTCGCGCGGGCGTTAAACTAGCCCTCGTCAGCAAACGCTTATTTTGCTCCCTATACTTGCACAATTTACTATTCTTTTACGTTCTTTCAAATGAACTGTGCAATGCAGCATTTGTTAAAGTTAATTGTTTCGATAAATAGTTGTTTGTTATTATTAGCGGTTTTCCAGCTATTGCGTTTAAACCTCGGTTTAAACAATCTAAGCGTTTTCAGATGCTTTAGTTCATTAAATGTTAAGGATATCTGTTTTGCACTAGTAGTTTTTTAAACTATACGTCTAAATTTTTTGTATGAAAGTCTATTGATGAAAATTCTATCTGGTCTATTAATCTGAAAATAATACCTATTTTGTATAAGAATGGATGGCTGGAGTCAATGTGTAGATACCTACCGGACCAAGTTCTTTGTGGTACCAACCCTTTGATTTCCTTTTAAAAACATACCACAATAATCAAGACTTATTTTCTTAAAATGTCTAATTCGAATGGTGGAAAATTGAATATGAATTATAATCAATGAATCACTGCCATGTTTTCATAAACATATCACATAATCATGAAACATGAAAACTATTTTCAGATTTCTAACTTTGTATTTTAACATACCTTTGCCGTATCGTTGTTTGATAAGACATGTGCAGCTCATCATTTTTATTTTTCTGTACATTTTTAATGCCCCTTTATGAAAAAAGTTTAAATTCCAAACTATTATACGGATCTTGAAGAAATCTATATTTCTGATACTTGACCTTATTCTTAATTTTATCTTTACTGTATTCATCAGCGACGTTTCAGCAATACATTGTTGCTGAATGGTGGAAAACGTGTAGAAATTTAATTAACTTGCACCCATACGGCTACTATTTCTGCAATCCACGAAATCGCAGAACAACGCATTTCGTACGGTTCCGAGCAAGATTAATTGCCGCCGTTCGAGACGGCCGAACATGGTTTGTTAATTTATTTGGCCACCTCGATTTCGCCCTCCGTAACCGTTTCCTTCTTTGAAGCACGTCGAGCCTATCTCCCGATCGATTTTTCAATTCAATGCATTGTACGGTTTTTCAATTTCACTGATGTGGTTTGTATATTGAATTGTTAAATTATCGAAGTTCTCATCAGTTCATGTGCTGTACATAGATAATATCGAAGCGCCCGCCGTTAGTTTATTATAAATAACGCTGGATACTATAAATTATTTTTCAGATTTCCTCTGTCAATACACTATACCTAGAAAACGAGATATCCACTTAGAATTTGAATAAACAATGGTCCTCGTCATAATATATAACTACCAAGGACGCAGAAAATTCACAACATTCAAACTTAAAATATTCGTAACTGTTAGAGTATTGGTTTTAGAGAAAAAGGTATGCTTTTTATCTTAAATTAGCTAAAACAAATAGAAAACCTAGTCCAACAAGAAAACCTAACTTTTTGACGTTTGACTAAACATACATGTATTTTGATATTCGCCTCGTACATTAGTTCGAACGATAATTTCATTGTCGATGAGAAATCAAGAAAACTAGAACCAGAAACAGTATATGAATTATCAAACGAGGCTTTTAAAATTTTGAGCGTATAACAAAAAATCGCCTACTTTTTAAGAATCTCTGTTAAAGAATATTCATAAAATCTTGTGTTCATATAAAATATGTTTTTAAATCAATGAATCATAATATTTAGATCATTCTCTGAAAGCGATGCAAAGTACAATGGTAAGTGGTAGTTAGTACATGGTCCGACTTTTATTTGATAATTCTAATATCGTGTGCACAATAAAATTTCGATATTTTTTTTAATAATAAATATTTTTTAAACTTTACTTATATGTTTCAAATTTGTTGTAATTTTGTATTACACTAATAAATACCACTGTCATTATTACATTTTTACTGCCCTTTTCTATGTTGACAATAAAATGACAATCGATGGAAATCTATGCTTTATGTTTCGGAGCATGCGACAAATGATTATCCAGAAAAATGATAGATGTCGATTTTCTTCTGTAGGGTTAAAAATTGTGGAAAATTTCGAGAGCGGTAAAAGCATTGTTAAAAAATTTGCATACCAACAAAACTTTCCGTTTACAACAGGAAACGTTGTTCCTTTTCGAGTTCGAATTTAAGGAGAATGTGGATTTCTCAAAACGATGACAGCTTGCCACTAAATTCGAAAAAGGTTCATCGGTAGATTTCTGCAAATGGCAAATTAGACTGCGAAGATCAAACACTTATTTAAATTCTTTAAGACAACCACATACATTTTAGTAATCCACAAGAGCTTTATTGAATAGTAGAAATGAACAATCATAACTTTGCCGAGTTCAGAGAAACAATAAAAAATTAATTTGTTACTTCTTTTTAATTGTACAATTTGTATAAGGAAAGGAATTATCCCCCGCTTTAATGACATTTTTAGCCTATTCGCGGGTCGGCTCTCGGGTGGATTGGTCGGACAGACTTTCAAAGACATTACAAGACAATACTTTTAGACAAACACAAGGATCACCCCCACCCAGAGCCAGTCCCCCCATTACTGCGCCCCGTAGAGCGACTTGACCCCTCTGTATCGCATTTTCACGGGATCTGGGAAAACTACGGAAAACCCAGACAGATACAGTCGACGAACTACTTTATCATCAGAGTATACCCTCTGATGGTAAAGCAGCTGTGTCTCCCACTCAGCAATCGGCCTGCTATCTTTGCCGTAGCGGGCGCAACGCTCGTTTTTTTTTTATTTTAACAGTCACCCTTCCAAGTCACGATCCCCAATCAGGATGCTTTACTTGAAAGAGCGACTGCGTGTCGCGCCGACCACAGGGCAATTGCTGTTGGTTACAATTTGTATATAGTGATTGATTTTAAGCACTTGGAATATGGTTTCCTAAAAAAATGATTCCATTGGAATTTTTCACCATTAATACCATTCAGTCACTTGTATTATTTTCAGATAATGCTAAGTAAAACCAATTATTTAATCATTGATTGGTTCATATTATTTTAAATATTAATATGGTAGTAATTGAAAAATCATAAAGATTCGGCAGAAATGAAAGAAAAACATTATCGACGGCATAGCTCTAAAACTGAAATTGTGTAAATACCAATATTTGAACGTTTTTAATGTTCTATTAATGTGATTTTTGCAATACTTTACAATACCGTGGAAACAATTTATAAAAATGCATACATTTTATTATCTGTTTCATGTTATTGTCAATGAAATTTAGGAATAACATTTTTCGAACAGAGACATCTTTAGCGCAGTCGGTATAAATAACTGTTAATTGCGTTTTATTACCATATTTACCAAGAATTTATATATAAATAACATAAGACTACAATGTTACTTCAAAAAAATAAGACTCAAAATCTGCGATAAATGTAATAGCCAAAATTTCTTTTGGTTGTTTTTGTTATTTATGGAGATCACATTTGCACGTCTTATCTTTAGTCGCGTTTCGTTAATTAAATTCCAGTTAAATACAGAAAGAGGGGAACGTTTTAGCCCTCAAGGTATGGACGTTTGACGGTGGTGAACTCAAAACCTTTAATAAACTTTGACGACGCAGAGTATACAGACCCGCAAAACTAAATCTTTGAACGGTTTGACTATCGCCACTTTACGATGACGAGTCATTTTGAAAAGGCACTTTAACTGATTAATAATGGCATATTTTTATGTTATTATTTTTCAAAACAATGTCCTTCTAATCATCAAATAGTCTGAGTAATCTGGAATGAAAAAATTACTATCTAATAAAGAAACCTGCTCTGTAAATTGTTTGAAATGAGAATTTGACTATTTTAAAGCGTGCCTGAAAAAAATCCCTCAAAAAAGAGGGGATTTAGTGACATTAGACTCTAATAATAGTCGATATTTTTACTCTTTTAAGAAGAGTCGAAATTTTCACTCTTGCGGTAAGAGTGATTGTTAAGTGTGGACTAGGTGCAAGTGATTGCCGCTATAGGATCACTCGTGGATCTCGCGATTGCATTCTCTCTCGTTATGGGAATGTATTTCTATTTTATATATTAGACAACGAAGGAACGTTTTGACCATCACGCGTTTCGTAGATATGACATATGTATATCGTATAAATATATTGTACCTGATATTTATTTAGCACTGCAGCTTTTTAGTGCTCTCTGAATAATAATGGAATATGAAATTCATACTTTCGCAGATATTATGCATTCGAAGAATTTTTGTTGCTAAATAGGAAAAACTATGAACAATATCTTACTTAAATTACTTTTCTTGTAAGTTTAAATTCACTCTGTGCAAAAATGAATATTTTTCGCTTTTCACTGTTACCTAGAGAGAAAAGTCACTCGATTATAATTACTTGTCAGTCTAAGGAATTCATACTCTACCACACTTCAATTGTAAAATAAGTATAATACCTTATACGAATAGGTCTTGCAAAATAAAAGAACAGCAAGTCCATTTCTAGGGAAGGTCAAATATAAATTGTATCGATTTCAGTAAAAATAGGTCTAAATTATGGACTTTAGAAGAAATTGGAAGTACGTTTATACGCAATTCGGTTATGTTTGAGAAAACAAATAAAATTTACATTATTTTATTATTCTTCATAAAAATCCTCTCGCGAACAGACTGACACGACTACACATCGTACGCTGGCTTTAGTTATGTGAAGTGAATTATAGATTTATTTAGGAAATAAATAATTCTAATAACAGTAACGGTAATGACCAAATCTTAAGTACGTAAATTTCTACATTATATTTTTAAAAAGAAAGCTATTTTTTAATAATAATTTTATTTTTCAATAATAATAATAGTAATAATTTTTTAATAATAAAGAAACGAGTCGAACACTCAGAATGTTAACGGACAATGTAATTTACGAAACTGCGAAGGCAAAAGAGCAAGAAAAAATTATATTTATGTTCAATAGTTTTAAAAATTTTATCAAAAAATTTTTTTAACCATATGTTTATTACGTTACTTACTACATCTATTTTAAGTTTATTAAAGAATGCGGCAAGTAAATATTATTTTATTTCCAATAAAAGTCCATTATAAGTATTTAATAATGCATTTTTACTATATACAAGTTAAGTTATTGAGTGGTCGGGGCTACCGGACAAAAAATGGCGTAACCAATTTTATGAGCAACGAAAAGGATGGAATTCTTTAACAGATTCGCATTTTGTCTGAAAATTCTCCACGGATGCATTCAATATAATACAAATATTATTTTTAATACTTTCTATTACTTTTTAAAGTCGCGAAGAATAAGTTATATGCGAAAAACCCTAGGTGGTCGGGGCTACCGGACCCTCCCCTATATAAAATAATTACAAATCACCAGAAAAGCGCTTTAAAAGATTTAATTATACAAAGAGAATAAATTGTTAATAATGTATCTCAAAAGGAAAATCAATTCTATACATTTATTTCCATATTTTTCTGTACATGCATCGGGAAAGTGAATTTCATTTTAATATAAATTCTGTCATAAATAAAATATATGTTAAAATCATGAATCATATTGTAATTATGTTGTTTATTACATTATTTACTAAGTGTACATGTTTCTTTACATAGTAATGTAAACCATAAAAATGGAATATAATTTCAATCTTCCTCGTCGCTATCTTCGTTTATGCACACAACAGTTTCATCTTCACGAAAACGTTTTGATAAGATTTCTGCAGGCCTGATTAACTTCGAAAGATATCTTCCGTGCAACAACCCACTGTGCGGTTACCGTTGGCACAGTTACAACAATAACGTAAAATAGCAAAGCAATCAATCCCATTTTCACAATATTCAATAAAGCACTTATAAATATTTTTATTTATATGTCATGATTGAACATGCACTTTTATTAGATTGGAAGATTCCTTACAATAACCTAATTTTAAATTGTTATTTTCATCTAGTAATTCAGCAAGGTATGAAATTGTTTGTTTGAGCTGATATGACCCAGTAAAAAAATTTATAAATAATCAATCCCAGTGTCTCGCCCAGAGATACCCCATAGTTTTGGACAAAATATTGGAGAGGCTTGTTATGAAAGCCGATGAAAAAATTAGAATACGGGTACTACGAGGAAATAGTTTCTGACACAGTATGGGAGAAACTATTGGGCAATCTATAACCCAAGGTTTTGCTCAGTGATAGCCCATACTATCGCACATAACTTGGGAAGCCTGCAGTAAACTTATGCACTTAATTTTTGGAAAACTTTCCGGAGAAATCTTGGTCGTATCTCGATTAGAGGCAGAAGGCGATCACTCTAAAAAAATTGAGATAAAATAAAGAACAAACAACCCAAAAGAAACATCCTACAAATTTCAAGTCCATTGAACAGTCCATCAAAATTATAAATAAAAAGCAAACACCATCGTCGGCATCAACGCAGAAGATGGCGAACTTGAAGCTGCTGACTTTCCATAGTTCCTAAGCCGTTCGAATCCGTTCGATTTCGTTTGAATCCTATAGCTATACAAGACAAGAATCATTCGGTTGTGATGACATTATATTTTAGAAGAAACTACGGATAATGCATGTTTTATTTTAACTAAATTTACGTTCGTTTTGATTCCATTGACACATTCATTAAAGAAGTTCGATCGAAACTGTCACAAACTCTGCTTGTTTTTTAAATCAACCGTCCTTTGCAACCGCGTTACCAAATACCAACGATCGACTTGAAACAAAAGAAAAGTTGATATTTTGACATTATCAGTCGAACCGCCGAACCTCCATAATGTGTAAATGTAACGGACATAAATTTATTTCAAGAAAAATTGTATTTTCCATGTTTCCAGTGTTCAGTTTCTTGCAAAATGTATTTTCATTTCTTTCAAATGATTTTTGTCCTGTATAGGATTCAAATTAAAGCGAAAGGATTCAAATGATTTAGGAATTGTGGAAGGGCAGCAGCTTTGAGTTCGCCATCTTCTGCGTTGATGTCGACGATGATGTTGGGTTTTCATTTATCATTTTGATGGACTGTTCAATGGACTTGAAATTTGTAGGATGTTTCTTTTGGGTTGCTTGTTCTTTATTTTATCTCAATTTTTTTAGGGTGATCGCCTTCTGCCTTTTTAATCGAGATACGACCTAGATTTCTCCGGAAAGTTTTGGTGCAAAAGTTTACTGCAGGATTCCCAAGTTATGTGCGATAGTATGGGCTATCACTGAACAAAACCTTGGGTGATACTATTTTATAGATTGCCCAATAGTTTCTCCCATACTGTGTCCGAAACTATTTCCTCGTAGTACCCGTATTCTAATTTTTTCATCGGCTTTCATAACAAGCCTCTCCAATACTTTGTCCAAAACTATGGGGTATCTCTGGACGAGACACTGGGCTCGACTATGCACTGGCCAGTAGTTTTGCCCATACTCTCTCCCTAAATATATCAGATAGTCTCTCCCATTTTGATTTTTTCTGCGCGGGTAATACATCGTCTTTTTGCAGTAGGTTCTTCATATCATCCGAGTTAGAATAGATAATTCGTAATATTTCAGCATCATTTTTATTTGCTAAATACGGGCCTAACATATCTACCACAAATCCATTTGTTGTGCAAATCGTAAGTGACTTACACAAGGGCACTTTCTTTTGACCAGAGAATGACTTCCTCTGATACTCGTTATTAGAGCTTTTCTCATGGCCAATATAAGTACCATCGCATATTATCATGAGTTTTTCGTTGATATTATGTAATGCCTTTGCCATAGAAGAAGTTTGATTCTCTATTAGATCTCGTCTCGACACATTTTTCAATCCAAAATATTTAGGAAGTATATCTTTTTCAAATGATCGTAAAACTGATTCTTTCATATCTGAAATTCGCTGTTCACGGTCTATCTCAAAGACTGAAACTATAGTTTTATTCGATTCTCCACTACACATTTTAAATAAGAAAATGATCAAGGCTTGGGTTACAGATCTTGCATCTGAATCTCTTATTGAGGTAAGTTGCGACCGTAACTGTATTATATTTTCCCATAATAATCCGGTGAACACTTTTAAACGTTCTTCTGACATACTGAAATCACTCATTTTATCAAGCAGTGTTTTGTCAGCAGACACTGCAAGTTCATTCAGAAACTTTGATAATTCTTTTATCGAAACAGTACTGCTGGTTGAATGGATCTTCATTTTAAAACTCATCTTCGCAAAACCGTTTTTTAATTACATGATTTTCATAACACCTATTTCCAGATGAAATGAATAAACGAATTTTCTTATAAGTTTGTAATCGAGCTTCAAATGGCATGAGTGGCATTTCACTTTTCTTACGAAATCCACAAATAAAACAATATTTGTGTGACGAAATGGTTCGAGAAAAAGGCATCTCTACATTCTCAGCTACTTCAGGATCTGTGACTTTAATTGTAAAAGATGGATCTATTGTTGAAGAATCAGTCTGAGATGAAGATTGAGATGACGTTAATCATTTTTGAGATTGCGATGCATGTGGAGGATTTTCATGTGTTGGATTTTCTTCAACTCCTTGATTAGATGGTACTTTATACAACTTTACTCTGCATGTATGGCACAAAAAATCACCAAGTTTTGCGTCCTTAGTACTACATATAAAATGAACTTTTTCCAATTCAATCACAGTTTTAATTTGTTTTTTTCATATAGAGCACTGCTTATCAAACCATGATGCTTTTTTTCCTGCACCATCGTCGTCACAACACATTTCTTAAAAGTGATTGAAAATATAAATTATTGTAATTTAAAATACTAATTTTTTTAAAGGTAGTTCTTACGAAAACCCGTTTACTCAAAATCAACATGAGATTTGGAGACAAAATATTTGAACAGATAACGAGAATAATTTGCAAAATCTGAGAGTGATTAACCATGTATTTACTGAGAAAATCTAAATATAAAATGTGATTTTTTACAATGGTATCTTCTGGCGATTTTGAGACTTCAAAATAGCATGTTTTTGACTAATACACTTTTATTACTTTCAAGATCAGAACAAAAATGTGCACAGATCTCTATTGAACTATTAAGAACACAGTACTTACAGCTGAATAGTCAACATTTTCTCGATCACTTCGACACGTTGATTTGGCAATGCTGCGCATTCGGCGTTACGTCAGATGGGTTAAGTCTTTTGTTGACAAATACAAATGGAACACCATTCTAGTGACAATTGTTAATTAGGTACAATATTTGTGAAAAATGTAATGTTTATCATTTTTAACAATCTTAAAAGCATATTTTTAAATAAGATATGAGTTTTTATTTGCAACGTTGCCACCTCTAATTGTTTACTGAAGGGACTAGTCAAGTAGGAGATTTATTATTATTTAAACATTAAAGACTTTTACACTCGTGTCTTTTCCGCGTGGAGTTAAAATATACTAAAAATGAACTTTATTTTTCACCTCGTGCTTGACTTACAGTAGAACCTACGATATCGCAAACGGTCGGTTCCAGCATACCTACGATATCGCCAAAAGAAACCCCTTCTCCTTGTACCCCTTCTCTATATACCTCGCGCCCCTATTTTGGAGACGCGCATGCGCTTCTCTATATGTATGTGTGTACGTATGTAATGCACAGACGATGGTGGGGGAAAAAACTTTCCCTCTTTTGGCGATATAAGAGGTCTTCATTTGCGATATCATGGGTTTGGCGATATCCGAGTTTGCGATATCGTAGGTTCTACTGTATTCAGTTGGGTAAAAACTACCTTAAACAGGTTATCAAGAGCAATACTTACTAATTATTTAAAATAGAACAATTTTTATTATTTATTGGCAAGCCAAAAAGATCGTCGCAGGACAGAAATTATCGTGTGTAAAGAAATAAAAGCACTTTGCAAATAAAGCGTATATTTTCAATCACAAATCTCGCTACATTGATTACGATTCTTGATTAGAGAATAAAAGGGAGATCGCTTATTTGGCTGAATTCAGCGAGTCGATTTTCAAGAGCCGCACAGTGGCGACACTAACGGAGAACCTCGGAACTAAATAACATAAAGGTAAAACAGAGCATAGTTTTTCGACTCATCGTGTAAAGAAGGTATCCTGTTTTATCCTCTGGCAAGCTTATCCGAGTAAAATCTGGTGCTCTGTTTTACCTTTTTGTTATCTTGTTCCGAGGTTCTCCGTTACCGTCGCCACTGCGAAAATCGGCTCACTGAATTCAGCCAAATGCGCGATCTCGCGAAGTTGTACTGATAAAATCTTTATTCTTAATCTTTTATTAGATTTATAATTCTGCTTCCTTATCTGGCTGTTAAGGCTACTGATGTGGCGTCATTAAATTTATAATCAATCATTGTAACCTAAAACTGCTTTTAACCAATGTATAGCGGTTTTTTCGGGTCACCAATTTAATTCAAATGGTGATAATACCGTTATTTTTTCTGCTTTATGGCTTCGCTCAAAAACGGTAAAAGTGATTTAATTTTTGTATATATGCAATACTTGAATTTAAAAAAATCTTGAATTTTTTAAATCGATCTCCTAAAAGAACGCGTGGGACCACTTTGAAAAAAAATTGAATTGTTCCTTTTTCACTAATTTTTCGAATAGCACTTTGATATTTGCGTAATATTTGGTGATTGATATCGAATCATTATATATATATATAATAAACAAAATGTGCCCAAAAGTATTTTGAACTATTTTAGCTCCTTATTAAGCTCAAAATACTCATAAAAAATTTTTATTTTTTTTTTTCGATATCAATCACCAAATATTACGCAAATATCAAAGTGCTATTCGAAAAATTAGTGAAAAAGGAACAATTCAATTTTTTTTCAAAGTGGTCCCACGCGTCGTTCTTTTAGAAGATCGATTTAAAAAATTCAAGATTTTTTTAAATTCAATTAAAGAGAGCGACCATGAAACAAATTTTGTCATATTTCTGATACAGAAACCTACTGCTGTGAATTTTTTGTAGTGTTGTTTTTTCCCATATCTCTGCACAGGGGGGCAGTAAGGGGTTGACATTTGAGGTGAACTCATAGCTCTGTAGTACAAACACATCGCCATAGGTTAGATGCTATAATGACGGGAGGGCAAATTCACTATGCTTACTCGGCTAGAGTCTTTGGATTCCTTAGTAAATTTCCATTCAATTATGCACTCTGATACTAATTTAATTCATTTTCTTGGTAAATTCTATCAAAATGCATAATTGATTGGAAATTTAACACGTGTTTGAAGTACATGAGAATTATCTGGATTTTTTTCACATTGCAAATTTTGTTTCTAGCCGAAATCTTTGTCATGCAGAAAGTGCAATCTAAAAACTTAAACTTAAACTTTCGATAAAAGACGTAAATGGGACTGAATTCCTTAAAAAATTTCCAATCGATTTGTTTGCACAATTTAAATACACGGTTTTTATATAAAAAATGAGTTTTTAAAATTTAATTTTAAAAAGTGTCAAATTTTACTGAATTGAAGTTTGTGAGACTTCTGTAAGAGATAAAGATTTTAAGAGAAATTTTACTTCAACACATATTTTTCGATGTAGAAAACACCGACAAACATTTTAGACAAATCGAAGAACCTCGACCGCGAAGTATTACATTTTGATATAGAATGGTTCTTTTATCATAATATAAGAACTTTTTTTAACATTTTTTGAACTTTATTTTTTCTGCAATTTGTCTTTCTCTAGTAATAACTTTTTTTCTTACCTCTTTAAAAAAATAAGGAATTTCATTTTGAAATACATAAACATCTAAATGAATAACTTTTTGTCCACCAAAGCTTGATCTATTTTTTGTCCGGTAATGTCCATTCATTTTCAACTAAGGAATGTTGATATGGAAGATTTCTTATGCACCGCAAACATATTATTCTAGAATTTCCCTCTTGGAAATGCCTTACCAAACATATTTTTACAATCAATTTAGAAATGGATTAAAAAAAGAAATATCAAATTATTCTTATAAAATTGCAATTATATAAGAAACCCAAAACCGACCAAGTTGGCCCTTTTTATGCCCTCTTCCATATACCGAAATTATTTATAAAACCGTTAATGTACATGTTTCATTTTACTTAATAATACTCAATTATACTTCAATTACTACGCTAAAACTGCATTTACCTAGTGGATAAACAACCGATTTATGTTATTTAAAACAATTGTACTTTCATGATATATTTTTTAACGTTGTTTTTCCATTATTAATTTACATTATGAAATGAGCAATGCGACTTAAGTTAGAACTCATCTAACATTAACGTTCACGCTGGTAATACAGGATTGACAAACAATTTTCAAGATGTGCTATAATAGTATATTATGCAACAATACATTCCATACGATATTTAATAATAAGACGTGCGCGGAACTCGATTTACCCCGTATAACACAATAAACTCCTATGGAGCTCGTTTAGAGCTTCTTGATTTTCGTCGGAGCTTCATTTTCAACTTCCATTAAATGTTTGTTTATTGGAGCTCCAGAGAAGCTTCTATGCCCGCGTTTTCGTACTCGTGTGAAGGTCCATTTTAACATCTGGGGGCTCGCTGGAAGCTCGCTTGAAGCTTCGTGGGACCTGACCACGAGGATTGTCAACGGAAAAAATTAATTTGATTTGACTATACATGTATATACTATAGATGTCATTTATAAACACATACCATACTACTTTTGACTTAAATTTGTCTAGGTAATGATGTCGTATATGAAAGAGTAACTGTTATGTAACCGTCGCTTTTTTTAAATTATATTACACTCAACGCTTATGAAACATACGTAAATACTTTACTAACAATTATCCTACATTATCAACTAGATTCATTTGCCGCTCGTCAGAACAAACGCGCTCAGAGCCATGCACATGTTCATATGCATTATGTATAGAGAACCCAGTTAACACCGAGACGTCTCAAAGTTGGACGCAAAGCGGTCCTGACAAATTGAGACAGTCCTGATTTTAAGTCTCAAAGTCTATTCAAAGACTCCTTAAAGGCGTCCAATGCACACTCGAAAGACCGGTCGTAAAGGCGACAAAAAAGTCGTCTCACTTAAGACGTCTAAAAAAGAACAATTATGCCGTCTCTCGCAGTGACGCGACTAATATTATTATCCAGCGTTGGTGTCCTATTTTTTCATATACAGTAATATGGGAATGTTTATATTTAATATTCATTAATAATTGGTACATATGCATATTTATTTATTTGTAGTGTTCACTTTTATAAGTGTAAAGCGTGTCATCACATAAAGGAGATATGTGATTATAATCGTTCGGCTGCATACCTATATACTGGTCTACATAAAACTTTGCCACTTGCGAGAAAGGCAGAATAATGCATCATTTTATAGACGCCTCTAAGACGTCATAAATAGAGACGGTGCTTAGACGACCTTTTCAAGACGGTCTTCCAAGGCCGGCTTTTTGTGAGCTTTTAGACACGACTTTAAGTCGTCTCGAAAACGACGCCTGTATGACGTCTTTCCGCAGCTTGTGTTAACTGGGAACAGAGCATTCATACGAACTTAACATGGCTTCCACTGCTTGCGGAAATGATCCCCTATCCGAAATACATAGAATACATGCACTCAACGGAAAGCTTGATGCACCACCACGCGACGGGAGTTCAAAACTGATAGAAACTGCTCTCTCCAGCGCCGTCACTCGGCTGACGTTCGAAACGGATAGAAACTGTTCTTTCGAGAGACCGTTCAAGATGGCCGTGTAATAAACAAAAGAACTCTAGGGTAAATGTACCAATTACTACGAATTCATAAAAAACAGCAATTTAAAAATTGGTTTGGTTATATCATGAATACAAAAGAATGATATTATAATTTTAATTTATAATAAACCTTATTATCGTTGAGAAATTGTAGAAAGTACTTTATAACTTATTTAAAATTGCTTTGAAAGTTGGTTAGTTTATCAGAAAACAGAATTATGCTGTCAGTGGGTTGCGAGTCCCTTTATATAGAAATTGATGTGTATATGTATTTGATACAGAAATAATTAAAATAAAGTTATTTCTAGAGAAAGTAAATACGGTAATAATAAAAAATTTAAACGAAATTTCTCGCACAGAGTGTTGAAATAGTACAGTACGATACGAGTGCGCAAAGTAGGTATTTCCCACACGAGCGAAGTTTGTCACCCGAGCGAAGTTAGGGTGATAAAAAAGCGAGTGTGGGAACACCTACGCAGCGCACGAGTATCGTATACTATTTTTCCTATTAAGTGCCAAAGTTCGACACCTATGTAAAACATTTAAAGTGGTGGTGCAAGGGCGGTGGAGAAGGGGGGTTCTTAAAAACAGTATTTGTAAATGGTTTTGTAATAAATAGACTAAATTTAGAAATATATATATATATATATATAATACATTATTTATTATCGTTATTACTGTTAATTGCTATTAATATTAATTGTTACAATGCAATTAATAATTTGAACAAATTTTAATGAATTGAAATTATCATTCGCATTAGCGTTTACGGGTACATTTTCAATTACATTACTATTTGTCTTTAAACGGACTAACTACGTAATGGAAAAAAACCGACCGTTTATATGCAAAAATAACGTTAAAGATAACTGTAGTTTAATTTTTTGGGAGTGAAGTTGTTCCTCTTCATGGGTTACGTTGAAAAGAACCGGACATAATAGTACATTACGATACAAGTGCGCTAAGTAGGTGATTACTAACTAAATACTTAGCGCACGGTGCACCAATGTTCTAAATTGCACGCAAAACACAGTGTGCTTAGTGAGCACTTAGAGCACGGAGTTAAAAAAAAGTGTATATATACTGGAGAAATAAAATAAAACATTGCATAAAACAATCACTAATGAGTATTATCTGTTGAATTATAAGACAATAAAAATATTTATTAAAGCCCATTGACAAACGCTGGCATCCATTTTACCGTCGCGCAATATCAAATATAATTTATGAAATTATGCCATATCATACACATCAATCAATTTTGTATACTTTATGAAATGTTTTACAAGTTTACACGTAGAATAAATGCAAGAAATAAGTAGCAATTATTCATCGAATAATCTCAAATATAATAATCTCGAATATTCTCAAAAGAAGAAAAGATCAAAATTATAAAGTACAGATTAATGAAATTTGATCACGTTATGGAAATACAGTTTATAAAATTAGTGCAAATTAATTAAGTAATTACGTAAATTACAACATCATGCCTACAATACAGCGAAATTAACGTATTGTATGAAATTGTGTACTCATATCAGAAAAGTGAATTTTGTGTATTTTATTAACCCAAAAGTAGATTTGAATGGTGAAATAGATTCAAGAAATAAATAAAAATAATTCACTGAATTCCTGCTTTCGATAAAAAGATATGGATTGAAGATATTTTTTGTTTCCGTGAAAAATATATTATAATTGTTAAAAAAAGATTCATAAAATTATATCAAACGAAAATACGATTTTGAAAATGAATGCGGATTTATGTTAGAACGTCTACTATACTAGATAATAATGCGTCTCATAGAAAAATGAACAGCTATTATGTTTTGTTCAATTATAATAAAAGCGAAATATTGAATAAAGTGCATTGAGAAGATCTAAGTATCCAAATCCACTGTGTGCATATAATTTAAACGAAGCGAGTTCCGCGTAGCATCGCACCGGCAGTCAAGTTTCGCGGTATCCCTGCTCGCGCCTGCGATTGCTCTAGAGGCGGAATCTCGCGGACGCGGCGGAAAGTGGGGGGAGAAGAAACGCGCCTTGAGTGGGATCGGAAAAGTTGGTCAGTTTGGACGCGCTGGTCGCAATTTCAAGTTGGGGTGTATAGAAGAAACAGAGCGCTGCGCTCGCTACGGTACTTGCAGGCCGATTGATGAGCTAGAGGCGTGACTTTACCACCAGAGTTTATCTACTGATGGTAAAATGGTTCTGCGACTGATCGGTCTGGGTTTTCCGTAGTTTTCGCAGAGAGAATAATTCCTTTCCTTTTATTATTTTTTACATATCTATAATATTGCACATGTTTTACACGTAATTTGCCGTAGGATCGATTGGCGGAGTCAGATTTAATATAAAACTAATTTTGACAAAATTGTTTGAAACAAATTGTTATGAACAATGATTGTATACACTGAAAGAAATAACGCAGCATTCCTGGCATACGGATGGGTAGATCAGCTATATGAAAGCCGATCTAACCATAATTATGCCTGATATAGCCATACGTCTGCCAGGAACCTTGCGTTATTTCTTTCAGTGTATAATTAAAAACTCGCAAATACTTTATTATTTTACGTTTTCAGATTAATAGAGGAGACCATTCTTCGTAAGATAATGCAGTTGCGAGTGTAGTGTATTTCTTAAGATGCTAATGGAGTAAGCGGAAGACCCAAGTTCAATTCCTGCATGTGGCGAGATTTTTGGTTATTTATTTTTGAGCAAAATGTGCTTAAAATACAAATGAAATAAAAATTAATATAACATAATCATATTTTTTTTTAATTTTATTATTTTTCAGCCGGTGGAATCGCTCTTTTTAAAGAATTTTTCAAATTATGTATGCATCTTTACAAATTTTGCGTGATTTCCGCCAGAGAAATAACATTTCCGAAACGTAAATAAACAACTTGGCTTGTCTTACTAACAGCGAGCTGCTGCCTGAAAACGAAATAGAAAATTTGATTTCCCGGACGGGGATCGAACTCACGACCTCGACTTCGTAGTCCAGTATCATCATAATCATTTTAATACACATGAGTATTAATTATAATATAATAATATTAAATATACGCGTATATGCAAATGATTTCATAGTTTATGGCAAAAAATCAAAAATCTATGTTGAAACATGAAACAAACAAGAGCCATAACCTCACTCGACCTCAAACCTCCCGATTTCCAATTTCGGAGAAATGATCAATTTGACTTACCTTTTTTAGAGTGCGTGTCCTATGTTAGCAGCCAGCCTAACAATCATTCGCCTTTTAAATTCGAAGTAAAAATTGCTAAACCTCAATACAATTGATAATCGCACTAATTGAGCGTTTCTTTTTCAAGTTTTCCCGATAATTATATTTGTATTGTATTTCATTTTGCAAGTCTATCTCGAAAGTTTAGAAGTGCGGAAGAAATTTTTGCACCAGAATGTAGCGTGACATTTGCCGGCGGCAGCCACCGATACAAGAAATTTTAATTAGTTTCTAGCAAGGTTGATCGATCGAACCCGTGGTGGCCGGCTGGTGCTTTATTGCACGAATAAGAGACGAGAGAGCCAGTCATCGATCGTTGGCACCTGCATACTACGTCCGATATTGTCCGGATTTTCCATAAATAATTGCGCGTCATAAACTCCCTGAGAGTTTAAGTAAATGGAAACGGAAGTTTTTTAAAATATTGAGCTTAAATACGAAGCTGCATTAAATTATGGCTATTCAACGGCTAACAAGTTTAAAACGCTGCGAAGAAGATTCATAATGAATAATTGCGTTTATCAAAGTTTACGAACCCGCATAACGGCAATTAAAACTTCATAATAAATAAACACGAAAAGCCGCTAAAAAAAGGTACTGGATAACGCTGCATTTGCCGGCTTACCGACAATAGTTGCTATATTCTGAATCTGGCTAGGATCTAACTAAATAAATAGGAAGAGGAATACAAAAGTCAAGAAAGACATATTTTCCATTCTGATAAAAGATAATAATTTTATTTAAACATTTTTTTTTTTTTTTAAACATTTACAAAGGTCTTAAGAAATACATATGTACTTTACAAATTATTTACAGATAACTGATTACACATTTTTATACACAGCAAAACTAAAAATGTTAAACTCATTACATGTAGATATTGTCCTATTTTTGTTACTTTCTCCTGGAGTAGGCAACGTATACCATCGCTGAAAGAAGAGCACCTCCTATAGTCTTCATAAGCAAGTACTTATTATTCATTATTGACGTAATCATAAGTGTCTTTTTATGATTATTATTCGAAATATCTTCAGCTTCCTTTTGTGTTTCTTCGCTGATTTTCTCATTTTTTAGTGATGGCAAGTTGTCTTTCTTTGAACAGTTTGGACAATTCTGTGAAACTTGCAATATCTCTGGCGCAGACTGATCTGGGAGCATTTTCTCAGCCAACGGCAAAGTTTCCTGGTTCAATGGCAATGCTTCTTGTATCAATGGCAATGCTTCTTCAGGTAATGACAATGCTTTTTTAGTTAATGGCAATTTTTCATCAGAAAGTAGCAAGGTTTCAGCCGAAAGGCTGACAGTTTTTTTCGAATCTCTCAGTGACCATTCTGATGTATTTTTAGATAGACGAGAATTTGAATCAGAGTTCAAAGAAAGCAACGAAATTTGCATCTCCATATAAGAATCAGGATCGTCCGGTTGCCCTGGAGTGTCGTGTAGACTTCCATATTTAATCAATAGTTCAGTTATATCTGAACGATCTTTAAGTACAGCAAAATGCAGAGCAAGTGCACCGCAATCAGAAATGGCATTGACATTACATCCCCGCAACAGCAGCAGCTTCACCATATCATAGAGTTCCAATTTAACAGCTAAGTGAAGAGCAGTAAATCCTTTGTGAGTCTTGCCATTAATGTCACATCCGATGTCGAGCAGATACTCGGTCATTTCTGTCAAGTTACCGGAGATTGCAAAATGCAGTAAGGTCAGACCTCCTTCATTAGTTACTGTAATATCAGCACCAAACTCAATGAGAGTCTTGGTTGCTTTCATGTTATTAATAGCAACAGCTACTTGCAGAAAGGTATGATAGTCAGACATATGTTCGTTGATATTTGCACCGTGTTTCACAAGTAAATGCACCATGTCTCTCATACATTTTGACCGCCAAATAGCAAAAAACATTGGAGTCCTGTTGTATACTGTCTTTGCGATGATGTTACTCCCATTCTTTAGTAGCATTTCGCACATGCTGCACCGTCCAAATTCTATTGCAACGTGTAAAGGTGTTTCACCTTTTTTATCTCCTGCATTTATATCAGCACCATTTTCAACTAATAGTTCAATCACTGATAGTCTGTTCAATTTCGCTGCTTCGTGCAGGATGGTTTTCCCACTTGCCATTCGTGCGTTCACGTTTAATCCATGATCTATTAACATTTGCATGACGATCTTACGGTAAGAACAACCATCTCTTGATAGAAGTAGATTTATGACCGGAAGCTGACCACGTCTTGACATAAGATTGACATCAGCACCATGTGTCAGAAGCAAACGCAAAATGTTTAGATTGATATTTGACGCAGCGAGAGCGAAATGCAGAGGCGTGTTTCCGATGCTACATTGGGCGTTTACATCACTGCCGTTTTTTAATAAAAGTTCGACAATGTTCTCGAATCCAGCTCTAATTGCCTGATGAAGTGGAGTATGTCCCATTCTGTTCCGGGCGTTGACATCTACACCGTTGTTAATCAATGCCATTACAGCATCTTCCTTGTGCATCAAAATTGCAGAACGCATAAATGTATGTCCATTTCTTTGCTCGTTGACGTGGGCTCCATATTTTATAAGCAATTTCACGATTTCATCCTTATTAGTTATTAGAGAATTCAGTAACAAAACCTTCAATGGAGTATCTCCATGTTTATTTTCGATCTTCAGATTAGCACCAAACTTCAGAAGAAGCTCGATAATATCTTTTTTTGGATCATGTCCGGAAAGTGTACAATGTAATGGCGTTTTCCTATTTTTGGTCATAGCATTCGGATCCGCGCCATGTTCCAAAAGCAATTTGGTAATTTTAACCTGACCAAATTTGCAGGCATCGTGTAAAGGTGTCAATCCGTTCGGACTTCGCACTTCAATATTTGCCCCCAGCGACAATAGAATGGAAACGACATCCGCCTTGTCTACTAGCACTGCTTTATGTAAAATTGTGTATCCAGTAGTAGACAACATATCAATGTCTGCTCCGTGCTCTATAAGCAACATCATACTTTCCTTTTTTTGCACTTGTTTAGAAAAAGCAAGACATGCCAGAGGAGTCCACCCATCGGAACTTTTCGCTGATACATCTGCTCCATGATCCAGTAGCAATTTTATTAGACTCGGAGTTGAATTTTCAGAAGTAGCAGCATAGTGAAGAGGGGTTTCACCGTCGATCCGTTTAACATTAACATCAAATCCACGAATCAAAAGTTGCTCTACCGCATCCGTTCTTCCTTGATGAACAGCAGAATGAAGAATTGATTCCATGGTTTTTTCGTCGATTATGCCAGTAAATTTGTTGCCCTTTTTGAATAGTCTTTTCACTTGGAAATCGTCGAGTACACTACGACTTGTTTCTAAGCGAGCTGAGTGGTTGAAAACCATGTTTAACACTGTCACAAACCGAAGTTGCTTACGATGCGTAAAACTGCTGCGAATCTCGAGGTCTGCTCGGGACAAAGTTCTTTTTGAAACTGAATTTGTTTTGGCACTGACCGAAACAAGTGTGCCCAAACTTGAGGGCTACTCCCACCATGGAGGGGGAGGAGAGGAAGGGGTATTTTTCAGGTGTGCATTTTTTAGTCTGAATTTAACCAACCGGAAAAACCCGGCTGCTCTTGGGATAATCTGGACTGCTTGGTTTTAGGACAGATAAGGTGACCTTCATAAAATATATGGATCGGTCTGGTACCTGGACTAGAGAAGTGGGTACGTTTTACATACCTAAGTAATACGGACAAATACGTTTCTCTATACTGATTTATTACGATCAAGAGTAACTTCTAATGTGATTAAATAAAATTTAATGTTGGATCTAATTAAAATAGATAGAAAATCTCACGTATAGTTGATAAGTAATTAGAGATAAAATCTATGACGATACTCAGTTTTCCTGGTAACGAAATATTTTGAATAAGTATACGGAATGTATATTTAAAAAAAAAGCATTTCAGTACGGTATTTCAATAAAAAATTATTATTAATACTAATAATGTTGTTATTAAATTAAATAAAGTATTACTCAAATTTTCGCACGGAAAATAACGAATAATTTACTTTATCTGTCAACGCGTACTAATGAATAAAACTTTGCTAAAGTCTGGGACACACTCATTAATAAGTTACACTTCAACGGCGAGAAGTTTGCATTTTCATCCGCCATATGTACAATGATTCTTTCGCACACCTGAATGAAAGTTTAGCTTTTAAGCTGGCAAAGTGCAAAAAGCTTGCGAAACACTTTCAATCCGCAGCAATTGTACTTTACCGACCTAGAGCTCGATTTATATCCCTTTGTCCGAAGGTGTAAGAGAAATATTTGCATGTGTTTATAATAAAGAATATAGAGAATGTGTATATGTAAATTTATATGAAATTAAATAAAAGAATCTGAATTTATATTAGAAAAACGTGCTTTTTAATTAATGTATTTTGTTTTAGTTTTTTTAATTAATGTTGTCGTATTGAATAATAATACTGTTTAATTGCTGTTTTTGATAATTGAAATGTTTTAAGATCGTAATTAAAAAATAATTTCGTGAAAACTATTTCAAGTAATCTCTTTATCTTCATAAATTAAAACAGAATAAATAATGAATAGAATAAAATTCTATCATTGCATATTTTCTTAACTACTAGAATTATTCCCTTTCAAAGAAGGATCTATATTACATCGGTTAGGAAACGTACTGAATTGAAAATATTTAAAATTAACAAACGAATGTTACTTAAATTATGAAAGAAGATGGTGGCAGTTAAAATCTTAGTTAAAATCAATTCCTCAAAATTAGATCTTTTGCAGTTGAACAACAATGTAAAAATGCATGTATGAACATCAGTTACGGCAAATTTCATTAGTTATTTAAGTTGTATTTCACAAATATCAAATTACTAAATTTGCATATGTATAATTCTACAATCAGAAGCTGACCGTATTTTACGTTACTATGATTTTCTAGAATGTTCTGAATGAAAGTTATGTTTATTGACGTGTTGACGTCTGTCAAACATTTTTTTCATCGTCTTGTAACTGAATTTTACCTTGCGGTCATTCTTAAGAATTATAACAGGCTCATAGTATCCGACCTTTTGCCCGATCAGGGATGATTGCAATCTAAGGGTCTACCTCCAGTTCTTTGTTTTATTTAAATCTCGGCTCCAATACTTTCTTTTTCGAGAGTTTTCTTGTTGAAAATATTACCTGAATTTGTTTAGGAATGTTCATAATTGTAACTGAATTTTCCATATATTTTAGAAATAAAACTTAATTCTTTATACAGTAATATAAAATTATAAATTAAATTTAACGGTATTTTCTATATATTTCATAAATTAAACTTCATTCTTTATAATATTTTTTTTATTCATGAAACATGGATGACTTACAACTCTAAAAAACGATTTTTAATTAATAAAAATAAGATAATAGCTGCTTTTACACTAATTATATTTACTCCAGGATAATTTGCGTGTACTAAAATCAATTTCATAAGACAGGTAAATCGCTAGTAAACATTCTGAGCACAAATATAATCTTACGTGATATTTCTGAATAAATAATAGTAGCTACATGAAAGACTCATAATTTTATCTATAAATTTGACAAAGTTAAGTAAGATTTATTTAAAAATAAATTTGATTATTACACGAGAAATTATACAACTAAAAAAAGAAGATGAAAATAAACAGAAACATCGATCACATGTGGATTCATTACATCCTTAAATGGATGTATTCACGTTTCTTGCTTACTTTTTACAAACACGAGTTTTGTACTAATAATAAAATTATAATAACATAATATAACTTTAATTTTACTCAAATTCATCTATGAACGCGTATCAGTACGCAAAATATTTGACTATTCGACGCTAAAGAAACTAACTTTTATAAATCTATTGTAGTTTGTAGAATATTTTCTTACGAATAACTTATTAATATATAAGTCTAAACATTAGTTATAAATTAAATTATATATTACCGCATTTATTTTCTACGTTATTATGTTCTAGCAAAAATAGATTATTTGTTTAGCTTGCAGATATAATGACGATTCGACGACGAATTAACTAGATTCATTTTACACATAAAATACCTAGATTGGTTTTAACTATAATCATCCTTTGTATTAAAAGGTTATTAAAAGCTGCACATGTGCAAATTTTGCTGTTAAATTAAACTACTTTAACATTTTCAAAGCAAATGTTGTAAAGGGGAATTATAATAAAAATTCAAAGTTAAGTCGACTTTCATGATCCGATTTCTTGATTTCATGCTCCGAAACAATTTTCATTACTTAACCTATGAATGCCGGGAATGGCATTTTTGTCACTTTAATTTCAATCTGCATTTCTCATCAAAATCGAAATTTAAAAATTGAATGATACATCCAACTATTTTCAAGGTCGCTCTTCAAGATTTCGTCAACGAAATAGGAAATATTTATTCTTAACATTGGGATTCTATTCAAATTCTGAAGAAAATATTTGGACTTCATTTATATGAAAAAATAATTCATTGTAACGATCTCAAAATGGCGCCAAAAATGAACATTTCTTTTAAAAAATTCTGGATACTCCAACTCAAAAACTACGAGCTTGTTCTCCAAAGAATTTACTGGAATTATTTCAGATTTGCTAAACTAGATTTTGCGAACTTTGTATTTTAATTTTAAAAAAAATTCTAAATATATATGAAAAATTCTTAAGATTATTTATATGTTTTATGAATTGTCAAATTTTTATATTCTAATTTTAATGGATTTTTTCAGATTTTTTAATTAATAACATAAGAAAATTTTTATTTTTATTGATATAAAATATTGCAAGTATTTACGAAAAACTGGGAAAAATGTTCGTGCATTTTGTGATGAATCCCAAGTATTTGTTATTTGTTGCAATTTCCTCCAAAGGTTCGCAGCTTTAGAGGAAAGGAATTTAAAATATAGTTCACGATTTTTTTCTCGAAACTTATGAATCATTGGAGAAAATTTCGAAACATAAAAAATGCTTAAAATTCATGAAAACGTAAAAAAATGTTAAAAATTTTCATAAATATTTGAATTTTTTTTTAAATTGAAATACAAATTTTCTCAAAATCTAGTTTAATAAATCTGAAACAATCCAGCATATTCTTCGATGAATTCTAAGAACATTTACCTTAAAAAAACGCAGTCATAACGGTACTTAAAATTCAAATAACAATCTTAACTAACTTTTCCTTTTTTTTTGGGCTGGGGGGACCCGATGGAAAATTTTCCTAGACATTTACCGCTAGGCGAATAATTTTGTACACGTAAATATATGACAAATAAGTACCGAAAACCAGAATGGTTATTTTGTATCTGCCCCTAAAATAAAAATAAAAACCTTTCCGTATTTGTGGGTCGTTTGAGGAGAACCTTCGCAGGTAACTGCATAATACTCGGTCTTAAGGTTACAAAACTGTGTTTCGAAGAGTCACAGTTTATGAATGTAGATATTGCTAAATTATTATAATCAGCAAGCCCATTATTATGCTTGTTCTTTAACACATATAGTAATGCATATTAAATTTGAGATCTTACGTTATTGGAAAAATTAATTCTAGGAGGATCTTCATTTTAATCAAGGTAAAAAATCATCGTAAATATGCATCATTTGCAGAACACGAAATGTTATACGAAGAAGTCGAATTTATTTAGTATACCATTTTTGTTCTGAAACACTATCTCTGCCATTATGTAAATTAAAAATTACGATCTGAGTATTTCTAAGAAAACTCGCAATCAAGCAAATCATTAAGAACAAATGTAGTGATTTTGGGTTCCCTATCCTTGATTCTTAATTAATCTTAACAACTTTATATTTGCAATGCTGTATGTCTGCTAAGCGAGTGTTTTAACAGCTGATAGCTTTGGAAGACATTTTCACAAGAATCTGCTGTATGGATTAATTTATACATTATTCTGTTATACATTTTATTGCGAAACATTATTTATCACGGATTAAATAGTGAGAATCTTATGACGATGTTCATGTTTACTAAGAAATAATTATTGTTATAAAATAACGAAATACCGTTTTTATTGCATTTTTAAATGTTTTTTACATATACTATTGTTCAACTCGGTAAAGAATTATTAAAATAAAGAACAGTTCTGAAAACAGGTAGAATCATGAAAACGTTTGAGAAGAGTTCAATAGTTCAATAGAAGTGTGCCTCCACAGCTTGAGGCCTACTTGAACCATAACGTAGTAAATAAGCCTAAGAAGAAAAGGGTAATTTTAAGGTTGGTTCGTTTGCGTGTGAATTTTGCTAACTACGTATACCGTTTAAAATGTCTCTGCTTTCGAAAGAAACATTTAAATTTATCTTCATTGCATTGCTCAAATGAAACAATAAAAAGTGCATGAAGAATAACAGATTATTGTAGAAAACCAAACTTGGAATTACATCTCTCAATCCAACATTTGCATTAGAACAAAAATGTTTACAAAACGCGTCAAATAATAAAAAAAAACTGGCTAACAACATTATATGACGTAATTTTTATTTGTTTATTGTGGCAATTACTCCAGGATTTATTGAAATGTTAACGATTTGATCAGTTAAAACTGTCTTTTTTACTCTTCCAAATTTCAGTTGCAATGGCTACTACTGTTTTTTAAAACTAATTTCCTTGATATTTTCCAATCTTTTTAAATTACATTGTAGTTTTAAACCAATGTATATTTTTATATGTCCTTAATTATTTGCCTTGACTATGTCTGTCTCATTTGGCTAATTATGAGTCGAAATTTATAATTGCAACTTACAAACAAAAATTCAAAATGCGGATAAAAATGTAAAAAATGTATATCATATCAATTCATAAATATTTCATAAAAACCGGTGTATCTTAAAAATCTGCGAGAGGTCATTAAGTAATCCGTCGCAAAATAAATTTTAAATTTAATTAATATCTGGGAGTTTTTGCATCCGAGTAAAAAACTTGATTGTTGCATTTTTATACAATACACATTCCAACCAAATTTATACCCACAAATCCGATTACACTTTTCATTGCGCTGAATATTTTGGCCTCAGAATTATTTTATCACGTCAAGATTTTGATTGAGATGTCCTAACCTAAAAGTGCAAAAAACACCGTTATTCAGTAAGTTTTTGTGGCAGAACAAAATTATTCTCTGCAGTATGACATGGACAATATTAAAGTGCTATTTGTCAGCTTTAAAATGCTTTTTTTTGTAATTCGTATAAGATTTTTTTAAATCGGGTTATAGAATTTTTGTCAGGGATCAATTGTGATTTTCATACGTTAAATAAACGTGTAATTACATGAAAAAATAACTAAGAAACTGCAAGCGACTTTCTTGTTAAAAATTGTTCTATGTGTCAAGATAGTGAAATATCTTAACCTAAAATTGCAAAAAAACACATTTTCTGCCTATTTTAAATAAGTTGTTTTGCAGAATAAATTTTTTCTCGCAATTTGACAAAAACCAGATTAAAATGCATTCATCAGAAACATGAGTATATTTTTTTGGCGGTTTTCTATGTGTTGAATGAAAATTTGGCCATATAATTGCTCAATGGCCTCAAAATTTTGAGATATCCTAACCGAAAAGTGTAAAAAACGGAAATCATAATCGTGCCTTTGACAAAAACTTCCACAACTCATTGAAAAAAAAATCGTACGAAATGATTAAATATAATTTTAAAGTTTATGAATAACGCATTAATCTGGTTCTTGTCAAAGTGTGAACAAGCATTTTGTTCCACCACAATAACTTACTGAATATGAGCATAAATAGTGTTTTTTGCACATTTAGGTTAGGATCTCCAAATCCAGACGTGAACAATTCTGCGGTGCGATTTGGATTCAGTTCATTAAAACCTTCAGAAAAGTATAGTCAGGTTTCTGGGAATGGAGATTAACATGAGTAATGTTGTAAATTTAATCTTCTTTGTATTAGAGTGATTATAAAATTTATAATGGAGAATTATTATAATTTATTGTAATCATCATCGGTCTATTAGACATTATTGGCAATAGATAAAAGAATAGACTAACAATTGGGACATACAATCTCATGATATCTAGTTGCCAATCGTTTTTTAAAATTACATTCACACTCAGAAAGCTCAAAATATCATAATTTCATATATTAATATAAAACTGTAGTGTAATACAGTGCTATTTAATTAATTACATAACAAAAATAGTATTGGCAATTTTATTCTTACTCTTTCCTGCGATGAAAATTTAGCGTCATATTTGCACTATTAGAGCATAGTCGATTATTTCCAACAAATAATACTACAAATCTTGCAAATTTTATTGGCGATATTTTAACAATTCTCCGGAGTTATTGTAACATTTTCAAAGATTATAGTAATCTTCACGATAATTAATCACTACATTTCGAATGATTAAGTACCTCATTTAAATTGTCATCTGTGACGGTGAAATGTTAACCACAATGCCTCTCCATTTTTTAATAATACAATTGCTGTCTCAATTCTTAAGTCAAAATGTAAATTTTTATTAAATTATTTTAATTTTATATTTTTACATTAGACCTATTACTATATATTTGTTATTGCACGTTATAATACATTTTTATGTAGTTTTATTATTGGTAACTTACAAGGGCATCATATCAAATAGTACTTTTCGGTCCTAGGCCGTAAAGATGGATTTTACAGACCGAGTAGTTCGCAAAGTAGGCACTTTACCGACTGTTTTCAATCCGACTAAAAATTTGATACACGCGTATCAAAAATATTTATGATTATATTGTTAGAACTGAATCCTATATAAAGTCATTAAGCATATCTGCAACTTCGAAAATATCAAACTTTTTCTGTAATAATATAAAATGCATCCATAACTTAGAAACCGAGAGTATTGTATTCTCTCCAATAAAATGGATGTCAAACTCCAATAAAATTTATTTTCGAAGCAACAACGCTACAAATATTTTAATCGATAAATTACGCTACATTTACATTTAATAACGTTCCCAACAGCCTCGAAAATACCTTTCTAAACACGTTTCAGCATTTACTAGTGTTAACGTTTCGTTAAGTCCCTGTTTTATGATCGCAAAGTCGGGATCGAAATTGAACTGCGACATAAATAAAGGAACGAGAGCAAGCTAAGTGCAATTTTGTTGTCGACGCTCGAGAAGAAATTAAATGCACGGTACGCGCGGGTGTACAGGTGAATTCAGACGAGCATAAAAAGGGGAAATAAAATGACATTTCTGGTTTACTGCTGACATAATGCCCTAGGGCAAATCGCCTGTCCGACGTTACGAGCCGAAAAAATCGGTTGGGAATAAAATCCCTATATTGGAATTTACTTCGCGTTAATCTCATTCAACGATCGTCTAAATTAATCGGGAGAACATCGTTTTCCTCCGTTTAATTTTTCAACCATACCGGAAACCAAAATTTCAATGAAATAAAAATAACGTTAATGTTCGAGTAATCAAAACGCTTAAGTTAGACGTTAAGGGTTGATTAGAAGTTAAGCGATTGGAAATTGATGCGTTCAAATATTAAACAACGCTACTCAATAAAATCACAATTAACACGCTGTTATAACTAAATTTGACTGATTGTAATAACTGAAGTCTCGTAAAAAGGACCTATTCCAATTATCTGCATAGGAATCCGTTAACTACGAAATATAAAATAGATACGAATTTTTATTCCAGCCTTTTGAAATTCATTACTGAAGGGTTTTTGAATCACTGATCACGTATCTGTTGTCAGGTTTTCAAAAAACAACGTGGCGTATCCAATATGGCGGACCCAGATTTTGATTAAAAATAAAAAATTCGCATTTTCGACGGCCACATTGTATTTCCATAATCTGACAACATATTCATGATGAGCAGACACTGCGAATGGGTTAATTATATACATATTTTAACTTACAATAGCTTTAGTGAATAAAAACATTAGTTACAAATTGAATGCCCGGATGCAAAAACGCCTTCTGACTCGTAGTAGGGTGACTGTCTGATGGCTAGTCTTACCTAATCTTGATCAGACCATGATGTGGTGCCAGTCTGGAACCCCGGATAAGGCATATCTTACTTCATCTGGATGAATTTTTGGTCTAGTAATCAGCTGTGATAAGTAAGGTTATCTTATCACTCTTGGGTCAGGCTGCGATGAATATCCAGACATTATATAAAATGTTTGCTCGGGTAGGCTATTCTTTTTGTTGCCGGATGGGTAAAGTGCAACAGATAAAACAAACAAAGCGGTTAAAAAATCAGTGTTTAATAATATTTCATGACAAGTTACTGGACAGTTACTAACTATCAATGAAAAACAAATAGCCAACTTATTTTACTAAATATTTGCCAAATGCCAATAATGACGAACATAAAATTATTATAAACTTAAATATAACAACAAATGATTAAACATTTTTACTTTGTTTTTCCACTTTTAATCTCAGGATCACTTTCCATTCCTATATGAAAATATTGATTTATCAAAACTAATATATCATTTCAACTCTTTATTTTGTTAAAAATATGTACATTTGATTTTAACCTGGACGGTTAGAGAAGCGGCTTATCTTATGCCGTAATAATATTACTATCAGCTTTAGATTTATCTACAATAGGGATTGGTAACTTTTACTGATAACTTGGGACAACATTTTTACCCTATTCGTAAGATGGATAACAAATATTTATGGACCGTTGATATTCTCCATTCTTCTTAAATAACAAAATTCAATATGCATAACCGGCATTTTTATTAATTGTACATTCTCTTGAATAAATAGTTTGCCATCGAAATGTACATACTAAAAACAAATTATTAATAAACATATTTACAGAACATACGTATCGACAAGCAGGTATTAATTCAATTCTTTCAACTATTTAAATTATGGAGTGAAATATCAGAACCTGAGTGAAAATCTGCTCTACGATTAAAAGTGAAAGTTTCTAATCCAATAAGAGACAAGATTCAATCTAAACGATTGAAATTTCCACTGTTAATAAAGGATTTGCTAGGATTTCGAATAAATAAGATATTTTAAATAATATTTATAAAAATCTACGAGTCGGCACATTATTTTAACAGAAAATCAATGACTTTAGTTAATTATTTTAATAAGGAATGCTCAATTTTGTTATCATACATGAATAATTATTTTAATTTGAAGACCAATTCGCCGACACAGGACATGATGAAATATAATATAGTATCACAATTTTACTTCCACAATAGTAATGAAAAAATAAAACAACCTTTGTTTTAGTTTCATGTAATAAAGAAGAAGCATTAAATATTAACAATTCTCTTAGCGGTAAAAAAAACATCCTTTCCAGAGTATTAATAATATGTAAACTAACAGCAATCATAATTAGGTGTCAAATAATTTTGTCATAAAGATAGTAAAATTAATAATTAACTTATTTATCTGACCTTTTATATGGGCATAATATTTAAACCAAGGTCAATTAGCACATGCATTAACGAAAACAGTTAACGTGTTTATGACTGAATAGTCGTAATTGACCATCATTAGAAGGTGTTAATGCAATTACTGAGTAAATGTATTATTAAATGTGTAAACCATTTTGCTAAAAAGTAACGAATTAATCGTTATTGTTTAACATATATTAAGTAATTAATGCAGACGAGGATCGACGAATTTTCTGATAATTGCTGGTCCTGATTATCAACTGATTATGTAATTTGCACAAATTGACCAGCTCCAAATTATAGAAATCAAATCGAATCAAATCGATGATCAGTTGACCGGTTAATAAATTGTTGTATCGTCTGCACAAAATGAAACTATTTGTTTATGCATATGTAAGACATTTATTATGTAATTGAAGAAAAAATTCAGTAAATAAAAGCAGTATAAAAATACAAGCTAATTACTTATTAAATAATATTTATTTTCGTTACTAGGGCGTAAAATACACCTTTATTCGGAAATCGCCGTTGGATTCATTCTATTTAAAAAAAAATAAACAGAATGATGGCCTTTGAACAAAAATCTTTGTCATAACATGGTTAAAATTTCACTCTGCCAACGTTTTAAAAGTGGAAAAATTGGAAAACTCCTATTCATACATTTTTTGATGAAGTAAAATGCAATTTCACTTCCGCAAATGCGGTTTTATAACCCTATATGACGAAAAAGGTTCTTATTTTAATATTGACCGTTATTTTCCTTTCCAGGGTTTCTAGTACTGATTAAGTATCTCATAAATTTGTCTAGTAATAACTCATTTCAATTCTTTATTGTCAAACATTTTTTAAAGCCTGCAAGGATCTTGATAATTGAACAAAGTGAGAAACAAATTTCTAATAATTCATATCGACGCATTCTGCGAATAGTGGTGTCAAATTAACAGTACATTACTATGCCGATTGCTGCGGAGGTATACGTTTATTTTACGCCCTCGTCACACAATTAACTAATTTTTTATATTTAATAACGTTATTGCTATTTATTATTTTTTATTTATTTATAGAATTAAATTTTGTTAAGTGAGGGATTAATAATGTTGAAATAAAAATTGATTAACGAGTATAAATTATAATCTTGAATATTAACCAGAAGTATCATCGAAATGGACAGTGTGCCACGATATTTGAATTAAAAAGTTTTGCACGAAAAGAAAAAAATGTTTGCGGGACCATAGAAAATAGGAAGAAATGGTTATAATGTACAGTAAGAACAGGATTAACAAAGTTAAAAGTTGCGTTGATTGCATGCGACATTTACAGTACAGTAGACTTATTTTTATTAATACTCCAATTGTATTGCAAAATATAACACACAATTACTATTTTTAGTATAACATGAGATCTTTTGATTTATCAAAAATATGTATTTTAATATTCAACATTTTTGAAATTGACTATTTAATTGCATTACTCCAGCACATTTGAGGTTATATACTTAACTGCAGTTTTACGAATCGGAAAATAGTAAAAGAAGCAATATTATCGTCCTGTTTATTAAAGAAATAGATAATTTAATTATTTTTTGGTATTACGTGTTTTTGTATCGATTAACTATATTTTTTTCTCTAATTGTGTAAGAGACATAGATAGATAAATTGTTATTATTAACATGGATCCTATAGTACAGTGCATTTGATACGTTCATAAATAGGAATATATATCATTTTTAGTAGCCTTTTCATCAACCATATTTTTACAAATTTCCACAGTTTCAACAAAGATTACCTAAATGCATCTTGTCATATGACTTATTATCGTAATATATATAATATATATATATATATATATATATATATATATATATATATATATATATATATATATATATATATATATAGCGATTTAAATGTAAAAAAAAACACAAAAAAACCGGTTATACTTTTGAATAAAACATTTTTTTCTTCATTGAAAGAGTATTTTCGGTCACAAAATTCCTTCACTAAAAGTGAAGACAATAGTTGTAGTATTCAGATATATTTGAAAATATTAACAAAATAACATCGTGATCACAGAATGTCGAAGGCAGTGAGTAATTTGTTTTTAAAAGTTAACAAATTTTTTTCGTGAAAACTATAGACAAAATTTTCAACGAATAAAAATGTCTTAGAATGATTCAAAGAGTATGCCCACATTTTTTCAGAATATATTGATATCATTTTTTATATTTTAATTTTTCTGAAAAAAGGTTTGTTAAGAGCAGTAATGCTTCTCTCGTCAAGAATATCATTAATAATGAAAATTAACAACTTGGAAACTTCATTGAATTTTTAAAAAAGTTGTTTAAAATATCTGAAAAATTCGAGTGTATTCTTTGACAAATTCTAAGTTGATTTTGTTCTAAGGAAATGTTTTCTAAAGTCTATAGTTTTCGACAAAAGAACTTATTACTCTTGAAATCCGGAAATGATTAATTATTTTGTTTCTTAAAAACTCTAAACTGTAGAGAAAATCATAGAACAAAAATATTTTAGAATTAGCCAGAGATTACTCTCATTTTTTTCAAATTTTTTTAATGACTTTTTTCACAATTTCGATTTTCTTTATTTTTTAAAAATAACAAATTATATCAACACATTCTGAACAAATTGAGAATATTCTGTAACATATTCTAAGAAACGTTTGCTCTCACATCATTTTTTGTAGAGTTTGCAGTTTTTATGAAACAGATTTGTTAAGTTTTAAAAAGTAAATTCTCACTGCGGTCGCCATTTTGTGATCATGATGTTAATTTTTTAATATTTAAATCGTTATATTTAATTTTGTAATTTATATAGCTCAATTTTGACAATTCCATTGAAATTACTGAACTTGAAAATAATAAAATCGCTCAAAATTTTGTTAAACATTTTATTATCATATGAAATACTTGATTGAAACTGAAGTAGGAAACGTGTCCTTTCTGGCGTTAGTGGGTTAAGTGCTTTATGCATAAAATATACAGAATAACACGAAATACAGGAAAGTCACGAAAATCGGATGTGCAAAATACGTTACTTAAACGGCGACACAAGTGAAAATAATCCCTAAATGCTGAAATCTGCATGGTGAAACATTGGTCACACTCACGTCCCATGTGAATACCTGCTACTTTCGACATTTTGAAAGCGTCGAGAAAACAGGTACTTCACGCACGAGGTACGGTTGTAAAAGGGGTACCTGCATGTTACATTTCACAACAAATAATAACGTACATAAAATTCTTGAAACAGTCAATATTGAGGAACGTGTCCCAAGTAAATTACGATATTTACTCCAGAAAATATAGACAGAAAAAGGCGATACGTTAATTGGCAATCAAATGTTCAAGAACACTTCAATGGCCAGATTATTATTATAAATAAATTTAATATTATTCACTACTACAAGATGATTTTACTGAAAAAGTGTAGAATTAGGTTTAGTTTCATGTTAAAAAATTGTTATATTGTATCTTATTATTTATAATTTCCTTCGTTTACAGGAACATGATTCAAAATTCATATTTTATAGATTGTAAATTTAGCATCTCGAATGAAAGATTGAATTGTTACTCGGAGCGAATCTTCAGTCTATGCAGAGTTTTCGTTCATTAAAAGTGAGAATTTACTTTTTCACCAAAGTAGCTCAATATTTTTATTCCATAACGATTGGAGTCTCATTTCACAAATTTCAGACCTAATTTTAGTCAAATAATAATAACAATGGAATAATGAAATTTATCGTAATAATTGTGCTCATTTATATATTTTATAATTGTAAAATATTTACTTCTTCTTGCTTATGCATTTTCTACCGTTCTAATCGACAATCTCATCAATTATGCTATAATCCAAAACATGTTTTTATTAACAAATAGTTCATTAATGATTAAGTGAACGTACAAATTACAAATAATTGAAAATCATTACATAACTGAAAAGGTTTGAATATTAATAAAAATAAGTTTGGTGTATTTTTTCGTTTTTGATCAAAATTTTCCTACGGTACGTTGTATTAGTGAAAGGACCGAATTTAACTGCACCCTACCAGGTGCATATATTGAGTACTCCGACTAAAGGCAGATCACGTACCACACTTGTTTATACCTTTTTTGAAGGTTCCGGGTTGACTTTTATACCTCCCGGACAAGTTGCAACATGACTGCAGTTCGAAATAAAAAACTTTCTTTTAAATTGTTATTCGTAATTTCATCGTCCAAAAAAATTATCAATCATGAAAGACCAAATTATGCCATTTTAGTTTCTAAATTCACATGACTAAGAACACGTTTAATTATAGTTAATCACATACTTTTATTCCTTCAAGTAGTCGAAATTAATTAAAAATTAAAAAATGCGTTAGTAATTTTCATGTGATCTTACTTTTTAGAAGGGTAACAAGTAAAAATATTTCGAATGGCATTTACTCGAAATTTAAAGTTATATTTGTAGGGATTATTCTGTTCTTATTTTAGAATGTTGTCCTTTGTCTTACATGATATTTCTCTTAGAATTATACGCAGCAGTTAGATACGTATCTTGAAAATTCACAAGAGAACAACAATACTGAAAAATACTTTTATGATTACTATAAATAACAAATGCCTTCAAGTATAAAAGACCTTGAAGAAAGAACCTTTGGAAAAACAAATGACGCGTTCTTACTGAACTACTCTCTAAATTTCAATCAGCGAAAATCACTGCGAATTAGTCTATATGTACTGATAAGCAGATCAGTATAGGGTTTATTCCAACTCGTAAAACGACGGAGCTAAAATGTATAATGTGCATTTTTCAAATTAACATATGTACACCTACCTACAAAGATGCACGCGGGTATACATTATATCAATTTGAAATAGTGAAACTCGTGAAACAGTGACTCATTTTGCACTGAAAGTCAGTGACTATTCGCTGTTTCAATACGGTGGATAAAAAATACGTCACACATATAACTTCAGTGATTTATTAAGTTTTTTAAGTTTTTGTATTTATAAAACACGTATAATTTTTGGACAATCTGTTGCCATAATTCTTCTATATATTAACCCATTAACGCCGAAAAGGACACATTTCCTACTTCAATTTCAATCAAGTATTTCATACGTAAATTAAAGTTAAAAAAAATTGAAATATATTTGTTTTATTATCTTCAAGATCGGTCATTTCAATGGAATTGTCAAAATTGAGCTATCTTAATAACAAAATTAAATATAACGATTTAATTGTAAAAAATGCAAGAAATCGGGTATACTTTTTTATAAAACATTTTTTTCTTATAGAAAGAGTATTTGTCGGCACAAAAATAGTTGTAGTATTAATATATATTTTTCAAATATTAAAAAACAACAAAAAGTAAATTTTACGCACTCGATTATACTTTACGCACGAAAAAACCGTACGTAAACAATATTTCGGCACACGTGTGTGCGTGTCAAGTTCTTTACGCATACGCCCTTGTATCGAAAACTACTATTACGTCCGGCTTTTCCGTGTGTAAAGTATAATCGAATGCGTAAAGTTTACTTTACGCTCGACTTTACTTTACGCACGACTTTACTTTTAGCACCGAAAAGACGTACATAAAATAATTTGTTAAACTTTTATTAATGACTCTAATTTTCTTCGTTTCGTCAGTGAAGATGTAAAAAAAAATGAATGGATTTCGAAGACTAACGGATTATTTTATCGAGAAAAAGATTCTTTACAACTTTACTATACAATTTTTGCAAATTTCTGAAGTTAACATCAAACATCACTATTTATTTTTCAACAAATTATTACTTTTCGCAATTTCTAAATATGTTTAGTGATCATGTAAAAGATTTGTAAAAATCCGTTTGGAAAAGTTGTGAAGAATCCTGTTCTTAAAAAAAAATAAGCCGTTACTCGTTAAAATCCATGCATTTTTAACAAATTCTTAACTGGTGAAACGATGAAAATTTTAGTTATTCAATTGTTATCAATTATCGTTTGTTATATTAGTTTATTACTCGTCAATCGTCACCAATAAATTTGTTATTGTATTTTTTTAAGCAATCTCTAATTTTTATTCTTTCCTGATTTTTTCAACGTAGAATTTACAACTTATTTCTAACGGTGACACATACGTTATTTTTTACCTGAGTTTGTAACCAAATGGAAATTTACGAGTCCGAGAATAGAACCAAAGTTCGGAGTGAAATTTACACAAAGGACAGCGTTTTCTTTCAAATTATCTTAAATATCTATCTTTACATTATTTTAAACAGAGTAAAGTTATTAGATTATTTTATGTGTTTCTACTTGGTTATCATTGGTATTGTGAATGGCCATATTTACATATGAAGACGAAACCTGATAATCCCAAAATTTCTCAAAATTAATTTTGTTTACTTCGTTAATGTTAGTGTATAACACATTCCTCTAAAATATTAAGGTAAACGACAAATGGTGTAATTAAACAAGTAAAAACAACAAATCATGTTGAATCAGTCACTGTTGTTACTAAAACACACCAATTTTTATTGGCAGAATTTATCTAAATCCAGTTACCATACAAATATAATATGCAACATGCTAAGTTATGCAATGTTCTATCTTTGATTTCTGCAATGGATTTCAGTTTACAAACGTATAATGACATGGAATTGATAATGATAATAACGATATCACTGACGTCAATGTTGTTTATGATTAAAAATAAATTATTTATTAATTTTAAAAAATATTTTGAAACAATGTTCAATATCATGGTAGTAATACTAAGAATGCAATTAATTTTCAAAACCTACGAAATGCGAGTTTCATTTTTAAAATTAACGAAATTTCAAAATCGCACGCTTTGCGATGTTAGGGTCGCAAGTTCAAATCCCATCCGACCGAAGTTTTTTATATTTATTTGCGACGGTTAATAATTATAAGAAAATAGGTAAAAATTAAATAACTAATGCAAGACTTAGATATAAAAAGTTTATAAATAAAAAGAAATGTAATGAAATAAATGTAATAATTTTTTTTTATATCAGAATAATGTCTTGGATTCGTCTGATGCCCGTCTGGAATTTGTCTGGCGATAGTATGGGAAGCGGCCACAGGCCAGACTGATCCCATATCTTTGACCCACACAAAAGGCATATAACAACCATATCATAGCCATACTCTTCCTAATAATAAAGCTGCTGTCATACCAAAAATTTCCACGCGGGATAGACTTGTGAACCAAGATCCTGATGTTGGAAAAACTAGTAATAAAAACTTAATGACTGACCGCTAATAACATATTACGATCAGGCCAGAAGTTATAGTTTTAATGCAATATACTTTTTAATCCATACACGATGTAGATATTTTTGTGCTTCATGTGAAATAATTTTTTAACGCTTCAAAATGTTCAGAAATGTCCAAAGCATTAATTAATCAATTAAATGCAAAAATGACGGCAATAAAACCAATATGTTAAATTTGTAATAATTTAAGCAATTGAGTGAATAAACTCTAATTATCTCCAATAATGCAATCTTCAATTTTTTTTTTATTGTACCAAATGATAAATTTATAAATCATTGATTTAAAATTTGCTTCAGTCGTTTAAATTATCAAAACGAAAATGATGAACATAGTTTAATCATAATTCTACTATAAACTGACCTTTGTACCATTGTCAATGATTATTATTTTATTTGCAATTATTAGTGCCCATACAATAGTAAAAATCTTGACTTCTTGTTTGGATGCATTCAGTAATATCAATTTTTGTGAAATTTGGTATTCAAGTATGTTTTTTAATGTTATATTTAATTTAGTAATCGAAAAACACACATCACATTCCTGACAAAAACTTTGAGAAAACATCAAGACGAAGTAATAGTTCAAAATTATTACAATTCTTTGCTGATTGATTTTACTGTTCCACTAAAAACAAAATTAATTTCAAAATGTGTAATTTTCATGAACACTGGTGTTTATTATTACTCTTACTCATAGTAATGGTAAATAAAATTTCAGAATGACGTAAGTCGCATCTTATTCAAGTAGAAGAACACATGAACATTGCTATTAGACGCATATTACTAATTACCCTCTAAATTTCTTGGAGTGAGAATTCACTCTCGTGAATTTCCACTTTCACGAGAGTTGCTCGGTTTTCACTAACCAAACAGTGAATTCTCACTCCAAGAAATTTAGAGAGTAGTTTAGAAGGAAAAGGCTGCAAACTATTTTAAATATATATTTCTTCTCGTTTTAGTAAACAACTAAATAATAGATTCCATAATTTGAAAAATCACGGCGGTAGTACAGAAAAATAATTTCCTCACACTCTGTGGGCAAAATGCAATTGTGCTCCCTATATTGCGGGAGCAAAATAAGTTTTTCGCATTTTGAGTGCAAAATAGCACGCCCTCCTATGAAGAATAGTATGAGCAACAAGGGAGAATAGGTGTTTGTAAAGAACCCGCGCAGAAATTGTGACAGGGCGTCCCGAAGTCTGGAGAGCGCCTGACCGGGCCAAATCGGGGCTTCCCTAATTGGGGAAACTGTAGGGGCTCTCGCAACGCCCTGACTAGCCTTCCATAAATACATATTTCTCAAATTGCGGGTTTATATCGGACATATCTGTTAGGGCGCAGATTGGGTTATATTGTGGCCTTCCTAAAGATTAATATAAGGGTTTTGTTGAGGCGTATCTGTTAGGGCCCAATCCTGGTTATGATTCTATATATTCCCGCTGTGAAATCTAGATGGCACTGCACATATGTGCATAACCAGTCTAACAACCGTGTGTAATAAGTATGCAATGAACAATTTTTAATTACATAAAATATTATTTACATTACTATTGTAATATAAATGTGCTACAATTGTAATTAAGATTTTAAAGTAATGTATCGGAAACGAGTACATACAAAACAAGAGAAAACTCGACATCGAGTGCGAAAGTTCCGCAAAATTCAGAGTGAAATTACACATGCACTAAAGGAAGAAAGTTCAAACCGTGTTAATGTTTATTTCAATGGTAAGTGTGTATTATCTAAACTTATGTACATTATAAACATATACAGTATGATGATCCTTATTTAAAAGGAAAGGAAATATCCAAATTTTGGTCCTAATACTTAATCGTTTGCGAATTTAATGATGATGTTATGAAACAAATTAAAAGTGAGATACTTTTTAGATGATCGTTTATATCGTTAGATCAATTTAGGAACCAATTAATGTTAAAAAAATTTGTTAAATGAGTTAAAATCTGATTATTTCTTTAAACAGTTGGATAGTTCCCTCATTTTTAAATGTAAAAGGAATCTACAGTAAATTAGTTACTGACCTAACCTCAAAATTAGAAAAATGTCCATACATTAAAAACATTTTTGAAACGTTTTTCCAACATGTAAGCTCAGATACTGGAATTCTACACTGAAGTACATGGAACTAAAAAAACATTAAGCTACTGAAAATGGTTGAAAATTGAAGGACCACTTTCGGACCAAATTACTTTTCCTATCAATAACGACGCACTATTTATTTCAGAAATTTCTTGCCCAATGTCCAACCGAATCCACTGGAATTACATATGAGTGCTATATGAATTGTGTAGAATTATAGTTTCAGAGCCTAAATTTTGGGTTAGGTCGGTAGTTCTTCTAATATAATGGATATTGAAAAAAATATAATTTTTAAGTAAACGAACATTTTTCCTTGACTCGAAGAAGAAAATGTGTATATTTATGGTTGTTTTTACTAGTTATATAGCCAAAGGTAATTTAAAAAATTTCATACTTCTTACCTCCAAAAATTATAAGTCATAATAATAAAGTCAGTAATATTGGTTCAAAATTGGATGAGAAAAACCGGAAACATAAAATTTGGCGCTTCTACTCGATTTAGGTTTTATACATCCAATCAACCTTTCTAAATTGGTTTATTGACTTAAATTATTTTTAGTTTTGTTATTATATTACAATTATTTTAAAATGTTGTTTTTGAATATATAATACTAGTATATCTCCAATTTCATACCTTTTGCAGATAATAATAGATCTGCTGAAAGTGCTCATTTTCTTGATTCTATTAACTGGTTTGAGTCCAATGTACAAGATGTCTTACATTGTACTGAACAAGAATTTCAGGAATCATTTTCTGACTCAGAAGGGCAATTTAGGAGTTCATTCGTAGATAATCATTTGCAAATAGATGAAATATCAGAATCTTTCGAGCATAATGGATTAAACGACTTGACCTCAGAATTTAATTCAAAACCTGAAGAAGTTTATGAAATTCGAAAATGGGCTGTAGAATGTAACATTACTCAAGCAAATCTTGATAAGTTATTAACTATTTTAAGAAAAAGAGTCCTACCAGAACTCCCTAGCTCCGCAAAGACACTTTTGTGTACAGAATCATGTAACTATGAAATTAAGACTATAGGTGACAATGGAAAATATGTTTATTTTTTGCCTATTATGTCACAACTTGAAGTACAAACTAATGTTGAACTGCACTCCGATGGAAACATTTTATTGCAAATAAATGTTGATGGAGTGCCGTTATTCAAATCTAATAACAATCAATTGTGGCCAATATTATGTAGGATTTATGCAAAATCGAGTGTGAATCCGTATAAGCCCTTTATCGTGGCCATATATTGCGGGGACTCAAAACCGGCAGATCTTCATACATATATGAAGCCTTTCATAAGCGATGTAAATAATTTACAGGCAAATGGAATTATAGTAAGCGGCCGTAAATATAATATAAAAATTCAATCGTTTATATGTGATTCACCAGCCCGATCATTATTGAAATGCACAAAAGGACACGGAGGGTACTTCGCATGTGAAAGATGCACTGTGCAAGGAATACGAGTGAAAAAAGGTAAAGGGTATTGTACAGTGTATCCAGAATGCAATGCAACACCCAGAACTGATTCAGACTTTCGCAGTTCTAATAACAATCCTCACCATCATCTTGGAAAGTCACCATTGTTAGAAATAGAGCCTCGAATAGATATGGTGAAAACATTTGTCCTTGACGGAATGCATTTATTTTTTGCTGGAATCATGTTTAAATTACTTAATTTTTGGGTGACAGGCGATCTAAAGTATAGACTGAGCCGGAGATGCAAAGCTGAAATTGACAGTCGTTTAGAGCAACTCAAGACACAAATTCCTTGTGATTTTCAAAGAAAAACAAGGATTTTAAAATATCTTGCAAAGTGGAAGTGCACTGAACTCCGACTGTTTCTCCTGTATATTGGACCTATCGTACTGAAAGGCATTCTAAATGCTACCCAATATAAGCACTTTTTGTTATTGCATTCAGCTTGTCGGATCTTATACAGCAGTACATTATGTTTACTTCATACAGATACAGCTAAAACATACCTGGAGCAGTTTGTAAAGATTTTACCACGATTGTACGGTTCAAGTGCTCAAACGCTTAATAGTCATAATCTTATTCGTGTCGCAGATGATGTCAAGAATATGGGTTGTTCATTAAGTTCAATTGATGCGTTCGCTTTTGAAAATGAACTAGGTAAAATTTTAAGTTATGTTCATACACCGAATCTTGTTGTCGAACAAATATGTCGACGCATTCATGAAGCAAGACTGTTAAACATGCATACTACAATTATTCTACCAGAAATAGGAATTTTAAAATCTACGTCAAACCAATGTATTAAAAAAATTCGATATTATTCAAAAATTTTAACAGATAAAGCACCAAATAATATTGTTCTCTTAAATGACAATTCAATTATGGAAATAATTAAAATAATTGGAGATGCAAATGAGTCGAATGAAATCACCTTGCAATGTGTGGAATGGAAAATAAAGAGTCCTTTATATACGTATCCAACATCGTCCAAAACCCTAAATATATTTTGTCTTGAAGAAAAGCCAAATGACAATATTGTAATTAAGTCAGTTCATTGCGTACTTAATAAAATGATGATGCTACATTTAAATACTAATAGATGTAAAAATAAAAAAGTGTATGCACTTTCTCTGCTACACTAATAAATTTACTGGCATTTAACTAGAATGAACATACTTGTAAATAATGGTATATATATATATGAACATATATAACTAACCTAAAAGAGCAAACAAATTATAGTTTATTTTTTTAATGCTGTTTGTTCACAGGTTATATTACACAATCACTATACTTTAATTACTTTCATCTTACATCTAAACACATCTGAGTTAATATGTAAACAAGTTTATGAAAATATGAATACATACTGCACAGGCACGTTGCATATATGACCTCCGTGAAGTTAACCGGCCATTGTAACGAAATCGATCGAAAATATCGCGAATCGTTTGCGAATCGTTTGCGAATGATTGCGATTACCGATTTTTCGTTTGCGACTTCGTCGTTTTTGAGTTATTTGCAAAAAAACGACATGGCCGGCTAACTTCACGTTAGCATTTTTGAAAACGCAATTACTCGGTAACCAATCGACCAATTTCGCCCAAATTAGGCTTGATCGTTTGCGATTCGTTTGCGAATTATGAATTAAAAGTGCTTTTTCCGATAACTTGTAAAATAAAAAAAAATAAATTATCCTATATGTCCCATTACATACAAAATTCTTTAAAAGGTTTGCGATTTTTTTGCAATCGGTCTCAAACGTTTGCGATTCGTTTGAGAATTGAGAAAATATAACAATCTCTCGAATATCATAATAAATAATGCGAAAATAAACGAATTATCCAAAGTTACTAGATCCAGCCAACCTCCACATACAAAATCCTTTTACTCAGTAACCAATCAATAAATTTCAACCAAATTAGGCTCAATCGTTTGCGATTCGTTTGCGATTTATGAATTAAATGTGCATTTTCCGCTCAATTGCAAAATTAAAAAAATCGCAAACCTTTTAAAGGATTTTGTATATCAAGGATCTAGTAACTTTCGATAATTCGTTTATTTTCGCATTATTTATTATGATATTCCGGAGATTGATATATTTTCTCAATTCACAAACGAATCGCAAACGTTTGAGACCGATTGCAAAAAAATCGCAAACCTTTTAAGGGATTTTGAAGCGAACGTGAAGTTAGCCGGCCACGTCTAGTAACTTTCGATAATTCGTTTATTTTCGCATTATTTATTATGATATTCCGGAGATTGCTATATTTTCTCAATTCGCAAACGAGTCGCAAACGTTTGCGACCAATTGCAAAAAAATCGCAAACCTTTTAAGGGATTTTGAAGCGAACGTGAAGTTAGCCGGCCACGTCTAGTAACTTTCGATAATTCGTTTATTTTCGCATTATTTATTATGATATTCGGGAGATTGATATATTTTCTCAATTCGCAAACGAATCGCAAACGTTTGAGACCGATTGCAAAAAAATCGCAAACCTTTTAAAGAATTTTGTATGTAATGGGACATATAGGATAATTTATTTTTTTTTATTTTACAAGTTATCGGAAAAAGCACTTTTAATTCATAATTCGCAAACGAATCGCAAACGATCAAGCCTAATTTGGGCGAAATTGGTCGATTGGTTGCCGAGTAATTGCGTTTTCAAAAATGCTAACGTGAAGTTAGCCGGCCATGTCGTTTTTTGCAAATAACTCAAAAACGACGAAGTCGCAAACGAAAAATCGGTAATCGCAATCATTCGCAAACGAATCGCAAACGATTCGCGATATTTTCGATCGATTTCGTTACAATGGCCGGTCAACTTCACGGAGGTGCATATATGGTTTTTTGGGCATATTCACAATTGCGGTACCAATGGCCGTTACCCATTTACCGAAACACAGCTGTATATATATCGACTGTAGATATGTATGGGATGTAGGTAAGTATACATGAGAAAACTATGGTATTTGTAGCATAAAGATGTACTCTATTTAATCAGAACGAAATAGTTTTCTTTTTGTATAAATAAAGTACAAATTGTGATAACGTGTTGTGTTTTGAGTAAACAAATTATTTTTGCGTCTTCTGATAATTTTTTAGTGTATATTTAAAATGTATTCTTTAAAAAAAAGTAAAGTCTATTACAATTTTGACGGGTATATCTTCGCTTCATTGATGTGTAATCCTTAAATAGAATATGGCGTTTGAAATATACTAAAAATTTATCAAAAGATGCAGAAATAATTTGTTTGCTCAAAACACAACACGTTATCACAATTTGTTTTTATATTTATACAAAAATGAAATGATTTTGTTCTCATGCCCATAAGGTACATGTGTTTTATTCCACCACTTGGTAGTTGCTCTATGTATGCATGTACATAGTTTCTGCATTACCGACCTAGTGTGACGTCACCGTTAGATATCTTACATATCTATTATCATTGCAGGTTCGTGCCAGTTGGCTGCAGTACGCGCCTTTTTGAAGATTACATATTGAGAATTCAAACATTAATTAAAGATTAATATATATATATATATATATATATATATATATATATATATATATATATATATATATATATATATTGTACGTAAAACAATGTACATAATCAGAAAAAGCACATCATAGCGGAATTCAAGAGATAAGTTATATGAGTGAGTGTAGAACTCTTTTCTTTGTGTCTTTTTCCAAGACAGGTTATGTTTTCATACTTAACGTTGTTTTCTGAAAAAGTGTGTATGATCATTTCGTCATTTCCCGTCCAGATTTCTATTATTTTACGTCCTTGAAACGAAATGCTCTCTTACACACACGTACTTTCAATCTAGAAAGTACTAATGAATGTACTTTTTTGTAAGGTAAACGGCTAGATATCTACGGTACGTTACAAACTCTAAACGGACTGCAGAACCATTGCTTTGTGGCATTCAGAAAATTAATGAAAGTAAGTTCTCCGTGTAAATTTAATTATTTATATCCTGCTTTTAAAATTCCAGCATAAGACTGGTTTTATTTAAAAATAGTAGTTTTCGATACGAGGCTGTAAAATACATTTTTACATTTACCTCGGCTTCGCCTCGGGTAAGAATTATACGCAGTCTGAGACATTCTTTATTTAACCTCCCTTATTGAGTAATATACTATTTTGACACTCCGTACGCAAAGTGCCTCCTTTGCACACTGCTGCCTATCTTTAATGGCACTTTGTGCTCGCTGTGTCAAAAAATATTGTTCGATATTTGTGCGAAAATGTTTTTTCAATGTTTTTGCACACTCGTATCAATAACTACTGTTAAAGGTATATTTTAGTATCAAATATTTGTAAGAATATAATATTCTGGTTCGATTTTAGATTTATAATAAAAATTCAATATTGCATTCGATACGTGAAATGCAATTTTAATGTTAATTTCAAAACTTCTATGTATAGATAAAATGGTGATTTAGAATCAAATTCAAATGATTTTTTTTGTATTTGGGTCCGGCAAATATTTCATAGAGAAAAAATATATTCTTAACCCTTTGTCAAAAAACTGGTCATTCGTGCTTTGGCGAACGTGAAACGTAGTTATAATTTGCTTCATTTTTTTAATAAAAAATATATTAGAAAAATTAAATTGTTTACAAGTTGAAGGTTTGAAACACATATATAAATTTTTCAAATTTTTTAAAGCTTATTAACATCTCAAAAAAGAACAGTTAGAACGAACGTCCCTCGTTTGCAGACTACAGGTGCCGAAAAAACGTTTGCAAACGAAGGATTAAATCTATTATATACAAATTAATACGTTAGAAATAACACCATCTTTACAGTTTTATTATTTTAATCTATTCAAAATTGGGTTTCTGTAGCATTTAAAATATCTGCAACTCCATCATTAAATAATAACAAATTATTATTTGAATTTATAGTGAGTAAAAATACAAGTGAAGGCATGTTCTAACTGATATCATTCTTGAAAGCCGGCACTGGAGACAATGTAGACATCCTAGATATCGATATTGTACCAGGGTCATGGATACGTTATAATTTTCAAAAAGGGATTCTTGTGTCGTATTTTGCCCCTCCACCATACACGCAGAAAACACAAAGGCTTTTAACTTCTTTGGTAGAAAATTTGCAGCCACCGGTGTCAAATTGGCCGGAATATGAAATTGAGCTACGAGGTTTAGCTAGTGAGTTATATTATTTTATTAATTATTATATTGTAATCAGACAATAAATAGTTATAATTATAACAACCCTTATCTCATTATGACATAATACATTTATACATGACAGTTGGAATGGAATTGCATGTAGAAAGATCGAATGTCAGTATGATTTTTTATTCAGCTTCTTTGTTATGCTAAGAGATCGTGTAGGACCAGTTGTGGCAGCATTCGACCTGATATTATTTCTCGTTTTCGAAAACTAATAGTGAAATAATTTATTGTGAGTTTATAAATTAAATAATCCGAATATGTTTTAGACACCTACGAAGAAGCATTGAAAAAATTAGAGAAATTAAAAAGTAAATCATACGTATACACATCAGATACAGAAGGGGATGCCGAAAGCAAATCTGTGGAAAGTACTGAAAAATATAAACAGCAATCTTTGGACGAGTTACTGAAAGTACCTACATTGAATAATTATTCAGAGGGTAAGTATAAGTATTAACTTAATATTGAATGAAATCACTTAAAAAAGTATTATTTATAATTTGCATACAACTTAAATTTTGAATGTGCTTATAAATATTTATAGATTATGAAAGAAGCAATGAATCCGAAAGTAGCAGTGATAATGATGAACAACTGCAAAAAGAAAAGACTGTACAAAAACTGACCGTATCCAAAGGTGCTGTAAAAAAGAAATCTAATATAAAAAAAGGTCGCAAAACCTATAAAAGCGGAGAAGAACAAACTTTTGCAAATGCTGCATATTCAAAAAGAGTAGAAAGTCATAAAAACATACAAAAGCCCGAGAATGCAGTCAACGATTTGTTCTCAAATGGTAATTTATATATATATACAGTACAACCCCTCTGGTTGAGCCCTCTCGGGTTGCTTCCCCCGCTCGTTGCTCCCTCTCTGGATGAGCCCGTATTTCATGCCTTTCTCCCCTCCACCACTTATTTCCAGGGGCGGCGCTACTGCATGCAATTTTGAGGCGCAGCAAACGGCCCCGCATCTCACATATTTTTTATATGTATGTATTTAAACAATCCGCATATCATTAATAGTACACATTCGTACATATCTATATGTATTTACATGTGCTTGTGATAATATAGTGACCAAAAGAAATCCCGCACGGGACTGTGATTCGCGTATACATTCGTATTTTCGAATTTCATTTTTACGAATTTTATTATGGGACCGATAAAAAAATTATTTAAGCCTTGAAAAAATGCTAGAAGTTGTAAATAAACTGGCAACTGGCGAAACTTTCTCAGACTTGGCAGTAACTTATAATGTGTCTGTAGACACTATCAGACGAATCAATTCCAGACAAAGAGATTTGAACGGCTATTCTCGAACAATTAAAAATTGTCATGGAGACATGTCAAAAAGAAAATATCAAGGTCTGGAAGAAACTTTTTCACCGTTTTACCGAAATTTTTACCTAATTACCTCATAATTAATAACTAATAAAATATATTAAAATGTGCGTTTTTATAAATTTTATTAGTTATTGATTATGACAAACCAAAAAAAAAAGAATTTTAAAATTCTCTGGGGCCCGAACTAAACGACCACGTGCGCATTTCAATAGGCACGGGACTGTTTCGGATCACGTGAAACTTAGGTGGGCGGGGCGTATCGACATGCAACCCGAGAGGGAGCGAGTCCCAGTATGCAGCAACCAGTGGGGTTGTACTGTATATTATATATATATAAACTTTTGTTTGTGCTTGCCATTACAATATGTCAATCTAATCATTATTATTTATTTATAGAAGACCTGCCTCAACAAAGTTTAAATAAAATAATTGTTCCGCGTGAAAAAAGAAAACGTTCATCTATTAATACTGAACAACATATGCAAATTAGGTTTCCAGGTATACAAAAAAATTATTTATTCTGCATATAATTTATTTAAGGAAAATTTATACAATATACAACATAAAAATAATGGAAATTGATTAAGAGCAATGAAAAAATATTTCTGTTGGTATTACAGTGTTTTTTTTATTTCGCGTTTTTCTTTTTAATTTGAATTATTACAAATATAAAATATGATCATACCAATATTATACATATTTCAATTCTTTTTTCATTTAGAAGGAAATGGATGTATTTCGTCACCAACTTCGGCAAGAATTCAAAATAATTTACCTTCGCAATTCAACTTGAATATGACACATGAAAATTGTTCAAATGGTACTAAGTTAGAAATAATAAATGTTTAATAACGAATTCTAAAATATACCTTGACAAAATGTAAAGGACAGATCATTATTGAGGTATACCCTGATGTATTTATAACAGTTATATTTATAAATGTTTGTTGTAATAAATTGTAAGCTAAACAGGTCTTGATATTTTGTGGATATTAGTGTCTGTTCTTTTTATTTTATTATGTTATATATTATTTACTTGTATACTTTATAAACAACTGTACAAAATGAGCAAGGAGTTATGTCGAATTGGAGGTTAACCTAAAATTCAATTAGTACATAATCTGCTAAAAAAGAGAAACTGAAAATTTATTTAAATAAATACTTTCAATTAAGTACCTCATGCGGTAGTTTTTGGAGGTTAAATAATTTTTCGTTGAGAAATATATATCCGAAGGTTGCATGAATGTACAACTTCTAAGTCAACATTCTATAATTACTGCACACGAATCTCACTTTTTCTATTAGCAGCAAAATGGCAAACCCTTTGCTGGAAACTCATAGTTCTGGAGTGGATATGCTACTTGATGCAAATATAAAATCGTTTTGCAGCAAGCGCATTCTCTGCAAAAACTATACCCTTGCGGCAAGAAGAAATCTGATTACTCATATATCAAGTGGATTATACATTTACGGCAAGTATATTCCACTTGCAGCAAGAGGAATGTTCTTAGAGTGAAGCACAAACGGCGTATTAGAAAAGTTATTAATAATCCGGTGGATGATGGAAACGCCGTGTACTATTCAACAGAAATTAGTACGCTTAACTAGTTTGTAGAATAGCTTTACCATATTGATCATTTATATTTTATATATAAATATATAAATTATATTATTTTCTTTTGAACTTATAAACAACATAACAATTCCTTTATTCTCAGGTAAATATTCTCTTAATAATAAGTGAAATGTCAACAGAATAAGTATTTTAATACGACGAAAGCAAATTTCCGTAATAAAATGATTTTCTTTAAAAAATTAAAACGGGTTTAGCTTAAAGCAGATTAAAATTAAACTATTTGAGATTTTACTAAAAATAAGAGAAAAATTTACGGGAACATTTTTATAAATCCAAAATATCTTTAAGCAAATCTAAAATATTTTACAACGTTCACGTAAGCTGCGACAGTATAACGTAAGAAGTTTTCGGTAAACCTCAGAGGATAGTCGTATAACTCGACGCCAAATCTGCTTAGAAAGTCGCAAAAATTATCTAAGTATCTCCATGTTTAACGAAAAAATACTTACAGCTGCAAAAATATGTTTTAAAAATGTTATAGCTTACATGAGAAAATTGCTCATCTGTCATCAAATTAACAAAGCAAGATACATGTATGCAATTATTTTTAAGACAAACCAATTTTATATTGCTTTCTAATTATATGCAATTAAAAAATACAGATTTAATTTTAATTAACTAACTTGGTTCGATGGAATCAGTTTCGTAACATCTCCTACAATCGTAAAATAGAAAACTAAAAAGAATCGCGTTATGTGGAGATAATTCCTTCGGGATATATTGCAAACCCATTTAGTGATATCGAAAAAAGACAAACGTTGAACTGCGTTACAACAAAAATTTGATTACAAACATGTTTGGAAAAATATTTTGCGATCTCTTAATTGTACTTTTTACATTTTTATTTTAATAAAATTTTAATATATTTTCTTGCCTTCGGGAACCCCAACTAACGAGTTTCATTTGCATTCAACCGTAATTTATCGTAATTATAGGAAAATTTATATTTAAGTCCTCCTTTTTCCTCTTGTTTCTGCGTCATCTTAGAAAGACGATTGCGGTTTTATATGAAGATAATTTTAATATTACGTTATAAAATATGGTAGAGGCTTAGTACTCGTTATTACTCTAAATAAGGATATTATTTTCTGATGTCATCAGTAATTAAGTAAATCTGATGAAGTTCCCTAATTTTCGTGTTTATAAAATTAACATTCAATATATTTGTTCAATAAATTACCACTGTTTAAAGTGATGCCAATGTAGTAATAAATATCGAAGAGATATTTTTATTTACGCCACGATGTAGGACTCCATTTTTTTTACTCATTAGTAATATTAATAACGTATTAATGCAATTTATCCCGATACAAATATGCCCCAATTAGCTAATACCACTTGAATTATGAAATGCGTTTCTAATGACTTAACATAAAAAGTTTTAAATTGTGGCAAATTCTAAATCCTCGTTATTACCTAAAAATATTTTATTTTTACCAAAGCAATACTTTCGATTATCATTATTCTCACATGGAATACATTTGAAGTTAATGCAAATAACTTTTAGCATTTGTATTTGCATTTATCGCGGATATGAACAAAAGTATGTATAACTGGAGTTCGTGTAAAAAATCAATGCACAAAGATAAAAAATACATGATCATAATAAAAAATATTTCCTTAGAAATGCAGTCCAGTTACGATTCAGTATATATTAGAAACTTCGTAGTCAAACGTATCTTAATCCTTTAACACCCAAGTGTGCTAATTTGCACATGGATTAGGAGAGACCGGGGCTGGTTGGCGCAGGGGCAAGTTGGCGCATTTTCATTTATTCAAAACTATAAATTAGAAAATGTTGTTCTTCAAAAATGTTGACGTTTCTGGTGAACACTAAGTTCGTGCCAAGTTTCAAATTTATTGTATAACAAGGCTAATAAACATGCAAGAATAAAATAATACTAATTCTAGTCACGCTCACTAAATGACAAGTTCAAATGGAAAAATTCATAAACATCAATGTATAGCTTACACATCCTTTTCTCTCCCAAATCTGTTTGAACATTATCAACTGGAAACTTTTCTAGTTATATTTAACAATATGAATGAAAAGAATTTTCTAAGCACAATAAATTTGTTACTTATACTGGCTTCTGCAGTCACATTTATCGTTGGAAATTTTGCTGATACCCTATCGTTCTTGCTTGTAGTTTGTACTCGGACGACCCTAAAGTTTCCCAACGAATTCGAATGCGCACTTTTTACAAATTAACACAGTTCGCTTAACGAAATTCGAATCAGTGATTCGGGTACCTTCCGTATGTACCGGAGTGAAAATCTGTCATATATTCAGTCCAGTTAGACAACTTGTTATAAATTCTACCCTCGTCGATTCCGCAGAAAAAAATGTCGGGTTGGCAGGATTTAATAGTTGAATTATAAATAAATAATTTTATTACGCGTAAGCACCAGAATTTATAAAAAAAAACCTTGCAGTTCATGAATAGGAAAATGTCCGTTTTGGACGTTGTGAACTAAATAAGTGAATCTCCAAAAACAAAATATAAAATATTTCGTCGCCGTAGTGAATATATTCGACTATCTCCGCCAAATAGTTTTTTTTTAACGCCAGTTAGTTTCTTGAACCTATACTGTATATACACTGAGAAAAGAAATTGTTTGCGCCAAATAAGATTTGTTTATATCTAATAAATATGTTATTTAACTACGGCGAAATAAATATTTATTAACAGTTAATAAATCGCATATTTAATAATATGTCGGTAATATAGCTGACGCAACACAGATTACTTTGTCCCAAATATAATATTTGTTAAGAATTAACAAATATATAATTAAATCGGTTATACAAGGTAATACTTAATGTGAATGTCGATTTTAAGAAAATAAACAGTATCGCGTCCATGATATGTAGACACAGATATTCAGACATTTCCCTCTATCTTAAAAGAACATATATCTTTGTTAATCATATGCAATTTGAAAAGGTTGTTCAGGAAAGACAAATAAATAACGCCTACAAAACAATATAAAATGTGTTAAAAGAATGGTAAACTGGATCTGTAGAATAACCTCTGAAATGGCCCTCTGATTCTTTTTTGTGATATGACCTTAAGACAGGTCTAAAATGTTCAGTCGATATGGTAGAAACCTACGTTATAAAATATAAATTAATAATTATTTTCATAACCCACGGTCTAAGTCAAAGTAAATTTCAGATTACGAATCCGGACTCTGATTTAAAAAATTCAAGAGCGGATCAAATGTCGCAGACCAAATTCTGAAATTGTTAATTGATCAAGCTGAAACTGGGTACTCCGGTGTTTTTAGGGTCGATGATCCCAAACCCAGCCTCAGATATTGAAAATTCAAAATGGCGATTCTAACTTTTCTTACCGAATTAATGAAATCAATGGTGATTATGGTAAAAACATTAAAAGATCCGATGTGTAACTACCACATTCAGCCGAAACCGGAGACACGAACGAGGGACGTCACACGGCTTCTGTCTCCATTTTTGTATTTTTTTTTACTTTTATGAATTATTATTATTTTTTTTTAATTATTTTCCGATTGATGGACTTGTAACATTTGTAATGTACCCTTGTGCTTATCAACAAAAAAAAACTGCATTCTAAGTTATCACAAATAATTACTGTGTTATTGAATGAAAAAAAAGGCAACAAAAAGGTAACAAAAAAATAAAAAAGCACAAAAACAGAAACAGGAATAATAATTTAAAAAAAAACAAACAATAATACCAAAAAAGCAAAAAATGAATGCGGTAGTTAGACGCCGTATCTTTTAATCTTTTTATCATAATCACCATTGATTCCATGAATTTGGTTAGCAAAGTTAGAATCGCCAGTTTGAATTTTCAATATTTGAGACTGTATTTGTGATCAGCGACCATAAAAACCCCCGAGTACATAGCTTCAGCTTGATCAAGTAACTTTTTCTGAATTTGGTCCACCGTATTGCATCCGCCATCTTGAGTTTTTTAAATATTAGTCCGGAATGGTGATCAGCGACCCCGAAAACCCCTTAGTAACCAGTTTCATCTGTTTTTCGCGAGGAGAAAAATGTATGCTTCAGGTAAATCTACACATTATACGCGATCTCCAAAAAATATCAAGAAATTAAATGAGAATTGAGAGAGATTTTTCTTCGCTCTGAGAGCGATGCTTGCGATGATTATTTTTAAATCATCGTTATTATTTTGGATTATATCGAGAAAAGTCTCGATGCCGGTAACATCAATAATTATATAGAAAAAGGAAGGAAAAGAAAATAATGGTTAAGGCTATACTTACTATAAGATTTAGTTAATATTTTTTAGGTTAGCTTGGCCATGTATTTTAAGGAACAGTTAAGTACATAAATCTTAATTTTAAAGATTAATTATTTCAGTAGAGCAGCATCGTTGCAAAAATCGTCGAAAGCTGGTATATTTCCAATATATTTGAATAGCATGAACAATTTGAACAGTTTAAAATACATAACATGAAATCAAGTTTTCCAAACTGGGAAGAAACTCTGAGCTTTGAGTTCGCGAAATGGCGGAATCGATGCCGCGCAAATTGTCCGTCAATTCTGAATTAATTTTCTCGATGTTATGTAGGATACCGTCTATATAGTAATTAAAATTGCCCTTAAGAGCCCGAATGTTGAAAAATCGATTCAGTCATTTTTATATTGACAGTTTTTAGTGCAAGTTTCTACCTTATCGGACGAGCACTTTAGTACCTCCTTAACCTTGCTTCACTACTTGAAAATATGATGCCTGAGCTCCATTATACATACATAGAATGCAGGAAAGGCTTAATGCACCATCATTCGGCGGGCGTTCGAAACTGCTATAGAAACTGCTCTCTCGAGCACCATCACTCGGCAAGTGGTCGAAATTACTTGTAACTAAAAATTGACTGAATCGATTTTTGGAAATTCGGGCACTGAAAGGGCAATTTTAATTACTGTAGACAGTATCCTAGTTCACTGTGGTTATGTAGCTTGTGAGCATATTGCAGATGTTCCAACGCCACCTATTGGTAATTTTTGGAATTCCCGGCCCAAAGTGGCATGATATTATCTAACTTCATAGTAAGTCGCTAAACTAAAATGATATTTCTAAAACAAATATACAGTGACTTTTCCTATCGGGCTATTTCAAGTTAAGTTTAACTTTCTGAGAAAAATTAATTAATTATTGAATTACCTATTGTACTATGAAATTAATCATTCAATCATGGACCGACTTTTACTAATATATTACTTACGCGACATTTTTCTTGATAAGTAAATATTTAAAGTTTACTGAGCTGTTCTGAATTATCTAACATAAGTACATTAAATAATGTTTTCCTTGCAGTAGATATTCTCTAATTTGGCTGTGTCCCAGCCGTGTCCACCCTGGAGAAAAGTGTTATGCAGGGGTACACATCTATCCAGAATCATTCTTATAGTACGCTTAACAAACTCTTTAGGTTCACTGGTAAAAAATCGAAGAATACGTTATGCGTTTTTCGCCTAACTTCACTCTTTGTTAACTCTTTTGTCACGCTTCTTGAAGCAGCCTTAACGCTTTTTAAACTCATTTGGAACTCTTACAGTCACTTCTAAGTAACGCTCGTGCGTGTTATTTTGTAACGATTATTATACAGGTTTACAGATCTACATAAATTTTCATTTAATTTTATGTTACTTTTACGACCGTTTTCGGAGAATATATACACATGATTCCCAAATAAAGCAATATTTTCACTAAACTTATATTTGCATGAGGTAGATCGTCATATGAAAAAATATGTATTATTATTAGTTCTATGATAAATGTTAACACCTACGCTTTATGGAATTCCAACGAAATATAATTCAGCACCATTTAACAACACGGAAAAATGATTTCATTAAAACATATGGATAAGTATTCTACGGAAGAAGCCGATGACTTGGCGTTGTTATGGGTTTGACATACTATTATGCCTGGCCATGTAATTCCTGAAGTAAATATTAAAACTATGTTTGCTCCAACTGGAAATGTTCTCTAGCTGAATTGTACATATAAAGATAGATCTTAACTAGTCATTATTTTAAATTAAATAATCAGGAACCTTGGTAATCGCAATTCAACAAAAATATAAAAACTTATTGTCTGTAATGGTAATTAAATGAATGGGTCTTGATTAACCTTGAGATGTGTAGCATATCAATTAAGTACTCAAGAAAGTCTAAAACAATTAGAAAATTTACCTATTAAATCCACATTTTTTCATACCGATTGTCCATAAAATTGTTCTCCCTCCATTTCCTTTCAGTGCACTTATATCACTCCAATATTGAAGGACCATTCAAAACCAAACGTTGAAAGCTTATTGCATCGAACTCTTGAGAAAATGGTAGATATCTTAGGAATCGACAAGGAACAATCCTATTCCACAGATACGGCAAAGAGGAGGGTCATCAATGGCGGGAGAATAAAGCAAACAAGCGAGGAACGTTTAAGGGTGATGTGAAAATCACGTGCATTTAGAATAATGAATAATGTATGCAGAATTCCAGGCAATGTCATTCCGTACTCTGACTTTCCACATCTTGCATGATCCTATAAATTCCAGTTAGACGAATTTCGATAAAATAGGATTTGTCATCTTCTACCTTGTACGAGAACTGTGAACGAAGGTGGTTCGACGAAAACGAATGAAGTTTTTACATGAACAGATGTAAGGCAAACTTCGGAACTGGGATGTTATCAATGTGTGCTTTTATGATGAAGAATATCATGGACAAAAAATCTTAAATAAATCTGAAATAAGGCGCGAAATATGAATGTAATACAAATTGAGAGGTCAGCTTATAAGAGATCCCGAGAGCTTATAACTTTACTTTTTATCACATTTCGTTCTAATATAACAATATGTCTTCAAATTCTGAACTTAGAATTCAATACAAAGAAATTTTAAAGGCGACTACTCGCCGTTACGAAAAGGTTTTTTCGAGCAGTTGTTTTACTACTGCAAATCAGAAAATAATTGATGATCGGTTCAGTGAATAATTTTTCTTGTTATGAAAAATATTGCTCTCCTTTCAACTGCTACATTTTTTACTAATTTGCAGTTAAATATTCAATTATTTACAGTGAAATTGTTTACTATTTTATCGGGGCATCGATTCCCTGTCTAATCATATTGAAAAATGACTGGTAATTATTAAAAATCGTGGCAAAATTTGTTCGTCTTTTTGCATTCTTCTCCCCCTAAAGCTTTTAAAAATCAATAATTCATTTTTTAACAAAAAACAGGTCTATATTGAAAACTAACGGATAAAATATATTTTGTCAAGAATCAAGTAAAAATTAAAAATATTTTATTATACGAGTACCTATTTTTGCACCAAGGGCATAAATTACATTTTTGCAATCATTGCGAAATTTTTCTGACACATTTATCAAAATTTCCAAGAGATCAGACGATTTTTTGATATTAGATTTTAAGCAAACTTTCTTTTCTTGATTAACATATAACATAGTTTATCTATTAATTTATAACAATCGAGTAACTAATTAATGTTCGTTTTTTTTTTCTCTTCACTTTTACTGATCGGTAAATTGCGAGATTCACCTAAAGCAGATTAATATCGCCCGGGGTTTACCTACGGCTGTCCTCAAGAACAGGCAAGAACCTACAGCTTTATGTCGTTAATCTTCGAAGAAAACTACTGTGTCGTTCCTCGGAATTGCCATATTTATCGCTAGGTGGCGCAAATATACTTTTCAGATAGTTGCAAGCAAGGGAGAAAACATCGACTTAATATATACAGATAATAATTCATAGTATTATCCACGTATATAATTGCTAGCGAAAAACGGCGAGCAGTTGCAAGAATGATTACCCCTGCTATGTAAAATTTAGATGAATTAAAGAAGAATACAAGTTCAGATAATCATTATAAGTTAATCATGGATAAATTTCAGAAATCAATTAATTAAAATACTTACCAAAAATCGTCCGAATCATGTGAAAAACTTTATGTAAATAAATATAAGTATATATTCATCCCAGAATTTGCTTCTGTTGATTTTCAATATCTTCATCGTTAATAAAACTAGTAATAACATTTGCAATATCTGGCTCCGTATTTTCAGACTCAATATTAAACAATTACGAAAGTACATACCAACATAATGTCAATAACTGCATCGAATACGCAGTTGCACGCAATGTTACAGAGCAAACTGAGGGATGTGAATTTATAATTCATTGTCTTTTGCAGCAGACATCAAGGCATAAACTTTATGATGAAATTAAAAGTATCTGATGAAGTTAGCGAAATGTACGGAGAAAATGAAAGCCAATTGTGTACGGAAAATGCAATAATATTTGCACATTTTTATTGTAACTTTTTTTGTTTGATACATTCAGTTTGTTATAAAAGTTTCACTTTTATGGAATTTCAAATTCCGCAATGCAGTTTGCATTTCTGCACTCCGATTGTTGAGTTGCATTGCTAACTGGTATTCAGTTAAATTCAGACGAAAAATAGTTTAATTTCTGTCGATAGTAACTTTATTCTACAATTTTAATCGTTTTATCAATTCGACGCATTGGGATATTTGTGTCTACACCGTTTATTTCAGTTTATCGAATTAGTATAGATTATAAATACACGGAGAATTTTGTTCATTTATTTTATGATGAGCGTTTGTACAAATTTCGACAAAATATTACTATTTTAATAGTAAATATTTATTATTTGTTTAGTATACGGTAAAAGTGGAATCCAGATATATTTTCAATATTTATTCATTTGTTTTTATTTCGTTTAAGATTTTCACCATTTTATTTATCTTTTCTTCAATGCTCTTTGTAATTTATGGTCCATATTGATAATTTTCGTGGTTCTTTCTTTTCATTCGCAATGTAACAATTTTAATTTTAGTCATCCATTTCCTAAACTGTGTGAAAATTTGATTCCATGTTATTAATATTCATTATGTGATTGAAACTATATATTTCGTATTGCACCTAATCATCTCTGAAAAAGAGACATACTCGTGTAAAACTTTATGTCATTTTTCAATTTTGTTCGTACACTGACAAAAATTAACATTCTCAAGTAATTAATTTATTACTGCTTTTAGATTTTTTATTTTACTTACATTAGTTACAGATTAGTTAGTTTTTATACCAATTTAATATTCACTGCATTATACTCGATCAATTCTTAATACATTTTCATTGTGTAAAAGATATTACAGATCTTAATATAATTATTATGAAACGGATAATTAATCCTCATAAGTGCACGTTGTCATAACATTTATATGACTTTTATAAGACCCTATACTCTCAAAATTCCTCGGAGTGAAAATTGAGCCACTCCTCTATTAAGAGTGAAAATTAAACTCTATGAAGAGTGACATTTCACTCCATCAAGAGTGAAAAAAGAAAAACTCTCAATAGAGCGAAAAATTTCAGTCTTCGTGAAAGAGTGGCTCAATTTTCAAACCTGAGGTTACTGTCTCCAAATTCATCGAAAATCAAATATTTGATGGGTACAGGTATGAGAAAAAACTGGGTAAAATATTTTGCAAAAATTGTCAAAATGGCGGTTTTGATTCTGTATTTACTGAATTTCATTAAGTTACGATGTCTATTTTTCTAATTATCGCAATGAAATGGAACTGCCTGCATTTTGTTCTTAAATTGAAGTATTTTCAAATAAAAATTCAACAATTTTTTTTTCAATTTGTCAAAAAAATGAGCAAAATTATTTTTCGAATTAAATTTTGACAATCTTTTCCCCATTCCTCGATGATTTCTTATTTGCCATCGCATAGGAAAATTATTCACCTTTAATTTAACAAAAAAATATTGACGGTGACTTTTTTCCTTCTCGAGTAATAAAAACGCATCTCCCGGATGGAATTGATGAGCTGTGTTTGCAATTCCGCGTTCCATCGCTAGGCGCCTCACAGTGGGTGATGTCTATTTCGGTTTTTATTTATTTTTCTCAAAAAACACTGTAACTTACAAAGTTTCAAAAATTTCTTATTGTACTCACCAAAACACAAATAAACATATTTTCGTCACTATTTAATAATATATATTTTATAAGAAGAAAAAATATTTAAATTCTTTGTTTCGATTTTCAGTACCGAAATATGGGATTAATATTTTTCAAAAGGTTTTAATGATTTTCTAAAAAGTTTATAAATACATCTTTAATAGAAAATGGAAATGCCATATGCATATTTCGGTACTGAAAATCGAATTTATTTCTTCATCTCTTCTCGCAGTATCAGTGACATGTAAGGAGCATGATGCGTTTTCGCGACTTTTCTGAGTTAACATCGAATTGTCTTTCGATGACTCTAACCAACAAGTAGTGCAAATTTGTTTGCCTTTTCACATATTAGAATCGACATTATGTTTTTCACAAAACATGGCGTTTATTTGACGTAATTTATTTTTTAAAACTACTTTTGCATGTTTCTTCCTTTTAAAACGATTGCAGCTTTGATTGAAAGGAGGCATATTCTTTGAATAATAACTTCAATATAGAAAAATGTCAACTAGATGTAAGCGAAAGCAAAGTATATAGCAAAATTTAGACGAAAATAATATTTTATCAAATATTATACAGCAAAACGGGAGAATCGAATATTTCAAAAATGGCAGCAGCAATAACACAGGTCATATATTCTTTATAATTTTTACGTTGCTCCTTGCTGCCTTTATATTCCATGAAACGAATTTCATTTGCGAGAACGATTTCATCTCCGCCCTCCTGATGAGGCGCCTAGCGATCGAACGTGGAACTGCATACCGCGGCGCGGCGCGGCGCGGCGCATCAGTACCATCCCGGAGTCGCGCTTTTCAAAAATTCATTACCCGTGAACGAAAAAAGTCACCGTCAATGATTTTTTGTAATTAAAGGTGAATCATTTTCCTACGCGATGGCAAATAAGAAATTACCTAGAAACGGGGAGAAGGTTGTCAAAATTCAATTCGAAAAATAATTTTGCTCAATTTTTGGACAAATTGCACGCAGTCTCATTTCAATGCGATAATAAGAAAAATAGATATCGTAACTTAAAGAAATTCAGTAAATACAGCGTCACGATCGTTATTTTGAAATTTTTTACAAAATTTTCTACCAAGATATTTTTCATGCCTGTACCCATCAAATATTTCATTTTCGATGAATTTGGAGACTGTAATCTCAGTTTTAATATTGTTGGTGTGGAATGACTCTATAGAAATGCATCTCGACCTAATACATCTAGACGTTGATCTAACTTAAAATACAGGCGTTATACAACTTGCTGAGAAATATTGCTACTGTGTTTCAGCGGTTTACTTTTCGTCTTAATTTATTCCATAACTTACTAACTCATACAGATATCGAGTTGTAGAATAGCCTTAAAACCAAACATTAAGAAATTGGGTAAACCTTCGGATATAATTTTTTCCAGGTGACGGAGTCTTTCCGAAGGTCTACCAGAAATTGTTTATGGGTGAAAATACAAAATTTGGCCAAACACTGATTCTTTACCATAGTTCCAACATAGTATATATATATATATATAATCTGCGAAACCTTTAAATTTCGTGTCACTGTGCATTTTTGAGCAGTTTTATTTTATTTTTCTGCGTTTAAACTACTCAACATGGTTAAGTATACTCCAAATATATCGACCAATATGTGTAATGCATCATTGATGAGATAAAAGAACGAAATTCATACCTTTGAAACTGAAAAATATGCCAAAAACGCCTAAAATAAAGTGTCCCTACAGTAATTTTTATTCACGTTTGGTCCTGTAGCGATTTCAGCGTTTCTTTAATCTGTCTGGATTTTTTACACGTACTAATAGACAAAAAACAAAGAATTTGCACTAGAGCTATGTGCCCTTTTCAGAAAGGTTGAAAAGAGTGCCTTTGAAGTGTGTCCATCGTTTTTTCAAAAAAACAATTTTCGTTCATTTTTCATCGATTGCACGTGCAGCGTATCTTTAATCGTTACGAGTCAAAAGTAATAATTTTGTACACAGAAAAAGGAGGAAATCCAGATGTCATTTAAGAATGTGCTCACAGGGGAAGTAAATAAATATATGCTTGAATTTAAAAAGCTCCTGCGTAACTGGTTAAAATAATGGTCATTTTTCAATAGCACACCGTCAATTGAAAAAGAACATTATTTGCAACATGTGTGATCGTTTGAAAAGCGCAAAATAGAGGTAACATCAAAACGCTAACATCGAATAATGTTTTTAACCCTTTGTATCACGATGGTAAATAACGTGTTTTTTGATTTTTCATTATTAAAATTCCAGTTAACGCATTCATGTCAATTTTTTATGATTTTCTGTAAGTTTAGTGATAAAATAACTGTAAATTGATAAGAAGACAATATTGTTTAGGTAGTATAAATACAAAAATATGAAAAAATTCGGGTTTTTTCCGAAGAAATTCATTATTGGCAATGTTTTTCGTGATAATTGCTTAAAATTTTTAACTCGAGGGTTTTCGGGGTCTCTGATTACTAGAAGATGCAAAAAGTTTGCACGTGTCATGTAATCATTTTTCCTTAGAACCGCACAGCTGATCTGTTAATAAGGATACTTACAAAAATAGAAAAACAAAAAACTCAGAAAAGTCTAAACCTACCAGTAATAAAAAAACTCCTATAATTGTTAAAACTCGACCAGCCCGGAAATGTACTAAAATGTAATTATGTAATAAATTTCTATCTAAAAACATGATATTTGTTGTATTTTAATCAACGTATATTGTTCTCAAACCAACATATATCTGAATGCACACCAATGCAAAAATTGTATCATTTTAGTACTTTTTAATTATCAATTTTACATTCAAATTGATAATAGCATGTAGCAATTTCTCAAATGAAAGCACTTTCTTAATGTGCAGTTCAGTTAGTGTTCAGATTTTCAAAATTCAATATGGCAGCTTCAAAATAGCAGCTCCAAAATGGCGAACGTCTCCTCTAAATTTTAAGAATTGAGGTCACTAACATAAAAATTCTCAGATGATAATTTTCACTCTTCAGCGTTGTTTAAAAAATGAAGCATACTGCGTCATTTGTTACCTGTTAATCTATATGACAACATATAAAAATTCCAATAATGTGCTTATCACATAAAACTTTTTTGATTTTATGACTCAAAATTCAAAGGTTTCGCGGATTTGCCCATATATATATATATATATATATATATATATATATATATATATATATATATATATATATATATATATATATATATAGTATACATAGAATGGATACTTTATATGGCATGGAAATGCAATTTTGTACAGCCATTTAATGCAATAAATGTTCAATTAATTACTGAAAACTACCAGTTTTGTCCTCGTGCAACGTACTTCCATTCTAATTTCTGTATTTATTGGACAACTACATTTAGTTAAATTAATTTTTGCAACATTCCAATATGTGGATCTCAAAACTTTTATTTTGAGGTATACATCCTGAAAAAAAAGTACAAACTTATATCGTCTTATTATATTTTTAAGCGATCATTTTTATATACGAGTCATTCTTTGTGAAATCGATCAAGATTTTACATGACATTTCCGATTTTGTTGAAAATGTGGGAAAAGTTAGTACTTAGGATACATATATGAATGTGGTAAAATGATTGTCCGATATTCTGTAAATTTTTAATAATATATATACAGGGTGTACGAAAAGTCCCGGGACGGTTGAATAACTTTCTAAAGAATAAAAATTTCAAAAATCGCCGAAATACGTGATTCGATTTTTCAAACAAGCAATCTTTTGAGAGGGGGTTTCGGCCCCCCAACCTCAAGGGGGGCGGGGGGCACGAGAGGGGCCAAAAATCTTAAATGGCAACATGGTTTGAGTGGGGGCTCATTTGAAAGGTATTTTCGAGACGAATTCAGATCACTGGTCATAGAGGGCGCTGCGATCATTTTTCGGAGAGATACAAGTAAAAGAGCTTTTCAATGTAACGTTCAGAAACGGGTTGACACCCGTTTAAGAATATTGTTTTACACGATTTTAAGTTTTTTAAGTTTTTTAAGAATATTGAATTACACGATTCGGCGACTTCGAAATTTTCATTTTTTCAAACGTTAGTACGTCTAAGATCTGAAAAAGTCAAAAATCTCTGCGAAAAATGATCGCAGCGCCCTCTATGACCAGTGATCTGATTTCATCTCGAAAATACCTTTCAAATGAGCCCCCACTAAAACCATGTTGCCATTTAAGATTTTTGGCCCCCCTCGTGCCCCCCGCCCCCCTTGAGGTTGGGGGGCCGAAACCCCCCCTCAAAAGATAGCTTGTTTGAAAAATCGAATCACGTGTTTCGGCGATTTTTGAAATTTTTATTCTTTCGAAAGTTATTCAACCGTCCCGGGACTTTTCGTACACCCTGTATATATATATATATATATATAGAATATATGTTATAGAATTATAGGGGTAGAGACTTGAGGCTCAGGAAGGATGGGATTGGGCAAAATGGGTAGGAAGGCATTTTGATTCTCAGTGGAGTAGTAGGGTTTAAGGTCTTTTATATGGGCACGCAGATTCCGACGACTACCGGGATCTTCGATTTCGTACACGAGTGGGGACAGAACTTTCACTATTTTATGTGGGCCACTAAATTTGGGTGCTAGTTTCGCGGCGAAGTTTTGGGGACCCGAAGATAGAAACCTGATGCGACGCATCACTAAGTCGCCTACTTGAAACTGCACCTTACCGACGGGACCTATTGTAATAACGGGCTTGACGTTGGGAGGATTGTTAAAGATTTTTGTGTACTCAGTCGTGGATTAGTGGTAATCTTTGCATTCGCTCATGCCAAACGCTAGGGTCAAACGGAAGCTTAGATGTAGGGATTGGACGTTCCCGTAAGGAAATGGAAGGGGGATTACGACCAAAATTTGACGTTATTGCATTATTGACGGGGAAGTAGCAGACCGGAAAATGTCTCGGATGATGACGTGGCAGACGGAGTAATGCCCCGGAAGGGGAAACGTCCTAGAAGGGAAAATGTCAGAAGGGGAAACATCCCACACTGGGAAATGCTCAGGCGGGGAAATGCCCAGGCGGGGAAATGCCCAGGCGGGAAAATGGCATACGGCGACGTGTCGGACCATGGTATAATAAGAGGGGGGGGGGAAATTCCTGGGTACCGTACCCAAGCATCTGGGAACTAGTGAAAATACATTCAGTTGCTTCTTCTTCATTTCAGTCGCAGGTTCTGTTCAGCTCAAGAAATTACAGTTTTCGGTGCCTTCAACATTCCGTTGCTTTTTGAAGGTTTCAGTCTCAGGTTCTGCTCAGTTCAAGAAATTAAAGTTTTCGGTGCCTTCAATAGCCCCATTTTATTGGAATTCAACAAAACTTTGCAGGTAAGCTATGAAAATAATTAATAGAATTCATAAAATAATTTTAGAATTCTAGTTAGAAATTAAAAGCTGGTGTTATACAGATTTCATCTAGGATACTTATAATATTAGTGGTTGTATGAAGGTATGTAGTTGTATTGGTATAACGCCATGAAATAAAACTAATTTCCAATCTAACAAATTTTATTAAAAAAATATATGCTTGAAATTAAAAAGCACTTGCATAACTGGTTAAAATAATGGTCATTTTTCAATGGAACACCATCAATTGAAAAAGAACATTATTTGCAACATGTTTGATCGTTTGAAAAGCGCAAAATAGAGGTAACATCAAAACGCTAACGTCTAATAATGTTTTAAACCCTTTGTATCACGATGGTAAATAACGTTTTCTTTGATTTTTCATTATTAAAATTCCAGTTAACGCACTCATGTCAATTTTTTACGATTTTCTGTAACTTTAGTGATAAAATAACATATCTAAATGGCTAAGAAGACACTATTGTTTATTATTTAGGTAGTATAAATAAAAAAATATGAAAAATTCAGGTTTTTTCGAAGAAATTCATTATTGGCAATGTTTTTCGTGATAATTGCTTAAAATTTTTAACTTGAGGGTTTTCGGGGTCTGATTACCAAAAGATGCAAGAAGTTTGCTCGTGTCCTGTAATCACTTTTCCTTAGAACCACACAGCTGGTCTGTTGATAATGATATTTACAAAAATAGAAAAAAAAACTCTAAAACAATAACGAAAAAGTCTAAACTTACCAGTAATAAAAAAAACTCCTATAATTGTTAAAACTCGGCCAGCCCGAAAATGTAGGGGAGAATGGTGTAGGTTGTCAGTAGTGTAAGTTGGCACAGTCCAATTTTTAACGTTACAGTGTTGCCAGACATACCGTTTCTATACTATAAACTAACTTTAATACACGGCAACTTTTGATGGTATGTAGTCGTTGTTACTTATTTCCTTCGAAGCAATACAACATGCAAACAATATTCGATAATTCGAATGTGTCAATTTGTGTCGTCGAATGCACGTAAAAGAATATTTTGCATTTAAATTTTAATTAGGGAAAGTGTGTGTTTTACTTTATTTTTAAACCGTTTTTATTGGTATTTGTTATGTTACGAAAAAATATCGGAATATTTATTACATAAAATTTAAAAAATATACATGTGGTGTAAGTTGGCATATGGAAGATGGTGTAAGTTGGCATTTATTATTTATGAATATTATGTATGAATATATATATATATATATTTAGCGGCCGAAATATTGACGAGCGCCAATTTCTGGCATCATATTCGTAATCAGGAGACCAAAATACATCAAAATCATATTGTCAAATATTATTTTTTCGAATAGCCAGTTTTACCAGGTTATCGTTACGGGGCAAAAATGGTCATATTTAGCGATTTTTCAGAGGCGCGACAAAATTTCAAAATTTTGTTAGTAATTTGGGTCTTAAAGATGCATACTCTGGGCACAATTTAAGCTAAAGAAAGTAAAGGAAAAAAAAATCGCAAAGTTACAGGAAAAATAATAAAAAACACCCAAAAAACGACGTTTTTGACGCGCATGCGCGAATGCTAGATATTTTTTAAATTTTTTATATATTTTTTTTCGTGAATAGGGCATCTTAAACTATCGTTTTATCAAAAATACGACTCGCATACCAAGTAAACCTAGAACCGAAATTGGTACAATAATTTATTGAGTATTATTCATTACCGCCGGGATTACATTATTATTGTTTTAAAAGTAATTATCATTAATTCGATCAATTTACCATTCTTGTTCCAGATACACGGGTAAAATGGATAAACGTCAGTTAGGGATGACTATAGAATCTTATAGACAGCAAGCCGTCATACGACACCTACAGAATGAAGTCTACAAAGCGCATAATCAAATATTGCGTGAAAATCAGATGAAGAAACAAGCTGAGGAATGGCACGCTATGAACAACGGGGGAAAAAGGGAAAAGAGATGATAACAATGAAGTAAATCTTCTCAATCCTGCCAAAAAACGATATACGTATTCAAAGGATATCAAAACGTATACAAGTCCTCTTCCTGCAAGATTTCAGCATGCACGAATAGTTCTCCACAGAATTTTGCAAATTGATTTGGAATGATTTATGTTTAGACCTGTTTATGCAATGTAAATACTTTTTCATTATATATTCTAGGATATTTTAAGAATATATAATTATTATATAACGCAATCTTTTTAGAAATAAAATATACAGATATACAGTACACAATTTATCGTTGGTTATTTCAAAATATTTTAAGTAAATCCTTTTAGTTTTAACAAATACATAACCTCAAACATCTAAAAATATTAACCTTATAAACTGCAGAATGCATAACGACGCGACGTGTCGCCTCCAATGTTTTGCCGGTAGTCATACCTTACATTCTTCACATTTACAGTATTAATACATCATTATTGTGCATAGTAGCCCGAATAAGTAGCAGCCCGGAGCTAATTATTATTGAAATTAAACAAAATAGTACTTTTCGGTCCTAGGCCGTAAAGTTCAATTTTACGGCTCGAGTGGAGATTGTGCATCCGAGGACTGGCGAAGCCGGTCCGAGGATCGCACTATCTCCAAACCGAGGTCGTCAAATTTTACGGCCGAGGAGCGAATACTATTTTTTGATACACTGTTCGCAAAAGTAGGCACTTTAACGACTGTTTTTAGTCCGTAAAGTGCAGAAATCAGTCCGTAAAGTCACACTTTACGGACTAAAAAGAGTTCGTAAAGTGTCTACTTTTCGGACACGTGTATCAAAAATAATAATAATCCAGTAAACCCTTGATACTCTATCTAATAGGTTTGGGATTCTTAATTGCAATTGTGATGGTACTTTTTAAACATTAAAAATATCAGAAATAAAACTCTTTTCAAGTTTAATATCTAAGAAAAATTGCACCATGAATAAATATTAATTATTTAGAGGCCTGCTGATTAATCCATTAACGCCTGAATGTCACAATATTGTACTTCAAGTTTGAGCTTACAGATTTTAATGAAATCGCAATCAGTTTTACACGAAGTAACGTTTTCTATGTGTTTTCGGATCTGCTCTACATGATAGTATAGTTAAAAAAATTATAAAATGTCAATTTGTATTGGTTATGGACAGATTTGTATAAAAAATAACGACTATTACCCGATGTTGTCTTGAATAACGAGCGAAATAATTTTCCGAAATAATTGCTTCTTTACACTAAAACGATTAAAAACAGACATTAGTTTTTGGAGGTAGATCTTTTTTAAATTTCTTTTTCCAACATGGCGGTCGTCGGAAAATCACAACAAAGGCAATATCTGGTATTATACAACAATTATTCAATTTTACTTTCATGACGTTTGGTTATTCATTATTATGATCTCTGATACAGAATCTGATGTCAGGTTTGAAAGTTTCAAATTCAAAATGGCGGATCCATTTTAGCGGTCAAAGTTTCAAAAAACTTTTCGCCTTTTCGCGATATACACCGTAATAAGGGGATTTTATGGTTTCCGAGTTCGAATCTGTTGTCAGATTTGGAACATTCGAAATTGCGGATCCAATATGGCGGTCAAAATTTTGTAAAACTCATCCTTTTCGCGATACTGTTGGTAATAAAGGGATTTTACGGTTTCTGATAACGAATCTGCTCTCAGATTTGAGAATTCAAAATGGCGGGTTCAATTTGAGGTTGAGGTTGAGGACAAAACATTATATTCTGAGTTATTTATATTGTCTATCGTCTTTAGCCATTATGTCAAATGTTGCCCGACTCTCACCAGTGGGGAGGTAGACGATTCCGGAGAATTTTTTTGTTATTTTTTAATTATTAAACTTCTTTTGTATTATATATATGGGCAAATCTCTGGAACTTTTAAATTTCAGCCTCTAAATAAATTTTTTTTTTAAACTTCAAGCACAACATTGGCGTTGGGTATATGTATTCATATCTACATAAGAAGTAAAAATGTACGCTCGTGCATCCTTTTTACTCAACGGCATTAAAACTTTGCGGTACAATGCCCAAAATATTGACCACCGGGATGAGCTTGAAATTTTGATTTTTTGAAAGGTTAATAATTAAATAACGCATTTCCGCCCAATTTTTTTAAAATATTATCACTTATGTGAGAGTTGAAGATGTATATAACATTGCATTTTAAGCAATATTTATTTAATATTTTGTTTTATAATTAAATAAACCAATAAAAATTATCATTTTTATAAAAAAATAGGATTACAGGTAAATGCTTAATTGGGTCGCCCTAAGATTGTGTATAATAGGGTTTCCGAGGTCGCCGATTATGAATCTGAGTTCAGATTTTGGAAATTCAAAATGGCGGATCCAAGATGGCGGTGAAAAATGAAGTTATTAGTAGATTTCGTTAAAATTGGATCTGCCACATTGAAATTTCAAAATCTGAGCTCAGATTCGTAATCATCAGCCCGAAAACTCCTGTATAGCAAATTTATATAATAGCACATATGCTCATATACGAGTATATGCAGTTATATCAGGTCAAAATTCATATATGAGCATATATAATTATACATGGATTATATATAATTATATATGGATTATATATGAATCATATATGATCATATATGGTTCATATATGTCCATATATGGTTCATATATGATCCATATATGATTCATTTTTTGCCGGGTTATCACTTATACATAGACTCGAAATGCATATTTTGTTTTACAATAGCTCTAATTTGAAACACAGTGCTTAAACAAGTATAATAAAGAATTGTTTTTCTTTAAACACATAAAGAACACCAAATTTTATCTGAATAAACATACTTTTAGTTTCTGACCACAATGTTACTAAGCTTACAGTGTTTAATTCATCGTTAAATTACGACTTTATAAATAGTTTTTTCAATAACTTTGAAAATATGTAAAATATAAGAATGCCGCGCACTTTACATACTTATATAAGGTATTTACTTACCAGCACACCGAACAACAACTTGATATTGGCGATATTTTGAATGTGCCACGAAAAATAGTCAATATTCTGAAATTGGCACGTTTTTGGAATGTGTGTTTACACTTGTATAACGTCAACAGTTTAAGGCGCACACAAATGAGTAAAGTGTCAAACACTTTATTATTGTGTCCTTTAATAACCAAAAACAATAAATATTCGATTTCTAAGACGGCGCGGATAATAAATAAACAAGTTTAAATAAGTTTAGAATTTACGAAATTCAAGGGACGGGTACTGTAGGCTCACTCTATACAATTAAATGTGTGGCACATATAATTCATATGAATATATTGCTTTATGAGATGTTTGCCTCCAGTTCGCGCTAAAAACACAAGGTTAACTCACGCGGCGCAAATACAACATTCATAAGAGTAAAATAAAACATGCAAGGGACGCATGAAATTTCATTATTTTTTTATCTATAAATAATTATAGAGCGTCTCTGTAACGTCGGACGACTTCGAAATTCATCAAGCTTTTTATTTATGATATCTTGAAGTATAAAAAAATATAGCATTTGTGTGAAAGCAATGACGTTCAAGTAGTGTCACAGGACTCCACAGTTTAAAAGTCCTAGAGATTTGCCCATATCTGTGTTCTCATGTAGAGAACATTATAAAATTTCTTTGCCGCTCGTTAAATAAAAACAATCAATAAATATGTTGGACGGCCTTATACAAAATGTAAATAAAGGAAAAGGAAGGTAAATATGCGTCGTTCTAATATGAACGCAACGCGAATGATTATAACGGAAGCATATATGGCCAGAAAAGTTTATATTACTATTGTATAAGAGAAAATAAAACCCCACCTGTTATTCATATTCCAAAATTATTATGTTAAAAAAAGCGTTTCGCACTTGGCCGCTGGTTGGGCTCTTCAGCAGGGATCCAGCAGCCGCACCCTGGACGCAATCATTTAATTTATTTGTAATTTTATAAATGTATTAATTGTTCTCATGTAGAGTATATATATATATATATATATGTGTGTGTGTGTGTGTGTGTGTGTGTGTGTGTATACTCTACATGAGAACAATTTTCTGTTTTCGAGAACTTTTCGAGAAAGAACAATTAAATGAGAAACAAATTATATATATATTGATGATTATGGTTCTTAAGATTTTGAAAGTTTTATTCAAAATCTCTATCTAAATGTATTAATTGTTTCGAGTTTTCTCCCCAAAAACTCGAAACAATTATTACATTTATAAAATTACAAATAAATTAAATGATTGCGTCCAGGATGCGGCTGCTGGATCCCTGCTGAAGAGCACAACCAGCGGCCAAGTGCGAAACGCTTTTTTTAACATAATAATTTTGGAATATGAATAACAGGTGGGGTTTTATTTTCTCTTATACAATAGTAATATAAACTTTTCTGGCCATATATGCTTCCGTTATAATCATTCGCGTTGCGTTCATATTAGAACGACGCATATTTACATTCCTTTTCCTTTATTTACATTTTGTATAAGGCCGTCTATATCAACATATTTATTGATTGTTTTTATTCTTTTGTATTATTTATATAGCTCTTCGCGATGGTTCAGTTGGACGTGCAGTGTTCCACAATATTGAGGCGTATGTAATGGAAGATTGAATTATACCTAGGGGAGCCGGGGGTGTACCGCTCACCTAAGGAAAGTACTGCTTTTAATAAATGCATAAATAATTTCAGATTTGTTTAAAGATTGAAATCGATTCTATAAAGCCCCAACAGTAATATACAAAAAGATTTGAATTTTTACTAACGCTAAACGTATTGAATTATAGAATTTAATAAATATCAACGATCCAACAGGATCTCCTGTCAATATGGGTAATACCGCTCACTAAATTTAAGTTATTAAACTTATTCTTATTCACTTAGAAACAGTGTAAAGAAGATGTAATGGAGATGTAATGAAGAAATGTGTGGTTGGCAATGAAAATTGTAAAGAAGAATGTATTCCAATTAATGATTCATAAATAATGTGTGTACCTAACCCATGAAATTCGATGATATTATAAATGAATTTGTTGTTAGCTCAATTGTGTACATTCAGTGTATATGATTAATTGCGACAAGTTCCATTTTAGATATCCATTATTTTAGTACTTTCTTTACATTTATTTGATCAACAGTATGTAAAATTTTGACGTGTTTCAGCGATTTTTGAAATATCTTTCCTTTCAAAAATACAGGACCGTTTCCATACTTTTCGGACACCCTGCATATATTTATTATATTATTAATCCATTCAAATGGTTAATTTAATTACTTCGACCCAGATCTTTTCGACACTTTCAAGATACCTTTCACGAATTATATGTATATATATATATATTATATATATATATATATACAGGGTGATCCAAAAGTCCCGGAACAGCAAAATATCTCAGCGGGAGTGCATTTTCGAGGAAAATGTTTCAGACAAAAGTTTCAGGATTTTTCCCTGGCTATTTAATGGCGATATTGAATTTGACCTTGAATATGACCTTGAAGGTTATTTCAAGGTCAAGTTAATTTTTTTAAATGGGAACCCCTATTTTTTTTCATGGATTCTGAAAGAGCGGGAAATTCTACGTCCGAGTATGATATGATCGATTTTTCCGGCAAGGTCATTTCAAGGTGAAACTTAAAACTCCCGTAACGGCGAAATATCTCAGAGGGTGTGCATTTCTTTGGAAATTGTTTCAGACAAAAGTTTAAGGATTTTTCCTGGTCAAATTCTGTGCTACCATTAAATAGCCCGGGAAAAATCCTTAAACTTTTGTCTGAAACAATTTCCAAAGAAATGCACACCCTCTGAGATATTTCGCCGTCACGGGAGTTTTAAGTTTCACCTTGAAATGACCTTGCCGAAAAAAACGGCCATAGCATATTCGGACGTAAAATTTTGTGCTCTTTCCGAATCCGTGAAAAAAAATAGGGGTTCCCATTTAAAAAAATTAACTTGACCTTGAAATAACCTTCAAGGTCATGTTCAAGGTCAAATTCAATATCGCCATTAAATAGCCAGGGAAAAATCCTTAAACTTTTGTCTAAAACATTTTCCCCGAAAATGCACTCCCGCTGAGATATTTTGCTGTTCCGGGACTTTTGGATCACCCTGTATATATATATATATATATATATATACTTATTTAACAATAAAGATTAATCTATAAGTTTAGTGTAACGTTGTTGCCAGTAATTCGACTTCTAAATACGAAAGCGGCAACTCGCGGTTACAAAAAGACCATATTATTTATTTAATATTTTTAACAACAAATTTACGACTTTTAACAAAACATTGTTTCAACAAAAAAATATATTTTTGGTCCAATTTTTTATATATATATATATATATGGTCTTTTTGTAACCGCGAGTTGCCGCTTTCGTATTTAGAAGTCGAATTACTGGCAACAACATTAAACTAAACTTATAGATTAATCTTTATTGTTAAATAAGTAGCATATTATATTAACATTACACATCAAGGTACATTTCTGGAAACCTTTTACTAATGTTATGACAATGTTTCGTTTTAAGCTTTAACGCAGTAACATTCCTATAACATTAACTCAAGGTTCTGTACTATTAGGGACTTGTTGTACAAACCAGCTATAAAAATATAATTAGAGAATACGTAAGTATAGCGCAAAATAAACTGTTCAGCGAGAACTAATAACTTAATGGTAACTGGAGAGTTACACAAATGTATCTGCATAATTGAAACATATTTTATGCACAAGGGAACAACTTCGCACAATTTTGCAAATCTACACAAGTTTTAATAATATGTCATCTAATGAAACATAACCTCACATATCGCAATCTAAATCTACGCACACATTATATAAAAAGCGTTCGCATACTAAATTGTATGACAAATGAATCCGGGATCAGTTATATAAAGGATACACGGTAGCAACTCACGTTAACGAGGTTGTAAACAAAGCAGATTGGCCATCAGGTGGAAAAAGTTGGAATTATTACAAATTTTGTGTGAAAGGCGCGGGAAATTCAAATTCAAAATGCGCATACACAACATGTTTACAAAAATAAATAAACTATTTTCAGTAAAAATTTACATGAATTTAAATAAATAAATAAATAATTATCAATAAAATTGTACAGGAATTTTTATTGGAGTATTACTACATTTAACACAAAAACCGCATAGCCGTATAATAATATAATAATAATCTAAACGGCTAAAAACACGTTATTACACTAAAAAAATTCCTTGATCCCGTGTGCAAGGATTCAATAAGGTTGCCTTATTCAATACGGCGCCAACTAATCGATCCGGGTGCGGGTCGAAAAACCGACAAATCAAGAAGCCGACAGGTCGAAAAACCGAAAGTCAAAAAACCGACAGTTCAAAAAATGACTGTCCTCCTGATAATGTGTCTATTTTTTTATGTGTCGGCTTTTTGACAGTCGGTTTTTTGAGTGTCGGCTTTATGACTGTCGGTTTTTTGACCTGTCGGCTTTTTGATTTGTCGGTTTTTCGACCCGCACCGATCGATCCTTGTTAAAGTAGCAAAGAAAACCTTTCTACATTAATAGGGAAATTCATTGTTCCACTTAGTTTTCTTGATTCATCTAACAATAAAAATGTACTGTTATGATAAAGGTAATATTATTCCTTTAGCAACAGGGTTAATAGAAGTAAAAATAGATAATTATATAAACAGTTTATGCTCACTTTTTTACTATAAAGTAATCAGATATTTCAAGGCTTATAGTGAACAAATATGATGGAATTTTTGCAACTCATTTTGCTGCCCTCTGATGTGGCAGACAAGTTTCTGACGTCAGGGGGCAAAAGAACCGAAAGATTTTTAAAAAATGAGTTGCACATATATGTATGTATTATAGTTATGTATTACTAGTATGTACTTTCATCTTCATCCCAATAAACATTTCGAAGAGGGCATGTCTAAAAGATGTGCAAAGATGACTTTTTAAAGATGAGGCCTTTTCCTCAGAATAATAGAAAACTAATTTAGTATGCCTTGAATAACATTGAAAACATTAAAGCGTATACTGCAGTTAGAGAAAAATGACCCAATTTGTCATCATTGTGTATCTCCTTCAATTTCGCATAAAAATGACCCTATAGCCTGGTCTCGAGTTATGCCAGAATCTCGAAAGCCTGACAAAAATTGATTGGAATAAATCGTATAACTTTAAATAAGAGATAATGCTAATGAAAAAAAAGGTCCAAATTGAACACCAATTCGACTTTTCGAACACGTCCAAAGCAAGGTCTCACAGACCTACATCATGAATTTCTTTATGCACATTTCTTATGGATTACTTATTTAAGGCTAAATTCATTACAACTTGATCTTGCAGTATTAGATTTTCAATCATCAAAAGACATAATAGATTTCAGCTACCGAAAGTCGAAAATAGGTAAAAATATTTTCTGCGTAGAATGTTCCTTTCATTTCTGCATTGATACAGATCTTTTAAATTATAATAAATATTTAAAAGTTCAGAATTAAAATACATTATACATTTATATTATATTATAAATAATGTTCATGAAAAATAATTAAATTTACAAAACTATAATTGAAATGTAATGGCTTTGGACAAAATTAATTTAATGTATTTCATTATTACCGAATTAAATTTAAATTAAATGTAAAGGGTATATATGTATGTTTTAGACTTTCGAGGTGTCTCATATAAATGTTAATGCTTGCCATTTCAAACAGTATATTGTTTTATCGTATTAAGCATTATAATATTTGTATAGCAACTATACGTAACTTTACTTTCATAGTTAAGAAACCTGGTTAATTGAATAATTTATCACTTCTGTATCGACAGAGATTCCTCTGCTATTATGCATGATATCATTTACTAATATAACTGCATCTCTGTTGCTAGTTTAACAAAATTCCTTGTTATTTTAAAAATTTTCTATACTCTTAAGGAAGCAAATTTCTTATTTTTATAACAGCGAAGTTTCCAGCTGTCCTAAGAAGGAATCCTTGTTATTTTAGTAAGGATTCAGTTAATAAGGGGAAATAGTTGTTCTTTAGCATTTTATTTTTTTCAGTGTACCTATTCTTTATCAGAAACGAAATTGCCAATTGCACTGAAATACGTACTTGTAATTATGTATATATCAGTGGAAAAACGAGAGACAATGAGTCACCATGACACTTGCGCGTGCATCTTCCGATGGTTAAAATTAGCAAATTTATATTACTACGTTAAACAAAATTCGTTAATCATATTTGTATTATTATATCCATAATGTAGGTTTGTATTTTCCAGCTATTATTAATGAACAGCGGTGCAAAAATATCGTTACGATGGCTGTAAGTTATCGACCATAAATGTATGGCTGTGGAATCCTTCTTTATTTTTTCCGTGTAATGAATAATTATAAATCAATGTTTTTTTAGTAGTTTACCAAATACCATTTGATAATTAACAGCACTACGAGCCTATTTTTTCATATTTTTTCCCATTGGGTACTAGTAAAAAGATGGAAAACCGTATATTGTAAAGACCAATTATTATCGTATTTATGTCAACTACGTTACAAAACTTTCCAATTTTTTTAATCAATTTTAGCAATAAACAATGTAAATTTTTTGTCGAAAATAGATCTTGACATAATGTTCTTTAGTAAAAAAATATAAAAAATGATTTTAACTTAACGGAAGGTTGAGAAATATGAGTGAGCGGAATTACCCACTGAGCGGTACAACCCCCGCCCCCCTACACAGAGAGAAATGTGAAAGGATGATTCAGTAGGTATTCCTTCGCCACTGTACTAAGATTTGGTGCTGGTTCTGCACTATGTGTCGCGTGATATCAATCTAAGAAACCCACAGTCTCAGACTGTGAAAACCCTTAGGATGAGACTGCAAAACTGCGATGCTTTCTTCGAGGCTTTCTCCCGCCTAAGTTTTACTTTTTAGACTAGGGCTCTCCCGGACTTTTTTGTAGGAAATTTCCTCCTCTACAAAAAAGGTTTAGTAAATTTTTGCTCTATCTTGCATCGTTTTCGATACGGAAGCAATAGAATGAAAAACAACGTATTCAGCGACCGACGCCGTGTTTATCTTTTGTTTTAAAAACTCGATGTTCTTCGTTCTATCGCTTCCGTATCGAAAACGGTGCAAGATAGAGCAAAAGTTTACGAAACTTTTTTTTGTAGAGGAGGAAATTTCCTACAAAAAAGTCCCGGAGAGCCCTAGTCTAAGAAGTAAAACTTAGGCGGGAGAAAGCCTCGAAGAAAGCGTCGCAGTTTTGCAGTCTCATCCTAGGGGTTTTCACAGTTTGAGACTGTGGGTTTCTTAGATTGATACAGGGGGGTGACACTGCTGCTATATTCCCTATGGTATGTCGGTTCTCTTCGTGACCTCCCACTTATCTCAAAACTTCATGTATCCAGATGGCGCTTGCAGTCATGTACTCGGCGAGCTTTGGCGTGATAATCGTAACGCCCTTTTAACTAATATACGTGCACTAGATGTTTACAATCTCCGATACGTGGTCTAGGTATCGAATGCCGTGGTTCTTCATCACTTTAACTAAAATACTTCCACCAGGTGTTTAGGGTCACCGATTGCGGGGTCTAGATATCACGCACCGTAGTTTTTCACCTCTTCGACTAAAATACGTGCATCAGGTTTTTAGGGTCGTCGAGTACGGGGTCTACGTGTCGCGTTCCGTAGATTTTCATATTTATAACTAAAAACGTGCCCCCGGTGTTTGGGGTTGCCGATCATGTAGCCTAGGTATCCACTTGGTGTTAACCAACGATGACCTTGAGGTCAAAGTTGAAGGTCATTAAAAGGTCAAATCAATTTTATCTAATAAACAACGGTAACCTTGTCCTTGACCTTTGGCCAAATTTGAAAAAATTTGAAGGTCATTTCAAGGGTAAAACAAAATATGTTCAAATTTGAAGAAAAATAAGCAAAATTGATTCGACCTTGAAATGACCTTCAACTTTGACCTCAAGGTCATCGTTGGTTAACTCGAAGTCAATACCTAGACCACTTGATCGTCGACCCCAAACTCCTGGTGCATATTTTTTAGTTAAAAAGATGAAAAACTACGGAGCGCGATTCCTAGACACCGTAATCGCCGACCTTGAATACCTGGTGCACGTGTTTCAGCTAGAATCATGAAACAATATGGAGCTCGATACCTAGACCCCTTGATCGGCGACCCGGAACACCTGGTACATGTATTTCAGCTAGAATCGTGAAAAACTATGCAGCGCGATACCTAGACCCCGTAATCAGCGAACTTAAACATCTGGTGCACATATTTTAGTTAAAATGGGGAAAAACTACTGAGAGCGATACCTAGTCCCCGTAATCGGTCATCCTAAAGACCTGAAGCAAATATGTATTTTGCCAATCCGATTCAAAACTGCGAATCGTTATATCTCGAGACCGTAATCAGGAAAACATCTGTGCGTTGGTTGCCAAGCACATGTATAGTAGCGCCATCTAGTGAGAACGAGAACATTATGAACGAAACAGTTTCACCCCCCCCCCCCTGGATTGATATCACGCGACACATGGTGCAGAACCAGCACCAAATCTTAGTACAGTGGCGAAGGAATACCTACAGTTTCATCCTTTCACATTTCTCTCCGTGTACTAATATGACCCACCTCCATTTCTTTGGTCGGATAGTATTTGGTCTCTATAGGCATTACTCGGTTGCAATAATAATCGGGTACATCAACTCCTCCCATGACGTAATTATACGGCGTAACTTCTTGAGATCAAAAATAAATGAAAATAGAAAACTATAATAGAAATACAAAAAATACAAAAAATAAGAACAAAATTTTAAAAATTAATAAATACAAATGTACCATTATTCTCGGGAATCGGTTACCGCTGGTGAAAATCGAGCAACATTTGTCATGATGGGTAAACACGACGTACAATACAAAATCGATTAAATATATTGAAAACTAAACTCAAAAAATAAAGTTTTATCCTCAATATTGGATACGCCGTTTTGAATTTTCAAATCTGAGCGTAGATTCGCCATCAGAGACCATAAAAACACCCTATTACAAGAAAACGATATGTTTTACAAAATGTTGACCGCCATATTGGATCCGCTATTTTGAATTTTACAAACCTGAAATCCGATTCTTTATCAGAGATCATAATAATAAATAATCACCAGCCATGAGAGCAAAATAAACTACACAACTCTAATAATAGTTGTGCAATACGAGATATTGCCGTTGCCAACGTTGTTTCTTTTCGTTATAGCGTTTATATAGAAGAATAATTAATTTTGGAAAAAGGATCATAAATTATGACATATGCTGATAAGCGAGTATAATAGAAGGGGTCACACGGAGAGGGGCTAATTAGATAATCAAAAGCCCGTGCATCGTGGGATTTAAACTGCACAAATATTGTATGATTTTTGTTGCTGGATTTCACTTGAGGGATGTTTTTAGGTGAATTGAAAAAGGCGTGCTGTTCGGTCAACGTGCTGAGTATACTCTAAATCTTGTTTGTCTTACATATTCGACGAGAACGTTAAAATCGACGCGTGCGCGCCTCGTTACAATGACAGCCGAATTCTCGAGCAACAATAATAAATTTACAATAATAAAGTTGAACAAATGTGAGAATTTGAAATAAATGCCTTTACAAACATACCCGCGCACATTGGAAGCTCTGCTCCCAATTAAAAAGAATGACGGAGTTTAGGATTTTAATTGATAATAGAACCATTATACGCGATAACAAAATACATTGAAAAGAATATGTAATTTTATACAATTTAATGATGAAGCACTTTCAATTGGCAGCGGACACAATTTGGTGAGGACTCTTGAAACCTTGCCCGTAGCCGTTTGTATAGTGGCCACGCAAACGATGTTGTCACAACCACGATTTTTTTCGATGAATCTTCGTAGTTTCCATCTGCTGGGCGGCGTGTTGTCTTCCTTGAGCAGGACTAATCGTCCAATGACTAACTGTGGATGTGGCTCACGCCATTCAGTGATACGTAGGAGCTCGGATACGTATTCCTTGCTCTATCTTTTCCAGAGATGCTGTTGAAGCTTCTGTACTCGTTACCAATTTTAAAATCGTCCATCAGAGACATAAGTAAAATCTGGATCTGCCACCATGAGCAAGCTTCTACCAATTAGGAAGTGGGCTGCGATAAGAGGCTCATAATCGTTTGGGTTAGGTAATAAGGGTGTTAGAGGACGAGAGTTGAGTATACCTTAAACTTGAACGAGCCATGTGTAAAATTCCTCATTAATTAAATGCGCACTCGATGCTACTCGTTTTAAATGCGATTTCACCGATTTTACACCCGCTTCCCATAACCCTCCGATGTGAGTGGAATAGGCTGGTATAGAATGCCAATTAATAGCAGATGATGCGGCTGTTTTGGCTAAAAATAGATTGTCTTTCAGAAGATATTTCCTTAATTTCTTCAATTCGTTGTTTGCACCAACAAATGAGATTCCATTGTCAGAGTACATTTTTTTTTGTTTCCGTCGACTAGATACGAACCGACGCAGAGCCATAGAAAGGCATCTGTAGATAAATCGCCTACAACTTCCAGGTGTGCCGACTTTGTAACGAAACAATCGAATAGGAACACATAGCACTTTATATGTTTACTTCCGCGACCAGATCTGTTATTTATCAAAAATGGATCAACGTAGTCCACACCAGTTGTCGAGAATGGCTGTGCTGGCATGACCCTTTATTTCGGCAATGCTCCTATGCTAAACCCAGCTGGAGTTGGATTGGCACGGAAACAGGGTATGTAATGTTTGACATTGACTCTGGCTAAATTTCGTACACCAATCGGCCAAAATCTCTGATGGTCAGCGGATAACAATAACTGACGACCATCGTGCTGCAGACGTAAATGCTGTTCATGCATTAGCATTTTCGTCAGAATATGTTTAGACGACAGGATCATTTGATGTTCATTCGATAGGATATCAAGAATTTTCTAATCGCCCACCTACGCGTAAAATGCCATTTGTATCTAAAAAGGGAGCAAGCAGTCTTAATCTACCCTTAACGATTTTCTTTCCTGCCTGCAAGTCCCTTATTTCAGAGTACAAATCGTCGAGTTGCGTGGCTTTCACAAAGAACTGTAGCGATCTTTCTGTTTCTGGATACGTGATAAAATCCACTTCTTCTAACTTCAAGATTTACAGTTTAGCCATATAGCGAAAGATGAAAGCTAAAATACGAAAACCCTGCCTTAGATTCGACACTCGATTTAAAATGGAATTTGCTATTTCAATTTCTTTGTGTTCTACTCGCAAACAAGAATGCAGTATGACTGGGGCTCACTGGAATCATTCACGGGATTAGAAGTCACAATGTTTTCTGGCCATTTCTCTGGGTTTTGTAGCAATTGTGTACCATACCACCAAAGGAGATGATTGGCTATTTCATTAGCCGGAATTCGGCGCAGGATTATTTTTGCCGGCATATCACGCGAGTCATCAATGTTGGTCGATTCTTGAATTTGAGCCACCCTATTCGAAACGAAAACGGGCAACGTGTTGGAGTGCATCTTTAACTACATAAGACAATAGAAGAGTATGACCAGTAATTGATTCCCTGCAAATCATATTTCAACGCTGCAATGATCTTTGACATGAGACGAGACAATAAAAGAGCACCGCAGAGTTTGAATCCGAGAATAGCTTGAACCTTTATTGGCGAAACACGCGATTTGGAGCACAATAAATTGATTACGAGGTTTTTAAGCTTATCTTTAGCCCGAATGTACACTCATGCACCATAAGTGTCCTTAGATGCATCGGCAAAGTCGTGCATGTAAAGCTTGACTGCATTTTTGCAAAAAGCGCGACGAGGAGTTTCCAAATATTTTAAGAACTTTAAACTAGTACTAAAAACAATCCATATTGAATGCAATACTTCAGGCAACGATTCATCCCATGCCGTGCCCGCGTGCCACAATTGCTGCATCAAGATCTTTGAGATCATAATAGTGGGTCTTTGCAAGCCCAATGAGTCCAATATTTGAGCTATTTCGGATAGAATTTGACTTTTGGTTACGCGTTCAGTGTTAGTTGAGACAACATTGTAACTTAATTCATCTGTTTTCGTATTCCATGTCAACCCGAGCGTTTTATGAGTGCTATACTATGCAAGGTTCATTATATCGCTTAATTTGTCCTGCTCGCCTATATCGTGCAATATGGACGGCTCATTAGATCTCCATTTTCGCAATGGGAAACAACCATTATCGAGCACCATTATTAAATCTTTACAAATAGTGTTGATCTCTCGAATGGTGTCAGCGCCAGTTAATATGTCGTCTACATAAACGTTATTTTTTAATATCTCAGCAATCGTTGGAAGCGAATTTTGATACTCGAAAGCTAATTGAGTAAGCGAACTAATAGCAAGAAAAGATGCAGAGGCAGTTCCATACGTGATCGTGTTCAATTCATACGTTCTAAAGGACTTACTTGGAAGAGAGCGCCATATAATACGTTGGAGCGAACTTTAATGGGGATCAAGAAGGACTCGAGAAATTATGAAGTTATGCTTCCTGAATCTTAGCAAAATGTCGAATAATTCATTTTGAATGGTCGGACTCACCCTTTGCAAGCTATTTAATGAATGACCAGTAGATGTGACCGCTGAACCGTCAAACACAACACGTAAAATTTGTGCTTATGCTGTCTTGCTTTAGGACGCAATGATGGGCAAAATAATAAGAGGCCTTGCGTTCGCTATCATCATTTACCCTGCTCATGTGCCCCAATGTTAAATATTCGCGTAGGAATACTTCGTATTGATTTTTTAGTTTAGGATCCAAGTTGAAACGACGTTCTAAATTGTTCAAGCGTTTTTCCGCGATCTGCTTAGAATCACCAAGTTTACAAGGATCATCCTTGAAGGGGATATGAACGACGAATCGCCCATTCGAATCGAATCGCGTGTTTTTTACAAAATCCAATCCGCATTCGTTTTCTTCGTCAGAAAATATACGCTTCTTTGGTAATTCTTCGATTTCCCAAAATTTTTTAAGGGAATGTTCGAGAAAGTTGTCATTCTTACGCGAGAAATTACATTGTGTAAACTGCGAGTTGTTTAAGGAAATCGGATCACCGAAAATCCACCCCAACTTGGTTTTCTGCATCGTAAGACCCGCGTCATGCAAAATAATTTGACCTACACAGAGTATTCTTCAAAATCACTCGACACTGAGCAAGATATCTACTGGTCCGGGTTTGTATAGAAGCCTGGATCAGCCAGTGTTAAATGAGATGGAAAGTCAATGCCCTCTACATCGATCATGCACCTTGGAATAAGATTCATAATGGTTTTTATGACAAGACATGAAATTTTTTGTAATACGGGTACGGAAAATGTGTGTTTTCCGAACAGATTTTAGTGTGGAAAATGCGATTTCCCTAACCGGGTTATGGAAAATTTAATTTTTATATTTTCCACATCCCGGTTTGGGAAATCACACTGTACACTGATATAGGAAAACTATATGATATTATACAAAATGTAATAAATAACAATACAGAATTCTCCTATTATTTTGTAAGGAGAGAGGAAGGAGAAATTGTAAATAAGTACACCCAGCTCGTTTAATTCTGTCCCTTCCGGTCACTCGTTTTCTTTGTCTTACCTATACCTTACTTTATGTGATAAACGATGACAACAGATACCGGAAGGGACAGAATTAAACGAGTTGGGTGTACATTCAGTGGAGACCGTAAAATATAAATATTAACAATTTGTTATGAATCTACCGAATCGACTGTATATACTCAGTCCCGCGTAAATATTCAGTCTATACCGTTCTTGACGAGAAATAGTGAAGTATGAGTGGTAGTGAATGTGAATCAAATGTTAATGACAATTACATTCCTAAAAAATTGCTAGATGCGGCACAAATGGCGACTGACGAATTATTACCTGAGAAGTCGGAGCCAATATACCGCCAGTGCTATGCTAGATTTTTAAGCTGGATGAAAGCTAATGGCACAAAATCGTTTGACGAAAAATTTATCTTAGCATATTTCGCTGAATTAAATTCCAAACTTAAATCTTCGACGATGTGGTCCATATACTCTATGCTGAAGACTGTAGTGAAAGTAGAGAAGAACATTGACATTGGCAATTATTATAAAAACTTAACAAGTTACATGAATCGGTCCGTGCAAAAAGGGCAATAAGTCCATTTTTCGGTAAATTGAGATAATAATAATTCTAACTTTTGAGGCTCCGGTCTTTCATTTGGCACTTATTAAAATTATTAATCTTCATTTCCTGATGTCCGATTTATGCAAAAAGAGCCCTAAGTCCAGGACTTAGGTCCCTTTTTGCATAAATTGGAAGTGACATTTTTTTATATCGAGTATTATTTACACTGAGAAAAAAATTTAAAAGATAGTATTTAATACTACTTGTTGCGGTAAAATATGTGCCAATAAATATATGTCGTATATATTTTACCACTATAAATTGTCATGTAAATATTGTAGGATACGCGTTGTATTTGTAATAGTTACAACTACACTGGTGAACAACAAATACTGTACCAGTTTTGTATACTAACCATATTGGTAAATATAGTTATGTTAACATATACGAAAATCATGTTACCGCAATGTTTAGTATTGAAATATTAAATATGAATAATTTAAACTTATTCGTATTAAGAGAGATTTGTTTACTGATTATTACATGCATACTCACTGTATTTACAAATAACAATAATCTTTCGGAACTGTTATAATTTAACGTCTGTTAATTAACAACCGTCGGTTAAAATTACAACAATATATACCAGATAAATATCTAGGTTTCTACAATTCCCTGATCGAATGGCCTTCTGTTACTGATGAAAAAGACAATGAATTTAGGTCTTAATAAACTGCAAAATGTAATTTTACATTATATTATACTTTTGCAAATAAATTAGTTAGCTGTGCTATAAAATTATTACTTTCTTTTCATGTTACTCGTGATTCATGCAAAAAGGGACCTAAGTCCACTGATATTTTTTATAATTATTAAAAATCCTCTTTAACTTTAAGCATAGAACTATATTTGTACTATTGTAAGTGCATAAAAGCAACATTTCTATTAAATAATATTTTTATTTTGCATTCTGTAAGAAAAGTAAATCAGTATTTTGCGTTTTCTCAACAACTATTTTCATGGACTTAGTGCCCTTTTTGCATGGACTGATTCATATTAAAAGGAAACACGTCGGCCATACACCTAAGAAAGCGTCGGTATTCATACCCAATGAAGTACATAAATTCGTTCATGAAGCACCAGATGGTACATATTTATTCCACAAGGTTTGTTTTATTCAGTATTAATTTAATATAAGTACATTATAACGGATTTTGTATCTGTAAAATCATAAATATGTTTATATCGGGGGGGGGGGGGACTCCCCTTTATCTCCCCATCATTCATAAAAACGTACTTTACGCATGCTATAACAAATTTTAAATGTTACGTGTAGTGGTTACCACATTCTCCGTCACTTATTAAAAAAAAATCGTTCGTTATACGTGCGGACGTTTCCTCCACTCGTATGATTCCTACAGCACTCGTGTCAGTGTGATCATACGCGTGCGGGAAATCGCATTTTCCGCACTTGTTACGAAATATACTATTAATTTTAAAAGAATTTCGATTTGCTTCTAATAAAATTTCACATTTAGAGGTGATCTGAGATTCGCAATTATTGAGACCGCCCAATATCATTCGCGCATTTTTCGAAATTTCCTTATCATTGCGAACAATAACCAGCACTGTCGATAGAAGTGTGTTAACTGAAGCAGATTAATTTGAGCATAATGCAACAGATGCTACATTAGTACTACGGTCGAAACGTATCGTACGTAACGTGTTATGTTTTCCCTTAATTTTTTTGCATGAAGCGCCTCTACAATTATTCGAAAAATGGCCTGGTCGAAGACAATTTAAGCAAAGCTTGTATTCATTAAGTTAATTAAGGTTGCGACTAAATCATAGGAGATTTGAATCTCTTGACTCTTTTCTTGGTTATGTCGGTCCCATGAATAAACATTAAAACAAAATTAATAGAAAAGACCTTTCGGCACTGTGATGTGTGCCATTTTCAGTTTTATTGTATCTATAAAAAATATTTTTGACAATCAGTTTTTACTTTACATTAAGTTACAGATTCTAAAAGGTGAACAGATTAAAACAAAATTACTCACTTAAAGTGAAGGGCAGACAAAAATCTTGCAACGTAACATGTCGTATGACACATAGAAGTGTTTATGAGAGAACGAGGAAAGTCTGAAAGACCCGTTAATACACTTATTATCGCTTGAATTCAAAAAGTTTGTAGATAACATATTGTAGGAGACTTACAAAAGGAAAGAGACGAACCGATCTTTTTATCTCTTAGGCTGATGTTATACCATATTTCCTTGTATGCGACCTTTCACTCGTATCTCTCACTGTCACTTGTACAAAGTATGACTAAAATTAGAAAACGCATATTTTAATAACGTTGCGTAAATTGGTAAGTCAAAAGTTACCAATACCTCTTTGTAGTACTTCAATGTTTTGCATTCACACACGGTTATAACGCTTGGAGTCCATAGAGACAATATAAACAAAGAAAACCATATATACACGCGACCAGGGCTAGTAAGGGCGAAGATACACTTATATGTAATACATATGTAAAATCATACCTACTATCAAATTATGTTAGCCCGAAACTATGAGATTAAAGTATTATAGATTTCCGGTAAAAATGTGTTTTCGAATCGTTCATTAACTGTATTTTTAGTTTTTTTAATGTAATAATTTTCGATCTCTTTTCTTTTGAATAAATTAATTTATTAGGCTAAGATTTTGACTTTACGATAATCAAAATCGTGACCTGTTTCTATACGATGTTTGGTAAGAGCAGTGTGATTATTTTCTTTGCAAAAAATATTACGTCTGTATTATTTTATTCGTGTTTCAAGTAGTCTTCCAGTCTCTCCTATGTATACACAGCCATAATGATGGCAAGGAATCGAATATACTACACCACTTTTTTTAAGTTTGTTTAACTTATCTTTAAAAGGTTTAATGCCTCCGATATTAGTGTTAACTGGTTTTTGTACAACACGTATATATTGCTTTTTTAAGGTCTTAAAAACTTTCTCTATTAACCCTTTGACATAAGGAAGAGAGGTAGTAATAATATGATCTGTTGCAGCACCACGGCGTTCTAAATTTTTGTTGTAAATGCTGGGAGTACGTTTACGAATAATTTCTTGAATCAAAAGTGGATAATTATTTTGGGTTAGTATTTTTTCAACCAATTTTAAGTTTTTTTCCCTAAATTCGATCTCTGATAACAAAACCGCACTGTCTTTTAAACTGTACATAACCCCAATTTTATGATAATGAGGATGCTCGAAATAATAGTTGAGGTATCGGCCCGACCAGGTCTTTTTGTGGGAAAAAAGCTTCCTAAATCAGGATGACTACAATTCCTGTTTTACCTTAAAGCTTGTATTCCTTTAATTTGTCCGTTCTAGCACGTGCGTTCAATGCATAAAATTTAGAGGCAATGTAGTGACCCTCCTTGCACAATACACATAAGATTTTTTTGTTATTCGAAATAGATGCCTTAGTTACTGTTTGACCCTTCGCGTGATGTGAAGAACCGATTTGTTTATTTACTTCCAAGGTTTGTAAAAGTTGAGTTCTACACTGAGGGAAAGGATTGTTTACTATAAAGAAGGTTTCTTAATAGTTAAGAAATCGTATATTTAAATACGGCGATCGAATAATTTTTTAAGTATGAAATAACTATTCATTTCATATAAAGCTAACATTTCTTTAGTGCAAACAACGCATTTTCTATCTTAAGAGCTATCTATTAAATGCAACCAAACATGTCTTAATAGTTAAGAAACCGTTTGTATACTATACGTCTGTAGCTACAAAGTAATGATTTTTAATTAGTTACAGAATATAATGGTGGGAGTTGCAACGCATCGTAAGATAACCTCATATGACAACACGGAAGTTTTGTTTACGTTTTTAAGAACGATTGAATGCCATTGCAATTCGGTGGTTGTTACTGTGAAAATCAATAAATTAAAGATATTTTTTTCCGTCGTCTTAAATAGGCGCGTTTTATGAACAAATACATCGTATAAGACACACGTCCCATGTCTTATTTGTGAATATGCGCAGCTGCCAGTTCAAAGTATACATTTCTTAACTATTAACACATGGTCAATTCTGATGTAAGAAACAAAATGCTAATATTAAACAAATCGCCTTTAATATTACAATGCCATCTTTACGTTGAAAAAACGATTTTAACTTTTCAATTGAATGATATTTCTTTACAACAAACAATCCTTTCTCTCAGTGTGCAATGCCATAATATTCCGCGGAAAATTCTAACGATCAAATTATTTGGGCTGCGGAATTTTGAACCGCGGCTCTTAAGTAATGAAATTTTTGAATTTCGGTAATGGCTTCATTCTTATGTATCAGTGATTCGAAAGTGTCACAAAAACACAGCCATTCCGACAAATCACCAGTAAAAGATTATTATTCTATATGTAGGCAATTTAACAGTATGTTTATTATTTTGTGATTCGTCACCAGTTATATGCCTTTCACTCGACGCGATATTTACTAACTGAAGAATATTATTTTGATTGTTTCCGTGCGATAATAATTCGATACCTTCACTTATCATTGCAAAATAGGAATTTTCAAATTTTTCGCGATAAATTATTGTATTTTCGTCATCTTCTGTAAATCAGTCTATTTCATCTTGCAATTCGTCGTATTGCGTAAAAACAACTCGCACGCGTTCTAATCGATTTTTAATTTAATTGAGAGCCACATCATTGAATTTTACACTTCGATTAGTTATTTCCGAAAATTCTCGGTCAATTGTCAATTAATATCTTTGGTATTTTCTAAGAAACTGTTAATAGTGCTTAGAATTTCCCTTACAGAGCCCAAATTTTGAAAATTTTATTCAGTCATCTTAAATTTACGTGTTTAGTGAAATTTTCTACCATGCCGGCGGACCACTTTAGAACCCTCTTAAAGAGACAAAAATCAAAACCGAAAACAGATAAAATGAATATGTTCAAAATTAAAGTTGCTCACATGAAATGAGCATTTTAAACAAATGTCAAAGATTAAAAGTATCCCGTAATTACTCATATATGTATGTATTTTTATGTAACGGGAGTACAGTTTCCTCGGCATTATGTGCATATTTTAAAGACCTGATATTAGTTGTTATGGAGTGTCGGCTACTTTATAGTCCGAGGACGATAATGTACACATTATGTATCTATGCGCATGCACATAGACATATAACCTTACTTTATCGTCCGTTTACCATAAAGCACTCAAAACACGCACATAACCTCGGAAACCACACTCCTGATCCATAAAATATGGTATGTAACGTGGGACTAAAACAATTCTGGTCCTCGCATGTGTTGCCGGTACTCGTCTGCGCTTCGTATACCGGGAACAATATCCCAACAAACGAAAAAGTATACGAAAAATCTGTGTACGATTTAATAAGAAATAAGTCTGTTTCTTTCCCACTCTTTCAGTTACGAATGCAAGTGTATAACATAACCTCAAAGAAACGATTACTTTGGATTATCGAATGATTTAAACTTAAAACTAGAAAACAGAACATTTTTTCGAAAATTATGAAATACGGAAAACGATATAATCAATTCTTCGATTAAATGATCAGAATTTAAAGCTATTCTAAGCCGCAACAAATCGATTTTTGTAATGCGTTAAATACGGTGTCGTATAAGATCAAATGAATTCAATTCTGGTATTGCGGGTCGCATAAAATAGTATAAATTCGTATAAGAATCTCGTATAATTAATACGCCACTAGAAAGAAACAGAATCCAAAATTTCGATTTCGTATACTTTTTCGTTTATTGGGATGTCCGGACCAGAATTACAGATTTAGTTCCATGTTACATAATATACTATTGCAATATATTTTTTGTAAATTCCTATAATGTGTCCAAATTTCGTTTTTGCACAATTTCAACATGATTACAACTTGATTACTATATTTACTTACTTCGTTTACATTGCTTATAGAAACAATTATTTGAATTATTTAAAAACAGAACCAATGGTTATGATGAATTTTTTTGGATGTTACCATTCGTTGGTAACTATTTAGTAGCAGTGAAATCTTGAAATACAACGAAGAGATTGAGATCGGCCGGTCAGGTAAAAATTACTGTCTACGGTAGATTAAGGGAACATTCATGTTAGTATCTTGTTTGTGAATGAGATGGCCTTCTGTTGAGGAGAATGTTCGGGTCTTCTCGCTTAAGAAATAAGAAAAGATTTAGTATAAGTTCGGGTTCGATACAGCTGAAAGCATACTTACCTGGCGCAGAGGTTACCGTGATCATTAAGGCGGTTCCTCCGGGGCGAGGCTCTTCCATTGCACTTCGGTCGAGCTGACCCCTGCGAATATCCCTAATGTGGATATCTCGTGCGTAAAATTTTTGTTAGTCGGGTCTGCGTTCGCGCTAACCCGGATAGAAAATTAAAAACATAATTCGAATTTAATGAATTGTATTTTTGTCATGCATAAAAATAATTAAAAGAAAAAAATTTGGATTCAAAATATCAATTTGCATGAAAGAATCACTTTTAATTTTTTACTTTGTACTGTGTGTCGTACTATATTTGCAATATGTTGTAATGAAATAAAACTCCGGTATTACCTAATTAATATCTAATGAAATTTTCAAGTTGGTTTCCGAAATTTCCGGTTCAAATTTTCAGGCCCTTTAAAATCAATCTATTACAAAATAACAAACTTGATGAATCTATATTTTAAGTTAACCAAAAATTCATTATTTTTTTCTTTACTTAACAATATGTAAAAAAATATTTCAACAATTATCTGGACAAGATTCAAATCCTTCATTTTTAGCTTTCAGACCGCATTCTGAAGCTTAAAATTTCTAACGTTTACTGCACTGCGAAAAGTGTCTTTTATCAGTTACAATCCCATGTCTTTTAAAACTATTTCTTATACCCCGTAAAATAAATATTGCAATTACTGAAATCCCATATTTTATTCATAAAAATCTTCGTCCTTTAACGTTTACTTATTATAAAGTAATTAATTAATTTAAAGGTTATTCTCAAATTTAAGTAAACATTATCTTGAAAAAAAAAAAAAATTATTTTACAAACCTACAAATCAATTTACTTGATTATAAGAATTCCATTTACTTAAAAATAACATATATATATATATATATATATATATATATATATAAGCTTGATATTCATTTAATTATATGTATTATTACTTTCTTTTAAAACAAATATTTACTTGCTACTATTCAAATCAACCATTTACTTGAGTGAAGTAAATTTTACTTGAAAATAGAAATTTTTGTTCTCAGTGTAGTAGTGACTTCGGTTTGATTGAACCTTAATTTTTTTACTCATTTATACCGAGACTCTACTGTATAAGGAACCGGTATGATATCGATTTAAACCAGTAGAAAAGTATGTTTTTGACATAAGCTCAATCTAAGACAGTATCCATTCATCGGATGAGGTCTACTAAATACTATCAGTTTATAAATTTAAAATGATTTAAGTACTTATGTAAGAATGCAAACTAATATGTTTTTAGATCACTAAATCGAATACGGATTTAGCGAGTCAACTGAACTCAAGCATACTTGTTAGTGTCAGCTGACTATAGCGTGTTAAAAGTATGAATGACAATTTTGTGCTGAAGTGAAAAATGCGTTATGCTATTTCCAACATTGACTTGCGAGCAACAAACAATTGCTATGACATCGATAAATGGTTTACGCTAAATCAGTCAGACTAATAAAGAGAATTCTCTGAAATTAACTGCCTATAGATGCAAAGATTTTTGAGTGTCAGGAAAGTCCTTCTCAACGAAAACGAAATATTTGGACTTTGCTACATAATAGATCCTATTTTTATATGCTGTACGTTTTATATTTCCGAACTGCGACACATATTACATAACGTGTAAGTTTTACAATTTTCTTAGGTATCGACGTGACCTAACACTTTTAATTCCTACCATACGTTATTTCCGTAATTACCTCGCAATTCCAGATTTTCCCGTCTTTCTTTTGAACTTTCCGACCTTTGCTTTTATATCGCCCCATTTGCCATTACGCTTCGAAAAGTAGCGTAAAAGTAAACTCGTTAGCTGAGTCGCACGTATGAACGTAGGATGACATCAGTACGTGTGCAGAAGTACACTGCAGGCCAAAAACAAAAACGCGATGCACTTCTCATTAAAACCTAAAATGTGCATCCATGAATGCATAAGGACCTGGGAAAACGCGTTGGCGGGCACGCGTCCTCTAAGCGGTAAAGTTTGATATTGCGAAACTTCACAGGCGTTTCTTTAGTTTAGGCTCGTTACTAAACCTATACTCGTGCAGATTCATACTCCCATAAGTCGGTTTCTAATTTTCCGCACAAAAAAAGAAACTCTTGACATGGGGAAGTTACATTTTTAGTATTCGTTCGGTAAAATCGTTTTCAAAAGTTTCTAAGTCTAAGAGGAAAATAGGTCAAAATAATTTTGTACCTTTACAAAGAATTCAGTAATTTTAATTTTTGTGAATTAATATTGAGGATTTCGCAAAAGTTTAGTAGAGCCGCTAGCGCCAGTATTACAAATCTGAAAAAAAAACTCGTCGTTTAAACAAAATCGCTGGGTTCTTAATAGCAAAACGTTGTGACAAATTTTTTAGCAAAAAATATGTTTATTTTCTATAATAGCATTTTCCAACAATGAGCTTCTTAATAATAAACAGTAAGATTACATTATATTTTTGTCACAAACGTATTTGTGTATTTTATAGCAAGGTTTTCAAGACCTTAATAACGTCGATAACACATTTAGTATTAGAATACTGTACAAAAATGTACTTTTTAATACACAAATTAGACTGCTCTGCTATTATTAAAAAAGAACTTGTGAAATCATGTAGTGAGGCAAAATCCTTTCTGGAGAACGAAAGTATAACTTCACACAATGGCAATGTAATACAAAGCATTGGTTTCACACATATAATTTAATGAAAAAATATTAACTGAACTAGTTAATTTTACAAATTGATACAAACAAATTGACAATTTGTCACGATTCTCTTTATCTCCTATTCGGAAAATTTGAATATCTTTCCCAATTCGTAGTAAAGAGGAAGAATATCGAATAAATTTAGAACAAATCAAATGAAGCCCTTAATTATAATATTTGAATAACTTGAAGCAATATTTATCAAATCAATACTATTTAATTAAAACACTGCGAAAGAATTAAATTCAACAATACACGGTCCAAGGTTATACAATTCTAAAATGATATCGCGTAGCTCTCATTTTTTGAACAATATAGCTATAACTGTTGTTCAGACGGTAATATTCGAATATCGTCGATATACGCACGCCATATTCATTATTATCTATTTATGGTTGCACACATAATCATCAGCATAAATATATTTATAAATTTGTTGTAGTAATTTGTATATAAAATTGAATTAAGATTTCCAAGTCAGACATAACAAAAGAAAATTAAAGATAGCGATTCACTGATTGTAATTCTATTTGATAATTGATAGCAAAATACACTTATTAATCCCAAACATTCAAATAATCATACCAATGTATTTTTTGACCCTTCGGCCGTAAAACTCGATTTCTCGGCCTAGGGCGAAACCTTCGGCCGCGAATTAGCGAGTCCTAAATAGAATAAAAAAATAATACATTATTGGTGACGGGCGAAATATCGATCTCCGACGAGTGTGACTGTTACCCTCACTTCGCTCGGGCGACAAACTTCACACTCGTTGAAGATCAATAATTGCGCCCTTGGCACATAATGTACTATTAATTTAGTTTTTTGATCAAGTCATCCTATTCACTGTCATTTATATTTACGTGAAATGGTCGTTTGTTTAATTTGACCATTAAATTGTGGTAAAGAACAAAATAGTGACAACTATTAAATTAAATTTCGAAGCGCAGCAAACAACAAAATAGCAAAAACAGCGAATTTTCAGAACATGGAGGCGGACGCCGAAGTCTTTGTTTTTGATTGTATCGTTTCCGTGCCGAAAACCGAGCCAGATACGGCAAAAATTTAGTGAACCTTTGTGTAGAGAAGGAAATATCCTACAAAAAGTCCCGAAAAGCCCTATCCTAAAATGTATAGTTTAAGCACAAGCGAGCCGGACAGTAACCAGTTCTTTCCAGATAGCACTCAGTACTGTCTGCTTCTTTCCGTGTATATACGGACTTAACATGGCTTTCACTACTTGCGAAAATGATCGCCTATGCTAAATACACAGAATATATGCACTAAACGGTAAGCTTGATGCACCACCACACGACGGATGTTCGAAACTGCGCTCTCTCGAGCGCCGTCACTCGGCTGGCGTTCGAAACGGATAGAAACTGTTCTCTCGAGAGAAAGTTCAAGATGACCGTGTAAACAAAATGACTCAATGCTCGGAAACAATTTTCCGTTCGAATTGTGCCTAATCCTGGCATAGGTATATACAGTCCATTCGTATGTATATATGACACATTATTTAGATAAAACAAAATGCCAACTACAAGACGCGTTGGTGTAAATAATTGTGACTTTTGATTTTGTTCGACATACTAACCCAATATAAAATTTCAAAATATTGCTGTTCAGTGTCTATATTACAAATGCTGAGAGCATTAGAAGTAAATACGGAAAGTACAGTCATATCTGAAAAATGTAGTAATAACAATTATGTGGTTTAATGGTCTTTATATCTCATTTTTCAATTATGTTTATAACTAAGGGAGAGGATTGTCTGTATTGTAAGTCTGTTTGTTTCTATAAAAAATCGCTGAAATGAAACATTGGAAAAAATCCATGCGCGGATGTTTCTGTGGAAAATTTTTACTTGTAGTATGACAGTAGCAAAGGAAACGACAACCTTTTGAATTTTCGATATTTTTATATTATTATAATTTGTAACATTCTCGACGTGATTTTAAATAAAAATGCAAAATATCTGTACGCTTTACGTATTTCACATTACTTAGAAACAATGTATCGTGTACAGATTTATATACAAGAGTTCACCACTCCCAATAATTATTACTGATACAATATAATATTAGATATTATAATCAAATATATAAATACTTGACTAATGAATACACACCCAAAAATAATATCAATGAGCGCAGAAAATTTGGCGACATTTAATTTTTTACTAATTATGTACTGTGCTTTTTTGATATAGTTTTTCAATTTCTCGTGAAATTAGTTGTTTCAAAATTACCGATATTCGAATTATTTTTTTACAAATAAATCATGTTTTTTCGAACAATCGTCCATTTATAAAACAAAATACTGAACATTGAATAGCGCACAATATAAGAAACTTAAAACTTCCCTTCATTGTTCAAACATTTTTGCAGTTTGAATGAATATCCTGATGGCCGAAGCCAATTACATGAATGTAATCAAATAACGAGCTGCCACGTATTTCTTTCGATGACTATTTGACGTTTTTCCATGTAACATGTTAGTGATGATCCGGATAAATTGAGCTTCGTTCGCTGAATACATAAGAAGAAAATCGATAGGCAAATGACCCACTGTTTTTTGCCATGCATCAATGCAACAAGTATCACGCACGTGAAACATCCAGCTGGATTTCGCACACAAGCGTAAGAAACAGACATTCCGATATATCCGCTATCAATTTATTAAACGACAGGTCGTCGTTGTTTGCGAGGAAGCCCGTTTGAAATACGACCCCCCTGGAAAACAGCAACCCACTTCCCATCCCGGTGTCGACATTTACGTAAACGGGACAGGTGACGTAATTGCACTGGGAGGATGCACCACGTAGATCCTATACTGGACGTCATTGACTAATCGCTGAAATAACATGTTACTGGAGAACAAGGTAAAAAATTATTAGCAAATGTATTTTTTATTTACTACAATTTTGTATCTAGTAATTGATTCCTATTAAATCGAAATATATGTTTAAAGTTGTACATTAACAATAACAGATCATTCATTTTGCACGAAAATCTCCAGTTAAGTGTTAATTATCGAGAATTGCCACGTTGAAAAATATACTAATTTCATTCGTTTTAGAAATTTAAATTTATGTAACAACAATTTTGATAAAATGTATGAATCAATTAAATTTATCAAAATATAATAAATTATCTACGATATAGAATACCTAATAAAATTTATTACCTACCATTTCAATCTTTTTATCGTCATAGTTTCGGATCGTTTCTGTTCCTTTTCAGGAGGTACTGTTATTTTGTATTTATTCGTTGCTTATGTCTTGGATTGCGATAAACATCGTATTACCTCGTGGCTACGTTCAAAGTAATACACACTAGAGAAGATTTACAAACTTATAATATAATAGCTTAAATAACTAGGATGATTTGACTAATGGATAAGCGCGAGTTAGTGAACGAAACTACACATATTCTAAATTTGATGCAATCAGTTTATCTGCATAGTTGCAGCTTTTAATCCGAAATACTGTAAAAAATTAAAATAAGTGACGGAGTGTGGATGAAAAATGCAGGGAAGAAAAACGTAGCACGAAGAAAAGTGAAATGGATATTGTACAAAGAAAAACGAAAATTTACTAAACGTTTGTTAATTTTCGGAACTTACCGATTTTTAAAGACATATTACAGTAAAGTCAGCATAACTTATATTTCTGCATGGTAATATTTACTTTACGTCAGAAAGTAAAGTGTTTGGAATTTTTACCCAGCCGGAAAAGTTAATAAAATGGGAAATACTATATAAAATTACCGTATAATTTAATCTTAATGGGAAGTAACTTTGACATTCGTCGAAATATAGAAGTTACGTCCTTTTCATGAATTAGTACAATAAACTAAACGAAATGTATACAATAAGAAGGACAACTTTTTCTTAAGGATATTTTACTAAACCCTTCGGTAATATTTCTCGATTCACGTGGAAAACTGGCCGAGCCTCAAGGAACGCAATATTTTTTTTTGGACTACACGGAGAAAAATAATCAGCAAAATCTGCCGAAAAATCCACAGATTCTACCAATTTTATCCTATAGGGACAGCTGTTGGAATTCCGTTAGGGATAGCCGATAATTTCAGCTAAATTTACTGAAAAAGTCCGCAAATTTAACGGAACAAATCTGCTAATGCAGCGGAAATTTAGAGCTATATTTATCATATGTAAAATTGCATATATTTTCGGCAATTCTACATATGATATGACACTGGAAAGCCGAAAATTTTAGCTGATATGATTCAGCTAATCCAGCGGAGTCATTTTTCTCCGTGTACACTCTACAGCAGAAAAGATCTTGATTAGAAATTAATTTCAAATTTTCGCTGGGATTGTATCACAGGAACGATAACAGATGGTGGGGTTTACGCAAACGACAGAAAACGGCCACAATTTGTATAAATACAAGTTCCAAATTTTACGATGCTAAGAAGGTTAGTTCGTTCCATGAATATTTGTGTGTGCGTTTTTGCGTGGCGTTTGTTTCCGAGTTTAAAGATAGTTCCACCTTTTTTCTAGATGTATGTTTGAGAAATCCCTTGGGGGTGAATTATCTTTGAATTTAGGTTTAAAATTATCAAACGTTCGAGTAAATTATACAATAATGCCAACTCTTATTTGCTGAATATCTGGCAAAAGTTATCAAACGTCGGAATAAATCTTACAATTCTGAAGGTATTATTTATTATGCTTTTGGAGAAAATACTCTATGGGGGAGAGTAATATATGGGCATTATTCTAGAACTTTTAAACTTTGAGGTTGAAGAAAATTTCATTTTTTTTTAGGCACATTCATGAAATTAATTTTATTGGCTTTAGAATTGATCAAATGACAGGAAAAACCTTGCGTGACTCATTTATACACAATGTATTTTTTTTTTTGTAATGTAACATATTACGTTACTCGTAAAATTAGTTTTTAGTTTTGTAACGTTTAATATACATAAAAAATTGAGTTCTTTTGCTTATGGCCTAATTTTTAGAAGCTAGTATATAAAATTAAACGTCTAGTTAATAGTTATTCAAATTTAAAATAATGGATTAAATATGGCGGACTATTTTTACAAAATTTCTTTGATTTTTATAAAATTTGATATGTTAGGGATTTTGAGGACACTGATTACAAATCCAAAGTCAGTTTTCATTAAAATTTGAAATCCAAATACATGATTTAACATTAAGGATACTAAAAAATTTAAACGATTTGTAAAGAATAATCATTTTATTATTGTCAAAAAGTGTGTTTTTTGTTGTATTAAAAAAACACAAAAGTTATAAATACTTTAATAACATAGGAGAAAAGATCACAATGATTCCAAAGTACTTAGAAGCTAAATTGTAGATGTGCCATTAAATAATTTGATTTTTCAAAGTGAGTTTCGCTTGGAAATTTAAAGTTTGACGTGGTCGCATTTTTTATGTATAGGTGGCACACATTCGGGCAAAGGCTCAAATTACTTCTTATCATATAGGCAATGTATCTCTGTTATGTGGTTTCTTAAAAACCAATGTGAAAAAAATTTCTAAGGTTGATTGCTAAATTGTCAACTATAAAAAAAAGTTATCTCGCAAGTTTGAAGGTATATAATTTTATTCCTCAGTCAGGCACATCATTAAATTAAGGATTTTTCATTTGTTTACATCCCCAAATACTTCCACAAAAAAACACAGATCATAAAAAAAAGGTGCAAAAAGTTTCAGTGTTAAAACTGAAAAAATGTAGTGAGTGTCGCGCACCAAAAACAGGCAAATTCACTACTTTTATTTACTCTCATTGTTTTCTACATATTTGTAATTAGTAATAAACACTTATTACATGTAAAACGAATAAAAATTTGTTGATCTGTCGTGTTGCAAAGTTATATTTAAAATTTGTAAGGTATCATAATGAGCGACAACATAAAGTTTAAAAATTCTAGAACAATGCCCATATACTTATCATTCGGCAAAAATTTTACATTTGCATTGGCAAAAAGTTCCAAATACCCTTATGTGTCCTATTTTTACTCCGTCGTTCAGTAAAAAGTCCCGCATTATAAGTAAATTTTCCATTTTTCTTCTCTCCGCGAGAAAAAGATAAAAAGGTAGTATAATTAATCGAAAGGAATATGTCTCCATGTCTCCGGATATTCAACTCATATTATTAATCTATATTATATAATTCACATTAAAACTTTTTAAAATTCACAAAAAAATAGTCAATTTTAAATTAAATTATAATTTTTTTCCCAGTTCAATATCTTTCCGTGTGTTTATAAATAAAGTCGTGTTTACTGCAACATTATAATTTTGTGCAAGAAGCAAAATTAAATATCGACGAAAGTGGATTAAGCTGAACGTGCAAATCTCCAAGCTTACTGGCGTAAATTGCATTTTTGCGGTACATTCCTACTATCCTAGGAAACTGGATGACGACTCGCGTTAAAGCACATGCCAAAGGGGGCATATACGTATGAAACGGGACAACTCCTTCCTTTCTGACAGGACGGAAGTCTATCTTTAAGCCGATTCTCATTAAGAGCAAACGCCAGGCACCGGCGGACTCATCAACGAAATCTTACGCAAGAATTACGTGGTATTTGGCGAAATTAATCCCGCTTACAGTCCGACGCATCTGACTTCCGATGGCTTTCGTCCTTTGTCGTAGCGGTCGCTGCGGGCTTCCAATTTTCACACGCCATTAGTCTTGAGACGAAAGGAGCTTTCCTGCTTAAATTCTAGTGACAGTTTCTACCCTCGCCGGTCATAATGAAAATTGTTATTACTGGTATTACTCCAGGATTAAACCGCGTATGGTGAAATTAACATTGTGTCACGTGAGAATTGGACGACTATTCGTAAAGGATTGGAAATCTGTTAACCCATTTTGGCCCGAAAATCCAGAATTTGAACTTTTTTAATCCGAAAGTCAACCCAAAATTTAAAGTATCCAAAATATATATTGGTGAACTTCCTCTTTCAAATTCTGTGCTGAAAATTTGCATTTGCAGACTCACAAAGGAAACAGTTAAGACCATTTTCTGAAAAAATACCGATTTTTTGTTGTTACTTTGAAAAAATTGGGTATTTTGACATTGAGTAAGGCAATTCTGATTTTTTTAAAGAGTAGAAATCGTACGTTATTTATCTGACCTTACCCCTCCGATAAGATTTAACAAAACAAATGGCGGTTCCAAAATTGAGTCTGCAAGTTGTACTATTTCATGTCTTCTCTCAAATATTGCGTATTTGACCGTACACTGCGAGAAACTTATATTTTATTCAAGTTTATGTTAAGTAGCACTATAAATCAGAAGAGTCACAGTATATTTGCGTCTCGCTATATTTACGTTCCAGTATATTTGTCCAATCCCGTCTCGTTACATTTGCCCGGTCATGTCTACTTATAATTGCCTGTTAACCGCTCTCTTTTTCCCCCACCATGCGGGCTGGGTCCTCAGGAAGGGCTTGCTGCGTTTTTTTTTGTAAATATAACAGGACGGAGGGGAACGCGACGAACCCAGTGGGCAAATATACCGAGATTCTACTGTACAGTCAATTTTAGTATAAAATATTGTTGTACCTGTACTTCTCCCAAGAAAACAATAGAATTTTCTATGATTATATACGAAGAATTGGGATCTAAAATATAATTTCCTATCTTGGCTTCATCTCCGAATATACAATTTCAAAATATTTCATTTCTAACGTTCAATTGAATAATTGAATTTTTTAAATATTTCAAGTTTCTTGTTTTTTTTTTTTACAATTTGAATATATGATATGGAAACATTAAAAGAATAACGGAACAAATTTCGGTAATAACAAACCATTTTGAGGTTACGTATTAACAATTGATATAATTACGTTTCCTTAATTTTCGTATTTTTGACATTTACACGATCAAATAATGGATATTTGCGCGAGAATATTAAATATTACAAGATTTTTTATTATATTACTTTTCAAATTAAAAAAAATTGATTAAAGAAAAAATAGCATATAAAAATGCGCTTAAAAGCCTTTCCAATCACCAGTATTGAACTTTCGATATCAAAACAATTATTTTTTAGAAACAAACTTCGGGAATATCACATTTTTTGCGAGAAAATCATAACGATTTTGATAAAATCGCCGACTGGTTCTAACTAATTTAATAGACATTTATTTTTATTTGTTTTAAAACGATATGATTATATAGTTACAAAATATCGAAAAGTATAAGATGAGTCTGCGGACGATTCAGTTTATGCTTTAATAATAATATTTAGGACCACTGGGATTCTTTTTGATGATCTTGACTAACTAACAACAACATTATAAATGACATTTTTAATAAGAAATAGGTGTATATTTCATTATAGGTTAAAGGTCTATATAATGATTTCATAATAACTTGATTAATTGAAATTTCAAGTCATCTCATATTTGATCGATATTCAAACATTGTTTTTGATTGTTCGAACGAGGATCATTATTGTTATGTATATTCAGTTTCAACTTTCTTGGGTTTATTTTGTTAATATTTATAAAATATCGTTAAATGGATCGTTCTTAACTTTTGTTTTTATTACTTTTTGTTTTAATGTTAGTCTAAACTTTAAAAATCATATAAAAAAGTACACATAAAATATTACTCGGTGTGGACTGAAAATTTATCTCCCTAAAATAATAATACAGTCAGTGATGGAACGTCTTTAGTAGAAAAGAAATTTGTGGAAAGCGTAAATTATATAAACCTCATATTCAAGGGGTTAAGGAGTGTATTAAAATATTAACACTGAGTAAAATTGATTCTTTTGTCAAGAAAAGGAAACGTTCATGGTGCATTATAGACTCTCACGGAAGCAAGGAATACATCTAGAGACAGTAAAATAGTCTTATTTTGAAACTTACAATTAAAATTACGTGTGCTCTTGATATATCGGTACGTTGTATACAAACGTTTGTCAAAATACATAAAAAATGTTCAACAGACTGGACAGTGTTGTATATCAAAAATTCCATGATTTAAATCTTGATTGTTTAAAAGGGCATAAATAAAAAAAATTACTGCCTATTAATTAATTAAATAAATTTTATTAAAGGGTATATTTATATTTATATAATTAAATAAGTTTAAAAGCAGGTTTATGAACTACCACGATTTTATTTCCTTCCACCTTAGTACAAGAGAGAGACCAAAAATTCTTTTTAAATATTAGAGTATTTCAAGCAAATCAGCCAACGGCTAACGCTTTTTATTATCTTATTTTTTTATTTTATATATATATTTTTTTTATTTATTATAATTTCTCTTCTCGATTTTTCGCGGTTATGCGAAAATGGTTACATCTTCTGTTAGTTTCAGAGGGCGTCAAAACCTATATAAAAGCAATGATTTTCCTTAAAATTTTGCTCTAATATTACATTTATTTGTGATATAAATATTTAAGAACAAATACTTAGTAACTACAAGACATTTGCTGTAGGGTTAAATGACTAAAATTAGATTTTTTTATCATTGTTTTCGAATATCAAATGGACAGGTCTTTTTTCCACTTTGAGATGTTTGAAAGTCGGAGTATTTTATTACAGAAAAGTAATACTTTATAATAATAATATGGGGTACTATTAACAACTAATATACTATCAAATAGTAAACATAATAATATTTAAATTCTTGTTATTAAAATTTTAACGATTTAAGACTGAAAAACACGTATTATAATGAACTTATATTGTGTCTTGTTTCCAAATATCCATGGACATACCAAAGCAAAATACAAAATCAATGTTACAATTGTATATTATGCACTAAATGGATCATTTCGTTTCGAGACACATTATATTTTCCTAGCAGAATTAATAATAAATTATGTACCAAGGGCGCCATTATCGATCTTCGACGATTGTGAAGTTTGTCGCGCAGTGAGGGTAACGATCACACTCGTCGAAGATCGATATTTCGCCCGTGACCAATAATGTATTTTTTAACACTCTGTGCGTAAAACACGATTTTACGAACTAGGGCGAAATTTTCATGTACGTAAAATTGCGCTCTACTCCCGTCGTATTAAAAAATATTGTATGCAACATGAGCGAAATATCGATCTCCGTCGATTGTGATTGTCACCCTCGCTCCGTTCGAGCGACAAACTTCACACTCGTCGAAGATCGATTATTGCGCCCTTGTTGCATAAAATACTATTTTGTCACACCTGCACAAATCTGCCACCTTTCCGTGCAGGTTAAGGGAAAGGACCATTTATGGCCGAGGACGCAACTGCGCATGCGCACGGGCGTTTTTCAATTTTTACAGCTCGCTCTTCTCATTACAACCAGCCACTCGTTACCGCCGGCCAGTAAGGTGGCATTTTTGCCGACAGGTGTGACAAAAAGTATCGTGTGTACCACGGACGGAAATGCATTACACGCTCGGGCGATGCTGAATCCTACGACTCGAGCTGCAGTATCGCCTGCGCCGCGCCGTATACATACCTTTCCGCCCTAGATACACAATATACTATTTTGATTCGATTGTCGTAGGACTCTTTAATTCGCGGCCCAAGGTTTTGCCCTAGGCCAAGAAATCGCGTTTTACCGCCGGAGGGTAGAAAATTATATTATCCGCCCGTTTACTTGACTTCTTTTCTCTTGGGAAAATAATGTAACTTACTTGACCGCCTATAATACGTAAACAAGTCGTAATGTATGCAGTGACGAGTATGCCACAATGTCGTGCTTGTGTCATATAAAAATCATAATTTTCTCAATATGATTTACATGTGACCTATATATTTCCTTCCCTATGTTTAGTCAGATACAGGTATTTTCCAATTATGATCCATATTAAAAAATGTTGAATGAAAAAAAATTACACATTTCAGATTTCGAACTCGCTAATTACGATTCTGGGGTTAGTTTGTCGAAATACAAGATGGCGGATACAATATGGCAGGCAAACATTTCAAAAATAACTCTATTTGGATTCAATTTGTTACTTTAGGGTTTGTTGGGTCGGTACAACGATTTCGAATCAAACTTCGAATTCGGTAAAAATTCTTGACAGTTTTCTTAAAAATTCATTTATTCGAAAAAATTTATATATAATGTAGTTGTTAATAACGAATATGTTACTAGCAATTTAATGGAGTAAAATATTTTTTTATTGATTATTAGAATCTATGTAAGAAACACACAAAGATATAAGTAAACTTGCTCTTAAAAGTTATTAGTAAAGTAACAAAACGTTAAAAAATGTTGGTCGGACGACGTTATCTCCTCACAGTGACGCAAAGGGTTAAAATAGCAATAGAGTAAAGTGTAACAACTGCAAGCAATTATTCAAATTAATTTATTGCACACATACTTTGTCACCTCGATTAAGGTAGGTACACCCTCTGATATAGTATGTTTGGGAAAAATATTTGATAATGTTTTTAATTTTTTAAATTAATGCCTTTGTTTAATGAATAAAGTATTATTGTTCCTGAAAAAATAATTGTCTCAAACTTTCTTCTTATCGCCAGTTAAACATTTTTTTAAAAATTAATGGATTTTAACGAATGGCATCTAATTGTTTCGAAAAAAAGATTCTATACAACATTACTGAAAGAATTTTTCACATTGTTTACCTGATCACTAAACTTATTCAGAAATTCTGAAAAATAATAATTTTTTTTAATAATTTCATTTAATGTAATTTGTTAAAATCCATTCATTTTAAAAATTTCTTAACTGGCGGAAAGAAGAAAATTTGATTCTTTAATAAAAGTTGTTTAATAAATTATTTTTGCAGATTACAATTTTTTTATAACAGCAATGATTTCTCTCATCCACAACGTGTTACTTTCCTCTCGCCTCTATTTTCCGTGGATGCCGACACAAACGTTGAATTTAATCAAAAGTATTGCATATTATTTAATGATACACTAACGCCACTTAAATTTTTATGATGTAAGAAAACTTCAAACTTTTGTTTGATGTACACAATAGATATTTCTTACAGTGTAGTACGAGTATATATGTCTGTCCCACTCATAAAAGTCTCGATTGAATCGTTATTGATGTTTATATCAATCATATCCTATATTTTGCACGTAAATAGGAAAATTTATTAATAATTTTTTTTAATCGAAAGTTTAAAACATACTGCCGTTTACTGTGTTATACTCGTTAAATTGGAATTATACGGATTTATAGGAGATACCTGCAGGCTACTAAATCTGAGATGTTACCTTATAATATTACGGAGGTAGTCAAAATATAAACTTGCCTATCGGTAATTGAAACGATGTCTATATTTTCCTCAAAATATTGATGTTATAAATATTATTAAATATTCGATTATATTGTATCTTGACCTGTAAAGTAAAAATATCTTTCAGAAAATGTAAATTTTAAATAGGAGAAAGATTACTTTCAAAACTCCAAAGTACAAATCGAAAGACAGCATATGAAAATTCAATTAATATTTTCTTGAACATATAATATAATTTTATTTACTCTTAATTACATAGGCCAGTGCGAAAATTTGAGTTCGTAAAATATCCCAGAAGCGTATTTCCTTCGTTGTTATTACTTTTCTTTATTACAGAGATCAAAAGCAAAGAAAAGAACTGTTTCTTTCCTTTCATAAGACTCTTATATACGAAGTTTTGAAAGTTTCAAGGATGATTTCCGTCTGTGTCATTACAATGTGTTATTAAAGAAAACAATAACTTTTGATTACATAGGACATTTTTTTCGATATGAACTTTTTTGTAAGATAATAACAGTAAATATTTGCTAATTTACTTATTATATTTATCCATGTACTATCGGATGTTTTGAAGACCTACTTCATAATATGCATTTTAGTTACAAGGAAACCCTTTTGAGTTTCATTGAGTTTACTGATCTCAAAAGTTATTTTCAACTATGGAGAATGGATGTGATTCAACATTTTCCGCCTGTCATATTGGATCCACCAGCTTGAACTTAATAGAACTGATTTGTTAATCAGTGATGGAAAAAAACATTTCAAACCCAATTTCACGACAGTCATTTACAACTTAAAATAATCGGACCTGTTGCCCCAAAATTTGCATCGTTTATTTATACCCTCAAAATGGCGACTGGATCAATATGGAATACATGTCTAATATTTTTTATGTAGGAAAATTGAAATATGTCAGTTTTCTAGTGTTATATGTAAGGATCAATGTTTGTGGTTTATTTGTTTGGATAAAAACATAAAAAGACTCTTAAAGCGAATCACGCATACTGTATAAGTGAAAAACATACTCTGAAGACAAAAACTAGCTTCCTGAAAAATTTTAATTATTTATATGTAAAGAAAATAAATCATATTTACTTTGAAAATAAAAAATGATAATTATGCGTAGTATTAAAATTTCTAGTCACTCAGTTCAATGCATATTTTTTATTTTAAATTATAATACTGTCAATGAAGCTGAGAAGACATAGTGCGCTAACTTTTACAAATTCTGCTAGTAAGATAATGAATATTAAATACGGACGAAACTGCAGAAGATATGAAAATGAGGAATTTTCTTCAACTCGAATGAAAAATTTTCTGTCGTGGCGAGAAATATGACAACGCTTAGAGTTGTATTTGTCTGGCATGGTCTCGTGTACTCCTTTTTCTCGGCTCTTGTAAATTAATAGTTCTTGAATTCCTCTCTTTACAGTCCATCTTATCCTCTGGAGAGGAAAATGGAGACATTGCAAGGACCCACGAATGTTTATATTTGCATGTCCTAGTCTTTCAGAAACACTAAAGTGCCCTGCCTACATAGAAGATGAACTCGTTTTCTCATTTCTTTTTAGTATGTAGAAACGTATAAAAGTGACGGAGTATCATTATTATATTCGGTACTGCGTGATATTTTTTACTTTAAAATATAACCTACAATTTTCTATTTTCACATTGTCTACTAAACATTATTGTCTCTCCAGAAAATTTGAGGTCCTACTCGAAACTGCAGAGACCCATTAATACACTTCACTGAATATTTTATTTGAACTACATTTACAATGAATATTATTCACTATTCTAAATAAATAGCATAACTCATGTTTGAGTACGTACGAGTTCTAACGACGTTTCGAGAAGGTGATCAGGTCGATCTTGTAGTAAAATTTCAAATTCATTTTATAGTCAAAGTAATTTCTTAAAACAAAAACAGTATTATCACAGAGCACTAATAAGGTCTCAATAAAATCATTTCCCTTTATCGTGCTTGTTATTGGTGAATTCCTTTGCCTATAATGTAACTTCAAAATTCGAATAAATGATTTTATAAGGTTCCCATTTATAAAAAATTGTATTAGGTATCTTCATGAACTTATTGAGTTACTTAGATCAAGTTACATAATAAGAAATAATATTCAAAACGATGTGTTTTGGTGGAGTGAATGAATAGTTGAAATACTTCATCTTAATTAAATCAAGCCTGACGAAATATTTCAAATTCATATGTAGCATCTACATTACTATCAAATAGTAAAACATGAAAGACATGAACCCACCACTAAATCGAATAGGTACACATTAATTTCCTTGTAATTCACTTTAGTACCGGAATAGTACACGCGAAATCGATGACATTCAATATTTATACCAAACTTCCTCCGGACTTCACAGGTAACCTATTTATTTGCACTGGCTAGATATCTAGATGTTTAAACAAGGCAATGCTGAAACTCGTAAAAATGCTAAATTCGTAACTTATTGTTAGTGTGATATTTCACAGAAGGCTTGCTGATAAATTCGCGGTACCAACGCAAAAAGGAGTCGTTATTTGTAGTTAGACAAAATGACACTAATGTAGTATTTTATTAAATATCCAAAACATATCGAAAATATAAATCGAAAATATAAATTCCAATGAATACTGATACATTTTTATTTTATTTTTATACATAAGATAGTTACTGATTATCGTTTGCTCTTGCTTGTAATAGCTAAAGTTCTATAATAAAAAGATATGTTTTTATACTGATAGTGTTTTGTCTCAGTCAGACTTAGGTGATTGGAGTCCCATATTACAAATGTACGTGAAATTCAATGCAACACACTCAATGTTACTAACCGAAATTTGAAAAGTTGCTTTCCTGAAATGAAATTCAGTGCTCAATTGTCTACTGCTATACACAATTTATTGATCAACTGAGGTCGAGTTTATAACCAAAAATTCTACAAACCTCGTCAGTAATGAGATTTAAGTGAATCCGAAGACATTAAATGTCATTTCCGCTATACTGGATTTATTAAATTTGAATGTTGAAAATCAGAAATCTGATTCATAACACAACCCCACTACAAGAAATTTTGTTATTGTTTGGCAAACTAAACTAATCAGTTTTAGGTCGCGGAATCCGAATCCGATATCAGAATTCACAAGCTGGTTAATTTTTTCTTGATAACCTAAAAAAACTTTTTCCGTACATTTTGTGAGATACTGGAACGACGTGAGTGAATTTTGGCATTGTGACCGTAGATTAAGACATAGAAAATTTATAATCCAATTTATAATCCAATATAGTAGATTTGTCAAATTCAAATTGTCTGATCCAACATGACGAACAAAAAATGTGGGAAAATTGATCTTATTCGCTTGAAATTTGGTAACTTGGGTTTACGTCGCTAACTGCAAATCTTATGTCAGCATTTAAAAATGAACAAAGGAGAACCCAACATAACGCAACAATATTTTTTTATTTCATCTAAATTTCTGCACCTTCTAAATCTGCGTTTTCGAAATTTGTAACAATGAAGGCGTTTATTAGTGATTTCAATAGTGACAAAATAAATCACTGAGTCCATGTGATTCATAATAAAAGAATTATCGTTTATTAAATTTAAACGAAATATTTTTACAGAGCAGAAGCAAAAATGTTCTTGTATTGCGTACATCTGAGTTTAGTCAAAATATGCGCACAATAATAAGCAACGAACATTAGCGGAAACGGAAATTCAACCACACTGATAGCGTTCTCAAGTACGATAAACAAAGTTCGCGACACTAATTGTGAATGATCGATAATTATAGCAGTTACATAGTTTAAAGCTTCAGTATTACAAGTGTGCGCAATACGTGGATCTGTATGAAACTTTGGGGTGGTATTTTAAAAGTTTCATAAAATTTTAATAAAGTTGATACATAAAAAAATGTAGGGGCAGAGCTCCGGTTGTGGGCATCCTTTTGTTTTTAACGAATAATTTTTAAAAACATTCATATTATGCAGACATATGTTTATCACTGGAAAGCTAGATACCTTAACTAACTCCTGTAAAAGCGTTAAATTGATTCCTTGTGATAGAAAAATTTTATCATTCATTTAATGAAGTGACTATTTTTGACACAAAAATATTTGTACCCGATTGTGGGCACCCTTGAAAATTCTGGTAAAACTTGAAAAAAAGGAAGGAAAGGCACCACAAATAATAAGAAAATAAAAAGTGATTTACTTTAAATCCTCCGCTGACAAAAAGAACATACGTTTTGACATTAGTCGTTCACTAATCTTCAAAATCAGAATCACAATTCTTGCATGTTCAGCGCACTTTAAATGCACCAGACAACCACATTCATTGCATTTAATTCATTGACAAGTAATAAAAGAACGTTAGGTCAATATAAAAAAACGATATTGCTATGTTTCTGAACCAAACACGCATTACATGAGTGAAAACAAGGGTGTCCACAACCGGTTACATGAAGGTGCCCATAACCGGGAATGGCAGTGTTTATTTAAAACGCCAATAAATTATGTGATCTAAAATTTGTTGTTAAAAGCGAAATCAAATCACAAAATATAATGATCACATTGTACGAAAAATTAAATACTTACCACTTCGAAATAATAGAAAAAGGCATCTTAACCTATGAAGTCCTGAATGTCGTCAAATCTCTACGCATTTTCATCTATTTTTTTGTACGCTACCTGGGCCAAAAAAAAATTTGTAGAGATGATATCCGATGTAACACTTCATGCTCTTTCATAATGTCACCTCAGAATTTATCTAAAACCAATACTTAAAAAGTTATAAGTAATTTATTGCCAAAAAATTTCATTTTTCGTCTAAGAAAATGTTTAGATCTAAAATTTCTACATTTTATCGGTAATATGCATATACCATACCATATAAAAAGCGTTTTCGAGCCGTAAACTTCAAGATATGTATGGTCCGGGATACAAAATTAAATATGGCGGTTCTCAAAATGGATTTCGAGATGAATCTTTTTTTTAAGAGAATTTTTCGTGCATTTTTTTAATTTTTCAACAAATTTTTCAAAAATGCCACCAAAAAATTTGAAAAAATTCCACTGTATTCCTTGATGAATTCTAAGAACTTTTCATTCGTCTCATTTTTTTGTAATAAGTTCATCACTTTTCAGTGAATGCGCCTTGAAGATTTTCAATTAAAAATTTAATTTCGGACACCATTTTGAGAACCAGCGTATTTAATTTTTTATTCCGAACCATATATATCTTCATGTTTAAGGCTCGAAAACGCTTTTCTGTATATGGTACCGGATACGTATATATTACCGATATCATATAATAATTTTAAATCTAACAATTTTTTTTATTAAAAAAAATGGATTTTTTTGCAATAAAGTACTTATAACTATTTAAGCATTGATTTTAGACAAATTCTGAGGACATGTTATGAAAGATCACTCAATTTTTTTACATTAGATATCATGTATCTAAATTTTTTGGCCCAGGTAGCGTACAAAAAAGATTAGATGAAAATGCGTAGAGATGTGACGACATTCAGGACTTCATAGGTTAAGATGCCTTTTTCTATTTTCAATCATTTTGTGTTTTGGATATTAAACATCAGAATAGCGAAATGCGATACCAGAAACTCTTTACAAGGAAGGAACATCTTTTAGACTTATTTGTTTGAATTTCATGTATACTAAGGACAATGAATGCTGAGGGGTACAACTCACACATCATTCTTTTAATCAACAGTAATATATTTTATGCAACTCCAACAACCTCATTTTAAAATTATGTTTTAATTAATGAAACACCTTTCATGTAAAATATAAGAAATTTTGTTTCTATATAAACAATGTTTGCTATAAATAAAATAATAAATTATGTAAGAAATTATTTAAATATCCATACTCAAATTTATGGTTTCGCATCTGAAAAAGACCTTCTTTGTCGTTAGTAAAGGAGAAATCACAGAAAACATAAAGACAAATGGAGGAATAACCTGCCACGCAATAATGACTATAATAATAAAAAGTGCTTGGGGAAAAAAGACGAAAGTATTGGTGTAAATCAGGGTAGAGGAAAATGGCGAAACATGTAAAGAAGCAAGGGATTTGGACGGAAATGAATTAGCGCATGCAAATTACGCGGAACTGCATAACTCACACTTAAACAGCAGTACCGAGGTAGTTTCTACTCACAAGACATTCCCAGCAAGGTGTTTTCCCTACAAATAGATTTCGTTCCGTACCTTAGGCCGAATCCCATTATCCGCCAACTAGCTTAAGTTATATTTCATGATGTAATGATAACAAATGTCAGAAACGATATATTTCTGTTTATTATAAATGGCATTTCAAAAAATCAAATAGTAGAATTCAGAAATAATAAATATTCCATATTTGTAAAAATTATTAATATAAAATTCTTAAGTATAAATTTTGAATACCGTCATTATTTTCATTATTTATTACTTCTAGATCTTTACTTCGATTGATGTACTCCTGGAACCATGTAGTCGCACGCGGATAAAAATATGGAATACTTTTTACTTTTGGATTTCGTTAAAGCGTTTAAAATGTTGTTAATTGAACTTTCAATCAGCCAAGCGAACCAGATGCAGTTGTATAAAAAGTATTAAACATTTAGTTAACTCATTGTACATTAGCTTAATTTCATATAATATTATTTTTTCACTTTTCCATTTAATGTACAAATAATAAAAAGCGTCGGATGTAGATAGGTCCTTTGTAGAGGATATATATTCTTAGGTCCACGGTACCGGATGAAGCAAGAAGATCCAGGTACAAAATAAAAAGTAAATAATAAAACTACAACCTGTAAAAGTTTAAAATAAATATCTGCCTTTTTCGATTTTAACACTAGATTTTTGGTCGTTGAAAACGAATCCGTTGTTCGATTTGACACAACGTAAAGCTTCTATTATATTTGATCCGAAAAATATTCAAAAATATCCTTTTTGGCAATTTAAGTTTTGAATTTGTGAAAAATCTGAAGCCATGCGTTAAATTGTCCTCCACTTGTGATTCAAGTTGTGTAAGAAAAGGGGCGGTCTTGTGTTATTTTTTTCTAGAAGTACAAGTGATTAATTACACAAGACCACAAAACACCTTTTTAGGGGAGACAACTTGAATCAGAGGTACTGGATCTTATAGATTGTTGGTCGCAGAAAATGAATTAGTTGTCCTATTTGTTACTAACCGCAAATTGCCAAAATGAAAACTTTTGACTATTTTTTGGGTGATATATCTTGAAATCCTGACGTGAGTCAATTTGGGTAACAAATTCGTTGTCAGCGGCCAAAAACTACCTGTGATTCACGTTATCTCGCAAAAAAAATGTTGTGGTCCTGCGTTATTATTTCGGAATTTTAATTAATGCTTTTCATAATAGTGAACAAACATTTCATTAAATTTCAGAGAAGGATCGAAATCCCAATTTTTTGGCGAATTCGTCATAGAGATATCGGTAAATTGACAGAAGTTATGTACACTGTAAAAAATGGAAATGTAAATTTACAACTTGCAGAGTTGGACACAATATTGCCCATGCTACAAGTAGGACTTTTACGCAATATTATTGTAAATTTAGATAGGCACTGTGAATATTACTTTTTTACCTTTGTAAATGTCAACTTGTAATTGTAAATTTACAATTGAAAATGGATTTTACAAGTTACAGTAATATTATGAATTACAGTAATTAATGAATAGTAAATTTACAACAAAATATAGGAAAAATTTTAGGTTATGAACTAAAGCCCAATAGCCTTATGCGGGCAGGTGATTTGAACTCTACATTATGTGGTAAAATTTATGCACGTAATCCTGAACCAATTGTAGTGGCTTGTAATAATAATTTGTTATTTCAATAATTTATGAATTTAGATTTTATGATTTAATGTTTTCTTTCAACAAAAGTTTTATCGACAAAAGATTATAGCTCTTAAAACCTCAAAAATATTAAAATACATCCCATAATGAATTTTACAATATATTCCTCTGTTTTACGTTTAAAAACAAAATAAAACTAAAATATGTGGAATTTTAATGTAAAAATTAATTTTACTGCACCAATGGTTTTTCCCCTCATATTGTAAATTTACCATGTACAGAATGGGCTTGATTTTTACCCACTTATAGCGTCGGAAAAACGCGTCGCGTTGTAAATTTACCACCTTCAGTGTAGGGAATTTACAAATCGTTCTGAAATTCCTAACCTCCCGCAGGAAATGTACAACTTTTAACGTGGGAATATCACCATATTTTTAGGCATGAAAATCACAACAAAATTGTAAATTTCATTTACATTTTTTACAGTGTACACACGCCTTTGAAATTATATTATCTGGCTCAGTCTATCTAAACTGAGAGAAAAATTACTGTTATCTATTTAGACAATATTCCCCTTAAGAAGTTATGGACCCCATTATGTAAATGTTATGAAATTATCAATCAATTGATATGAAATTATCAATGAACTCTTCAAATGTAATTTAATTAATCCAGGTTTGGATTTTTAAACACCAAAAATAGTAGTTTGGAATTAGTGGACAGGTAATTCACAATGCCATCGAAATAGCTGAAATTGATGTACTTTCAGATTTTATAAGTTGTTAATTACAAATCGCAAATTGGATGATGATATCATAAAGTGATCATTCTGAATGACGAGAAAAACAAATTCTTAAAGAGAAATACAAGCTTCAGACAATATTAACCTAAAAAATATACCATTAATATATTTTGAGAAAAAGCATCATTTTGTAATATTGTACTAATTCATGAACGTTATTTTCATGAAATTGTATGTTTGAAATTACTGTATAATAAATTGATGTTAATAATAAATTAGATTTTTACTTATATTTTTCTTAAGGCCTATTTATAATTATGGACTTTTTTTAGTAGTGGTGGACTTGTTGCAACATTCCTTGCAATGGATTAGACGATTCCGTATTTATAATCAAAGAGCAGTAATTGCAGGGTATCACTATTTGGATCATTATAAATTATTTCTTTAAAATATGGAGTTATTCTTTATTAATGCTCTCTGATTTCTGCAACTTTTAAACAAGAATATAAGCAGGCTCGTTAAAAAAATGAAAGGATAATATGCTCGGAATAACATTTCACACGTATGCAGCACAATATTTTATCCCGCATATAAAATTAAATAACGTCATTAAAACTATTAGAGATGATAATTTCTAAAAATATATTCTAAATGTTAGGAAATGAGAATTGTTTAGAGTAGAAAATTAACTAATACTAAAGAATGAGTAAAGAAGTTCATCAACGATATGCTCTATTTTCATTCCAAAATATTTGAAGAAATAAGGAGGAACACCAAATATTCAGCAAAATATTCCATAAGCGATAATAAAACATACTTTGTCAAGCAAAAAAGAGTTTATTAAACTAATATGTGTTTTATTATAATATTTCAACGTTACACCTTTCGACACCAATTCCTTGTTTGCTTCACAAATTAGTATTTTTTATTGTCGTTTATGGAACATTTTGCTCCTCATTACAATAAACATTACGAAAAATATAAGTAAAATCTAATTTATTATTAATATTAATATATTACAAAGTAATTTAAATAATTCGATGTTATGAAGATTTTTCAATGTAATTAACCCTCCTGTGCACAAGGACGAGTAGACTCGTTCAAACTACATTGTTTCCAAATGGGAACAGAAAAACTCGTGCTCGGATGGTTAAAGCATGCCATCGAAAATAACCTTCGGACAAAAAGGATATTTTCTCAAGATTACAAAATGTCCCTTTTCTCAAAAATATGTATGGTATATTTTTTAGTTAAAAATATTTGCATTCGATTAAATATTTGTAATTGTCACTTTATAAATTACGAAAGTACATAATTTGCAGCTATTTCGATGATATTTTTCGATTTATGTGTCCACTAATTTGAAACTTCAGTAAGGGTAATAAAAAACACTTTCTTCACGTGTTGCGGTTAGATATTCAACAAAATGATAAAATATCATTATCATTCACATTGTCACTATAATATTAAACCCTCGTAATTTATTTTTAATTTCATTTGTTCAAAACATAAAAAATTGTGCATGATACGAAGTAGCATTTAAAATTTTTGATTTCTTATTTAAAAAATGTATAATTCCATATCAGTTCAAAATAATTTTAATCTTTTCTTTTAATCTATTAACGCGTGAAAGGAGACTTTTTTCGTTTCAATTACAATAAAATATTTCGTATCAAAATCAAAGTTGAAAAAATTGATAGGAATATATCCTATTATTTCTGAGGTCGCTCTTCAAGATTCCGACATCAAAATTGAGTTTTAGCCATCAAGAATTCCACCATATCGCAAAATCTGAAAAAAATGCAAAAAAATGTGGAAATATTTATTCTTATCAACTTGTTATCATCTTGGGAGTTTATTGAAACTACGAATAATGGTGGATACTCCACTTCATTGTAACAACCTCAAAATGGCGTCCTCAATGAAAATTTAATTGAAAAATTTTTGGACGTTTTAACACAAAAACTACAAGCTTTTATACAAAATGGCTAAGAACGAAAAGTTCTTATAAATCATCCAGGAATATACTGGAATTTTCAAAGATTTTTTAATGATATTTGAAAATATTTTTACTTAAATTTAAAAAATATGAAATATTTACGAAAAAATCTGAAAAAAAAATTAGGTACATTCTTGGATGCATGGTAAACAGTTTTTTCTCTTTACAATTTTTTCCAATTGTTGATAGTATTTGAAAAAATAATTTCAAACATTATAATTTATGACGTTTTTTTCTCAAAAACTAGGAAAGATTTCGAAGAACAAAAATTCTTAGAATTCAGCAAGTAATATGCCAAAATTATTGCAAAATTTTTCGTAGATATTTAAAAATTTTGTTAAAAAAAATAGAAAGTTTTGTAGAATATCGTTGTAACTGTTTTATTAGTGATAACAAATGGAAACGTCCATATTTTACACTATACGTAAGTTGACAGCTTCCTCAAATCAAGTCGTCTTTGTCACAGTTGGAAATGGGGTGACCATGTGGCACACATGGATAAACAAAGTCCACTACTTTTAAGTTTTCGCTTCAACTAGGATAGGAGAGGAATAACTAGATGGTAGATAAGTACACTCCCCGGCAATCACTTTTGCCATGCTAAAGACGAAATTTATTAAATTTCAAAGTTTAATATCTTTGCGAAAAATTATCGTAGCTTAAAAAGTCGAACTGCATTTCAAAGGTTATTGCAATAGCTTTCATTTGAGCAGAGAAATAAATCGAAAAGAAGCAAAATTCAGATTTTTATCGGCAAAAAACCTACAAGAAAAAATACGCTACTTTTTTATCTTTAGTTAATTGTTTGCAAATTTGAAACGAATAAAAGGAGGGTAATGAAACTAACGGGGTTTTAAAGGTATGGTTTTTAGCTTTAAAATGATCGCTCGTCCATTTTTATGCGACCTTTCTGACCGGAGGTATGACTATTTTTATAAAAAAAACATGATTTTTTTTATTTTCTTATTATCTCAAAAACTAAGAGAGATAGAAAAAAATGTTACCTACAAAAAATACTCGTTTTTTAGGTAAAAAATACCAAAATAAAGTCAACATTTTAAAAATCAAAACAATTTTTTTCTCAATTTTTTGTAGGTAGAAATTTTTTTTTATTTCTCATTATATGTAATATAGTTGTTTATTCAAAGTTATGTAGACGAACAAAACATAGCGTTACGTTTACAAATGTACACATCAATATTTTAATGATAAGGAAATATTTTTCTGCATTATTTGGCACTACGAAATGTATAAAACATTTTTTGTAGAGAAGTGCGTGCTCTACATTTTTTGTTTGACACGTTTATTGTCGGAACTAAATGCAAAAAACTAAAAAAAATCACCTTTTTTTGAGATAGCGGCTTCAATATGTTCGAGTGCCAAGTTTGATTGCGATATTAGTCATGAGCAGCCCAAAATACATCGAAAACATCTGGCACATTTCATTTTTGGGGTGAGGTAGTTCTTCTACACTTTTACCCAATTTTGACCTCGATATCTTGCAGAGCACCCTCGAAAATAGTATAAGATATCTTCCTATAAAATTTTTTGAATTTTTTATTTCGATACGAAATAATTCTTTGAACGTAAAATGACAAAAGTGTCCTTTCAGACGTTAATGTGTTAAGTGATAATCTAGAACATGTTAATGAGTAACCAAATGTGGAAAGTAAACTTTAATATTGTATAGGTGATTCAGTAATAGATTTCGTCATTTAATCAAACCATCTTTAGTCTCCATCAAATATGTTCCTGTTCGTTGTTTGAATACGACCGAAGATACATATTTGCAAATTCGTTATAATTGTAACTAAGAAATGAAGTATTTTTTCGAATACCCATATGAGCTTTTCAAAATTTATTGGTATTAAGGAAATCCAACAAGTAAATAATTTTATGAACTTTTTAAAAACCAGCATTCCGAAGTCAAATGTTGCAATAGATCGTATTTTTCTATTTTTTCATGAAAATAATAGCTTATTCGGGGCAAAGGCTTCTCTAGAGTTTACTAAAATACCTTCTTTATTATATCTGGAAACTAGGAGACATGGGGGTTGTTCCTTCACCGTCGCCGACACTATGCTTGTCAAAGGACTGCTTTCGTCGTTGACAATCCAGATATTCTCATGAGACATCAACAATACCTTCCCCAGCGTGGGATAGGTCCTCTTATCTGACCTGCAAGGGTTATAGTATTTTTTATAGAGCTATAATCATAATTTATGAAAACAGGGAGAGAGAAACAGTCAAGGTACGTCTAAATTAAATTCTTAGTATTTTGGTCTTGGAAGAAACAACGTTTAATACACATGAAAGATTATAAAAGTTTCAAAATTATGCTGCTATTTAATTTAATATATGCGAAAGATATATTTAACTTTTTGAATATCGCATAATATTTCATTCACGTAAAACAATGTCTGAAAAGTTTTCAAGTAACGAACATAACTTTCGGACGTTAATTACAAAATATGAAATATGAAACACGCTAATAGTCGTCTGTGACCAGATTCAAAATTAATGCGCAAAGTCCCGCTAAAACTTACATTATCTTTCACGTGAGTACAGTTCATTTCATTTTTATAATAATCCGAAGTTCTACATAATGTTTACTACATGCAGATACGTACAATTAGAATGTACATAAGTGAACTATATTTCCGAGAGCTTCAATTAAATATTAAAGCGAGGAAGGTATATGTGCAAATTTAAAAAGCAAAAATGCATATTCTGAAAAATATCTTCTGGAACGTTGTCTATTCGCAACTTTTACTATATAATTTTTACTTCAATTTTAAGCAACATATAAACAGTATAAATTGAAAGCAAACGGTACGTTTGTACCCAATTTTATGAAGATGATGTAACGCTTTATAAATTTGCATGAATTTACGTTGGCATTAAATTTATGATATCTTTTTCATTGTTTTTCTTTTACTTAAATTTAGTCGTCAGTTGGTAGGATTGTTTTACCATATGCTAATTTGTCAAATATCTATAGATTATTAATAAAAAGTTCATGTAGATGTTTTAGACATAACAAAAGTTTGAAAGCTGTCTTTGTGAGACTACTTCGATTATATTTCATTCTTTAATCCCAAGAATATTAATACAAAATGTAATCTATTAAATTCAAATGCTGTCTTTCTGTAATATGCGGGTTGAAATGAAAATCATTCCAGATATTATTGTAATTAAATTAAAATGAAGTTTTGTTTCCTCTGTAAGCCTTTGTTTATGCTAAAAAATAATGATAGCGTCTAACAAATTTTTTTTTATATTCCAGAAAAATATCCTAGTCGGCAAAACATTCGAGTTGAATATATGTACAGTACAAACAAGTAGTACAGACACTGAGAATTGATTTGCTAACTATATGAAAATACCTTCGTAATTTATACATACTAAAAAGTAAATATTATAGTATTAAATACGAGTTCAAACTTTTCAAGTTTCCTACAGTCCTTCTTACATAAATATTTAAATATATTTAATAATATAAGAATGTTTGACTCGTTGTATTAACAATAATAATTAAATAGAACGAATTAACCGGACAGAAAAATTATGCCCGTGCAAGGATGCCAATTATTAACTACGTTAACACTTAAAATGTTCCTCTTCCTGTGTTAATCGTTTCTTTATTAAATATTGTATCATAATTTAAATGTGTGATATAAATATTTAATTCTTTTCAGTTAAGTAATCGTTTGTAATTATAACAGATTCTCATGAAATTTCAGTTTGACTTCCCATATCAGTTGTTACACATATATTTATTATCAATCTTAAATTTGTGACCCTTTATGTTAGAACATAAAGGAAACATATCACACTGTTACTTACTAGGGTACAGACCCGTTTTTATTAATGCAATGATTTACTTGACGTGTGTTCTATAACATGTAATTGAATTATCATTGAGTAGAATTAGTTTTATTCGTGAAATAACGCTTACATTATATTTGACATGTTGTAATATAACTTCCAGCAAAGATTTTATCCAGACATGTTCAAACGACTAAATCATAAGACATACGGAATGAGAAATTTCTGTAGAATATCTGCAAACTTGGAGCCATAACATATTTCACTTGAGCAGTTAACATCCGTCGGTGTTAATGGTCTGGCATGCGCAAGGTTCAATGCTGTATTTATCATCCACTAGTAATGAATAGCCTTACGCTCGCGGACCACGAAATATTTCTGTAAAAAATGAGATTTTCGAATATATTTTCCCTTAAATTTGAGCTAATAAATTTTATGCAATTGTCGCCAAAAGAACAGTAACTTGCGTATTTGTTCTCTTAAAAAATTATAGATCCCATTGAACAGGTGATTCTTAGTAATGTATTTCCTTATATGAAAATGTTTTCATTATCAATTTAAAGTACTGAATTTTTCGATATGTACTTCGACGCAGACGATAGGCCTGGAAGAAGTATTGAATTTGGTCAGTTGCCGGAAAAAAATTATCCTATAGTTTTTCATTAAATGTTGACATTTCAGACCAAAAATGCGTATATACAGGGTGTCCGAGAACTCCCACATAATATTGCAGAGAGTGAATCTTGACATCATTCTGAGCAAAAAAGTTTAACACCAAAATTGGATCTGAAGATCAGAATTTGAGTGGCGAGCCATTGAAGTTTAAAAAAAAATAATAGTTTTTTTGCAATAACTCGGCTCGTTTTAAAGTTACTTTAACGAATGATGACTGATTTTGAAGGTTTTTTATAGCTCTACAACTTATCTTGTATAGCCTATGACTTGCAACGAATATTTCGAAAAATGGGTTTGGCATTGCTGAAGCGTGTTTTACGCCTATTTTCTGATTTTTAACGTCTTCCCACGGGCTCAATTTTTATCAAAACGAAACGTATAAGGGGGCGAATTCTTCACCTTTTCAAGCTTTCCAACGTTGTTTATATGACATTTCGCTAGCATTTTACGGAAATGAGTTAGACGCAAAAAAACTGCATAAAAACGCCATTTTTACCCTTTTTTAGGTCGATAACTAACGAAATATTCGTTGCAGGTCATAGGCTATACAAGATAAGTTGCAGCGCTATAAAAAACCTTCAAAATCAGTCATCATTCGTTAAAGTAACTTTAAAACGAGCCGAGTTATTGCAAAAAAACTATTATTTTTTTTTAAACTTCAATGGCTCGCCACTCAAATTCTGAGCTTCAGATCCAATTTTGGTATTAAACTTTTTTGCTCAGAATGATATCAAGATTCACCCTCTGCAATATTATGTGGGAGTTTTCGGACACCCTGTAGATATATATATATACTAAAAAATGCAATAAAAAATTGGTGTCCGTATATATATATATATATATATACGGACACCAATTTTTTATTGCATTTTTTAGTTCTATACGGTTTGAAACTTGACGAAAATGTTTGACCTGGGCCAAAGTATCATGACAATGCAGTGAAATGTACTGCAAATATACAATAATATAGGATGTGTCAATTTAAAACCACCACCTAAGTATTGTCGAAACAATGCGTTTATTGAAAATCATCTAAAAGTGTCGACGAAATTACCGTTGGTTAAGTGATGATGGTATTCCAGTGGTTGTTTTAAAATTATATACTGTGTATATATTTAAGTCCGAACCTTCAATTATGCCTTGGCATAATAGTATATTATGAAAGTAGTGCGTAAAAGTTGCGGCCCGAGCCGAAGACGAGGGTCGTAATCACATTCGCAGAATAAACATTTACGCACATTCATACGATATTTTATGCCACTTGAGTGCGTAAAATGCGACCGAAAAATGTCAAAAGTCTGTAAAATAGCATTTTTGCATCGAATGGCATAAAACTAATTTTTACTGATCCCAGTAATCCTTAATTTGCGACAATAGTTTTACATATACTGAAATATACAATACACATATTTTAAGGACGGAAATAAGTAATTTCATGAGAGTAGTTATTGTTGAATTATTATTATTATTTATTAGCATTCTTTTTGAAAGATACTTTAGGATGTCTAAAGTGTTCACCAACCAATGACTTTCTGTTGTTCACGACGTTTACACTGACATCGAATAATCAGTGAGCAAGTAGTTTTTATCATTATTCACTTTACAACAAAATGTTTTAACAAAATTTGAAAGAAACAAATGTTTCAACAGTTTTTTTTAGTATTCCTATAATATTCAACTAGGAAACTCGTGTGCATCGTTAACTACTTCATGCAGCACTTGCATCGAACCTTCAAGCTAGGCGGAAATCGATCGCACATTCCTCTTTTGTTCAACATACGTGTATGGATCGCTTTTCATCCAGAACTTCGGAAAGATATTTTCGAGTTATAGCCGGTTTATCGACACTGTTCGAAACCCACCACCATCCTCCAGGCCTTATACACACCACGCAGTCGTTAACCCTATGAATAAAGCGCCGCAAAATTAATTATCTCGAAACGACAAGCACAACAACGCGCTAGCTTGCAAAACTCGTGAAACACGAAACCGCGTGCTATTGTCAACGAATACATTTTTTTCAGAGCGTGCGCTAACGACATTAGAAAATATGGTGAAATTATTGATATATTGTTACAAACTCCAAATATTTATCACGTGAAAAGATTTAACAGGACTACGTTTCGGAAAATGTAAATTAACTTTGACCAAAACCTGTATGCTAAGAACGACAAAGTTTGGGAACAGGCAACAATACCTCAACCGACTATAATTCTCTTAGTGTTCTGAGCCTCGCAGACTATTGATTGAATGGGTCGTCGACTTTTAATTGGTCCGGTTCGTTAGTGTACATAAGTCAGGTCAATTATTATCATAAGAAGAACAAACGAGACATGTTTTGTCTGCTAGAAGCGGATACGAATGTTTTGAATAAGGAAGAAATTGTATTAACCCTTTGCGGCATACATTTTTCTTTACACGGAAAACAGCTGAAAATTGTTACTCGGGGGTTTTCGGGGTCGCTGATTTCGAATCTGAAGTCAGATTTTGAAAATTCAAAATGGCGGATCCAAGATGGCGGACCGAAATATAAAAAGTTGCTTGATCTAAGCGAAATTTGTTACTCGGGGGTTTTCGGGGTCGCTGATTTCGAATCTGAAGTCAGATTTTGAAAATTCAAAATGGCGGACCGAAATATAAAAAGTGGCTCGATCTCAGCGAAATTTGTTACTTGGGGGTTTTCGGGGTCGCTGATTTCGAATCTGACTTCAGATTTGCAAAATTCAAATTGGCGGATCTAGGATGGCGAACGAACGTAAAAATCGAGTGTTGGATTTTCTTGAAAATTGGTACGTTTTCTCGATCACCGATGACAAATCCAGTGTCAGATTTCAACAATTAAATGTGGATGAAATTAAAACAAATTTTGGTCAGCCATCTTGGATCCGCCATTTTGAATTTTCAAAATCTGACTTCAGATTCGTAATCAGCGATCCCGAAAACCCCGGAGTAACAAATTTCGTATAGATCGAGCAACTTTTCATATTTCGGTCCGCCATCTTGGATCCGCCATTTTAATTTTTACAAATCTGACGTCAGATTCGAAATCAGCGACCCAAAAAACATAAAATGCTATAGTTTCATGCAAATATATATAATTGTTCAATCAAAAATGAATTTTTTCTGAAATTATTGATATTTTTCCGTGGTTATTTATTTATAATAATTAAAAATTAACGATAATTGATAATATGTAACTTTTTTTATGATTATATACATCTTATTAACATAATTAACTCAAAAACCCGATTGCTTAGATGAAAACAGCCGAATAATTAATTAAAAACTGAGAGAAAATAGGTGGGATGCTGAGCATCCCACTATGCCGCAAAGGGTTAAGTAATGTGAGTTTATGCAGCTACACTGTGAGAAATGTTTATTTACAGTTAATGTATTAGCTCCATAGTAAAGCTATCAGAATTTAGATTTTAATCTTAAGGGAAAGTACGTTATCCAGAAGTTACCGTAATCTGAGATTTGATTAAATTTGTTATGTTAATAGTTAACATAAAAATTTTAAATATTAATGTTGGTATCATTACGTGACATATTTACCCGCTTACGGTTTCATCGAAACAGAAATAAATAAACATGAACACGGGCAGCTACTTGATTTTCTGCGAATTTTTCGGAGCATTGTTGACATGCGCAGTTTAATCGACAGTTAATATAAACAATATTGCAAGAAAGTGCTGGTATTTACATCTCAAAATTATCTGCCGTTTCAACTTTCAAATTACTGTTATAACTTTACAGTTAATGTAAGAGCCTTGCAATTAGCTTACATTAACTATTGGTAAATCATTTAACATAATATATAATATCAGGTATACGGAGAGAGAAAAAGCGTAAAATTAACAGCAAACTGAAGCGTGATAACTACTCGTGAGGTGTAGAATAATTTTGACACATGAGTTGACTAGTTTCTGCGCTACACGAGAGTAAAATCCTGCTTGGTACAATTATTATTTGTTGGTACAAAACTTTAAAACAAGGATGATTTTGTATCAAATTTGTTAAGAAATTAGAACCTGGAATGTTTAATCGGCAGATTTGAAAGAAGATAAAACCTAACCTATTTTCAATTCAAATATATGTATGTGTACACATTAAGAGTTATTTCGTGATAATACTACATATTAGAAAATTTAAATATGTTATAAAACTAACTATTAATAGTACATATGACATACGCAAGATCTATAAAAGAAAATTGTGTACTGTATAAATAGAAAAATTCGTCAGAAATTTAAAATGTAAAAGTTATCAGTGGTAAATATATTGAAAACTGTATTCACATTTCTCAGCTTATTTGTATATACATGAAACCTATCGACGATGGTTAAAATTATCTAACATTCCGAATAGCAACATTTTCATTACGCAGGAAATACTAAATATTTGCTTTAAATGTGAATTTGACCCCAAATCTGTGATATTTTAGCTTTAGTACAAGTACCAATCTAAGATATCAAAGTATAATCTACGTAAAAAAATACCTATATTGATCAAGTTTAATATAATATAATTTAATATAATAACACTTTTATGTTTTCACATGTTTTCATTGAATATGTAACCGATGTATGAGTTATTACTACAGAGTGTGTACAAGACCCGAGTAACATTTCTTATATCTAATAGATATATATATGGGCATATCTCCAGAACTTTTAAACTTTAAAATGACATCCATTATGATACCTTAAAAATCATAGAAATAAATATGTAACATCATATTTTGGCAGATTATAGTGCCTTTTATGTGTCCCTAGCGAGTGTTCGACATTAGAATCACGAACGACTTAAACCCCGAATTCGCAAGCGTCGAATTTGACAGTTTCTTGTGCGCGACAATTATGTTTTTTTTTCACTATTCACAATAATCCTTTTTTAACGAAGCTTTGTGTGCTTTCGTGCTCACAGTATAAGTAGTTCAGATTATATGGAAGTGAAAAATCATGACAAAAAGGTTGTGCCTTTCGTCAAAATGAAAGGAGGAACACTCAAAGTTGCGAGATAACTTTTTTTAAAATTGAACTTTTTCGTAATTCGACTGCTGTAACTGTTGTAACGACACATTAAATGCGACTATATTAATATTTTATTATTCCGTGAATAATAAGGAGTGATTTAAGCACCGGTTGAAACGTGTGCTGCATGTAGTTCATAAGTTTAGAGCCCTCAAATATGGAAAATAGAAACGTGATTCGTCAGAAAAATGTACATAATTTATTGGCACATGCTGAATGTACCTTTTAAAGGCCTAAAAGTTATTGTGAACTTTTCTTTTATAATAGATGAGTATACGGGAAATTTGTTAACTGCATTCCTGCTCTAGAAGCCATAAAACACAACTGATAATATGATTTGTGAATGTCATGAATTTCAATACAGATCAATTTCATTAAATATGATATTATTTCGTATTGTTTAATTTTAATTATATGTAACTTGAAATAAATGTTTATTTATGATCATTTGTTTTCCAATTTTGACTACTGTAATAATGAAATAATAGATCAGTATTATTTGCTAACTTTATTTCATCTATCAATAACAATGCTTACAATTGACTCCAGCAATATCTAGTTCATGCGTAAGCATCAATGTAAATGCCATTAACGTATCAACAAAAGTGATTTTCATCTTTTTAGTTTAAGTATTATTTTTTGTGAATTGTTTGTTATGGATTCAAAACGAGAAGAATTGCTACTTGCAAAGCGAGAAAAGATGCAGCAGAAACGCAAGATGGCAAAAGAGAAAAGAAACAGCGAACTTGCAAGAATGGCAAACATTTATGAAGCGAACAGGACAAAAAATAATTTTTTTGCCATTTTAATCAAAGTAGCATATGACGAAGCTTAAAAATGAGTAACGCCGGGTGTTTTATATTATTTGACAGGTACTGAAAACAATACAATTAATTTAAAGCATGTGCCTTTAAAAATAAAAATAAAAATTCATTTACCCCAAAGTTTAAAAGTTCTAGAGATATGCCCATATATATCTGTCTTGTATTTTATATTTTCTTTTAATAACAAAAAAAAATAAGATTTTGTTTAAAAAAGTTGTCCGTCATATATTAAATCCGGCATTTTGCATTTGTGAACACTGAGACACCAGATTCATAATCAGCAACCTTGAAATAGTATTTTTCGATACAATGCCATAAAACCTTACGTTTGATCCGTGAAATTTCATTTTTCGCACTAAAAGTAGGCCATAAAATCGGATTTTACGGCGTAGTACCGAAAACAAATTCATGTCGATATTTTATTTTATTTATATAGCATCACTTTCTAGGCTCGTGTAGAAACCACGAAACTCTTGCGTTAATTTGACATTCTTCTATTGCGTTATATTGACGCACCTCACATGTTCAATCAACTCTCGCAGAAATTATTCTACTGTTGCGTTAGATTTACGCTTTTTTCTCTCCGTGACAACGAATTGATGTAACGGCAGACATCAATTCTCTTGTTTAGACTACGCTGCTAATATAATTGTGTACAAAGAAATAAAAACAAGATTCTGAAAGTTAAAATAGCTCCCTGAGAAGTACTGTGCATTTTCTTGCGAAGCTATATTATATAAGCACGGTACAGATTTCCTTCTCATTGCCCTCCGTATTTACCCATATCAGGTTATCTAGTTGACAAGTACTTTGGTTTTCAACACCCGATGGAAAACATGAATATTGAATACATCGTTGTTATACATATGATACTTTTTCTTCGGGGTATAAAACGATTTACCACGTAGAAAACTGGCTGCTCAGAAGAAAAATTTTTAAAAGAAAAAGACACACATTCGCATAATTTTCCTGTGATTTTGATGCTATACTGATAATATGAAAAGCTTATAATGAGTCCTGAAATTTCTTTGTTGCCATTTCTTGAGCGTAAGTAAATCATGTTGATTCTTGCCCAAAGTTATGAACTGATTGTATTGATAGACAAATTTTCAAAAATCCTCCCCTCCTCCATCGATATCTAATTTTTATTAATACTTAGATACTTGTCGCTGTTAATTAATACATATCAGGAAAAAGGGGCATCTATATTACAGTTAAGCATGGCTTGGTCACTTAGACTGCAGTTGGATTAATTGCTAACATATTTCCAGTTAACAGATATACTTTTTTTGGCGACTGTTCGATAACATTTTTGAATTTCCCTTTAATAATAATGTTCACCATGAAAGTTATTCACCATTGCAATACGTAAGATTTTTTATCACGCAAAAAATATTTTTAGATGTCATGAGAGTTAATAGAATTATGAAATTACCATAAAACCAGTGAAGAATTAATTCGTTTGTAAGAGTTACGGGAAATAATAAACAAATATTATAACGTCAAATAAAATATTAATATTTATCAACATGTGCTTAATGAATCGAAATGAATATGGAAGGAAATGTTGACATTGTGTCAAAATACCTTTCACCACCGCCTGCAGGAGAATCTGCTTTCTATAACTTTAGCTAACTCTAAGATTAGTGTTATATTGAACTAAGAACATCCAACTGTGATCCGCACAATACCTATAGAAGATGTTATTTGTTAGAGATGTCATAGAATATATAGCGAAACGATACATGAATCTACAAACTTCCCTGCACGTAAATTAGATATATCTGAACTAATCAACTCCAAGTTTTTTATTACGCATTTCCTTTGATGCATTCGTAATTGATAATATTGGATTTCCTGTTTTCTCAGTAATAAGAAATGCTATATTTCCACAAATTTTTTACGTTAACGAAAAATGACTTATTTGCTTGAATTGACGAACAGTAAAAGTTTGTTTATTTAGAAGTGTGAATATTATTAAATAACATATAGTTATTTTTTGAAATTAATGTTTGTTCCTTTTGGAATGAAATCATTTATTTCAAATAAATCATATTACGATTTATATTACAGCAAGAAATAGTGGTTATTAAATAACAAACTCTCAATATAGTTTCAACAATTACAAGAATTCAGCAGTGTAAATACATAAATATTTTTATTTAAAATTACGAATATTTTAGGTAGATTAATTACATTTTTGTGCACCTATAATTATTGATTTGCACAAATTATCATTATTTATCATCAAATCTTTATCATTCCCAAACTTTATTTTTCCAGTATAATATTTTACATTCTTCTAATGATTCATCAAACCATTATTTGCGAAACTTAATAATCAATGTGTTTATTTATTATTTTTCCTAGATGCCATTGTTACGTAACGTAAGGTTTCGCGATCTATTGCTAAAATTCTAATTTGAATGAGACAATAATTCTTTGAACGTTAAGATGCTCTACAGCAGCCATGCGGACGTTATTGAACTTACGAGACAGTTTTTCATGAAGTTTTTCTCGTCCACAATTTCGTTAATTTTCCTACCTGATAGTTTATTAAAATTGAATCTATAGAAGAGAGAGAGAGAGATAGAGAGAGTATCTAATAGTTAATAATCTCGCACGTAGAAGTTTGTAAGAAAAAACTAGTGGCACGGTCTTCATCTGGTACTGTTCGACGGAGTTTCAGTATTGACTGCTGTAGTCTCGGAAAACGAAATCAGTCCCACTTGAAGTACTGATTATTATGTCCGGTGTCAAACCCTCACCGACCCAAGTGTGTAAATTTTCAACGTTTACTTCGATTGTTAACTGCATTCACAAAATATAATATTCATATCTGAAAATGCTTATATTTTATATTTTCGAGATCGCTCAATCGGTTGCTGCTGACAAAATTTCAAAAAAGGTCACCTGATCAGGGCCTGATCAAATTTCTACTCGGGCATTTATTAGGCGAATAAATCGAACAAAAAAAAAAAACAAAAAAAAACGCAGATTTAAAATTTTGTACTGTAACTGCTAGAGAAGCAAAGCGAGTATGCAACTGCAACTCTGTAGATAACAGATTCTCTTAGTATTTACATTTTTTAAATAAATACTATGAGGTATTATGAATCAGTAGCTTAAACACCAATGTCAAAATTTGCATTTTCATAATAACCCCCATTGCCCGTCATCCCAATTTCCGAAATGCATTAGAGATGTGACCAAATTTATTTATCCTGTAGGCATATAACACATGCAAGCGTTCAGCATGGCTTGCACTCTGTCCCAGTTCTTATTAACAATGCATGGTCCGTATACTGAAATACACTAAACCAAGTGTGGCAAAACAAGACACTCACACAATATTGATACAATACCAACATTTCAGAGTATACTTATGCTATAGCATAAACGGATATAGCTCTCGAAGCCCCAACTAGAGAATGCATTTTTTTTATGTAAATGTGAGTTAAAACGCCTAAAATTGTGAATAAAAAGAACAAATAATATTACACCCGCTGTTAGAAATGTTCGGAAAATGCTGATACTTTTATGTTACCGGAGTAACAGAATTTTACTAAAATCTGTAATAGACAGACAAATTATTCAACAATCTCAGAAAATTCCGAAAATTGCTAGGCGCAGAAACGACGTTAGCATCTTTAGAAGAGAACGGATATGACTGCGTAATTCCTGTTGTAGAAGTTGGGTTTTGATTCGATCATAAGGGATTCCATAATGTGGCTTCGATACCTAAAGTATATCATATCAGAATAGCATAACATCGTTATTGAGTACAATCACAATATGAATAATATTTTATTGTATGCTGGAAATGTATGTGCCATTGTTGGTTCAATAAATTTGATATGTTTTATATTTATGTATAATTAACAACAAATCAACTTAAATTACTAATAATTCACGCACATAACCAACTATATCAAACATGTTGATAAATTATTTAATGCAGCCAACAATTTTTTTATTCACCTTGCATATTTCTGTTACTGTAACTAATAATCACTAAATTTTGGTTCAGAAAATTGTGAAACAGTAACCGTAAAAAGCTTCCGTTACATCCCGAGCGGAAAATTATGCAGGCTGGAATCAGGTTCGGATCATGAAGCCTGTGAACAAAATCATGTCTTGACATGTCCCCTTATCAGGCCCTGGCATATCGTGTAACGCTTTTTCTGTTAAGGCCCTGATCAGGCAATGTACAGGACCTGATCACGTCATTACAACCCAGGTAGCAATTTCGGAGGTCTGCCGGAGTTAACCACCGGCAGAGTACTGACCCAGTAATGAAACACATACTGACTTATGGAGCGGAATCAGTACTGGCTACACCAGCGGTAAAGTACTGAACCAGTACTGACCGTCAGTACTGACATACGGAGTTGAGTCAGTACCGACTTCCGTACCACATCAGTGCTGACTCTATACTGGCATTCAGTAGCAATGTCCGAAACTTAATTAATATATAGGGAAATGTTTATTATTAAAAAATAATTAGACAAGATCAGAGACAAATTAGAGATTCTTTTGTGTAATAATTTCTATTCAACAAATAAAAGTTTATCCGTAAGCATAACCGGGGTTTTTAAGACTTTTTTTATTTTTACTCCCATTGCTAGTACCCTCCTCACATAGAAAATTAAAAATAATAGTACACAGCGTTTCTTTTGAAAAATAACGACTATTTTTGTTTCGAACAAAATTTTTTAGCTTTTGAAGTTTTATATAGGATATGGATCTAAAAATAATTTCAACCTAAGCAAACAATATATATATATATTTTTTTTTTAATCTAACTTTGCAAAGTTTGGATGTATGTTAATGTATCAGTTCCGAAATTATGTTTTGCAATATAGCGTGTGACGTAATGGTTAGCGTGCGTGCTTTATGATCTAAAGGTCGTAGGTTCGAATCCCGGTGGATGCAAAAGCTTTTTTTCATTTATATTTGCGAGTTATTTAGAATTATAAGAAAATAGAGTATAAAATGTGAAATACTTAATGCGAAAAACAGCAATAATAAATAATAAATTGTTTTTTTTTAATTCTCAAGAATTATACCGGCAATCAGTACTGGTCCAGTACTGCTCTACTCCGGCACTCAGTACTGGAGAGCGTTACCAGCCGGGGGTGGGCCATTACTGACTCAGTACTGACGGTCAGTACTGAACTCCGGCAGTCAGTACTGAATCAGTACTCTGCCGGTGGTCAATTGCTACCTGGGAATGCCCAATATTTCGCATGCTCTCCAAGTTTCATGGTGAAAATATTTACAATAGTATTACGAAACAATAAATTAATGTTTAATGATTTATTATACTATCTGACAAGTAAAAAAGCTGCAAAATAAAAAACATTATTTACACATATATACAAATCGTCTACACATCTATCACATACAATGTGTAAAATCAGCTGTGCCGAAACGATCCTACAAGTAGGGTAATACAACATAGAAACTAGATGCCTTCGACCCGGGTGCCTACAATTTTGGCTAAATTCGTATTGCAGTTCCCTGACGAAAGGCTGATGCTACCGGGAATATTCCCATTTTAACACTGCGAGGAAACAAGGCGGCAGAGGGTAGTTCTAGCATCGTTAGGTTCGAGTAGTTTCTATACATATATTGTAACAATATCTTGTTCCTTAAATAGGGTGCATATGCCAATGAATGGACGGTTAAGCATTTTTCACACTTTGATCGATTGTAACTTTTGAATTCTTTTATGAAAATTTAATTATGATACCACCATTAGAACCGTTAGATTCTGTTCTTTATGACCGTGTAGTTCAACCTTTGATTTTATTTAATTATTAACCTCGTCTTCATACGTTTGTAAAAAAAATCCGCTAAACCCCAATGAATAGACGGGTTAAATGAAATGGGACGTTTTCAGTACCAGTTTTGGATGGCTTTAAAACTTTGCTTTGATTTTACAAAATAATAAACACTGGAAGATCAATAGTACTGTAAATATTGTTTTGAATGTTCAAGGAACATAAAAATATGTATTTTGTTGCATGTTGCGCATCATACATTCATAAGAAATAGAAATATGTAGAAAATCGTCCATTCATTGGTAGTCGTCCATTCATTGGCATATTCACCCTATATTAAAATTGAAAATGAGCATTTTCAAAACTTCGACCCCGACCGCAGATCAGTCGAAGCACTAATAAATGAGCACGTCTTGTTCACACTGATGCTTAAAAAAACAAAAATTAATCAAATTTTTATACTAAAATAAAATTTAATCAAATTTTTAAAGTTAGCCCCCCCCCTGATACCCGCCTCACTCCCCTGCTTCCTCTGTGTCTCTGGTTTTCATGTAATGTATATAATATACATACATATGCATTGTATGCGTGTATGTACAATTTATGTTAATTTCATGTTAATTTGCTTTTTACGGCATTATCGTTGATTTTACGAAGAAATGAATAAAACCTTTTTTGTAGAGAATTCGATGTTCTATATTTTTTGTTTGAAACATTTTTTGTACGATTTGTATTTTTTGTTAAAAAATGGAAAAACGTGTTCTTTGAGCGTTTTTTTGTTAAACCTCCTCATAATCTAGTATGCATTGTCTCCAAAAACTAATCAGATCTAAGTTTGGCCAAGAGAAACCCAAATCCGTTTGTACTTTTTGAATTCGCCCTGCCAGTCGCGAGATATCGCGTATACAAAATTTTGCCCACGGACGGACGGACGGACGTACAACCTAACGGACACCAATTTTTTTATTGTTGCTTTGGGTTCCTTAGGGTCTGAAACGTCGACATTTGATGAAAAACTATAGGGTAATTTTTTTGCCCGAAGTGACCAAATTCAATACTTCGTCCAGACTTAGTCTGGGTCGAAGTAATACATTTCCTTAATAGGAATGAAGTACATGCGCGATCACGCCTATTGGCGACTGAACGAATTACATAAAATTTAGAAGTTAAAAAATTCAAACGTCCTTATCAGGCTCTGAGCAGGCCCCCTGATCTGCCCCTGATTTGAAATTTCAAAAGCAGTTAGCGATTCCCGGAAATTTAAATTAAGATAAGCCTTATAAGTTCATGGTTTGGTCTTAATATTGAAATTCACAGGCTTCCCTATATCAGTTATACTTTATTTTAACATAATCAGGGTTTAATCAGGTCATATTCAGTGGAACCTGATCAGGATAACTTACTGGAATCTGACCATGTCCTGATCTGGGTATATTCAGGAGTACCTGATCAGGAACGCCTTACTGGAGCCTGGTCAGGCCGTGGTACATAATTAGGCTGCCTGAATAAATTTCCGCTCGGGATGTTTCAGAAAACTCCTAAAAAAATTTGCATAATATTGTTGATTGAGATAAATCAAACTTCATGCGGAGGTTATTATACGTTTTACCAAAATTAATTGCGGTTTCCCCGGATTAATATTTAAAGCAATATATTCACAATATTAAGCATATTTAAATCGAATAGTCGCAGCTTGCAGAACGTCGGTTGGATGTAAAGGCATCAAATGTTGTCTGCCATCTGCATAACTTTTAACCTTTTCATTTTTACAGTTTTCATAAGTATCTGCGGTAAATATGATAAAAAATAGTGCGCTTAGTTTTAGTTTAGCCTATTGGAGACTCCATATTTCCAACTGTTACCCAACGCTATATACATATAATACTCTAAATTAATCTATTTTGTAGCGTCGTATAAAATCGATATCTAACGATGAACGGATATGACAGCATCCATCACAGATAATGCGATAAATAGGTACTTATAATTTATGCTAGAACAATATTGCATTTAAATTTAAATGTCGCAGGTATTTTGCATTGTTTCTTTGCACCATTGCATATTATGACTCCCAATTTTTCTGCCGGACATAGACTTATTACCAATGCGTGGTGCTTTTTTTTAATTAGAACATTTATATTAGCTGCAAAAAAGTTGGGATTACTACTGACCACAGGAGTAAAATACTCCACTTGTATCTAAACAATCACTAGCTATTAGCATAATATTGATCAATCATAGCAGGTGTTGGGGTAACTTCATGATGTAGCATATACGATGTATTAATTAAAAATCCCACCATTCATTCGACACAAATTTTACAGCTTCAATCGTTTTCATTTTTAAGATATATCAGCTTTCAGTGCAATGCATAATTATGTAACAACATTCTAAAACATTTAAGAAAAAATTTGTTTCAAGTTGTATACAAATATTAAATTAATAAAGTAAGAAAATAAAAATTATATTTTGTTAATGAAATTAATGAAATCTTTTTGTCAACGTAGTCTTGTTACTAGGAATATGCTGTATTTCAATCAGAATTCTTAATCGCTTGGATTATCGGAATAAGCTTAACTTGTCATCAGTACGAATCCAAATCGATTTTTGACATTTTTATTAAGTCACATCTGATTAAGCGATTCCATGAAATCCTGTTTTAAAATCAAAAGAAAACACCTCTTACTGCTTTGATTAAAAACATAGTATTAATCCACATCTGGCCCATAAATGAAAATCTATCCATCATCCGTTTAAATTTGGCCAAACTATAATTAAGACATTATTCACTTTGCCGCGATATCAATTTCGTCGGGAGTAAATTTCTTACGGTTAGTAAGTGCAAGTCTCTGCTCATTAAAAAATAATAACGGTCCATGGAAATATTTCAACTGCATGAATTTCTTAGCATGAAAATTCTCCCTCTGAATTCATCAGTATAAATAACCGTTTTTATTGTTTTCTTCAGAGCCATTTGCGTGCAGACCGGCACCAGGGAAAATGGATTTGCATTTCTGTCGCGTATTCACGCATCTATCATCGCAGGGTATAAGTAAAATCAACGTATACCCGAAATTTCCCGAGATAGTCGCACGTTGTCGTACGTTTCCGCGCCGCAGTTGTTTCACATTTCACCGGGAATTTAGGGCATGCGCCCGCAATGTTGTGTCCCCTATCCCCTTCCTGAGGGAGCGAACCGTCCTCAGCGTTTAGTCGTTTCAGAGCTGCACGGTCGTTCGGACTACGGTGCGGTTTCTGACTAGATTTCAGGACCACGGAAAAGTCGGAGTTTTTCAGTGGTGTGATTTACTATTGACATGGAAATCTATTTCGATGGCAGTTTTCCAAGTGATTAATGATCTGTATTTACGATGTAAATTTATAAAAAATCATCAGATGTTTTTAGTGAACCATATCCGAAACCGGTACCTTTGTTGATGACAACCGAACATTTGACATGTCAAGTCGACCTGTCTCTTCTCCATCAAAGATTATCGAAACCGAACCACGTGCATGAATACCGATGAGGGTAGCGAACGTTCCACGTGCCGGCCAATTCGCGGGCATATAGACGAATTGTGTTCGCACATTCCTTTCCATCGGAATTTCTGTTTTAACACAAAGGAACCGTAACGAGGCTGGGAATTCGACCGAACTGATTGCAATTACGGAGTCAATCAGCGCGTTCGCTATGACGTTGAATTCAAAAAATCGCCGAGCTGCGATTCCAATCTTTGAATGGAGCTTCCGGCGGTCGGAAATAAAATTGAATGTTTTTTCTTAATTTCGGGAAAAAGCTGGACGGTGGATCGTCATGGAGAGATTGGCAGGGATTTTGGTGATAGCGATAGCGTCGCTGCTGGATTCAAGTGCAGCAGGTAGTTGCAAAGCAGCGAAAATGTGCTGCCACGGACGAGATTCAGGATGTGTCATACAAAAAGTGGCGCCCAACGCTATCATCGAGAGTCCACGTGATAAGCCCTGTTACTGCGATCACGCCTGTCTAGATCTCGGAGATTGCTGCGATGATTTTAATGCCACTTGTGCAGGTGAAGATATTTTTATCATAATAGGATTGACAGCAGTCAAAAGTGTCCCATCCAAAATCTGATCTTGCCTGTGGAATTAAAATTTATTTAATTTGTTAGCATTGGTTTTAGTTAGTGTTTCTACAATTACAGGCAAACTTTTCTCTAAGATCTCTACTCTTCAATAGTTAGTATGAAAATACTTGTTTGGTAGAATCTACATTGTAAGTAGCATTTCTGCCCGGCTTATTCTAAAAATTCATTAAAAATAATAAGAATTTCATGGGATGTGATGTTTTTAATAAACGATGAAATAGGATATCAAGAAAGTTTGTTTATTTCAAGAATATAACATTTCAAAATAAAAGTTTGCATTCTTCTTTGATAGTTATTCCTGACAAAGTGACTTTTTTATACAAGTAAATTTTTTACTCGTTTACTTTGATGTTCTTTGAGTTTATAATGGTTCTAAATCTTTTTTCGAGCTTTGCTGTTGTAAGCTCTACCCGTTAAATTCATTTAACCTAGATGCTTGAACGAAGTTGAAGCGGAGATGATTTTAACGTCACGATTTAAGAGCATGAAATGTAGTCATCCTAGGGGATTTGCTAACGTAAAATACTCTTAAATGAGAATTTCAGAGCGTTACATGACAACTTAATTTTCGCATGTCTTCCTTTTTATCTTCAAAAGGCCAATTATTTCCAATTCTGGTGTTAAGGTCTTAATTTCTCTGGCTCGGATTCGGTGGAAAGAAACAGAAAAAATTGTCGTCGGGGTTGGATTGATGAAAAGAAATATAAATGTGACTCTTATCCGGCTGAGCAAAGCTCGGTAGGAAAAAAAGATGAGCAAGAAAAAGATTTTAGTAATGTTCACTACTGGACCAGTAAAAATAAGTAAAAAAAAGTTGCTATAATATATAAAATCCTTTATCGTATTGCAGTCTAAATTTCATAATGAATGATAAAATGATGATGGGTCTTTGTAATATATCATTGACTCGTATTAACGAACCAATCGATGTTGGTAATCCTCACAAAACAGTACATAAATTAATCATGGATTGTGGTTAATACTTCATTGACCTTGGGATCAAATATTGTAAACCAAACTCCCCAATGAAATATGAATATAAATTTTATCAACTTCCATGCACTAAAGGATTGAATAAATGCCAGAAATTATTACCTGGGATAACGGGTTAACGTTGATGATTCTATCAAATATTTACGATTACGTCAATCAAAATATTGTAACAAGTAAATATTAAGAAATATGCTATTTTTCGTATTCCTGTAGGCTGCACATAGTAGTCCGTATAATTTATTCTTTTTATTTAAAAATGACAATAGATAAATTTCGCAATTAACGCGTGAATTGAAGTGTACCGGCACCCATTGTGTTCGAATACTGCGAGTCCTAGTATTCGCGCTCCAGTCATTTAGCAAAGTTTTTATCTGAGAGAGAAGCAAATCGAATTCGGCATTAATTTATAGTTATTATTGCCATGAGTAGTTTAATAGATAAGAATATTAATATAATTTGTGACTTGTTAATGAACTGAAACCTCTTTTTAGTCGGGATAACTCTTTTGAAGTTAACAGAAATTACCATTATAACTTGGTATTTTACAGCTGAAATATTATCATGGGACAAGAGGTAGCTGAGAAAACCCTTGGTTTAAAACGTTACCTCTAAAAATACAGATGTGCAAATTTAAAACCTTTTCTGCAGTTTAATTGTCGCGTGAAAATGTAAATTTTACATAGTTATTTTGTACCTGCAAAACATTTAATAATACTTTTTCCTAATTTTTAAATTTAAACCTTAAATTATAATGTTCTTTTAAATTATACGGTCTGTATCATGATATAATGCAATGCTATTCTTCGTGAAATGTAGAAGTATAAAAGTTCAGAAAATTTGTTCATATAAAGCTTTCGTACAACATAATTATGTATACGAATCCCTGTATGCATTTTATTAATAAAATAATGAAGATAATATTTAATTTGACATTATGATTACATTTTCACTCTTTTTGTAAAAAATACATTACCTAATTAAAGTACCAAAATTAAGTATCGTTATATTTATAGTTTTTCCTATAATAAATAGTATAACAAGAAGGCATAAGTTCGTTTATCTACATATATCAATTTCATGATTATTTATGGGTTTTAAACATTATATTTTCTAAAAGTTATCTGAAAAATGTATATCCAGAACATAGTTTATTATTATCGCACTATAATAAAAAATAATAAATGATTTATGAAATAGTGAACTATCGACATTTGGAACATAAAAAGCAATTTATTTCCATTTTGTGTTTTTAAATCCTTTTAGAAATGTTTCTTTCTAATTTTTAACGTAAGCTTCGTCTTTTTGTCCGATGTTAATTTCTTTTTTCCTGCTGGTTTCTGCCATTTCAAAGGCTTTTTTCATTATCGTTGATATTTCCGGCTGCACTTCCGCGATTTGTTTGTTTACAAGCTATATAAGAAACGTTTCGTGCTTTTTGTCAAAACAATTAGTGCATTTTTTATATTTTTTTTTTTGCTTTTAGAGTTAGAGCAACCTATGCATAATAATAGAAACTGATTTTTATTTGTCATGATTTACTTCAAATAAAATGATTGGTCCTGTCCATTGATAATGCTTCTCAAAGGCCCAGAATTTGTATTCCAGCATTTCTTCTTATTCCTAAAAAATAATTTGTATAAATATAGTTGGCGGCTTGATGGATTGTGGTTAATAATTGCTTGATGTTAATTTATAAAGGCAATTATTGGCATAAAACTTACTATTGCATGCGATTTTCAAATTATTGTATTAGTTTTATACATTCATGACGACTACTATATATTCTGTACGAAATCCATGTAATCAAACACCACGAAATTATTACAATTTATAATTTTAAATATTCTATCACAAAATATGCTTCAATAGTTTTTTATTTATTTTATAACCCATGAAATCATTCTTGCAAGAAACGATGCGAAATTGTTTCTGGTCTCAGCTAAAATTGTTAATCGTTATATATATTTAATATGCATAGATTACTTTGCCACTCAAACCAAAAGAAAATTAACAAAAATGTACTAATTGTTTTCACAAAACATGACTTAAAAGTACTTAACGTTCTTTATACAACTGGTAAACAAACAAATTGCCGAAGAGCAGGTCCTGAGAAATCAATGATAAATAAAAAAACATTTGATATGACAAGGATAAACAGGTCAAAAATTCATAGAGGACAAAACTGCAAAGTCCTGTATTAGAAACTAGAAATAAGCATAATCCAAGTATCATCAGTTCATTATTTTATAAATCTTTGACATTATTTTAAAACTGGGCGAAACAAAACGTAGTTTAAAAATACGGATTGATGAACACAAATATACATTCAATCCACCACAACCAAGCTCAGTTACAGCGGAGCGCAGAGTTGAATTAAATCGTGTTTGTAATTGGCAAAATGTTGCAGTATTAGATTCGTTCGTGGTAGCTGGTTTCTGCCTACTATTGCTAGCAACGCTGTCAGTGACTAAACCTTTCTCTTCTTTATTCTTTTATTAATTATAATTAGTAAATTTTGACACCATATGGAACGTAGGGTGTACACCATTCTCTGACGTTTAGTGGGATTTTGTGTCAGCAGAATCAGTTGCGAAGCTCTTACCTAACCTCATCACCGCTTTAGTTCCCGTTGTATGAATCATTAGAAAGATTTTACAAAATTAAAGAAATAAAAAAATTATGACAAAATACAAAGCATAAATCGTCCACGTCTGTGTAATATCAAAGTTTTACAATATTTTGTGTATTTTTTGACGATAGATATACTGTATAAAGTATCTCATGATACCCATTTATTAAAATAATAAAAGCTACGAAATATGAAATTGTTCGATATATTCGTTAAACTAAAAACTGGCTAAGTTACAATATTGTTTGAAAGTATTTGTCAAATCTTTTGGGAAAGCGAACAAATATGGGATATCCATAAAAAATAATCGTTAAAGTATGAAGTAGATAGAATAAGATCCATGAGTTGTTTTGTTTGACATTATTTTGAAACTTGTTGAGCCGTGAGGGCAGGTGGTTTTCATGATTTTCTAAATCGTTAGATATTAAAATAAATAGAGACTGAATTAATACACGATTATTCTTATAGTCTGGTGTAATATATTTGAATATAACAAGGAATATATTTAAACAAAATTAATGCGAGATATGTAGTAAACATAAATGCAAATATCATTCGGTCACTGCAGAAATTGGGAATCCCCTATTTATGAATATCTGAATAAGTAGAGTATTATGCTTTCATGTGAAATGCAAAATACGTGTATAATACATATAATACATATTTATTCATTCATTGAGTATTACTATATTACTGATATAATTCATTATTAAGTTATCAAACATCGTTATTTATGATAAAAAATGTACCTATTGAGTATTGGATCCCAGAATGATTTAATATAATTTTGATCCGTGCTCACTAAATATACTCGTGACTATTAAATTATTAAAAAATGTCTTCGAATTGCTAATGGACTTCTTGCATTAGTCTGAAGGTTTTTGTTGCAAATAAGATGTTATGGAGAAAAACTTTTTGGCGTATTTTATGAGCGACAGTTTATTTTTCACACTTCATGTTTAATTCCTTGTGAAACAATATGCTTTGTATCCTAGTGAGGCGAGATATACGTTCTCATAATCGCCTTATCTCTAGACATTTGCATCAAATGCCTAAACAGAGCAGAAGAAAAAAAATATTAACCAAAATAATAGTGGATATTAAGTTTATTATCACAGTGTGATGAAAATTTCATAGAAAATCAATGTTTATGATGCATTATTTTCTAAATCTGAATTAATTGAAAACTACCAATACGAAAATGTAAAGTGAGTCACCAAATAAATTAATAATAATTGTTGCTAATAAAAAGTTAAAATCTACTAAATTATTACTAATTTTACAAACTAAAAGACTAAAAAAGTCAATATCTACTTGTACATTTTACTAATGAATTAGTATTTTCACACTATTTATCAGTAAAAAAATTACTAATTGGTGGTAACCCACTTTTCGCTATAAATAAGTCATTTAGTATGTAATTCAAGTTTAGAGAGTAGAAGTTTAGATTAATTCAAGTTTAGAAAGGGTACGTTTTTATTGTATAGCTTTGGATTAATTACTTACTATGTGTATGAGTACTTACTTTACGTATTATTTGTAAATCATACGTATAGGTTAACTAAACTATTAGTTATAAATTATACGATGCTAATGAACGAATTCTTTAATAATTTATATAACTGTACATTGAGTTTGCACATTTCTCACCTGTCAAGAATGGTGGTTATGAATTTTGAAAAAAAACTAAATACTCTATTTGGTCAATTTTTAATTACTGTTGTATGCAACTTACAATTTTTTATTTGATATAATTTTTGTTTTATAGATTGGAAGACGTTTTTAATCGGGTGAAAAAGTTCTGCCCAATTCTCTAAATTCGAAAGACAAAACTTGTTAGACTTAATCACAAAGTGTTTCCAGATCAAATTTTATAATTTGTCTAATTTTAAATTTGCATTTATACTTATTTTGCATTGTGTATGGCTTGTAAGTTGTTTAATAAATAAAGGTTACTTACTCACGTTTAGAGATTACATAATTGAATTTTATACTATGATAATATTTTCTGAATCGATATACCTAAATTGTTTTTTTGCTTTGGGTACAAAAACACTTCAATGATTCAAGTAAAAAATGCAAAGAAATATAAAAAATATCAGAAATGTTAAAATAAGTTTGTTTAACAAGGAACCTTCTTTTGTAGTCATATTTTACATTGTTAAAAAGCCAAACGATTTAGTATTATACTCCTAAATAAATTAACATTCAAATTTTAAAATATCCTTTATTTATGAATGCCATAACTGTTACTAAATATTGGTGAAAATTATAATTTGTCTCTGCATTTGTATATCATTTAAAACTGTAGAACATTAAGATGAATTTTCACAATTTCCGACTATAATTAATTTGTTAGGTTTATGAGTTACTATTACCAAAAAATATTACTGTATATTCGTAAGATTTTGTATTTGAAAATTAACTTTTTATTTTTGTACTTTAAAATTAACTTTATTCAATAAACGTAAAGGTGATCAAATTAAATTCAGGATAATGTTGGGTATAACAGTGCCTTTATATATTATTTTTGTACATATTATATGTACCTCGTGTAAGAATTAATTGAAATAAATTAAACAAACAACCTCAGGAAACGCAATTGAGTTTAATAATAGAATTATTCGAGAAAGAATGGAATGAAATACTTCACAAAAGGGAATAACAGGAACCCACGTGCAATTATCTTCATGTTGGAACGTTTAGAAGTTATATATAATAAATCAGTTAAGTGAAATCGATTCCAAGTTCTAGTTTTAATCAAATACAAGTTTCTATGTAAGTTACGTGATAAAGTTTGAAATTCCAAAGTGTATTTAAAATTTGCGAAGACTTCCCAATCTCTTCTGCGACTTAAATCGATAATCCAGATATTCCTTCAAATTAGTACAATGCCACGTAACTTTTATGCTATTTAATTGAAAGTTATTAAACTTTATAAGGAAATTAATGTATTTAAATATCCCCTATGAATTGATTAAAAGTGTGAATTATTACATTTTTAAAAGTGCTGAGCAATTCTTCAACTTTAATTCAAAGTTGAATGAATTTACACGTTTCAAAACAGACAGGTTTGGGTAAGAGGTTATTAAAGTGTTCATTCTCCGGTAATACGTAAATTCAATGCTTCTCTTATTAAACAGAATATAAAACCCAAACAGTATTAAAAGCACGCACATTATTCTTTATTAAAAGAATTAAATTGCTGTATTGGAAAATGAAAATAACCGAATACAATAATAAATAGCACTGTATACGTTAAACGAAAACATAGTTTTACGTCTAACAATGTTTACTGTTTCTTTACCAATGGTGAATAAACTAAACAAAAGACTGTAGACAGTTATAGGAAATTAAATCTATGGAACTGTCGATATTCATTACTGTCACTCGTCTCGCTGTAGCTCACGCACAAAGCATTGAGGGTCGCAAACCCTAAGGCCTATGAACTTAAACAATAAGAGAACGACTGAAAAATTCAATACTTCATAAAAATTAATTAATGTAATGAACAATCATTATGACAAATATAAAATGATAGTCAAAAGTTAATAAGATATTGAAGAAATTAATTTTTATGAAGTTTACGCTTGACATAAATGAGCAAACAAGTGCAACAGATTATTTGGAAAACAACCATTTATTAACATTACCTTACAGAATATAATAATATGTAACTTTTAATAAGAAAAGATTATTTATTATGATTCGTTGGATAAAACTAACGAATCTCCAAACTCTGTTCGGATTACATGAGAAATAGAGAATGTACGTATTCCGACTTCTTTTAATCATGACAAATGTTCGACAGACTCTGGTAATGAATAAAATAAGTGGATTCTTCCAGAGGAGATTTACGGAATTTATTCCATCCGAAGGATATTCTTTTGTGTGCACCTGTAACTTGTATATTTATGGTTTCGATGTGCATCGGTAAATAGTATGTCAGAGAAATACAGCTTGGTTTCAAAATGGCATAGGTATAACGTAAAAGAAGTATAGGGCATCGGCGGTGTAGGATAAACAGGAAAACATAAAAAGAACGATGGCGTCGTAAAAAAGGTTTCGTCGTAATTTATAAGAGAATGATGTAAATCCTTTTTTTAATATTGGAAATTTCTTATGAAAAAACTTTATAAACGAATATTCATAATTATCGTATAAAAGTATCTCTTCAGGATTATGTTTTATGGGAAACTATTGTGGATATCCCGCAAACTTGAGTACATTTTATAATATCGAAGTCCGAAATACAATTTTCAAGTATATTTACCATAAATAGGTGGCTACAAAAGAGTCGGCTTTTCGACTGTCGATTTTTTTAACTGTCCGCTTTTTATCTGCGGGTTTTCGACCCGTGCCAGAAAAGTTTTCGACTTTTTAAATAATTTAGTTCATCTAAGAATGAAGGGAACTCTGCGAAAACCTTAACTTCGAATTTCTAATATAATTCATGTAGTCCAGTCACTCTGCATTTTCTATGGGAATGTGAATGTTTAACGATTAAACCCGAGCAAAAATCTGCCCAGGCGGCCTGCAAACTGATCAGGCACTGTGATAAATCGTTAAATTCTTGATCAGTCCCTGATAGTATAGCCTGATAAGTGCCTGAAATATATTCAGGCATCCTGAACAGAACCTGATTAGGACCATGTCAAAATTTCTACTCGGTACGTGAGAGCCTCAAAAAAGCTTAATAACTTGAAGTTTGAGACCAATATTTTAGCTGCGTATTTTTTAGGATCATAAGAAATGTGAGAATTGTATTTTTTTTAATTACTCGGCTTCTATTAAAGATGTTTTAAAGTATGAGTATTCATTTTGAAGCTTTTTTCATTCCCTTTAAGTTCTACCCATGGATAATAGTGTTTCAATCACAAGTTTCTGCCTTATCTAAGAAAAACAGATTCAAATGGTTTTCACATACTCTTCGAAATGTTATAATACATTATTTCAACGAAAGGTAATCACCTATAATTTCAACAACCAATGATTAACGTTGTTTAATTAAGACCTCGTCAATGGTATTAAATTTAAAATTCTTTGCAAACAGAGCGCAGTGAAACGTTTGGAGAAGGTTGTATCAAAACTTACAATTTCCTGATAGAATTGATCAAACTCGATGAGACTCGAATGAAATTGAGGAAAATAAATTCTAGAATGGAAGAAAAATATTGAGAAATATTTATCTGAAACTGTTGATATAGAAACTCCAGAAAGGACACCATTTTTGATGAAATGGAAAACTGTATATCAGGTGCAGAGATTGGGTCCGCCATTTCGAAGATAGAAACCTCATATATTCCACAACACACGCAAAAAGAAAAAATATCCACTTTTGTCGTAAGCACGTCAGATTTTAAATGGTGTGGGGGGGGGGGGGGCATATTGGGTCCCCAATTTTAAATTTGGAAAATCTGACATGAGATTCATATTCAGCGACCCAATAAATTCGGCGATATTGGGTCTGCCATTTTGAACGTTGAATACACAACATCACAATCGTAATCAGTGACTAAAGATACTACTAGTCAATAATATTCGTTAGTTTTAATCGTCTAATTATGATAGTTTTAAGATACTATTTCATAAAAAATGTTCCTTCTAAATATTTTAGGTCAACAGTTTATGATAAATATTTTTCAATATTGTTTCTCTTGTATTCTACAATTTATTATCTTCCATTTCGTCCAAGTCGATTTTGATTCATTCTATCGTACTATACAACTATAGTACGATAGACTAATACTTTCTATAAATATGAACTATAAAAGTTTTGTAGTAATTCTATTTTATATATAAATTATTGTCCATACATAGTGTATAAATAATGCATAAAAATTTCATAGTATCTAACTGGTATTACAGATGCAATAATTAAATTTTATTATTTATATTTTATAATTTTTTATAGATAAGAATAAAACTATTGAACGAATCACTATCAAACATTAAGATGAGAAGTTTATAGAAAAGCTACAAAATGAGAATTTGAAGGAACAAAAAATCAATAGTTTTTTTTACTTTTGGTCTTTTTCTTCATATTTTTTATTTTCCATGGATTTTTCAAGGGTACCCGCAACAAGTTGCAAATAATTTTCTTTAAAAAAATGACTACATTCTAAAATTATTGGAGTTGATTGCGCAGTCCAAGGAAGAATAATCGTAAAATTTCACAAATAAATAAAAATTTTCTTTTCCGCAATTTTTTCCTTAAGTCAAAATAATTTTAATACAGAACAATTTCTTGGAATAGTGGAATAAATCGAAACAAGTCCAGAAATCGAACCAAATAAAATTGATCTTATTTGGCTTCCATTCCAGCACTAATTTGTAACAAGGTAGAGAGCTACATTCGATTAAGGTTAAATTTCACCCCTATTGGCTGCAATTTTACTTTCTTTGAGTCGCATTTGCTCCTTTGGTGTATTTCATGCTAGGTTTGCTTGAATGGATTAACTCAAAATTAACGCAAACAGTTTTAGAGTGTGAAATAATGATGAAAGCCCCTTACATATTAGTCCCACAAAATTACAAATTCAAGGGAAATGTTAATACATTTTTACGTAATAAAAGGTTTAGTCTATCGAGCCAATTTGGGTTAAGTATCTCGAACAGAATATTAGAAAGCGGTTGGAGACTTCAGAAGGATCATTTTAACGACTGGCTACACATGCCAAATAATATAATCCGTAAATATCTTAAAAGTGAACAGTTTGCAGTGAAAACTCCCTCACATTATTGTAAATTTCCTGCAGATATAAATAAACTGCACGTGGAATTGTTTAAGTATAGAAAATTATTCAAATGAACGGTATATTTATATAAAACTGCTGTAACAATCAGGATAATATATACAGAAATTCTAACTCCTGTATTGTGTACAATTGCAGTGCTAATTCAATAAATTTCCGTCTTCATAAATGAAACATCCGCGTAATTTCGAAGGAACTTCCGATCTTGATTGTAGCAGACGCAAAAAGTTTGCGAGGGTCGAATTAAGATTAACCCTTTCACTTTCTACACTCGGAAAGGTTTTTTACTGGCATCGAGCGCACGTGGTTGGAATTGAAAGTCGGAAAATACTTAACGTAAAAAAGAGCGGTGCACGAAATTGGACTTATTTAATCGAAGATATCTTCTTCTCACATTTTCAGTTAATACAGATTAAAACCTCTCTATTAAATCTACCACTTGCCATTAACAACTTGGTAATGATGCATTTCATTTTAATAGACTTTCAATTTATACTAAATTTAAACGAACGGCGAAATATATTCAGCATTGTTGAAATTTTATTAAACTTTTAATTGGAAATTTAATCTTTTCATCCATGACTATTTTCACGCTTTAATTATCCCGTAAAAGAAATGCTTCTTCTTTATAATGAAATTAAATTTAATAGAAAAATTGATGCCATTACATAGAGTAGTACTTAATTTTTTTTAGTACTTAATTTCATTATAATCATAGCCTGATAAGGGCCTGAAATGTATTCAGGCAACCTGAACAGGACCTGATGCCTGTATCAAAATACTTTTCCGCATCAAAATTTCTACTCGGGGTAGTATAACGAAAATGTTGCTCTCAACCTATTTTGAAATGCCTGATGACACTATATTTTAGTCATACTTTCACTTTGGAATGTACGAATTACATTTACATATATTAAATACTGTATATTCACAGATATATTTGGAATATATTGTTGTGTATTGAGTATTTTGAAACCGTACGAGTAACATCAAACGAAGAAATTACAAACTGAAATTACAAAATTTTAAGGTATCTGAAATTTGCCCATAATACCCACCTTATAAAGTCATACATTTTTTTAATCATAGACTAATCAATCCCTAAATAAGTAAATCAATAAGACATTTATTTTGTAAGAAGGAACAATGAATTCGATCTTATAAGGTGCGCGACGCTGTTAGAAATATCTATTGTAAACTTCAAACAAATGCATGAAGTTTTTTTACATCATAAAAGTACTGTAAAGTTGCAACAAAAATTGTAAAAATACATTAAAAAATTATTTGAAAGTACCTTGCAGTTGTAATTTTCAATATTTTTAATGTATATTCACAGTAAAATCATTGAATGTATTACGTGAAAACAAAATCGTGAAAGATCGAAATAATATTCTCAGATTTTCCGGCAAACATGATTCATTTTGAATCTTGAAAATCTTTTGCATTTTTCATGACCACAATAAAAGAGTTTCGTCATTATTCTATGCAGGTGGTGATGCGAAATATAAGATTCCCACTCGACACAGATAACGTTACAAAATTTGCATAAATACATGAAGCACCTAAAATATCCAGACGTATTATTCTGTATTTACTAATATCTGGTTATTAACCTATATTACGAACAAAACCTTCCTAATTGACTCACTAAGAGAGAGAGAGATTGAAAAAGAGAGAGTATATACTTCCCTGCCAAGATTCCCTTTTACTTATATTTTTTTAGAGAGAAATAAATCTATATAAATGACACTTCCAATCTACGTGCATTTACTTACTTTTATCAAAAGTGTAATTGCACTCCTCGACATTCAGCAAAAACCATAACCTAACCTAAAATATATGACCAAAGTTAATGTACACGAGTTTACTATGGGTAGATCGAAATGGATTGCACAATACTTAAACTCAATATTTTCGGTTTCCCTACTTCCAAATGGATTGTAGTGATCGCTAAGAATACTTTTTCAATAATGTATGAAACACTGGCCTGGGCTAATTTTGATGAAGGCGATAGATAGGCATATACTACATATTCTTAAGTAATTTTCCAACATAACATTGAAATTTACAATATATATATATTAAAACCGCGATAGTATGTTGTAAAATCACAAAATAAATGTAATTTTACAACACATGAATGAGAAATTGAAAATTCAAAATAAAAAGTTGTAATTTTACAAAATATATTTTAAAATCGCAATATTTATTGCCATTTTACATTATTTTCGTACCGCAATTTTGTTGTAAAATTACAACCACTTTTAACAGTATATAAGGTACGCAATAAACCAACCTCAATAACAACCAATGTTGATGTTCAATTTATGGTTGAATAAAGCGAACTATATTGTGAACAATATTTTATTACAGGCTGTCATAATAATTTTTATTTTTATATATTAGCAATTAATTTTAAAAATAAAAAAAGGAAAAAAGTATAATTTAAAACAGGCGGGATATAAAATTACGATTTCATAACTATACATTATTTGTTGTGTTCACTTAATTGTCGCTAGAGTGAATGTTCTTAACGAAAAACAAAAATAGCAATTCTTTGAAAGTGATTATTAATTCAAAAAGTAAGTTTTAAGTACAGTTTAGAAACTTATCGATTATCGTATATATTGAATTTTTCTTTTATTCATTTTTCTCCATTCCTGAGTACTACGACCGTTATTTGTTCATATTCGAAATTTTTAATGACCCCATATTTCGCATGCAGTAACGTTTTGGGTAAAGCACCTGAATTATTGAAGTGCACGTTAAAATAATGCGTCGGCAGTTTGTACGTGAAGTGTTAAATAGGGCGTGGTTACATATAGTACGTGTCTCGATAATAAATTTCTCTTCAACGTGTTTGAGGTAATTACTCAATTGTTCAAGCGTTTCGTGAATTATGGATAATTAACTAGCAATGCGCAACAAAACCCCAAGTATCTACTTACGTATATATGTATAGTCGACATTTTGAAATAATTGATTTTGCATATATTATTATTCGTTACATTCGTGTGTCCGTTTGGCAAAATTTTGTGATTAGTTTCCGTAATGCTTTTTTCATTGTTAGTCACTTTCGGCTATGCATGTAAACTATTGCATGTTACAATCGATGCATTTCGGCACCGTATTGATACTTCAAATAGCGCTCTGAATTCTTCTACTTTCATAAATTTTTTAATTTTGCTTTTGAAGAAGTATAACAATAGAAAATATTGTACGATTTTTAGTTTTACAATTTTTATATTAAATCTTATTAATTAATATAGTATTACATGTCCAGAATCACAAAGATTTTTCAATATTTAGTATTTTTTCAAATAGAAATCGATATTTCAACAATTATATCTTTAGATATTGCATATTAAGTAGCTTGGAATTATGAACTAAGCAAAATGTGACATCGCGAACTCCATAAATTCACTAAATACGGTAATACATAATCCGTTTGTATTTAGTCTTTGGACAGTTCAAATGATAAATGTGCACTGTGAAAATGAAAATGGTATATTTGAATCCAGTCCGTTTTTAAATATATATTGCTCTTTCTTTATTTTGCTTCAGGGATTAATTTAGTTAGATAGATAGATAGATAGATAGATAGATAGATAGATTTATCATTATATGAATATAAAAAAAATTCTTTAGGGTTCAGAGCACAAATTATTGACTCGACTTACACAGTAGATAAATATATAAATATACCAATTAATCTATTTAATATTTTTAATTATACCCGTCCATTTTCTATTTAAGATTCTGTACATCCTGAACAGAATATCTCCTTTTTCTAATTTGTCACTATTATAAATAACTATATTTGTCACTATCATAAATAATACATAAATTCAATCCAAATCAATTACTGGATAAGAATTATAAATTAACAAAGTGTTTCCGATCCTTTCAATACAAAATTATTGTATCTTGATATTTTCGATTTCGATGAAAGCTTCGTATGGCGGAAGAAATAATAAAAATTCCAACAAAATTTACTCAATATTTAATGGTTTTCGTGAGCCCTGAATACAAACCGGATATTGGTTCAAAATCACACAGCCTAAATAGTGGATAAAAATGTTTATAATTATTTTTACAGTCATAATTAGTCGTAAAAAATTAGTAAATATGCCAGGCAGCCTGCAAACTGATTAGGCCCTGTGCAGGCGGAAATTAGACGCGCCTCATAGTGTGCTTTACCACTTCCGGATCAGACCCTGATCAGGCTGCAATCAGGTGTGCCTGATTAAGTGTGCCTTAATATTGACTGATGAGAACTTGATCAGACAGCAGTCATACGTGCCTGATAAGGTGGGCCATAATACAGCCGGACCAGGCCCTCATCAGGGGATTACAACATGCACCTTCCCAGGCAAACGTAGTTGCTGCCTGCTCATGTGCTGATCAGGGGATTGCAAGGCCATGTTAATCAGATAAGTGTATGGACTCATACAGTTGTATGATTGTTAACTTTATTTAATTACAGTGTAAACTAACCTTGGAGGAGCCTCATCAGGCCCTTACCAAGCCCTGATCAGGGCCGGATATCAGGATGTCTAATCCGGCCCGGACCAATAAAATTTTTACGTTCTTGATCAGACCCTGACAGTATAATTTGATTCAGGCAGCCTGAATATGACCTGATCAGGGTCGTATCAAAATTTCTACTCGGGTGGCATATCACGCATTATAATAAACGATATTATGCTATTACTACGAGTATATACGATAAGATTCGTTGGTACCAAATTGATAACCACACTTTTTTTTGCTTTGTTTGGCTGCGTGAACCAAACTATGTCTAATAAAGTGAATTTGTCTAGAAAAAGAACTGCGTTTCTTTGCGAGTACTTAATCACAATAACTTAATCACTAAATGTAAGATAATTATGAAATAGCGAAATTATAATTTCAGATATTTTATAGAAACAAAAATCGTACGGAATGAAACTTTATATACAGGGTGTCCGAAAAGTATGGAAACACTCAAATATCTCGGAAAATCGACATCGAATCGTAAAAGTAAAAATACACGTATTCAATGGTTTCAAGAGAGCTATCCAGTGACACCTAACACAACCCCCCACCCCCACCCGCTGGGGGTGATAGAGGGGGTAACTTAAAAATTTTAAATGGGAACCCCCAATTTTTATTGCAGATTTTGCTTCCTCAGAAAAAGTTACGTAAATTTTGCCTACCATTATAATTGTTTTTGTTGACAGATGGCGCTGTAATCAACGAAATTAAAAAATTATTCTAAAAAGTTTTAAAAATCTCGCGAAAAACACAACGGATCAAAAAAGTAAAAACACACGTATTTAATGGTTTCAAGAGAGCTATCCAGTGACACCTAACACGACCCCCCACCCCCACAGGCTGGGGGTGATGGAGGGGGAAACTTAAAAATTTTAAATGGGAACTCCCAAATTTTATTGCAGATTTCTCTTCTTCAGAAAAAGTTACGTAAATTTTACCTATTATAATTATTTTTGTTAACAGATGGAGCTGCAATCAGCGAACCACGTACCTGGAATAGCGGACCACGTTTCCAAAATTTTAAATGACGTCTTTTGCCTTTAAATATTTCAAAGTTCACCGATTCTTACCGCGAGGAGGTAGACGATTTTGAGAATCTTTTTTTTTTATTTTTGTATATTTTTTTTTTGTTTTTACCTTTTATTTGTTTTTTTTTTATTTTTTTAATTTTTTTTCTATTTTAAAGTTTAAATTTTCCTTCGCTTCTATTTTCTTTACTGGATTTTTAACATGTCTATGCCCACTAATTTATAAGATGTTCGAATTGAAGTCCTTCAGCAACTTGACAATATCCCAATCGTGCATAGAAGTTATCATAAACTTTTTGCAGCATTTCTTGAGATACTGTATTAGAACCTTGAATTATTTTTTCTTTCAACTCATCAATGTCTTTTGGTTTCGTTTCGTAGACCTTGTTCTTCAAGAAACCCCAGTAAAAATAGTCCAGAGGAGTTAGATCAGGTGACCTCGGTGGCCACTCGATCGAACCCCTCCTACCAATCCAACGTCGGGGGAAAATATTATTTAATAGATTGCGTACAATCAAACCAAAATGACAAGGAGCTCCATCCTGTTGAAACCAGACATTATCAAACGCTATACCAGCAATATTTCGTATTGCCGGTATAATCTGGTTATTTAACAAATTACAGTACCTTTCAGCCGTGAAATTCTCTTCAACGAAGAAAGGCCCAACAATTTGATTGCACAAAATGCCAGCCCAAACATTGATTTTCTGTGGATGTTGTGTGTGAGTATCTCTCATCCAATGAGGATTTTCGTCCGACCAATATCGTAGGTTGTGCCTATTAACTTCTCCACTCAACTGAAACGTAGCTTCATCAGAGAAGCATATCCAGAAAGGAAATAATTCATTTTCGTCACAACGTCTCATCATTTCCTCACAAAATTCTAATCTCCGATCGAAGTCATCTTCCGAAAGTTCTTGTACATATTTTATTTTATATGGATGGAACTTATTTGCTTTTAATATTTCATGGACAGACGATTTGCCGATACCAGTGGCTTGCGCAATCTTTCTTACCGAAGTATGGACGTCCTCAACGACACTTGCACAGACCGCTAAACTGTTGTCTTCGTTCGTGGACGTTTTTGGTCTTCCTGATTTTGGTCGATCATTGACAGAGCCAGTATCTTGAAACCGAGAAACAGTCTTACAAACAGTTGATTTGCAAATAGGTAGACGATCAGGATGGGTATCATTAAATTGGCGGACGACTTGTTCGTATGTTCTTTTTTTATCGCCGCATCCTCGCAGAATAAGGATTTCGATCCTTTCTTTTTGTGTCAAAGACATAGTATGCCAAATTACAACAGGAGGCAGAATACAGAATGTATCGAAATGGAAGAAATATGAAGCAAAGAATGAAGAAATAAAAGAAATATAAAAAATTAGAAGAAATTCAAATGTTAGAGAAACATTACATTAAGTATCAAATAGCGAGAACGAAGAGAATTGCGATTTTTTGCGGTACGAATTTGACCAAGTTTTCGACAAGAGTGACGCTCGCATGTGTAATTTTCACAAAGCTGAAAAATAACCGAGACCTTGACTCATTCAAACAATAGAGCTTAACTAATACTAAGACGTGCTGTTTTGATTTGGACGCTGACGATGTTCGATTATTGACTACTTTCTCTGTAACACTGGCAGTTGAAAAAATCGACCGAGTGTATGCAATGGGTTTCCGCAAGCGATACCTACAGTACTTTCACACAAGTATACAAAATCACAGTCATGCAAGAAAGCCATAACACCATATGCGGATTTGGTCACCATTTACGCTATTCGGATACACGACATTCACTTCCTCGTAGAATAAGGATGTCGATTCTTCATTTTTCTGTCAAAAACTTTGTATGCACAATTACAAGGGGGGAGCGAATAAAGAATTTTAATATCTGGAAGAAAAGGTAAGCAAATACATTAAAAAAAAACATAAAAAAATTTAATAGTGAAGAATAAAAAAAAGGTAAAAAACAGAAATCAAATAAAAAAAAAAGTAAAACAGAAGATTCTCAAAATCGTCTACCTCCTCGCGGTGAGAATCGGTAAACTAGAAATATTTAAAGGCAAAAGACGTTATTTAAAATTCTGAAAACGTGGTATGCTATTCCATGTACGTCAAGTTAAATATTTTTTAGTAATTTTTTAATTTCGCAGATTGCAGCTCCATCTGTTAACAAAAATAATTATAATAGGTAAAATTTACGTAACTTTTTCTGAAGAAGAGAAATCTGCAATAAAATTTGGGAGTTCCCATTTAAAATTTTTAAGTTTCCCCCTCCATCACCCCCAGCCTGTGGGGGTGGGGGGTCGTGTTAGGTGTCACTGGATAGCTCTCTTGAAACCATTAAATACGTATGTTTTTACTTTTTTGATCCGTTGTGTTTTTCGCGAGATTTTTAAAACTTTTTAGAATAATTTTTTAATTTCGTTGATTACAGCGCCATCTGTCAACAAAAACAATTATAATGGTAGGCAAAATTTACGTAACTTTTTCTGAGGAAGCAAAATCTGCAATAAAAATTGGGGGTTCCCATTTAAAATTTTTAAGTTACCCCCTCTATCACCCCCAGCGGGTGGGGGTGGGGGGTTGTGTTAGGTGTCACTGGATAGCTCTCTTGAAACCATTGAATACGTGTATTTTTACTTTTTCGATTCGATGTCGATTTTCCGAGATATTTGAGTGTTTCCATACTTTTCGGACACCCTGTATAATTGGGTACAATAAGTATATCTATGGACTATCTAACAATGCATTCACAGCTATTTCAATGTTTTGCTTTTATGCTAAATTCACGATAATTTTGTATTCATGGTAAATGAATGCTTTGAATATACTCATCACAAAATCTCGCATGTGTATGAAAGAGAGGGAAGGAGAAGCTGAGAGTGAAACCCAGGTATTGTTTAAATTCGATTCAGTTACTCATACAAGCTTACCAGCAGATATTAGAATTGCAAATGGTTGCGTGTCATAACAGCATACGTTAGAAACCACGATTCTAAACTGGATGCGAATTATGTTAATTTTGTTGCCTTAAACATCCTCTATTAAAATTATGTAAATCTAGTTCGGTTGCTTTTATATAATTAACGATAAAACTATTTTACATATATTTTCAAAATGATGAATGCTTTTCTTGCACATACTTTTACTTAATCGCTAAATATTAAATATATTGAAAACCAGAAACACTTTTTTATGAGATTGGTTGCAGTAAAATCATTAATATAATACTGTACGACATTTAAGTGTTTTAATGTTCGCAACTATATCAGACCTATAGAATAAGAAAAACAACACAGAAGACTGGAGTACGAATCTTTGCTTACTATATTAATGCTTTAACTACTACAGAGAGCAAAAATACATTTTATGGCACCATAAAAAATGTCGACATCAATACAACATAGAATAATAGTAGTATTAATAACGTAAAAAGATGGTTCTGATTGTATTTTAATTTTATAACATCTATTTTATTATTCACGAACATTTAACGAGACAATTATTATTATTATTATTATTACTAACGTCTTTATTGGCGAATATAAAACTAATGATTTCTATCTTATAGCTACAAACACATAGCTAAGGAATGACCCCTACTCTCTACATTTGAAGTAATGAAAATTCACTGATTCTCAGTGAATAGTCAGTGAAATTATGAGACGATAAAAAGCGATTCACTACTTAAATCAGTGAAACTTTAACGGGAATCAGTAAAATTCGTTCACGGTTTCACTGTTTATTTAATGAATATGATGAAAGTCACTGACTTAACAGTGAGGATTCATTCACTGATTCAAATAGTGAGTTTTTCACTGTTGCTCATTGAGAGAATAAATTTTTGTATGACATTTTTCTCAGAAATGCAATCCCGCCGAGATATTCTGCGGTAAGAATACTTTTCGGTAACTTGGTTTTAAAAAAAAGACATTGTCATAAAAATGGAGATACGTGTACCTTTCCATTTAACTTTTTTAAGTATACACTGAAAAAAGAATTTGTGGTATACGGCAATATAAATGTTTAGAAACGTGTACAGGCTGAGGGAACTATTGGATTTGTTACGGTCCCTAAACATAAAGGTGCAGTAACCAGACTTTTAGCTGAAATAGAAATATAATTTATTTGCTACCGCCAGATTAACAAAATCGTTACAGGAACAAAATGTATGGGTGCCGTAACCAAATGTCCAAATACACGTTGCAGCAATGATGGTATAGCTGTGGCAGCAATACCATCATGGTGGGGAACATAACTCACTATATGAAATGACACAAAGCGTGCCTGCATAAAGTGACTCAATCTTCCGCTGTAGAGTGTCCGCTGTAGTATACTTTTTCTGTACTTTGTGCATGGTGGACTATTTGAAAATTACTTTTATGCGAGAGGCGTGAGACGCATATTAATGATAAGAATTGGATAAATATAAGAGAGTAATACATGTAATCAATAATGGACGATTGGGTGAAGCAAAAATTGTCGAGCTGGGGTTTGGAAAAATACCACGCCGATTTCGAAGGTTAGTGCATCAGTAAATATAAATAGTTTATTAAGTTAAACACCTAACAAACGGAAACGTAATTAGGGAATTTAATTCTCGTTTTGTCCAATTTTAAATTATGTACATTTTTTTTAAATCCACATTTATTTTATAAGGGAAGGAAGCAACCTAACCTAGAAAAAATTACGTTCAATTCTTTTTCATTTGTTGGGTCCCAGATAACAAGTCAGCAACTAAGTCCACAATTTGCCCCTCTGTTGTCGACAACTTGCTGAAACTTTGTAGACAGAGGAGCAATTGTGGACTTAATTGCTGACTTGCTGTCAGGGGTAATATTTAAAATTCAATCATTCGAAAGCCAATATATTTATTTTTATTCTTTATTGTAGATGAAGAAATTGACCAAGATACTTTTCCTTACTTGTCAGAAGATGTAATAAAAAAAATTTTTAAGAAAGCTGGACCATTATCCAAATTTTTACATAAATGAAAACTAGAATATACTCAAGATCCGTTGGCTGAAAAAGTATGTTAAAGAAAAAATTGAAATCTCAAATCCAATATCATTTAACATGATTTAATATACATGACTCCTTGAATGATTCATCGCACTCCTTATTGCACGTGAAAATAAGTTATAAACTGTTTCGATATTTCCCACAGCTATAAAGATCGTATAAGTATTTATTATAAGTTCTCAGACCTCATTGAAAATTTTTGTAGGTAATAAATATAATCAAAATTTTGGTTCATAATTTTCTCGATTCAATTTTTTAAAAATTTGGATTATACGCAATTGCATTTGATACTGAAAAAAATGTGCATATTTGTAAAAAAATTACAATATCAAGCAGCAGAAACTCACCTTTCAGAAAGACGTGTTTTATAGTGCGAGTAGAGTTTACGCATGTCAGATTTGTAAAAGGTTATATACTCTCTATTTCACCGGTGTTACTTCCATAATTGTTCGAACCTCTATTTGTTACTAAGAAAATTATTCAGATATAGCCTTTCTTTTTACATTTAGGTCAGTTGAAAATTCTTCTTATATTTGAAATATGTATGTGTTTATGATACAAAAAAAATGTATATGCCAAAGCTCGAAATAGTAGGATGTACGCCAACAACCACATGCAAAAAACCTTTGCTCTTTGACAGTTCAAGAATTTTTTGTCATATTTGCCATAGAGCAAGCTGTGACAAGTCAACGCATAGTGCAACTTGTCTATTCGTGGCATAGCCTCACGAGTATCCTGTCATGGTTGTCCTATCATTAACGATCTGATTTAGGAAGCAAAAATTGGTTCCCATCCAGATGTACATGATTATATGGCAAATGAACAACTACACAACTATGTTGTACACGCTAAATGAGGTTAGTAATTATTCTGATGATGCAACAAATCCGATTAAATATTAATAAAATTAGTTTCAGTTCTTGTGAAGTAAAAGCTTGCAATCATATTTTCAATAGCCGAACTGACAACTTTTGTATTCTGTTATAAATTTCATATAACTTCTCATATACTCCTGAATTTATGATAATAACACTTTTTGAATGCTCTATATTTTTTAATAAAACCTTAGAAAGCATTGTTCAACTATACCACACTTTAAATATGTTAGAATAGCATATCCTTGGTTGTAATGAAGAATATTGAGATTACAATTTTATATGTCAACAATTAAAATTTAAAACCAAATGTACTAATATTTAATTACATTAATTTAATTTTCAGACATATTTAACGTAATAATTGTCTTAGTATTTCATCAGATTTGTTGTATCGTTGGAATAATTACTGACCTCTGTAAATAGAGTTTCATAACAATAAATTTTATTTTGCAATAGAGCAATTTTCTTACAGGTCAACACGTTATCCTCCGCAACCACAGAAATCTTTTTTTTTTGTTTTATTGATGCTCCTTTACTTATCCGTAATTTATTTTAAGTCTGTGATACATTATCAAGACAAAAGGACTTGCGAATTATAATGTACTTATAACAAGATATCGATAAAAGTCATATCTACAATTCTTATAGGAGCACAATACCTCCATCCTGACCTTTGTAGTTAACAAATCTATTTAATTTGTTTTGGTAAAATAAAATAGAATTAAACTTAATTAAATATAATTCAAGATGGAGCAACAATGAAATGTTAAAGCAAGTAATATATATCTGTAATTTTAATAAACGAAAACTCTATTTGCACCGTAAGATATGTAGACGTACACAATGCTTTCGGTCCTAGCAATTTGATTTTTTTTGCAAGTATAACACGTATTTTTTTGAGATGATATATAATTACAACTAAGCCAAGTATATGTAAATTAAATAGCAAAAATTATAATTAAATTTAAATGTATAATTAACCTTAATCGTCCTTGTTATTTGCAGATCGTATCTGAAAATTCACTTTTGGTATCACATTCTACACCAGTTGATTTGAATAATATAAAAATTCTCACTGCACCATCAGGTAATGATTTATTTTATTGCTTTTAATGTTTAAAAATCTACTGATAATGTTGTCAAGTTTCCAAAGTCAGTGCACAAAGCACATAGCACCACTATTTATTTTTTAAACAATTTGTATAGTTTCAGGTGAAGATTTGTTGATATCAGAGGATTTACCTATCGAGATAATTGCTGATGATTTTCAGATATTTAATGAAATAGATTTAACGGTACAGAGAACGCCACAAGTTGATAATATTGTAGATGCATTGAAAAGTACAATATTAGGAGCAGCAGTATTAAGTTATTTTAGGAATACTCACAGTTTGAATGATACCTATCGGAATCACTTAGTACACACAATCATTATTTTAGAAATTCAAAGTTCTTCTGAGTTAATGTAAGTTTAATAAGCTATTGATAAACACTTGATACTATATAGCATATGTACATATGTAGAAGAGAACTTCATACATACTACATACTAGTGAGGGTATGTTCCGTAAGGAGTGCTGGGAAATTCAAAATTTTGTGCTCAGCAGTTGGCAGCAGTAACTTTACCTCACTGTTGGAGGGTTGTGTTCCGTAAGGAGTGTTGGAAGCTTAGCCGAAATGAAAGCAGTTGGCACTAGTGATTTTACGTTACTGCTGAAGCTCCGTTCGCGATCAGCTGATTGCTGACGATATGCTATGGTATGTTTGTAGACATGAACTTTACGCATCGGCTGGAAAAAATGATGATCGAAGAAGATCTAAAAATGTTTATATCTGCACATATCATGCTCACACACATACCATAGCATATCGTCAGCAATCAGCTGATCCCGAACGGAGCTTCAGCAGTAATGTAAAGTCACTAATGCTAATTGTTTTCATTTCTGCGAAGCTCCAACACTCCTTACGGAACACACCCGGAGTTCTGTTCGGGATATCTGATTACTGACAGCATGCTGTGTATAAGTTTGCGTAATATAAGTATGTATGTAGTTTTCAATTTTGTAAATACATCGGTCGAATAGTAACAAGTTCATGAAAATTAAAGTTCAAGAAGGTAACAGTTAGAAATGTTATAGATGAAAAAGAAAACATAAAGCATGCTGTCAGTACTTAGCTGATCCCGAACAGAACTCAAGCAGTAAGGGAAAGTTACTATTGCCAACTGCTGATGAAGAAATTTATTTTAATGAAGTTCCCAGCAAACCTTAGCCCAGGAAATGGGCTGTAGTTTCTCTCTCTCTCTCTCTCTCTCTCTCTCTGAAAACGTCTCAACTCTGCGAGCATATATGTATGTAGAGTCCTTCTATTAACTTTTGTGTACCTGACCGGATACCCTGGTATGTTTATCATTTTTAACTATAAAAATTGTACGTATATAGCAATTGGCACCACTGACTCTTACTGTTGGGGGTGTGATCCGAGTCAGCTGATATCGTAACGTGTCTATATATGCATATGTGTTCTTTCACTCGACTTCTCATCATAATCTGAAAAAAAAATTAAATAAATAACAATAAAATGATCTTTTCCTCACTTTTTATATCCGTACATTATTTTTTTACATGCTTAACGAGGTTCGGATCCTCGAGATTGTTTATATTTTCCACACCTGTCAGTATAACCTGCTGACCACAAAACAATAACTAACTGCTGACTATTCCCAATTTTAGGTTCGAGTCTCTTTAAGGCTCTACAACAAATTAGCATCGTTTTTATAAAAAAGTATGTTTCATTTTTAATAAATATATCTACAATTTATTAAAATTATAATTAAATAAAAATTTTAAACTTGGAATTCATTGGGTCCCAAAATGACTTAAAACTTTTGTCGTTGGAAAATTTCATGTCGAGTCTTTCTACAAGCCAATAAAATAAATAACCATTATTTTTTATAAAAAGCTATATATTTCACTTTCACTAAAGGTACCTAAAATTTGTTGTAATTATAATTAAACAAAAATTTCAAACTTGTGATTCACTAGCTGGCCAGAAAATGCATTCAAATTTTTTTCGCTGCCCAAACTCTTTATGGGTCTATAAAATAAATTAATATTATCTTCATAAAATAGTATATGTGCAGTTTTCAAATATTTTACCTGAAATTCATTAAACTTATAGTTAAACAAAAATGTCAAACTTGAGATTCTGTAGCAGGTCCTCTAAATTACATTACAACTTTTATCGTTGGAAAATTTAAAGTTCAAGTCCTTTTGCCAAAAAAAATGAGTATAATTTTTATGAAAAGGTATATGCTTTATTTTGAGTAAAGGCACCTAAAGAAACTTGTAATAATAATAATTAGACAAAAATGTCAAACTTGTGGTTTGTTAGCGGACCCTAAAATACATTAAAATTAATATTTTTATAAAAATAGGGTATGTCCAATTATAAATTGTCTTAAATTATAATTGTAACGAATGTTAAGTACCTTTCTTTAAAATAAAACATATACTTTTTTATAAAAATATTATTAATTTATTTTAGAGACTTGTAAAGAATGTCAAACTTAAATTTGGTCTATGAGAAAAGTTTTAAGACATTGTAGAACCTGCTAATGAATAACAAGTTTGAAAATTTTGTTTGACTACAATTATCATGAAAATTAGGTGCCTTTACTGAAAATAAAGCATATACTTTTTCATAAAAATTATACTAATTTATTTTGGAAATCCATAAAAAGACTTAAACTTAAAATTTTCAAACGACAAAAGTGGTAATGCAATTTAAGGTCTGCTACAGAATCCCAAGTTTGAAATGTTTGTTTAACTGTAAGTTTAAGGAATTTTAGGTACCATAGCTGAACATTAAACATATACTATTTTAGAAATGTAACATTAAATTATTTTATAGACCCGTAAGGAGTTTGGATAACGACAAAAATTGTAATGCATTTTATGGCCAGCTATAGTGAATTACAACTTTGAAATATTTGTTTAATTATAATTACAATCAATTTTGAGTACCTCTAGTGAAAACTGAAAATTTTCCAACGACAAAAAAGTTCTAAGTCATTTTGGGACCCGATGGTGAATTCCAAATTTAAAATTTTTGCTTAATTATAATTTTAATAAATTGTAGATATATTTATTGAAAATGAAACATACTTTTTTATAAAAATGATGCTAATTTATTGTAGAGCCTTAAAGAGACTCGAACGTAAAATTGGGAATAGGATAGTCAGTATAGGTTATACTGACAAGTGTGGAAAATATAAACAATCTCGAGGATCCGGACCTCGTTAAGCGCGTCAAAAAATAATGTACGAATATAAAAAGTGAGGAAAAGATCATTTGAGTGTTATTTATTTAATTTTTTTCAGATTACGATGAGAAGTCGAGTGCCAATGAACACATATGCATATACAGACACGTTACTAGATCAGCTGACTTGGATCACACCTCCAACAGTAAGAGTCAGTGGTGCCAACTTACCAAATTTTTCGGTTATACTGTTTGGAACTCTATCGGAATACACCCTCTTAAGGGGATTCCGTACGGGTCAGTCGATAAGGTAGATATTTTCACAAAGAAACTTAAATTAAAAATGATTGAATTGATTTTTCAAAATTCAGGCTCTGTACGTGCAATTGTAATGAATATATATGGTGTCCTAAAAAATATGAAACCCGTTAGTTGACAATCCATTGAGAATCATGCTAAATGGATGATTTTTCGTTATTTAGGACGATTCTCAATGGATTGTTAACTAACGGGTTTCAAATTTTTTAGGACATCATATATATTCATTACAGTGTCTCGTACAGAGCCTGAATTTTGAAAAATCAATTGAATCAGTTTTAATTTATGTTTCTTTGTGAAAATATCCACCTTATCGACTGACCCGTACGGAATCCCCTTAAGGGGCGGCTAAAGTCACTACGAGGATAAAGTAGGACTTTATAGTTAGGGGTCGTTTCAACGCAGTGTTTCTTACATCTCGTAATTTAACATCAACATCTGTAAATTACATCTCGTAATTTAAATTACCATTCGCATTTTTATTCTTGTAAATTCTCGCCCATTTATGAACCTGTGTCACTAATATTTTACGTACATTCCGCAAAAAAAAAAAACGTAAAAGCGCCCTAAAATATGGAACTTGCATGTTTTGTAATTTCTATTTTAAGAAGTATGGCGTAGGGAACATTTTTACCAACAGTTCGGGACTAAATGTTTTCCCAAGTTTGACGTGGATTAACCAATTTTTTCGACAGATTCTATTTTCTAAACGTTTCATCATTGTCATGTGCAGCGCAGCCATCATTTACATTGTAACATAAAATATCTGTTTTCATATTAAAGACAAAATAATAAGTTGAATACTACGAAGTGTAATATGGTGTCAAAAGGTGGCGTCGTTAGCAGTGCCACTTAATTTTGTTATTTGGCAGAATATCTAGCAATTCTCTGGCAGCACATCGCGGCGCGCGTTATTAGTGACAAAGTGAGATGACTGAACTGCCGATGACACTATCAATGAATCTCCAATTTTAACCAGCCATAAAAATGGATAATAACTATAACATTCAAGGAAAACGTTTCGCGTTAACCTAACCTAAAAACATGAATAGAGCATCCGGTTAAGCGACAAGTTGGCAAGTAATAGTATATTTGTCACCGCGGGAGGGAAAATAGACAAGTCCACCCCACATGCAAGATTGCCACCCGAACTGAAGACGAAGGTGTCAAGCACGTGGGGAATGCTTGTCTATTTTCCCTCCCGCGGTGAAAAATATACAATACACGCACTGAAAGTGAGTATTCTAACCCAGCGTAGCGAGGTTAGAATGTGTCACTTTCAGGCAGAAAAAAAAGTTACGCCGCACAGTATTTTTATTTATGCAGTATTCATTTAAATAATAATTATTTTCAAATGCTACATCTCTTTTTTTAATTGTAATAATTTAAATCAAGTTCATTTAATACAATTCTGTGTTGACTTGTACAAATATTTCTGCTACTCATATCTTTATATGCGGATTTTAAAATTAGTATTTGCTATAGCATAAGACCAGAACGATTTTCGGAATTGGCGACTCAGATCGTAAACACGTTTCAAGGAGAAGATGAAGGTATCTATTATGTACCTTACCAATGGGATCCAATTTTGAAAAAAAAAACTTCTACCAAAAGGTAAACTCTATGATAAATACAATGCGATTCGGGGAGTTCTTCTTGAGAGTGGACTCACAAGTAAAAATCTTTCAAGAAAAAGAAAATCTGTAGATGAATCAAGACCAGTGTGCCTGGCATTTCGTGAAAAATTATTATCCGATAGTGAGTATATTAAGTTAAATATCCATGCAAGATATCAATTTCAATTATCGTGCAATGTTCTATAGGAATTAATGACGAAGAATATGTTGAAAAAACAAATTGGCTTAAGAGCAACATAGATCCATGGTCTCGAGTAAAAATATACTGGGCGGATACTTCCAAAAACAGAATTGATGACCTTGTAAAAAATTTAACAGATAATTACCTGGAAAATTACGGTGTTTTGAAGCATGTTAGCAAAGGATACGAGTTGGTATGGATCTTAAATTTCATTGTCAGTTTTTTGAACGATATTATTTTTCAAAATTCTTCTTTTTCGTATTGGAATTTACTTTCAATTTTAAGTTCTTGGTTTCCTTATCTTTGATTTCTAAATAATGTCAAACGAAACATTTTATAATACACAAATAAAGTAACAATGGACTTTGGCAATCAATTTCGATTTGCGTGTGGATTTACACAATCATTAATATGATAATATAATAATAGTCATTGTAAATTTATTTATTAGAAATAGAAAACAGTAAATAAAATTTAATTATAGTAACCCTTTCATTTACATTTGGACACCAGTGACTCACTTCGACACTATCGTTTCTTTTTTTAATTTATGAGTTGTTCGTGTCGATTTTGTTGCAATTTTTCTTTCCTGCTTTCTTAGAAAAGAATTCAAAATGACCTTACCGAATCCAGATTTTTTTACACTTTAAACAATTTTTGTTTGCTGGAAATTGACCGTCATAAATGAATGATAATTGTAATTTCTATTTTACACATAAAACTATACTAATTAAAACCAAATTTACAGATTGATATCGATTTCTCAGCAATTTATCCTGACAAGAGCTCATTACTCTACACACAATTCAATGACTTCGAACATGAACTGATAGAATATTGTAGTAAAAGAAAAAGATTAGGTGCAGAAACTCAATTTCTTTTCAAAAAGTACAAACAGGAAGTGGAGACGAACAAGGAATCAAGTATGTATATTTGTATATGATATATACAAGAATTCATCAATCTATAGTATTTTAAAAGGATCATTAATCGATTATACTTTGTGCGCAGATTATAAAGTTCTGTTAATTTTTAAATTACTACCATTTTTATTGCCGTGTCCACCAACGATTTCTGCCGGATCCAACACGTTCAATACGACAGCTTGGCGTCCAAGCAAAAGCGAAGTTCAAAATGGAGTCATTCTCCATGTTCGGGTAATTTCAGTATTTTCCAATGATGTGTAGGTGTACATACCGGGTGAGTTTTTCAAGGCGGGCCATAGGGATACTCATGTTAAATCTACACGGCTTATGATACGTTGATTACAACGTAACTCCGCTTGCTAATCTTGCTATTGGTTGTGGACGTCATGAATATTAGCATAGAATTAAATAAAATGATAGCGACCGCTGAAATTTATTTATTACCTTTTACATCGTTCAAGTTCCAGAAGACTGCATCTGGACAAAAAAATGTGTCCACATGCCTACGATCTAAACCGTTTCGTTTTCCCCTAATTTCATAATTGTATTCGAATTGCGTGCCACCAGTGAACCGGGCAACAACCTACGTTATATTGGAATCGACCAATCACAAGCTGTACATTTACTGTATAATCACAAATGTAGATTTAACATGAGTTTCCCTATGGCCTGCCTTGAAAAACTCACCCGGTATGTATACTAATACATATATGTATTATGCATACATATGTATTACGTAATGTTTCCATTTCTACGTATTTTTACAGAATGATAATGATATGCACACTCATCTGCAGTTACGACGATCAAAATTGCTGCAATACGGACTAAAGGAGCAACCACTAGTTGTTGTTGTTGGGGATGCTGAAGTCGAAAATTGCTATGTTGTAATTAATGATATTAAATATCATCTTGAATCACCGCTTAAAGCAATTGATATTGCTTTTAAAAGCTTTTACGCCTTTCAGCTGGAATATCCGAAAGAGGCTTATTACCCTTGGTTGGTGATACAACGCCGAATTTTCAATATAAAAGGCGAAACGGATATATCCTCGCCTGCCATTAATACCTTCTTATGCGATTTACGAAGGTGTGCAAAAGTGCAAAAAATGTAATATGCCTATACCTGCAATCTATATGCATGTGTGTATTTTATAAATGAGTTAAAAGACCTTTTTTTTTTAAATGCACGCCATGGATATTCCAGAGTTTAAATGCACTGATTCGGAATGTTGTCGTTCATACGGCACATTTAATGCCTTGAAGCGACATCAGCTCTTACACCATGGCGACAAGAGTGATAATGATATTGCAAGTAAAATTATAGTGGAAAAAATCAACCCTGTTATTTCGAATGACAAGAAATGCAATAGTTTTGCGATTACACAGCCTGCAATTAAAACCTACGAAAGAATGGATGACAATATTTTAAACAATTTTCAAAACTTAGCGTTCACGAAAATTGTACAACTATATGAAACACCCTCCCTTTCTCGAAAACATGTGCAATGTCTCTTTTTCCACTCCTTGAGACTGGACCTGCACAGTTTTGTACATTCAGCGAGTTACCCATATCATTTTGTAATTCTTTAAAAAAAGATTCTAATTTTGGAAATAATACGATTAGTGTAATAAATTGGGTTAAGAAGAATGGCAGTTTGTATAAACCGGGCATGGTTCTGTGTGTTGGTGAATGTGATCATCGACCTATTTTTGGTATTGTTAAATTCATTTGTCTAGAAACACACACTATAATGTTTGTATACGCCGTAATTACCACAGTATATCGTCCACATGAAGAGGCTTACGAAATTATCCACACGTCAAAAGTTTGCGATATAATTAAATACGAACAATTATTAGACTCTCAACCGATGAGTGTAGTCTCAAGATGTGAACAAAACTTTATTTTATTACATTCGACACTATAAAATACGAGTTGCGTTTAGAGAATATTCTACAATTTAAAGTATTTTTAACTGATGATATAGACTAATATATGTATTAATAAAATATGTAAAAAATGTTATAATAAAGACATGTTATATATTCTTACCCGTGATACTAACTACCCAAAAGTTTTCTTTATAAAAATTCATGCTACGAACCTTTAGCGACATCAAGTGACTTGAATATACTACAGGAACATGTGTTTCAGTCCCTTTTTAATATAATGTATAATAAAAAATATTAAAATATATCCGAATGGATGAGAAAGATATGCAAGCACATAAATTTAATAAACAAATACTGGTAGTATAACCAAATTCATGCACGAATAATTCTCAAATGTTAAGCTAGCATGTAAATATTTCTCACAGGTCTATGTCTATAGATTAATTTCAGTTTAGTTATTATGTATATTTTAAAAGTTGCAAATATATGGATATGAAGCATATGTTTAAATGTATAAACAAATGGAACAAAAAAAAACTTTCACTATGAAAATTCATGATACGAATCTTTATCGACTATAAAGTGATTCGAATATAATTATTACAGGTACATGTGTTTCAGTTTATTTTCCCTTACATCACATATAATAAAAAAGATGAAAATACATATGAATGGATGTCATATATATGCACCAACATAAGCATAACCAACAATAAGTAGTGGTATAACAATAGTATATTTCGTGACATGTGCAGAAAAGTTTTTTCGTTACATGGGTGCGGAAAATGCGTCAGAAAATAGTCAGAAATGTGGAAAATAGCATTTTCCGCACCCGGGTAACGAAAAATTCATATTTGAACAGTTTTCAAATGTTAGCTACCTTGAAAATATTTCTCTCAGGCCTATTTCTTTTTTCAATTCCTTTTTTGTTATTATATATATTTTAAAAGTCTTCAGTTTATATGTATTTTAAATATGCTTTGTTATTATATATATTATATATATTATCTATATTTTAAAATTCATGCTGCGAACCTTTATCGTCTATAAGTGATTTGAATATATATTTATTGAAGGTACATGCCTTTCAGTTTTTTTTTCTTTGTCATATATATTAAAAAAGATGAAAGTACATTTGAATGGATGTGATACAATCGGTATATGCAAGAACAAAAACTATTTGTGTTTCAAATCTAAGTATAAGGCATAACCGTGCACCACTACGAATACAAATTCATTCCTCCCAGTTCAATATCAGGTATTGTTCTCACAGCTATACCGTATAGCTAAAATGACCAAACTACGTTCACAATGCTGGTTTTGCTGAGAGGGCTATACTGTGTCAGTATAAGTTACTGAGCAAAACAGTATTGCTGTGACAACCAAAATATTGCCGTACGCCCCAAATTTTTCTTTCAGTGTATATATATAACTGTCTGATAGTCTTATTACTCGTAAACGTGTGTGTCATATATTCAGTGCATTTTTATACCTTGATATTGTATAATATGCGTATATTAATTAGTAACATTTTAACATTTATTATGAAGCACATTTAAATACTCAAAGAGATTATACCACTCGGATTTCAAACTACAGTAGTCCTTCCCTTAAGTTGTTTTCCCTTAAGTTGTATACTTCTGTTATGTTGTACGTTTCTCTTCCTCTAAGTTGTATTTTTTCCCCTAGTCAACTTGTCAAACATAACCTAAAAATGTTATGTTTTCAAATTGTTAACTAAAAATTTCTTGAAATGTAATGAAATTATAACATCAAATGTGCATCAATGTGCTTGTCTTAAATATTGCGAGCTGCCTGCTATAAGAATATAATTTTGAAGATTGTTATGTATATACATAACAATCATTTATTTTGTGTAAGCTTTTTGTGTACATACATTGTGTATTTACAGCACGGAGAATAGAGAGGTTAATCTTTCTGTCACGACTGGTTCGTCTTTAATGATTTTTTGTTCGCCTGATAGCAGGTGTAAATAACAAACATTTGAAAATCATTGATTTCAGAGGTAAATTACTTTTACATATATTGAGATAAAATTTGTTTCATAAAAAAAAACAAAAAAAATTAAAGACGAGGCAGTCGTGTCAGAAAGATGAACCACTAGTATTTTCTATTCTCCGTGAAGGTTTGTCAGGTAAAATAAAAATAACAAAAGTACATGTGCAATAAATTTATTAATCAATAATTTACAATAATGATTAGTCAAGATTATTTTTTGCCAAATGGAAATCTGTCATTAAACGCAACTCCTTTAGCTATTCGCAGCATACTCTCTAACTCGGAGTACTCTTCGGTTGAGAAATCCCAACGTGTCAAACACCATCGCTGAAATTTTTCAGCAGCTTCTGCAGCTTCTGAACTCGATGGAGTCTCTTCATATTCGAGACCAATTTCTGCTTCGGTCTCTTCCTCAATATTTGAGCTCTCTTCCGAAGTACCAGCTATTACCTGTTCCACTGTGCGAACTTCCCATCCTGGACACATTTTATCGGATGAATACCACTCTGAGATGTCATCAGTGGATACATTTGCAAATTCAGGCATCATGTGCAGATTTTCGACAAGAATTTCAGTGTCTCCTTCGTCCATGAACATTGCGTTAGCATCTTCATCGTTGCCAAATATTTTTCTCCATGCATTTGCCGCATTGCTGGCAGTGATGTCATCCCAGGCTTGGCATGAAAACTTGACACACTTGTATATGTCCATGCTTTTTGAAAACTCTGGCACTTGCTTAGCCGACAACAGAAGAGAGCGCAACAGATTTTGCCGGTACAACCTGCAATTGACATAAAAAATAAACGTTATATTTTTACACTTAAAATTGATATTCATAGTTCACTATTCACTGACCTCTTAAATTTTTCGATGACACCTTGATCCATCGGCTGAATGAGAGATGTGACATTTGGCGGTAAGTAAATAATAGTGCAAATGTCATTCAAGGCATTTAAAGTCGAAGCATCTGGATGAGTAGGGGCGTTATCTAAAACTAGAATGCACTTTTTGCCCGTGCCTGCAAATCGAGCTGTTACTTCCGGAAGAAATAATTCTGTGTACCATTTAATAAAGCACATCTTGTCCATCCACGCACTTTTTTGATTTGTATACATCAGAGACAATGCGTCTTTGTTAATTCCTCTAAAACAATGTGGATTTCTATATTTTCCTATTAAGAAAAGTGGGATTTTGTGCGTGCCACTTGCATTAGCACAAAACATGATCGTTACTCTGTCCTTGTGTAATTTCCAACCTGACGCATTTTTTGTTTCCTTGTTTAACAGAGTACGACCTGGCAAATATTTCCAGAGCAGGCCACTTTCATCGGCATTATAAATTTGATCACGATCCAAGTTAAAATCGTTCACAAATTTAATAAATGTTGCACAAAATTCTGTGGCAGCAGCAGAATCAGCCGATAGCCTCTCTCCTTGCAATTTCATAGAGCGCATGTTGTGTCGTCTTTGGAATTTATCTAAAAACCCAGATCCGGCTTTAAAATTATTAGGTCCATTGCACATCTCGTTGAGAACCATAGCAGCCTCTTGAACACTTTTTCCGCTAATTGGTATCCCAGCAGCTTGGTTTTCATTGCACCATTCCACAAGTTTACGCTCTCTATCAGAGGTCATTATATTAGAAAACCTTTTGCGTTTTAAGGACATGTTCTCTTTTTCGAGCACTTCTTTATTTTGTAAAATTTCTCTCCGATGGACATTAATGCGACTTATGGCGGCTTGAGTAACATCAAACATTAATGCCACATCGGATTGTTTTACATTATTGTCCAATAAATCCAAAACCTTCACTTTCTGTTCGAAGGACAGCCTTGGTTTTTTATTCTAAAACATAAAAAGTAAACATTTCTTTTTTAATCCAATAACTGAATTTAGACTTTTAATATTTTGGAGCAATGTTGTCATAAAAAAAACATAAAAAAATTAAAGACGCGATATTATTATTCATAAGTGAAGTTAACTTACGGATTTACTCGTATTTGATGAACATGAAGGTTTAGCTGCTTCCATCGTTTCTTTTTTGCGTTTGGTTTCTTGTTATACTAACAATTGGCACTTTTCGCTCGTATTAAGTTGTAAAATACGTTAAACTGCAAAATTCGAAAATCACACACACACACACACACACACATGTACACTGTGACCGCACTAGATTCTAGGGGAAAAAATACAACTTAAGGGAAAGAGCGGCCATCTTACCTGTCTCGATTGTACAACTTAAGGGAAGGACTACTGTAGAAAGTACTGCAATACATGAATAACAAACGTGTATTATGCAGCGAATTAGTACAGTTTATCGATGTCAAATCCGGCATTTTGTTTTTTCAAGTGTTGACTTCTATTAGTGAAATATAAAAATACTTGCAATTCGATTCGATTTTTTTACTGTAGATTTGTAACCCCAGACATGAAACCTCCATTTCATGCATGTTAAGAAAATTTCAACTTTTCTTTTAGTTCGAGTGCTACACATCGGATTTCACATTTTATTTGTTCGAGATTTAATTTGTGATTCTTAACCTTCGTCGGTCACTGGGGGTCCAGGGGACCCCACGATGAATTTAAAGTTCAATAATTCGCTTTATTAGTTTCAAATTAGAAATATTGGAACGCCTATCGGTAATTAAAAGGTCTACTAATAAATTTCTGCTAATGCCGTTTTCTGAGAAACGTTAGTATACTCGTGGTACGTTACAAAAGTTAGTCGATTTCGTGGCGGGGTCCGGCGGACCCCATTGTGACTACGGTGTTTACTTAGAAGAAAATAAAAAAGCTTTTATTTCAGGATTTGTGTAGTATAAATAGTCGAAATAACACGGTAAATAATGCGTATTGTACATCTATTATTGACTGTCAATAATATAGTGAGACATATATTATTTATAGTTTTAGAGATGGCTTACAATTTACGAGTTTGTAACATTCGTAAGCAATTAGAGGAGGCTGAGGAAGATGAAACTATTGGCAGAGATGCTTCCGAAATTTTCGATTATCAGGATGTAAATTACTATATTTGTTCAGTTATATACCTTACATTTAAAAATTATGAAAAAATGAACAAAGTATGCAGGTAAAACATGCATTTTTTTCAAAGATTATGCTCTTCATTCATTTAAATAAATACCTTTTTTAAAATGTACATCAATAGACTATTTTTTTCTACAAGACCGTTATCTGCAAAGTACGTCCAGAAAATTTCATTAAAAAATATTAAAAATATAATAAATTATTATTTTTTAAGTAAATAAAGTAATTTTCTGCTCTTTTTTTATTTGTAATTTTCTATACCGTGTTAGATGCAAACTTATGCAAACTGAACAATGGGTTATAATTTCAGATGGTTGAACAACGTCTCAGAATTTTTGTAACTTGCTACGGCTTACTCTTCTAATACAGGAACGATTTTAAGCATTGTGGTCCGGTAGACCCCGTGAGTCGTTCTTCGCATATTTAGGAAGTGTGACCGGCGAAGGTTAAACAGTAATACCGAAAACCTCCAAATACACACAGTTCTAAATTCGTACATTTCTTCTTAAAATTCATGGCTGCTATATTGGATCACACATTTCAAATTTTTTATTTTTTTACTCCAAATTCGTCATAAACGACCATATTATACCAAGTATATATAAACCGTTAGCATCAAATAATTATTAAATCATTAAATTTGGTTAAGAATTCATGCGGCGAGGACACAATGGTTGCGAAAAATGCCCACCACAATCGTATTCAGGGGCATCAATTAAAAAATCTGTTATATTACTATAACCTACATATGGTTGAAACGCTTACAACAGTATTTATTTTTAAATTTTAAAAATTGTATATTTATACCTATATTAATTATTAGGAAGATATTGATCTAATCTTGAATTGGGATCTAGTTCCTTTTTCATAGATCTTCTATATGCCCATGTGCAATGATTAGATCGTTTTTTATAGATATTCTATCCTTTTTTTTACATAAAGTTTGTGTGGTTAAAAAAAAGACGAAACATGTGTCCAAAACGACAGAATCATTTCATACGGATGTACCTGAACTGTTGTAAGTAAACAATTTTCGTACACCGCTGCCAACTTCTGATTGATTATCTATAAATGTATTTTAAATGGTTATTTGGTGCTCGTCTTTTATGGGCATTAAGTAAATCATTGAAATGGTTGTTTTTGTGTTTGAAATAAATATTTAATCATTGTTTAAATTCGCAAAGAACATATTTTATCCTTTTCGTCAATAATAAATTCCAATTTATTATTATTTACGTTTTATTTATAATAAACGGAATATTTTTATTTCTCAATATGTTATTGTAATTATTTTGTAAAATGAAACCACGAGAAAATAACCCAATATTCAAACTTTTATTATTTTAAAAACTATGTTCACTATATTTTGTTTATTCCGATATCCCCTCGTTTGCTGTAATATGATGCGTAACGCTGTTTTTTTACTTTTAAATAAAGAGTTGCATTGGGCACGTTGCATTCAATTACAGGTTCGGAAATCTGAAACCGTGTTTTACGGTATAAATGAAAAGATTGACCGAACTTTTAGTACCTCGTCGGGATAAACTTTAATATTACCTGTAATATCGGATTCTCATTCCTTTGGATGATATTCGACGGGAAAGTGCGGGAAGCATGAATCCGATAGGATATCGTTTTTAGCGCAAGGAAAAGGGAATCCGATAGGAGATGAGTTTGGAAGCCTTCACATAAGTTCGAAGCTGGAGAATGAAGAGTCGATCGTGTAGTGTCTATATGTTTTAAAGTACATATGTCGCTTAAAACCGTTGACAAGACATGCACAACATAAAAATGCTATAAAATTCTAATAATAAATAAAAATTTATTTCATTAAATAGTACTGATAACAATGTTAATATTATTACTGTTGGTTGAAAATTCTAGTTTTCTTTTCGAATAAAACATGACTTTTTAAATACCATTTTTATACCACAATAAACAATAAAAATAAAATACACCGTTTACAACATATGAGTATTTCGTAAATACTTTTAATATTTAACCTATAAAAATCACATTGGAATGTTGAATTTTGCTTTATTGTTATGGGTGCTGTACATGAAAATACTTTTATTCCAAAAGTTGTTAAACTCAGATGAAAGTAGGGGATTTTATGACATTTGTACCGTATTTTGTAACATTTTTTCACAACACCATTTTTATTACAAAAATCTCGTATGTCACTAAAAGCAACTGGAATACACTTTGAATTAAAATTCTAATAGTGTGTGTAATACGTAACATAAATCAGCATGATGCAGGAGATACAAGAAGCGTTGTTTTATATTAATATATTTTGAATAAGTTATTTCTAAATTACTTGACATGAAAATGTACTCTTTATGGAGTGAAAATTGAGTTACTCGAGTAAAACAATGAGTTCTCACGGCATAGTTATAAATCAGAATATTATGACAATTACAAACGTTTTTTAATCCATACATCCCAATCTCAAAATAGTAAAATGTAGTCTCGCAAATTACAAGAAGTACATGAAAGTAGCAATAATATTTTATAATTTTATTACTGATTCGTTACTGACCTGTTTTTGGAGTTTCCTTGCAAGTACATGGTTTTATGATTTTTAAATAACTATTACTTACTTATTACTAACTTATAGAATTAGTGACATTCACAAAAATGTACAAAATTATCTCAAAAGGAATATTAATTCATTCTTTTTTCCAAAACTTAAACTCGTTTATTTTATTGTATACTTTATTATTATTTAGTATACGATATTAATTTAACGTTTCATGAAAACTGATCTAATTGTTGCGGTATTGCAATCGATATTGTTTTCTTACATTATTCAGATACTCTGTTACTAAATGTTAAAGTTTAAATAGACCATGATCGCATAACCAAGTAGGCAATTGCTAATTAAACATTGATTGTTATTGATACATTATATTCATCATAAATAGCAATGAAAAAGACGTAAACACTGTAAATTCCTCGGAATAAAATTTCATTCTTAAATAGAGAGAGTTCACTGTATGTCAAAGGTGAGCCACTCTATATGGAGCGATTATTTCACTTCTATTGGATTGAAATTTGATTCAAATGTTGAAATCCTAAATTTTGAATCCAAATATTCAATTTCTATATCTTCATAAAATATGTTGTGTCATTCAATTTTTCGGCATATTTGAAAGTAGCAGAGAAAGCTGGGTGCAAATAAAACTGACGCGGAACTGCTTTTAGAAACGTGATTTATTTCTTTAATTTCTATTATTATATTAATAGAATCTTGTTAGATTGAAATTTCACTCAGAAAGAGTTGAATATCCACTTTTGCACGAGAGTTACTCGGTTTTCACTAACCACAGAGTGAATTCTCACTCTAAAAAATTTAGAGAACACTTTTTATAACACTTCTTATAGCTGCCATTAGAAGCACAGTGGCAAAGTCTGATTCTCTTTGGAGTGAATTTTAATTCCAAACAGAGTGAATTTTCACTAAACGTGAAGAGTGAATTTCTTCATTATTTCTTCATTATTTCATTTGGAGTGACCGATCTTACTCTTATACAGTTGTCTTTCACTCATTTTAGAGTAAGAACCCCGCTCCCTTCAGGTTTGAAGCGAAAATTTCACTCCAATGCATTTAGAAAGCACACTTGCAATAGAACCAGTTTTGAGTTATCGGTAGCTGAAGTGTATTATATGAACTCTTTTATTCTCAAAAATGGTTAAGTGTGTGATCCAAATATAATAATGCATGATTTGTATTTAACCCTTTCAGTCACAGTGGTCAATATATTAACCTGGCTGAAAAAAATATAAAAATAGATATGCTTTTAGCTCAGTAGCTAGTGGTATTTTGGATCGTAGATTACGAATATGATATCAAATTTGTACAATTTTTAAAGTTCAAAATGGTACATCTAATATGGCGGACGCAAAAAATAGAAATGATAGATACAAATTTGCTTAAAACTTGTTATTCAAGGTCCTTAAAGCTGCAAAGCCAAACTTACCAAAACCAAATAAAAATAGTCGCAAGATTTGTTACTTTTTTGTTGCTAATTTGTTACCCTAGTGCCGATTTGGTTGCTCAAATATTTAAAAACAAAATCATAGGGTTTGCCAGCTTAAGATAAAGCTACCAAACCCTAATTAAGAAAACAGACATAGCGATATCACACTCGAACCGAAATAGCAGGAAAAATTGTTACTTTTTTGTTGCTGAGAGATATTGCTGGTGCTGATTCTCTTATTTAATTAATTAAAAAAAAAAGGCTAGGGTTTGCTAGCTCAAGCTAAAGCTACCAAACCCTAAACCAAAACACAAATAAAACCACATCCAAATGAAAATAAAAAAGCATAGGAATATGTTCCTCAATTGTTACTTCCGAAAAACAACAAAAATGAATTTCCAGTACGCATTACTGGCCAGGTACCAAACAGGTCGTGACGAGGAGGGCGAAACATTGACGGCAAGGAAAAAAATCACTTCACTGTTGCTCCCAAAAAACCCTCCATTATCTTTCAAGTTCATTCTGCATGAAACCATGTTTTACTTTGACGCGGCAAAAACCGGAAGTACAACGTTAAAATCGAGAAAATGACCGAATTTACGTATGTGACCGCAGTTACTGGGCGAAAATGTTGCGGTAATAAATTGTTACTGCAATTTAAGATGATACAATCTCTTATATGAATCACTCTGAACATATCCTATATGAAATTGTTTGGTTTTGCTGGGTGAAAAACCGGAAATAGAGAGTTATAAGTTAACAATTTCATATAGGTTATGTTTACAGTGATGAATAAAAGAGAACGCATCATCTAATATTCCAGTAACAATTTGTTACCGCAACATTTTCGCCCAAGAACTGCGTTCACATACGTAAATTTGGTCATTTTCCCGACTTTAACTCTCTATTTCCGGTTTTTCACACAACAAAACCAAACAATTTCATATAGGTTATGTTCACAGTGATGAATACAAGAGAATGCATCATCTAATATTCCAGTAACAATTTGTTACTGCAATATTTTCGCCCAAGAACTGCGGTCACATACGTAAATTCGGTCAATTTCTCGACATTATCTCTCTATTTGCGGTTTTTCACCCAGCAAAACCAAACAATTTCATATAGGATATATTCAGAGTAATGCATAGAAGAGTTTGTATCATCTTAAATTACAGTAACAATTTGTTACCGCAACATTTTTGCCCAGTAACTGCGGCCACATACGTAAATTTGGTCATTTTCTCGACTTTAACTCTCTATTTCCGGTTCTTCACCCAGCAAAACCAAACAATTTCATATAGGATATGTTCAGAGTGATGCATATAAGAGATTGTATCATCTTAAATTGCAGTAACAATTTGTTACCGCAACATTTTTGCCCAGTAACTGCGGTCACATACGTAAATTCGGTCATTTTCTCGATTTTAACGTTGTACTTCCGGTTTTTGCCGCGTCAAAGTAAAACATGGTTTCATGCAGAATGAACTTGAACGATAATGGAGGGGTATGCTTAAGCTACGGGGTTTTTTGAGAGCAACAGTGAAGTGATTTTTTTCCTTGCCGTCAATGTTTCGCCCTCCTCGTCACGAACTGGTACCTGGCCAGTAATGCGTACTGGAAATTCATTTTTGTTGTTTTTCGGAAGTAACAATTGAGGAACATATTCCTATGCTTTTTTATTTTCATTTGCATGTGGTTTTATTTGTTTTTTGGTTTAGGGTATGGTAGCTTTAGCTTGAGCTAGCAAACCCTAGCCTTTTTTTTTAAAATAATTAAATAAGAGAATCGGCACCAGCAATATCTCTCAGCAACAAAAAAGTAACAATTTTTCCTGCTATTTCGGTTTGAGTGTGATATCGCTAAGTATGTTTTCTTAATTAGGGTTTGGTAGCTTTATCTTAAGCTGGCAAACCCTATGATTTTTTTTTTAAATATTTGAGCAACAAAATCGGCACTGGGGTAACAAATTAGCAACAAAAAAGTAACAAATCTTGCGACTATTTTTATTTGGTTTTATTAACTTTGGCTTTGCAGCTTTAAGGACCTTGTTATTCAGGGTTTGTTGCGGTCGCTGAGTTCAAATATTATAAATTTGTTGTAAAATTGTCAAAATTTGCGAATTTTGCAAAGTACAACATGGCGGATCCAATATGCCCTATGAAAAAACTAAAATTTAGACAGATTGGTTTGAAACTTGTTACTCGGGGGTTTTCTGGGTCGGTAATTACGAATCCGCTATTAGTTTTTATAAATTCATATTGGCGGACAAATTTGAGAAAATTCATTAAAATTTATCCCCGAGTAACATGTTTCAAGTAAATGAATAATATTTCATTTTTTCGTCCGCCATGTTGCATCCGCCTTTTTATTAAAAAAAAGTATAGCAAAATTATAATATAGGAGTGCATTTATGCTATAAGGTTTGGAGATGTGTTAATGGGGCCATGCGTGTTTTAAAAAAAGGTAGTTATATACTTATTTTAAAACTAAGTAAAACGCACTATTGACAAATAATGTGAAGGGAAAATGACGTTATACAAAAAATAAACAATTAATATTGCCATACTATTATCCCGATATTATAAAATCGAATATATTATAATTAATCAGAAAAGTGGAAATTTGACTAATATAACATTCAGTAAGAAAAATGTTAGTAAAAAAAACTCCACTTACGGGGTTGGAATTTTAAATCCCTAAAAATTCCATTGTTAAATTCATTAACATAGGCACCATTACGAAACTTTTTAAATTAAAAAAAAATAGTTTTAAAAAGACTTAAAAATGGATGAATATAGTTTCAACTGTATAATGCATATGATCATAATTGATTTTTAACATTGTAAAACAACTTTGGGAAAAGGGATAACAGAGAATCGCAATGACGGGTGCGGTTGAAAAACCGACAAATTAAAAAGCATACAGGTCAAAAAACCGACAATCAAAAAGCCGACAGTAAAAAAAAACGACGCTTCAAAACTACGATTGTCCACTTGTCGACGTGTCTATTTTTTCATGTATCGGCTTTTCGACTATCGCCTTTTTATTTGTCAGTTTTCGACTCGTAACCTTATTTTTTGAAGTGTGGGTTGTTTTACTGTCGGCTTTTCGATTGTCGGGTTTTTTGACTGTCGGCTTTTTACCTGTCGACTTTTTGATTTGTCGGATTTTCGACTCGTACCCGCAATAACGAAAGCAAGTGAAAATATCCGTGTCTGGTCAGACATGATGTCCTTATATTGCGAATTCTTCTTAAGCTTCACTGTTAGCGATATGTAATAGTGTTGTTGTTTACTCTAATGTATTTTTCTTGAGGCGAAATTTCACATGAGAATTCCCAGTGAATTAATTGGAATTATAACAGTTACATGAAATAAACCATTCATTATGAGTAAGTATCTCTTATTAATAATTAAAATGCTGCATTGATCATGGATAAAAACAGTAAAAAGGCAATATTCAAAAGCTAGAAAAATGTTTAAATGAGAAAACATACTGTACCGCAGAGAATAGGTTTAACTTTTTTTTAGTCAATTCGAATAAACTATTATTATAATCTTGCATAATTGAATGAATTCATTTAATCGCACTTAATTTCATTTTCACTATCACTTTATTGAATGTTTATAATATAGCTAGTAATTATATAAGTATATTAAGTATACTATCAACTTGTTTATTTTTATTTTTAGTGAAAAATTATTTATGTTTTATTTGCAAATAATTCAATAATATTCGATATTATTATTTTTATCTCGATAAGATCAGATATTAGCGATAAAAATTAATCATAATCTTTTAACGATGCATATTTGTTGTTAAGTAACTGTATGGATTTTATCCAAAAATGTTCTTGTAAATTTTCAATGTATACTAAAATTATAATAAAGTTCTTCAGTTAAGTGAAAAGTATCTTCAAAATTTTAAAGTTTCAAAAATTTGAATTTGAAATTTCCAATTAATTCTTGATGTTTGTAATTATAAAATGGCGAATAAAAATTAGTTTTATGTGTAATCTTGTTCACAAATAGATGTTTGGGAACAAAATTATTAGATTTACATCTGAGAAAAAATTCTTCGGAACAATCAGTGCCTGCAGTTTTTTGTTGGTTATTTTCAAACCCTGCAGAAGTATTAAAGTATCTTCCCCATAGTTGGATTTAATCCAATTATAAAAATTCATGTATTATAGTTAAATATATCAATCCATTAAAATATAATTAAAAATTCTTCTATTCTGATGCAATTTCGTAAGTGAAAGGGATCTTCAAATTTTGAATTGAACTTTTATTAAAAATAACTCACATAGCAACTATTCGGAATATTAAAATCTATCATTTGCTTTATGGAAAATATTATTAGTATAGCCTTATTTTTTGTCATTATATTTGTTTTCACATTCATATTGTTTATTAATTCTGAAGAGGACCTGGAATAAAGGGTCGAAACGTCATTCGTTTTATTTTTCTTGTTGGTTCTACCTATCCGCAACTAAACAAGAAACAATTCTCACTACATTCTTTCACTTCTTAAATAACATAAATCGATAAGATGAAAAATTATATATTTATGGAAAATATAGTGATCTATAATTGATACAATTAAATCTAAAAATATATAGATACTTTTAGATAGTAAAGGTAATTTGTGCCGAAACTGAAACCGGTCCTTGAAACTCATATTAGGGCCTTACCAATTAACCGGCATGAACAATGTCTAGTTAAATGAAGTTAGCCTAAATTAAGTGTTTAAACTTTATTAAAAATAATTGGCAGAAAACATTTCGAGTCATAATTACATGGCTAAAACTGAATGAACATTATATGCATATGAGTTAAAAACGGACTTCTCGACGTATTATGCGTAAAATTTGATTTTACGTATAGTATATCGAAAAGTACCGTTCAATAAACGGGCGCGTAAGAATACGATTTTACGCACCGTTCCTATCTAATCGCATGTTCAATAGCGGTGGGTACAATCGTATTTTAGGCCCTTGTATCAAAAAATACTATTATTTCATAAAGGATTGTACACTCGCTATTTTATAGTTTTTTGACTATTGGTTTATAAACGAATGTATACCTATCTAGGCGCAAATTTCGCTTCGTCAACCTTGGCATCTTTTGGTACCATACATTATCAGTCTCTCCTTCTACTCCCATCATGGCGTATTTATACAATTTTTTAAAGAACTTTCAACCAACTAAAGGAGAACTGGGCAAATTTTCGTGCGGGTTGTTTCAATTTTAAGAAAGATTTGAAGAATTTGCCAGTCGAATATATAATATTATTTTTATTTATATAATTTATATTTCCCTCTGGATTTATCTTTTAGCAATTTCGACTATTATGTGCACATTGTCGAAAACCATATTTGTATTATACACTGACAGAAAAATGCCAAAGCTCCGTTTGCTAACTAAGCAGATGCTTAGCCCTTAAATCGTGAAAGAGCGATTAAAATTCAAAATAATAAAATAAACATTACTTTTGTTATATAGTTTCTTTTGTGACATCATTATGAATATTTTTGTATAATTTCATAATTGTGTGGTTATTTGTATGCTTTGTAAACGTGGTTAAAATAAAAAAAAAATCAGTATTTTCTCAGTTTATGGCTTCCGTATCAAAAATGCTGTGTGGTACGCTAACTTGTAGAGCATAAAATTTCGTTCAAAAGATTCAAGAAGAGCCTTATGTGTATTTTACCCGGTAATTTTAGATGAGGGCTCTTACTGATCTTTTTGGTAGAAATTTTATGCTCTATACAAAAAGTTCAGTACATTTTTAGAGTATCTTGCATCATTTTCAATACAGAAACCCAAGACTGAAAAAAATACTGTTTATTAAACTTTTAACGACGTTTACAAAGTGTAGAAACAACCAAACAGTATATTCTGCAGAAATATTCTTAATGATATAATAAACGTATATATTATAACAATACTATTGTATAAAAGCTGACCGTTACCTTCTTGAATTTTGTACATCCGGTAACTAAAAGTAAATTGAATATTTAGTAAAATAGTAAATTTATAACAAATGTTACTTCAGGTAACGAAATCCCACAAAAATATTAAGAATACAGAAAAAGTAAAGCAATAAAAAAAGCAATTCTCCACTAGAAGTTTAGATACAATATTTCGATTCTTGCAGTAAGTTACATATTTTTTTTTTAAATTGGGTGTGGCGAAATAAATTAATAAATAAAATAGATAAACCAATTTTAGTATCAAATTAATACTTGGAGACCTTACAGCTTTGTTGACGAATGTACTAAAATCCCGTCCTTATAATATCTATTCGGTTGTCGGTAACCTCATCTTTTTGGCACAAAACACAGGAATTTGAATATTAATTACTTTGACTAAGTAACGGTAATAGACATTTGCTACTATTAAAAACGAATTTAATACGAGGAATCGGTATTCTCTCCAATCAAGCAATTAAATAAATTGTTGGAGGATATTATTTCACGTAACCAACAATAAATCGTGACGGTACAGATCGGTAAGAATTTACATTAAAGAAAATCGAAATTTAATTTCCCTGACCTGTCAGCTAGGTCGTCGAACGAAGACTGATCAGACTGACCCGTACAGATTATATAGGTTTGGTATCTACGCGTTCTTCTTTACCGTCCGAATACCGACACTATTAAACCTGCAGAAGATTTTAATTATTCGGTTATCGAAACCGGTAAATATCGATACAGGACGTCAAATTGGAATCGGGAGGGCAACTTCGTCGTATTAAAAGTTATAAGTTTCCAGAAATATCCAAATGTATCCCTCCACCACCCTCCACCCCCACAGCACAATGCCAAGAAGTGGACCAATAGAATGTGCCCATTGATGTGCTGATATCACTACTCCTTGCAGCATAGGCGTGGTCGATTAGATTTTGAAAAAATTTGATGATTCCATTGGTAATGATAGAAATCCCATTGCAGGCAGGTTGAATAGCGAAAGTCGAATACAGTACTATGCGAAGCGGAACAATACTAAGATTTTGAAGTTCTGTCAAACCCAAGTGACATATCCCGTCCAGCGGTACAGTATCCTACCTTACCGACACGTCCATCAAAAGCATACAAAATAAATCATCTAATTAATTTCAATTATAAGATTCGGTTATGGACTTGAGTACGTCAGTTCACCAGGAGGTATTACTTCAAAATAAGTACGAATGAATAAGTCGTTAAACAAAAAAAGTCTAATCAAGTTAATATTAGGTTTTAACGAATCCTTTTCAACCATCACGCTTAGATAATTTCCTCAACGGCATTTGTAGCCGGTGACATGAAAAGAACACTGCTACAATGTATATGGAAAAAAATGTTCCATGTTACGATTTCGCATTTTAATCGCTCTTTTACGGGTTATGCGCTACATCTATTTGGTAGGTAAACGCTGTTTTGGCTTTTTTTCTTTCAATGTGCCGTCAAAGTCCTTGTGAATTTTCCGATTGTGAATTAATGTTAATTATATATAAATACGTTTGTGACAAGCGAGAATATTTCCTCGATGGTTTATATAGCGAAACTTTTACTTATATCACATTTTCTTAATGCTGTACAATATTATTCTGTTATTAGCTGCATTAGTAATTGCTCAGACTTACTACGTACCGCTTTAAGGGCGATATATATAGTTTATCAGTGGTTCCGACAGAACACCATCATCCGAATTTATTGTACGTAGTGGCATATGGGTGTCGCATACGTACACGGAGAAAAATAATCAGCAAAATCAGCCGAAAAATCCGCAGATTCTACCAATTTTATCCTATAGGGACAGCTGTTGGAATTCCGTCAGGGATAGCCGATAATTTCAGCTAAATTTACTGAAAAAGTCCGCAAATTTAACGGAACAAATCTGCTAACGTAGCGGAAATTTAGAGCTAAGCGCGAATTGAGTAGGGTTAAGGCTATATTAGCGGAATCAAAACAGCTAAAATTGCATATATTTTCGGCAATTCCAGCCGAAAATTTTAGCTGATATGAATCAGCTAATCCAGCGGAGTCATTTTTCTCCGTGTAACATCAGTATTACTCATTATTTCGTACGATCTCTCTAATTAATAAATAAACAAAATATGTATTTCCTTTTCTGAAGCCACCATTTTTAACATATACTATAATAACATTTGCATTATGATTCTTCGGTTTTAGTGGTAGACTGCATTACCAGTGACTGGGGCGCTTGGTCGGAATGCAGCAATACGTGCGGGATTGGCCATCAAAGTCGAAGACGTTTTATCGTCGAGGCTGATCGTAACGGCGGAAAACCATGTCCGCAAATGGAGCAATCTCTTAGTTGTCAAAGCTACGAATCTTGTCGGCGACGTGCTCGTCATTTTCAAATTCAAGGTACGTTACGAGAATTAAATTTAATTTCCAAAATGATCAAGTATCATGTAATTTTAAATGATTTAAATAGTAATGATGTATATTGGACTATTACATTACAAAATAAAAAAAGCAATATGACTACTGACAGTTGTATACAAGTCAAATGAGGAATTTAAAATGAAAATGGATTGAAGCAGATGGTTGGTAGCAATTAGTTATTATTTTTATATTGCTATGGAATTTTGGCAAATTGGACAAATTTGTCAATTTATTAACCACTTGAGCGGCGAGGTGGTCCAAATGGCGTCACACGTGTCGGTGACCAAAGCGGCGGAAATATCGAAAATGTTCTGAGTCAAGGAGTACGAATATGATAAGAAAAAATAGGTTTTTCAAGGCTTTAAATAAGTTTTTTGTGTGTAAATGTCGGCAATTTTTTAAACTTTTTTGAGAATGGCGTCAAAAGTTTTACTCAGTTTTCTTCTTCAAATTAAATTGGATTTGGTCGAAAATTGGTACTGGAGGGTTTTTTAGGTTGCTGATTATGAATTTGATGTCGCTTCTTCAAAATTCAAAATGGCAGATCCAATATGGCGGACGATTTTTTAAGAATATTACCGTATTCGCTCAAAATGAATACTCGGGTTTTTTTGGGTCGCTGGTTACGATTTTGAGGTTGCTTTTTGAAAATTCAAAGTGGCGGATCCAATACGGCGGACGTTTTTTTTACAATATTACCGTATTCGCTCAAAATTGATACTCGGGTTTTTTTTTTGGGTCGCTGATCGGATTTCATAAACATTTAATTTCTTAGATATATTTAATATTTAAAAGAAAAAGGAGCACGAAATAGTATAGCTGCAGGGTCCTCGTGGTATTCGTTTCCTAGCGAATGCAAGTAGGTAAACATTCTAAAAATCAGGTGTCATATTGATTCCGCCATTTTGAATTTTGAGGAGCAACTTCAAATTCGTAACCAGGGACCCCCAGTACCAATTTTCGACCAAATCCAATTTTCGACCAAATCCAATTTTGTTTGAAGAAAAAAACTGAGTAAAAGTTTTTACGCCGTTCTCATAAAAGTATTACAAATTCCGGACATTTACACTCAAAGAACTTATTCAAATATTTTTTATCTTATTTATTACATTGATTTACAAAATTATATGGATCTCAACCTGATATATAAAGTATCTTTTTTGAAAATTGTGTTAAAAAATATCACGAAAACAGTCCACACTGCGATAGAAACACAGATTAGGACATTTTGGTATATATTTGGTATATCTAACATGTTTACATCGTTAGGCCGTGGAAACTACCTACCTGTTGAACATAACACCATTTATTTCTTGAACAGAAAACTTAGTGATGCTCGTTTCAGGTCATAATGGGCTCATAACACTCGAAATGTATAATAGATTCATACCCTTATATATTTAGCGAATTATGGAAATTACTATTGTAAGTCATTTACGAATTTCTTGAATTTCAGAAGCGCGGAACGTTTTTCCAAGCATCAACGCAGTCGATGCAAATATCAGGCCGAACTCCGTCCCGGAAGTTGCTACTGGGTAAGTTATCATCTTACTTCCATGTTAAAATGTCAAAGAGAATGATATATTCATTTGTAGCAACGCCTTGGGCGAATGTGGGATAATATTTAATGTAGAATGACTATTACAGTTGTTTTCGTGAAGATGGTTCGGGTAATAATATTTCACACATACGTCCCAAACTTAATAAAGTTAAAAAATTAGAATTGCGAAGTTTTTTTTTAGTATCCTAACTTATACGAAAATAGCTAACACAGGGTAATCACACTGAAAATATCTGTAGCTACCACAAGAAGCAAAAAGTTTATTCTCTATACCAAATTGCCTAAAGTAAAATTTATAACTTTTCAAATTTTTTATTTTTCCAATAGAAACATTATTAGTGCTATTTGAAATCGATTTTAAACCATAATATAGATTCAATATTCGTTCTACTAGCATTGTCTAGACAGTAGAGATACTTTTTTCGTTTTTTCCAAAATACTTCAATCAGGCCCAAAAAATGTTAATATCCTACTCTTACTTAGGGTTGTCATGAAGTAGAAACAAAGTTTACAGTGGAGGGAATTTGACTTCGATAACTCGGGTTTGTAAACGTTAAAAAACTAGTGAATGTCACTTCCTTTTTTAACGTTAACTACATTACGACTAAAGTAAATGTAATTTATTATGAATAATAATAGCTTTAACGCTAAAAAATCGACAAACCGACTGCAGGTCTTTAAGCCCTTCAGCGGACGTGCAACGAGATTTATATTGTCCATGTAAGGCACGTGACAGGATTTAGCATTTTAAGCAGATATCTTCGAATTTTTGTTTATGATCTACGATTTTTTGACCAATTTTGAAAAGCCTATACTCATATCTATACTATTTAAAATGTTTGTCATTTTACAATACATGTCTCGTAAATTTACACACGTGTATTGTAGATTTTCTCAACATTTGATTTGTATAATTTTAACACCTTTTTCTAAAATATTACTGCTGTGAAAAAGAACGTTGATACAAAGAGTCAACGCCCCCAGCGGGCGTGCCCCAGAACTAGAATTAAAGTACATGCGTTCTAAAATCTGGCAACTTAACGGCAAATTTATAAATTTAGACAACATGATCAGCAATTTTATTGTACACTATATGAATTGTATATTTACAATACAAGTTATCAATTAAAAATCTATCACACCCCGTCTTCCGAAGAGGATCCGTTATGAGTCCATGTAAAATACTCCAATTTAATTATTATTTCTCATGTTTTTTTGATAGATAAACGACCCTAAAAAGAAGCATTTTTCGAATTTCAAGCCGTTTTCTGCCAATTTTGTGAGATTAAGAGTCTCCTTTAGGGCTCAATTTTCAGCGATTCTCATTGAATTAGGGGTTAAATAAGTCGTTTTTCATTTTTCGAACTTGGGCTCATTTTTTACTCGATTTATGACTATAGGTCAAAGAGCCTTAGAGATGAATATTGTAGAGCTTAAAAGACACTTTAAAATGAGCCTAAATTTGTTATGATAACTTCAGAAAAGATCAATTATTTCAAAAAGAGAAGTGGTTTCTAATCTTCAATGGCGCGCCAAACAAATATTGTAGGCATCGGATCCAAAATACGTACCTGCAATACGGCCCGCGAGTTGTGGGATACCCTGAATAATAATGTTGTCCAAACCATGTCAGTATTGTAAACAATATAACATGCAATGCCCGACACTATTTAAGTTTTTGTTTCTTACATTTTTTTTTCTGCAATTGCACGTACCCAAAGTATGAGCAACAAGAACAAACTTTTGTTATACATATTAGTGGAACAAATGTCTTGTGAAATTAAACATGAAAAGTCATCCAAATATTGATATTTGTTAATATTCGGCTAACTTTTTGTTTACGAATACTCAAGTATGTTTGTTGAAATTATATGAAAAAATGGTATTTTAATATGGCTAGTTAACAATAATCATCGCAAATTATTTCAAACAAAAATTAACTGAGGTTGAAGTCCCACGCTAGTAATCTTTAAAATAAATAAATGCAACGTTTATTTATTAAACCGCAATTAAATAATACATATTATCACATTTTTATTTTGACCTTCCTCAAGACCTTTAAAAATTATTTTTTGGGAGGAGAACTTAACCTAAGAATGCTGCCAGTGATGCTTTATGTTATACGTTATACATTCGAAATTCATTATCAAGTGCATTAATAATTTTATCAATTCAAAAAAAATGAAAAGACATTGTTAAATGTGGATTAAAACTTTATGTAATTTAAGTTTTTATCATTAAAAAATTAAAAGTCTAGATAGATATAACACCATGTCAAGAAACTTGAAATTTCATAATTAAGCATTAAAAGTCAATTAAATTTAAAATTATTTCTAAAAGTGTATGGAAATTCAGACACGTCTCTTTAAATGCTCAGATTCAAATCAATTTATGTAATATAATTCATATCTTGTACACTACAGATATTTAAAAAAATGTATCATGCTATTGTATATTTGCTGAAAACACTATCCTACTAATGATCAATACTTCCTTAATTAAAATGAAATATTTATTTGATAATAGCTTAGGAAGAACGTTTTCATGATGCAATATAATTTCTATTTCAAACTTGCTTCATGTGCATAGAGAAATTAAGGAAATATTGTTGTATATAAAATATAGAGGATTGCATGAAGTGGTCCTAACTGTAACTGCAGAATTAAATGCGTACAGTTTCTCGGTAAATGCAATCAACTAGGTCGAAATCACCAGAATGCGACATACGGTACCTTGAGAATAGCACACCCAGCCGTGTTTGATTAGCCTGATAGATGGCTGAGTAAATGCGTGAGCGTGACATGCCTGGCATACAACTACGTTAGAGCTTCATCCTTAATGCCATTCAAATGGGTATGATAATGGCTTATTAATATATCATAGCAAACAAGTCTAAATGTATATCATGTTTATGATCTGAAGATATTGAAAGTTGTTTAAATAAATGAAGTAAATGAATTGAACAAAACAGGTCAATTTTTGCACTTCAATTTCAATTAAGTATTTCGTATAAAAATCGAACATCAACAAAATTGAAAGGTATTTATCGTACTATTTTCAAGGTTGCTCTTTTCAACGGCATTATCAACATTGAGTTATAGTAAATTGAAATTGAAATATTGCGATTTAAATGTGCAAAAAACGCAAAAAATCGGTTATTCTTTTGAATAAAACATTTTTTTCTCATGGAAAGAGTACTTTAGGTCACAAAATTCCTTCGCTAATGGTGAAGAACATAGTTGTAGTATTAAGATATATTTTTAAAATATTAACAGAATAACATCGTGATCAGAAAATGGCGATGGCAGTGAGTAATTTCTTTTTAAAAGTTAACAAATTTTTTTCATGAAAACTATAAACTTCAGACGAAATTTTCTACGAATAAAAATCTCTTAGAATATATCAAAGAGCCCAACATTTTTCAGAATATATTGATATCATTTTTTATTTCTTAAATTTTCGGAGAAACGAAATTTTTAAAAAAGTCGTTTAAAAAACCTGAAAAAATGTTTATGTATTCTTTGACAAATTCTAAGATAATTTTGTTCTAAGGAAATTTTGTTTAAAGTCTATAGTTTTTGACACAAGAAATTATTATTCTTGAAATCTAGAAAAGATTAATATTTTTGTTTCTCAAAAACTATAAACTTTAGAGAAAATCTTTTTAGAACAAAATATTTTAGAATAACTCAGAGATTACTCTCTTTTTTTTCAGATTTTTTAAATGACTTTTTTCACAATTTCGATTTTCTTAATTTCGAAAAATACCAAATCGTATCAACACATTCTGAAAAAAGATGAGAATATTCTTTGAAACATTCTAAGAAACGTTTGTTCTTACAACATTTTTTGTAGAGTTTGCAGTTTTAAAAAGAAAATTCTCAGTGCGGTCGTCATTTTGTGATCATGATGTTAGTTTTTTAATATTTAAAAAATATATCTTAATACTATAACTATTTTCTTCACCTTTAGCGAAAGAATTTTTGTGCCGGCAAATACTCATTCTATGAGAAAAAAATGTTTTATAAAAAAGTATACCCGATTTCTTTGGGGTTTTTTTGACATTTAAATCGTTATATTTAATTTTGTAATTAAGAGCAATTTTGTCAGTTCCATTTAAATGACCGATTTCGAAAATAATGAGACACATACATTTCAATTTTTTAAACTTTAATTTTCATATGAAATACTTGATGAAATTGAAATACGAAATGTGTCCTTCCCGGTGTTAATGGGTTAAAGAAAAACTCGTATGCTTTTATCATAAATTTTCTTCTTATTGCAATTTAAGAAAAAAATATACGTGACATCAATCTGTTTTTTTTAATTTATTTTTTACAAATTTGATTGCATTATTTAGAGACTGCTAAGGAATGTAACATTTAATCAGATCAGGCCTCATGAGGGTACTGTTATTTCTATCATTTATGGAAAGTTGTTATTGTAATCATTACACACCTTACATACCTAGATTAAAATTTCAGGTAGCATACATTTAAATAGTAAGAAATACTAAGTGTTTGATTGTATTGTCTTGTTTACCATAACCCATTTGTAATTTAATTAATATAGTATTTTATCATCAGTAATGTAATTACTATAAATTGGATCAGTATTTTGCATCATCCTGATCGAATAAGCTCTTCCTGACTGCTTGTATTGATAAAGATTTAAAATTTTCGAGAGAAACATTTTTTTCAATGAATTTTTTCTTGGTGTAGACGGCCTTTAAAAAAATATTATTTTTTTGTAACTTTTCAATCTATTTAGAAATATCGTTACATTTGAAATCGAAGAACCTCGTCGAAAATGCGATTAGTTCAAATGAGCACAACTCAGAAACATCCATTCTTGATATCTAATAATAAATACATTATTAATTGCTAAGTAAATAGCTATTTATATTTACTCTTTTTTTTTATTATATAATATATAAAATTGTAATTTATCGCAATTTTAAAACACAACACGGTGGGCTTGAACCGACTTCGAATAGAAGTTCATAACACATCGTTTTTTATTGCAGAATTTGGTTATTCAGGTCATAAATGGTGCATACAAAATTTATTCCCCATAACTCGTTGGGCCGTTTTTGAGAAAACACATTTTAAAAAAAAAATCAGTTTTCTTCAAAATATATAATACATTCACATTAAATTACCAATTTAAGTATTTCAGTTATTACATTTATACTTTTCTAAATTATAATAGAAAGAAAACGACATTTCAGAAATGATCGTCCACTTTTTTCAGTAATATATGAAAAATAAATGATTATTTTGTAAAAAAAAAACTGCAGTTTATGTGGTATAAGAAACAAACCCATTAATTCCCAAAACTATACTGGTTTTCTGTTTACGAAGCCGATACTCTACCAACTGAGCCATCGCCGCTCTAACACTATAATTGAAATCAATCTGAAATTGATATATCTTAACAAATTCAATTGTTTAACAAAATAATAAAAATTACAGTGATCCATTCATTGATGAATTAAATTGATCTATTAGAAACTATTTTTTGCAACCTATTGTTTTCGACTGTACGTTGCTTTGGAAGTTTATTTTGAGTTTAGTTCATATTTTTGTATAAAGGGAAATGATATTATACCTAGTTTTTCGATTTATCAACACTTATTTACAGTGGTGTTTTATCTTATATATTATTATAAAACAAAACACTAATGATCTAGTAAAAAATAGTCTACGCGGAACAATAGTAACTATTCAATGTATTATTATAGACTTTTATTAATTTTTGTAATCACTTTATGTGAAGGCAAATAAACACATATTAATAATTTTAACGAGTAATTTTGGCCCATTTTATTTCGTTTAAAATCAAACTATATTATGTGTACGTCATACCTTTACAAAATATATATTTTTGTACCTTTAAACTTTTGTAACGAGTTAAATTTAAATGAGTAAAAATATATAGAATTCATAAACATTAAATATTATTTTATATTATAGTCATTTCATATATTGATTAGTCAGACTAGGCAGAATGTTTCATTTCTTGTTATAGAAATATACGGATATCATTTATCCGAAATTAATAATGATTATTAAATTATAATATCTAATTAGAAAACATAATTTTTCTGAAAAATCATTAGCAGCTATTTAGCACTTATACCTATTCCACTTTCTGATAAATGGTTAGAAAACTGATCGTACGTTGAACTTACCGAACAAACAGTATTATATTTCTGTAATTTGAGAAATATTTATATTTAATATTAAAAACAAAAAATCTGATGGTAAAGCAATTGCCTCACGCAAAGGGCCTGTTATCTGTGCCGTAGCGGGCGCAATAATCGTTTTTTTTTTTCAGTTCCACAGTTAAGGATACTTAACTTGAAAGAGCGACTGCGCGTTGCACCGACCGAAGGGATTAATTATTTAATTAGTATACCAGGCATTTCGTTGTATTTTCAGTATGTAAGTAAATGCATATAATAATATTCCCTTGAATGTAATTGAAAAACTATACAATTTACGGTTTATCAATTAAGTGTACATAAAATGATTGATGCTTTCAAAACACAAGAATAGTTTTGATCGTCGGGCAATAATTAGTTTCCAATAATGATTTGTGTCGGAAAATGTCCCGTATCTTTTTTTTCATTCGGGTGAAAAAATAATATTATCTTCTTGGAGCGTAAACATTTGAACCCCTCTGGCGATCAAAAGGAGATACGCGCGAAACGCCCGAGAATTTGTTGGCCCCTCGTAATTTTTGACTTTCGAATTTTAAAGTTTTCATTAGATATCTTAATAGGAAAATTAATTACGCGAATTTTTTGTTAAAATCAAAAATTTCTACCCCTCTACGTTTTTAATATAATCGCAAAAAACGAAATTATTTGAAATATAAAATAACTTAATTATTTTGTCTTTAACTCGTCATATCTTGATGCAATGCCGAAGAAGTAACAATGCAATTTTGTCATCGGAATCATGATCAGCGACCTCCAAAAGCCCTAAATAGGCATGGTAGAGCGATTTGAATCGATTTATTTGAGCAGATATAAATCCCCCCCCCCCCTCAGCCGGGTTCACCCAGGGTGTGAAAATGCAATTTTTACATCGGAATCGTGATCAGCGACCCCGAAAACCCCCGAAAAAGCACTATGATGCCATTTGGATGAATACATATGCGATAATCATTACATAAGATAATGTAGAGACCCTGCTTGTTGAAAAATTCTTATATTTGATCGATCCGTACCGTTTGCATCGTTGCGAAAACGCAATAAAAAATTTTGAAAAAATTTATGCGGACGCCGAAACATTTTTCATTTTGAAATATATTGCGATCGAATTTTTTCGGTGGTCTGATTCTTCGATAAAAAATGAAAACTGATTGTTCACGTTTTTCCTGTGTTAATCAAATGGAAAACTTCAAGCGCCTTGCGCACCCCCTAATTTCAATTTTAGCGAATTTTTGCAAGAGGGAAAAAAGTTTTTTTTTTTTCTCTATCCAATAGGGCCATGTCCGTAATTAATTTCGACATTCGCCATTTTTCAAAGCACCCTAATATATATATAAATTAGGTTGGCCCAAAAATACACTGAAAAATAAATTTTTCAGAATTTTAATTTTGCCTCCCCCCCCCCCCCCCCGAATCGTTAAAGACGTATTTTGCCGTTTTTTAATCTATCAACATTTAATTACGCCACCAAACCTATCATGCTTTCCAATGTATTTTATACGGTGAAAAATATTTTCATAGATTTAGTGAAAAATCGTTGCGAATTTCTCTTTTTTTTTAATGTGTAAACGATATATGTTACCCCCTTCACACCCTTACAGAACTGGCTGGATAAAAAACTAATGTGCGACCGTTCTCGTAGTTTTCCGGATCGCTGATTATGAATCCAGTATCAGATTTCCAAAATTCAAAATGGCGGATCCAATGTGCCGGACAATTTTTTTACAAATTGATCGGATTAGTTTGACAATTGTTATACGGGGATTTTCAGGGTCACTGATTACGAATGCCGTGTTAGTTTTAAAAATTCAAAATGGCGGATCCACAACAACGTTTGTTTGTTTGTTTCTTACGGCATAGAGTCTAGGCCTCTTTAGCCAACAATTGATAACATACAGATAATTACGTGTAGCGGTATCCATTACTTGTACTGTTTTGTTTGTATTTAACCATTATGAGTATTATTTTACATCACTCTGTTTTCTCATTGTTTTCATATAACATTGGAAAAGTGAACTCAATTTTATGGAGGCAAAAAGTGTATGTCTTCAACTATTGGCACTCCTGAAATTGCGAAGACGTTTTTTTTAACAATGTTTTACCTATTGTATAATAAAAGCCATAGTTTTACCAAATACGTCAAAAATATGGTTTTGAAATTTGTTTGCTTATCATTACACAGATATATAAATTCACTTGAAAAACATGACAAAATTATAGCCGTTTTGTATGAAAAGGGTTAATTTAGCGTTATGGTTTTGCGTAAATGAAAGGCACACGGTACTGTCATCCGATTCGCAATCGATAATAAGATTATAATTTATTTGGTGCCGAAAACGTGTTTTTTATTTCCGCTTGATTTCGTGATAAATAAATAAAATGTTGAATAATAGTCCTTAAATATTCTTTCACGTCTAAATATCACCGTGGAATACCAACTCCAATTTTAGTTACGAATAAATAACAGAAAATTCTGTACCTGCTGTCAACTTAAAGTCATATCGGGTGGTTTGTTGATTAATTATTATCGCTGTTCATATCAGTTAGTTAGTATGGCCATTTTATGGTCAGTATACATGGAAAGAAAAATGGTTAGTCTAGAGCACGATTGGTTGGATTCAAACATCATGTCATTTTACGAGATGCAGCAGTTCGGCAGTTGCTTGCCACCCAAAGCCTACAGAGTTTTTAGGTTAAAGAACCTGACATTTCGAAAATCAAGCACTTCCCAGTGTTGTGTTCTGAGAGCCCAACTGCTATTGAATTTGAAAATAACAAAAATTGAAATAAGAAATCCCGAATAATCGGAAGTCACAGGCTACTTATGCGTCTGTGCTCTAGGATAACCATATTTCTGTCCGTGTACTTGAAGCAAATCAATTTTATTCATATTAGAACACGGTTTAATCATTGCCTTTCCTAAATCTACTTTAACTATTGGATGTAGGGGCTATTCTACCTTGAAGGTTTACAAATGTAAATGTTCAATACATTGTGAACAGCTCTCGGGGACTATATTATTGCCATCTACCGAGATATGCAGATATTTTGTATTGCGTAAATCTAAATTCATAATAATAATTTGTTTTTATATTTCTGGTATCTTCGTGATAAAATTGTTATTAGGCTTTGAATTTGACAGGGTATCGTAATACGATTTTTATCGTTGAATGCAATCAAATACGTCGAAATCGCATGTCTTGACGCGACGTATAGTACCTTGAGAATAACACCCTGTGACGATCGATTTATGTTTGATTAGTGTGATTGATAGCTGAATAGACTAGTGAGCGAGACATGCCCTATAGGCAATCACGTTAAAGCTTCACGCTTAGTGCCACTCGATTGGGTATGCGAATCGTTTTATCAATACGTTTCAGAGCATACTATCAAAGAAAACCAGACACATTATTTTCCTATCTACGTGATTTCTATGAAAATATCAACTTTCAAAAAAGAAGCATTTCATTGTACAGTATCAGTTAGGAGCTTTTAAATCTAGATATACTGCATTACAGATGATGTAAAAATCGATGATGAGAAAAGTACCATTATTTTAGACTTGCATTATTCTGCATGCAATAGTTATTTAAAGAATTAAATATGCGAATTAGCAGCATCTATACCTGAAAATAAAAAGTAGTATTGATATTTAAAAGAAAAACATTTGAAAAATCTAATGAAGTAAATAGAAAATAAAACGCATTTTACCATTAACTTCGTGAGATTAGAGTAGCGAATACGTCATCTCAAAAAGAAAGAAATTTGACTTTGCTTTTCGATCAAGTTGTGAAGGAAATGAACCCGATTTTATTTCTACTAAATGGGTTTCTTTATCCTAACCAAATAATTTGGTTGCACTAGCTGAATATAACCTCAGAATGAATATACAACTGCTACACTATATTAGGAACTATCCAATTTGGTTGAGAAAATAATAACCAAACTCTGTAGAATTTTGGTTGAATGTAACCAAATCATGTGTGTCCTTAGATTAATACTCTACAGTACCCTCAAGACTGGTTGCAACAATTATAATAATCATACAAGGAAAGTATGAATCGATCGACTTACTTGAATCAGCATTGATTATATAAAAAAAATAAATTGACTTTAGAAAACTGTAGATTCGAGAACAGGTTATAGAAACATAGTATGAACAAACTTATTTTTTGCAACAAATTTAAATGTAAGGTTTCTGTCTCTTATAGACTCTTCAGAAATTATCAAGTTTGCAATCAATTTAAATCATAGAAAAGAAACCTTTAAATGTTAGGCCATACAAGTTTAAAAGTCTTTATTATTGAACACATTTATACAATTTATAGATATGTTAATCTGTACCAGATGGCGCTATGTGCTTTACTCTTTAAGGAGCATTGATGAGTTTTTACAGTAATTTTCGTTAAACGGTTCAAAAAGATACATTCCTGTTGCAGAAATGTTTTTCTTTATCATTTTGTTATGATTTAAGACGCTGATTACGAATCTCCATCCGTAAGGTGAAAATTCAATATGTCAAATTCAATATAGCGGACAAAAATATTCAAATTGTTCTAAAATTCACTGCAATCACTAATCTTTTATTAAATATTTAAAATGGTTGATCTATTATGGCTACACTGTACATCCACACTAAAATGATTTTCCAGTTGAGTTTCAATGATCTGGTTCTTTCATTACACAAGATGCATCTTAAATTAAAATGTGATAATTCCGTTTGAATAAAAATTATTACATGTTCTTTAGTTGATTCTGCTACAGATTACTCTAAGTAAACCAAATTTTATAAAAAATTAATTGCATCAAAATCATCTTTCACGAGTCATAATTGTAGAGGTTTTCTTTAATGCTTCAAACAAGCTGATCAAATCAATCCTATATAATTGATTAGTCTGCGTAAACATTAAATCCGAATGTGCACATGAGTCTGTACACAATATACATTAGTCAGACAATTGCTCTAACTAATTGCATCCGCCTTCGGTATTAGTGGGAATAATGCAAATCTGATTTGAAAATGATATTAATTACAATAGAACCTTTCTGTTTCTTACTTCGAAAGTTTTCGATAATTGTTAATATAAATTTGGGTTTGAAACGTTTTGAAGTTTTCATAGACATAGATTTCATAGACTAAAATCAGAACTGATATTAATCATGAAATAATTAGCTTTATGCGTTTCCATATGTCAATCTTGGTTAAAGGGGTAGTATTCAGAATTATTCACTTTTAATAATTACCGAAATTACTATAAATGTCAATTCTGTCTAATAGTAAACTATTCATCACTACTGAGTATGGCTCAAAGTATATATATTAATCAAACGTATGGCCTGCCGTCTATTTTTTATTCATTCAAAGTTATTATTGTCTACAGATACAATATATCTGCAAATTGTAGTATACAGCTTTCGACCCCATTAAAAAATCTTAGATATCAGATATTTGTATAGTTTTTTCTACCATTCTACGAAATACTGGCGAATGTTAAATATAACAAGGTCTTGTGCAGTGTGCACACGTTCATTTCTCCAGTAATGGGTGCAACCGGACTCTATTGACATATATAGTCTGCTATATATATAAACGTGGTAGAGCTGGATAAGACATTTTCATACATATATATATATATATATACGTTTATATCTTTATTATATTTTCTTCATCTATTACTTCATCACTAAAGACGTAAACGTAAAATGTACAAGCACGATAGGTCAACTTTTTATTGTCACTTTTTACTTTAGCAGTATACAAATGAATGTTTTTAACCCATTAACATCCAAACTGACGAGATGTTTAGCTCATTTTCAAAGCTCTCTAATAAATCGAAAAATTAAAATATCATAATGAAACCAACTTACTTTACTATTTTTGTTTCCTTGTTGCAAATAAACAATATGACGGATTTTATCTGAAAAAGTACCAAAAAATCAGAAAAAATCGTTTTTCGACAATTTTTTATAAAGGTATATTAATGGATGGCGATCCATTCTAAGCTATAAACAAACGTGGACAAATAAGTTGCAGTTTTAGGAGAAAGTTTTTTATTGAACTCCATTCAATATTATATTAGTATTAAAAATGGCGGAAAAAAGAGAAAATTTCACATAAAACTCTGAAATAAATCGACATTAATTAAAATTTTTATCTTAAAATGAAAAATTTTGATTTATTAAATATTCATACTCACTATTTGATATATTTGACGATGTTAATAATGGCGGATTCATTCGCAAAACGACCAAGAAGTCTTTTTCACGAAAATTTTACATAGAATACAATACGATTATTTTATCCGAAAATAATGTAATTTCCAATATCTACCCACCACATTGAATGCTCCATTTTCGATGTCAAAAATTCCTCGTTATATTTCGATTCAACATAAACCTAACCATAAAGAAAGGCAACAAAATAAAGCTCCGAAACATTTACCGTTACTAACATCATCAAATACATTTATAAGTGATCATTATTATTTAATAAATCGAAATTTAACATTTTAAGAGATAAATTTACATTGAAGACGATTTATTTTAGAAATTGTTAGGAAAAACATGTATTGTTACTAATTTACACACTTTTCTGCCATTTTTTATAAGCTAAACTGAATGGAGTTCAATAAAACAATTTTCTCCGTAAAATGCAACTTATTTGTCCACGTTTGTCTATAACTTAAAATGGATCGCCATCCATTATACCCTTGTAAAAAATTGTCGAAAAACAAATTTTTCGATTTTTCGGTACTTTTTCAAATAAAATTCGTCATATTGTTTTTCCGCAGAAAGGAAACGGAATTTTGACCCCATAAATCAATGGCGCATAGCCAAAAATAGTAAAGTAATTTGATTTCATTATGATATTTTAATTTTTTTATTTGCTACAGAGCTTTGAAAATGAGCTAAAAATCTCGTCATTATGGACGTAAATGGGTTAAGAAGAAATTTGATGGATTTGTGCTACATTTAATTAATAATTTTGCCGCAATTTCTCTTATGAATTTCCATTATAAAATACCTGCCTATATAAATCATGCATTTAATTTTTCAACAATTAAAAAATAATGAAAAAAAATTAAGCAACACTTTAATATAATTTGTTCGTTAAGACATTAAGTAGCTCAACTTATAATATATTTAAATAAATATTTTTTCAGTTACAGAATATATAAATATTTATTCAATACATTTTGTAGAGCGTTTTTATGAAATGGTGTTACATAGAATCATGGATATCGAGTTGCCATCTTCTTTATATCATGAACGTAATATATACAAAAAGTAAGAATACACAGAAATTAATGTTTATAACAATTCCTATCCTTGATACTAACGTGTATTTTTAAAATTATGTTTACTTGGTCATTCAATGCTTTAGTGAAGTATTCATTTTTAATCACGTGTATTTGCATTATCAATAACCATGATAAGACCGCAGATGTTATATTTTAGCCTAAGACAATCAATATTTTTTGCCTGGATTTCAACAAATGTTAATGAATCTAATATTTTCCGAATTGTTAACCGAAGAAGTCGCGTTGTTTTAAAGTTGCGTTGAAACTGTAAATATAATTTATTTCTTTTAATGAAATATATTTACTTTAAATTTATTTCTTTCATTCAAGTGATCATGTTTTTGATGCAAACAAATTTTCATTGTTTTAAAAGAAAAGTTATTTCTTCCTCCTACCTAGGTAATTATTTTTTTTCAAGTAAACGGTGAATATTCTTTCGGATAAATATTTTTTTTACGACTATTCAATGAAATCATTTGCTAGAATCAAGTAAAATTTTATTGAAACCGCTAAATCCTTGTTTCAGTGAATTATTGAATTTAAATCTTAATTTTCCGGTTTGTAATCATCTTAAAATTAATTTGACCAAAACTATCAATAAAAATGTATGATTAAGTTTTGTCCCTCCTTATATCCAATATTCCCTGATCAGATATGTATATGAATATTGTCTTATCATGTCCTGATCAAAATAAAAAAGAATGTCTCATAAGATATTAGTTAGTTCCTCACCATTTAGCTCATTCACATTATTCCATGCGTTATGAAATTAATTAACAATCTTTGACATTTTTATTGAAATATTTGTAGCTTGTGTAAATCAGTGCACTCCATAGTTTCGTTATACGCAATTAATTCATTTGCATATGAAAATTTATAAACAATACACCTTCAAACAACTTGAACATAAAAGTGGTTACGAAAGTGTTACGGAAAACCCCACTTCGGTACTTGGCTAAGGCGTTCATTAATTCTCTTCACATTTCTCGTAAAATATACCTTGACATTTTTATGGCATAGAACAGACATCAAGTTTAAAAGTTTTTAAATAACGGTGAAAAGTTTTTCAATAGAACATGCAAGACTTTATAAATACATTTTCAGACACTCATACTTAACACTTACAGTCTAAAATTGAATGATGATTCTTTTACTTTACAGATATTGTGCAACGTTCAGCATACTGCAAATCTCTAGAGGATGTCGAAAGAAACATGGATATCTCTACGAAGGTATACTTCAAACTTTTAAAATCTATTTTACTTTATATCAACTCAATTGATATATGAATGCAGAAAATTATATTTAATATCACATAATTCTTATTCTTAAAATATAACTTTTATTATTGTATTATGTTAAAAATAAAAGAATAATTTTGATACACACATTGAATAATTCTTACTTAGCGATTTCCGAAAAATTTCGTAATTTTTGACGATCTTCTTTAGAATTTACAACATCCACGAAATAAATTGTATTACCGAATAAAATTTTAATCAGCAAGCCTCTAAATAATTAATATTTAGTAAAGCTGTAATTATTATTCATAGATATAGTAAACTTGAAAATAGTTTGATTTCTGATATTGTTTACGTTTGACGAGTACCATCATAATTGTAATCAACAATCTCAATAACATTAGAGTGTCTAGAGATTACTGAATTTTTATATATTTTTTTAAATTCAATAAGAATTAGCTCAGTGCTGCTACTTATTCGGCCTAATGTGTACAATGATGTGTTAATATTGTAAATGCGAAGAAGGTAAGGGATGAATGACTACTGGCAGAACATTGGAGGCGACACGGCGGTATAGATTCTGCAGTTTATCACGTTAATATTTTGAGATGTTTCAGGTTACGTGTTTGTTAAAACTTCAAGAATTTACTTAAAATATTTTGAAATAACCAACAATAATTGTATGCTGTATATCTATATTTTATTTCTAAACCAAATTGCGTTATATAATATTATGTATACTTAAAATATTCTACGAAACGAATATTATGCAAAACTATATATGGGTAGTTCTACAAACGAGGGAATTTTGTGCGGTGAAGGTTATTTTTTATATTAATTTTGAAAAAAATAATGTTATTTGTAATAAAAATTGTAAATCTTAATCGTTTCTAACATTCCACAAAAAATAAGCTGATTTCCAAAAATATTTCATTCATAAAATACGCATCAAAGTGCTAAATTCTCATTCGTCTGGCATGTCCGTTTGTGAAAATCGCAGTTGAAACACTGAATAAATATTACTTTTCAGTGGTCAAGTGCAAATTTACAAATTAGAAAGTAATTTTGAATAGTTATACCTCACTATTGTTTACATAAATGGGACATTACTTTATATTTTATTTTAAAAATATCCTCTTAAATTTTGTCCGCCGAATTTGTTATTGAAACTGTTTATCATTTGCCTGACAGAGAAAAAAACGTTAAAATTATTACGAATCTACATTCTGATGAAGAAGTTATCGTTCTGTATAGTGATTAATTAAAGCCAAGTAAATATGATGTCACATGCTTTTACTTAATCCGCGGTTTTAATAGCCAAGGTAGCGAAGATTGTGAAGGAGAGTGTGTTGTGTCCAGTCAAATTCTCATTCGTCTGGCATGCTATTAAAAAAAAAATATTTTACATTTAGGTAATATTGTAAGATAATGTGACGTAGATTACTCTGCCCCGTCGAATAGAACTGATGGATTTTTTAATTCAATTTTTTTTTCATTTTTTAGACAATTATTGACAAATTATCATTAGTCTGGTTCTCATTCGTCTGGCACATTTGAGAAGACACACAGAAATAGAAAGGATAACAGAGGGGATTAATTTGAAACTTGTTATTCCGGAGTTTTCGGGGTCGCTGATTACGATTCCGATGCCAGCTTCTGAAAATTCAAAATGGCGGATCCAATATGGCGGATGAATTTTTAAAAATTGATGGGGTTCGTTTGAAACTTGCTACTCATGGGTTTTCGGTGTCGCTGATTATGATTCCCATAACAGCTTCTGAAAATTCAAAATGGCGGATCCAATATGGTGGATGAATTTAAAAAAAAATTGATCGGATTCATTTAAAATTTGTTACATAGGGATTTTCGTGGACGCTGATTAGAATTCCGATGGCAGTTTCTCAAAATTCAAAATGGCGGATCTAATATGGCGGACGAACTTTTAAAAAATTGTCCGAATTCGTTTGAAATTTGTTACTCAGACGTGTTCTGGGTCGATGATTACAATTCCGATGTCAGTTTCTTAAAATTCAAAATGGCAGACCTAATATGGCGGCCGAATTTTTAAAAAGTTAAACGGTTTCGTTTGAAGTTTTTTACTTGGGGTTTTCAGGGTTTCTGATTACCAATCCGACGTCAGTTATTCACAATTGAAATAGCAGATCAAATATGTCGGTAATTTTACAAAATTTTATGTGTAGGAAGCTATCGATGGCACAAGTGTTATACAACTAGTCGGGAGTAATTGTACAAGTGTTTACTCTTTGATAGTATCTGTGAGACGGTTTTCGCCGAGGTAATGCAATGTATTGACGTGACTAAAATAATCCAGATGCCCCGATTGCTCACATGATTCTTCTTAAAAATGAATCAACATTGAAGACTGAATAACTAGTCAATTATTATTATTAATTGTATTTTCATTCATTGTATTTTAATTTCTGTGTAATAAAAATTCATTCCAAACATTTTTTTGTTAATGTTCATTCTTAGTGTCCAGGAAAATCACATTTTCAAAAATCGACCATTTAAAAAATGCATCTTCAATATTAATTTGTAATTAATAAACTTTTATCGTCGTAAAAACGCCTCCTTAAGATTGACAGATTTTCAAAATCTGAGAAAACCGTAATAATTTTCAGTGAATCTCAAACGATATTTAAAAATTCTACCGCCATATTGGTTCCGCCATTTTGAATTTTGAGAGGAACTGATGAAGGAATCGTAATCAGTAACCCTGAAAAACCCTAAATAAGTAGTTTCCAGTATATCTCAAGTGATTTTTAAAAATTCGTCCGCTATATTGGATCCGCCATTTTGAATTTTTTGAAACTAACATCGGATTCGTAATGATCGATCCCAACAACCCCTAAGCAACAGTTTCAAACGAATCCGATGAATTTTTGTTAAATGTGTCCGCCATATTGAATTCGCCATTTTGAATTTTGAATAACTGGCATCGGAATCGTAATCAGCGACTCGGGAAACCCCTGAGTAACAAATTTAATAGAAATCCATTCGTCGTTTTTAGTGTTATTGTTCATTTTCTTTTTGTGTGCACAGTCTCTTAGACTGATAACTTATAAATGGCTGCAGAATTTGTAATTTGTAATTTTTTGTCTGGCCACTTTCAGAAATCTTAGACAGTGCCATTAACTTGAACTTAACCTACTTTACACAACTTAAACGCGAAAAAAATGTCGCGCCGAATTTAGCTTCATATTCTTCCGTCGTTTGTAGAATTACCCATATACAAAATGCACATTACACACACAAGTTCAAGCATAAATCATTTTAAGTCAATTTGAAAAATTTTGTAGACTTCTTGTTGTAAATGTGTTATGACAACTTGCTGTCGACAAGACTCGATTGTCATGATCAACGCACGTTGATCCATTTTACGTCTTAGTTAGTATCTGGAACAAGAATGGCAAATTGATTAATTAAAGATAATTACTTGTGAAATATTAATAATGTATATTAAAGAATCCGTTCCCCAGGGCAAACATTAGCTTCTTTGCTCTACCGCAATGGAAGAATGGATATGGTAACCACATGGAATGCATGATGCCTACACTCGAAAAAATAAAACTCTGGATATTTCCCCTTATTAACTAAATCCTTCCTCTAAAATAAGGATTCCTTCTTAGGACAGCTGAATAACCTCGCTGTTATAAAAATAGAAATGTTGCTTACTTAAGTGTATAGACAATTTTTGAAATAACAAGGAATCGTTGTTAATCTAGCAATAGATATACAGTAGGGGAGAGTAGTGTAAGTTGGCACGTTTTTTTCCATTTAGATACAGAATTTTATTATTAATGAATTTTAAAACGTTCAATGCGGCATTCGAAAGATTATAAATTCTGGTAACAGTTTGCTATAGAAACTTTTTTCTGGGATACGACAGAAAAATTATTATTATTAATTTTTCAACGTGTGCCAACTTACACCACCTTTTTAAAGACTTTTTTCAGTTATCGTAAAATCAACCCGTAACTTTTTTCTGGGATACGAATATTTTTTTATCGCCAATTGGCTCAGAGTATTTAATTTTTCCTACATACCATTCTGAAGCCTCTTCATTGATTGCAACCCAATCATCTGGAAATAAAGCTTCTTTCTTATTAGTCAATGCAGGGTGTCGTTCTTTAAATGCATTCAATTTTTTGGCCGGACCAGATGAATCTTTTCCCGATTAAGAACATTTTTTTTGTGTAGTCTTTTTTTCTTCTGCGACTGCAAGTGGACAATAACTTGGTGTTTTTAAATCACACATATTACACGGTGAAATGTCTTCGCAATGAATGCAGCTGCGCTTCCTTACATACAAATTATCCGGGTTATCAGATTTCCAGATAACCATGATGAATTTGAAACGTACCAGTACACGGAAAGAAAGAAACACGACCGAGTCCTGTCTACGCTGCACTGGTTACTGCGTGGCCGGTTCGCAAATACTTTTTATTTCAACTCGCTATAACTCGGTCAATTTTGAGAATTTTGAAACGAATAAAAAATGAAATTGTTCACTATAGCTTCCCAGATCTAGTGCAGAAAGAAAAAATTATATATCTTAATAAATCAAAAAGTTATTAATTTTTTAATGCAGAACTGCGAAATTTATGTTTTTATACATTCAGGCGCTTCGTTTATCGAGCGAATTTCAAGCATTTGAAAACTTTCAGCGAGAAAGTTGTTCATTAAGGTATGAACAAATTTTCTGGAAAGTTTCATCTCAATTTCATTAATAGTTTTAAAATTAATGAATGTTTAAAATAGATAGCGGCCGACGTACAGCGCGTCATGTGTGCCACGGCGATGCGCGCAAGGCCACGACCAACATTAAACATTCATTACTTTTAAACTATTAATGCAATGGAAATGAAACTTTCCACAAAATTTATTCATACCTTAATGAACAACTTTCTTGCTGAAAGTTTTCGGATGCTTGAAATTCGCTCGATAATCGAAGCGCCTGAATGTATAAAAACACAAATTTCGCACTTCTGCATTAAAAAATTAGTAACTTTATTTATTTATTAAGATATATCATTTTTTTCTTTCTGCATTAGATCTGGGAAACTGTAGTGAACAATTTCATTTTTTATTCGTTTCAAAATTCTCAAAATTGGCTAAGTTATAACGAGTTGAAATAAAAAGTATTTGCGAACCGGCCACGCAGTAACCAGTGCTGCGTAGACAGGACTCAGTCGTGTTTCTTCCTTTCCGTGTAGCAGGATTCAATTTACCAGCTTCAGAAACAATTTTCTCGACTTCGTCAATTTCTTCAGATTTAATTTCTGCGACATTTATTTTCACGTCTTTAACGGCATTTATAAAGCTTTCAGCATTAGTAATGTCGAATCCTTGACTGACTTTATTATCGGCCTTTGATTTGAGTGTCGCTCCAAATCCATCTATTGGCCCTTTACCATGACCACTTTCAAAATAATTCCAAATTACCTTCTTGAAGCCGTACTGTTTAGCAAAATTGCATATTAGGAAAAAAGTTGTTTTATTTCGGTATTGGCCAGTAGGACCGTCTGAAAATATATACAACGTTTTTATGCCTAAATCTTTGAACTTTTGAAACAATGGTTTCAGGTGAGCAAAAATGGCTGGCGCAGTATGTCTAACATCTTCGGAAATTGTGCAAAACTTGTTAACATCAATTTCTTTGGAGATAGGGTTTAAGATGTAGTATGCCTCTGGATCCACCGAAATGTAAAGCCTGAACTTCTGTATGGCATTTCGTTGCATAGTTTTCAGAAAAATCAGAATGTAAAACGGCAGTTGTACTGTCAAGGTTCGCTTTTTTTTTTTTAGAAAATTTATGTTGATTCGAAATATTATGCAAATGTTCAAGAAATTCTGGGATTTCATTGTTTGTAATAGCTACAATATTTCCGAGTGTCTCAGAGATTTTATCTTTCGCCATGGCTTTAAATATATATTTTTCACCTCTTTTATTCACTCTTTCCTCGTCTTTCCTAATCCATCTGTAGTAAAAAGCTGATTCATTAGCATCATAGTCTTTGGTACTCAACTTTTTTTCTTGACATGAAGGCCAAGAGCCAAGCATACAATATTCAGAACGTTCGCTATTACAAGTAAGATTCGACATGAGTTCATTCAGATTTTTGGTCTCAATTATCTTTAATTCACGTAGCCTATCTAGTTTTAACTGCATATTAAGATGTTTTTGACATGCGCAAGTATCTCTAGCAGTGCATTTCAAGTAAACCACAAAAAATGGCTTGAATTTCAAAAACGTGTTGAATGATATCTTTTTGCCGTACGTTTGTACAAATTTTTTGTGTAAATTAAATAGTGTATCATTTAGGTATCGTTTTAATTTTTTTTCTTTCTTAAACGTCAAAAAATCATTTTTATTAGGAGATTGGGAAGTATTTTCATCGTCACAAAAAAAATGTAAGATTGCTTCTTCGAGAGATTTAACTTGGTCTTGATTTCGAACTTGTTTTCTTGGAATTAGGGCAGCTTTATTTGCGTTATATCGATAACGCTTTAAAGATACAAGATTCGATAGATGACCCATCAACTGATATTTTTTTATGATGTTTCCTGCGACGGTTTTAGCAATTGTACTTTTTTCAAGGCTCGAAGCAGAATTGTAACTCGATCTTATCTGGGATTGCAAAGCAAATGAAAACTGCAACTGTCGTCTGATCGTTTGTGTTCCCTTTTTCATAACTTCAGAAGCTTTCTTCCCTGGTGACTGTGATCCAGTATTTTTCGAAGCTATTTGTAATCTCTGAGATCTCTTCTTATATTTCTCTGAACGACGTCGTAGTTTAGTGTTGTCCTTTATTAAATGTTCGTTTTCTTGTTTCAGCCTTTTGATTTTAATATCCCGTAAATATCTGTTTCTCCTCGCTGTTCTTTTACCCCCTTCTTTATATGAAGAAATCGATGGTTTCGCCGTCTCACTTATTGCTACTTCATTTGATACATTTTGACCTGAATTAGGCAACTCTTTTATTTTTTGTCTGTGTATACTTTGTGCTTTTTTCCACAATTTTCGTTGGATTCGCCGTTCTTTTTCAGTCATATTTAAAATTGTCCTTAAACCTCTGTTTTTTCTATTAAGATTGTTTTTTTTCTGAGTTTGTAAAAATTTTGAGTACAAATTTGGATCACTGTATATTTTAGCCCGTTGTTTCCTTTTTCTCTCTCTAGCAGCTCTCCTCTTTTCTTCCGCGGTTTGTTTTCTAGGTAATTTTCCGCCTGTTTTCTTCTTATTACTATTAATTTTATTATCGGGCATTATTGATTTGTTTTTAGTGGTGGTATCAATGATACTAGTAATTTGTTTTAACACAACTGAAGTAGTTAAATTTTGTTGTGATAGTTGTATGCTTTTGGAAGTTTTCAGTTTCACTACTTGATATTTTTCAATCTTCTTTTTATTTTCGTGATATCTAATTCTTTCTCTACATCTTTTTCTCTCACGTCGATCCTCTTCTAGTTTTCTACGCTTTTCGAAAGCATCTTCACGGTCTTCCTGTAGCTTTCTCTTTAAAGTTTGCAACTTTTCTTTATTAGCCTTAAAAAAAACAAATAAAACAAAATTGATAAAAAGACGGTAAATAAGTTTGGTAAATTTTCTTGTATTTTTTGCTCCGTGTGTACGATACGCGAGTCGTTAGTAATATTTTCAGGCACGGCGATACCGTCCTCATAGTATGCTATTAATTTAGTAAATGTCGTATCGTAATTATACTATTAATTTACTAATGCTAAAATAAAACAAATTTGTGTGAAACTCGAAAGAGAGACACTCATGACGGGGACACTCATGACATTTTGTTCTTTGTTTACTTCTAAACAGAGCAAGGTTATGTTTACAAAGATGCGGTTAGTTTTATTCGGACGTGGATCAAAAAGTCTTTTTAATGTGACATGGGCACTAATTTCAAAATATTTACTCACCATTTTTTCGAAGGGACACTCATGACATACAACTTTCTGCAAAACCTTCGTTCGGTTCTCTGTATTCATATAAAACTGTGAGTTTGGAATACAGCGAACTGTGCCTTTTTCACTTCATTTGTTATTGTCACTAGGTGCCGATGTGATGGTAAAGAAGTTTCTATGCTCAGTAGATAAATTTGAAAACACGCGTAAATACAACGGTATATATGCAAAATAAAATTAGAAGAAAGTGAGGGACACGCATTGTTTATTTTTTTGAAAGGTTATACTATTGAATGATATTATTATATTTCGATTTTTTATAAATATAGAATTTCTACTTTACGATTTAATTTTTTTTTCTCTTGTAAACTGGTAGAATAAGGACACTGCATTCGTTTGAAAATGTAAAATTGAATGCGGGACAAGGGACACTCATGACATTTTGCTGGCATTTTACCCTGCTATTTTATGTCCAATCATTTTTCCACACTTGTAAGTTGAAAAATGATTACAAATTATTGTAGTTTATGAAATAGAAAAAAAAACTTAAGTCAAATTCATGACAAACATTTTGTTTTGGCAAGAGACATGAATATGACAAATTAAATGAAATGAGCCATATAAGGTAAGTAAATTGTATTTAACCGGCAGGCAAGTTTCTTAAAAGAATTGGGAGCGAATAGAATATAAAATAATTTTGTCTAAGACAGTGTGTTCACTTATTTTCATTATAAACTTACATATCGAAAAACTATCTATCATATACATCTACTTCTTTAATTTGTAATGTATTAAAAATGTAATACATTCAGTAAAAAGAATATGGAATTGAACCAAAGAAAATATGAAATAATTTTACCAGCAGTGGCCATTCGACACCTCCTCAATTTAAGCTCTGAATGCAAAAGATACTATTTCATATGGTTTGTTCCTAAGAAACGAAGATCAGGTCAAAAATGTGGTACATCTTTTGATACGTCATATTTTGAAAGAGGTTATACCGAAGTTAATCGGTCTATTCCTATGTACAAGTTGACATATCATATTTTGCCATTTGAGAGGTCATTTCACTCTATACATACATTAAACAGCCGTTCGATCCTCCTTTGTTCACCAGCATGTCATTTAATACTATTTCACATGCCAAAAATTGCTATTTGAATGTCATTTATTATCATTTTACATGTAATAATTTACAATCTGAAATAGCAAAATTTATTATTTGTCGACTTTTGTTCCGAAGCACATTTTGACATTTTAATAGTACTTTATGATATTTTTTAATAAAATACTGCGTTTGGGGTATACTTTTTATTTATTTCGTTGAAAAACGTATCTGTTTTGATCAATACCTTTCATTTGTCAACTTTTAAAAAAGTCCAAACAAATTTCTACTTTTGTCACATATAATGGAGCAGAACTCATTAGAATAATTAATATCACAAAAAGTTTTTAATTTATTTCCTTACTTATATCCACTAAGTGCATTGTTGACCTGCGTTGGGCATTCCTTAAAAATCCATTGTGTAGACACACTTGGTTGACATGTGGATCGGTGTATATACATGGTTGAACGTTCTACCTGCGGGCACTAATCTTACACATCAAGACTCTAGAGTACGCCTCGCATGAATATTGTACTTTGAACATACACAAACGTACGTGTGCTATTTGAGTTACATAAACAAGGACCTTGCAAATTGTGTTAATTGATGCAAGTATTTTTAATCTGTACAACATTTAAACACATTTAAATACATAAAAACATATACATCAAAATATAATTATTTAACAACAAATATATACGTCTGATAATTGTCTCTTGTTTTAAGATTAAAAAAATTCCTGATATGAAAGTAGCAATAAAATCGTTATCAAAGAATTCTTACTAGAAATTCTGTTTTATTAGATTACATATTATTGTTTTATTTCCCGGTTTCAGTAGAAATTAGTTACGTTTTTCAATTAAAAATCTGTATATTTGTCAATTAAAATATGGCATTTCCTTTCATTAAAATGTATTCAGTTCGATAAACATTATGATTGTTTTTATGCGATATATTTCGCTCGTGTTAATTGCGTATTGAAATTTCTATAACATTATTGTCATAACTTAAAATCTAACGAAAAGGTCATAAATAATCAACTAAGAATTACCATGGTAAAATTTATATATATATATATATATATAAAAATGAAAAAGATATAACGTTTTGCTCTACTATATTCAAGTGCACAACCCAAAATATATGAAATTGATAATGTTATTTTCCAGTTCCCATTTTTTATGAATTTGCAACGTTTTTTTTTTTTTTTTAACATTTTCCAAGATCATGTTTGTAATTTTTGTTACCGATTCTTTTGGAAGAGTCGGGAAGTTTTGAAATCGTCATATTTGTGATTGAAAAGCCTAATAAATATATTCACAATTACATTTACTTGTACTTTAAAGAAAAATCCTATTCCCACATCCTAAGATTTCAGAACATAATCGGCTCATTCGGTAATAAAATTCTGATAATGGCAAAAGTAACTTCGAAAAAAAAAAAAAATTTTTGGTTGGAATAATTTGTATTATATTTATTGTAATGCATGTACTGAAAATAATCACTGTTGTTTAACCCATTTGTCCATATGTTCCTTCAAACATGAATACTATCAATTATTTTAGCGAAAGCATACTCCTTTCTGCATTGGTAGTGGAGATCAATGTGATATGCTTAGTTTTTTAAATTTTATTTTGAAATATACGAAATCTTGGTTGGAAGAGTCATGTGCTACAAATGAGTATGAGTTTGAATATTTGTAATAAACAATTGTTATGATTCATGAGGAAACATGTACTTACAGTGTAAATCTATTATTTCTGTTGCGCGTACCGGAAGTTGAGAATATGACGACTCGTTAAGTTACACACAAATGATAGAAAAACGGTTTTTACCTTTTGTAAACAGATGTAGTTTTGTAGATAGAGAATTCCACTTATTAAATGTCAGATTCGTTGAATACCGATGGTTTAAAACAGTCAATGGAATGTATTGTAATATTTAATGTAAAATAAAAAAAAACTTTTTACATTATTTTTTATAATATATATTTTACATTAATACATTAGAAAATATCTGAAGATGCATAGTATTGATTACCGACTATTAAAAAATAATGTTAATATAAAAAATCTGAAGTAAAAACGGAAAAACGATATTTTATTTTTAGATTTTCAAAATTCAAAATGACGGAAAATATTTTGAAACTTTATTTAGTTTACTAAACTATTGTGTTCCTAAAATAAGCGATTATAAATCTCAAGTCAGTTGTTAAAAATGTTTTGGGTTTTGGCATACAATATGGGGTCCAACATTTTGCATTTTTGAAAAATTACATCAAATGAATGTTCAGCGTGCCTAAAAAACACCGAGTAGCAATTATTAAGATATTTTATAAATCTCCGATCTTTTGTCAACGCAAAATCAAGTGAATTGAATTATGACGAAATGTTTAAAAATGATAATGAAGGAATCTGCCATTGGATTGACGGTCATATTAAAGTTGAGATCGTATTCTGTTGGATTGTTTTTACATTTTCAAAAAAAAAAAATAACGACATACAGTGGAAAGATTTGATACTGGGGAGTTAAACCCGGGACTTTTCCGAGGTCATAAATGATGAAAAGTGGTCAGAGGCGTAGCTTGTTTGGTGGCTCATTAAATCGGTAATCGAAATGTAGATTCCTATTTTGCCATTTTTGAACATTGTGGATTTTTCTGACCTAAAAAATCTAATGTAATGTCTCTAATCGAACAGAGAAATTTCCGTAAATCCAGGAAATTAGTTAGAAAAGTTAAAATAATATTTCAATATTGATATCTTTATTTGCTCGATATAAAGCAGTAAATTACATATATATATAAACAAGGTGCAAAAATATGGTTAATTGAATCATTTTACCGCAGTGAAACAGGGTATTACAAAAAACAATTAAATTAACTTTCTGGTAGTAAAGAGGACCATGCGGTTGTTTCATTGACTAATTGCCGATTGTTAAATATGCAATAAAGTATATAACCTCAAATATACCGCAAACATAACATCAATAGTCACTTTAACTAATCATCAGTAGTGAGATAGATGTAATAAGATTAAGCGAAAATAGTTTCATAATCAAAATTGTTCTAGTCAAAATTTATTGAGTCGTATATTTTATAGTATTCTGAATTAACTGAACAAATTAACTGATTCGTTTTTTGCCCTATTCACATGAACTCAAACTCCATTTTCATAATTATATTCATTATTGATCAATTGCAAACATCGAATGCATTGAAAAATGAACAGTAAGTTTTATTGATAATGGAGTAAATACAATGCCAAGAAAATTGCTAAAAAGTCATGATTTTGTAATGGTCTAGCATAGAAAATACTATGAAAAAAATCACATTAAATCTAGTCATATTCATCCCACTATGACCTGAATATTTTTAGATTAGACCATAGAAATATGCATGTAAACGTTCGCGAAACTAAAATGAATTATCCAAACTAATTCTGAAATTACTATGTTTCATACAAATAAATAGTTCCATATATTAACATAAATGAATTCCAACTCAATTATGCACCAATTATAAGTAGTTAATTATCATTTGCCGTATTTTTTCAATTTTTTATTGGCGTACTTCCCTCATAAAAATTAAATATTAAAAAAGTATAAAAAATAGAGAACAAATCATACTAATGACCAATAATATCTCGATCGTTTAAAATTTATCTGTATCCCTGGAAATATTTCATATCTAATTTCGCATAAATATTTTAAAGAACAAAATTCTGAGATGTAGTTAAATAAACGTATAAAAAGTAGCAGAATATTACGAATCGAATCTACGTAAAACGTTGATAAGAAATAGTTTTTATCACTCGCGTCTTAGCCAACGGAATAATCTTGGATTATTTGCATAATGACCCGTTTTTACGTTTCAAAATTGAATTCACAAAAGCTTTTCTACCTAGCACTGCTTTTTTTATTTCTTTGCTGCGTTGCATAACACGTGATTGTAGTTTGCACCTCTCGACTGGAAGAGAAGAGGAAAATAAAACAAACTCCGCTCAGAAGAGCATCCAACGTCGGGCGTTTACTTCAAGCTGTTGCTGCGATTTTTGCCAACGGCTTCGTCACTTTTTCATCTCGTACCTTTTTTCATATATTTTCTATGGCACTTTACAAGTCGCGATTTCTTCGACTTTCTTTCAGTCGAAATCGGACCTATAGTAGTTTCGTGTTAATTGCATCCTTGAGAGGTGAAATTCTAATGAGCTAACTTTACGACCGGTACTTATCGACTTGGCGGATTTGCATAGGTGCGCAACCTGCTTAATGCTTATCACCCCCAGGAAATTACTCTCCACAACTTCTCGCGACTGGAAATTAGAAGCTGTCGTTGGACTTGACAAGCTTTTACTAACTTTTATACGATTTTCATTTTCTCAGGCCCAACTTAGTACGGTGTTTTTGTCGTTGGTTCCCATAGTATCATGGGTGTCGTTTCAAATATAGGTACTGTTTTTGTAGCTGCCTTAACCCGTTGGGCTGCGAATTTTTATAGATGTTTTAAAACAGGAATCATAGAGGTCGTTTTTTACAAATCCCTTTTTTATACTGAAAAAAATTCTTAGTTGATTTGATTTCTTCTTAACTGAAAGTATTTCAATAAGTCCTCAACGGAATTTTATAGTTTATAGTTATAACCATAAACGAGTTAAATTAACAAAAAATATAGTTATAGAAAATACATTTTGGCAGTTAATTCTACTACGCTTAAAACCTTTTTTTTGAGTCTAACTACCTAGTACACTAAAAACTATTCAACATGCTGGGGCGATTTATTTTTAATTGAATTTAGCAGAACTGCCTTTTAAGCTGGTACTTCTTTACGGTAGTAACTGCAACTCAGAACATTTTCTTTAAGCGTATCGAACTACCCTGCGTAGTTAAAAAGTAGTCAAAAGAATTTTTCTGGAAACTTTTTTTAGTGGAATTAGTTTTAGTGCAGCTATTGGCGGTTGCTTTTTTATTATATTAGTGCATGCCTTTTTGAGTTTTACGTATTGTCTAGCATTTCTTGATTTTCAATAATTTGGAATACTTTTTCGTTTACTGGGTAAATAATATTACCTTAGGTAAAAATAGTAAAATTAACAACATCCAACAAATTTATACTGACAAAAGAAGTATTTCTTTTAACTATTCTCGACTCAACTTCTCAATAGTAGTTGAATTTGTTATGTAAATTTTTGTCAGTGCGCAGTGTTGAAATATTCAACGTAACAAATTGAATGTAAGATTGGTAAAAATCAAATTCGTCCCACATTTTCAATGCAAATTTTGGTTTTAGTTTTTTCGTCGGCCATATTGGTTGCACTATTTTGAATTTTTAAAAGCCGACAATGGATTCGTATTTAATGATCTCGAAAATCCCTATGTGTATACTAAGTTACGTACATTTTTTTGTGTTTCGTTCGTTTCAAATTCATATCGCAAAAATTCAGTTCCTCATTTATAGCATCTAAGAGTTACACTCTAAATCTGTTCTACTGAATTTCATTCAAACAAATTTAGAGTGTAACGGCAAATGAATTTTGATCAAAACAATTTACTTTTTTGATATTTATTTGTTAACAACCCATTTTAATAAACAAGTTTAATATTTGTTTTTATTTATAAAGATATAAAAAGAATAACAAGGCGAAAAATGTATTAAAATCATTCGTTATCGATGTCCGTCTGAGGCTCATAGATTTGAAAAGTGTGGTCTGAATAGTTTGAAAATAACAATTATTTTTTCAATGATATTAGGCACAAAGATTCTGATTAATCCCATACATGGTCTCGTCTTCTTTATTATCAATATTAAATACATTATTTGATGAGTATCGGCAGCGATAAATTAAGTTATTTGAAAACTATGTGACAGATTATTAATACCGACTATTTTTATAGTTAGTTAAATCCACAAATTTGTATAAATTTGCAATCATTCACTATACTTTTTAAACTTCATTCTAGTTCATTTGACTACTTTAGGACACTTACTGATGAATTGAGGATCTTTTGAATTTATTGTAATAACGGCCAAAGAAATTCATTCAGAATTTACTACGGATTTTTAGAAATAATTTAGTATTAACGTATCAAAAACTGATGTGGTCCCGATTTTGACTTGATTCTTGTGATGAAATAATCGAAAATTCTGGATAAAAAGGAACTATACGCAATTTTTCTGTCGAAAATGCAACTTTTAAATAAAACTTTAGAACTTAATGTCTCTTTATGGATTTAATTATTTACTAGTTAAGATTATATGGTGCATATAATTCAATGCCGCGATGATATTGAATTATACGTGGATGATGTCACGCTTTGAGAATATGAACCTAATATGTCGGCGTATCTCCAATATTTTTAAAAATTAGATCCGTTATGAGACTATTGCAATTATAAAATAACTATATGAGTACAGCGATTATGAAATTAAATAATTCTACAAGTATTATTTGCACGTGTAATTACGAACGTGTTTTTAAGAAAGTGTTGAACTTATTTTTGTATTTATTCTACTTGTTTCTTGATATTTGTTTATTAGGGCATTAAATAATGGTACAACTGTCGGGCAATGGAAAGCGAAATAGTATATGAAAATTTTTTTTATTGACATTCAAGTAAAAAATTTGTAATTTGTTTATCATATTTAAAATAATTATACAAGTGTCTTATTGTTGTTGGAATTATAAAGTTATTTCAGAAGTCATGAATGCGTACATTATACCTAATAGACCCAAGCATATAATGCCAAAATGAAATTTTTCCCGAATTTTTTTGTTTCTCGGACACATGCTGAATTTGGACTTTATAAAGATTTTCATATGAGGAAAAATACTAACTTTACGACATAATAAATATTAAAAATTGTTTAAGATGGAAACACTGCAAGTAAGACCATTGTAATATTTATATAACTGTTAGTTACTTACGTAAATATGATACGATATTACATTTGTTCTTATATACATTGCTACACTTGAAGTAGCACCCATGCCTTAAAAAAATATCCTGCGGTTAAAGATAAATAGTAACACATGTTCTTTCTAGTTAGTTATAAAACGTCCAACAAAATCTGGATAATTAATCCATTAACCCCAGAAAGGATACTTTTTGGACTTCAATTTCAATTAAGTATTTCGTATGAAAAACGAACATAAACAAAATTGAGATGTATGTTTCGTACTATTCTCAAGGTTGCTCTTTTCAATGGCATTATCAAAATTGAGCTATCGTAATTAGAAAATTAAATATAGCGATTCAAATGTAAAAAAAACTAAAAAATTCGGTTATGCTTTTGAATAAAACATATTTTTCTCATCGAAAGAGTATTTTCGGTCACAAACTTTCTTCACTAAAGGTGAAAAAATAGTTGTAGTATTAAGATATATTTTCAAAATATTAACAAAATAACATCGTGATCGCAAAATGGCGATGGTAGTGAGTAATTTCTTTTTAAAAGTTAAAAAATTTTTTTTCATAGAAACTATAAGCTTTAAACAAAATTTTCTACGAATAAAAATGTCTTAGTAGGTATCAAAAAGTATTCCCAAAATTTTTTCAAAATATATTGATATAATTTTTTTTTTTATAAAAAGGCGTTTGAGAAATCTGAAAATATGTTAGTGTCTTCTTTGACAAATTCTAAGTTAATTTTGTTCTGAGGGAAATTTTGTGCAAAGTGTATAGTTTTCGACAAAAGAAATTATTATTCTTGACATCTAGAAATGATTAATAATTTTGTTTCTCAAAAACTGTAAACTTTAGAGAAAATCTTCTTAGAACAAACATATTTTAGAATTACTCAAAGATTACTCTCAATTTTCTTCAGAATTTTTAAATGACTTTATTCAGAATTTCCATTTTCTTAATTTTCGAGAAATGGCAAATTGTAACAACACATTCTGAAACAAATTGAGAATAATCTTCGTCACATTCTAAGAAACGTTTGTTCTCACAACACTTTTTGTAGAGTTTGCAGATTTTCCAATATTTAAAACACTCAAGAATACGGAAAATGTAATTATTAATAATATTATAATAATTTGTCTTTAATTATTTTCTCAGAAGGTACTATTTAATCAAAATGAATTATTTAATCATTTTTCATAAGAATTTTGTAAGAAATCAGTGGAAATGCTATTTTGATGAATTAATTATTTAAGTTAAATTGGTTTTATCGGTCATTACTGTTACTCCCATGTTAACAATAAATTTAAGTGAAATAAGGTGAAATGCAAATTTCATAAGGATGGCTTAAAATTACCAAAAACTGATTATTCGGCGAAAAGATGTGCATATTTTATGGATAATGGAGTAAAATTGCAATGATCTTATAACCAGTATACTTCACGTTTGCCTTTAAACCGCGTTTTTTAATGAAAGTATACTATTATATATATAGGATATCAATTACAACAAATCACAAACAAACATTGACGACGTAGCATCTAAGTTATAACAAACTTGTATAAAGAAAGGTCTATTCAAGATGATGTTAAGACAATTTAGAAATTATGAATTTTAAGTTGGCTTTCAGATGGTCGTATAATTTTTTTATGATCTTTGTAACGTTACTAACATTCATTTTAAGATTAACGTGCAGCCTGTTTTGATATTTTTAATGGAATCGGAATAAATTTTCGATAAGTTTTTAACATGGCAAATGAAAAATTTTAAATTACTTTGGAGGTAAATTAATCGTCGGGTTTATAAATTGCATTATTCAAAAGTCAACTAATTTAACAAAACATAGTCTCGATTGTGGTGTTTTTTCATTATTTTTCGTTCAGATGCATTATTTATTTAAAATATTACTGTAATATTATCGAAGAAAGCCTGGTGCATTTTCAAATTTACTTGTATTCATATACAAAATCTTAAATTCTAATATTATTTTGAAACCAGTAATACAGTCCTGTATCCATCCTTAAAATGAAATACTTAATTCTTTCGACAGTTACTTATTATTGAACTCTCTTAACAAAACCTGAAGAAATTCATATTTTTCAAAATATCGTAAAGCATCTTGAAAGGAGCCTTATTGACAGCAGTCCACTGAATATCTTTCAAATTTTTTTCCTGATCTGGCGAACTCCTATTATGTTTTTCAAGAACTTAATTTTTGTATAAAAATGATGGAATCAGATATAACCAAATTATTGAAAATTATATTTTAAAAGCTATTGCATGTACGTTACTATTTATATATTGAAATAAATTAATGACTCAATTTAATAACAGTTTAATTTATAGAATTATTATCGGACAAGTTGCATTAACTCTTTCAATTTATTGTGGCATAAACCAATAACAAAAAACAGACAGCATACTGACGTATAAAAATATTTCGGCGTAGAAGATTTTTTATTCTATTCATGATAAAGCAACAGTTGTATATTCTCCATCTCCTAGCTGACGTGATTTGATGGGGTTTTTATAGCATTTCATCACAGCAAAAATAATGTAAGAGTTTGACAATAACGAAATATTATTTATTTATAGCTTTTACCTTCCGAAAAAAATGTGCACGGCATATAGGAATTTTTGCAGGATACGTAATAAGAACAACAGATTGAACTTAAATATTTTACCGATATTCGTTTTCGTGGCTAGGAGATTTTACGCTTTTTGTTATTGGATTGAAAACATGGAATAAATAACTTCTGTAAAAATTACAATGTTATAAATTTATCGATATCAGAAAATGTTGACTAACTATTAGTGAACGTCCCCCAAAGAAATTACCTAATTACACGAAGAGACTTTTATTTACAAAAATTGTAAAAATTTATTAGTTAATATTTTAATCTATTGTGGTTTCTAAATTTTGCTATGCTTCAAATTTGTAAATTTAAATATAACTAAAATTAAATGGTTATGAAAAATTTCCATAACTTTTCGGGAAAAGTTTCGGAATTATTTCAGGATCATCAAAGTCGACATTTGTTGACATCTTCAACTTTAGAAAATTTCTATAATTTTCGCAGGCAATATTTTTTCAGCGTAGTAAAATGGTGTCACGACAAAATATATACGACAAATAAATAGTGCCATAATTTTTAAATCATAACTATATAATACAAAAATATATGATACAGGAGTATGTAATTGGAAAATATATAAAACCAAAATATATAAATTATACGTTCTATAGTAGTATTTATTACACGTGTTTATTCATATTTATCGATGTATATCTGTATGTAGTTTGTAGTTATTTCTGTGTTTATTATCATGCGTATATCTTATAGCTCACCAAGTCGAATCGTTTAGAAAATTAGTATTTGTTCGTTCGGTTGTATGTTGATGAAATATATCAATTTTTTCATGTATTTAATTTAATATTGATATTTATAGATTGGTACTTTAATTTGTTTATGAATTTTTTGGTTTTAGATATTTTGTCGATTGGTATATTTGTTTTAATTATTTTGTCCTTAGTTATTTATGTTTCAGGTATTTAGTCGTTTGTTATTTTTGTTTATATATTATGGTTTGTGTATTTCATTATAGTACCTAGTAAAATATGTGACTCTTGGAAAGTTAAATTTTGTAGAATATTCTCGCGTATATTTTGCCCTGTAATATTCGCAATTAGTCAATTTATTCGTGGTTTTAAACAATTCATTATCACGATTCCCTGGCATGCATTCTTTTAACGTTAATGATGATTTGCAACATTGAATATTACTATATTAATTTTGTTAAAACAATGTAAGTAAAAACATGTGAGCATTGCGAAAGATAAAAGATTAAAATTTCACAAAAAAACAAAAATGGGTACTGTAATTAAACGTACATTTTTGCTTAAAGAAATTCTAATCCAAATTACTATACTGAGTCGTAAAATATTTGACAGATTTTTTTGAAGTAAACAGTTATTATTATTTAATTGTGATAACATTCTACCTTTGCGGATCAGGTGAATTGCTGGAACTTTTTTTAAATTTAATGCATTCCTTAGAAAATAGACGCCCATTATCTTGGATTGTAGTCGTTTATAACGATTAGTTTAATGTACAGAATCGTTGGTTCAACACTTCATTGCGTATTCAAACGTTTATCTTATAGTGTACAAGTACATTATTCGGAGTGCGAAAAAGAATTGATTATATCAGTCAACTTCAAGTATCAAGTTTTGAGCATCATACAAATTTCGTATAAACAGTGCTAGTAGACTAATTTAAAATTTGAACATTGGTAGAATAATTTATTATTTCATACAGCGATGTACAGAAGAAAAAAGTTAATAATAAATTTTAGAATTGTAATACTAAATATATATGAATATTAATTACTTGTAGGTGTGCAGATACAGGTCAAGCAATTATTATTACGAACTTATCTATAAACTAATTTAATTCAATAAATATTCCACATCTAGCATGAAATGAGAGTATTCAGGTGTATTTTGTGTGAAGGGTAAAATATCTTGTAATTATTTAACGGTAAAGAACGACATAATTATGGGAATAATAGACGCAAATCTAGCTTAAAGGTAGCTAAGGGCGCAGCGATGCATAAATTGAATTTACGACGCAGTTCTTATTAATGATATACCGTAGACATTTTCTACATACCATATTTTAGTTGGGTTTAGTTAATGATAAAAAGGCTACGAATTGAATTATAAAATTAACAACTGGACGCGATTCTGTAAGTTTATTTCGCGGCTTTAAGAGATTATGTTAACTGTGTCATATTTTTTATGTCATTCCTTGTCCTAGTACAAATAACATCTGCGCCCCTATGTAACTCATATTTTTATAGCACTTTTAGAATTCATAGCCGGTGGTTACAATTTATAAATACCCAAATTCCAGTAAAAAATGTTAACTAAGTACATTATTCAAATCCACTTTCCGCTTATTCACAAATTTTCCTTGCGATAATAGTGAGTTCATGTATTATTTATGATTATTATTATGAATGACCTTAAATTCACAAATATTCTCAGCAGAGTTTAATTTGATTATTGCTTGAATACTGATTGACTGTACATCAATATTAATAAGCAAATCACGTTGTCTGATATTGACTGTGACAGTCGGAGTATAATATCCATATGTAATTTTTCATGCTAAAGCTAATGGTGCTAGCAGAATTTTCCTGTCACGTGGCATTTTAAAAAAAAAGTGAGGTTAAATTTGTCAAAATAAGCGCTTTTGACCATATTTTAATTCATTTTATAACAGAAAGGAATTTATTTTCTACAAGCGAAGTATAATTTACGAAGCATTTTTTGGTGCTGAAAGCGAATGGCATTGCAGAATTTTCCTGTTATATCGCATTTTCGAGAAAACTGTGGTCAAATTGAAATATACACCATCGTTTTCAGCATGTATACAAATATTTCGGAAATGAATACTTCGCTTGTCAAAAGTACAGAAAAGTAAAATTTATTCGGTAAGTGTTATTGGATGAGATCAAAACATTATATAAAGTCAAATAAAATCACTGTACTAAAGTTTACGGAAAGGTCTTAGAAGACAAAGAATTGAGTCAAAAATCGTGATATAAGAAAATGTTTCTTTATCACTACTTCCAGTAGTCTTATTCGTATAGCAAACAATAACAATTTCTTATTGAGTACAATTTGTATTTCTGCACACGTCGAAAGATTGGTACCGTTGAATTAATTTTTGTGAGTGATACATATAATTTTTTGTATTTTAATTCATTTCATGTTACTAATTTGACCTTGCAGAATATCTGAAATTCAAAAAAATGACATTTTCGACTATAGATTTATAAAAAATAAAAATACCATACATCCATAAAGTTTATAAAATACTGTCGATGTTATGAAGTTAATGGCACTCTTGAAGGGTTTTGATTTCTAGACATCTGACTTTGATATGTAACCCTACTTTGCTTCTTCATTTCGCGGCTTATCGAACACTATACCGAACATTTATGATTAAATAATTGAAACAGAAATATGCTAATTAAATGCAAAATCAAAAAACATAAAACAACATTTCTAAAGTCAAGACAACGAAAAAAGGGCTATTATAATTGGTTTTGGGTCTCGCCGATGTGAGCAGCTTTAGTTTTTCCTGGGTTAAAAAATGCCTGGAACATAATTCGGAATTCTCTTCTTTAAATTGCAAAATAAAATTCAGTGAACCATATATTTAATTCTTATTAAAATTTATATAATCAAAATCAAAATACAACTCCGATAGTGGATGTAAACTTATAAATATGAAAATGTCAAATTATCACATAAAAATCAGGTAAAAATATTGGGATTACCATTCTTGCATATTTTACTTGTATAAATGATGTAGAAATTTTTTGAGAAATTACTAATTTCAAATTGGTGCTTATCCAATAAACTAGAACGTGTGCAAAATTTTCAGCGATTTTCAGCTTGAATTCGATTTGTGTTCACTTTGGATCTATTTCTATTGCCTTTTATTACCTTGAGCAAATCAGGAAATGAAGAGAGATCTTTGGAGCAATAAGCAAAAAAATAGTTCATCGTAATCCTTGAATAAAACCTTATATTATTTTTTTCTTGAGTCTAGTTCTTTGGAAACAAATTAGAATTATGGTACTATCAAACTACTATTAATAGTTCTTAAAACAGTCGCTTTTGAAAAAAACAACAGCTATTCACAGCATCGGATTCGAAATGTAGGAAATACTTCTTTATATTATCTTGAAAATTACACATTTAGATACAAATATGACATTCAAATTGAATGTAAAAATCTACAGAAATCATTACTATATAATGTTGAATCTTTATTTTTCTTATTGGCTGCTACGAATCGGCTGCTAGTTTCAGCGTCATTATATTTATTTTTCATATACATCATTTTTGATTCTCAACTCCAAATTCAAAAGTATACTCTACAAAATTCTAAAATTCTATAAGTCTGGGATACACAATATATAGAACCTATTTGTAAAGATAGAAAAAGTCGTTACATGACATGTTTTTGAAGAAATTACTAATTTTAAAAACGTAATATTGATGCTTATTCAATAAACTAGAACGCGTGCAAAATTCATTTTGATTTTCAGCTTGAATTCGATTTATGTTCACATTCGAATGAAAATCAACAAATTTGAATAGGAAATGTTCTTAAATGTTTTCATATGTCCAATGTTTGTCAAAAGTTTTTTCTCTTTCGAATGTATCGGGTACACCTGTTTATGACACGTCATACGTTGCATTTGATTGTTTACCATATATGTATTGAAAACATATCCTCATACTTAACATTGCGCATATATTAAAAGCGTATAATATTGAAATTTGAAAATTTCATTAAAAAGCGGAAAGAAATCGAATGTAAGAAGGATATCTTGGAAAATTGCCACGCGATCTCGTTTGTTGCGTAGTTACATAAGAATTCTTGTTAATTAACATCTTTCTTGCTATTCCCCTCTTTTATCGTATATTATCATTATTCCATTATGGGATAAATTTGAACATTCATCTTGTTACATAATACAACATTCCCAAGTAGAAATTAAAAACACAGGTTAAACTAGATTTAATTTAGGATAATCAGAGTTATTAATGGCTCCGTGTATAATGATGCATATCAGTATAATGCAATGACATAGTGCTGTTTTCCAATCTAAGCACATATTTTATGATGATTTGAAGTTGACGTATATGTAACATCATACTAGTCTAAATCGTTACCTGTATCATGGTAATGGGAAATGTCTCAGATTTTTGTTACAAGAGAACACAGTTTCACCTAAAATCTACAATTATGTATAAGTTATCAATATGCAGACACATAAAATAAGTGAAAGTCAAATAAAAGTTATTCCATTTCCCAGTACATTTCTGAACTTTCATCAGTTTACATTTCAAAACTTTCTAGATAGCATTTTTGTCAGTATCATTTCCGAACTATTACTCGATGTCAAAGATGATAGTTCAGACAAAGTCGTATTATTGAGACAAAGACGTTGTCTATTATTGGGAAAGGGGAGATTAAATATGCAAAAATTTGGATGTTTGTCCATCGAGTATTTGTGATTGGTACTCGCAGTAAATAGAAATGGATTGAGGATGGATTCAAATAGATTCTCTGTATCGTTTTTTGATTCCGGATTACTACTGGTTGAATAACTAGAAATCCACACTGAAAAATATGATTTTAAGATTCTATATCCATACATATCCAAAAATAATGCCACCACAAATAAACCACAATTAAAGTCCTGATTCCTACAAAGTCAATCAATATGAATTGTCAATGATTATAAAATCAATCCGTATCTGATGAGGAATATTAGACGTGTGATTAAACCATTTCTTAAATCTGAGATCAAAGAATTTTTAAAATGTAACTATCCATATTTATATTAGTTTAATCAATTGTAACATGTCCAAATATATTTTATAAAATATGACAAAATATTCGAAGTTACTTCAATTAAAGGAGTTCCGTTGAGTTCGGTGAGTAGAGCGGTCACGTTTTCATTGCTCTGTAACTCATGTTGAACATTTGTCACTAAATTTATCTTTTGGGAGAATTGCATCTCCGGAACGGCTCGGATTTTGTCTACATGTGTTATTGTCTTCGACACACAAGCGAAATTTCGAACATTTTCGGCAGGGAAGTGGACCGTCGAACGACGTTGGATTTTCGCCTGTATACAGCTGGATTTATTTTTATGTTTTGTCTGATCGCTGCCAGCAGCCATACGTTAAGTGCGTATCAATATTAGATTTATACGTGTCTGTGAGTGTCACTGGTTAAAAAAGTGGGCTCTCTTTTTCCATCTTGGTGCCAACGGTTTTTCATAACGAATTCGTTTGACACGTATATTACGACAGCCACGGATACGTCGGCACTTTCCCAAGATTACCTGGCTCAAGGTGACCTGAAACTCCGAACCGCCTGTAACCATTCATCGAATTATTGCATGATGTCATCGGCCACAAAATTTTTGTGTGGCTTTCGGGCATAAAATTTTTCGTTGGCCATATGAAAACACGTCCTTACCCGGAGCAGTAGTGCGCATGTGCAGGATATATTTGTACACCCAACTCCATTCATTCGCGCAGGGAATCCCCGTGGTTTTCTTTGTTTCTGACATAAAGACGTATAGGCAAGAACAAGGACAAAAGTGGGGATTCCCTGCGCGAATTAATGGAGTTGGGTGTATGTAGTGTCCAGCCCGTCTTTTTCCCGTCGCTGTCAATTTCCGTCGTGTTCGTTACACAGACGTCAGGGGTCACAAGCTCCCGAGTCGGGATTCTCCGGCACATGACGGATGCCAATCCCAGAGAGTGGATACTCCCACCGACTTGACCAGGGGAGGGAAGGCGAAGCAAGCGTCTTCTCCGTCTTCGCTCCTTCGCCCCTCAACTCTCGGCGGCCGCCCTACCACTGTGTCCAGGTGGAAATTGTTTCGATCGAACAGCTCAAGCACGCTCGACGATTTCGGCTTTTCGAAATGCGAGACTCGGTCATATCGAAGCAGAAGATTCGACTTTGCCACCGGCATCCAGGCAACGGAAATCCTCACTACCAACGATGGATAATCACGAATCTCCAAATTCGGAATTGCAGCAATCCCTTCTAAACGCGGTTTAAAAAGCATGCCAGGGAGTCACCGACACGCTGGCGGGGCGGATTGAGGACTGCACGAAGATCCCTGAAGGTAAGACATCAGTGTATCGTATTAATTCTGATCTTTCCTCGCGCATGACCACGCTGGAGCAGAAGGTTGAATCACGAGATTCGACCATTAAAAAACTCGTCGCTAAGCTCGAGGTTCAGAAAAAATGCATTAAGAGAAAGAACCTTATCCTGACAGGTTTTCAACCTGCCGATGAGGACCTGAAGAAGGAGGTGCGAGATATTATCTCCTCAAAGTTCCATCTGCCAAATGCAGTAGCCTCTGCCAGGATACTCCGCACTAACCCCCTGGTGAATTTGGCGGAAGTATTCAACGAAGAGGATAAATTCGCAATTCTGTCCGCAAAAAAGTCGATCCTCAAAAATACAAAGATATTCATATATACGGATTATACAGATAAAGAGCGTTTAAAGGCCTACAAAGTAAGAGAAGCACGCCGCGCAGCTACCCTAAAAGGCATATCGTTTCGGTAAAAGGGCAACAAGATTGCGATCATTAACGCCTGGTATATGTGGTCCGAAGAAGCTCAGGATTTCTCTTGTCTGTGCAATATCGACACTTCGACGGATAAGACACTCTCTTCGTCAGGGCGTATCGCTTTTTCTGCATTCCGAAAACCTCGCCTCGGCGCCGAACGCACTCGCGACGGAGAAGCGTGTGACCGTGAAATTTTCCGGGTCGACCGAAGGGGTATCGAATTTTACAGAGCGTCTGAGACAACCGCCAGATCTTCCAAATATCGATGTTCCGTTTTCCTCTTTAGACGCATTTTATGATGTTTTTTCGAATAGTATTCGCGCTGCGACGTCTGAAGCAGGCTTAATTATGTATTGTAATAGGTGTAAACCGCGTAATCATTGTGTAGCCTCTAAAATCTGGTTTGACGGGGAATGGGTCGCCGCGCGGAGGACCTCTCATCTATCTTTGAGAGTCATGAAAAGAAAAGATTACAGTGCTGAGTCTACTCGGGTCTTTTTATCCGCCAAAAAATCCTATTTGAACGTGATTAAACGCAAAAAAGCACAGCATGTTGTAGCGATTTCTGACAGATTCGCGACAGTCCGTAATGCTGCAGATTTTTGGAACACTCTTCGACTCTTTCGGAAAAAGCCCACTGCGGGGCAGCAGGTATCTGACGAGGCCTGGAGAGCTTATTTCCTGGAAATTTTTCCCCAGGAACATTACCCCATGGAGTCGTTTTTTAGTACCTTCGACCCTGCGTTGGACTCCTCCATTTCTATGGCGGAGCCCAAGGACAGTGTGGGGAGACTAAAGGTGGGCAAGGCCATCGGACCTGACGAATTGTCCCGGATCTTTAAATTATTAGACGATTTCTGGCTTGATCACCTTTTGCGGCTCTTTAATAGGATTCTTCTCGCGTTTGATTCGGTTCCCCATGCATTGGTGTGGTGAAAGCTGCTCGGTCTCAGAATTAGTGCTAAATTTGTGCGCCTGCTCGCCGCTTTATATCGGACAGTCTCGGTTCGCTTCTCCACCGTCAATTCCGTGGAAATGAATTTTAATGTTACTAAGGGGGTACTACAAGGCGGAATTCTTAGCCCCGCGCGGAGTGGACGTTACACCATCGGTAGATTTATTGATGTTGCTCTATGCTGACGACCTGGCCATCTTTGCATTCTCTCCTGCGGACCTTCGCAGGAAATTAAACCTGTTGTCAGAATACTGCTTCCAGAATCAGCTTGCAGTCAACATTAGCAAAACAAAGATTATCTGCTTCAGAAAAGCTGGCCGACTGGATGAGCAGTCTAGAGTTTTTTTCGAGATGGACAGTTCGAGGTTGTGAGCAACTACCGTTTTCTAGGTGTGGTTTTTTTCTTTCACTGCGCTTGGCCTCTTGTCAACAGAGGATGCTATGGTCCGCATAAACGCCGCTGTTTTATCGACAATTAACTCTGTGAAAATCGATTCATGGGACGCGTACTGGAAACTATATAACGCGTTGATCGACTCCGTGCTTCTGTACGCCGCACTCTTCTGGGCTCTCCGTTACCTGGACAGGCTGGAGTCCGTTTAAGTTGCGCTTTTCAAGAAGCTTTTCAACTTGCCATCGAACGCCGCGTCGTATGTGATTCGCTTGGAACTTGGCATTCCCCCGGTAGCGGTTGAAATTTTAAATAGAGCAATTAAATGGGTAACTAAAACCCTTAGAGTGCCGGACTCCAGGCTGCCCAAAATACTGTTGATGCGTCTGAAGGACGTGGTAAACGCGTCGCAGGATTCCACGAACTGGATGGGTCAGCTGAGGGCGTTGGTAGATGGGGCAGGGGCGGGTGAGGCGTGGAGCAATTTTAATGCCGAATTCTGGAAGCGCTCCGGGCCGTTATTAGTTGCCAAATTTGCAGATGACTGCAGGAAGTAGGATCTAGAAAAATACTTTAGATCTGAATCTGTTCAACTGCCAATTTACCGTCTTCCTACAGACTCTGCTTACACGTTGTATCCGTCTCGTCTCTCCCTGGACTGCGTGAGAGTCAGGGCGCAGCTGCGTCTTGCTTCGATTTACTCGCGCTCTATCTGTATTGCCGGTCAACGTTACAATTTTAACCCGACAGTTAACTGTACTATGTGCAATCTAAATGCGAGCGAGTCTCTGCTGCATATCCCTGGGAATGCCCTCTGCTGGCGTCAGTCAGGCAGGAGTACTCTCTAAGGTTTGGACCGTGCCACGTACACTCGGATAGCTTACTGTGCGGTTTAATTTGCGACAGCGATGTCTTTTCGGCAAAGCTTCTGTCGAAATTCGCAAAAGTATCTTTTGTAAGGAGAGCGTTTCTGATGATCTTCTATGGAGGAGACGTTTATTTATTAAGTATTTTGTGCGCAACTTTTAATAATATGTCTGTATTTTATTCGCGGAACTCTATCTCAATGGGGAATCTCTCCCTATTTACGAGTTAATAAATACTACTAATACTTCAATTAAAGGAAACTTACACAAAGTAAAAATCTGAATCCATGTCATAATCTGCACATATTTTATATTATTCTATATTTTTAATTCTCGATTTGAAATTATTTTAAAAACTACTTGAATTCTTTTAAATACATTTCCCTAATTTAAAGTATTCCAATGGATTCAAAAAGATTCAAAATTTTGATCTATTTATATCCACTTCATTTACTGGGTTATCGGTAGCATTTTACTAATAATCTGCTATTTCGATCATTTATTTACAGCATTTTTAAAAATATTTGTGTAGAAACAAACAGGCCAACAATATTTGCAGCAATATGTTACGACTGTTTTCGATGCCCAGAATCCAAATTTCAGCCCGCAGAATTTTTGCAAAACATATCAGAATATTGTGGTACCTAAAAATGTACAGAATACCATTCTTTTCCATTTTAAGGATGTAGTCAATGGTTTTACTAATTTAAGTAAGAGAAGATAATGATCTAACTGGTTAATGTAGGACATGTTATAATTCTTTGATAGTTTTCTTATTATAAAAAAGTTGTGTTACTGGATTGTGTTCTTTTGGTCGCGATTGCAAAATCTTAAGTATATCAAATTTGTGTACTATGGCTACTTTTAGTTTTTCTTCGGAAAATTCGAGGAAGCTATCCACGAATATACATTTTCGCACATAAAACATCATGATTACAAAAATTTTCCATATTTTTTGTTTGTTAATCTAAAACCTGATCTATATTCCTGAACCTATATTCCATTATATCAATGATATTTTCAAAATATAGGAATAGTATATTTCGTAACAAGTGCGGAAAATGCGATTTCCCGCACGCGTAATGATCACACTGACACGAGTGGCTGGCGAAGCCAGGCACGAGTGCTGTGTGAATCATACGAGTGGAGGAAACGTCCGCACGTGTAACGAACGATTTTTTTTTGTAATAAGTGTGCGGAAAATGTGGCCACTACACGTAACATTAAAATTTGTTATAGCATGCGTAAAGTACGTTCTTATGAATGATGGGGTGATAAAGGGGGGGAGTCGTGGCAGGAAAGGGGGGGGGCGGAGGCCCCCCGATATAAACATATTTATGATTTTACAGATACAAAAACCGTTATAATGTACTTATATTAATATAATACTGAATAAAACAAATCTTGTGGAATAAATATGTACCATTTGGTGCTTCATGAACGAATTTATGTACTTCATTGGGTATGAATACCGATTTTTATAATATCATATCATTTTCCTATATTAGTGTACATTGTGATTTCCGCATTTTCCGCACTAAAAACTGTTCCGAAAACACACATTTTCCGAACCAGTATTACAAAAAATTTGTAAACTTAAAATTACATAATCCAAGAGAAAAAAATATATTTTCGGTACTATAGCCGTAAAATGAAATTTCACGGGTCAGGTGGAACATGAATCTGCGCTGTCACAAACATAACCCATACGAACTAAATGCAGTCCACGAAATCGAATTTTTACAGCTTACAATACCGAAAAATAATGTTCGTAAGGATTTTACGGCCTTGTATCGAAAAATACAATTCAGAAGACTCAACGCTATTGAAAAGGGGATGACTTGCGTCAGGATCACATGATCTCAAAAATGGACAAAATAGACAAAGATATTACGCATAATATGGATTTCGCACACTTTTACCTTTGTAATTTCATGATAACTTCTATCGTCGCCATAATCCCACTTATGCAAAAGTGCGCGTACGTCACCCATGATTCCTTCCTGGTAGTCTGATAAATAAATATACTCATATATTATACCGTTTTCAGTTCTTTTTTATTTGCACTTTTTTCTTCACTCTCTTCTTCACTTGAAATTATCCGCTGATCCACTTTTTCTTCTTTTATCTATCCTGCAGTTCCTACATGTACTTTTGTACGATGCGCATGCGCACCGTACATCCAGAACGATATGCACACATTATTCACAACCATTGCGAACTTTATTAGCGATCACAGCTAAAACTTGAATAGACATGAGTACTAAATATTAGTTTGCAAAAATAGCAAACTGTTTTTAGCAATAGCAAACTGTTTTAGCAATAGCAAACAAGTAATTAGTTGCAACTGTTAACTCCAGATGAACACTCTTGCAAGTGTTCTTTAAGTGTTGCAGCTAATAATTTTTAACGGTCTTTGCAAATTATTCGTTGTGGTAACGAGCAAGTCGACAGCAAACTCGATTTAGCAACGGTAGAGAACTTATTTTTTTCCGTGAAAGAGCCTAATACTAAGGAATACTAAAGTAAAAAAAACAGGGTAAACGAATTATCCCCCTCTTTAATGATATTTTTAGCCTATTCGCGGGTCGGCTCTCGGGTGGATAGGTCTGACAAACAATCGAAGACATTTACAAGACAGTACATGTCAATACAAGGCAACACCCACCCAGTCCCCCTATTACTGCGCCCCGTACAGTGACTGGACCCCTCTGTATCGCATTTGCACGTTGTCTGGAAAAACTACGAAAAACCCAGACACATGAAGTCGACGAACTACAGTCTGATGGTAAAGCAGTTGTGTCTCCCACTCAGCAATCGGCCTGCTATCTTTGCCGTAGCGGGCGCAATGCTCGTTTTTTTTTATTTTAACTGTCAACTTCCAAGTCAGGATCCCCAATCAAGATGCTTTACTTGAAAGAGCGACTGCGCGTCGCGCCTACCACAAGGCAATTTCTGTCGGCATACTAAAGTATTTTGTGGGATCTGGGTAAAGATGGTTACTTGTCACGGTATTGTGGTGGATACTAATGTATCAATACAAAGTATTATATCTCTATAGTGAAAATTAATTCTAAATGTTGTTGCCCAATATAAATAAGTTCTACTTATTATATATGTGCCATTCAAAAACAATATAAAAAATGTTCTACATGAATATAAAATTTGATTTTACATAACTTCATTTTGTTTTGTTCTCTAACAGATTCATTTTCTGTCGAATCCGTTTAGGTTTACGAGTTTGCGTACGATGCGACAACGATGACAGATCGTCCATCTCTTGTCGACTGGACAGGGAAAATCCAACAAACTTCGCTGGAGTAGGTCGATGGGAGATGACCAACTCTTCGTCCAGACACTGTCACGGAAAATGGATCGGTGACGTGACTGCAACCCTCGGAGGAAATTGCAGCGATGCCGCTTGTCGTAACGGACCCATACTTACACTACTATGAAAGACAAAGTGCCATATATCCATTACCCGACTGTTCGAGCGATTCATTTTTACGAGGGATGCGTTGAGCTGATTGGTGAAAAAAGTACCAGGACTCTACGTCGCGCGTACAAATTAGCGTGTATAGTATTCTTCGGTACATAACGACTGCGCGTGTGCATAACAAAAATAAGTAAATATATTTCATGTACGAGAAGTCTATTCTTTAAGGGACTACTAATACTACTTGTAAGAGAATGAACAATTAGTGTCTTTTTCATATTATTACCGTAGTGACGTTTCATGGATGCTTACGACGTATCGGTTCGTTCTTCATAATCGTCAGAATCTTGTTGATTATCACTTATGGTTATTCCAAAGACGCGTATCAAACATCATAGGTCTTTTTTAAAGAAACTATTTTTTTTAATATTTCAGCAAATTCCACAAAATTGACCGATTATCATACTTATTACCAGGAATTTAGTACATGTTGAGATATTTATGTACGTAAATTTCTTTATTCTGATAACTTTCCATTTGTTGGTGCTATTATACCCAGTGATCTCCTATCTATTACGAAAGTACACGTTTCAAAAATTTTTATTATACAAATTTCCTTTCTGGAGGTTCTTACCATATTCGAAAATGTACGAATTAAGACCATGGAATGACACTACAAATGTCTTATTTATTTTCAAAATTTGGTCATTATGTATTTCATATTGCAAAACCTTTTAACCAGTTCACATGACGACGGAAATGCAAGGGTGTTCACTTCCTTCAGTAACATTCATAATAAAAATTTACTTTTTTCGCCTATTGAAGTAGGTGTAGTAACTAATGAATATGGAAAGAAACATTTTCAATATTTTGAGAATGCAAGATACTGAACCAAAAAAATAAAATATTTTAGTCATAACAAACTTGGTGAAGAATATTAATTATAAATCACTTTTTCATAGCAGTTAATTTATCTTAATTGCAGACTTAATGGTGTACGAGTATATTCACAATTATTATTTCTGAATTTTTGAAATAAAATATTAATTATGCAGTTTATTAGTAATTACGTTTTAAACACACGAATATGTATACAGAGTGATTCTGTTATTTACGTTAATAGCAGGATTTAACTCTGTCTGGCTCATTCAACAATGTTTCAAAAATGTATTTTTTACTTTATCATAAATTTTCGTATGTAATTAGGGAAGCTATATCTCTCTTTTCGCGTATACAGCGAACAAAATAGTTAGATCTATTAACTAGACACTAACATAAGATACAGTAATTGGTTTTAGTTAATTCTACTAACTAAGTAGTGACTTCGTCGAATTAGATAGGCAAGATTACTATTCAAATAGTAAAACAAATTAAAAAACGTAATTGTATGAGAAACTACTATTTACATAGTAAAACTAACTATCATTTTTCCCTGCATCAAATATTTTGAGAAATTATTTCTTGCAAATGTTGGTTTTAAGCATATTATTTCACATTAAATGTTCCCTACACCCTTCTATAAATTTATGTTGCAAAGTTATGGGAAAAGACCTTCATTAATCAAGAAAATGCTTTCCATATACAAATTTTCAATAACATATTATAGACTTGCAATCTAATATCCTGATGATTCATAATTATGAAATGCAATTTAGTAAGCTTTTTGATTATGAACCACGGAAAATCTGACGTGATCCAAATAGACCTAGTAATATCAAATGATATTTCTTTACTCTCCTTATTTAAAAAGATGTTGTGTCTAAGTAAACATATACACGACAAGAGATATTGATTCACGAAGTGTTAGATGCTAACAGATCCATTCAGATTTTTTTATTTAGTAATGATTATGTACATATGACCCTAAACGAAAATTGATTTTTTTCTGAAAATTTTTGCTCGTATACACCATTAGGGTAAGTAATATTGGTATCTAATTTTTTGTTATGGATTGTTAAAACTACTTGATAAATTTAATTGGAACTCGATCATCAGTGAACTGGTTAATTCCTAAAATTAATTAAATATTCCAAAATGATTAATGAAAAATTATATAATATAATTATCTCGAATTTAGTATTATTATTTAAGGAGTTGAATATGCATTTCTGTTCAAAAAGTGGACTAGTCGTAGGAATATCCTTGCATCGATGACAATTGATCATAGAATTATCTATAAAATAAATTTTAGAAAGAAAACTACGCAGAGAGAAAAATTGAACCTGTATATGAAGCAAACTGTAATTTAGTTTAGTTTTCTTTACTTTATTGTTCGAAACATAATTACTACAGTAATTACCCGGGGCCGCTAACCACAATTCGTCACCGATTTTAATTTAAACTTTGGCGAACTTCGTTACGACGAAGCAATAGGTAATTAATGAAGGCTGTTATATAAAACATTTATATTTGATGGACATAAAAAATATTATGTAACAAATTGATTAAAATTTATATTAATTAATGTGTCATCGTAAGATGAAATAAATAAAAAATTTTAAACAATTTTGTAGCGCATGAAAAATTGTTATTGTTCTGTAACGCCACAATGAATATTTATATAATTCTGTATTTCTATAAAAAATATTCATAAACAAACTCGGTATATTGATTTATCTTGTCGGTGAATAATACTTAAAATATTATAGATGTACATCAAATATTTTTATATCCGTACAAATTTCGTACGACAGGTAAAGGTACTGAAATATTGGTTACTTGCCAACGATGCATCGATTTTCATGATAATATGTGATTTTTATTTGGAGCGTGTTTTCTTATATTGTAATCAGAATGATACACTTAATGAATTGTATAAAGAGGTTTCAATATGAATGAGATAAATAAATGGTATGAGTTTGTAACTAAGTATATTGAATTTAACATAGAATTTTAATGTCATTTACAAATTAAAAAAAATTGCCTTTGATTATACCTATAATTTATGTTAAGAAAATATTATTCGTTGAATTACAATTCCAGTGGGAGTATCAAGATAATATTCGTTAGAATGATACACGAAAGATAAATCAGACGTCATTTTTTTGTCCTTTTGTATAAATTTTGTTTTCAGTTTTAAAAAACTATTTGTTAATTTATGAAGTTATTTGTTGAGAAATTTTGTTGAAAAAAAAAATATTTATAGGATATCAATCTATTTTATGTTCATCAGGATAACTGCAATCTTATCCTTAAGTGTGATTTGATATCGAATATGTGATACTCTAATAAATGAATACATTCTTTATAACTGCTATATAATTTTTATGAAACATACTAAAATATCATAAATGAAACTACATGCAAATTGTATTTTATTAATGTTGCCAACTAATGCTTGAAACCAATTTGAACTAGAATAACCTATTCTAATAGTGTATTTGTTGAAAAAGTTACGAATAGCAGGTAAGTATAATTTTACATATTTGAAATATCTTGTTTCTGTCAGATATACAAATAAATTAACTACATACGTGCTTATACTCGGAAAAAACGAAGTACAGTTAGAATAAATAAATAGTAAGATGAGGCACACCGAATTTCTTCTCGTTGGCACTATTCCTTAACTTCCTAGTATTACTATTTCAATACTGAAATAGTAAAAACTTCGGCTGCTAAAAGTCTTGTTCCGAATCTTATTACTATAACTACATCTTTTTCTTCAATGGGCATTAACCCTTTAACGTCCAGAATGCACGTTTCCCATGTACGATTTCCACCGCACATTTTAAACTGAAAATAATATACAGGCAGTAGGGAATTTATCTTATTTATTATTTTCGAGGGTACTCGTTTGAATGTGACTTCAAAATTTGAAAAAATTGAGTATTTTCCCTTTGAATTTGCAAAAGTATGTGAGGCCTTGGGTTGCAATACCTGCCAAATCCCAAAAAAATAAAAAATTAAGATAAACACAAATTTGCAATAGTTTGTACCTTCTTTATATGTTTTAAGTGTTAAAAGAAGCTTTAAAATGTGAAATTCTTTTTAGGAAGAAATTAATTTCCGTCGCAAATCAAAAAGTTGCCAAGTCCAAAAACTTGTCCTTTCAAATCCTGCCAAATCCTTAAATTTATCCATTATTTAATTATAAAAAATACAGACCAATATATTACTGACACGAATGCTTAATACACAATTAGAAAAATTAATGTTCATATTCTCTAAAAAAATTATGTGAAAATTCACTCTTTGTGGGGTGACAACATACTCCCTTCTAGTGAACAAGAGAATTGTCACTTTTTGACAGTACCCCAAACTGTTAGATTTGGGTTTTTACCCCAAACAGGTTACATATTCTCCCAAGTCCCCATAAAGAGTAAGATTTCACTCAATAACAGTCAACAATTATTATTTTAATTTATTTCATTCTTGAAGCAATCAAACACATTTAGAAAGTATGTAATAATAACTATAAGTTATTGTACTATTATTGACAAGTTAAATTACTAGACAAAAATGAGACTTCACCTTTTCACTAGAGTGACTGAATGTTCACTCCCTGTCTTAAAGATCGCTTTTTTATAAATCACATTTCTTCTACACATTTTTTTAATAAATTTATTTTCAGAGAAATGTAGTTCAAAAAGTGACAAGTCCTAACGAAATGGGAGAAAATTAGCCAAGTCAAGATTCATGAGTAATATTTATGATAAACAAATGACGAAAGCACAAAATTCCTGATTAAAAGTCGGCTTATTGAGACCTAATTCTGACCAGTCTGCCTGAACATGGCACAAACACTGTCAGCGAAATACCGACATTATTCGACTTTTAAATACCGACGAATTCAGTATTTTTTTAGATATTTTTAGTCGACCAGAAAACGTCGACATTTGATCATCAAATTGTGGCCATTGTCCCAGTCTACCAGGAAATGGAATAAAATTGTCTACTATTTGCGTAATTCTTGGCTAACTTAAAGCTGACAAAAAAGTGCGTTCTGATGTCAACAATATGTGACTATCGTTACCAGAAAAAGGCTTAATTTATTTTATCATAATATTTACAAAATTTGCTATGTAATATGTATAGATTCTGTAAAAATAAATTATTTGTGATGTTATCTCTTCTAAATTTGTTTCGGTCTTTGATTAATTAATCTAAATTTGTTCTGCAGACATATTTGTTACATGTGCTATTTTTCGGTACAATAGAACAAAAATAAAATCGAATGACTAAATAAACGGAATCACTGAGGTAGATATCGTACTATAAAAAAGATTGTAAAATAAACAAAGCTCACATGACACCTGATAGTATTACTGATATCTGATTTAACTGCCAAGAATATTAACAAAATACAACAATAAACATACCAGATAAGATTAATTTACAAAAAAGGTAAAACTATAAATAAATAACATTAGTTTGTAAATAGGATTCAATAAACATGTCATCAAAAAAAGTAGTTGATGCAACCACTTTATAAAAGCAAAACAGTTAGTAATTAAATAAGTTTTTTGCATAGAAGACAAATGTATTATTCCTTTTATTATTACTTCCTGTTGTGAACTAACTCAAGTAGCATATAAGACACGATAAAGATGCGGTCGCCCAAAATGCTTGTAAACAGTTAAACAGTTTCTAATTTTTTTCTAACTCCACTATTCTACGCTGCCCCTCAATTCTAAATTGTAGAAGTGACATTCTGACAGACATTTGTGGTTGCCGAACATTTCTAATAATATGGGTAATCAATACAGAACCAAAAATTTAGTTTGTTTTTGGAACAAAAATAATTGTTGATGTAAAGATATTTCGGAATTATATCCGGATTCATAAGAATTACAAAAGGACTTATGCTATAAAAACGAATTTAACCAGTAAACTAGTTTTCTTTAAAAAGCTTATTTTGTTATGCATATTTGCCAGATTATCGTCATTAGCGTGGATTATCGTCATCACAGGAAAATGAATTGAATACAACCCAAGCCCATGAAATTTGATCTTTCTAGCCAAGCATTCAACTAGCACTTTATCATTTTTTCCTGTGAATGCACATTATCATAACACTGGTCGCATACAATCATACTTTTCTGACGTATTTTTAATGAGCTGAATTCATATCATTTATAAAGTTTGACCATCACCTTCCAATATTTAGATGTCCAGCATTTTGAATGCTTTCGAAAATCGTTTCTCCCGAATAATTATTATTTGCACTGGAATGGACCGTGCTAAATATATCCATTTTACAAATCAATTCCAGAATACTCGTAAATTTCACAGCATAAAATAAAAAAATAGTTCTTGATGTTATTAAGAAAAAACTTACAAATATACGAAAATAGAGCAGTCTTTAGAATAAACGAGGGTGTAATTTGTAACAAAAAAAGGTTTAACTCCATAGGTCTGTTGTTTGAAGGTACGACAATTTATTGCTCCAACGTATTTGAATTAACGATAAACTTCTTACATGCAGATATACTACATATATCAGAATGATTTACATACATTTCATAATATTCAGAGTATTGCAATACTTTTCAGCGTGTACATCATATTCTATTTTGTAAATTCAACATAGCATATAAAAATTTGACTAATTTTATGATACACTAAAAATTCGTCAATTTGGATGTTTTTTGGAGATTTTTTTATGTCTTCACGATTAATACATTTTTTAATTTTTCTCAACAAATTTAAATTATGCATAAAATGAAAGCTCATACTTTTAATGATCAAGTATCGTTTTGGTGCAACGTTCTAGAAGACACGAAAAATTCAAAATCGCGGGTATTTCGAACATGGAGGGTGATTAATTTTATAGACGTGTTTGTATTTAAAGCAAAAAGAGTCAAATTTCGTTTACCATTAATGTAATTCTATTTAAATAAAACTATATGCACTAAACTATTTTCACAATAACAGCATAATTTAAATTATTAAATTACTTCTCAAATTGAATAAATTAATTAAATTCTAACTAACACTCAGATATAAAATTAAGCGTGCCTACGAGATTATGAATTGGCTTAATATACGAACTAATGTGTAGTAATTATATTGGCAAAACTGATTCTCTAATGAGAACAATAGAATTACAGTGGCACGTAGCTGGATTCATCATAGGATTTAATGACACTAATGAAAATCGAAAGGTTTATTAGGAAAATCAAAATATGTCTCTGAATATACTTACAGAACATTATTATATTAAATTATATAATAAAATTTAAGTCATTACATTTATTTCGTATTATCAATTTTTAAAACATAAATACAATTTGCAGTAAAAGTTCTCACTTTTTCTTTTCTGGTATGTAAACATTTAGCAATTAAAAGAGTCCTTATTAATTCTAATATTATTTATTCATTTACAATGGTATATATGACATATAACATGAAACTTTGAAATTGTGATGAAGTTAATGTAAAAACTGTACACTTGAGAATATTCACAATCTATATTTTTAGGAAATTACATTGTCTTCATTAATCAATTTATATATATACCGTATTTTACACAATTTTTTAATTATGTAACTAAAAATAGAAAATACTGCCAATACTTAGATATTCGTTTATTCTCGTAAAATAGTAAAGTTACTTCGGAATTCAGAAAAACTGTTACTAATTTATTTATTGTTACACATTGGAAAATTCATCAATTACAGTATTTAATTCTTTCTCTTTATATATAATATATATAATATATTTGCTATCTTCATTTTTAAAATTGAACGTTAGATTCGTTTTCGATTGCACTAAAAAACTCCGAAAACAAGTTTTAGGCAAATTCGATGCAATTTTAATATTTTACCCGCCATATTGGATTGCTCGCGGTGAACTTTTAAAATCTAGTATTAGGTTTGTATTTTGCGACCACAAAAACCTCAGTGTAACAAGCTTTAACAAAATCTGAAACTTTCACTTTTACAGTTTTAGCCAAAATACTGTTTCCTGGCCTACTGCGCAGTGCGATGCGGAAATCATGAATAAATTACATGTTCAAGAACATTTAGCCTTGCTTCATAAAATTTTGACTCACGGAGTAAACTCGAATGATTTTCAAAAATCATAACTGGTACAAACAATCGTAGCGAAGTTCTACAACCACCATTTTAAAGTTCCTCAACTATAATGTTCATAACAAATTTACAACAAATAGTTAGACTTTTTGCAAAATTCAGCAAATTTAGCAAAATTTTAGCAAAATTTCAATGGTTCGCAAATTTCTCAGCTAAGAAATAGTAATATATGTATTAAAAATGAATGCACCATTTGCAAGATTTAGCTAAGTACTTCAAAAGATATCCCTTGAGTTTTTGAATACCCTTTTAAAAATATTGATGTCAAAATTACTATAAATGTACATGAAGTCATTTTCATTAAACGTATATTAAAGTTCATAAAGTGTATGTAAAGGTTAGTATGAATAAAATATATTAATACATTTTTTCATAAAGTCGAAGAACTGAAATTTGATTTGTAATTCTAATCGATATTTGTTAAAATTATTATTATTTATTTTTATAAACGTACATTTAATATTAGTGTAATAATTTGCATAAGTATTAAAGTAGGATCATTTTTATTAAAATATATTAAAAGTGCATAATGCAATTCAAAATTTTAATAGAATATTCTTTTATTGAACTAAAATAGCACTAACATCTACAAAATGCTATTGCTAAGTAACACTACTCAAGTACCGTTCGGAGGACTTTATCTTATGCGCATTTTGTAGAGAATAACAAGTTATTTGATACGTATTGTTTTGTTACGTCATATATGAAGTTTTCAAGGATGAAAGTAGAAATTGAACTAATGAATTTCTTAATAAACGAATTATATTTCTTACATGTGATGACATGCGATTTATTTATAACTTCCTTTATTTACGTAATTACACAAGGTGATCACAAATACAATCAAAAAAATTGTGATCGGTAATGTAATTTTCAAACTAAAAATAAAGAGAAACGCTCAAAGACACGTTTTTTTCTGTTATGTGTAGTTATATATTGAAAAGTATTAATTATTTTAATAGCTAAATATGTATTTGAACAATTGAGTATTTAACTACATCGTACATTCTACCAATTGAAATGGTATAAACATCCTGTGAACGTTTTTTAGAGGCATTCAATTTCGATGGAAAAATTACCTTATTGACGTTTTCGTAATCATATTCGTAATCGTATGAAATTACATAAATAAATGAAATTACCAAAAAATTGCACGCCAGTACTAGTAGAAAATGTATCCGTTTTTCTTTTAATTTCTCTATTTTAATTCCCATTTTAACCTCGTTGGAAAGTCATGTCAGACGAAAAAAAAAAATATATTTTTTCGATCTCCGAACGTCACTTGGGTAATATTGTACTTGTTAGAAGAATTTTTGAAATCAATAAAATCAATCATCTCAATTTCTAATTTTACTTTCATTCATCAAAACTTCATCAGCTACATTAATCTTTTATATTATTTACTTATACAAACATAATAACACCGATTTTCTCTGATAGGAAAATGAATATATAACGGAAGGAATATTTATGTATTGAGGCATTCCACGTCAACGGGAGACCCCTATCCATACAAAAATGTTTTTGACCCAGAGAGTTCTAATGGGGCTTAAAATTTGACTCTTTATGTCTACTTTTCCATACAGAGTGGCCAAAAACGAAATTCAAGATGGCTGACTTGATACTGGTGAAAATGTACTCAGAATTCATTAAATTCATTCTAATTTTCCACGCCAACAAATTTATTTCGACGGAAAGGGTTGTACGAGATCTCCAAATGAAGCTATTAATGTCTACTTCAAAATACAACATGAAAATTTTAATTCCAAGAATTTCAAAATTGTGCCACATTATGGCGGCTATTTTTCCAAACTGCTTAAATTCACTCAAAATTTATTACTCAGGTGCAAAAATTAAAAATGGCAGATGCAATATGGCGAACGAATTTTGGATAAAATTCGTTTCAAACTCGTTATCAGACAATTAAGGCAAGACTACGCTTGGTCCAACCATCACAGGTAAGACAAGATCAGAGTCCGGACCGTCATGGAAAAACTGTCATGTATTGAGAATAAAAGTTGAAAATGAAATATTATTTTCATGTCCTTTTTTGTAAATAAGTATTTTTTTGTATAAAAAACTATATTATGTATTTGTGTCGAAAACAATTAATAACTTTTTTATTTATTTACATATATCGCTTTTCCTTTCTGGACTAGACGTGGAAGTCTTTAACGATCAATTTTGTTTTTTATTCGTTTCAAATTTCTCAAAATTGGCTGTGTTATAGCTAGTTGAATTAAACATTTTTTATGAAACGGCCGCGCAATAGCCACTACTGTGAAGACACCATACTCAGCTGTTTAGTTCCCTTCGTTTTCTATAGAAACATTTTCATGTATATATATATGACAAATAAATCGCCGCATTGAATTGGCCATTTTGAATTTTTAAAAACTAATACCAGATTTGTAATCACCGACAAAAAACCCGAATAACGAGTTTCTCGCGAATTTTTTCAAAAATTCGTTCGCCATATTGGATCCGCCATTTTGAATGTTGAAAAACTAGCACCAGATTCGTAATCAGCGACCCAATTAACACCCCAGTAATAAATTTTGAGTGAATTTAAGCAGTTTTGAAAAATTAGCCGCCATTTTGGACATTTAAATGTTTCATGTTGTATTTTGAAGTAGATATTAATAGCTTAATTTAGATACTTCGTACAACTCTTTCTGTCGAAATACATTTTGTTGGCGTAGAAAATTAAAATGAATTTAATGAATTCTGATTACATTTTCAGCCGTATTAAGTCAGCCATCTTGAATTTCGTGTTCGGTCACTTGTAACGAGGAAAATTTTAATCCCTATTAGAACTGTCTGGGTCAAAAACATTGTTGGAAGGATAGGGTCTCCAGTTGACGTGGAATGCCCCATATATAGTATATAAAGACATTTTAATGCACGATTCTTTATTAAATAATTTACTATAAGCAGTTTGATACCTAATCATTCACATCAGTAGACCTTAGAAGCGATTATATAAAACAGATGACAGCAGTAAATAATAAACATACTTAGTAAACAAAAAAAAAGTATACAAGAAAATTTTCAGGTGTATATAAATGAATCTTCGAAAACAGGAAACAAATTACATAACGAGTTTAATGGAAGACACAGTTTAATTGTTTTTAGCGATTACGAAGATCTTCGTGACGTATACCATAGACAAAAACTATGGTGGTGATTTAATTCATTCACTGATCATTTCGAAGTAAAATATAAATAATCTCTCGTAAATTGATGTATTTCCTCGAAAACCCAATCTTACTTCCTTTCGATTTCTAATAGACCACGAACGATCCGTGCTCATTGTAATCTTATTTATATATTTGCTGGTTATAGCGAACCCGATTGGTTTCAATTCCAAACAGCTGATATCAGTTTTCAACATATTGGAAACCATATTACCAGTACCACTAGCTACGGCAATTTTGCCTGTTCTCATCCAACGACGTCATTGTCTTTGATATTACACTTTCTCGTTGACTTATTTACTCCCTCTTTGTACTTCCTTTCCCCTTCAATACTCTCGAAAAAGTCGTTTCGACCACTTAATAAAATGTCACTTCCTTTATTTCCTTCCAATTTGAATCCCAAAGCGATCTTATTTCACTGAAAAACCTGAAGAATTTTTCTTTTTTAAACAAATATTCGTAATTTTGCACGATTTTAAACTTATCTCGAATCACTTTTTATAATTAGGAAGTTACTCAGACCACATTGATAAACGTTAATGATTTCAATCGAAAATCTGTTGACGTTCGTATAGTCAGGATTTCCAGTTCGTATAGCCAGTTGTTAATTTCTCTAAAACATATGACAATGATTGATCGAATGCGAGGAAAGAAAATTCTTGGAAATCTTCAAACATCGATAAATGTAATTTACAAATATATAAAAATTTTTTACTCTTGAACTCGTTTGTATACATTAAATTTGATCATATATTAATTGTGTATTATGAAACATTTCGTTTTTACATATTTTATTGAATCATTGTTTATGAATTAATCTTTGTTCAGAATTTCATAAAGGGTTATCTTCAATTCGAACTCCATAAATGTTTAAATTGCATATTTTGTTAAAATTTGTTTACTTAATTACTGCGATAGCATATATAGTAGTATATGATAATTTCCTACAATTTGATAAAATTATTTATAGTTTGTAGTATGACATCTCCTGATCCGGAACAGGTGGCAAATAATGTGATGTACGACAGATAATAACCCACATCTGAGCTCTGACATCACACAATGTATTGGATAATACGTAAAATTTAAAATAATACCTGAAAGTATATATATGGGAGGACTTTTAATTTTACAGCTACACGAAAACATGTTTTTTATTGTGGTACATTTTTTAAATGAATGAAACAAATTACGGTCCTTTCTTTAAATGATTGTTTCAACGAGGGGTGGAAATCAAATATAATGACATAACAAATCTCGAATTGTTTAGTCTGAAAAAATATGCATAGATTCTTTGAACAATTCTAAAGAAAAAGTATCTCCTGTGAATCTTTCGAAAAATCTAGATTTCCTGAGTTAAAAAATGTCGAATTCCAAAATAGTCAAAGTTTCAAATTTTTATCTCATTACTATACATTTAAAAAAATCTCAAGAGGCATTTTTTGCTCAAAACTGTAAAAAAAGTTTCGCATAAAGGTATACAGCTTCTATCAGATATAGAATGCAGATTTCACTAAGCACACACCCTTTCATTGCCAAAAATCGTTAACCAAAAATCATTAAATAAAAGTTCCGGAAGTGCTATTCCATAACATTGTTCGTTCCAAAAATTGCAGTTAAAAATAAACCAAAATGCAAAATTTTCACCATGTAACACGACTTTAAACACTTGTAGCGTTTATGTTAGGAGAAGCACAACTTTTTTCATCTGTTTTTGCCAGTAACTACATCCAATTAATGAAATATATGATTTTCCAAACATTACAGCGCTAAATTTAGATAAAAACACATTTTGCAGTAATTCGTTCACATATCATATATTTATTTACTTCCTATGGTTTTTTACTGATGTGAATTTTTAAATTTAATAGACAATTTTAATGAACTGTAAAAGATAAAAGTTTTAGTGGATTTGCCTATATACTTAAATTGATGCCGTCATATAAGAATATGTTTTTTATGTTCTGAATGGGTTATTATATTATATTACCCTGACATGGACACATTTTTGTGTTTAGGATATGATATTTACAACTCGCTAATTATTCTAGTTTACTTCAAAAAACTTTCAGTGGATAAACTCGGAAGTGACACATTAAGAATATTCTGTATTGGATAAGATTTTTAAGGAATAAATTTTGAAGTTTTTCTTTCATTTTTTTACATTATCCGGTTAATTGTAATTAATTCCTGAACAATTAGTTTCATATTGTTTCCCAATCAGTACTTCATTTCTCAATGCAGAAGGAGATGGAAGAAAATATACAGATCTTTAAGCACATAAAATGTAGTAAACGGACATACTTATACATTTACTTGCATGGAGTAGAAAAGAAATTGAAATTTTGTTATCATTTTTTACCAGTAACATTTAAACTTTTCAAATAAATGAAAGCAGTAAGCAAACCATTATGGAATGAATTGATCTTCATTGTATATTTTAGGGGACCCAATCAAATAGTTCCAACTGGAGATGTATACTAAAATATGAAGCCACCACTATGTAATACTAATAAATGTTAGAATATATAAGAAGATACTTGTGCCATTGATTGTACTGTAATTTGTCACATTATTGTTGTTGAATCTGAATGCATTTTTAAGTTCATAATATTTTCTTATTACATTCTTATTGCATTTTCAGCACTTTCCTGGTAATACGCCTAAGTACACTACATACACTACATACACTACCTGGCGAATTGTATACAATTAATACAAAAAAATACTATAGTATTTACTGTTGTGACCGTATAACTATTTGTTTATTTATGTGTGCATTGAATCCCAGAAATTATGACCAAAAAATGTATAGCTTGCTTATATAATGATATCTGTTTAATAAAATATTAGTAAAAAGTTCTTAATCTGTCGAAGTTGTTGTGTAACACGTACTTATACTATATACCACTATAATATTTTCGTTTGAAATTATGAATAGCTACAAGAACAAATTAATTTTTAAATTGAATTAATAAAATTGTACGTTTTGAATAAGGCATTGTTTATAATATTGTATACCTAAATGCTAAAATTTTAATTGAAGTTTTCGCAGTTTTTGTTACTTCTGATGAAGAAAATCAGAATGACTAATTATATTGCATGGATATCATTTAAGGTATTCAGTGTGTTTGATTACTAAATTTACCATTGCATAAGAGTTCATCTCAAAAAAACTCACCGGAAACACAAGTTTATTACATAAAACTTTTTTCATGCCATTGATTTTGTCATAATAGATATGCATTAAAAAATCAGTATTCCATCAAGAATTCCATATGGAGCTATCATTTTTAGTTTCTTTATGATTTAAAATAAAATAGAACCTCGGAAACCGCTTAATATACTATTGATAAAAAACTGTAACTTATAATCTGTATATAAAAAGTCAGAATTATGCAAAGATCACAAGTGTACAACTAGATTACATAGGACCAGAAAAAAAATTTGTTTCGTTATCACTCGAATAAGAAATAGTGGATCTTATAGATTTTTAGCTGATGAAATCGAATCCGTTATTCGATTTAGCATATTACGTCAGGATTTTAAGATATTTGATCCGAAAAATATACAAAAATATACTTTTTGCCAATTTAAGTTTAGGATATGTAAATAGATAGATATATATGTATAGATAGATATGTAAAATCTGAAACGATGAGTTAACTTGGACAACTAGTTTATTTTTAGCATCCAAAAATAGAAAATAAAAATTACACGCAGTCTGAAACATTCTTTATTTTACCTCCCTCGTTGAGTAATGTACTATTCCCGATGTAAACAAACAACGTGGCTCGGCTCAAGCGCTACGAGGTGTTGCGCAGAAACAAAGCAAAATGAATTATTTACCGCACGGGTAACCTGTACGGTTACCCTACAGTTTTGGAACTGATCGATAATATGTCATTTTCCGCATAGTTGGCAACGCGGAAAGTGTGCACTTTACGCTCAGTGTTTAAAAATCATTTTTAATTAGTTTTTTCGGATAAACTATATGTATAAAAATGGAACCCTAAATATTATATTTCTATCGAATATCTGAGTATTTTCCGAATAATTTGGCCTATTTTTGAGTTTAACAAAAACTTTTATTAAGTCTTCTATTGTGCCGTAAATTTCGCTTCCAATGTGCATATTTGGATTACATTTCGACGCCCTAATGGATTTCTTTTGGACGGGGCAAAGTCATGTGAGACTTATTAAAACTCACTAAAGCTAAACGTAGAATAATCAGTCATTTGTTTCTATTCACTCTAACACATAACGCCCAAAGGACACTTTTTGTTGCTTCAATTTCAAGGAAGAATTTCATATCGAAATCAAAGTAGAAAGAAACTGAAAGGTAGAACTTTCATCTGACTTATTTCAAGGCCGCTCTTCAAGAATTCCGAAATCAAAATTTAGTTTCAGTATGAAACATCAGAAATTCCAATACGGCTTGAAAACTATAATTGCCCAAACATTGGGAAATATTTCTTGTTCTTTTTTCCCATTAGATATTCGAATATTGGGATTCTATTGAAACTATGTATAAAGGTGGTCAAAATCACATCAGTGTAACGCATTCAAAAATCGCGTCTTCAGTGAACATTTTAACTAATAATTTCCGAACGCACTATAACTTAAACTCGGTAAGTTGATTTTAAAAAATGGCGGGAATGAAAAGTTGTTAAAATTCATAGCGAATTGTAGTAGAATTTATTCAAATTTTTTTGATGACATTTTTTTTCGAGCATGGAGCCACATTGAAATTCCTGATGATTGAAACCCAGCTTTGATCTGAGAATCTTAAAGAGCGATATGTACCTTGCAATTTTTTCAATTTCTATTTTGATACGAAATACTTGATTGAAATTGAAGCAACAAAAAAGTCGTTTGGGCGTTAATGGGTTTAATTTTCTAAAATATAAAATTTAATCTAACTTCACGATTTCAAACAGCGGTTGGGAAAAGGTAATTTATATATAAAGAATTCTCATAAATGCGAGAATTATACGCCAATGGGCGTTAGCAGGATAAAATTTGGGTACGTGCTCGTCATACTTTTGAGACTTAATCAAATAAATTTTAGTTTCCATATTTTTTATTATATTCGTCAGCTATTACATTATAAATTCTGGAAATGTATAATTTATAAATTTAAAAACATTGGTATATGAAATTGCAAAGATACTTGACAAAATAAAAACCGTATACAATTTTTCTCAGTTTGTCTATAAAATAAAATAATACATGAAATATAAATGACGTTTAAATAATCTAGCAATCGTTTTGAAGTATAACAAATAAATTTTTTAACAAATATTTTATACGTTCCACGATCATTCAATACTGAAGTAATTTAATTATGAACGAATAAACGTATTTTATATCTTCAAAAAGCTATAAATAACATTTTTTTCGGTATGGAAATGCATTTTAGTAACGTTTTGAAAATTCGGAATGCACGAAAATCAAGAACTTGTAAACGAGCACGGCTTGGAATATTGCAGAGTATTGTTTAAAGCGACTAACGGGAGGGCGATTCTCTGAAAAGGATCAAATCCTCTTTTGTTTCTGCGCCCTAGCCGGATGCTACTCGCAAGTATCTAAAGCGAATTTTCATTTTCACGATACACTCCGAATAATGTTCCATTTTATGGGTACGGAAATGCTCTGCATAATTCTATTCGTTTCACAAAATGACTCTATAACATTTTCATATTCACTTTTAAATGAACTAAAAGCAATAACACCGCGATGGCATTTGCTGATTAAACGCTCTTATGGGGGTAAGTTGTTATTTACTATTAACATTACATTACACGCCGATTCATCTTCCAACAATGAGAAACAAATCCGTATTGACTATATCACATAGTTGTAAAAATATAGTTAAAACTACTATGGAAAATAGTTAAATTGACCACTCTCATAGTCAATTTTACTATAATTTTGTTACATCAACTATCTCCTCATAGTTAAAAAATCAACTGTGTACAATGATTTAAATAAATATGACAAATATAGTCAAAATAACTATAATCTAGTGTAGTCCTCAATTCACACTATGTCTCGAAGTAAATCTTTATATTTACTATTATTTATAGTTAAAATTTGTATTTACTATAAATCCATAGTAAAGAGTGCCGCACTCCGTGTGTTTTGTTGCCACCAGGTGGTGACGCGGAATTCGCAGCTTTTTTTTCGAGCCCGTGCTCCCGTTATTGAAGTGGATTTTCATTTTGTCATAAGAAGGACCGTCGGGCGTCAAGATACTATAATACATAATGCATGTCGTATACGCACGTGTATCTGTAGACTATGTTACAAGCTATTGAAATTTGTGTGTATAATGGCATTTCATAATACATTTTTTAACTGGCTAGAATCTGACATTCGCAAACTTAGCGTGGTATTGATTTTTTGTTTTTCTCTTTGTTTATCTTAAACAAAGAGCGAAGGGAGAAAAGTGGACTTTTCATAAGCTATGATATATATGGGTGATTCTCCGGAAACAGGGCATTTTCCTGCCTTTACGTTATATCTTACAAAAAACTTTGACAATAAATTATTAACTTTCGATAGAAATGTTAAATAAATACCCCTGGCCCATGTTAATTTGAAAAAATAATACTTTTGTTACAAAAAACTGGTGTAAAATGACATTTAAAGACTAAAAGTAGCATTTTTGATATGTCCAAACCTCCAAGTTCAAAACTTTAAAATATTAGCGCTATTAAGAAACCGAATTATTTTAATTTATTCAAATAATATTTCTGTAGTACAGCTCAAACTGTACAATTTCTCTCTGTATAATATTTAATTAAATCAATATATATACTTATAATTATTGAAATATTAATGTCTTAAGAAATTTCTATGAGGTAACAACAATGCGTAAACTGGTATAAATGAACTGGAAATAATTAACTTTTTTACTAAAACTTATGAGAAAATCAAAGAAAAAACACTACACTTTACTAATCCCGCATAGAAAATTGAAAAGAGAACATATTTACCTCATGAACAAGTAAAAACTGTATAAAAATACCACGTATTTTTATTAAATTAATTGTCGTCACCCGTCCTAATTTTGGTATTTTGATACAAACAGCAATTAAAAAACGATGAAAACTTAAAGATTAAAGGAATAAACGTTACTGGCAATTTGTTTTTTAATTTATTATTGTTTAAAATATGTAAAATTGGATTTTTTTTACAAATCTTCATTGTCGTCACCTTCATTGTCGTTACCAAACATTTGGCGTATCAGGTACGAAACAAGAACAAAGTGTAACCCGTAGCAGAAAATATTTTTCAAATCATAAATAACATTTATATTTCTCTTCCTCTTAGACATTTATTTAAATATAATTTAAAAAACCACAAAATTAAACTTTATATTTGTTACAACGTTATGAATCAAGTTTATTATGAAATAATATTATTTATTAAAATTATGAATATAATATTATCATTGTAGTTACTAACCAACGACACATTAACTTTAATAAATTTATTTTGTCTAAAACTTCTTCACAAATTCATGTGTTTTTCTTAATTTTTTAATTATTACTTAATAAATAATTTTCATTTATTCACAAAATTGCACAAAATCAGATATGTACATTATGTTTTTGACTCTTTAGAGTTATTTTTTCAAGTTTTTAATAAGCAATTGTTGGTTTATATAGCCGTATGAAAATGCGTCATAGTAAAAGTCTTCCCCTTTCCTTTTAAATAATTTTGTAGCGTGACTACTTTAACAATAACTTAACTTGGTGCTAATAAGCAAGAATCCATTTAAAAAAAAACGAATTTACAGTAACTTAAAAAAAAAAATTTTCATTCTTGAAAATGCCCTGTTTTTGGAAAATCACCCATATAGTTTACAAATATTTTTAAAAAGTAAATATTGACTCCTTTTCTTATTTTTGTATGACAATTCCTTATACAATTCCTCTCAGTGAAGTTATCGAAGTCAAGGCACGATTATGATTTTCGTTTTTTTTGCACTTTCGGATGAGAATATCTCAAAATCTACGATCGTAAAACGTCCTCTTGTCGCAAACGGAAACCTCTTGTGTCGCAAGTGGAAATCCTCTTGTTGTATGATTAACTGAGTCTTTAAGGCTTCGTAGATTGGTGGAAGTCTTTGAAAAATAAGAAATAATAATATTAAGGGGACACGTTTTCCTTATTTGTAGCGAAACACGTGAGATTACTTTTGGAAAACGTAGAATTTTCGTCAAATCTGAAAGAAATGCTTGATTAAAGTTTATTTATTCCCAGATTAAAAGAAAAAACGTGGATGTGTAGTTAATTAGTTCATTATTTCTGTGGGTTTTCTTCCTATCATATGTTTACAGTTTCATCAGAATGCATTCAACAATAGTATATTGTATATCTAGGGCGCAAAGGAAGGGATTGAGACCGGCGCGCCGCGTGCAGGACCAGGGGAAGGGACGGGAGTCAGTGACGAGCTTGTCTCCAATGCTTTCAATCTCGCCCGTGATATACATGACATTTTTTGTCACACCTGAACATAATAATAATAATAATAATCACCAAAGGGGGCGAGATGGTTACGATGGCTAAAGCGTCCGCCTTGTTTCGTAACTTGAACTTCTCCGAAGATTCTGGGTTCGAATCCCCGTGTAGACAATTTTCTGCGCGTTGAATTGAACACAGTACCGGTACACTGCAATCACCTACCTCATGTTTTGGGGCGTGGTTGCAGTGACAATTCAAGCTGATCTGGTAGAGATTTGAGCAAACAAAATTTTTCGGACAGATTGAGCGACATAAAAAATCAATGTTGTTATTTAAGTTATTATTAAAATAATAATAATAATAATAACAATAACAATAACATTCGTTTTTGTTGGCACAAAGGGTTATATAATGGTCTCTTTGAACCAATGGGCAAGCCATAGCTAAAGCTGCTTTACAGACTGACCAGAATAATAAGGTGCAAAATCGGGAAAAACGAGAAGCTGACTTTAGAAGGTACAAACGCTGAATATGTTTCGTGTTACACTCTGTGCCGGCTCGCGAAGGCGCGGTTTTTGTGCAGATGGGACAACAAAATATTTTTTGCACTTCGCTGCAGGTTGGATATAGTAAGGTTATTTGCTTATAACTTTTCAGTGTATAATGATTTCGATAAGTCTTCGGTACAATTCGAAAGCTAGAGGGCATACCTATACTCATATGGAAATGTCTTTTTAATTTAAGAACAAAACAAAAAAAGTCAATTTTCTGTGCGGATTATGTTGGTACATTTTTCATTGCTGCAAGTTAGACACCAAACCAAAATCTACTAATACGCAAAAAATATCAAGTGGACTCAAGAGTAAAAGAAAATTCATACATTTACAAATCATACAATTATGCTCAACTACATTCAGCTGTCGAATGAGATATATGGTCGAGAAAAAAGGTGTCCAGCATCGACGATATTTTTTTCAAACCAGAAAAGCACATTTGTCGTTATTTTATGCATCTAATTCTCTTTGCACCATAAAACGCAAGAATAACAACAAACAAATAAATAACATATATTTTGTAATGCATAACGAGAAGTTACTTTATTAACTTTTGAAAAGTGTCACTTTTACTATTTACAAACAGACGAAAAACAAACCGACCTTTTTTTAGCTAATTGCTAAGCTGAAACAAGCATTTGTTTTTATTTACCTTGGCGATGAGGTAAATCTTTCGCAATTCCATAGATACCGTTACCACTACACATTTTAGAAATATCAAGGAGTGTCCAACTCGTAACACTGTATAAATCACAGCTCCCATAAGAATAAAAAAATAATCGAAAATATACTTTCATCAAACTCACTAATAAAATGAAGAATTCATATGAGTAAATCCACAAAGCATTTGACTTTTGTTGCTGGGTAGTACAAAGCAATAAAATATATTTATATAATAGTTACAATTCCGAAACACCATCATATTAAATCGATTTTACATAATTAAAACCTGCAGGACGTACTTGATAGATTTGATTTCGCAAACTTAGTAGCGAGATTACTTATGTTTGAGCCGTAAGAACTATTTGAAGTTTTCTTTTACAGCTTCACGACTATTCAAAAAATAAAGAAACACATTTTAGTGTGCGCGGGTAACTATAAGGAAGAGTTACAAAATCTCACATTTCGAAATTGCTTTTTTTTGAAAATACAAATCATGAGAATATTTACACACTATTTCTTGGAAGAATTTTCTACTTGTTTGTAGTACACTGAACAAAATTCTTAGTTGATTTTAATACTTTTTAACTACTGAAAGTATTTCAATGGGTCCTCAACCTCAACGGAATTTTATAGGTTTCAGTTACAATCATAAAGGAGTTACATTAATAAAAAAATATAGTTATGGAACCGACATTTTGGCAGTTAATTGTACTACATTTAAAAAATTTTGTTTAGTGGAATTATTTTTAGTGCAGTTATTGCTGGTTTATATCATATTACTGCATGCCTTTTTTATGCCAGGTATCGCATTTCTTGATCTCCAATCATTCGGAAAATAAACAACATCTACAAAGTTACAGTAGCAAAAAATATTTTTTTAACTACTCTCGGTAGTTGGATTTTTCAAGTAGATTTTTTTTCAGTGTACATTAAAATTCTTATAAAATGAGGAGATCGGGGTAGAATAGTGTACCCCAATAGAAATGTTCTCTATGACAGATAGAATAATGAAATCTAAAGCGCGCGTGGTGTCAACATTTAAAAACTTAAATGATTAAAATAATATATGAAATGCATAAACGTTCTCAAATGAAGCTAATGAACATAGTTTATCAATTTAGATAAGTGCAATATTTGCGAACTTTCGGCACGTAATCACTTATTTATTATCAGCCTGCGAAACGTAAACAGCGGAAATTTGTGACTATATGCTAAATAGATGCATTGCGAATTTGATATCCCAAATCCCGGAAATACTCAATATGATTTATATAAATATTCCGACTTCCAAAGATCTACAGTCATTCGTACAGCATCGAGTCATAGCGTCTTAACCGACGCAAGCAAATATCTGGACGGCATTTAAGTGTTCTTTCCAAGTCTTTTTGTTTAGTTTTAAAATCCAGATATACAACTTATAGTGAAACTATATTGTCAAGATGGGTTCAAAACGAGACATTTTATATTTATTCGACAGACCGGCGGAACCCGTATATGTTCCAAAAGGAACCGATAAAGTGAACTTCAGCATCCCAAATAATTATTTGGTGAGTATTTATTAATAGTAATGTTGGTAAAATCAAGTGAATTTACAACTTACTTGAGTTTATGCTTGCACTAGCTGATCTGACCATAATTATGCCTGAAACCTTGCGTTATTTCTTTCAGTGTGGGTATTCCTACACAAAACAAGTACTATACATTCATAGAGGAATATTTAATTGAAAACCGCAGTGACATATAAAGTATTAAATCACTGGGCAAAAATTCAAATTTAGTTTAGTTTTGGTAAATAATCCATATCAATTTTTCATTTTCAGCCCGATGAATACCAACAATCTGCAAATTCAATTTTTAGTCGTTTCGGGGAAGCGGCAGCACGTTCGGTGAAAGTTAAAAAAATTGCTATTCCCAATTTGTCGATACCTTTGGAACTTGAACGCAGAGCTCCATTTTCTCTTTTCCTCAGAAGCCATCGGGAAATGGCCTCAAAATTAATTGAGATCATGATGGGTAAGTTATTGTTTCATAATTCCAAAATTTAATTGTTTTATATAAAGTTGGATTATTTCATTGCGATACTAACTTATTAATAAGTTGATTGCAATAAAATGTTTTTTTTTTAAATTATTTCTTATTTTAGGAAATTGCAATGTTTTAGAACGTTGGTTCCGAATATGATTATAAATATCCCAAATGTGAAAATACGAAAATATATAATATATTTGACATACTTTTATGAAGCTCTTGTTATTAAATTTTAATTGAAACAAAAATGCAATGGATTCTGAGCGTGGATAATTTCAAAATAAGGAAAAACTAATGAAATTATACATTTATATTACGATGTGGAAATCCAATATAAAACAATTTAAATCTTTTTATAATATTAGATTTACATTTATATTTTCCAGTATTTAAAAGTAGTTAACATACGTTAAATCTATTATTATTGAATTTGAAATGTCAGACGATTTAACATTTTGTGTTTGTGTTATAAAAAAAGGTATGAGGACATACGACGATCTACTATCTTTGTCTGTATACTGCCGTGATCGAATCAATACGCAAATGTTCATCTATGCTCTGTCGGTCGCTGTGGTCCACCGTAATGATACTAAAAATCTACCGATTCCAATGCTGGCGGAAATTTTCCCTGACAAGTTCGTCGACAGTACTGTCTTCGCTAGAGCAAAGGAAGAAGCCCATGTCTTCCAAAATGGAAAGAGAGTATGTATATAGCATGCATTAATTAAAATTAATTTTAAAGGAAAGCCATTCAAATTTAATTTAAAATATTTTTAAAATGAGTAATTTAAAAATAAGGGAACTGAAGATTAAATGGTTTTTGGAATGAATCATTTTTCAAAATAATCGACTTGCCTAAACAGAATTAAAAATGTAACTAAAGTTATTTTATTGTACTTTGTTGTGTTTTTAAGTTTCAAAATGTTTGCTTTATTAATTTAACAGAACCCAATCGAAATCCCACTGAACTACACCGCAACGGATGTTGATCTTGAACATCGAGTAGCATACTGGCGAGAGGATATCGGCATCAATCTACATCATTGGCACTGGCATCTTGTTTATCCTTATGACGGACCATCCAACATTGTCAGGAAGGACAGACGTGGAGAACTTTTCTATTACATGCATCATCAAATTATGGCCAGGTATGTACAACCATTATGTACTAGCCTCTTGTTATAAAGAATTCCTAACCATTGTAATAGGCTGGTAACTGTTTAATTGCTTTACATGACAAAAAAGTGGTATTTTTTACTAGTAATATCCGTATTATCGATTTTGTCCACACGCAATTAAATTCATTTTTATATTGAATTTTTATTTCAAATTTATCCTGAATTACAGTTTGAAAATCGGATATATTCATCCAGTACAGCAATACTAATTGACACATGTTTGTGCCAATTGATTGGTTGAAATAAGTTTAATCTGTTTCTTAGTTTGATTGTTGATCTTTTCAAATGTTTCTCATTAGACTTGAATCTTTGAAATATCAATTAATTAATTCTATTCCAGATATAACATCGAGCGGTTCTGTAACAATTTGCCACGTGTAAAGAATCTGTCGGACTTGCGAGAACCAATTGAGGAAGCTTACTTCCCAAAACTGGACTCGATGGTTGCGGGTAGAACATGGCCTTCCCGTCCAGCAGGTGCCAGGCTTCACGACCTAAATAGGAAGAAAGATAAATTGAAAGTTGACATTCAAAGTTTAGAGAGATATCGAGATCGCATATATGATGCTATCCAGACACGAAGTGTAAGACTTCCAAATGGAAGTATGGTTGAACTTACCGAAATGGAAGGTATTGATATGCTTGGAAATATGGTCGAAGCCAGCCCTGTGCTTTCTCCTAACTTCACTTACTATGGTGATGTTCATAACGATGGACATAATTTGATCTCATATTGCCACGATCCTGATCACCGATACCTAGTAAGTAATGTACCATTCTTGTGATATCGTGATAGAAACGTCATTGTCTGACAATATTCTTAAAATGATTAAATAAAATTAGATAAATAGATGTTTGAAAGCTGTGTGAAAATCAATTTTTCACGAAGCCTATTCAATCACAAATGACCCATTGTTAGGAATAATACTTCTTGCATAATGATACACATTCCGAATTTGTGTAGGAAGAGTTCAGTATCATGGGAGACCCAACCACGGCTATGAGAGACCCAATTTTCTACAGATGGCATAACTACATTGATGAATTATTCACAACATTCAAAAATACATTGCCAGCATACTCAACGGAGCAGGTAAGTGTCTGATATCAATTTCTTTATAAAATTGTTAAAAAACTACATTTCATTCAAATCATATCTTTTAGTCTAAAAACATATCATCACGCTTTGACTTCCAATCATCAATAACATATTAAACTTCAGAATTCAATTCCAAAACCATTTATATTAATCGTATTTTGTATTCCAGTTGCAATATCAAGGAATTTCGGTGTCAGATATAAGTATCATCACCCCAGACGCCAACCAAAATGAATTGCAGACATTCTGGAGCAAGAGCGATGTCGACCTTTCTCGTGGACTCGATTTCACGCCTAGAGGCCCAGTATTGGCAAGATTCCAACATCTAAATCATGCTCCATTCAGCTACAACATAACGGCTCACAATGCCACTAACCAACAAAAGTTAGGAACAGTTCGTATTTTTGCTGGCCCGAAGGTTGATGAAACTGGCTACGACCTTGTTTTCGAAGAACAAAGGAACTGGATGATTGAGTTGGACAAATTCACTGTCTCGTGTAAGTATAAAATGATTAGATTCATCATCACTAGTTTTTATATTGTTACGGTTATGATCTCAGGGGAACCGTTTCTAATATTACAGTTACATGTATTTAGAACGATACAATATTTAACTTTTTTAGTGAGGCCTGGTGCGAATACAATCGTACGACAATCTACTGATTCCGCACTAACAATTCCATTCGAAGCTACATTCCGTGACCTAGAAAAGAACAGACCACCAGGTGCTGATCCAGAAGGATTAGACGCCTTCAACTTCTGTGGATGTGGATGGCCACAACATATGCTTATTCCTAAGGGCACCAAATCCGGATTCAATATGGATTTATTCGTCATGATTTCCAACTATGATGATGATAAGGTATGATACATTCTTAATATATTACACTTTTTAAAAACGATCATTGAACCAGTACACGAAATGCAAAAACCATATCTCAGAAGTCATTTATCTAATATTTCTTTGACTCTTGATGCGTTATAAGTGTAGTATTATTACCTACTACAAAAACTTGGATACTCTAAAATCAGAATTACACAATGATACTCATCATTATTACAGGTTGATCAACCCGAGGGAACCGGATGCCGTACGGGTGTCAGTTTCTGCGGTTTGAGGGATCGCAAGTATCCAGACAAGCGTTCCATGGGATATCCGTTTGATCGTAGAGCACGAACAAATGTCATAAGGATGGACCAATTCCTTACCCCCAACATGAGAATATCACCTATTACAGTTAAATTCACCGATGCTATAAAAAAAGTATATCATCCAAACCCGAACAGAAGTTAGTGACCATTACGTCACAACATAATAATTAAGATGGTATGAAATTCTTCGAATGAGATATTAAAATGCTAAATACTTAAAAACTTGTTACTTGTTGAATTATTGTTGTTATGTTGTTAAATCTTGTTATCAAATTGTTACACAATTGTGTAGTTATTCAAAGTGATATTATTCTTTTGTATTATAATGTTGAAAATGTACGATCTACAACTAAATGTCTGTTAAATACGCATAAAAAATAAAAGATTTTTACTGAATAATGCTTACTTTTTAATTATTTTCTACTGAATACTTTCGCATGTTTCATTGGCCAGGTTCTATAAAAGTGTCGTGTTACACAAAAGTGCCTACCTATACAAGTGCAAGTCGATTCTCTAATGATATTTTGAATCGCTTTGAAAGGAATCAGGATAGGATAGGATAGATGTATAATTTACTGAGTTATGTTTTAGAATCACATTTTCCTTATAGGATTTTAATATAGTGTATCGTGCTTTTTATATTCTCGGAAATATTGTGGATATCAGAAAAATTTTATATTTTTAACTGGAATAACTAAAGACAAATTAACAAATCACTTTTCGAAGTAAAGCGCGTCTTCTTCTGTCACTATTACGAAATAAAACTATTATGCTTTTGTATTACAAAGTTCTGCCGATATTCGCGGATACAGAACATCGCTACCTTGAGAAATTATACCGAAATATTAAAATGACATGGTTTGTAAATGACTAAATGGTATTAAAAGTTGAATGATGTTTAGAACTGCTCAGGATCAGACATTTGAACGTAATAATTAAAACAATTGAAGTGTAGTCTTTCTTGGAACGCTTCCCTGAAAAACGGATAATATAAAGCACTATAAATAAAGAGTAAATATTTAAGAGCACAATCAATCAAAGAGATAAATTCTCTTGGATATTAATATTTTAAGAATACTTCGTAAAGGCTTCGTTTTGTCGTAATAACAGCTGAGGCCTCTTCGAGTTATCTCTAGACATGTCTTTCGGAATGACTTTCCGAAATCCTCTTCCATTTGTGCGTGCTCTTATGTATCTAATGTTCATTTACAAAATCGATGGTTTGAGATCAGGATTACTGATCTTTTATTACGTTTATCGCGTATGATAGGAGTTTTGTAAGTAAAAATCAAAAAGTTCCAGTAAGTCCAATGACTGCAGCACTTAGACACATTGCATTGTGAGATGTAAAGTATTCTAGATGATCTGCGGCGACGATTTCAGTGTATTCAAATAGTTTTTTCAAACATCTTTATTAATGCAAAATTATATAACTAAACTAACAAGTTTCTTTGTTATGAATTGTTTTTTTTTTTTTTTTTGCCAGAAAAATGTTCGAAACCATGAAAAATATTTAGTCATTTATTGAACATTCTTATATAATTTAGTACAGACATATATTCAATTCCTCCCCGCAACAAGAAGAAATAATATTAATAATCTGTCTTTATAGGCTGACAAAATAATCATGCAAAATATATAACCGTAACCAAAAAGCTAGACATAGCTATAAGGAGCGGTTTTACAGTCTGTCCTTAATAAATTACTAACATTTGTTCAAGAAACAAAAATCGTCTATTTTTGGAGAATTATTCATAGTCTTTTAGTAATTTTTCTGCGGATAAAAAGAATTTATATATGAAAGATACACATTTTCCTGTACCTGCATTCACAGTCGTTCAAGTTAAATTTGGGATGTATAATTTCTAACTTCAAATGTCATTATTTTGTCACATGTGGAAGCGTTTTTATAGAAACGCACACTCAGCAAAACATTCGGTTGCGTTTACTGGAAATCCAAGTTGTTTTAGCCGTAGAAACCGTAGACATTTAAAATTCGAAATCATCGAAAATACATTTTTGTAAACACGTGTCGTTTTAGTATGTCGTTAACAACATTTGTCTATTGTTTCTAACCAACTTTGTCACTTATATTGTTCTGCAAATTCGTTTAAATTGAAAAAGTACGTTTATTTTTCAATTTTCAAGACTTTTGTATTGTAAACCGTGCACTGAAAAAAAAATCCAAACTTAAATTGGCAATATTACATAGTTGGAAAATATAGTTAAAACTTATGAAAAATAGTTAAATTTACCACTTTCCTAGTCGATTTTACTATAATTTTGTCACATCAACTATATCCTCATAGTTTAAAAATCCACTATTTAGAATGATTTAAATCAATATGTCAAATATAAATAAAGTAACTATAATTTAATGTAGTCCTCATTTCACACTGTATCTCGTAGTAAATCTTTATATTTACTATTATTCGTAGTTAAAGTTTGTATTTTCTATAAATCCATAGTAAAGACTGCGGGATTCCGTGGTATGATTGTTTTTTCTGTTTCGGCATAACTGTAAGCGCGTAAATATGTCACGTAATGATCCCAACATTCATATTTAAAATTCTTATAATAACATAACCAATTTAACCGAATCTCAGATTACGGTAACTACAGGATAAAGCACCTTACTTTAAAATCAAAATCTAAATTCTGTTAGCTTTACTATGAAGCTATTGCATTAACTGTAAACAAACATTTCCCTCAGTATACATATGTCATGATGTAGAAATGAATGTAGATGTTTTATAACTCATTATCAAACGTGTTGAATAGGTTTTGATAATTTACACAGTTATAAAACACCTATGCTGGATTTCGTCAATGGATGATCGTACACTTGTATTCTAAAACGTAGAAACTTATTCGTTCATTACGACTAAAAATGTTGATGAATACATACAAAATTGTACATTATAATGCATATGTATTCAAAGAAAGCTTTTTTTTTTGCATAATTAATAACGATTTTTTTTCTATGGCGGTTGTAAAAGCGCAATAGAAGTGCACATGGAGTGAAGGTCTTCATAAAGCCTAATTTTAAAATTGTTTATTCCCAACGTTATGTACATTACATGTCGTTAAATATTATACCGAAAAAATACTGATTCATAACTATTGATATCGCGTACTTTAGTCTTCAACATGATTTCAAACGTTACACGGTCAAATAATCTATATTTGTGCAAGAAGGTGCAAAATTACAACGTGCAGACGCCATCTCAAAGCCGACATTTTGTCTTTTGAAAAAATTTCTACGGGAAAAGAAGAGACGCGATTAGTGCCTTTTGCAATGGTCAGCATTGCCCTTTTCAATGTCAAAAATCGCGATTCTTGCGAAGAACATTCAGCCCACATGTAGCAGTTATCTTATTACATTTACCTAGTGTTAATAATGTGCATATTTCCATTAGCGAAATTTATAGACAATTTATCCAAATACTGATAATATATCCCAAATTGCCACAATTTTTTTCTTTATAAACAAGAGTAGAATTTGTGGACCATTATCCCTTATATCGTCTAGCACCCGATGTACTACGCTGATGACATTTGCCTATGTAGTGAAGATTTGGTATATACGCAGTATCTAACGTATGAAAATAGTAGACGTGACAAACATTACAAACACAATGAAGACTGACACAATCATGTGAGGCGATATATCCAACTTATCATTTTTTTTTTAATTCTAACTATTAGTCATTTACGATTGTATGCACAACTTCCTCATAATCACGCGAGCGAGAGTTCCACGGACATCACGAGATGCCAGCGACCCAGAACTTTTAAGGAGACCTTAAATGCCTAAAGTATTGTAAATTATTCATTCGTTTCTTTAAACATTTTTTCAAGTTTGATGACTATTTTTCGGTATTATTCCATATTGAAGACTTTTTTTTTATTAATATTTTGAAATAAATTTAATACCGCATGAGATTCGAGTTTATTTACAGAATGCATATGAACAGTTTAGGGAGTTTTAAAATTGTAAGCATTTTTTGCTAAATTGTCATATGTACACAACAGTTCTATTCGGTCCTGACATGTAACGTCAGATCTTACTATGCAAAAAATAATATATTATTATATTTATCAACATTGCTAGCACGGTATCATTAGTGTAGCCTTATTAAAAAAGTGGTTCTTTCCCGATACACTGTAATAATTAAAATTTTACTACTAAGATTATATTATTTAAAAAGAAATATGCGATAATAATTGGTTTTTATTTATATGAGGATAAGCAGCAACCTGTGTAATTATAGAAAATAATAAGACTATTATTGTGTTTTCGTCAATAGTAAATAATTTTTTCAAGAAGAATGCTTTCAATGTGGCCATATATTCACACGGTAAAAAAATATTCTTTATTTGAGAGGATTCTTCTCATTCTAATGCAACTTTTACTCTTCAGTATGATGTAAAAATGGCATATTCTTAATGTGAGAGGATTCCTCTTGTGAATAATATTCCTCTTAATTCAAGCATATGCTATCGGTTTAAGAGTAATTCTTTACTATTATTGAGAGGATTCCACTAAAAATTACCAAAGATTGACAATCATTTTCTTTCGGTTTTAAGAATATCCTTCTGGTACGAGAGTAATTTTCTGCTGCTATTTACAGGATGCCGCTAAAACTGAAAAAAAAGTTTTTTAATGCTGGAAGTATTGTTTTTCTACGATTGACACCAATTTTGTTTAATTTATATACTTTACACACAAATATAAATTAATATTACACTTTTACACATTCTTACATACTTTCGCCACAAAACAAACCCTTCCTCTAACAATTCGTCGTTTTACGTGTACCTAATATGTTTACGCATATATTTACATATTATTGTAATTGTTCGAATACATATTTACAAATACAATGCTTAAACGAGTGAAACGCAGAATCGCAATAGATACATATGCATTATTACTTATATGTGTAAAAATACAACTTACATACATATCTATTCTATGCAAATGTAATCTGTCTTATATACTGTGTTAGAAAATGTAGACTAGTTGCGCAAAAAAGCAACTTCCATTTGCACGATCTTGTGGCAAATTTCTGAAGTTTTAGGTTCACGTTTTCTTGTTTGCGCGGGAATACCGTTCCCAAAATCACTTCCCGTATGTGAGAAGTACGAATCGTCATTCGTCAGAAGAACTTCAAAGTTGGGCATCCATCGCAAATATTGCATAAACTGGGTTATTCGCCCTGTTCAAACATGTCTCCCAGCGTCACTAATTAGTTCGGGGAATAACTATACGGTTGTCATTCTCGTTCCCATAAAAATTGTGACGAAAACAAGGACAACCGTGGGATTCCCCGAATGAATTAATGGTGTTGGGTGTATGTGTTTATGTATCCTTTCGATTTTCTGTGTAACAGTCGCGGCACATGTGAATACGATTTTCGCACAAAATAAGAGGAAAATCTTCAATTTGATAGGAAAATTATAAAAACTTCTTGAGGCTGCGTTTCCTTTCGGAAAGAGAAGCATTCTTCTTCTTCTTAGTGGAATAGTCTTATTTTTAGATGAAAAAGAGAGGGTATAAGAAGATGAATTTTCCTCTAAAATTAAGAATATTTTATGTACGGTACAGAAATTCTCAAGAATGTAATAATATTAAAAACATGTCACAATAAACTTGAAAAAAAGCAGTACTTTGAACAGTAGTCTCCTACAACTGTAATCTCCTACGATTATCATTAAAATAGAACCATTTTTCTAACTTACGTGGGCCATATGGTGGGAAAATCCTTTTCCGATTGCCATTCGTAACTATGATAAAATATAAAAAAAAAACGAAAATGCGGTTGCAAGCAATGGAGATTATCCAATTTCTTTCATTAATTTTTTTTTTACTTTGTCGACGATTTTCGATATTATTCGAGACTTTTTGCTTAATAGTTGGAGAGTAAATATAAAACCTATGAAATGCGTTTTTCTTGAACAGATCCGGGTAAATATGGATATTTTTGGGAGATTTGAAATGATATGTTTATAAAATATCAGATCGTATTGTACAAAACATGAATATTTATTATTGCATTTTAATCATAGCTAGTGCGGTATCTTTTCTCTAGCGATATTAAAAAATAGGTTCTTTACTGGTATAAAATCTACCATTTAAAACTTGACTACTAAGTTTATATTATTTAAAATGAAATTTGCGCTGATCGAAATTCGGTTTGATTTATACGTAGATAATCAACATCGTGTGCAATTAGAAAATAATAAGACTATATTTGTGTGAAATTTGCCAATTTTCATAGATTTTTTCAACAAAAATGTTTACGATGCGGCATTCACATTCAAATAATTCACGAAATTCATCTATGTTTTACAGATGTTTTCAAAAAAAACTTTTCCACCGCTTAACATACGTAAAGAAGATATTGGTATGTATCGGTCATTATAATTAAGTGGATAATAATAAATGTTGTAAAAATTAACATCGTAAATAATTGCGTAACTGTGATATCAGTTCACTCGTAACTATTGTTTATGTAGTCAGAAAAAAACAATTGTACTATTGAGAATGTTGAAAAATATTTCTGTATTATGTATCATTAAATTGTTAAAAAATGCGTTTCGCACGGACGATCAAGCGTGCTCATCAGCAGGGTCTTGATATGCTTCCCTGGACTATTTTTAATATTGCGATGGTTTTTCTATTTCTTAATGTTTTGGGATGAAACACTAGAAATATGAAAAAACAAACTTTAAGAAAAACGAATAAACTGTAAGATGCGATGATCCGAACCTGCGTTGCCATTATTAAAATAATTCAAGAAATGTATTTGTTTTATCGATGTTTTCAAAAAATTAACATTCAAAGTAGTGATCAGAAAAAATTGTCCAGGGTATAATAATATCGAAAACATGCCATCGCAAGTTTGAAAAACATATACAAACACTTTTGGCATTACTTTCAACTGTACATTCATTAGTTTTCATTTCACCCAAATACGGAATAGACGGTCTGAACGGTGGACTCTTCAACTTAAAAAAAATGTTTATCTGATATACAATGGAGTAGTTGTAGGAGATTGTTCACACGAGCGTACCTAAAAATAATTTTATTTCCTACACAAGATTTTGGAGGCGTACGAAAAAATCATACAATACCATTTTTCCTTGTGTGCCATGACCCAAAACTTATACTATAGTCTATATTAAAGTACGTGCGGTTTTTAATGTTTGTTTAGCAACGTGTGTGTATGTATCTCCTGTTAGGATTTGCGTAGTGTTCTGCTTCTATAAGAAAAGAAGATTTAGATAGCTCAAAAAAGTAATACTTTCTAAAAAAAAAACAAACAAGTTCAGTATTAAATGAATTATTTTCATGTGTGATTTTTGTAGTACTTTCTAATCTCGGGAACTTAAAATCCGTGACAAGGTAGTAAATTGATGTCAAGGTAGTGAAAATGTTCGAATTTTAGTCTTTGAAAGAGTTTCGTGGTTTTCTTTATAGCAGTTTATTTATTCAGGCAGAATTGATAAAAAATATTGGTAGTTTGTTATCACCGAGAGAAATGTATGTTTGTCAGTAATATACTAGTTTTACCGTAAATCTCCAGAATTTTGATTTTTGCGTTAATGTTACGTTTGTTCACCACAAATACACCGAATTCCTAAACATTCCCAACATGTCGTGAGTTTGTCACAAACATATCGATAAGTGCGGTAAATCTTTGAATAGGAAGAATGCCATTTTGTTATTTATATTATATTAACGGGCTAAGAGCCCAATACATTAAAGAGTATGAAAAGTTTTAATCATTCAATTTTGCGGAGATTTTCCCGGAATTTGAGACATATACACCGCCGCGAAGAAAATTTTTGACAGGGATAGACCCTAACCCCAGCGTCTGTAAAGTGTGGTTCATTTTGTTATTCTTAAACAAAAAAGAAACGAATCAAACCCAAATGTTCCATTGCTTATATTTGTGGTGAATATATGGAATTTTACCGTAAGTAAAGATTAAAGATTAACCGCAAATGTAACATATTTCATGCAAAATTGAATCACATTCGAAGTAAAAATACGTAATGCTGTGTCAATTTTCATATGTTAATATTTAAAATAGCACGTTTATTCCAAATATTCAATATAGTATAGCGTGGCATAGTACGCACATACATTTCTCTCAGTGTAATGCATTATTTTATGGGATTATTTAATCTTTATGTGTTCACAGTTTAATCACATTTCACTCAAAAAAATTGTTCAAGTTTAATTAAATTAAATAATTAACTAAATTAAACATAATTTATTTCCCTGGAATGTACAAAGCACACAAATTTTCTAAAATAACAAATCGTATAACACTTAGATACTCTGAACACATAATACTTTTATTGGTTTCGACATGAAGTATGAGTTTTCCGGGCTTAAATAAATTCGTCCAAACACTGTTTAAAACAATCAATTTGTTGGCATTCTACTGTAGAGCATAGAACGAATTGATCATTTTCTTCCTTAAATGTGAAAAATTACATCCTTGTTGATTTTCAAATGCAATCTAAGGAATAATAATAATGTTACTGTTAGTAAAAACAAAAGGATGTAAAGCATAAAACAATCATATTAAACAAATGATGCTGCAAAATAATGTGTTAACCAATAATCCAATTTAAACTATCATTAAGTCTCCTGAATAACGTAATTAACTTTTGTGTTTAGTTAATTGGCTGATAATTAATTAATCAGACACGTTTAATGAATAAGAATTATATAATCTTTATGTGCAGTTTGTATTGGATCGTAAAACTTACTAATATAGTATGTGGAATAACATCAATTAAAATGTCATTATAATCATGTTTAAATCGTTTTAATTTAGTTATAGACATTTAATTATGTTTATAATTGGTTTTGTAAAAGACAACGTATGTAAAAATGACTTGATTTTTGTGGCATATTTCGATTAACATATCATTAAATTGGAATCGTAGATGTCATTTTCTACATTCTCGTTAAAATATATGGATTTTCGATGAATATTATCCGTCAAATAATACACTAATTTTGCTACATTGAATATTATATTAAATTGTGCTTTATTTTTTGAAATCACGATGAAACATATTTTCTCTATTAAACTTAACTTGTTCGTATATTAAAAAAGTAAGAATAACAAAATAATAAAAATTTCGTTTTATCCAATTAACTAAAAACATGAATAATTAATTTGTGAAATGTATAAACACCCTCTAAAGAAGCTAATGATAGTCATGAGTATAGATATTAATTAAGGACCTGTTCAGGATCTACACACTGTGGTCAGACCCAGATCAGGTGCCTTAAAGAATTTCTACTCTGAGTATTGGAGCAACAATTTTCTCACATTGACGCGTATAGTATGTAGTATATTTCAGCTACAGTTACATAATAAGAATATAATGAAGAAACAAACAAACCATAATCAATGTTTATGTGCAACAAATATCTCGTGATGAAGATAATTTGTATAGTTTCCGAATTTTGATAAGTAGTTTATTTGCAAACATTCGGAACGCAATCACCTGTTTAATTTCTTATCAGTCGACGAAACGTAAACAAAATTGTGACTATATGCATAGTAGATACATAGCAAATTTTATCTCTCAAATAGTGGAAATGAGGAATATGATTTATATAAATATTCAGACAAGCAAAGATGTATCATCATTCGTCCACTATCCACTCTTAGCGCCTTAACCGGTGCAAGCAAATATTTGAACGACATTTAAGTTTTCATTCCAAATCTATTGGTTTTGTTTTACAACTTATAGTGAAACTATTTTGTCAAGATGGGTTCAAGACGCGATATTTTATATTTATTCGACAGACCGGCGGAACCCGTGTATGTTCCAAAGGGTACCGATAAAGTGAACTTCACAATCCCAACTGACTACTTGGTGAGTATAATAGTACTGTTGGCAAAGTAGGGTGAATTTGCAAGTTACTTTCTAGTTTTTAATCTTGGATCTATACACGGGTATTAGAGTTCCATGTTTCTACTTGGCTATTTGTACACAAAGTAAATTATAGTTCCGTACATTCGTAGATGAATTTTTCATTTATTTTCACCATATTATTATGAGACATACAGTAAAAAAAATCATCGGACAACAATTGAAATGTGGGTTAGTTGTGTAAATAATCCTTATTAATTTATTATTTTCAGCCCGATGAATACCAAAAATCTGCAAATTCAATTTTCTCTCGGTTCGGGGGTACGGCTGCACGTTCGGTGAAGGTTAAGAAAATAGCTATGCCCAGTTTGTCGATACCTATGGAACTTGAACGCAGAGCTCCCTTTTCCCTTTTCCTGAGAAGCCACCGGGAAATGGCCTCAAGTTTAATTGAGATCATGATGGGTAGGTTATTGTTTCTTATTTTTAAATTTAATTGTCATGCAACGAGTTACACCATTTTAAACACCGTATTTTATTGCAAATATAAGTGATTAATAAGTTCATTGCAATGAACAAAAAAAAAAAATTTATTGCGTGATTTCTTATTTTAAACAATTACTTTGTTTCAGTGCGAATATGATTATAAATATTCCACGTGTCAAAATCGGGATTTTACAATCAATATAAAATCGAAAAGGAGTGTCTATTATTTCAAAACAGAATAAACAATATTAAAATAATACAATAAATCTTGAAAATGACGTTGTGTATTGCGGATAAAGTTGTTATTCTATTATATTACATTATCAGATCCAATTATTAAAATCTTTTTATAATATTGGATTGGCATTTATATTATTCAAAATTCGGAAGCATATTTATAAATCTGCGTTATAAATATAAAGTTATTGAATTTGAACGACTGAGACTTTAATTTTTTGGTTTATGTTTTATAAAAAAAAGGTATGAGGACATACGACGATCTACTCTCTTTGGCTGTATACTGCCGTGATCGAATCAATACCCAAATGTTCATCTACGCTCTGTCGGTCGCTGTAGTCCACCGTAAAGATACTAAAAATCTGCCGATCCCTATGCTGGCAGAAATTTTCCCTGATAAGTTCGTCGACAGTACTGTCTTCGCTAGAGCAAAGGAAGAAGCCCACGTTTTCCAAAATGGAAAGAGGGTACGTATACAGAATGCATTAATTAAATAGAATTTCAGTAGTTTAAAATGATATCCTTTTTGATAATAATTAAGGTCTATTTAAACATTCATATAATATTCAGAGTGAAGATTCAATATTATTTATCAGAATAAATGATTTTCCAAAACTACCGACATGTTGACGAATGATTGAAAATACATTACACCTTAGTTTTTAGGAATTAGATATATCGTATTCATCAAAATATTATCTTTATGAAATTAATAGAATCCAATTGAAATCCCACTGAACTACACCGCAACAGATGTCGATGTGGAACATCGAGTAGCATACTGGCGAGAGGATATCGGCATTAATCTGCATCATTGGCACTGGCATCTTGTTTATCCTTTTGATGGACCCTCCAACATTGTCCGGAAGGATAGACGCGGAGAACTTTTCTATTACATGCACCATCAAATTATGGCCAGGTATATACATCCATTTTGCACTAGGCTCTTGTTATTAAGAATTCCAAACCATGCCAGTAGTGGGTTCATAATTTAGAATTGCTTAACATGACAAAAATATTATATGACTAATTTGTGAAAGATACATTAAATTAATTTCTTTCCAGATACAATATCGAACGTTTCTGCAACAATTTGCCACGTGTAAAGAATCTGTCGGACTTGAGGGAACCAATCGAGGAAGCTTACTTCCCAAAATTGGACTCTATGGTAGCGGGTAGAACATGGCCTTCCCGTCCAGCAGGTGCCAGGCTTCGCGACCTAAATAGGAAGAAAGATAAATTGAAAGTTGACATTCAAAGTTTAGAGAGATATCGAGATCGCATATATGATGCTATCCAGACACGAAGTGTAAGACTTCCAAATGGAAGTATGGTTGAACTTACCGAAATGGAAGGTATTGATATGCTTGGAAATATGGTCGAAGCCAGCCCTGTGCTTTCTCCTAACTTCACTTATTATGGTGATGTTCATAACGATGGACATAATTTGATCTCATATTGCCACGATCCTGATCACCGATACCTAGTAAGTAATGTACCATTCTTGTGATATCGTGATAGAAACGTCATTGTCTGACAATATTCTTAAAATGATTAAATAAAATTAGATAAATAGATGTTTGAAAGCTGTGTGAAAATCAATTTTTCACGAAGCCTATTCAATCACAAATGACCCATTGTTACGAATAATACTTCTTGCATAATGATACACATTCCGAATTTGTATAGGAAGAGTTCAGTATCATGGGAGACCCAACCACGGCTATGAGAGACCCAATTTTCTACAGATGGCATAACTACATTGATGAATTATTCACAACATTCAAAAATACATTGCCAGCATACTCAACGGAGCAGGTAAGTGTCTGATATCAATTTCTTTATAAAATTGTTAAAAAACTACATTTCATTCAAATCATATCTTTTAGTCTAAAAACATATCATCACGCTTTGACTTCCAATCATCAATAACATATTAAACTTCAGAATTCAATTCCAAAACCATTTATATTAATCGTATTTTGTATTCCAGTTGCAATATCAAGGAATTTCGGTGTCAGATATAAGTATCATCACCCCAGACGCCAACCAAAATGAATTGCAGACATTCTGGAGCAAGAGCGATGTCGACCTTTCTCGAGGACTCGATTTCACGCCTAGAGGCCCAGTATTGGCAAGATTCCAACATCTAAATCATGCTCCATTCAGCTATAACATCACAGCTCACAATGCCACCAATCAGCAAAAATTAGGAACAGTTCGCATCTTTGCAGGACCTAAGGTTGACGAAACTGGCTACGACCTTGTTTTCGAAGAACAAAGGAACTGGATGATTGAATTAGACAAATTCACTGTCTCCTGTAAGTATCGAATGATTAGTTTCATCATCGATACTTTTGTGGTGTACACAGTAACATTTAAAAAATTACAGTTACACGTATTTAGATCGATACAATATTTTCCATATTTCATCATCACTAGTTGGAATGTTGTTACGTTTTTGATCTTAATAGAGTAGTTTATTATATTACAGTTATATGTATTTAGAACGATACAATATTTAACTTTTTCAGTGAGGCCTGGTGCGAATACAATTGTACGACAATCTACTGATTCCGCACTAACAATTCCATTCGAAGCTACATTCCGTGATCTAGAAAAGAACAGACCACCTGGTGCTGATCCAGAAGGATTAGACGCCTTCAACTTCTGTGGATGTGGATGGCCACAACATATGCTTATTCCTAAGGGCACAAAATCTGGATTCGACATGGAATTATTCGTCATGATTTCTAACTATGATGATGATAAGGTATGATCCATTCCTAATATTTCATTTTGTAAGTTCGACCGATCATTGAACAAATCAGTACACGAAAATTGAAAGCCATTTCGTAGAAGTAATTAATCTGCTGTTTCTTTACATCTTGATGCGTTGGAAGTGTCATTAATTACTGCGAAAGTTTGACAAATGTAAAATCAGAATTTTGCGATGATATTGAAAATTATTACAGGTTGATCAGCCAGAGGGAACCGGATGCCGCACTGGTGTCAGTTTCTGCGGCTTGAGGGATCGCAAGTATCCAGACAAGCGTTCCATGGGATATCCGTTTGATCGTGTAGCACGACCAAATGTCAAAAGGATGGACGAATTCCTTACTCCTAACATGAGAATATCGCCTATTACGGTCAAATTCACCGATACCATAAGGAAGGTCCAGCATCCAAACCCAAACAGAAGTTAGTCACCATGCGCGGCATAGCAGAATAATTAAGAGCATTTGTAAAGTTAAATGTTATTGTAAAATTGTGACACAAAGTGATATTAATCTTTTGTATTATAGTATTCAAAATATACTGTACAAATTCTACTGTGTGTTAAATATGGACAAAAATAAAAGTTTATTACCGAACAATGTTTACTTTTTTATGCATTTGAACCGAATACCTGTCATGCTTGATTAGCCAGATACGTATCTTCTCACCCAAGAGTGTTAACAGTCTATACAGTGTTCATTCTCTCAGTTTATATCGGCTCATTTTGATCGGAATCGGGGAACGATGGGTATGATTTCCTGAATTATTTTCTACAATCATTTTATGGAGTGAATCGTGCTTTTTATATTTTCAGAAATATAGTTGTTCTCATAAAACGTCATATTGTTATCAGAAATAACTCATGAAAATTTAACAAAATACTTTTATCGCGTGGCTTGGGAAGATACCAAAACATTGAAAATACTTCTGTGGGAAATGAGTTAGTCGTCTTAAAAGTTGAACGACAATTAAAACGTAAGAAATAAAAATTGATTTATAATTACGCAGAAAACTAGCTGATAACATGAGCTGAGCAATTGTGCTTCTTCATATCGAAATAATTATGCTTAATCGTAATTAAATGAACAATTAATAAAAATAATGGTCGGGGAACAAAGTTCCGAAAATCAACCTGAAAGGCCAAAATTGGGTCCATGACTCGATAACTTTGGTTAAAAAAACTCCGACAAAATAACTTTTGTAAAAATAATTTCCGACAGAATAACTTTTGAAAAATAAAAACTTTCGATCAAAAAACTCTGGCATAAAAACTGTTGAAAACCATATTATATTTTGCCGTGTAGACTCCGGGAAAAGTCGATCGTCCAGGTCGACGTTTCGTTTAACGGAAAATTGGAACTCGACCGTCAACGGGACGAACGATCTCAACGGGCGTACGACAAAAGTCGTTCGCCTAATTTATAACTGCCGTCGCGGTACTGGATCTTACGAAAATTCTAGCCTTGCTATTTTAATTTAATTTGATCGATAGTTTTTATCTTGATTCCTTAACCATTCTTATTCTTTTGCAAACAAAAGGCAGTTATAACTTTACAAATAACCTAACGTAACCTAACCCTTTTTTTAAAGAGGGGGAAATCCGTTATGGACCCCCGAGTTAGAGGCGCGGTACATAGCCCACGCGCGTCTTCCCCCGGGGAGTGTCGGACTCGCACCGACTAAAACCCCCTCACTCAGCCAGATAACTCATCACCCCGGAACCTGCATTATGCATTACTTTAGGGTGAAGACTGGCTCAGCCTCATCTCAGGCTTATTTCAACTTCGTCAGTCTCTTCGTCATTTGCTACTGTGCGCAGCCTCTATGCCTCCTCTTTCTTTATTAGGACGTTCGCTGCATATTCGCTTACTGCTCTCCACGCGGCCTCACCACTAGGGTGCACTGAAAAAAATTTCCCAACGTGGCGCTTACATAGTCCCGAATCGAGTCGGTCGGATTGCCGTTCGAACCGAAACGGTCTGAACTAATAAGCGTATTGCTTTGATCATCGGAACGGCCAATCGGGAATAGAGTTCATGATGCGGCGTCTGGACCTTCCTAACGTGACGGTAGGAAAGTCTGGACGACGCGGTTAAAGCACTGATATATACAATGGATAGGGCATTGCCAGGATCTCCCGTACTAAAATTTTGACCGAATTAGAAGGCCGGTGGGGTCGTGTCGTTCAGACTTTCCTACCGCCACGCTAGGAAGCTCTAGACGCTGCAATTCGAACACCAATCACAACGCAGCACTTGGATTGGTTAAGCCATGTGTTATGAAATTTTTTTCCGTGTGGGCCGATTTATGCAAAAGTCATCGAATCGGAATCGTCGGGGTGGGAAAAGCTTTGTAATGGCGCCAGAAAAAACTGACATAAAGCTGCATCCGATCCGATAGTAACTTCTGCTCCCGAAATCGGTTCGAAATTTAACATTTTTTTCTTATGGAAAAAACAGCGTTTTCTGTTTTCCGCCGATAATGATTTTCGAAAAAATCCTACAAGAGATTGCGATTCTGGGTCACTTTCCTGGGAGTTTTCCGCGCAAAATGACCTATTATAAACTTAAAAAAAAATTTCTGGCCTAGTTATTAAAGTTTTAAGATCGATCATTTTTGATCGAAAATTACAATAATTTTGTGCTACATGTTTGTGGAATTAAAAGATAATGACTCCGTTTGTTTGGGTGCATTGTAATTTTCGATCAAAAATGGTCGATCTTAAAACTTTAATAACTAGGCCAGAAATTTTTTTTTTAAGTTTATAATAGGTAATTTTGCGCGGAAGAGCCCCAGGAAAGTGACCCAGAATCGCAAACTGGTGTAGGATTTTTTCGAAAATCGTTATCGGCGGAAAACAGAAAACCCTGTTTTTTCCATAAGAAAACAATGTTAAATTTCGAACCGATTTCGAAAGCAGAAGTAAGTATCGGATCGGATGCAGCTTTATATCAGTTATTTTTGGCGCCATTACAAAGCTTTTCCCACCCCGACGATTCCGATTCGATGACTTTTGCATAAATCGGCCCATCCTACTCCCCACACAGCATCACCTCTCTCAAGTTGTCTGCTTGCACATACTATTTGCGTCCTTCCCTATCCTCATCAGGTACGCTTGGAATGATCTATGCCCTGTTAGTACCTGTGTCAGGTGGTAGCACACATCTCCGTACCCTCTTCTGCACCACTCTTCTACCTTTGGGATGATTCGTCTCGTGGGATGATCCATCGGCCCTTTAAGCTCTTTTCCAACTCTTCTTGACGCTCCGCGTATATACGCTTCTCCGTTGATACGGTAGGTTCGTCTTCTGGCCCCGTGGTTTCTCCGCTCTCTCCTGCACGTCTCTTCCTCTCTTCATAGTCTCTTTTCCTTTTTGCTGCCAGAAGGTGAATAGGTGGAATTCCCGCCAGCACATGCGCGCGCCGCCTCTTGGTAGACTGTGCGATATACGCTTATTACTCGCAGTGCGCTTCGACGATGTACCGCTGCCGTAATGTTCCTGGTCTTGCTACTTTAGAGCGCCGCTTCCCACATTGGCGCTGCGTATAGCAGCACCGACTGGACTGCTGTGGACAGCAAAGCACGTCTCCTCGGTTTAGGACCGCCGATGTTGCTCATTAGCCTGGCCAATGATGCTTCAATCGCGGAGTCTTTGCCCACAGCCCTCGCAATATGGCTGGAGTAGTGCAGTCGCCGATCCAGTTATACGCCTAGGTATTTGATATCTCGCGCGACTGAGTGTTGTACACCCTCCATCATGATGATGGGTTCATGATTGGGTTCATCACGTAGTACATTTCAGATTACGATGTTCTTCTTAGAAAAGCACGATGTCAACGCCTCTCTCAGTTGCCATGTGCAGTGCGAGATCCTGGGCCGCTGCACAGTGGTTCAAGTTTACCTGTAGGAGAGTCAGAGTTGAGTCCCTCTCTTTGCTCTCAGGTACGCCGCGCATCTTCTGCTCCCCAGGTAGTGGTCTCTTTCTTGCAACCCCAAGTCCTCGCAAGGTAGGCAGTGCGGTGGTTGAGTACACCCAGATGCTATGTGACCCTCTGTACCGCAGACAAAACAGCTCTTACCCCGATCTGCGGTAATCCGACATTTGGCAGCTATATGGCCAAAGCCATGGCACCGATAGCACCTCTCAACCTCAACCGTCTGTACGACTCTGCACGACATGAATCCGACCTTTAGTCTACCCCTTTCTAGCAGCCTCCCAGCTAATGCACTAGGCATTGTAATAATGGCTTTCAGTGCGCCTCGAAAAGACCCCCTCAGGGCCAATACTCTAGCCTTCTTCGCCTGTTCATCGCCAATCTCGCGAGCAATCGCAGCCATGACTTCCTCAGTCGTCGTCGCCTCGTCCATGCCCCTGATCTCAATTGCAGTAGTGGGGACAAGGGCTTTAACAACCCTCTCATCTCCAACCACCCGGACAATTGCAGCAGCCAGTGTATCCGCCTGCTCTTTTCTTCCCTTGCTTACTTCCAGGAGCAGTTCACCCGCCCTCGTCCTCCTAACCCTCGTGATCTCCACACCGATCTTTCCTGGGTCTACGTTAGTCCGGATCCGCCTGAGTATCCCGGCTTAACTCGGATTCATGGGTTCATTGCAGTGTATGATCACTGCCTCAGACTTTACCCTCGTGCTACGCTTTAAAGCGGATTGCAACGGTGGCTAAGGTGGATGTTTAAGGGTCTTATCCGATGCAGCTTTGGGACTTCGCCTCACAACGATCTGCCACACTCATGTGTCCTGTTTCAATTCTCCGGTCTCTATTGTGCGTTCTTGCCCCTCTTCACCGACCTTACCTTTCACTGCTCCGTTGTTTCCGAGCTGTTCGCTTCGTTTGTTCCTTGTACTTGCCACCTCGAACCTGATTTTTTTCCCGGGTTGAAACTCTGGCATAGAAAGCACCTTCCGTTTCGCTTTCCGCGCCCTTTCATCCGCTTTTTGTTTCTGGCATCCAACAAGCGCTTGATCCCTACTTTCATCAGGACCATTGCCGCCTTGATCTCTTTGTGCACGTTGTATGTGCCACGGATAGTCTCGTTTATCCTATTAACCTGGTCGATCAGTGCTGTCTCTTCATCCTTCTCAGCTTGCGAGTCACAGCTGGCCAAGTTTGGTGCACTGGTGCAATCTTTAATCGGGGAGCCAATCGCACTTCCCATCCTTCTGCGTACTGGCGTCTTGACTGTTGGAGACGCCTCGCCCTTTTTTCCCAACACCGATGACCTCAGCACCTTCCCGCTCTTAGCGAATGGGTTAATGCGCTCCTCCGCGTATTGCTCCCGACGGGTGTCGCGTAACCCATCGCTTCATCGTCGCTGTCAAACAGTGGTGGGGACGGTGAAAGTTGTACAGTTTTTCTTAATTTTAATTGTCACTTATCAACCAGAGGATATATGCATCTTATAAGCAACCCTCTCGAAGTGTTTCTCTCAGAACGTTTATTACAGACTTTAGATTGGAACGATTTAGAGAATCAACTCCTCCCTCCCTATTTAATATTTTATACAAATTATTCATTCCATAATATAGCGCAATAAAGTGATTCGGATAACTGGTAACTATATACTGTTTGTAGTTTTCGGAGTTACCGGATACTAATATTGTTTTAAACTTTCAAAACTCAAAATAGCGGATCAAAAATTGCATAAACTATCAATTTATTATGAATCTGGTATCATATTGTTAAAATAATGGAAGAGAAAACAAAAATATAATAATCGATCATTAGTTTTTCATGGGATTTGCTAACTTTTGTAATTTTTTGACATTCATATCGAATTCGCCATGTTTAATTTCGAGAATCCGAAAACAAATATCGTGAAATTTTCATGTGAAATTTTTAATATTTCCAAAGTATTCCTTGATATATATGTAACACCCCCCCCCTACGTGTAGCGGATATAAAATAAATGTGCAAATGCCACCAATTTTTTTTATCTGTAATGAATTCGGCATTTTGAACTCAACGAATGAATATCAGATTCATGCATGATCGCTAGAAACATCCCAACCTCCAAGGGCCCTAAAAATAAGAGACGCACTTGGATAGAGTAAATTATCGAAACAGTTTCTATATGTAATTATAAGTGAACTGCACTTACAAGTAAATTCATTTAATTTTTTAGGTAAAAATTAGCATGAAATATACGAGGAAACTTTTTTTGAGGACGTTCATGCATTTGTTGTTTAAAAATCAAATAACAGTGATACAAATATAGAACCTTAGTACCTACTGTTATAAAGGTAAAGTCTAAATTTTCATATATAATCAGAAGGTCATAAAATCTTTGAAATTTGTGCACAAATGAAGTGTCTATGTTTCTTCGAACCGCTTTTCAAATTGTCTAAACACTTACACATTTATTTGAAACTATTGAAATGGAAACGCCTCGTGTTCTATATTCCGAAGATTTCGAAAGATTAACCTTTTAAAGATGCGACTGGTCGATATCTCGACCACTTCGGTATCATATTATTTTTAAATTGTTTCGGGGATATTATAACAAAATTGTGATTGCAAGGTCAAATTTGTTATTCTGTAATCGGATATGAAAATTGGTATACAGACGTATTTTGATGCTTTGAATGCTGAAGAAATAGTTTTTCGTATGACCTTGGTATAATAAGAGCATTAAGGCAATTATTCGAAATTTTAATTAGGTTCGGTTAGGTTAGGTTACGAATTTATTAGCCATGGGTTTAACCCCCATACCAATATTACGATAGGGTTCAAAATTAATTTATGATTAGTATCATAAAACATACTTATAACTACACATAGACAACTATGACCATATCATGGTAATTTATACGTTGCAAGTTTCCAATGAAAAAATATAATAAAAAATTCAATATTTAAATACATTTAGAGAACTGGATGATTTAATGTTAAATTATCAAATAATTATTAAAAACTAATTATCATTAGTTTTTACCGGCAGATCAATGGTTATTATTATTTTATCTTGCGCGAGAATTCTTGGCGAGTGTGAACCTGAAATACATGATTGGAAGAATAAAGAGATTGATGAAGTTGATTTGGTAGAGAATGATTATTATGAAACTCAGATTGTTTAAAATGGGTTTTTTTAATTCATCGATGAAAGATTTTCAAGGCAGTTCGAAATAAATTTCTATATAGGGGAATACACGAATCAATTACTTTGAATAATTTTTTTATTCCTCTCTGTTTGAAAGAATTATAGGTTAGACGAATAGCAACGAACGTCAGAATCATGAAGATCGGTAATCCATCAGAAAACTCCGTTTCCTCTTACAAAAGTTGAATTTGAACGTGTTTTTGGCTTTTCAATTCTAATGGGCCGTATTCGGAAAGCTGACTTGATAGCCCGGGAAAAAATGATTTATATCTCGAACATATATGCACCATATATGATCATAGATCATCGTATATGATTATATATTACTATATCAGGTCAAAATCAATATATGAGCATACATAAACATATCTGGATTATATATGAATCTTATATGATGATATATGAATCATGTATGATGATGTATGATCATATATGGTGCATATATGATACAGATATAAATTATTTTTGCCCGAGAGATTATTGGTACAAAACAATTTTCGGTCAAATAATATCTCGTAGGTTTCTTGCAATCTTACGTTATTTACCTCAGAAATCATTAACTATCCTCTAGTGAAAATAAAACTAATTATAGACGATCTACAAAGTAAATTCTCAGCAGATCATATTCCATGCCAAAAGTTGTTTATAAGTGAAAGCCTAGTATTATTTAAAGGCAGGCTTCGATTCAAACGATATATTTGAAAAGGAATTAATTTGGCATCAAACTTTTAGAATTAGTAGAATATGAGACAGGGTTCCCTTTAGGGTTTCTTTGTCTTCACAGGCGCTGATACTGATTATTAGAAGTATGACAGGAATATTGTTGCTCATATTTTAAAACCTTATTTTTATAAGAGTCATGTCATATACATAGATAACTGGTATTCATCTCCCATATTGGCAACATTTTTGCATGATCGCGAAATAGGAGTGCGTGGCATGTTAAACACAAATAGGAAAGGGATGCCAAAATTAGAAAATAAATTAGAGCGAGGCGAAGTTCAAGTTGCTCATAATTATTTGTGAATGGCAATCAGATGGCAAGATAAGCGTATTGTTTACGTATTTACAACTGTTCACGAATTCTGCATCATTGGCTAAAAACACTATCAAACAAATGAAGATATTATGAAACCGCGATGTATCCATGAATACAATCAAAATATAGGTGATGTTGACAACGTAGATAGACAATTATCCAGACCCGAAAAAGTGCAAAAAATAATGAAATGGTATCGTAAGATTTCTATCCATCTTATTAGTCTAGCTTTATTTAATGCTCATTCTCTATGTAAAATGAGAAATGAAGGCACACCGCCCTTTCCTTTATTCCTTTTATCAGTTGTTAGATCGTTATTGAAATAGGATGTTGTTATACAGACCATAACATTTATTGTCTTCTTATCCCCCTACTCCATTAGTTGGTCATTTACCGAGGTCTGATATAAACTGAAGGTGTTACTTGTGTGCTTTACGTAAAATTACTCGTCAAAAAAATACATGTGCTCTGATTGTGACATTCTTTTATAGATAGTACTATGGTTGGAAGAATATCACACAACAGAAACATTATCTTAAAGTCACATATACACCTTTGAGAAGCAAGGAAACTCACGTAAATGAAGCACACTAAAGGAATCCAATTTTCGCCACTCGCACGCTGTTGACCCTGAAGTGATGCTAAGAACGAAAACTAATACACTTCTCTTGATCAAAATGCATCTACTGCATCTAAAAAATGTACAGATATAATTTTCAGATTAAAATAGTATAAGTAATGAATTTGTCTTTGAAATACAATTTTCAAGGCCAACGATGTCTCCTGTACATTTTCTGATATTTTTTGGTATTCAGAGCATCCAAATATCTAGTAAGGCACTCCTAACTTGCCAATTCAAATTTTTAGCATTTAACTTCGATTTTGACTTTGAAATGCAATTTTCTACGTAGCTGATGCCCTGTTTTTACAAAGCCAGAACATCTTCGAGGGATTAATATGCTTATTTTAAAAATTGGGGGAATCGCTCTTACGCAGCGTCAACATTGAAGGCAGCACACAACCATTAGCAAAATACATCGAAAATTTATCCAAATACTGAAGATTATATAAAATTGCCACAAATAGACAAAAGCAACAGAAGATGATGATCTATAACACTCATCGAAACACTCATCGAAATTCTCATCGAAGGACGATAATGTCTGTCTTTATAAAGAAGAGTAGAATTTGTGGTGCATGATCTCTTATGACATGTAGCACCCGTTGTATACCGCCGATGACATTTGACTATAATGTGAGGTTTTTGTAAAAGCAGTATCTAACATATGAAAACGTGACAAACATTGCAAACACAATTGACGCAATCAAAACAGGTGATATATCCGGCTAATCTTCTTTTTGTGATTCTAATTACTATAGTCATTTGGGCGTTTTTTGCACAACTTCGTCGTAATCGCGTGAACTAGAGTTCCACAGACATCACGAGGTGCCGGCAACCCGGAAATTTCAAGGAGACCTAAAATGTTATGATATACTTTTCCCACATGGACCTCCAATATCTAGTTTTATGCCCAAGAAAACATTTTTAGGTTGATTCATACGAATAATCACTCTATTTTTTATCCCACTTACAATTTTTTTTTAAATAGTAGAAAATTATGCTTTTTGGACTGCCCATCTGTCACTACGATGAAATAAAAACTAACGAAACTTCTCCAGAAGTTTATTAAAAAATTCCATTTTTATGCAAAAATATCGAAAATATTTCATCGCAAATTTGAAAAAAAAATAATAAAATCGGCAACACATTCCACTGCAATCAGGTTAGTTTTTATTTAATGAAAACACGGCGTAGGCAGTTTGAATGATGGGCTCCTTACATCAATAACAACATTTAATCTATTATAAATTAGAATAGATGTACGTGATTATTACTACAATTTAATATTAATACTTTTATTATTTATGCCTTGTCTAGGAGGTACATATGTTGGCATAGCCTTTTATATATGCCACTTGAAACAATGTTTTATTGATGTATTTTTGGTAGCTGAACACGTTTTTTTTTGTGTGGAATGCTCAAAAGTGATCGGTTAATTGTTTATAACAATTTTTTAAAACAATTTAAAAATAATTAAAATTCCCAAACTTTTAAAAAAGTAGATTTTTGCCATTTTCGACACCCTACCACACCAATACCGATATTTTTTTTTAATCCACCTAGGTTTCAATTCTTCTTCTATTATTATACTTTTAGTAAAATATACGAGTTTGACTTTTTTTAATCGTTTTTAGTTGTTGAGGCGATAACTTCCCGGTTTCGCAGTGGATATGCCCTAATTTCGTATACTTACGACGTACTTGAAGATCTATCCTCGTATTTTTAGCTTCCGAATCTAACATTGCAGGATGGAATATTACCAAGTGGTCGATTGCTTATAAAAATTGTTCGTAAAAATTTGTTTATAACAAATCAATATGTTGTTAAAAAATGTAGTAAGTTTTTTATTTTCGAAAAATAAAGTTCACGTTTGTGTGATTTGAAACAAAAGATCCTTATCAACTTTTTAATTTAAATATTTATTAAGTTATTAATTAAAACAATTGAATTACAACAACATCACGTCGAATAGATGGAGCATTTATAATTTGAGGTATGATATTTGATTTTTTGTTCTCTTAACTACCTCTGGAAGCGAGAAATGCAATTTTTGAACAAAATTTTCAGGTCATTTTTCTGTACTTTGTTCTCAGATTGGTCAATATTTTCATTTTGGCAGTTTAATAATCACTATTTATATATTTATTCTAAAAATATATTTTTTGGACTTATTTATAAAACATAAATTGTTCCTCATTTGTGTATTTATAATGAGATATCGTACCTGGAAGTCCAAATGATAGTTTTGGGTGAAGCGGCGAAATTTGTTCTAGGATGCCTCTATTCCGTGATGATTTTTCAATTTAGAATTCCCTTTTGATGAATGCGTTGAGTAACTAAAGACGAAGTTGAAATGTGATCCTGACATAATACGAGTAGTCAAAGCTTCCGAAGATGCAATTCCTTTTTTTTCTCTTGTTGGAAATTTTGATATATATATGAAGTGGTTCATTCGACTATCCTGGAAATGTTATTTGTAGTAAAACAAACAATAATAACTTAAAAGATTATGACTTGCACTTAATTTTATGACAGTCGTCTCAGAGATCTCTAAAAATAAGGATTCGCCACTTCGGCCCGGTACCGCTAGAGTCACTATAAAATTATCAAGCTTCACATAATTGTACTTTTAGAAAGAGAATGCGACTAAGAACGTTAACGCAGCATTCAGCTTAGCGACTTCGTTGAAATTAGTTTTAAACATGTTGAAACATGACTGTTCAACAAGAAAACACAAGCGAGTGACCGCGAGATTTAAAATCTAAATCGAATAACAAGAATTATATAAATTAATGTTTAATTCAAAACATACTATGTTACAAGAAAATATAAACTATTAAAAAATGCTACATTTGACTATGCGTAGTAGCGCATATTTCGAAATTTGCAAAAGAAATAATGTAAAATATATATTTTTAAAGTAAAAGTTACAAAACAATATCACGATAAAATCATTCTAATTCAATTATAATAAATAATAACTTCATAAATATTTAAATTTAAAATAAATATTGATTAGGAACTTTTTGTTTCAAATCACACAAAACATGATCATTTTTTTTCGAAAATAAAAAAATTACACCATTATTTAACAACCACTTTATAATATTATATCCTACAATGTTGGATTCGAAGACTAAAAATGCGAGGATAGATGTACAATCTTCAAGTACGTCGTAAGTATACGAAACTAGTGCTTAATATCCACACTGCGAAACCACCGGAAGTTATCGCCTCAACAATTATAACAATAACTTTAAAAAATATAAAAAACAAATATTTTACTTAAAGTATAGTAAGTTATATAAGTATAGTAAGTATATATTAAGTATAGTTTGTTAGTGCATTATTTTATGGAATTACGTTATCTTTATTTGTTCACATTACGATCACAATCCACTCAAAAAATTTGTTCAAGTTTACGTAAAGGGAAACATAAATTATTTCTCTCTGAACACATAATACTTTTATTGGTTTCGACATGAAGCATGCGATTTCTGGGCTTAAACAAATTCGTCCAAACACTGTTTAAAACAAAATGTCAATTTTTCGGTATACCACTGTAGAGCACAGAATGAATTGAACATTCTCTTCTGTAAAAAAGAGCGATTACATCCTTGTTGTTTTCAATTGCGTTCTAAGAAATGATGATGTTACTATTAGTAAAAATCAAAGGATATAAAGCACAATACCATCGTAATAATTAAATGATGCTGCAAAATAATGTGTTATCCAATAATCCAATTTAAACTGTCATTTAGTATCCTGAATAACGTAATTAACTTTTCTGTTTAGTTAATTTGCTCATAATTAATTAATCAGATACGTTTAATGAATTAGAATTATATAATCTTTATGTGCAATTTGTAATGGACGTAATACTTACTAATATAGTATGTGGAATAAAATCAATTAAAATCGCATTATAATTATGTGTAAATCGTGCTAATCTAGATATAGACATTTAAGTATGTTTACTACTGGTTTTATTAAAGAAAACATATTTAAAAATTATGTGATTTTTGTTGTATATTTAGAATAACTTGTCAATAAATTGGAATAGTAGATGTAATTTTCTATATTCTCGTTAAAAAATATGGATTATCGGTGAATCTTACCCGTCAAATAATACACTAAGTTGGCTACATTGAATATTATATTAACTTGTGCTTTATTTTTTGAAATTACGATGAAACATTTTTTCTCTGTTAAACTTAACTTGTTTGTATATTAAACAAGTAAGAATAACAAAATAATAAAAATTTCGTTTTATCCAATTAACCAAAAACATGAATAATTAATATGTGAAATGTATAAACACCCTCTAAAGAAGCTAATAATAGTTATGAGTATAGATATTAATTAAGGACCTGCTCAGGACCTATATGATGTGGTCAGACCGAAATCAGGTGCCCTAAAGAATTTCTACTCGGAGTATTGGACCAACAATTTTCTCCCATTGACGAGTATAGTATGTAGTATATTTCAGCTATAGTTACATAATAAGAATATAATGAAGAAACAAACAAACCATAATCAATGTTTATGTGCAACAAATATCTCGTGATGAAGATAATTTGTATAGTTTCCGAATTTTGATAAGTAGTTTATTTGCAAACATTCGGAACGCAATCACCTGTTTAATTTATTATCAGTCGACGAAACGTAAACAAAATTGTGACTGTATGCATAGTAGATACATAGCCAATTTTATCTCTCAAATAGTGGAAATGAGGAATATGATTTATATAAATATTCAGACAAGCAAAGATGTATCATCATTCGTCCACTATCCACTCTTAGCGCCTTAACCGGTGCAAGCCAATATTTGAACGACATTTAAGTTTTCATTCCAAATCTATTGGTTTTGTTTTACAACTTATAGTGAAACTAGTTTGTCAAGATGGGTTCAAGACGCGATATTTTATATTTATTCGATAGACCGGCGGAACCCGTGTATGTTCCAAAGGGTACCGATAAAGTGAACTTCACAATCCCAACTGACTACTTGGTGAGTATAATAGTACTGTTGATAAAGAAGGGTGAATTTGCAAGTTACTTTCTAGTTTTTAATCTTGGGTATATCTATGCACGGGTATTACAGTTCCATGTTTCTACTTGGCTATTTGTATACAAAGTAAATTATAGTTCCGCACATTCGTAGATGAATTTTTCATTTATTTTCACCCTATTATTATGAGACATACAGTAAAAAAATCATCGGACAACAATTTAAATGTGGGTTAGTTGTGTAAATAATCCTTATTACTTTATTATTTTCAGCCCGATGAATACCAAAAATCTGCAAATTCAATTTTCTCTCGGTTCGGGGGTACGGCTGCACGTTCGGTGAAGGTTAAGAAAATAGCTATGCCCAGTTTGTCGATACCTATGGAACTTGAACGCAGAGCACCCTTTTCCCTTTTCCTCAGAAGCCACCGGGAAATGGCCTCAAGTTTAATTGAGATCATGATGGGTAAGTTATTGTTTCTTATTTTTAAATTTAATTGTCATGCAAGGAGTTACACCATTTTAAACACCGTATTTTATTGCAAATATAAGTGATTAATAAGTTCATTGCAATGAACAAAAAAAAAATTTATTGCGTGATTTCTTATTTTAAACAATTACATTGTTTCAGTGCATTGGTTTCGAATATGATTATAAATATTCCACGTGTCAAAATCGGGATTTTACACCTCGGATTCAATAACCTAAAACATGCAGATAAAAATAATATTACAATTAAAAAATAAGAAACAATATAAAACATAATTGGAGGATTTTATTATTAAACTTTAGTTAGAATAAAATTAAAATCGTAAAAGAGTGTCTATTATTTCCAAACAGAATAAACAATATAAAAATAATGTAATAAATCTTGAAAATCACGTTGCGTATTGTGGATAAAGTTGTTATTCTAATATATTACATTATTAGATCTAATCATTAAAATCTTTTTATAATATTGGATTGGCATTTATATTATTCAAGATTCAGATGCATATTTATAAATCTGCGCTATAAATATAAATTTATTGAATTTGAACGACTGAGACTTTAACTTTTTGGATTATGTTTTATAAAAAAAGGTATGAGGACATACGACGATCTACTCTCTTTGGCTGTATACTGCCGTGATCGAATCAATACCCAAATGTTCATCTACGCTCTGTCGGTCGCTGTAGTCCACCGTAAAGATACTAAAAATCTGCCGATCCCTATGCTGGCAGAAATTTTCCCTGATAAGTTCGTAGATAGTACTGTCTTCGCTAGAGCAAAGGAAGAAGCCCATGTTTTTCAAAATGGAAAGAGAGTACGTATATAGCATGCCTCAATTAAAGTTTCAAATGATATGCTTTCTTATAATAATTTGCTATTTATCCATTCCTAAAATATGTAAATTTGTGAAAATTCAATATTATCTATCAGAATAAATAGTATTCATTTTATTACATGTTAGCTTTTATGGATTAGCTGCATCATATTCTTCAAAATATTTTCTTTATGAAATTAACAGAACCCAATTGAAATCCCGCTGAACTACACTGCAACAGATGTCGATGTGGAACATCGAGTAGCGTACTGGCGAGAGGATATCGGCATCAATCTGCATCATTGGCACTGGCATCTTGTTTATCCTTTTGATGGGCCCGCCAACATTGTCAGGAAGGACAGGCGTGGAGAACTTTTCTATTACATGCATCATCAAATTATGGCCAGGTATGGACAACTTTTACGTACTAGTCTCACTTTATTACGTATTCGAAACCATCCTGTAAGTGGCTTCATAATTTATAATTGCTTAACATGACAAAAAAAGATAATATGACTAATTTGTGCATGATACATTTAATTAATTTAATTTCAGATACAACATCGAGCGGTTCTGCAACAATTTGCCACGTGTAAAGAATCTGTCAGACTTGCGGGAGCCAATCGAGGAAGCTTACTTCCCAAAATTGGACTCTATGGTTGCGGGTAGAACATGGCCTTCCCGCCCTGCAGGTGCCAGGCTTCGCGACCTAAATAGGAAGAAAGATAAATTGAAAGTTGACATTCAAAGTTTAGAGAGATATCGAGATCGCATATATGATGCTATCCAGACACGAAGTGTAAGACTTCCAAATGGAAGTATGGTTGAACTTACTGAAATGGAAGGTATTGATATGCTTGGAAATATGGTCGAAGCCAGCCCTGTGCTTTCTCCTAACTTCACTTACTATGGTGATGTTCATAACGATGGACATAATTTGATCTCATATTGCCACGATCCTGATCACCGATACCTAGTAAGTAATGTACCATTCTTGTGATATCGTGATAGAAACGTCATTGTCTGACAATATTCTTAAAATGATTAAATAAAATTAGATAAATAGATGTTTGAAAGCTGTATGAAAATAAATTTTTCACGAAGCCTATTCAATCACAAATGACCAATTGTTAGGAATAGTACTTCTGGAATAATTTTACACATCTCGAATTTTTATAGTCACATATTGCAAATTAATAATATTTGTGCAGGAAGAGTTCAGTATCATGGGAGACCCAACCACGGCTATGAGAGACCCAATTTTCTACAGATGGCATAACTACATCGACGAATTATTCACAACATTCAAAAACACATTACCAGCATACTCAACGGAACAGGTAAGTGTCTTACATTAATTTTTTTATAAAATTGTTAAATAACTACATTACATTCAAATCATATCTTTTAGTTTAAAAACATATCATCACGCGTTGACTTCCAGTTATAAATAACATATTAAACTTCACAATTTAATTCTAAAAGCATTTATATAATCGTATTTTGTATTCCAGTTGCAATATCAAGGAATTTCGGTGTCAGATATAAGTATCATCACCCCAGATGCCAACCAAAATGAATTGCAGACATTCTGGAGCAAGAGCGATGTCGATCTTTCTCGTGGACTCGATTTCACGCCTAGAGGTCCAGTATTGGCAAGATTCCAACATCTAAATCATGCTCCATTCAGCTACAACATAACGGCTCACAATGCCACTAACCAACAAAAGTTAGGAACAGTTCGTATTTTTGCTGGCCCGAAGGTTGATGAAACTGGCTATGACCTTGTTTTCGAAGAACAAAGAAACTGGATGATTGAGTTGGACAAATTCACTGTCTCCTGTAAGTATCGAATGATTAGTTTCATCATCGATACTTTTGTGGTGTACACAGTAACATTTAAAAAATTACAGTTACACGTATTTAGATCGATACAATATTTTCCATATTTCATCATCACTAGTTGGAATGTTGTTACGTTGTTGATCTTAATGGAGTAGTTTATTATATTACAGTTATATGTATTTCAATTTCAATTTCAATTTCAATTTATTCAGGATAGAGTACATAATATTACATAATATAATAATATAGTACAGAGTAACAGCTGACTAATGTCGGCCGTCCACTAAAGTGCAGAATAAAGCACTTGCGCGTGGTCCCGAATACAATTTTTGTTGATTTTAAAGTTAATACATATTAGTTACACACTTAATATATATATAAATAAAAAGCCAGTGTATAAATATAAAATAAATATAATTATAAAAGTAAAGTAAATCCGTTGCGTAGAAACAATTTATAGATTTCAAATTAAATTTGCATTACTATAGTTCAGATATTAATTTATGGAATTCCTGTCTGTGGGTGCTTAGTATCCAGTTTTTTATAATCCTTTTAAGTAAAATTTTGTTGTTAGAAGATTGAGTTGTTAAACTATTCTTTATTTTTAAAGGTAACATATTAAATAGTTTTGTTGCTACGTAATCTTGCGTTCTTTTTGAAATGGACTTATTTTTTTTAATAATTTGGATAGTCTGAGTTCTAGAGTTAATTTTACATTCGTCTTTAAATCGTTTAATGTTCACCAGTAGAACCGTTTTACAGTATAATTGACGTATATCTAAGATTTGGAGTGATTTAAATAGTTCATCAGAAGAATCAGTATATTTCTTAAACATAATTATTTTCAATATTCTGTTTTGTAGGATTTGTAAAGGTTTGATTGTATTGGCATAAGCACATCCCCACGCCAGGATTCCATATCCTGCTATAGACGCAAACAATGCGTGATATACACTAAGTAGTTGTTTTATATTTAGATAATTACGGATACGCTTAAATATAAATAGCATCTTTCTACTTAATTTCACTACATTATTTAAGTGGTCTTTCCATTTAAGGTTCGCATCAATAGTAACACCTAGATATTTAGTTTTAAACACTCTTGCTACATCCTCATTCCTATAGGTCTGTAATTGAAAGTGATTTGGCACACTATCTTTATAACATCCGAAGAGAACAAAGTTGGTTTTATGTAAATTTAAAGATAGCCCGTTATCGTCAATCCATTTTATAACTGAATTCAATTTAGATTCCGCCGTAACTTTCAAACAATCCCTATCTCGTTCTCTGCATAGTATTGCAGTGTCGTCTGCGAAGGATATTATGTTCCCGTCAGGAAGAACATGTAGCAAGTCGTTTATAAATGTAATAAAAAGTAAAGGACCCAGTATAGTCCCTTGTGGAACTCCGCTTTTGACCCTTTCCTTTGAGCTAATTTCGTTTCCTATTTTTACTCTTTGTGTTCTGTTCATTAAATAACTTTCGAGTAGCTTATAAGGCACGCCTCTTATACCATATTTATATAATTTCTCCAGTAAGATGTTGTGATTTACTTTGTCAAAAGCTTTCGCCAAATCGAGAAAAATAGCGAGGGCTGGTAGATTTATATCTAACGCGTTAGTTATATAATTAGAGACTTGAGAGATCGCATCATCAGCACATTTCCTTTTCCTAAAGCCAAATTGCCAATTAGATAAAATGTTACACTGTTCGAAAAATGTTAGTATACGAAGCTCTAAGCATTTTTCAAATATTTTAGCGAAGTTATTTATTAAAGATATTGGCCTATAATTATTCATACTCGTGCGACTACCGTTTTTATGAATAGGAATGATTACTGATTCTTTAAATATTTTTGGGCAGATTCCAGATACAAATATCAGATTAATCAAGTGAACCAAGGGATCCAATAGATACAATACATTGTTCTTAATAACTTTAACTTGAATGTTATCTAGACCAGTTGAAGTGTTGTTTTTTAATTCTGTTATTATTCTTAGTATCTCCTCTTTATTTGTTGGTTTTAAAAACAATGTTTTATCATTATTCTTAATTAATCTAATATAAGAATCTTGTACATTTACATCGCTTCCTAAATCACTTTCCCCAATAGAGCTAAAATAATTGTTAAAATTGTTAGCTATGTCTTTAGTCTTCGTTACTGTTTCATTTCCCATTTTGATTTTATTTATTACATTTTTATTCTTATTTGAATTATTATTTATTATATCATTTACCGCCGACCACAATTGTTTTGGAGATTTATTGTTTTTTAGAATTATGTCATTATAATATGTTTTTTTTGCTTTCTTGATTTTTGATTGTACCATGTTTCTTTCAGCAGTGTATAATTTCCATAGATGTTTATTATTTGGGTGTTTTATTGCATTTTGAAATAATTTATCACGAATTGTACACGCTTTTATTAGTTCATTATTCATCCAATTTTTTCTTTTGCGATTGATATTATTAATGTTATTTTTTATTTTTGAGTTATTTATATGTTTAACTAATATATTAAGCATGTTTTCTGCGCATGTATCTACATTTGTTTCAGTGAAAACTGATCTCCAATTTTCTAATTGAAGGAAATTATTCAATTTATTAAAATTTACTCTAAGTTTATTTTTTATCCTATTTTTTTGTTTGTCATGATTCGTATTTAAATCAATATTTGTTTCAAAGATCGTAGTGTAGTGATCAGTTATATTTGTTTTGATTACAGAAGCTGAGTTTTTCGATGATATATTACAGAATTTAGTAAAAATATGATCTATACATGTTTTCGAGTATTTAGTTTCTCTAGTAAAATCATTGATAAAAGATTCATATCCAAATTCAGTTAGCGTATTCATATATTGGTGAGATTCAGCCGTTTCTATTTTAATATCAATATTTATGTCTCCTATTATTATATTATTTGGATGCAGAGTTTTATTTAAGTAGTTATGTAGATTAAAGACAAACTCATCTACGTCTGAGTTTGGTGATCTGTAGATACCTGTAATTACTAATTTAAAATTTGTTTTTAATCGAATGTGTATTTCAAGTCCATTTGTCTCTCCAATCTGAACTTCCCTGGACTCTGCAGCAAATTTTTCTTTTATATATATTATGACACCGTCATTTTGATTATTTTTTATTGTTGTATGGTAAATATTATATCCCTCGATTTCATATAATCTACTTTCTGGAATCGCCCAAGTTTCCGTGCACACTACTACGTCTGGTTTCTTTGTAAATGAGAAGACAGCTAATTGTAATTCATTATAATGTTTTTCTATGCTTCTAATGTTTGTATGCATAACCGAAAAGTTAGTGTTATTTATAAAATTGTTATTGTTATAATCTAAAATGTTGTTGAAATTGTAGGTTTTTATGTTATTATGTACTAGACTATTAAAAAACTGTCTACTCATTTTTACAGATATTGAGTTTTGGATATAACAATATTTTTTAAATATTTATATGTATCACATTTATCTTCTTCCTCGGGAGAGTGATTAGTAGGCCGGTTTAGGTGGTATTTCTTATTGGACTCGGTGCAGTTTATACATTTTTTATTATCCTTTGAAACACAATTGTCACTATCATGTTCTTCAGAGCAATGTTTGCACGATCTAACGTTTGTACATTTCTTGACGCTGTGTCCGTATCCGTTACAATTACGACATCTTCGCAGGTTAAAATCTTCGTAAATTGAGCACCGTTGCCATCCTATGTATATTTTAGAGGTTTTCATTAATTGATGAAATAAAGCTGGTTCTACTTCTACATATACAGTAAAGGTCTTCTTGTACGTGATCTCTTGAAGATGAAGTATTCTTATGGCATTTTCATTCATTTCAGGAAAATTTTGATTTTTAACCGCTGAAACAATTTCTTCAGGTGTATATTTTTGGCTAATTCCAACTATTTTTATTTTAGGTAATCGTAGTTGTTCAGTTATAATTTCATAATTGTTTTCATTTAGATTTTTTTTTAATTCTTCTTGTAATTTTTTCGTTTCTTCTAAATCAACACATTTAAATTTCAGCAGACCATTTTGTGCTTCTTTTATTTTTGAAATTCTTATGTTTAGATTGTTAACATTTACCAACGACGTAACAGTTCGTCTTGTTGTTGACGCATTTTGTTGTTGTTTTGGTTTAATTGTGATCATAGGCGCGTTCGGCTGTGTATAAACGATTTGATTTGTATTTCCAGAAGTAGTAATTTGCGCATATGTTATTTTCGGTTCAAAGATATTTTTAGGGAATTTATCTTCAAAATGCACAACTTTCTCATCTAATAGCTTGTTTCTTCCTTCCATTTCTTTAATTAGTTTCTTTAGTAATATATTTTCTTCTTTGATTCTTTCATTGTCCTTACTGTTTGTTTCGATTAGTAGTTTATTTTTCTCCTGAGTTTCTTGTACTAACATGTGAAGCATCTTATTTTCTCTATGCAAGTTATTTTCATATCCGGAATTTTCGCTATCCTCAATATCGTCTTGATTATCACTATCGATTTTTGAGAGTAAAAATGATTCATTTCGACTCTCATTTAATTTTGTATCTAATCTTTTTACTTTGCTCATTAATTTCGAATTTTCGTCATTAAGTAAATCGAATTCATAGTTTCTTTGTTTTAATTCGTCTTTCGTTTTACTTAAGGCGTGTTTGAGTGTTTTATTTTCATCGCTAAATATCTGTAATTTTTTTTTAAATAATCCAATCACAGCTTTCAAAGTATTATTGTCATCATTTTTCACGTCAGTATTTAGACTGACTGTAGAGATTATATTTTGATCACAACACACCATGTGCATGCGATCGATGATGAGTATATTATCTTGAGTTCTTGCATAACAGCTTCGGTGATCTACTTTGTTACATAGTATACATACACAAACCTTTGTATTGGTTTTATCCGGACAGCAATTAAAATTAGCACCTTCTTTCCACTTGTCCAAGTCACACTTGTTCACACTCCGCGCCATATTGCGCAAATTTTGTCTACAATTTCAGTCCTCGTGGATCAAGTCACTGTTCATTGCAGCAAAACTGCAGTCGCATATCAATAATTTAGAAATTCAAAAGAAACCAAAGCAACAAGTGCGCACAGAATTTATGACACAGTATCGAAATCGCAAAAATTCACAAAATTAACCAGAGCTAGGCGCAAGACATGTTGCCTGTTCGAACTCACAACAACGAATTTAGAACGATACAATATTTAACTTTTTCAGTGAGGCCTGGTGCGAATACAATTGTACGACAATCTACTGATTCCGCACTAACAATTCCATTCGAAGCTACATTCCGTGATCTAGAAAAGAACAGACCACCTGGTGCTGATCCAGAAGGATTAGACGCCTTCAACTTCTGTGGATGTGGATGGCCACAACATATGCTTATTCCTAAGGGCACAAAATCTGGATTCGACATGGAATTATTCGTCATGATTTCTAACTATGATGATGATAAGGTATGATCCATTCCTAATATTTCATTTTGTAAGTTCGACCGATCATTGAACAAATCAGTACACGAAAATTGAAAGCCATTTCGTAGAAGTAATTAATCTGCTGTTTCTTTACATCTTGATGCGTTGGAAGTGTCATTAATTACTGCGAAAGTTTGACAAATGTAAAATCAGAATTTTGCAATGATATTGAAAATTATTACAGGTTGATCAGCCAGAGGGAACCGGATGCCGCACTGGTGTCAGTTTCTGCGGCTTGAGGGATCGCAAGTATCCAGACAAGCGTTCCATGGGATATCCGTTTGATCGTGTAGCACGACCAAATGTCAAAAGGATGGACGAATTCCTTACTCCTAACATGAGAATATCGCCTATTACGGTCAAATTCACCGATACCATAAGGAAGGTCCAGCATCCAAACCCAAACAGAAGTTAGTGACCATGCGCGGCAGAATAATTAAGAGCATTTGTGAAGTTAAATCTTATTGTAAACTTGTGACACAAAGTGATATTAATCTTTTGTATTATAGTGTTCAAAATGTACTGTACAAATTCAACTGTGTGTAAAATATGGTAAAAAATAAAATTTTATTACTTAACAATGTTTACTTTTTTATACATTTATGCTGATACACTGTCATGCTTGATTAGCCAGATTTATAACATATTTTTGTCACCAAGAGTGTTAACAGCTTATTAGTGATGTTAAAAAGAATACCAAGACCAAGACTTGGACTTCTTGGAATTGGTAATGTTCTTACACATAAGATTTTGGTCTTGGTCTTGCTTTTAATTCATCATATTGGTCTTGGTCTCGGTCTTGCAAGACTGTCTTGAAAGACTCTTGCTTATTAAATGTAAGCCGCAGGAATATAAAAAAATGTTTTAAAACATTCCAAGGCTTTAAGAGACAAAAAACTTTGGTTATGGGAACAGGAAAAATTAATTTTTGTCTATATTATGTTCAAACAACATGTTGGTTTCGTTTAATAAACAAAATCTTGAGGCAACTTTTAGTAAATTTTGTAGTGTTTCTGAAAAGCCTTATTTATTTTAACAATTAATTCTTTTATGGTAAATTGTAAGTATACTTAATAATTATCAATATGTACTCAACCTCGCGATATTCATCCTGCTCATGTGCGAATTGCCCATGTTTTGCCGATGTTCAACGAACGGCCCACTGATGGCAACCTAAGTTTCGGCTGCCAAGGTCAGGCCAATGCTGGTTCTATATTAGGAACGACACTACGACTGGAACTTGGCACCTGATATTGGCCCAACCATCGGCTGTTAGCGTTGGCCCAGCGTTGGCCCAATTTGGATACGTCACTACTGATGCTACATATTTATAGTATCGAGAATATTAAAAACAATAATACAATCATAATGAATTATTAATTTTTAATTTATAAATAATTATTACTAAATGGATTATTATTACGATCTGTTAATTTTTATTGCTGGCAAGGAAATTCGGGCCAATGTTTCTAGTCGTCGCTGGGCTAGTGCTGGCTGCCAGCACTGGCTAGCGCTGACAAAATTATATTGGAACATAAAATGAAACAAATATTTAATTTTTCATATAAAATACATTGATAATAATACTAGATAATAATATCGAAAATATTTTGCATCAAATCATTAATGTTTTTTGGCCCAACTATTGATACATAAAAGCCATCAAGCCGAATCATTATTTAAACGATTTCGGTGTTTACGGATTGCTGACGGAATACCGTCAGTGCCACGGAATACATAATTATCCGACAGCGCCTCCTGGTGACCGCAGGTTTAAAGAGTGGGGTATCTCAAAGCTACTTGATACATGCATACTTCAGTAAATAACACGTATTTGTCAGCAAGAATACGAGATTATTGATTAGTTTTAAACAAATAGAACTGGTTCTAATATCTATATCATATAATAACGCCGCCTGGTGGTCATATCGGGAACGGTCGAAAGGATGGTCGTGATTAATTAGTATAGGCCCACTGCGTGAAACACATGTACACAGATTTATGATTGTGTGACTGTATGACATGCACACTGGCAGTGCCTTCTTTCGGAGAAAGTTAACACTTATGTCGTTAAAGTTACATGTATGCTATAGGTAGACTTTCGCGCCCTTGGTGCATAAATAAATATTTAGTTGCAAGTGTTGCGTAATGTGCCCCTGAAACGCGAAAAATCACACTTTACGCACACTGTAACAAAAATATTATTCAAAAAACTACTTTCCGTCAAAATCGTATGTGTCACCAATGGCCCGGCTCGCCGCGAAGGGAAGGCAGTCGCTTATCCGACACAAAGAAGCAAGTGTTTTAAGCGACATGATTTTAAAATTGGGAGCGTCGACTCACATCCATCGCAAACAGTAGACATAAGCCCGAACCCACCAAAATGAGTGAGTTCATATGATGTAAATCATATTCTGCTACGACCTACATAGTACTTTTTACTACATAGTACATACAAAAATTTGCAAGAGTCTTGCAAGAGAGTCTTGTAAACAGTCTTGGTCTTGCAAGGTGATCTTGGTCTCGGTCTTGCTGGAAAGTCGCCAGATTGGTCTTGATCTCAATCTTGCATTTCTTGCAAGACCAGGACAAGACTGCAAGACCGAGAGTTATTTTGACCATCACTATCTTAGAAATCTAAGGTTATATTGGTTCATTTTGATTGAAATCGGGAAACGATGGATATGATTTACTAAATTATTTTCTACAATCATTTCTCGGATTTTATAGAGTGAATCGTGCTTTTTATATTCTCAGAAATATTGTTGTTCTCATAAAATGTCAAATTGTTAACTGAAATTACTCATGAAAATTTAACAAAATACTTTTATCGCGTGTCTTGAGTACATGCCAAACATTGAAAAGACATCTTTTGGAATTGATTTAGTCGTCTTAAATGTTGAACGATAATTAAAACTGAAGAAATAAAAATTTATTTATCATGACCCAAAAAACTAGCTGACAGAATGAGCTGAGTAATTGTGCTTCTTCAGATCGAAATAATTATGCTTAATCAAAAACTTTATTAAGTCAACAATTAATAAAAATAATAGCCGGGTAACGGTGTTCCAAAACTCAACACACCGAAGGGCCAAAATTTCGATGTAGCATTGTCTTTGAAAATTCGGCAAAAAGAAAGCAAACTAAAATACCTTGGACTCACTCAATATCGGGGCTTTGATTTTCGGAACTTTCATCCCCGGACAAAATAATTCTGGTTAATTAATTATTAAGTAATTTTGCGCTCCTATTTGTGATAGGAGATTTGAGTGTATGTATTTGGAGAAGTTCCGAATGTATTTCCCTTTCGGGATCTAGAATAACCACACATTTAATGCTTACAAATTAAAGTTCTTCTGTGTCTCATCTCCTCCGGTTCCCGATAAATAGAGAACAATTCAGTTGAGTTTATTATATAGTTTTCAACACCTTTTTTGCATGGCTTCGATATTATCGTGACACGGCTATTGTTTTTGCGGATGACATACACTTTTATATAATAACACCTCTTTGTCTTCTTTACGATGCAATGAAGCATCTGAACAGTGACATCGATGCCTTCTACAGATGGACCCAAGAGTGCGGTCTTACACTCAGTGATAAAAAAACGAAAGCCATCATTCTCGGATGTAGGCAAAATCTTGGGACCATTAAAACCATTGAAGTACCACCGATCATTGTTAATGGGTATGCTGTCCCGTACGTCAACGAAGTAACAGATCTCGGAGTCACAAGAGAAAGTACACTATGCCTTGCATGGTCTGCGTTTTCGGGGGTCAACGGTGAAATCGTCCATCAAACATATGCTCGTCAACTTCCTCGTTCTCCCTCACATCAATTACGCATGTCTCGAATTTAATGATGATTCTGCTTATCTTCACACGAAGATACGACGTCTACTAAATTCAGCACGAAGAGATCGAAGGGATCAACATCTAATATCTTACTGGCACAGAGCAAATTGGATGTCACCTCAAAATCGGCGAAACTATTTCCTTGCGTCACTAACGTACTAAATCGTGTATACTTCACAGCCCACGTATGTTAGGGACAAATTTGTCGAGTATCCAGCTACACAACGTACCTCTGCCCACTCTGATTTTCAACTACCTTTCTGTTGCACCGATTACTACAAGAACTCGTTCTGGATTCGCGCTAATAGTTTCTGGCAATCACTACCCCCTAATTTTCGGAGTCCATCATCGTTCCCTGACTTTAAAACTAAGCTAAGTTTAACCTTCCTTCGTCGGAATGTGCAGAGTACTTGTTGAATTGCTACTTACTAGTATTTTTTTTACAATTATGGATATTATATTATATCTTGTAAATGTTTATCTGTTTGCACACGGTCAGCTGACCAGTTCCCTAATAAAGTTATCAATCAATCAAAAATGCCTCAGATATCATTCACCATCCTTTAGTAAAAATAAAACTAATTATAGACTATGTACAAAGTAAATTCTCAGCAGATCTTATTCCAGGAAAAAATTTGTTCATAAATGAAAGCCTAATATTATTGAAAGGCCGAATTCGATTCAAGCGATATATTTGAAAAGGAATCAATTTGGCTTCAAACTTTTAGAATTAGTAGACTGTTAGACCGGATTCATTTTGGGTTTTGTTGTCTACATAGGCGCTGATACTGATTATCAGACGTTTGACAGGGATATTGTCGCTCAGTTTTTAAAACCTCATTTTTACAAGAGTAATGTCATATACATAGATAACTGGTGTACATCTCCCATATTGGCGACATTTTTGCATGGTCGCGATATAGGAGTCCGTGGCACGGTAAAAACAAATAGGTAAGGAATGCCAAAATTAGAAAATAAAATAGAGCGAGGTAAAGTTCAAGTTACTCATATTAACCCCTTCACTGTCGATGTCTTCTATAGAAGACATGGCTAATTTCAATGCGCAAGAATTAAAATTCGCATTTTCGGCTGTCATAATGGATGCGCTATTTTAAATTTCAAAAATCGGACATCAGATTCATAACAGTCGTATACGTTTAGACATTAAATTTCGTTGCCTGGATCCCATTGCGCCCTATGAGTCCACTTTCTGATTTTAGTCCGACACTGCGAAAGGGTTAATTTGTGAATTGCAATCAAATCGCAAGATAGGTGTAGTGTTTACGTATTTATAACAGTGCACGAGTTCTGTATCATTGGCTAAAAACGCTATCAAACAAATGAAGATATTAAATCGCGGTATAACCATGAATACATTCAAAATACAGGTGGTGTTGACAATGTAGATAGACAATTGTCTATAAACGAAAGTGTTCGAAAAACAATGAAGTGGTATCGTATGATGTTTTTCCATCTTATTGGTCTAAGTTTATCTAATGCTTATACTCTATATAAAATAAGAAATGAAGGGACAGCTCGCTTTCCTTTATTCCTTTTATCAGTTTTAGATCATTATTAAACTTTTCTTTCCGGTATAGTCGTGAACAGCACGTTTTTTGGCTTGACGATTCTTGAGTGTGACCGACGAAGCTTGTGACCAAGTTTCCGTCAACAAAACGAGGTTGAAAAGGTGACCAGCACCAGGGTGCAGTACTCCGTGAAGCGAAGCTTGGTCACAGACGTACGTACACGCAGGTACTCTATCTGCGGTATCCGACGCAACCTACGCACAACCAGGGCGTAACTAGTGAACTAGACACGTAAAATAATTTAGTAAAAGGATCCTTTTATCTTAACAAATATTGTTTATTTTTAATATTGTACTCTTTTGGTTTTCGGCTTTTTCCTCCTCCGAAGAGGGGAGGTTTTTTATGCCTTATAAAATTTATATTAATTTAATTTGTGAGTTTCATTTTCCCTTCTTCACGTTGCCAACTCCTCTGTAAATTTTAGCTAATAGGAAAACGGGTAAGTTTTCCCAACACAGACCATAACATTCATCGTCTTCTTAGCGCCCCTGCTGGATTAGTTGGTCATTTACAGAGGTTTGCTACAAGTTGAAGGTGTTACTTGTGTGCTTTACGTAAAATTACTCCTCGAAAAAAATACATGTGCTTTGATTGTGATATTCTTTTATAGATAACACCATGGTTGGAATAATATCCCACAACAGAGACATTATCAAAGAGCCATATATTTACCGTTGAGAAGCAAAGAAACTCACGAAAATGAAGCACCCCAAAGAAATCCAATTTTCGCCACACGCACGCTGTTGATCCTAGGGTGGTGCTAAGAGCTAAAACTGATAAATTTCTCCCCGGGAAAAAATGGATTGTATATAATTATATACAATTTTTGATACAATTAGATCCAATTACATATAATAATATATAATTGTATATGTTTATATACGATTATATACAATTATATACAATTTTTGATACAATTAGATCCAATTATATATAATTATTAGGGTGTATCGAATATTTTCAAATCGAACTGAGTAGTGATAAAACGATAGTTTAAGATGCCCTATTCACGAAAAAAAATATAAAAGAAATTTAAAAAAATATCTAGCATTCGCGCATGCTCGTCAAAAACGTCGTGTTTTTTATTATTTTTCCTGTAACTTTAAGATTTCTTTTTTCCTTAACTTTTTTTTTTCCTTATCTTAAATTGTGCCCAGAGTATGCATCTTTAAGACCCAAATTACAAAAAAAATTTTTCGCGCCTCTGAAAAACAGCTAAATATCACCATTTTTGCCCCGTAACGATAATCCGCTATAGCAAACCTGGTAAAAAACTGGCTATTCGAAAAAATAATATTTGACAATATGATTTTGATGTATTTTGGTCTCTTGGTTACAAATATGATGCCAGAAATTGGCGCTCGTCAATATTTCGGCCGCTATCTTGAAAAAATAGCCAAAAAAACGTGATTTTTTTTCCTCGCAATCTGCGATCACTTTCGCGCCGTGAAATCCACCTTTACGGCCTTGTAATGAAAGAGTATATTGTGTGACATGGAACTAAAACTGTCCTTCTGCTCCGAGGATGGTGTTCCCGGTTCGAGTCGCCGCGATAGCGACGACCAGAATGGTTTTAGTTACATGTTACACGCGATATTTTATGTAACAGGACTATGGTTTCCGAGGTAAACGATGCACCAAGCGTCGGCGCAAGTCAATAGAAGAATACTGAATGCGCAAGTGCACAGGTACTTAATGTTACATTATGAACAAATGCGCATGGGCATAGGACTATAATGTTACATTATCGTCCGCGGATTATATTTAGGTCTTCAAAACAAACATAATGCCGAGAAAACCGTACGCCTGTTACATAAAATACTATTCCAATATGTAAATGCAATAAAACTTTTAAAAAATCACGTTTTTTGGGCTATTTTTTCAAGATAGCGGCCGAAATATTGACGAGCGCCAATTTCTGGCATCATATTCGTAATCAGGAGACCAAAATACATCAAAATCATATTGTCAAATATTATTTTTTCGAATAGCCAATTTTTTACCAGGTTTGCTATAGCGAATTATCGTTACGGGGCAAAAATGGTCATATTCAGCGATTTTTCAGAGGCGCGAAAAAATTTTTTTTTGTAATTTGGATCTTAAAGATGCATACTCTGGGCACAATTTAAGATAAAAAAAGTCAAGGAAAAAAAAATCGCAAAGTTACAGGAAAAATAATAAAAAACACCCAAAAAATGACGTTTTTGACGCGCATGCACAAATGCTAGATATTTTTTAAATTTTTTTTATATTTTTTTTCGTGAATGGGGCATCCTAAACTATCGTTTTATCACTACTCACTTCGATTTTAAAAAATTCGATACACCCTAATAATTATATATTATTATATATAATTGCATCTAAATTTATATATAATTATATATAATTGTATATAATCCATTTTTTCCCGGGTCGTCATCAAAATGTATCTAATGCATACAAATATTCAGAGATATGATTTTTGGGTTAAAATAGTACAAGTATTGAATTTGACTTTGAAATGCAAATTTCAGGATCAAGCATATCTACTAAACATCTTCTTATATTTTTTTATATTTAGCGCCAAATACGTGGTAAAGCACTCCTAACTCACTAATTCAAATTTTTAGCATTCAACTTCGATTTTGACTTTGAAATGATCTCAAATTAAAGAATGTCTCCCGATCATTTTTCATGAGTTTCTAAGGGTAACTGTTCGCCCTTGGGTGCACGGCCGGGGAACAAAGTTCCGAAAATCAACACACCGAAAGGCCAAAATTTTGATAAAACACGGCTGCCGCGTGATTTTCTCCACTTTCTCTTTGAAAATTTGGCAAAAAGAAAGCAAATTAAAATACCTAGGACTCACGCAATATCGAAATTTTAGCGCTTCGGGGTTTTGATTTTCGGAACTTTATTCCCCGGCCGGGTGCACTTTACGACAAGTAGGCGTGAACGTTTGTTTTAATTCTTTATAAAGAAGAGTAGAATTTGTAGACCGTGATCTCTTATGTCGTGTAGCACCCGATGTACAACGGCGATGACATTTGCCTATAAAATGAGGTTTTGGTAAAAGCAATATCTAACATATGAATACAATAGACGTGACAAACATTTCAAACACAATGAAGATTGACGCAATCAAAATAGGTGATATATCCGGCTTATCTTCTTTTGGTGATTCTAATTATTAGTAATTTAGGCATTTTTTGCACAGCTTCATCGTAATCGCGTGAGCGAGAGTTCCCAGACATCACGAGATGCCAGCAACCCGGAAATTTCAAGGAGAATTAAAATATTATGATATACTTTTGCCACACGCACCTCCAATATCTAATTTTATGACCAAAAAACATTTTTAAGATGGTTGATGCGAATATTCACTCATAATCACTATTTTTATCCCACTTATAACTTTTTTTAAATTTAAAAGTAGAATATTATCCTTTTTGGACTGCCCGTCTGTCACTACGATGCAATAAAAACTAAGGAAACTGCTCTAAAAAACAATAATAAATTTGAAAAAAAAAAATAGAAAAATCGGCTGCAATCTGGTTAGTTTTGATTTCATAAAAATACGGCAAAGGCAGTTTAAATGATAGGCTCTTTCAATAAATAACAAAATTTAATTGTTATTAAATAAAAATAATTTCCCTACCTCTGCATTGATTATTATATAAACTTATGCTTAATTTTTTGAAACTATGATCAAGAAAGTTCTCTTACAAACGTATATCAAAGAAGTGCAAATTAAAAAATGTTGTTTCATGCAATTAACTAAAAAAATCAATATTTCATATATGAAATTAATAAACGCCCTCTCATAGCTAATGGTAGTCATAAGTAGAAAATGATTAACTCTTGGAGTCACACATTTTTCTTTCATCGAACTTAGCTGAAATTTGTTACTCTGAGATTTTTGAGGTCCCTGATTAGGAATTCGAGGTTTCTTTTATGAAATTCAAGATGACGGATCCTATATGGCGGATTGAAATTTTAAATATAATTCGATTGGGACATAATTTGATACTCTGGGGTTTGCAAGGTCGCTGATTGCGAATCTGCCGTTGCCTTTTCAAATTCAAAATGGCGGATCCGATATGGCGTACAAAGATTTTAGAAATGCCTCCGTTTTGATGAAAATTTACTACTCAAGTGCTTATTTGTTATAACTGAACGAAAAGATAAAAAATTATAGTAAGATATGATTTTTATAGATTTTTTCATGACTTTTCGAATCCAGTCCTTTATTCCATGAAAATGTCTATATTTTCTTTCAGCTATAGTAAATAAACAAAGTAAACCATGCAAAGAAAAATTAAATATGTACAAATTTTTAGTCCGTCCGTCTCTTTCAGTTTTTTATAAAATTCAGAAATATTTGGCTGATAAATTACTAACCGATAGGACAACTCAGAATAATATTTCAAGTAAACTAGACATTATTTTTTTTTAGTTTACAATTATATACAATCATATACAATTATATGTAATTATATTTATGAATATATAGTTATATATTTGCTTATAAATCCATTTGAGAACAACATTCATGCATAATTATAATGACCATATATTGATACATATATACATAAATATAATTATTCTTTTCCCGAAAGTTCTTACAGAAGTGTGTTAAGGACCCATTGCAGCTCAATTACTGAGCTAAGAAGATATACAATCGTTAGGGTTATCTCATTGACGGGAAGAGGGACACTGTCACTGTATACCGCTAAAAGAGCTTAGGAAGTATGTAGTTTCTATCCCGGTCGAATGATGGGTCCGCTAATAGTTCCGTGATATACGCTACTTTCCTGATATTCCCGTCACAGAGATGTAATTCTGAAATTCTTGAAATTTAATTCAAATTGAGGGATTCGTAAAATTTCCGTCCGCCATATTAGATCCACCATTGTGAATTTGGTAAAACTAACGCCAGATTCATAATCAGCGATCCGGAAAACCCCCGAGTAACAAATCTTGTGCAATTGGAGCCATCTCTACCAATTTTGTCCGCCATATTTTATCCGCCATTTTGATTTTGGTACATCTAAGCTATCATAATCAGAGACCCCAGAAACATTGCCATTCAAAATTTCGAGTCATTAGCTTGAATAACATTGTCAATGAATTTTTCCGACAAAAACATAATTTTTTCATATTTGTTTATTTATAAAACCAAAACAATAATTAATTATGTCTTCTTTGTAATGTTTATATGTACCTTCATCGCTATAGTAACGGATAAGCAAAAAGACCGATCTGAATGCGTTAACCGGAATGGAAATAGTCAAAATTCAAAGAAATCAATGTGGCAACGTGGGTTACGACTATGCCTCAAAGGGTTCAGGCCCTGTTCAGGAGGGTAGCACGTTAGTCCGACCCAGATCAAGGGCCTCGATGAATTTCTACTTGGAGTATTGGACCAACAATTTTTAAGTCTTTCCGGTCGAAGCGTATAGTATGTAGTATATTTCAACTATAGGTAATTATATAACATTAATGTAATGATAATATATTTACAGTGAAATTAAACCGTAACAAACAAACCATAAGATTGTTTAGGTGCAACGAACATCTCCTGATGAAGATAATTTGTATAGTTTCACAATTTTGACAAGAACAATATTTGTAAACAGGCGGAACGTAATCACCTGTTTTATTTATTATCAGTCGACGAAACGTAAACAAAATTGTGACTATATGCATAGTAGATACATAGCAAATTTTATCTCTCAAATATTGGAAATTAGGAATATGATTTATATAAATATTCAGACAAGCAAAGATGTATCATCATTCGTCCACCATCCACTCTTAGCGTCTTAACCGCCGCAAGCAAATATTTGAACGGCACTTAAGTTTTCTTTCTAAATCTATTGGTTTTGTTTTACAACTTATAGTGAAACTATTTTGTCAAGATGGGTTCAAGACGCGATATTTTATATTTATTCGACAGACCGGCGGAACCCGTGTATGTTCCAAAGGGTAACGATAAAGTGAACTTCACAATCCCAACTGACTACTTGGTGAGTATAATAGTACTGTTGGTAATGTAGGGTGAATTTGCAACTTACTTTCTAGTTTTTAATCTTGGGTATATCTATACACGGATATTACAGCTCCATGTTTCTACTTGGCTATTTCTATACAAAGTAAATTATAGTTCCGTACATTTGTAGATGAATTTTTCATTTATTTTCACCCTATTATTATGAGACATACAGTAAAAAAATCATCGGACAACAATTTAAATGTGGGTTAGTTGTGTAAATAATCCATATTATTTTTTTATTTTCAGCCCAATGAATACCAAAAATCTGCAAATTCAATTTTCTCTCGGTTCGGGGATACGGCTGCACGTTCGGTGAAGGTTAAGAAAATAGCTATGCCCAGTTTGTCGATACCTATGGAACTTGAACGCAGAGCTCCCTTTTCCCTTTTCCTCAGAAGCCACCGGGAAATGGCCTCAAGTTTAATTGAGATCATGATGGGTAAGTTATTGTTTCTTATTTTTAAATTTAATTGTCATGCAACGAGTTACACCATTTTAATCACCGTATTTTATTGCAAATATAAGTGATTAATAAGTTCATTGCAATGAACAAAAAAAAAATGTATTGCGTGATTTCTTATTTTAAACAATTACTTTGTTCCAGTGCATTGGTTTCGAATATGATTATAAATATTCCACGTGTCAAAATCCGGATTTTACACCTCGGATTCGATAACCTGAAACATGCAGATAAAAATAATATAACAATTCAAAAATAAGAAACAATATAAAACATAATTGGAGGATTTTATTATTAAACTTTAGTTAGAATAAAAATAAAATCGTAAAAGAGTGTCTATTATTTCAAAACAGAATAAACAATATAAAAATAATGTAATAAATCTTGAAAATCACGTTGCGTATTGTGGATAAAGTTGTTATTCTATTATATTACATTATCAGATCCAATAGTTAAAATCATTTTATAATATTGGATTGCCATTTATATTATTCAAGATTCAGAAGCATATTTATAAATCTGCGCTATAAATATAAATTTATTGAATTTGAACGACTGAGACTTTAACTTTTTGGATTATGTTTTATAAAAAAAGGTATGAGGACATACGACGATCTACTCTCTTTGGCTGTATTCTGCCGTGATCGAATCAATACCCAAATGTTCATCTACGCTCTGTCGGTCGCTGTAGTCCACCGTAAAGATACAAAAAATCTGCCGATTCCAATGCTGGCAGAAATTTTCCCTGACAAGTTCGTCGACAGTACTGTTTTCGCTAGAGCAAAGGAAGAAGCCCACGTTTTCCAAAATGGAAAGAGAGTACGTACATAACAAGAAATTTTTTTCGATTTTTTGGGTTTTAATTTTAAAAATATTTTCTTTATTAATTTAACAGAACCCAATTGAAATCCCATTGAACTACACCGCAACCGATTTTGATCTGGAACATCGAGTAGCATACTGGCGAGAGGATATCGGCATCAATCTACATCATTGGCACTGGCATCTTGTTTATCCTTTCGATGGACCATCCAACATTGTCAGCAAGGACAGACGTGGAGAACTTTTCTACTACATGCATCATCAAATTATGGCCAGGTATATATATATATATGATTTTATACACATTCATTGTATTCTTGGTTCCTGCAATTATGAATTCTTAATCTTGTCATTGTCTGGAAACATTATTGTTTCGAAATATTTCGAAAGTTTCGAAGTTAAATTTTGAAAATGATCAATACAGGACTACGCACGCCCTGACAGTCAATCTTAAACTCAGTCGGAAACCACATTCACTAACACGTTAACGTTTCAGCTCGTGTCACTAATTTGTTTTCATTTTATACTAAACTACAGTAATATTAAAAGATTACTGACAAGTTAACAAGTAATTGATACAATTCACAACTTTTGAAATTTCTCAATAAAAAGATACAACGAACCGTCCATACGTCCTATCTTTAATTGTCGTTAATTAATTGTAACCCAGATATAACATCGAGCGGTTCTGCAACAATTTGCCACGTGTAAAGAATCTGTCGGACTTGCGGGAGCCAATCGAGGAAGCTTACTTCCCAAAATTGGACTCTATGGTTGCGGGTAGATCATGGCCGTCCCGTCCAGCAGGTGCCAGGCTTCGGGACCTAAATAGGAAGAAAGATAAATTGAAAGTTGACATTCAAAGTTTAGAGAGATACCGAGATCGCATATTTGATGCTATCCAGACAAGAAGTGTAAGACTTCCAAATGGAAGTACGGTTGAACTTACCGAAATGGAAGGTATTGATATACTTGGAAATATGGTCGAAGCCAGCCCTGTGCTTTCTCCTAACTTCGCTTACTATGGTGATCTTCATAATGATGGACATAATTTGATTTCATACTGCCACGATCCTGATCACCGTTACCTAGTAAGTAATGTCCTATTATTTAGATATCGTAAAAGAAACATCATTGTCTCATAGTCGATCACAAATAAACCGTTGTTAATATAATACTTCTTGAAAATCCTTATACATCATGCATTTTTATAGAGTTACATATTGTAAATTATAATATTTGTGTAGGAAGAGTTCAGTATCATGGGAGACCCAACTACGGCTATGAGAGATCCAATTTTCTACAGATGGCATAACTACATTGACGAGTTATTCACAACATTCAAAAATACATTACCAGCGTACACAACGGAGCAGGTAAAATTCTGACATAAATTTATTTAGAAATATGCGCAAAAACTTTAAATTAAATTCAAATTAAATATCTTCTAGTACAAAAAAATATTCCACTTTGACTTCATATTATTAATAATGTATTCATCTTCGAAATACAATTTTTAAAACTCTTATACCTACATTAAGCGAATTTTGTATTCCAGTTGCAATATCAAGGAATTTCGGTGTCAGATATCAGCATAAATACCCCAGACGCTAGCCAAAATGAATTGCAAACATTCTGGAGCAAAAGCGATGTCGACCTCTCTCGTGGACTCGATTTCACGCCTAGAGGCCCAGTATTGGCAAGATTCCAACATCTTAATCACAGTCCATTCTCCTACAACATAACGGCTCACAATGCCACTAACCAACAAAAGTTAGGAACAGTTCGTATTTTTGCTGGCCCGAAGGTTGATGAAACTGGCTACGACCTTGTTTTTGAAGAACAAAGGAACTGGATGATTGAATTGGACAAATTCACTGTCTCTTGTAAGTATACAATGTGTAGATTCATCATCAGTAGTTTGTATATTGTTATGTTTGTGAACTCAAAGAAATAGTTTATTATGATATTACAGTTATACGTATTTAGATTGATAAAATATTTAACTTTTTCAGTGAGGCCTGGTGCGAATACAATCGTGCGACAATCCACTGAGTCCGCACTAACAATTCCATTTGAAGCTACATTCCGTGATCTAGAAAAGAACAGACCACCAGGTGCTGATCTAGAAGGATTAGACGCGTTCAACTTCTGTGGATGTGGATGGCCACAACATATGCTTGTTCCTAAGGGCACCAAATCCGGATTCAACATGGATTTATTCGTCATGATTTCCAACTACGACGATGATAAGGTATGATACAATATCAAAGTTACATTTTATAAAGGTATTCTTATTGCCCGATTCAGTACACTAAGAGTAAAAACCATTTTGCATCTATTCATATGATGTTTCCTTAAATTTAGAGGCATTATACAAGTATCATTATCCGCTCATGTTAAAATCATTAATCATTATAAGAAAATCTAAAATGAGAATTATGTAATGATATTGAACATTATTGCAGGTTGATCAGCCCGAGGGAACCGGATGCCGCACTGGTGTCAGTTTCTGCGGCTTGAGGGATCGCAAGTATCCAGACAAGCGTTCCATGGGATATCCGTTTGATCGTGTAGCACGACCAAATGTCAAAAGGATGGATGAATTCCTTACCCCCAACATGAGAATATCGCCTATTACAGTCAAATTCACCGATACGATAAAAAAAGCCAATCATCCAAACCCAAACAGAAGTTAATGACTATGACGTCACAACATATTAATTACGATCGTATGAAATTCTTCGATTAAATATTTAAAAGCTTAATTCTTCATACATTAAGATTTACTTAAAAACTTTTTCAATTATTATTGTTACGAAGTTAAACCTTGTTATTAAATTGTTACACGACGTATTAATCTTATGTATTATAGTGTTCAATATGTACTGTAAAAATCCAACTGTGTGTTAAATATGGACAAAAATAAAAGATTTTTACCCTACAATGCTTACTTCTTTATTCCTTTCTATTCAATACACTGTCATGTTTGATTAGCCAGATCCTATAAAAGCGACTTGTTAGACGAAAGTGCCTACATACTTAGGGAAAGGATAGTTTACTATAAAGAAGGCTTCTTAATAGTTAAGAAATCGTATATTCAAATACGGAGAATCGAATAATTTTTTAAATTTGAAATAATTATTCAATTCATATAAAGCTAACATTTCTTTAGTGCAAACAACGCATTTTCTATCTTAAGAAATATCTATTAAATGCAATCAAACATCTCTTAGTGGTTAAGCAACCGTTTATATACTATACGTTTGTAGTACAAAGTAATAATTTCATAATAGCTACTGAATGTAATGCGCGTTTTATAAAAAATAGATTGCATAAGATACATGTCCCATGCCTTATTTGTGAATTTGCGCTGTTCAAAGTGTACATTTCTTAACTATTAACAAATGGTCAATTGTAAGAAATAAAATGCTAATATTAAACAAATCGCCTTTAATATTACAATGCCATCTTTACGTTGAAAAAACGATTTTACCATTTCAATTGAATGATATTTCTTTACAACAAATAATCCTTTTTCTCAGTGCAGTCCAGTACAAGTCCATTCACTAATATTACATTATATCGTTTTGAGCAGAATGGAGCTTTCTGCACGATTTTAATGCAATGATAATTTTATATATTCTCGGAAACATTTCGGAAATCAGAGAAATGTATATATTTTGAACTGAATAACTCCTGACATATTGCCAATATACTTTTTGAAGTAAAGAGAGTGTACTTCTTTCACCACTACGAAATACAAATTCTATGATTATGTATAAGAAATACAGAAAAATTGCTGACTTTAATCGATGCTATTAAAAACAAATATCGGATAGCATGAGAACATGCCAATACATTAAAAACATAGAAATGTCTAAGTCCTCTAACAGTTGAACGATAATAATTAATACTGTTCAGGAATTGAATATATTATTATATTAAGGTAATATTTAAGATTAACTTTAAGCGAAGTATTTCTTGGATTGCTTAACCGAAAAATGGATAAAATTTTACAGGATAAATATAAAGTAAATACCTGAATGTAGGATAAATCTAAAAGATAAATCTCTATGGTGGTAATATTTTAAGAAATCTAATAGTCCCCTTTTTTTTTAAATTAACAACTGTATCAGTGCAGGGGGCGCTCAATATATTTCGGAGTAGGATGGAGTTTTTTTTTAAACACTTTCAGTAACAGAGTAAATCGATTTATTTTTTTAAAAATGACAAGTATATTTGTGTTAAACGCATTCCCTTGAAGCCTTGAAGCTAAACTATATCCTTTTTGCTTGGATATTGCATTTTCTTCCTTGCACTGATCGGTTTAGTCAATTGGAATCGACATTTTCTTTTTCATGTAGAAATAGAACACTTATTAATTTATTACAATTTGTTAAGATCGATAATGTATTCGCCATTTTTAATTCAATTAATGAACATCAGAGTCATGTGTGATCCCTAAACCATCCCAAGAGCCTAGGGCCCCAAAGATAAAAGAAGAATTAATTCCGTAGAGCCACTTGTCAAGAGTCTTTACATACAATTCTGATTCAACTACATTTAATAATTAATTCGTTTAATGAGACTGGCCCATTCAAAAAATTTGGCTTGCTGTGCTACGGTCCAGATCGCATTACTCCACCGTATTTTCAGCTTTTATTCTCTGCAATAAAAAATGGGGGTCGCTGGTTAAATTCCAGAATGAACCTCAAACAAATAAAAAAAGAAGCTTTTACAGCTATATAGACTTTAAAAAAGTACATTAATGCTTGTTTCGGATAAAGACTGCATTATTTATTTGTATATTGAACCACTGAATAATGAAACTGCAGTAAATAATGATGGCCACTTGGCAAATTTCACAAATAACCTTAAAAAACCGTAAAAAAACATTTTCATGGCGATACAGACTTAAATGGAAATGAATGACTTTCAAGTTGGGAACACATTAATCTCATTTTTTTTATCTGTTAAATATGAGTAGACAATAGAAAACATGGGTCGCTAAAAACATTTTTCCACATTCCTCCAACAATAATTTCTTAAGAACGTGTGTGTAAATAATGTCAAAAATACCAAAAGTGGACGTTTACCAATACTGCAGGAAAAACTTGTTTACTCTCAAACTTTTCTCATATGTGTTCAGTTCTCGGCTGAGTTTTTTTTATAATGATGATAAAAAAGTGATAACTGTTTTTATGCGATACTTGTGTATTTATATGTTCTTTACGTAGAAAATAGTTATATATATATATATATATGTCGAATATATATACTAATATATATCGAAGAGTTAAATAGGCATATTTTGAAAATTAGGGTAAATAATAAAAACACATATCTTATATTACTTTAACATAGTATTAACTATGTAGACAGCATATTTCCATAGCAAAATTCATAAACAATTTTTCCAAATAACAAAGTTAATCCCAAATTACCACAAGAAGGCATTACAGGAACTACATGATGAAAGATCTCTAACACACAATCAAATTCTCATCAAAGGACGACGATTTCTTCTTTATAAACAAGAGTAGAATTTTGAGATCATGATATCACCTTTCGTCTAGTACCCGATGTATTACGTTAATAACATTTGCCTGCAACGTGAGGTTGTGGTAAACGCAGAATCTACCCTATGTAAATAGTAGGCGAGACAAACATTGCATACACAATAAAGATTAACGCAATCATGAGAGGTGATGATTCCAGCTTATCTTCTTTTTATAATTCTAACTATTAGTTATTTGAGCGTTTTTTGCACATATTCGTGATAATCGCATGAGCGAGAATTCTACAGACATCATGAGATGCTAGCAACCCGGAACTTTTAAGGAGACCTAAAATGCCCAATGTATTATAAGTTATTCATTCTTTTCTTTAAACATTTTTCAAATTTGATTACTTTTGATCGATATTATTCTGTATTGGAGATTTTTTTTCTGATTAGTATTTTGATATAAATTTAATACCGCATGAAATGCGAGTTTGTTCATGGAATACATAGAGTTTAGGGAGTTTTAACATTGTAGGCATTTTTTTCTAAATTTTCAAATGTACACAACAGTTTTATTCATTCCCGAAATGTCATGTCAGATCTTACTATATAAAATATAAATATTTGTTACTATATTTATCAACATTGCTAGCACGGTATCTTTACTGTGGCTTTAATGAAAAAGTGGTTCTTTCCCGATACACTCCACCATTTAAAAATTTACTACTAACATTATAAAAAGAAATCTTTAAAAAGAAATATACGATAATCTCCATTGGTTTTTATTTATGTGCGGATAAGCAGCAACATGATTAATTATAGAAAATAATAAGACTATTATTGTGTCTTCGTCAATAGTAAATAATTTTTTCAAGAAAAATGCTTTTAATGTGGCACTATATTAAAAAATTCTCAAGTATATAATAATATCGAAAACATTTCATATCAAACGCGAAAAAAAAGTGGCAATACTTTGAACTGTAGTCTCTTTATCATTCAGCGACCTCAGAAATCCCAAGGTACAAACTTACATAAAAATCGAACCATTTTTCGAACCTACGTCCGCCATATTGGATTCGTTATTTTGAATTCTGAAAACCCGATTTCAGATTCGGGTTTAGCGATTTCCAAAACCATAACACTAAAATTATAAATCAATGAAAATTTTGTTGGAAGACAAAACTGTCACGCAAAACTGATTTTCGCCTGGCAGCTAAGAGGTTAATTTTCATTTCACCAAAAAACGTCATAGGAACTCTGAGAGTTCAACGTTCAAGAAAAAAAAAATTAATGTGATGTAAATTTGAGTAGTTGCATGCGATTGTTCACAGAAGCCTACCTAAAAACGAGTTTTTCATCAGTAGCGATTTTGTTTCCTAAACAAAATTTTGGGGATGTATGAAAAATCATACAATACCATTTATTATTGTGTGTCTAGAACTAATACTTGTGCAGGTCTCTATAAAAGTGCCTGCAGTTTTTTTTAACAACGTGTATTTCTTCTCTATCTCCCAATAGGATTTACGTACAGTACTTTCGTTACATATAAGAAAAGAAACTTTTATTTACATGTTATTCGAAAAAGAAATCCTGTAAAAAAATAATTTCACTATTAACGAATTATTTTCATGTTTCCTTTTTGTGGTATTTTTAATCGGGTTAACTAAAAATTTATATAATTGTTATATTGTAACACATTTTATACCTCGACTGATACATGTGTCAACAAACCGATATTAAATCTCCTGTGATGAAGTAGTTAATTGATCTTTGAAAGGTAGCAAATTTCTTTAAAAGATGGGAAATAACAATATTAAAGGGGTACATTTTCCTATTGTGTAACTAAATATGTGATTTTACTTCTGTACAACGAATAGTTTTCGAATTTTAATCTGTAAAAGAGTTTCATGATTTCCTTGATAGCAGTTTATTTATTCAAGCAGAATGGAACAAAAATATGTTTTGTCTCAGTGCATTATTTTATTGGATTTCCTTCCCTTCGTATGTTCACAGTTTTAGCAGATTTCAATCAAGAAAATTTGTTTAAGTTTACATTAATCAAAGCGTAATTTCGTTCGCTTGAATATAGAAATTACATAAATTTTGCATAGAAACAAATCGTGTTACACTTTTATTGGGTTCAAGCTAAAAATTGAGATTTTTGATCTTAAATAATTTTGTGCAAATACTGTTGAAAACGAAATGCTATATACCGATTTTTGTGTGTCATTGTAGACCATACATAGATTGAATTGAATTCATTCCCTTCTGTAATAAAAAACAATTTTATCCGTGTTATTTTTCCCTTGCATTCTAAAAAATAATAATCTTACTATTTTTAAAAATAAAAGAATTTAAAGCATAATAACAATATAATAATTTAATGATGCTACAAAATAAGGTGTTTTTCAATAATTGAATTTAAACTCTCATTAAGTCTCCTGAATACCATAATGAACTTTGATGTTTAGTTAATTGGCTCATAATTAATTCATTGAATACGTTTAAAGAATTACTATTACTTAATCTTTTATGTGCAAATTTGTAATGGATCGCAATACTTACGGCTAATATAGTATGTGGAATGCAATTAAAATCTCATTATAATTATGTGTGAATTGTGTGAGTTTAGATATAGAGATTTAAGTATCGTTACTACCGATTTTATAATAGGCAACGTATTTAAAGATTTCATTTTTGTTGTATACTTGGAATATTAGTTATTTTTCTTTGAATTAGAGAATGAGCAAAATGAGATTTTACATGTCATTTTCTACGATGGGTCTTCTAAACCCGTTAGATAATATACTAATTTCGACACCACTACATTGAATATTATATTATCTTATAGTTTATTTTTTTGAAACTATGTAGGAATATTTTTCTCTTTCACAATGAACATGTTCGTATATATAAAGAAGTAAGAATAACAAATAATGAAAAATACTAAATTAAACAAATTGAATTTCATGGCTTATACCCTGCTAAAGAACCTGGTGGTAATTGCTTTAATTAAATATTTTCAAGTGTCCTTTGTTGAAATCGCTTGGATCTTCGAACAGCGGCATTTTTGAATAATCATTGTTACAGAAAATATTAAAAGGACTGGATGAAGATGTTAAACATATGAAAAATATAGAGAAACCGAAAAGTGTCCCAGAATCGTACCCTGGCGTCTACCGATTGCTCTTCAAGTTCCCCGTTATTTTTTCTGAATTTTTCACATATTTTCGGTTTCTCTATATTTTTCATATATTTAATATCTTCATCCAGCAGTTTTAACATTTTCTGTAAAAAATGGTTATTCAAAAAGATTCCAATAGAGGGCGTTTGAAAATATTTTCAATCTTGAAAATGTTTAATTAAAGCAATAACCACCAGGTGTTTCAGCAGGGTATAAGCCGCAAAATTTAATTTGTTTAATTTGACCTGCAAAAAAATCAATTTTAATATTCTTAAATGAAAAATTTTGTTTCATAAAATCAACTAAAACAAATAATAATTAATATGTGAAATGTATTAACACTCTCTACTGAATCTAATGATAGACAGTAGAAATTTATTAAGGCCCTGCTCAGGAGCTTAACGTTGTGGTCAGACCCAGATCAGGAGCCTTAATGAATTTCTACTCAGATTATTGGACCAACAATTTGCAAGTTTCTCCGCCTAACGAATATAGTACGTATAGTATATTTTAGCTAGAATTATATAATAACAAGAATATAATGATAACATATTTACGACGAAATTAAACAGTAACAAATAAACCATGATAATTGTTTAGGTACAACGAACATCTCCTGATAAAGATAAGGTGTATAGTTTATGAATTTTGATAAGTAAAATATTGGCAAACTTCCGGAACGTAATCACCTGCTTTATTTATTATCAGTCATTGAAACGTAAACAATAGAAATTCGTACATATAGGCCTAAAGATGTATTGCAAATTTTATCTCCTAAATCTAAGAAATACGGAATATGATTTATATAAATATTCAGACTACCAAACAAATAGCGTCATTCGTCCACCATCGTGTCTTAGCGTCTTAGAAGTCGCAGTTATTTGGACGACATTTAAGTTTTCTTACAAAGTCTTTTGGTTTCGTTTAAAAATTGAGTTTTACAACTTTTAGTGAAACTATATTGTCAAGATGGGTTCAAAACGAGATATTTTATATTTATTCGACAGACCGGCGGAACCCGTATATGTTCCAAAAGGAAGCGACAAAGTGAACTTCAGCATCCCAAGTAATTACTTGGTGAGTATTTCTTAAAAGTACTGAAATTAAGTGAATTTGCAACGTATTTCCTGGTGGTTCTACTTGGATATTTCTATACAAAATAAATTATATTTCCGTACATTCATAGATGAATTTTTCATTTGTTTTCACCCTATTATTATGAAACATACGGAAAAAAATCATTGGACAACAATTTAAATGTGGGTTAGTTGTGTAAATAATCCTTATTATTTTTTTATTTTCAGCCCGATGAATACCAAAAATCTGCAAATTCAATTTTTGCTCGTTTCGGGGATACGGCAGCACGTTCAGTGAAAGTTAAGAAAATTGCTATTCCCAATTTGTCGATACCTATGGAACTTGAACGCAGAGCTCCCTTTTCCCTTTTCCTCAGAAGCCATCGGGAAATGGCCTCAAAATTAATTGAGATCATGATGGGTAAGTTATCGTTTTTTATTCCAAAATGTAATTATTTTATATCGCGTTGGTCTGTTTCGTTGAACAAATTTTATTTATTAATTATTTTATATTTATTAATAAATTCATTGCAAAAATAAATGTGTTTTTTTCCTTATTTATTATTTTAGAGAATTTTATTGTTTTAAAATAAATATTGTGGCATAAAATACGAAAAAATATAAAACAAAAATGGAGAATATACAGGGAATAAGGGAATTGTGGTGTCCATAGTAGAAAATAGCTAAGTAAAAAAAATTATATGCTAGACATCAATTTATGACGATCATATCATTAAATTTTACTAAGAATAAAAATAAAAAAGAACGTGAGTGTCTATTACGTCAAAACAAAGTCAACAATACTGAATATGCGAATATAAATCGCAGAAATCACGTTTTGCGAATCCGTATTATCGGATAAATAGTTCTTTGTTATATTCCATTATGAACTCCAATATACAATAAATAAAATCTTTTCATTGGATTGGCATTTATATTTATTTATATTTATAATAAAAAAAGATTCAAGAGGGTATTAGTTACAAATTTGCATTGTAGATATTATTATTTGTTAGTCTTAACTGACAGAGGCTTTAAATTTATGGTTTATGTTTTTTAAAAAAAGGTATGAGGACATACGACGATCTACTATCTTTGTCTGTATACTGCCGTGATCGAATTAATACCCAAATGTTTATCTATGCGTTATCGGTGGCTGTAGTCCACCGTAATGATACAAAAAATCTACCGATTCCAATGCTGGCAGAAATTTTCCCTGACAAGTTCGTCGACAGTACTGTTTTCGCTAGAGCAAAGGAAGAAGCCCACATTTTCCAAAATGGAAAGAGAGTACGTACATAGCAAGCAATTTTTTTTCAAGTTTTTGTGTTCTAAGTTTTAAAATATTTTCTTTATTAATGTAACAGAACCCAATTGAAATTCCACTGAACTATACTGCTACTGATGTTGATCTCGAACATCGAGTTGCATACTGGCGTGAAGATATCGGCATCAATCTGCATCACTGGCACTGGCATCTTGTTTATCCTTATGACGGGCCTGCCAACATCGTCAGGAAGGACAGACGTGGAGAACTTTTCTATTACATGCATCATCAAATTATGGCCAGGTATGTATAACCATTATGTATTAGCCTCTGGTTGGTAAGAGTTATTAACCTTAAAAATGACTGGAAATATGACTCTTTCGAAATGGTATGAACGTCTTGATGGCAATATATCAGTGTCATCCATATTGGGGACAATTTCTTGTTGTTATGAAACATTGAATTTTCAAAGGTGCTTAAAGTGATTAAAAATAGGCGCTTCCTGGCAATCAATATTAAACCAAATAGGAAACACTGGCTTAATCATATGTCACTCATTTGTTTTCATTTTGCCCTAAAATGCATTTTCATAAACAAATATTTAACAATTATAAGAATATTAATAGACTAAAGTCACAAGTTCATTGTAGCGACGTTTCACTTACTGCAAGAATTAACATGATAGATATAAGGACAGTTGATACGACTAATCTTTAAATTATGTTAATTAATTTTCTTCCAGATATAACATCGAGCGGTTTTGCAACAATTTGCCACGTGTAAAGAATCTGTCGGACTTGCGGGAGCCAATCGAGGAAGCTTACTTCCCAAAATTGGACTCTATGGTTGCGGGTAGAACATGGCCGTCCCGTCCAGCAGGTGCCAGGCTTCGCGACCTAAATAGGAAGAAAGATAAATTGAAAGTTGACATTCAAAGTTTAGAGAGATACCGAGATCGCATATTTGAAGCTGTCCAGACAAGAAGTGCAAGACTTCCAAATGGAAGCATGGTTGAACTTACAGAAATGGAAGGTATAGATATGCTTGGAAATATGGTGGAAGCCAGCCCTATGCTTTCTCCTAACTTCTCTTACTATGGTGATCTTCATAACGATGGACATAATATGATCTCTTATTGCCACGATCCTGATCACCGTTACCTAGTAAGTAATGCACTATTTTTTTAATATCGTAAAAAGAACATCATTAGCTGCCTGACGCGCTTTAACAATCATCTTAAAATCATTCGTTTGAATTAGATAAATGAATATTTGCAGACTTGATAGAAAATAATTTTTCCTAATACGCATCTATTCAATCACAAATGAACCAATGTTAGGAATAACACTGTTCGGAAATTATGATACATCGTAAATTTTTATGGAGTTACATATTGTAATTAATAATATTTGTGCAGGAAGAGTTCAGTATCATGGGAGACCCAACTACGGCTATGAGAGATCCAATTTTCTACAGATGGCATAACTACATTGACGAGCTATTCACGACATTCAAAAATACGTTGCCAGCATACACAACGCAGCAGGTAAATATCTGAAATTCCCTTATGCCTCTTCGTAAATTTTTCTAATAATATTGTGCAAAAACTATATTAAATTAAATGATATGATCTAATACAAAAATATATTAAGACACTTTCACTTCCTATTATTAATATATATTCATCTTTTGTTTTCCATTTTTTTAATTTTTTATTTCAACAACTCCTGTACTTATATTAATCGAGTTTTGTTCTCCAGTTGCAATATCAAGGAATTTCGGTGTCAGATATAAGCATAAATACCCCAGACGCCAACCAAAATGAACTGCAGACATTCTGGAGTAAGAGCGATGTCGACCTTTCTCGTGGACTCGATTTCACGCCTAGGGGCCCAGTATTGGCAAGATTCCAACATCTTAATCACAGTCCATTCTCCTACAACATAACGGCTCACAATGCCACTAACCAACAAAAGTTAGGAACAGTTCGCATTTTTGCTGGCCCGAAGGTGGATGAAACTGGCTACGACCTTGTTTTCGAAGAACAAAGGAACTGGATGATTGAATTGGACAAATTCACTGTCTCCTGTAAGTATACAATGTTTAGATTCATCATTAGTAGTTTTTATATTGTTACGTTTATTATCTCAGTGGAAAAGTTAATAATATACAATTACATGTATTTATATCGATACAATATTTTCTTTTTCAGTGAGGCCTGGTGCCAATACGATCGTTCGACAATCCACTGATTCCGCGCTAACCATTCCATTCGAGGCTACGTTCCGTGACTTGGAAAAGAACAGACCTCCAGGTGCTGATCCAGAAGGATTAGACGCGTTCAATTTCTGTGGATGTGGATGGCCACAGCATATGCTTGTTCCTAAGGGCACCAAATCTGGATTCAACATGGATTTATTCGTCATGATTTCCAACTATGATGATGATAAGGTAATTGATGATAAAGTAACATTCCGAATGTTACCTTTTATATAGGAGTACTGTTATTGAACGACTGAGTGCACAAAAAGTTAAAATCGTTTTGCAGAAATTATTAACCAGATGTTTCGTTAAATCTTTAGGCGTTACAAGTATTATTATTGAATACTGTGAAAACTTGTTAAATTCATTAATATTAATAGAAAAAGCAAAAACCTGAATTATATGATAATGATATTTCAAAATTATTACAGGTTGATCAGCCTGAGGGAACCGGTTGCCGTACCGGTGTCAGTTTCTGCGGTTTGAGGGATCGCAAGTATCCAGACAAGCGTTCCATGGGATATCCGTTTGATCGTATAGCACGGCCAAATGTCATAACGATGGATCAATTCCTTACCCCCAACATGAGAATATCACCTATTACAGTTAAATTCACCGATACCATAAAGAAAGTCTATCATCCAAACCCAAACAGAAGTTAGTGACCATGACGTGACAATATAATAATTAAAATCGTATGAAATTCTGCGAATAAATGAGCTGAATGCTTATTAAATTAAGACTTACTTAAAAACTAGTTACTTGTTGAATTATTGTTGTTATGTAGTGGAGTCTTCTTGTTAAATTGTTATACAAAGTTATGTTACATATAATGTTCAATATGTTCTATATAGAACCAACTATCTGTTAAATATTGATCAAAATAAAATTATTTGACCGTACACTGCTTACTTTGTTATTCTCTTCCACTGAATACAATTCTATGTTGGATTGTCTAGATTCGTAAAATTCTACATATACGTCAGAATGCATACACTTTAGTATTCTGCTTCCATTCTCTTTTATACTCGATCGTTTTAAAAATAATCCAGAAAGAATGGGCAATTTTCAATCAGTTACTAAGGGAATTCCCTGAATCGTCTTTTTCTCCAGGATGTTAGCACAGGAAATTATGATTTTACTATTGTAGAAAATGCTTCGAAAAGTGTAATATGTTTAAAGGAAATCAAATGACCAATCCCAAAGTTGCTTCTTGCAAATCAGTATTTCTTCTCCTTTTTAGGTGTACTAAACATAAAAGTAATAAAATTATTCGCTGCTGATATTCGCGGCTGCAGAAAAATTTCTTGATTGGAGATGATGCTTCTAGAAAATGAATCTCATATATCTTAGCGATTGCGAAATCTGATTACGGATTGGTGATTATCGACCGCAGTAAATACTTCCGAGTAATGAATTTCAACCAATTACATTAACAATTTCCATTTTCATCCACTACATTTCATGTACTATTTGAATCTCTGAAAAGTGAGCATTCGCGATTAGTGATCCTAAAAACTCTCGAGTGTCAAATTTCCACCAGTTAACCCATTAACGCTCAGACGGCCGAAAAATTGTCGTTGACATTGACGTAATTTTTTTATATGAAAAGGGCACTAAAAAAAATCGGCATGATTAATTTCTGATGTAAAATTGATTGCTCTTTCAGAATCTGCAGTCAAAAATTGTTAATAATAAGTACTGAAAAAGTTATAAACGATTTTTTCTAAAAAAACACGATTTTCCGAGGAGAAAATTTCGTTTTACCCATTACTTCACAGGGAAAACGTAAGGGGACTGCCTCAAACGCCTAAAATCTCGCGTCCGCGGACTCTGAGCTACAAGTTTATATACCTACTTATTCCAAATTTCAAAATGGCCGACGGCAACATGGCGTCGTAGCCTCGAAAAATGATCTATAAGACTAATGTAGTGCTTGAATTTCTAATATTGACTGAAATCGCTTCAAACTTGTTACTCGGGGGTTTTTGGGGTCGCTGATTACGAATTTGAAGTTATTTTTAAAAAATTCAAAATGGCGGATCCAATACGGTGGTCGAATTCTTTGAAATTAAATGAAATCGCTTGCAATTTGTTACTCAGGAATTTTAGCGGACGCTGAATACGAATCTGAAATCAGTCTTCAAAAATGGCTAAGCCCAACTTCGACTGATTTGACGTATAATTGTCTTCAATTGTTTTGTACGATGACTGTGGGATATCATCCCATTCCTTATAATATGAATTTGTTAGCTCATTATCGAAAGTTTCATTTTCTGAATCACATTCATAATCAGATACGTCAGAATCAATCGAACTTGGAAACACAAGCAAATCGACGTATTTGTCATGTTCCTCAATTTCGACATTATCTGTATGATCAGAAACTTTTTGCCGCTTCGACTTGCGTTTACTTGACATCTCAAAATGAGAAAACTAAATAAAGAAGAATCACTAAATTATGTATTGAAATATGACAGAAATTACTAACGTTACCAACCCTACGTCTCATATACTAAACCGTTGTCTATTTCTGCATCGAGAACGCAAAAGAGCGCTGACAGTCGCGATCATGTCCAGCGGCGGTTTTCGTAACTAGTCTTGCGGACGCTTATACACGTTTCGACTACGAAGATTGTCTTGAAATATAACGATTGCAGTGGTTGCTGTTCAGTATTGTTGTACACTATTGTATATAATGTGATGTTAGGATTATTAAGAGTCACGAAGTTGAAAAAGTTGACTTTAGAAGCAAGTTTCAAGCGATTCGGTCAATTTTCAAAAAGTTTGGCGCTATACTGGATTCACTATTTTGAATTTTTGAAACCTGTTTTCAAATTCGTAATCAGCGACTCCAAAAACCCCCCGAGTAACAAATTGCAAGCGATTTCATTTAATTTCAAAGAATTCGACCACCGTATTGGATCCGCCATTTTGAATTTTCTAAAAATAACTTCAAATTCGTAATCAACGACCCCAAAATCCCTCGAGTAACAAGTTTTAAACGATTCTATTTAATTAAAAAAAATTTGACGGCCATATTGTATCCGCCATTTTGAATTTTTTAAAAATAACTTCAAATTCGTAATCAGCGACCCCAAAAACCCCCGAGTGACAAGTTTCAAACGATTTTATTTAATTAAAAAAAATTTGACGGCCATATTGGATCCGCCATTTTGAATTTTTTAAAAATAACTTCAAATTCGTAATCAGCGACCCGAAAAACCCCCGAGTGACAAGTTTCAAACGATTTTATTTAATTTAAAAAAATTTGACGGCCATATTGGATCCGCCATTTTGAATTTTTTAAAAATAACTTCAAATTCGTAATCAGCGACCCCAAAAACCCCCGAGTGACAAGTTTCAAACGATTTTATTTAATTTAAAAAAATTTGACGGCCATATTGGATCCGCCATTTTGAATTTTTTAAAAATAACTTCAAATTCGTAATCAGCGACCCCAAAAACCCCCGAGTAACAAGTTTGAAGCGATTTCAGTCAATATTAGAAATTCAAGCACTACATTAGTCTTATAGATCATTTTTTGAGGCTACGACGCCATGTTGCCGTCGGCCATTTTGAAATTTGGAATTAGTAGGTATATAAACTTGTAGCTCAGAGTCCGCTGACGCGAGATTTTAGGCGTTTGAGGCAGTCCCCTTACGTTTTCCCTGTGAAGTAATGGGTAAAACGAAATTTTCTCCTCGGAAAATCGTGTTTTTTTAGAAAAAATCGTTTATAACTTTTTCAGTACTTATTATTAACAATTTTTGACTGCAGATTCTGAAAGAGCAATCAATTTTTCATCAGAAATTGATCATGCCGATTTTTTTGAGTGCCCTTTTCATATAAAAAAATTACGTCAATGTCAACGACAATTTTTCGGCCGTCTGAGCGTTAATGGGTTAAAATAGAAGTTCGCGGTACAGTCAGCGGACACAAATTCATTTGCGGATAAATCATTGAATACTTAAAATAAAATAATTAACGGCTTAGACCTATCAATTGAATTAGATGTTAAAATGCCATAGTTTGGAAATTTCATAAATATTTCAAACACCTTCCGTCGTAATCGCTCGGATTCACAAACGTTTAGGCCTTATCGAAATTTTTATAATCTCAACTAGTAATGAATTTAACAACGAAAAAAGGAAAGATAAAATTATGTTCAATAACTATAAAGTTGATAAAAATTTCCATGTGACAGTTACTAGAAATAGAGTGGTATGTGCATATGATTGTATGCGGTGTATGTTACGAAGTATACGTTTACGATATAATTATATAAAATTCGCGAAAATGGGTCACCTTTTATTCTTTGCTCCAAATTTTTAGGTTGTCGTATGCATAAAAATAAATCTATATGACATATATCCTTATCGTGATATATGGAAATAGTGGACTTCAAATTAAAGCCGCTATTGAATCGAACTCTCTGAGAATAGCAGTTTAACTTTATCTTCTGAATTCTGTATGCTACAGTACCGGTATAGCAGAGGTCTCTAGTTCCTGCCGTTATTCTCGCAAACAACAGCACGTCGATTCATATATGTGCCCATTCCTTAAGACAATATTATAAGACTCTATTAGGCGTGAAGTTTACTAAGTCGTTCAAGCAATTTGGTAAACTAGCTAATTCAAGAATTGTTCATTCTCAGTTTTATAAAATTTGTTGTTTCCGTCTAAAAAATAAACTCCAATTAATCAAAATAAATATTTTACACAAAATATAAATATTTGTTATGTATTTCGGACGTATTTGATACGTATATTAGTTACATGAATACTGGTATGAAACGTAACATGCTATGAACAGGGACATTCCAACGAATTTGACAAGGTAACGGTTATATTTTACTACAACAGGTATATGGACGTATCTCCAGAACTTTTAAACTTTAGGTTGTCGTACGTTATGATGAGTTAAAGATTGACAAACAAATTTTGAAACATCATAATTCAGTAAACCTTTGTGCACTTCAACTGTATCATGTGTTTAATAATGACTACAATAATGTAGGAACCGACGAGTAAAGTGAAACTAGGAAATTCGACATTTTCTTGTGTGTGACAAGGTTTGTTTTTTTCAGTTTAAACATCATAACTTTTTTAACAAAGAATTCCATGCGTTGTACTTTTAACATACATAAGTAGTTGGAAATATAAGTAAATAAAAAACCATTGAAACAAGGATGTGCCACACGTAGAAATTAAATTATACACACGGAAAAAAAATTTTTGTAGATTCTGCCGAAGTCACTTAAGCAGAATCTGCCGAGTCTGAACTTCGGCAATATTTGCCGAGTTTTTTCTAAGCATTCTGCTTAGCCAGCTTATGAAGATTTCCATGGACTGCCACTTCAGCGCCGCGCCAGTATACCTGCGACGTCGGTAAATTAGGACTCGTTTTGACGCGGTAGTCTTCAGTTACGCTTACGTTAGAACCAATCAGAACATTTGTTCACAGGGGGAGATTTCTTATACAGCGTTCTGATTGGTTCTAACGAAGCGTAAATGTAAGAAAGTACCCCGCGAAAACGACCCCTTATCGATATATAATTATAGTTTTAAACAACATATTTTTTTGTTCTTTGTAACCTTCATTCCTGAAAATTGTATTGGATAATATGGATTCTTTCGTAAAAAATATTTTAGAGTCTTGGGATTTAAGGGAATTAATGAAGATATTTGAAGGTATATAACAATTCCCTACATACCTACCATTTTCTTTAATTTTATATCTTTTATCTTCTTTTTTTAAACATTTTTTTGTACTTTTGTTACTCTTATGTAAACTTCTTAGACAGCGAATTTATTCAAAAATTGATACCAATTTTGGGCTACCAAAAAAAATTTTTGAAAAAATACAAAGATTTTAAAGATGCAGAGAAGAACATTTTTTTAAATAACTCATTTGATAATCAATCAGAATTTATCGAGATAAATGATGAATTGATTCAATCATGTGAAATAGTAGTTTCTACTATTGAAATACAGAAGGAACCGATTCTGTCCACTCGTTAAGTATCAGAGTTGTAACATTTATTTTATACGTATTTCATATATATATTTTTGTATGCAGTATTGCATATATTTTACTTATTTAATACAGAAGCACAAGAATTTACAAAATACTTGGAAAGTGATTTTTCAGGAAGGCTTGTTTTAAGTAAATTCAAACAGACCAATAAAGTAGATACCTCGAAATTAGCTGAGAGTCTTATTAATCGTGAAATTTTATTACATAATAATTATAAGTAAGTTCTACAAAACTGAAATGTATTTTGTACTAATTTTGTTACCAGCAACAACTTTCGATGAACATTATTATGCTTATTCAGTATTATTTGATAATGATAACCGGGTAATGAAAAAACTAAATAATACATTGAATGCGATTCCAGGCATATTAATTAAAAAGAAAATGTCATACTATGTTGCGATTAGACATATATTGTAATTAGTTATACTGTATTTGTAATCAGTTACTTATTTTATTGAATAAAAGTATATATTTGTAAAAAATTGTATAATTTACTTCCCTTATAAGATATAAATTATTGAAAATTAGATCTTTCAATTTTTTATATCGCAATAAAAGTCATACTCCATTCTTTCCAATACAAATTTAGAAATTCTAATTAATAAAAGAATATAATATATTACTATTTTAAAGATAGTAAGAAAACTTAAAAAGTGTGGACAGAATTGAAAAAACAATGTCATCACACAAGTGAACGTTATGAAACAGAAAATGATGTCTGAAATACAATGCAAATTACATGTTCTTATGTTTCTCTGCAGATATTTTTTACGCTTTCATACATGATTTAAAAATCATATATGTTTTCAAACAATTTTATATATACAATCAACTACGGAGCATAAGTTGAATTTTAACGAGTGCATATCATTTACACAAACGTAACAAATATAAATTCCATTCTACTTAATTAAACATTCAATGACATACCCTACTCTTTAGGCTTTGCTCCTTAAATTTTATTTACATTTTACATGTATTCCTTGTAAGTATACCTTGTTTTATCGATTCTTGGCCATCGGTCCTCCACTTGTCTTTGTTTTTACTTTGTGTACCAAGCAATGACAAGAGAGACTCAGCAACCAAGAATCGATAGAGCTGGGGATATATACGCAATTATGCAAATGTCAAAAATATATTATTATTTCTTTTAAAACTTTTCACTTTAGGAGGTTAACCTGATTTTTTAGTTTGGTTAACCGGATAAAATAATATATACATTTACATATACATTTTTAAATACATGATATATATCACACAATTCACTGCTTCATACTTTTATTGCACCAACTGAAGTACGATTCTATATATATATACTGTAAAAAAAATTGATTCGAGGTTTACATTACATTGTATGTAAATTTACATTCGACTGTACTTTTACAAATCATTTCTATGTAACACAATGAGGAACGTTGTACATCTACATTACAAATGGTATTTCACTGTATCAAATGAAGTAACTAAACAAAATGAACATCTTATTTACCACCGGAGTGTGAAATAACTATGTTAAACGTTGGAAGTAAATCGATTCATGTTTAATGTCATCATTCCACACTCCGGTGGTAACTGAACAGTTTGTTATGTTACGATACTGCAATTGATGTAGTAAAATAGCATTCGAATTGTAAATGTACAATGTTCGTCATTGTCTTAATCAGAATTGACACGTAACATTGCAACTGACTGTAAATTTACATACAATGTATTTTAGGATGGTAAATTTACCATCACCTTTTTTTACCACATAAGAGAGAGTAAGGGAGATTTTCTAATTTGTGAGATTAACATTTAACCTCAAATTATTGTATATTTGAATTATTAACCCGACAAAATAACCTATTAAAAAAATGATATTCAAATTAGCCATTCAAACTACAAAAATAGTTGTCATGCATCGAAATCGAAATAAAAACCGGGAAAATCAATAAAAGTTGTATATTTTCCGCGGCGCGAAGGTATACTGGAGTTTGCAGTCTGAACTAGCACTAACCAGCACAGCTGATCAGCTGATCAGCAAGAGTTGACCGTTGAGACTCGGCAATTTTCGCCGAAGTTACTAAATAGAATTTGCAGAAAAGTCGTATACGACATTACCAAGCAAATATTGCCGAAGTGACAATATAAATTTCACATAATGTTGGTTACTGAATTTCTTATACAAATTTTACTTGAGTTTTCGGCAGAATCTATAAACGTTTTTTTTTCCGTGCACCTTCAAACTTGGGGGACAACTTTTTTTAAAATATTACAAATTAGCACGCAACCTGGAATAACTTTTTTAACAAAAATGTCTATACAATCATACAACGAGTTTACATTATCCATATAATAAGAAGTAATTTTAACCCTTATACGGATGTCTGCCACCTATAAATAGGGAGTAGGGTAACTTCAAAAGTTAAGTTTTTAAGCGTAACTCATTACAAAAAACCATATATTTAAATAGCACATATGTTAAATTTAGCATACGAATACTTTAAAATCGTCAAAATTTCTTCTTATACATTATCAAAATATACAGACAAATCATTAACTTCTACGCTATCCATAAAATGTGTATACGTAATGAAATATACGAGCTCCTATTCATGACACATATACTCCTTGAAGAAAATAAAGTAATAAATTAACGGATTTACTTGTAACTTGGTACATAGAAGTTTTTGGAATCGATGAGCAGTAATCTGGTGTCAATTTTCAAAAATTCAAAATGGCGTATCTTATATGGCGGAAGAAATTTCTAAAAATTGATCGGATTGTCTTGACATTTATTATTTAGCGAAATGGCGGATCCAATATGGTGGATTACGAATTTGAAGACAGTTTTATAAATTTGAAACGATGAATCCAATATGACGAACGGAATATTGTAAAGATCTTTAGATTTTAATATACGTTTATATGTAAGAGTTTTTGGGAATTTAACTATTAACTTTACAATAAGTACTTACGTAAAATAACTATTGAAATTAAGATATTATGTGATATTGTGAGATGTTATGCTTCCAAAATTTTTAGAAATTAAAGAACTGTTATAAAATTTGTTGTCAGGGATTTGTATGGATAATGGGACATAAAAGGTTCAGTTGTATTGTTAAAGATCAATTAACTTCTTTTGTTTCTATGTATTTCCAAGGTCATATATTACTCCTAGTGTGTCAAAAAGTGTCAAAATATTTTGAGATTTTAATGTGAATTCCGTCATGTTTTAAGTAAACAATTAATTATTGATAAGTAAAATGAACTACAATCATTTTAACAATAGTCAAATGATTGAACATCAGCTTCGTTATCAATGACCTCAAACACCCCAGATATAAATTTTTATTAAATTTTAACATCAGATACGTTTTCAACGGCCCCAGAAACCCTCAGATATGAATTTTTATGAAATTTCAATAATTAAATTGGTTTTAAACCGGGCTTATGACCTACTACGATGTTTATAAAAATTGCATTAGATGTTAAAATCAGTTGCGCTCGAGCCGTCGGTCGGAACGAACGTAATTAATACGACATCGCAAATGAACTGCAATATTGTTCATTCGTACGCGATATAAGTGTATATAGCACCAACTGCTAAATTTCGAAACGCGAGTGAAAACGATTAAGTTACTAAAATTATTAAATGTGAAAGTGAACGGTGATAAAAAAACTGACAAAAAAGAATAATATTCCCAATAAACATTGCATTCGGTATAAGGAATCCGCGGCCGCGAGGGCCTGCGGAAAAAGAACCGTAGCGATTCAACATTCCGGCGAATCTGATCTGCTGACTCAGTCGTCGGGTCATTCAACGATGTCTTCACCGGCAAACAGAAATGCGACACCTGAAGGCCAATGGAAAATTGCAGAAAATAAAAAAAAACGTGAAAGATGTAGTCCTGATGATATTAATAAAGGCCGCCATGCAAAACAAACGAAAATTGTTGATTATTGGCTAGCTACACCACCAACCACTATAGCAAACAGTTTTGCATCATTGGAAAATAGATACCGAACATATTGAAAACACTGCAAAAACGGTTAAAGCCCCGCCTATATTTATCTCGGGTGTCGGAAATATCAGTCCATTAATAAATCTGCTTAATACAATAACGAAAGATAATTACTACATCAAAGTACAGAATCAAGATCAGGTTAGAGTCCAAGCTAAATCTATTGAAACCTACGATGTGATAATTGCTTCACTAAAAGAAAAAAATACAGAATACCACACCTACCAAAAAAAACAAGAAAAACCGTTTAAAGTGGTACTCTGTTATATGCATTATTCTACAGAAATAGAAAGCATTAAAAATGAAATAGATGCTCTAACTGTAAGAGATACGGACATACTAAGAACTTCTGCTCTCGTGCACCGCGATGTGTCAAGTGTACTGGCAGTCACAAAACATCAGACTGCTTACGTAAAGAAAAGTCTGATCAAGTTAAATGCGTTCTATGCGAAGGAAATCACCCTGATAATTACAAGGGATGCATCATCTACAAACAATTGCGAAAAGCCCAATTTCCAACTTTGAGAAATAAACAGACAACAACGAACCAAAATGTTGCGACAAATATCGGACAAACCTCGCTGCCCGTCCCACGGCCTAGGTCGGACGGACCTATTCATCCAGATTCTACTTATGCCCAGGTAACAGCCAACCAAAAGACTCAAGATCACTCAACAAACAATGTCGCACCCAACCAACCATACCTTATCCAGCAATCTAACGACCTTCAGGAACTAAAGTCAATGATGAAAGGCTTAATGGAACAGATGAGTACTATGTTAAATCTATTCACCTCAATAGTCTCTAAAATGTTGCAATGTTGACTCTTCAACTAGCAACCTGGAATGCCAATGGCTTATCCAAACATAGAAATGAAGTACAAGCTTTTTTGAGAGACCAAAATATTGATATAATGCTAATATCCGAAACTCACTTCACCAAGGAAAATTATATTAAATTCAATAGATATGCTGTTTATCATACCATGCATCCTGACGGTACAGCTCATGAAGGGTCTGCAATTATCATTAAAAATAACATCAAACATCACGTTATTAATGAATACCAAGCGGAACAAATCCAAGCCACAAATGTAGTGGTGGACGAGTGGGATGGACCGCTTACTATCTCTGCTGTTTACTGCCCCCCAAGCATGCTACAAAACAGGACGAGTTCGAAAAGTACCTAAAAAAGCTGGGAAATCGCTTTATTACAGGAGGTGATTTTAATGCCAAGCATCCACAATGGGGCTCTCGGTTAACATCTCCTAAGGGTAGAGAACTTTCTAAAGCCATGAAGCACTTGAATCTAGAATCAGTGTCAACCGGCGAACCAACGTACTGGCCGACAGACAGAAGAAAAATACCAGATGTCATTGACTTCTATATTACGAAATTCTGATGTATCTTCGGCACTAGTAATACAAAAAATAGCAGAAAAACAACAAATAAGAAAACAGTGGCAAATAACTAGATCCCCAGAGCTGAAAAGTAAGTTGAACAAGGCTATTAAAAATCTGCATAGATTGCTAAAAACGGAAGCAAACAATAATATACAGGACTATCTACGAACACTTGGACCAACTTAGGGATCTGATTATTCACTTTGGAAAACAACCAAGGGATTAAAACAACCTCAAACCTCAATACCACCGCTACGTTTACCCGACGGCAAATGGGCAAGAAGTGCGCAGGAAAAAGCTGAAATATTTGCACAACACCTGACAGAGGTATTCACTCCACACCCCAGTCAAACGCAATCCGAAGAATATGAAATACGCCGAAAACTCAACGAAACCTATCAGCTGGAACCTCCACTAAGAAAGTTTAAAATAAGCGAAGTAATTAAAACTATTCAACATGATTTAAGTCCCAAAAAAGCACCAGGATACGACTTGATCAATGGCCAAATACTACAAAATCTTCCAAACAAAAGCTGGAAATTTTTAACCCAGCTTTTTAATGCAGTATTGAGAATAAGCCTCTTTCCACTGCAGTGGAAAGTAGCACAGATTATTCTAATCCTGAAACCGGGTAAAAACCTTGAAGATGTCAAGTCGTATCGACCAATTAGCTTATTACCAATTCTTTCAAAAGTTTTTGAAAAATTGTTACTTCTGAGGCTAAAACCAATCATCGAAAGGAAGGAGTTGATCCCCAATCATCAATTCGGCTTCCGTAACAAACACTCTACTATCGAGCAAGCGCATCGAGTTTACAACAAGATATTATCAAGCTTAGAAGAAAAAAAAGTACTGTTCGAGTGTCTTTCTGGACATAACTCAAGCTTTTGTCAAAGTCTGGCATACTGGCCTACTGTACAAAATAAAGACAAACTTCCCTCTAGGCTATTATACCCTTCTAAAATCTTATCTCCAAGACAGACACTTCTTCGTGAAATATCAAGATATATTTACGGAATTACACAAAATACAAGCCGTTGTGCCTCAAGGTAGCGTACTAGGCCCGATCCTCTACCTTCTCTATACCGCCGACCTGCCTACGAAAATCGGAGTAACAACAGCAACATTCGCAGATGACACTGCAGTTTTAGCTTTACACGAAAATCCAATTCTGGCGACTCAAATGGTACAAAGCAATCTTGATGACATTCAAAAGTGGCTAAACATTTGGAGAATAAAAGCCAATGAAACGAAATCAGTCCATGTGACTTTTACTACCCGAAAAGAGACTTGTCCTGAAGTATAACTTAACGGCCAACAGATTCCGCAATCTGAGGTAGCTAAATACTTAGGCATGCACTTCGACCGCCGACTGACGTGGAAAACACATATATTTACCAAAAGGAAACAGCTTGGACTCAAATTACGAAAACTATTTTGGCTTTTAAATCGAGAATCACAACTCACGCTTGAGAATAAGCTCCTACTATACAAGGCGATTTTAAAACCAGTATGGACGTATGGAATACAGCTGTATGGAACGGCAGCCAATTCTAATATAGAGATACTTCAACGCTTCCAGTCAAAAGTATTGAGAATGATAGTTGATGCACCATGGTTTGTAACTAATGATGCCATACATTGCGACCTACAAGTGCTGAGTGTGAAAGAGGAAATGCAGGAATATAGCAAAAATTACAGTGAGAGACTAGAGAAGCACCCAAACATTCTCACAGTCAACATAATGAAACCACGACTAATCAGGAGACTCAAGAAGAAAATTCCATTCGGTCTTCCGCACTAGAATAGACAGATCCTTCTAGTGTATATTAAACTTTTACTCCCAGTGACATAACATTCTTAACTTTATTTAAATTGATATTGTAAGTGTTAGTTTAATATAAGAATTAAGAATATCTGTATAAGGGCGCATCACTGGATGGGTACCTTCCACGATTAATTTCTACAACAAAAATATTGCTGAATGTCAACAAGACAGATTGTAATAAAATTGGGATGTTAAAAAAAAAAAAAAAAAAAAAAAAAACACCTTGCGTGTAATCACTTGGATTCCCAAACGCTAGGCTTTGTTTTAAAAAATTTATAATCTCCACTAGTAATAATATTAACAACAAAAAAAAAGAAAAAAGGTAAAAGATGAAAAATAAAAAATAATAAAATATAAAAAAATTTTAAAAATAACGACATTCATAATTATAAGACTAATAAATTTATAATATACTACAATTTCAATTTAACAATTATTTGGAATAAACTGGTATATGAATATGATTGGTTAGCATGCAATTATAATAAATCTAAAGAAAGAAAAATGACATTAGTACTCAAATATGAAGATAAAATATACATAAACATGCAAAAATTTATATGAACATGTAAAAAAATTAAATATCTGGACATGCAACAATACACATAGATATACATATATACATTTATGGTAAGAAACTAGTGCGCAGGTCGGTGCAAAAATGAGTTACGCAAGTTATTTTCTATTAACTGAACAATACCGAAGACAATAAAACTAGTTTCAAAAATGTACCTTAAAGAAAAATTTGGTTTTACAATAGCTAAATATTTAAAAGTTCTAGTGATATGCCCATATACCAAATATATATTCTTTATGGTTGTGTTGTATGAGAGTCCAAGCAGAGCTAAAATATCGCCATCCAGAGCTGGTGGAAAATCTCCATTAGTATTATCCGTCTTACCAGATTAAACGTCACAGATGTATGAATCAACAAATAATCTGTCGTAAAGAAAAAGTATGCTTCCTACAAAAGAGGGAATAATCAAATATTATTTAATAAAATTTCAAGTAAAATCAGTCATCTATTGTCAAATTAGGTAAAGGTATTGGCTTTCTGGCGGGTGAACTCTTTGCTTTCCACTGACGAATTACGGATGTCGGTCCAGCTCATGGGTTTGCTCTTCTCCTTCCCCTGGTCCATTTTAGAATGAACAAATCATTTTTTTAGAACTAAAGAGGTATATATTGCAAATTTTAGTAAATTGTGAAAAATGCATCATGACGTTTCCAGTCCAGTTATCTCAATACTGTTATGGAGTATTAATATCTTAGAATGCGTTAGCAAATTTCATAAACAACTTTTTTAAATACTAGATTCACCATAAAATTTCCACATTTTAACAGGACTGGTATAGAAAGCAATAGAAGCTCCATAACTTTCATCGAAATTCGCATCGATAAACGATGATTTCGATGTTTATAAAGGCAAGAAGTACGGTGGATGATTTTCTCTAGAAAATTAGCTTTTCAAACACGCAGAATCTCATATGTGAAAATAGGTGACCGAACGGATATTACAAAAACAATGAATATTGACGTAATCGAGATAGGTGACATCCGGTATATCATTTTTCTTGTTAATTCTAATTAATGATCATTTGGGAGTTTTTTGAAGACTCTAATCACGAGAGAGAGAGAGAGAGTGTTACACAGATAATACGGTATCTCATCGCACATACGATAGGTCTAGTCAAACTAAGATAAATGATCTTATATATTTTTCTGTACACCCCTAAAATATGATTTGGGGGCAAAAAAACATTTTTGCTCATGTCGGTAGTCGCTCATAATTATTCTGATTGTTACCCGACTAACAAACACCTTTTCTAATGTCAATGCTGGAAAGCATATATTTCCAACTCTCCATACCTCATTATAATGGAATGAAAACGCAAGAAACTATTGAACTTAAGGAACTATTGAACGTATTGCAGATTTTTCGTTTTTAATTTTTTTTTAATTTGAATTTTTCGATTTTTCGATATTATTCCATTTTGGAGATTTGTTTCTGATTAATCTTTTGAGGGTAGTTATAAGTTTAATAATGTTAGGAATATTTCGCTACATTTATATATGTACGTGCAATTTTTAATCGTTAGCTAAAAGTGACATTTGATCGTACTGCAGTTTTAAAAAGCAATATTTGTTATTATATTTACAAACATCGCTAATGCAGTGTATTTACTGTTCCTTTATGAAAAAAGGTTAATTCTTGATACACTCTGTCATTTAAAATTGTACAACTGAAGTTTAAATTGTTTAAAATGAAATATGCGATAATCGTAATTAGTTTTGTTTTATTTGCAGATAAGCGGTATCATCTTTAATGAGAAAATAATAAGGCTGCTATTTATGAGTAAAAAAATTGATATCAGTAAATTAACATAGTGAATTGATAAGTGGAATGTAAAACTTTAATAGACCACTCTTTTTTTACGGATTCTCTTAGTATTCTGACATCACTTAAAAATGTTCACTTTAATATTAAAATCAATCCATATGTTTTAAAAATAAGGGAGAAAATTTCAGAGTTTAAGTGCAAATCTTGGAATAATAGTAAATTAATGTTTTATTGGGTACCAGCGCACAGCGGTATTGACGGAAACGGGATTGCGGACTCAAAAGACAAGGAAGCATCTATGCTGAAACCTATCCATTTTGTAAAAATCCCATTTCAAGCAGGCTGCTAGAGAAAATTCACTGAAAAGTACTGAATTTCTCCGTGGCAGTAACCGTAAAGGCCAAGAATATTTTTCTAATTTCTACAAACCTTCTGTTAAACCCTTAAAAAATAACAGTAACAATTAATAGCCGATCGAATCATTATAGCCTGAACGCAACTATGGCTCGGATTGGTTTTATCGATAGTCCTAACTGTGAATGTCTATTTGAATTACAAGACCTAAAGCACATAGTTTGGCAATGTCCTTTTTATAATACCCAGCATTTGTGCCCTTTACGAAAACTCCGATGATAAAAATTATACTTGCCACTTCAAATAATTTCATTGTTAAATAATCCAAAACCGATCATCTGTAAAATATTGTACTCGTTCCTCAACTCCTGTAATTTAAGCATATAACCATAAAAATGTATGTTTCTGCTCTGTTGTGAATGCAATGTTGTACTAATGTGTATATATGTACACGCAAAATAATCTCGTCGGGGATTAAAATTTCTTAAATAAAAAAAGACCACCTCTAAAAATCACTGGTAAGAAACAGAATTCGGGGGTGACGAGCGTTCATCGAAATTTAAAAAAAAATGGAAATTGAAAAATGTTCTGTTTTCGAATTTTCTTATCTTCTCCAGTCATAATATGGTTAATAAAAAAACTAAATTCTCTGATAATGATGATCACGTATGTTTGTTTTCAGAAGCAGAATTCATTCAAATTATGGTAAGACTGTCGATGCCGCGCCGCATCACCAAAAGATAACGAAATTCCAATAATCCGATTCGATGAATAATCGAAATACACGAATTCTGGTTCACACCAGTAATTTATAGAGTTGCTACTTTAAAGTTTAAAAAAAATCATTGTAGCATCAGTTACAGCCTTGTCATTTTTTTTATATAAAGCTGCCAATATGGAAAAATTGACTGGGATCCAGCCAGGCCCCAACTACATATTCCCAGCTCTAATTTGGCTTGTAACACACATCCCAGTAATTGTCCTAATCGGGAAGGACATAACTGAGGCTACTAATCAGTATTTTACCAAACGGATAGTAGGATATACAATCCTATTAGAAACCCACATCATCTGTACATTTGTAAAATAAAAATATGCTTTTTTAAATATTTTTTAGAAATATTGTTCAGTGGTATTTAGCATGGCTAATTTCTAGCGCGCCGTGGTCTTCCGATTTTCGGTTTGAAAACTGATATCCTAAAATGACATTAGTTCAAACTGTGTATTTATTATGCATTAAATATATTTCATAATTTATTTATATATTTCAATTTCTTTAAATTGGCCGTGGGACCAGGCTTTTGGATGGGTTGAAGTAGGAGAAATTCCACACGGGTTTCTGGATCTTGATCCACAAACAACTCACAAGTTCACCGAAGCGACCGGGAAACAAAGTTCCGAAAATAAACACACCGAAAGGCCAAAATTTCGATATAGCATGGTTCCAGCGTGATTTTCTTCACTTTTGTTGCGAACAGAATCGATGTTTGAAATCTGCGGTACCCGGCACAGGTTTTTTCCCCCACATGAGTGGGGGTTTTCCCTGTGCCATTGCGCACCCGAATGGGGGGTACTTCTCTTGAAAATTGGGCTATGGCCAAACGACGGGGATCTGTTAGGCACATGTTTGTAAAGATCCTGAAAGGCGACAATATCAATAATACCAGCAAAGTATGTACTATTGTTGTACCGATTTATAGTTTGCGAGCCTTGAGGAGCCACGTAAATTGCGAATTATTGTTTGAATTCGTGTGATTGATTTCGAATTTGATAAGTGTCTTTGTGGACACTCAGGGCCGTCCTTGCGGATAGCTCTCTGAAACCTTTCATTGTATCCTGAACGCAAAGTGAGCTTCAATAGTATAAAGATATTTCGCAGATTCGGAATCGGGTTTACCTCTGAGCGAAACCCGCTCCAAATTGGCGAAAGTCTATCTAGCTCGGTTTGTGTTATAGGAAATTTTGAAAGCAGATATTGTTTTAGATATCGAACTTTGATGTCACACGTGGCTCGCTTCTGGATGGAGAGTAACCTGTGTGGTTACTAGTTCGGGGATTGGAGTCAGACTCCAATTTTGACCGCGCTGGCCTCCTGGTGAACAAGAAGTCCGGAGGTTAGAAGCGTGACATATATTGGTCCACACGATGCTCAATCTCCTGATGGATAGTAACCTGACAGGAACATGTGTATGACTAAGTGTCTTATACAGGCCTCTGGCGAATGAGAAGTCTTGAGAACTGAGCGTGGACAAATCGAATAGAAAATTCGATTTCTGTAATCTTTGTTTCAAATTCGAAAATAATTGATCCTTGAATTTCACCTATTTGTATTTCAATATGAGCGCTCGAAAGCGCCGCCTTTTCGGTTTGGCCGGAGAACGTTGGTCTCTTGTTATAGTTTGGTTCCCCTGGAAACCTCCTCGAGGCTGGCATTCGAAAATTGATCGTGAGAGAGGAGAGTCGATCCTTTCGATAAAACCCGCGTCGGTCTGATATTTTGATGTGAAAATTGTCGCCTACGTCCTGAGTGTCGTAATAAATTTAATATTGAATTGAACGACAAATCACGCGTTTCATTTCCGCCCGTTTTGTACAAGTTTTGGTGCCGAAACCCGGGATAATTGCCGGTTGGGTCGGAATTGCGCGTCGAAAATCGTGAACGGACATCTTTTCTACCTCATTGTGTCTTCGTCGCAAATGTTTATTGCGACTTGAAAAGTGTTCACGAAAAAGTGGCGAGAACGCTTGTGAAAGTGCGTACGAGAAATACTTTTGGAAAAATTTTGCAAATTTGACCGATTTTCGTCGTTCGGGTGTTCTTTCATCGCATCGCCATATTGAAGAAAAGCGGCGGTTTACTGAACTTCGACCCCGAGTTGGAAAAGCGATTGGCGTTAAAACTAAAAGGACCATTGAATTCGAACACTCGCCAATATGCCCCCTAAGAAGCGCGGCCGAACTAAGAAAGCTCGAAATGCGATGGGGATTTAAATCGTTGTCGGTACTGTTTGCGTCCGAATCACGATATAGCCGAATGTCGATATTTTAAAACGCTGAGAAAAACCCAACGATGGGATTGGGTAAAAAAGGAAAACCGTTGTTTTTCATGCTTTTCGAAGAGCCATCGCGCGGTAGACTGCGGCAATGTGAAAACGTGCAATATCGGCAATTGTCAAAAATCGCATCACCAATTACTGCATCACGGCGGTAATAATTTTCAGTCGAATGGTCCTTTACCGCGTCGGAATGTTTCGAAAAATGCGGCGTCCAAATCGAATAAAAGACAGTCGAGATCAGGTGTTTGCCGACAGCTGGTTTCGATATCTCCTGAAAACACTTCGCGTACTATGGAAGTCGAATCAAAGGGCGACTTATGACTAGAATCGAATATAATATTATTAAAAATCGTACCGGTATCATTGATTGGACCTGACTCCGAATTTAGTACCTTCGCGCTGTTGGACGACGGTTCTACGGTAACCCTAATCAAAGCCGATATCGCTAGAATGATCGGAGCTGTCGGTCCCATAACCTCGTTGTCGCTCTCGGGTATTGCGCCAAATTCAATCCTGCACGCGTTTCATTTCCGCCCGTTTTGTACAAGTTTGAATTTGAAAATTTGGCAAAAAGAGAATAAATTAAAATACCTTCGGCTCACGCAATATCGAAAATATTTTTTTGGGATTTTGATTTTCGGAACTTTGTTCCCCAGCCACCAAAACTTGTTGGGAATTTAGCACATTACGTTTTAAACAAATAAAATTTGACACGCAAATTTTATATAGTAACGTGTATGAGAAACATTTTTTTCTAATAAAAGTACAATAAATAGACTGTGCTTGCAAATTGTTCATAAATACAATATAAAACGATGACATTTCAAATTTTAATCCCTCTCCAAACTTTGCCTAGATATGCGAATTTGCGCAAAAGCCCTATAATTTTAAAACGCACATAACGGTGTTAATTTTGATCCATTTGTATTCAACAAAAGAGCATTTAATGCGGTGTTAATTTTACTTTCAAACAATTAATTAGAAAAAATCACCAGAATGAAGCAATATGAAAAAATCGTCAGCAACCCAGGTGGAAATTTGTCCAGTTTTACTAGTTTGGCGTAAACTAGACAGAAACTAGACACATATTAGACAAACTAGACAGTTACGTCGATTTTGTTAATCCAATATTGTCAAAATTAAATGGCTTATCGAAATCTTCACTATAACATTATAAAAACAACAGAAATTTTCCAGCGAGAAATCTAACATCAATAATTAAAACAGTTATTGTTTCATAAATATAACAATTCCCGTTACTAAATAAAGTAATATCAGAAATAATGCCATCGCTCGAAGAATTTTATTCGACATTTAAGTTTTAGATTAACTAACAATTCATTTCATTCCGAACACAGGAAAATCTCTATGCCAAAAAATATTAACTTAATCTAAATGTTAGTTTATCGAATATTATCTGAATTAGAATAACGATTCACTTTCAATTAAAATTAATCTGTTTTTAAACATAAACATTTTTGTTCGTAAATTTCAATTTAACGTTCTTACATTACTTGTGCCTACGCATTGCCGCCTTTGGGCTAAAATTATAATTTAAAGAATTTTATGAAATGCTTGACAAAAAAGAAAATCTAACTAGCGTTCTTAGGAGTTTTTCGAAACCAATTTGTTTAGACATTATTTAAAAAACAGTTGAACTTTATAACACTCCAGGCACTTTTACCGATTTCCAGTTTCAGGATGAAATTTATTGGCGCGAATTATGTGGTTTCATTCATGAAGCTCATAACACTACTGGACCCAACGATTGTCATGTTTTTCAAACTTACGCATGTATGTTTCAAATTCAATTATGTAACAAGAATATAATGATAATGTCTTTATGATGAAATTATCTCATAACTTGCAAACTACAAGGGTTTTTTAGGTGCAATGAAAATTTCCTCATAACCCTAATGGGTCTTGTCTATGAATTGTATTAATTGGTTGTACATAAAAACTTCGGACGTAATGACGTCTTTACTTCTTATCAAGACTATCCGCCGAAACGTGGTCAGTGGAAATTTGTGGCTCTACGTATAATCAATGGATTGCAAATTTTATCTCCTAAACCCCGGACATCCGGCATCAAATTTGTATATATATTGAGAAATCCAAAGATCTGGCATCATTCGTCGACTATTGAGTCTTAGCTTCATAGCGGGCTCAAGCTAATATTCGGTCGACATCTGAGTTTTCTTATAAAAACTTTTAGTTTGTTTAAAAGACAAGTTTTACAAATTTTTGTAAAACTATATTGTCAAGATGGGTTCAAAGCGAGATATCCTATATTTGTTCGATAGACCGGCGGAACCCGTTTATGTTCCAAAGGGAGAAGATAAAGTCAACTTCAGCATCCCAAGTAACTACTTGGTAAGTATTTATTACTCTTGTATCTAATTTTTATACTCTGTAAATCAAATTTTAATATCTGCATAGAAGAGTTTTTCTTCATAAACCAGTTAAGAGTTGTAAAACCTTCTGACTTATTAACTCGACATATTATAACACACATTTAACAAAAAATATAACAAAGTTTTAGTAGAAATATGAATGTTACATTATGTATACTCATCAAATATTTTGTTCTTCTCTGTTTTAAATTATTTCCTTCAAAATACAATGATACATATTAGAGCAATTTAACTAATAATGGAAAATAAATTTATTTATTTCATTAATTTTGTAATTAATGTTCACATTATTATTTACTAATAATATCTGACAATTATATATTTTCAGCCTGATCAATACCAGAAATCAGCAACATCAATCTTTAGTCGTTTCGAAAAAGAGGCAAAACGCTCCGTGCGTATTGCGGAAATTGCTCTTCCCGATTTGTCTATACCTATGCAACTTGGACGCAGAGCTCCCTTCTCTCTTTTCATCGCAAGCCATCGGGATTTGGCCACACACTTAATTAACATTATGATGGGTAATTTGTTATTTCATTTTAACATTTTTTAATAAGCTCATTGTACTTAAATATTATTATTGTTTTTAACAAGTTACATGTTTGAAACTATTATTCTGAATATGGTTAAGAAAATTCCATATATGGGAAATAATGCAGATTATTATAGCTTCATATTGGACAGTTAGTCACAAATGTTGCTGTTAACTAAAAACGAAAAATTAAACAAAAATTCTTCACTTTTTACATTCAAGACGATCTTGGAAACTGTTTTAATGCGATGAAATTTTAATCAAGCCAGAAAATACGAAATCGTATATAATTGTCTACAATTTCAAAACGGATTCCAAAATATTGAATGTTTGCAATAAACTACTAAAATCACATTGTTCGAATCTGTACTAACGCTGAAATCGTACTCTGCAATATAACAGATCCGATATCTACAATAGATTACAATCTTCGTAAGATTTGTATTTACCATTTTCCAGATTCAAGGGAATAGTTATCTGTATTAAATTTAATATTTTTGAATGTTAACTGTGAGAATCTTTAAATTTTTCTTCTACATTTTTCAACATGCAGGAATGAAGACATACGAACATCTACTCTCTTTGGCTGTATACTGCCGTGATCGAATCAATACCCAAATGTTCATATATGCTCTATCGGTGGTCATTGTTCACCGCAAAGATACTAAAGACCTGCCGATTCCAATGCTGGCTGAAATTTTCCCTGACAAATTCATAGACAGTACCATATTCGCCAGAGCAAAGGAAGAAGCCCACGTTTTCCAAAATGCAAAGCGAGTATGTATATCAATTATTTTCATTAAAGATAATATCATTGGAATATTATAAAGTTTTTTTTTACACTTAATAAATTCGTGAAAAATTAAGGGAGATATTTGATTCCACGATATGGCGAACTAACGATTTATTACACTTACTAAAAATTGTATTGAACCTTACTTATTAGTTTATTCGATGTGTCTTAATTACCATACAATATTCTTTATTAATGTAACAGAACCCAATTGAAATCCCATTGAACTACACTGCTACTGATGTTGATCTTGAACATCGCGTAGCATACTGGCGAGAGGACATCGGCATCAATCTACATCATTGGCATTGGCATCTTGTCTATCCTTATAAAGGACCAGATAATATCGTCAAGAAGGACAGACGTGGAGAACTTTTCTACTATATGCATCATCAAATTATGGCTAGGTACGTAAATTCATACTGTACTAGAATAGTTATTAAGGAAAAACAAAAAGTTTTCGACTATCTTCAAATCCGTTAGAAATGTGTCACAGTTTTCTGTTCATTTTATCTTACAATGCAATTTAAAAAGCAGATCTTTAATAACTATAAAAATATTCATGACAAGAATTAAATTATGAAGCGAAAATCACGTTTTTTCTAATTTCACATTCATTGTCAAACTGTTTGCAACATTCGAAAGAAAAATTGTATTACTACAACTCCGATTTCCATCAAAAGTTTAAATGCCTCCTTTATATTCATTAAAGCCACGTGAGTACATAAATACTTTGAAACTTCGTCAGCTATGCTTGTAAGAAGTACTTGCACGAATAGTTTCCTTGTATTTAATAAAACCTTCAAAAGAAAAAGTTTTCCGTGCAGCAGTAATTAATTATAAATTTTACACAAAGATTCGTACAATTATTACTTTATGTTCTGTATATTTTGAATACATATTGCAGTTCTTTATCGTCGGTACTAGGAATGCATCGAACCAACTACAAATATCTAAATAATATCCTTGCAGAGAAAGAATAACATTCTTAAATTAGGGAGTGAATTTAGAGGGTTAATAACGATTCACCTATTATGATTAATGACGCTACTTTATATTAGTCTTCAGAAATGTTGGGTAGACAAATGCTCCATACATGTGGTTTAACCATTTACCTCTGGATATTTTCACTGTCCACGTACACTCAGTAATATTACTCCATCAAAGATACTTTTCTGAAATGTTATTAACGTAATAGTAGTTCAAAATATATGAATTGGTAATCAGGGCCTATTATTGAAATTCTCCCTCAATGCAAGGAATATATAGTAGGTCTTTAATCTTTCAACTATTCGTTAATTAATTATATTTCTTAAAGATATAACATCGAGCGGTTCTGCAACAATCTGCCACGTGTAAAGAATCTTTCCGACTTGCGGGAACCAATCCCGGAAGCCTATTTCCCAAAATTGGACTCGATGGTTGCGGGTAGAACATGGCCATCCCGACCAGCCGGTTCCAAGCTCCACGATTTAAACAGGAAAAAAGATAAAGTGAAAGTCGATATTCAATCTTTAGAGAGATTCAGAGATCGCATAATTGAAGCTATCCAGACAAAATCTGCACTACTTCCAGATAGAAGTACAGTTGCACTTACCGAAATGGAGGGGATCGATATACTTGGAAATATGGTGGAAGCCAGTCCTAATCTGACTCCCAATGCCGCCTACTATGGTGATCTACACAATGATGGACATAACATGATATCATTCTGCCACGATCCCGACCACCGATACCTAGTAAGTAATCCATTACTTTTTAATACAGTAAGATAGATATCATTTTGTACCCAATTCACTTTGACAATAGTCTTGGACGTAGGCAATCATTAGCTAAATTCATTTATACTGATTCTGTAGACTTAAGAAATAATCAACATGTTTGGTTGATACATGTAATGTCCAGCGTATTAATCACTGTTAAAAATTTATTTACATTATGCAAATTATATATTCAATCCTATATAAAGCTTCGATAAGAGCCTATTTACATTTTTTAATTCATTATTTTTTTGTAGGAAGATTTCAGTATCATGGGAGACCCAACTACCGCAATGAGAGATCCAATTTTCTACAGATGGCACAACTACATTGATGATATGTTTACATCATTCAAAAACACCTTGCCAGAATATACAACTGAGCAGGTAAATATATGAAATACAATTGATTTTGTTCTGAAATTTCTGCCAGAAATATTCTTTAAAAAGTACATTAAGTTCAAAAACTCATTTTTTATATCACAAGTTGAATATCTTTTTATACACATTATCGAATTTTGTCTTCTAGTTGGGATATCAAGGAATTTCGGTGTCAGATATAAGCATAATTACCCCAGATGCCAACCAAAATGAACTGCAAACATTCTGGAGCAAGAGCGATGTCGACCTTTCACGTGGACTCGATTTCACTCCTAGAGGTCCAGTACTTGTGAGATTCCAACACCTAAATCACGCTCCATTCAGCTACAACATCACGGCTCACAACGCCACCAATCAGCAAAAATTAGGAACAGTGCGCATCTTTGCTGGGCCCAAGTTTGACGAAACTGGCTATGACCTTGTTTTCGAAGAAAAGAGGAACTGGATGATTGAGTTGGACAAATTCACCGTCTCCTGTAAGTATAAAATGATTAGATTCATTATCACTAGTTTTTAAATTGTTGCGTTTATGATCTCAATGAAAAAGCTTATAATCATAATACACTTACATATATTTAATTCGATACAATATTTCACTTTTTCAGTGAGGCCTGGTGCTAATACAATCGTGCGACAATCTACTGATTCCGCACTAACAATTCCATTCGAAGCTACGTTCCGTGATTTGGAAAAGAACAGACCACCAGAATCTGAACGAGAAGAATTAGATGCTTTCAATTTCTGTGGATGTGGATGGCCACAACATATGCTTCTTCCTAAGGGAACCCCAGCTGGATACGCAATGGATCTGTTCGTCATGATTTCCAACTATGATGATGATAAGGTATAATACTTTCTTAATATTGCATGTTATCAAAGCGAAAGATTATTAAGCAACACGGTACACAAAAAATAACAACCATTTCTCAGAAACTTAAAACTATTAATCGGATTTTTCTTTAAATCTTGAGGAGTTTTCGTTAAATCAAATACATTGAAAACTTTTTAAACCTACTAATCTTAATAGGAAAATGTAAAAACAGAATTATTCAATGACATTGAAAATGATTACAGATTGATCAGCCTGAGGCAACCGGATGCCGTACCGGTGTCAGTTTCTGCGGATTGAGGGATCGTAAGTATCCAGACAAGCGTTCCATGGGATATCCATTTGATCGTAAGGCTTCAAATGTCGTAAGCATCGAGCAATTCCTAACTCCCAACATGAAAACGACACCTATTACAATTAAATTCACCGATACCGTAAAGAAAGTCTATCATCCAAACCCAAACAGAAGTTAGTGACCATGACGTTACAACATGATAATTAAGATCATTTTGAATTATTTGATTCAAATCACTGAATGATTAATATTTATTACACTAAGGTTTAGTTTTCACAATACCGTTATTTGACTGCAATCGAAAAATTCTACTAAAATATGTAACTGCGGCCAAAATTGCAGTCTAAGTTTAACTCTTTAAAGAACTAGTGGACTCTACTCTAATTCAGCTTTCATTGTTCGAAAACTTACTGTTCGTCACATTATTATTTTGTTCAAGTCTACATTTTGTTGATAAATTATTACACGAAGTGGTATTAATCTACTGCATTATAATGTTAAATATATACTGTACAAAACCGATTGTTCATCAAAAATTGATTGAAAATAAAATAATTTGTTTCCATAATTCTTGATTTTTAATTCATTTCTATCGAATATAATCCTATATTTAAGGAACAAGATTCCTACATTACAGTAGGAATATTGTAGTTACACTAATTAAGAAGCACTAGTCTATAGTGTTATAACGATGTTTCTCTATATTATATCCGATCGTTCTAAGTAGAGTCGCAACAAAAATCTGTAGGTTTGATCATCTACTGATTCATTTTATTTGAAGAATCACATTTTCTTCCAGGATTCTAACAAAGTTAATTGTACCTTCACTATATTCGTATCTTCAACTACTTCTTGTCGATTTCAGCAATACTAATTGTACCATAAAGAAATTGCCTGAAAGTGGATAAGACCAAAAACAGGATAAGAAATCTTTATAAGAACACTTTTAAATTTTATGAGCTCTACAAAATTTGCGTAAGAACTCTACGTAAGGGAATTTCTTCTCGAATATAAATAAAGGAATTGAAAATTTATTCTTTCTTAATTATGAAATTAAACACTCAGAAATAATTGATCATCTAATGATCTGAATAAATTATTAAATGAATTTGTTGCTGAATACGTACCAACAAGTATCTCACAGTTTCAAATTTCGCGGTAAGTCGCCCTACAATTTTTTTTAGTTTGTAAATTTTTAATTAAATCGTATAAAAATTAAATAAAAAACAAACTGACGTGCGTAACTTTTCATCATTTACAATTTTGTTCAAACTTGACACATTTTGTTCGCAAATTATGTAGAATCACTTTTGGGAAATCTTGATATAATAAATTGTATATTTTTATTTTACAATTTGTAATCAATTCTTTCACTAGCGATGTATTACAGCTTTTCCCTTGGTATTTAATGGTACCACTAAATTGGACCATGAAAATAACCGTGAACATGACCATAAAGGTTATTTGAAGGTCGAAGTTATGTTTCTAAATGGAAACCCTTATTCTCGTTCAGTGTACTTTCACTTTTCAACTTTAAAAGTATATTCATACTCATGGGCGTATGATGGATGTCAATCATACGTACGTATATGCTTCTCCATACCATAGTATTCAACTATACGTCCTTTGTATGTCCATTTTCCGACTTTAAATTACTTCGTTTTTATAGTGGTGTAATGGTCAGCCATCGTACGTATGGGTACGGACATTAGTATAAGTATTTTCGTCGACGTCCACGCGAAATTATTTAGCTCAAAAAGCCGAATTCATTGGTATGTTTTATTATATATCAAAATAAGAAAAATGGCGTTGAGTAACAAAGTGTGCCCTTGTTCCATTTATTTTCAAGCGTAACAATATCTATATATAGTATAAAGTATATAACAATGTGGTTAAAATATAAATAATATAAAAATAAAATTAATTTAAAAATAAATCGATCTGTAATAATTTGTCCAATTCTGTATTTTGTACGGAATATGTATATTCAGCCCACGGCCATTGTACACCCATTGTTCATTTATGATACGTATTTCATTCCCCAAAAAACATCCTCAATGTACATCCAATATATGGATCCTAGACTCAAAAACTAGGTCCATTATACATTTTTTTAATGTCAAAGAATGTTCTGATCCTCTCAAAGCATTTTTCGTTAAACTTTAGAAGATTTTCGGGTGAAATGTTTGCCTGAAGGTTTGGAGGCCAGTGGTTTTGGCTATGGTATGACCTAGAAGTCTACTTTAAGTGTCAAACTGACTTCATTTTCTTGTTTTTTTTTAGTAAGGGCAGTTTATTTACTGTCAACACTTCTCAATGTGCTTATATAATATAAGTTTAATAATGAAGATAAGGTTTGACTTTCAAAAGACATTTAAAGCTGGCCTCAAAAACTATATAGTCCAGTCCGTTGGCCTCCAAAGCACGTCGCCCAGAAGTTTTCTAGAGTTTATAGAGAACATTTTGTGGATTTTCAAATATTTGACCTGCTGATGACCACCAGCCAATTATCTGTGGTTTACAACGTAAAATTTCTGGTTCTTTTCGAATCCAGTATTGAAAATAGAGGTTTTCATTAAAGAATTAACTTTGATATTCAAATGGTCTTGAAAATTGACCTAAAGTTCAATATTATAAAGACACAGATATGACCCCCATCATTTGCGACCACTTTTGATCTGACAATCTTATTGTAGTTAACAATTTAGTTATCTGCCACATTATCAATTTTTTTCAGCGAAATTGTTCGGGAAAGGCACATTCTGACCGTAAAACCCTGGAAAGCAACAATCTACAAAAAAGGATCAGAGACGAATTTCGGAAAAATTATCGAAACTGTCTCGGTCGGCGAGTGCTCAAGGTTTTTCGCGAAAAGAGGAAGTACAGTCTCTGACTCGGGAATATATACCTTTAAATATAAAAACAAAAATACATCGGATTAAAAATAAATTAAGATTAATTTTGAATTTGGAAATGGCAAGGGAAAACCGCAGAAACCCCACGCCAAGTACAGTAGTCCCCATCCTAAGTTATGCGGTCGGGTTTTCCAATATGGCGACCGGCTGTCCAAAGTTATATCCCCTCACTACCCCCAATGCCGTATTTTCGTTTATGTTCGTGGCGACTTGCGAATGTGTGGGAAGAACTTAACCAAACCCATAAAATAACCGATTACCGAAGTGTCAAATCAAATTCTACCGACAGTTGACAGAATCAAATATTGAAAAAGTGAACATTTTTTTTAGCCAGAAAAAAATGGATAATATCGAAAATGAGCAAACAGCAGCTACTTCATCTACTGCCTCAAACCCGAATAAAAAAGTAAGTTGTCATAATAGAACCTAACCTTTCACGCGTGTTTTATTTTCGTTCTCTTTAGATATTTAATGATGTGACATTCTTTATATTTTTTAGAAAAGAGAACGACAAACTGAGGTGAAAAGACTTACTTTTGACCAAAAAGTAAAAATATTAGAACTTCTTGATTCCGGTATGAGCCAAAGACAAATATCAGAAATGTTCAATCGGTCTCAAGTTGCCATCTCAAAAATCAAATTTAATAAGGACAAAAGTTTACACGAGTGTTCTGTGTTAAAAGAACGGAATGTGAGTTCGGAGCGAAGAAGATTTTCAGATGTGATTGAGTCGGACGTGGAGACAAAGCTTTGTGAATGGTTTACCCAAACACAGAACATATATGAGTAAAGAATAAACGAGATTGGAAAATATGCAAGTCTTCTTTCTGACAGTGAATTTAAAACGTTACCTTGCTATTGTTCGTACTAATGAATTGAAGTTCGATACTGATTAATAAATTACTTATTATGCTTATAAGTAAAATTTACGTAAATAATGTATGATGTACATATGTAACTGGATAATGTTACATACATAACCTGCAATCCGTTATCCGAATATTTATACCTGAACTTCACATGGATGCTTATGTGTGCTTGTGTTTGAGTGCCGCCGTGAAGCAACATCGACACGTTATGGTGGGGGCAATGAATAGTATAACTTTGGATAAGGAAAATGTATAACTTTAGCTAAGGAAAATGTATAACTTTGGATGGCCGTATAACTTTGGATGGGATAACTTAGGATAGGGACCACTGTATACTACAAATATTCAATTAAAAGTTTTTACAATATACCAAGGTTAGTTCGCTACGCATTGGATATATATATATATTATATATATTCCAAAGGTTAGGACGAAGTGCCCTTCTTTCCAAAAGCTTCCGCTGAAAAAAATATTGCAAAAGTAACGACCTACAATATCGGGTTCTTGATCGTTGCAACACTGACATTTTTTTCATTTTTTAGGAAGAAATATAACAGGCATTAATTTGTGTGTTTTTTTTTTTTAATAAAAAATCCTCATAAAATTATATAATTCAGAACTTTTTATTCAGGCGATTATTATATTTCATGGGTGAGCAAGCCAATGATATACTTTGGAGCAGGGCAACCTTGACATTCCTGCGGGTTTCAGTAGATAAGGATTAGTAATTGTCCGGCATCGTCTTCTTTCCGGTAAAAATAATAAAAAGAGAACCTACACCGTTTATTTCTGAGCCTTTTGGAAAATAACGCAATTTTATGTATGAGAATTTTGATACTAATTTCCACATTCGATATTTTTTTACATTTACTACTGATACGTCTATAGTAATTTTGCAGATGTTTAATTATAATCCATTTTCGACGTTACATATCCGTCATTTTATTTACAAATTTTCCAAAAATCTCTAGACGTATGTACCATTTCTTTTAAAACTTTCGAATCTTTTATGAAAGTTGAAAGTTTTTTAAATGGATGTACACCGAAAAATTTTGTTAGTCAGTTTAATAATTTTGTAAATATAAAAACATAATTTTGTAATAAACAATAATTTTTGGGTGACAAACCTATATAGAATTTTTGGAAACAGCGATGAAGAGCTTTTATCTACTACTATTTTAGGTTAAGAGCAGAGCACAGAAGTCGATATACAAAATACTCGAAAATGTTTGTTCATCCCATGCACTCAATAAATAAATAATTCATATATGAAATGACCGTATGCCCTCATTGATCAAGGTGATAACGCTATAACTTCAACTATAATGTTGTTTTTCAAATTTACGAATGTAGTTTTTTTCAACTAATGTTATACATGAAATGAACACAGTGTTAATATATTTTTAAATAACAATAATTGTTTTGGTGCAATCTTTGGGAGACCTTATAAACATAATATCTATGAATTTTGATAAGTCCTATATTTGAAGGCATAATCACCAGCCTTATTTTTTATCAAGGCTATTCGTCGAAACGTAAATAATGGCAATTTGTGGCACTATGTTTATTCGGTGCATTGCAAATTTTATCTACCAAACCGCAGAAATCCGGAAACCGATTTATATATATATTCAGGGCACCAACGATGTACCGTCATTCGTCGAGCTTTCAGTCTTAGCGTCTTAACCGACGCAAACAAATATTTGAACGTCATTTAAGTTTTCTTACGAAATCTTTTGGTTTTCTTTTAAAATCAAACTTTAGAACTTGTAGTGTAACTATATTGTCAAGATGGCTTCCACTGCAGATATTTTATATTTGTTCGACAGACCTGCGGAACCCGTCTATGTTCCAAAGGGAGAAGAAAAAGTGAACTTCAGCATTCCAAATAATTACTTGGTAAGTATTTGGTAAAAGTACCGTTAGTAAAATCATATGCATTTATAACAAAATTTCAGAAGTTTACATTTTCTATTATATAACATTAATACATGGATTTTGTCATAAATGATCAGTCCATAAATTAATCCATATAGTCGTAAAATCTTCTTACGCTCACATTCATTTTTAACATAGGAAATCGTTATCTAAAATATAATCAACGTCGGTGTTTTATGTGTGGCGTGTAAAAATTGTTTGTCATTTTCAGTTATTTGAAGTAAAATCGAATGATAAATACTCAAATAATTTAAATAATGGAAATCAATTTACTTATTTAATTCGAAATAGACTTACAACATTTTTAAGGCATATTACCAAAACTAGCAAAACTGAATAACAAAAAGTGCAGAGATATGACTGGACCCATTGTTCAAAATAAGTTTTTAGTACATAACAATAAGTTTACAAGACATGTAGGCTAGTAATCTGATAACTAATATGTAAATCGAAAGTATTATAAATTGATATAAAAATAAATTTAATAAATCTAACGATTTATTGCAATAATGTATTGTAAAAGTAGTAAATGAAATGTTGAAATTTCCTGCAAACTCCAGAAACTATTCAAAATTTTGATTTTAATAGTTTCGATTTCTGAACATCAAAACCTATTTTGTGTTACAAGTTCATATCTAAATAAAAAATGAATGATCCAACGAAAAATAAATAGGTGTATTAAGCCAGGGATTACAATTATCAGAAGCAACAAAATGTCCGCAAAAAGAGATCGGGAATTTTTGAAATCACAATTGGAAAATAAAAAAAGTGATGTACCCAGATGTTCATTTAACTAAATTATCAATTATCCAGTGGCTACGAATTATTTTGTAGTTTATGTAGTCACATATCGTTCAAATAAACAAACGAAAGTTCGATTACTTACATTTTAGATAGATTAACCATTTTGAGTTCATATTAAAAATAGTAAATTGTAGCACAACTAATAAACAGACTTCGTTTATTAATGTAACGTGTATGTAGTAATACAATATTATTTTATTAACTATAAAAAAAACCTTAATTGACTACAGAAATAAACTAAAAAATGATTATTTTTAAAACTTCGACCCCCAGCACATGTCAGTCGGAGTATTATTTTATAATATAATGTATATTATTATCATTAATTTTTTGTTTCCTCTCAATTATTTATAATTAATAGAAACTTAATTTTTTCTTGACCTATTTAGCAAATTAAATAGGTAGACTTGTCTTCTTGGAACAGACGGTCTAATGATAGAATATGACTTTTTACATGCCGTCTTTTGTAGAGAATCTGATCTTTCTTCTTGCAATCATTTTTTGTTTGATTTGTATTTTTGATAATATTTATAGTCTGTTCCACGAAGATAAGTTTTTCAATTTACATACATTTATTTGTTCTTTACTTGATTTAAATTTTTGTATTGAGGCTTATTAATGGCATTAAATAAATAAACTAAGATCTAAAAAGTGCAACTTCGCGCGTGCAATACCATTTCCAGATCGCTGTATTCTTTTTAAACACTTGATAGAACATATTGGATATGTCCAGTTGATTATTTTCATGTTTATTCATCTTCCATTGATTTTACGAAGAAAATGCATAAAACTCTGTAGAGAATTTGATGGTCTATATTTTTTGTTGGATCCATTTTTTGTATAATTTGTACCTACTTTTGATAAGAAACGCAAAACCACATTTTTTCAGATTTTTTTTTGTTCTACCTCCCTATAATCTAGTATAGATCGACTCTAAAAATAGAGGTTGACCTTTTACATCGGTCTTACCGTTCGCGAGATATCATGCGAAAAAAATGGTGCGCACAAGACCACGTAAAATTTATTTTTATTGAGTTTTTTAGTTATGATGGGTCCGAAACGTCGACATTTGAAGAAAAACTGTATGATAATTTTTTTTGCTGAGCTAATCAAATGCAATACTTTGTTCCGACCTTTAGCCTGGGTGGAAGTATAATACGACTTGTTTCTAATGTGGTTAATTTTTCATTTTCAGCCCGATGAATACCAACAATCAGCAACATCAATTTTTAATCGTTTCGGAGGGGAGGCGTCACGCTCGGTACCTGTTAAAAAAATTGCTATCCCCGATTTGTCGATACCTTTGCAGCTTGGACGCAGAGCACCCTTTTCACTTTTCCTCGCTAGCCACCGAGAAATGGCATCAAGATTAATTGAGATCATGATGGGTAATTTATCGTTTCAATAGTTTTTGAACAAGTTAATTGCAATAACAATGTTATCTCTATCTATTATCATTTTCACAAACGTATTTATTCATTACTATATGCAAAGGGCCTTAATCCATTAACGCCAGGAGGGACACTTTTTGCACTTAAATTTCAATTAAGTATTTCGTATGAATATCGAATATCAATAAAATTGAAAGGAATAAGATTGCTCTGTGCAATGGCATTATCAAAATTGAGCTATCGTAATTAAAAAATTAAATATATTAATTTAAATGTTAAAAAAGGGCAAAAAGTCGGTTATACTTTTGAATAAAACATGTTTTTCTCATCGAAAGAGTATTTTCGGTAACAAAGTTCCTTCGGTAATGTTGTAATCTTTTATAGTTAAACTATATAATATTCAAATATTCAAATTCTTCTCCGTTTATTGATCATTAATATAACGACTTGTCAATCTCTACTTGACCGACTCATCATCTCTCTCTTCTAAATCTTGCACGCACCTTCTTCTTTTACAAATAATTGAATCACTCCCCTAAACAAAGTACATCCATCGTTCTGCATCGTTATTCATGTCATTAAAATATATGATACTTTCATTAAAATCATACTACTCTGAAGGTGAAGAAAATAGTTGTAGTATTAAGATATATTTTAAAAATATTAACAAAATAACATCGTGATCACAGAATGACAATGGCAGTGAGTAATTTCTTTTTAACAGTTAACAAATTTTTTTCATGAAAACTATAACTTTTGTCAACATTTTCTATGAATAAAAATGTCTCAGAATATATCAAAGAATATTCCAAAATTTTTTCATAATATATTGATATCATTTTTAATTTTTTAAATTTTCGGAGAAACGGAATTTTTGAAAAAGTCGTTTAAAAAATCTTGGAAAATTTTTGTGTGTTCTTTGATAAATTCTAAGATAATTTTGTTCTAAGGAAATTTTCTCTAATAAGTCTATAGTTTTCGACAAAAGAAATTATTTTTCTTGATATCTATAAATGATTAATCAATTTATTTCTCAAAAACTATAAACTTTAGAAAAAATCTTCTTAGAACAAAAATATTGTAGAGTTAGTCAAAAATTACTCTCAATTTTTTTTAGTTTTTTTAAATGACTTTTTCCACAATTTCGATTTTCTTGATTTTCGAAAAATAACAAATTGTATCAACACATTCTAAACAAAATTGAGAATATTCTTTGACACATTCTAAGAAACCTTTGTTCGCATACCATTTTTTGTAGAGTTTGCAGTTTTCATGAAAAAAATTTATTAAGTTTTAAAAAGAAAATTCTCATTGCGTTCGACATTTTGAAATCATGATGTTAGTTTTTTAATATTCAAAAAATATATCTTAATACTACGATTATTTTCTTCGCCTTTAGCCAAAGAATTTTGTGCCGGCAGATAATCGTTCTATGAGAAAGAAATATTTTATAAAAAAATATACCCGATTTTTATTTTATATTTAAATCGTTATATTGAATTTTCCAATTAAGATAGCACCATTTTGACAATTCCATTAAAATGACCGATCTGGAAAATGACAAGACACATACATTTCAATTTTTTTGAACTTTAATTTTCATATGAATTGATTCATATTGATTGAAATTGAAGTATTGTATTATGTGCCCTTTAGACAAATAGATTTCTATTTCATGCATAAACCTTACCATCACGTGTCAATTATACTAAACATTACTTATTAGCATATACCTACGTCAATAGGGTAGTTAAAAAATTCGTATATTATTTAAATGAATAAAATGAACCTTTTTTGTACATATTTTTCTCAACAAAATATAGCGAAAGACTGGAATGGTTTACCTTTGCCTTATTCGTGATTATGTTTATATCCAATTTAAATAATTTTATTGAATTAAAAATGAATATTTTCAACTGAGTTAATGTCATATTTTAAATTATATAATGTGAATGAATTGAGAAGTATAATAGATAATTTTGTTCATTGATTGTTATTAAAAAATCCTCTTTAATTTTTCTTGGAATTGAACACATGATTTTTAGGAATGATTAAAGTTTTGCAAAACGTTAAAGAAAAATAAATTTTGTAGAATTTTAAACGAGAGTATTGATACGGTATTGAAAATTTCACGTTTTCATTTTTTTGATATTCTACAAAAATTCAGTCGAAAGTAAGAAAAGGACAAAACGTCTATTTTTGTTAACCACTCTACTATATATGCAAATTAACTACTCTTGTATCAGATTAAAAATAAATCTGAATAATAATTCCTGCAATTTTTTGTTCTGAAATAATTAAAAAGTTCCAGTTTAAGGTAACCATTTGATGCTTACATTTTTTAAAATTTAATTTACGAACAACATTGCACAATTTTTTGTTCTGATTTATTTGAAACAATGATTTATTTCATGATAAAAGAAAAGCTAAATCACATACTTAATTTAAAGATAAGAACCGGCTTATTCGTTAAATTCAGCATTTATGCAAGGGTACAAAAACCGACATTACACAATAATGAAAAAGTAAGATTGTAATTTTTCTAATCGATATTAGAAAGGCCAAAAGCAACATATAAAATAACTGCAGAAATAATATCATCAGTTTTGAGAACTTCCAGAAAATGTTAAACTAAAATTCGTTATTGTTAAACTTTACTGTTTATGTTTTTTAAAAAAAGGTATGAGGACGTACGACGATTTGCTGTCTCTCTCTGTGTTCTGTCGTGATCGAATCAATACGCAAATGTTCATCTATGCTTTGTCGGTGGCCGTTATTCACCGCGATGACACTAAAAATCTGCCGATTCCAATATTAGCAGAAATTTTCCCTGACAAATTTATTGACAGCACCGTATTCGCCAAAGCAAAAGAAGAAGCACACGTTGTTCAAAACGGATCTAGAGTATGTATAGCATTTATCAATTTAATATATTTTCAGAATATTAAAGTGAATAATTTTAAAATAAATAACTTACATTTAAGAAGTAGTGAAAAAAGTAGAAGAATAATTGTTGGATACAATGTTACTTTTCAGAATAAATAGCAGGATTTGGAAGTAACGATTTACATACAAAGGAATACAACTATATTGACCCTTAGTTTATAATGTTTTATGTATGTCGCAAACTATAGATATGTTTCCTTTATTAATTCAACAGAACCCAATTGAGATCCCATTAAACTATACTGCAACTGATGTTGATCTTGAACATCGGGTAGCCTACTGGCGAGAGGACATCGGTATCAATCTACATCACTGGCACTGGCACCTTGTCTATCCTTACAGCGGACCCGATAACATTGTCAGGAAGGACAGACGAGGAGAACTTTTCTATTACATGCATCACCAAATTATGGCAAGGTACGCACATTCATTTCACGGTCTAGTGTTTCATCAACATCTTTCGAAATTTCAGCAAATCTATCGAGAATGCCAACTTTTATTTCTAAATTGTTTAAATTTTGAATAAATAATCAACTGCAACGCATAATAATTAAAAATATGCAAGTGGCAGAATTTCATGTTTTGTGCGATTATGCACGTCCCAAAAATATACAAAAAAAAACTTTTATCACGTACCGAGAGACGAAAAACATGGTTTAACATTTCTCGAGCCCACCAAAAATGTGACAATTTCTTGCTGCCCTATAAGTAAAAGTAGATTCTGGTAGGGTTTATTCCCTTGAATCCAAATATATGAAAGCCAAAATACTCAATTTGATCTAGTTTTTGAGATATTGAAAGTCAAAGGGGTAAAAGGGGTAAATATCGTGTTGTATTTTTGACATTTTCTCCACCTATACTAATAGACCGCGGCGCAAAAAAAAATCTACTTATGACGAAAAGAAAGAATTATATTTTGTTCTACTATTGGGCAAGGCATTGTGTAACAATTAATGTTTTGCATCGCATTCTACAGTACAGATGTGAAAAATGTCCAAAAACACGATTTTTCACACCTTTGACTTTCAATTTGTTCAAAAAGTAGGTTCCATTCAATATTTGGATTGATTATTTTGGAGGTCATATATGAATTCTGGAGCAAAAATCCTATCAGAATCGACACTTAGCTATAGAGCAACAAAATTTTCTTGTACTGTGTTATCATTTAATTTTCGTGAGGATCATTTTGAAGTACATAGTTTATATTTAATTATTAATTTTTATCAAAACAGTTTGATAACGCGAATTACGTGACGTCAGATATTAAGGCACCAATCACGGTCCTTTTCAGACTCAGATAAAAAGTAATAGTTTCAGTTCAGTAATTATGTATTAAAACCACACAATTATTTGAAAATCTATTTTTTAATTAATTTTCGTTTGAATATTGAATGCAACAAATAATTTTCTTAATAGTAATATTAGTTGAGCTCGGTTTTATCCACAATTGTAGTGGATTTCGTTTTCAATGATACTAATAAAGCTAATAAATTAAAAAAAAAGCAGTAATATACTTAATTCCTGACAAGGAATCTTAAAACCAGTCAGGAAGTTAAAAATATCACACTGCATTCACTTGTTCTCGTTTTATCCTTCAATGCAATTTTAAAACCAGATGTTCACCGTGTACAAATATAGACACAACACAAATTAAATTATGAAGCGAAAATCGTGTTTTATGTAATTTGACATTCATTGACAAACCACTGTTTGCTACGTTGGTACGAAAACTTTTATTCCTGCAACTTAGGATTCCATCAAAAGTTTAAATGCCTGCTTTATATTCATTAAAGCCACTGAATCCACGTAAGTACATGAATACTTTGAAACTTCGTCAATTATGCTTATAAGAAGTACGTGAACGTATACTTTCCTTGTATTTAATAAAACTTTTCGAGGAGAAATTTTTCTGTGAAACTAATATTAATATTTTAGACACAAAGAGCCCTATAATTTTTATACAGTTCTTGATAAAAGTAAAAGTCTTTTAATAAATACATGAATATTCTGAGTATTTTGAATATATATTATAGCTCCATATTGTGCTAGTATCAGTACGGTATGCGGTAATACCCATAATAACGTAAATTACCGGGGTTGAAGGACACATTGAGCTAACCACGAAGATCTGAATTATCTGCATTATGTTTAATTATCCATAATGAGGATTTATTATGTTTGGATTTGGATACTTTTAACCATATATTAGTAACAATTGTAAATTAAGAACATTGTTTGTTTATACTATATTTATCAGGAAATTATTTTTCATATGAAATTAATTATTTTTTTAATTTACCTTTTCGACAATTTTAGAAAAAATGAACATAAGCTCTGGATCGAACTAAATTGATAAGTTTTTTTAAATTAAAAACCAACTTATTTTTACTCTGATAAATTTAAAATTAAGTACTAAAGAGGCGAATCTTCGAAGCAGTTTTCATTTTTCATCAAAATCATTTTTCAAGAAAAATTTACCGTTCTTTACAACTGTGTCATTAAAATGTTTAAAACTGTGAATTCAAATTGCTACGCTCGATTATTTGATAAAAAATTGGACAAAGACACTGTATTGTGAAAAAAAGTGCATGGACAATCGCTAAAATGCAAGAGACAAAATTTTATATTTCCCGATTAATATATGATACTTTATATCACTATACACAATCCTCGATGTTTCCAAAACTAACGATTTCTATTATATATTCATTATATATTCAGAAATAACAATTGCAGCCAAAAAAATGAAACTATTTGAAATGGTCTTAATAATTTGTATATTTTTGTGTCGTAGATTAGGATTTTTGGTGTTACTCTATAAATTCCTTGGAGTGAAAATTGAGCCTCTCTTCTATCAAAAGTGAAAATTTCAATGGATGAATAGTAACACTTCACTCCATCAAGAGTGAAAGAAAATAAACTCATTCCTAGAAGAGTGAAATCTCACTCTTCATGGTAGAGTGGCTCAACTTTCACTCCAAGGAATTTAGAGAGGAGATTTTCCGAATTTAAATAGCGAACCCAAAATGGTGGACAATAAGTATTAATTGCTGTTCAATTTTCGTTATAATTTGTGTATATAAGTATGATTTTGTCGGAAATTTTAAATTTGCTGTGAGTTTTTTTTCAATTCATTATAATGGACCCAAATTGGTGGACTAAATTTCAGACTCGAAGTCACATTATTTTTAATTGCAATATCCGATTCGTAAACTACGATATATTTCTTATAACATATGATTGGCATAAAATGTTCTGATCATCGCCAATACATAATATACAGGGGTTGACAACTTCTATGAAAACCTTTTCTTTTGGTGTTTGAGGTTAAAAACATATATATGGTATACGTATATTTATTAATTCACCCTAATATGTATAACATATAAATTTGATAGAAGTTTATACAATGATAGTATTTACAATTGTGCAATTATTTGCAATTATCGCCTTAAATGTAATTTTTATAAATATATATTTATTGCTTGTAATACGTTTTTCGATGTAATATAGTGTCTTCAAGTAAATTATTATCGGCAATTTGAATTAAGAAACGATTGAAATTAGGTTTAATCAATAATGCAGTATTGATGGAAAATAATAAAACCATCAGTTATGATTTGTACGGTCTATTTATTTCACATAATAAAATATGATAGTGATAATTCAGATTTGATATTTACATTTATACTAGAAATATATTTCCGGACACATGAAGAATTATACATTACAAATCGTCTCTTAGATTATAATGTGACAGCAGAATTCTTACAAAGAAAATATAACATTCTTAAAATAGGGAGTGAATTAAGAGGGTGAGTAAGGATTCCCCTATCAGAAATGATCAATGATATTATCCTACTGCAGAGTTCAGTAATATTTGAAAACAAAATTCTCTACATGTCACTGAAGTTCCCACATACTGTCAATATATATACTCATTTCATAATAATTTTATTCTATTTTTAAAAACCAGGGCACTGAAACGTTATCATTCAACAAAACTTCATAACTTCACTCATCGCTAGACTTTCAGAATGAAATTTCTCTGCTAATTTTCCAAGAGTACTACGAATATATGGTAGGACTTTGATCTTTGAACTATCCGTTAATTAATTACATTCATTGCAGATACAATATCGAAAGGTTCTGCAACAGATTACCACGTGTAAAGAATTTGTCTAACTTACGGGATCCAATCGAGGAAGCTTACTTTCCAAAATTGGACTCTATGGTTGCGGGTAGATCATGGCCATCTCGACCAGCCGGTTCCAGGTTGCACGACTTAAATAGGAAGAAAGATAAATTGAAAGTGGACATTCAAAGTTTGGAGAGATTCCGAGATCGCATATTTGAAGCTATCCAGACAAAATCTGCAAGAACTGCAAACGGCACTGTACAACTGACCGAAATGGACGGTATCGATTTGCTTGGAAATATGGTGGAAGCCAGCCCCGTACTTTCACCTAATTTCGCTTACTATGGTGATCTTCACAATGATGGACATAATATCATCTCATACTGCCACGATCCCGACCACCGTTACCTCGTAAGTAATTTGTAGTTTTTCTAATACCCTAAGAGGAATGTCATCTTTGCATGATGTACTTTGACATTAGTCTTGAAATTATTAGTTCAATACTTAATTAATTTCAAATACTAATGTCGATTAGTGTCATGGGTCGAAACTCGCAATACCGTTTGATAATTATCCTTCTATACAGTTCCAACAATCTCCTTTTACTGAGTTACTGTAAATTATTTGATAGACATCAACAGTTATTGAATTATTATAAACTACTCGTTTTCATGAAATTCACCTTTATTCTATTTTTAAAACCTGTATTACAAAATAGTATGTACTGATTTATTGAACAGTTTTAAATGCATTATAACAAACACCGATGAAATATGTATCAGAGCGATGCTTTTGAGATTCATATCTCGTGATATTTATGTCAAGTCTGAAGACTATTTTGACAGATCCCATCAAACGAATCGATGGTTTTTCTTTTCAACAAAACGAGTACGCAGTTGCCGCGTAGCCTGTTTTTTTCGATTTACGCCATTCTGCATCTTCACGCTTCATATCGTTCCATTCCAGTCCATTCCATTCCATTCCATCTCAATACATCACAGTTCACGCGTGATGAATGTGAAAAACTCAAACATTAGAAGAATGTATTCGCCTAGACGTTTCGCTAAACTTTTTGCGCCGGAAACGGCAATTATTCATTTGCTGCTGAAGTAAGCACTTTCATCAATAGTGGACCAATCACATTCTAAGTAGATTATTTTATTACTGGACACTGGTTCTTATGAATTGACATGCTTAATTTTTGTATAATAATTTTAAAACGTAAAAAGTAATCAAAATGTTTGTTTGTTTACATTTTTACTCAATTCGATTTCACCAAGTTTTGCAATCATAATAAATAGATCTTTGGTGGAACATTTTTTAATTACTAACATTTGTGCAGGAAGAATTTGGTATCATGGGAGACCCAACAACAGCCATGAGGGATCCAGTTTTCTATCGATGGCATAATTACATTGACGAATTATTCGCATCGTTCAAAAATACATTGCCAGCATATACAACGCAACAGGTGAGTAACAAAAGAAATTTTAATTTTCTTTTGTAATTTTCTCGCGCAATGTTGCTTAGATAGTACAAAACGACGGTTAAATTTAAATACTTTCTTAGCTATAAAATACATGATCAAATAGATTCTATTTTGCCTTCATCTTATGCAATGAAAACAAAGCTTGAGCTCCATACAAACTAGATTTGTGTTTCATCCAAACTTCGAAATTTATGCTCAAAGTAATCCTGAGTTATGTTGAATACAAACTTTGTTGTATCCAAACTTTCAAAGATACACACGAAGTTTAGGCTAAGCAGAAACATGGTTTTTGTTCAGCCCAAACGAGAGTTAGAATGGTCACGTTGGATACCAAATTTTGTTTTTTTTTTGTTTTTAAGACAGAATTTATTCTATTTCAGTTGCAATATCAAGGAATCACGATAAGCGACATAAGCGTGAATACACCAAACGCCAACAAAAACGAACTACAAACATTCTGGAGCAAGAGCGATGTCGATCTTTCTCGCGGACTTGATTTCATTCCAAGAGGTCCGATATTTGCAAGATTTACCCATCTCAATCACGCTCCATTCACCTACAACATAACAGCTCAGAATGCCACCAATCAACAAAAGTTAGGAACAGTACGTATTTTTATTGGTCCCAAGGTCGATGAAACTGGGTATGACCTTGTTTTCGAAGAACAAAGGAACTGGATGATTGAATTAGACAAATTCACTGTCTCTTGTAAGTATACAAGAACTATTTTGATGAGAAATAGCTTTGTATAATATGGTGTTTGTAATCTCAGAGGAAATGTTCAGAATAACTTACAAAATTACTGCAGACACATTTGTTGGGATAAAAGCAATATTTCGCCTTTTTTTAGTGAAACCTGGTGCTAATTCAATTGTGCGACAATCGACTGCTTCCGCACTAACAATTCCATTCGAAGCTACATTCCGTGATTTGGACAGGAACAGACCAGCAGCTACGGACTTGGGAGCATTAGACGCATTCAATTTCTGCGGATGTGGATGGCCTCAACATATGCTTATTCCAAAAGGAACCAAATCTGGATTCCCCATGGATCTATTTGTCATGATTTCCAACTACGACGATGATAAGGTTTGTTACATGCGAAAATATTAATTTCTTAAGCTGTTGATGTTAACAAGGGTCACTATATTCACCCGACTATATTAAAAACTGATTACAATCTTAATCACAAAATGTAATATTAGATGTATTTAGTGACGTTGAAAATAATTGCAGATTGATCAACCTGAACCAACCGGATGTCGTACCGGTGTCAGTTTCTGTGGTTTGAGGGATCGCAAGTATCCAGACAAGCGCTCCATGGGATATCCGTTTGACCGTATAGCACGTCCAAATGTCGTACAAATGAGCCAATTCCTTACTTCCAATATGAAAGTATCACCTATTACAATCAAATTCACGGATACCATAAAAACGGCACGCCATGCAAATCCAAATAAAAAATAGTTATCACAATATCAGCGCAATCGTTTGTTCTTTGAATAAAATATTTAAATGATTAACACTATTATTATATTAAGATTTAGACAGCATACGGTTATTCGATTATAATATACAGATAGTGTTGCAAACTTCAACTTATTGCAATTTATTTGTTACTGCAATAAGCTTACTGCAATGTTTTGAAGTAGATGTCTATATTCTGAAATCGGTGAACGTAAAAACTGGAAACTCGACAATGTGTTACATCATTGTTATTATCAAATATACATTTTATTTATAAATTGTTACTCAAAGTAGTGTTAATCTGCTGTATTATAATGTTAAAAATGAAATGTTCTTTATAAAACCAGTTGGATAATATTTCTTGAAAATAAAACAATTTTACGTCATTTAATCCATTCCTATTGAGTACAACCTCATTATGTGATGAAGGGAAGATTGGTACAATTCTGCATTTACAAAAGAACGAGTACAGTCTCGCGTTGCATCCATCAGACCTAGACGATGAATTCTACATAACTGGTGAGACGGTCAATTAACTAAAAATAATTAATTATAATCCATAATTTAATAAAAAATGTCGTTTGTTTTCTATAGAAAATATGGAAAATGTAATAAAAAATGTACATAACTGAATTACGTACACTGAGGGAAAGGATTGTTTACTAAAAAGAAGGCTTCTTAATAGTTAAAAAATCGTATATTTAAATACGGCGAATCGGATAATTTTTTAAGTATGAAGTAATTATTCATTTCATATATAGCTAACATTTCTTTAGTGCAAACAACGCATTTTATATCTTAGAAAATATCTCTTAAATGCAACCAAATATTTCTTAATAGTTAAGAAACCGCTTGTGGGTATACTATGCGTTTGTATCTATAAAGTAATGATTTCTTAATCGCAACAAAATGTAATGCTTAGAGTCAATACGCATCGTAACATAACCTAAAATGACAACACGGATGCTTTGTTTGGTTTGTTAAGAACGATTGAAAAGAAATAAATTATAGATATAATTTATACTCCGTCCTAAACATGCTCATTTTATAAACAAACTGTTGCATTCAAAGTACTCGTATACGTTTCTTACCTATTAAGAAATGGTCAATTCTGATGTAAGAAATAAAATGCTACACGGAGAAAAATGACTCCGCTGGATTAGCTGATTCATATCAGCTAAAATTTTCGGCTAGAATTGCCGAAAATATATGCAATTTTAGCTGTTTTGATTCCGCTAATGTAGCCTTAACCCTACTCAATTCGCGCATAGCTCTAAATTTCTGCTACATTAGCAGATTTGTTCCGTTAAATTTGCGGACTTTTTCAGTAAATTTAGCTGAAATTATCGGCTATCCCTAACGGAATTCCAACTTTCCAACATTCCCTATAGGATAAAATTGGTAGAATCTGCGGATTTTTCGGCTGATTTTGCTGATTATTTTTCTCCGTGTAATATTAAATGAATAGCATTTAATATTATAATGCCATCTTTACGTTAAATGAACGGTTTCAACTTTTCAACTGAATGATATTTCTTTAAAACAAACAATCCTTTTTGTCAGTATATAATAATCGCCACAGAACTTTGAATTTGTAATTTTCATATCTGTGTTAAAAACGATTTAGTCATTAATGGATTCTGTTTCCCTTTAGCGAATATCTTTAAAACAAGTGTCTATTGTAAATAATATACAAATGATATCTTCGTTTTTAATGTAATTTATACTTGCATATTAACCACTCGAAAAATGAGCTATCGTCAACAATAGATGTTATCTTGGTTTATTAATCCTTTCCTCCTTCTCTATATCATACATGTTAGAAATGTTCGGAAATTTCGGATGCTTTTATGTTATAGAGGTAACAGAATTTTACTAAATTCTGTAACAGAAAAAAACACTATATAACATTACAAGAAAATTACGAAACTATAACAGAAATCTGAGATGGAATTAGATAACTAAGGGGACATAAGTTTGGTTTGTAGCCGCCAGATACGGCTGCGACACGCGCCGCCTTACACTTAGCGAGATTTTCATTCGATTATAAGGGATTCCGCGGTAAAGCAACAGAAGTGTATAAAACGCATCATATCATATGAATATTGTCAAATTCTAGTCAAGAAAATTTGTACACCCCTTGTATTTTTGTTATGGTAACTAAGAATTACTAAACTGATACAGAATATTTGTAGCATGTAACTGCATCTTTTTTCTGTTATCGTTTCAAAAAATTACTAAATTGCAACAAAATTGTTTTAAAAGGGCCATAAAAAACCCTTCAGTTGCGTTTTCAGAAAATTTAAACAAAAAAATCTAACAGTGTAGAAATCCATTGTATAAATTTTGTTCAAAGTTATTCCTCAAAGATACTTGAAATAGCTGATTACGAATAAGTGGAATCAAATTTCTCGAACTTGTTTTCAAATAATTGCTTGGCCACATGCAATGTCTTCTTACTTGAGCAGTAAGTATAATCTCTAATACTTGTCACTTTTTACAGCAAAACTGTGTACCCGTATAAAGATACTAACCACAGTATATTTTCGGTAAAATCTGTATTTCATGTTCTGATAGTTCAAGAATAATATCTAAAGTTTACCAGAGCACATATTTGAATTCAAAATATTACATGAAGTTTTTGGAAATAGTAGATGGCATCAATTCATTTTTTATGTATCAACCTATATTATCGGTTTCTTAGATTGGCACACTCAAAAATTATTGGACTCATATTTCAGTCCATAGGAGTTGAAAATGGGAAAGGGCGGGTTCGACTGCATTTGAGTTCATTGGAGTCAAAATGTAGTTCAATGGCGTTAATAAATACGGAAAAAGAGAAAGGCGTCTGAATGCCGTTTTAATTCCAGCACATCAGGACTTTTAGAAATTTTAGCTTAAATTGTAAAATAAGTTTGCAGAATTAAAACGAATAATACTTAAAAAAAATGTCCTAAATCTTTATACAACCTTCTAAAATGATGATATACACTTTTGAATTCCAGGTTTTGTGGAATACAAATTTGTCCGGTTTGCAGAACTGAACTTATTATTTTTTCAAAAATTGAACATGCGCATTTCAAAATACAATATGTCGGATCTAATATAGCGATAAATGTTGCAATAATCTGCAGGGAATATTGTGCTTCAATACCTTAATGACATCTGGTACAATAACAACTGATGGTAATAATTGCACGATCTCTTTAATTTCTAAATGCAAAAAATATTTCATGTTCTCTCTATCAGAATCAAAACGAATTAAATTTAAAAAATGCTAATTCACGATGATAAATATATGAAAAATATGAAAAATCAGTAATGGTTTTAAAAAACTCTAAAGTAAATAGCGGGAAATTTTGAATAATATTCTTGAAATTTTATCCGTCATTTTGCATGTTCAATTTTGATGTAAATTAATTGGCGACCCGTAAAATACTCAAGTAGGCAAAATAAGGTAAGAATGAAGATAAGGGTAAGGATAAAGTGATGTAAGGATGACTAAAAGCCTTGAATAAAAAATTGTATATCTTCTTTAAAATATCTTAGAATGATTTAGGAAAATAGATTGTACTGTGCGATTATTGAAAACAAACATTTGTTCCCTAACAAATTCATAAAAGTAACTGAAATAACAACTATGTTATTAAATGATATAACATAATTTTAAAAAATGCTTACACGCGCTCAAGCAATTTCAGTTAGATCCGTTTTCAGCGTAAAAAATGGCGCTCAACAATAATAAGCAATAGGTTTCCCACAATAATGTCCATTATATTATACTTTCACAGGAAACTTAGCGTCATTTTGCATTATACACAAAAATATAAATTAATCTGAAACATAAGAGACAATTCACTACCTAGAGGGCATTCTCTGTTTCAGAGAACTGCAGTGTAAAAATATAAATTTTGTTGAAAAAATTAAGTTGATCTCTATGATACTGGAAACTCAATTTCACATTTAATTATCATAATCAGGATCTTTATTAAAAATTATTTTAAAAAAGTTTCGACCATTTAGCAAATATCTCATACTTAATGAAATATGCGTCCGTTCTATTACTTTTACGGTGCTGCGTATATACTCATACCGTTTCATCTGGACGTCATTCGTGTGCAAAAAGCAGAAATTATTGGTCATGTATTTAACGCAAATAATGCTGGTATCCGTATATGTCTGACTTTTCTAGTGCAGTTCCGCACACAGTCGCACTTCCGGATGGAGATGATAATGTCTCGCGTTTATAAGATTTGCTATTGTATCTTACATTTGCCGCAGAAAAAGCAATTAGTCATAAGCATTATCGCATATAATGTTTCTTTTAGTCAAGACTTTGTGCATTTAAAATACAAAATATACAGGGCATGAGTTAATAACCTCTCCAAACTTGTAATTTATCGTAATCTAATTTGACCTGACTAAACAAATTCATTAATGAAGAAAATAAAGAGGTTTGTATAAAGTGACGAGTACTGAAAAAAAAATAAATATTTATTTTATTCAGCCAATTCTTAAAGAATATAAAAAATTTAGATAATAAGTAAGAGTAAATTTTGATACAAACATCGTTGAAATAAAACATAAATATGCCAAAAAGTTATGAACATTGTTCCGCAAAAAATCCGATTTTTCTACATTCCTCCGTAACAATTGCGAAAAATAGGGATCCAAAGCAGTATTTTAAACTAAAAATTTCGAATCTATAGGGATAACAGTAATTTATGAATTTTGAAGCATGAATATGTTTGATATCATTGTTCTGATAGACCAATCTAACCATCAGTTAAACCAGTTGAAACTGGATTAAACCATAATAGTCCAATTTAACCATTAGTTCAACCAATTTAGCCACCAGTTAAACCAGTTGAAACTGGGTTAAACCATAATAGACCAATATAACCATTAGTTAAACCAATTTAGCCACCAGTTAAACCAGTTGGAATTGGATTAAACCCTAATAGACCAATTTAACCATCAGTTAACCTTCTTCAACTACTGCCATGATTGATTAACCATAATATGAGATTATTGGATCTATTTTAAAATAACGGAGTATTTCAACAAAACTTTTTTCTAACTTGCAGTATACCAATTTCGAAATTAAAATAGTAGGTATATTATGTAACAAGGGCGCAACTATCGATCTTCACCGATTGCGAAATTAGTCGCACGAGCGAAGCGAGGTTCTGTTCAGGCTGCCTGAATATATTTCAGGCCCTTATCAGGCTATACTATCAGGGCCTGATCAAGAACGTAACGTTTTTATTGGTGCGGGCCGGATCAGGCATCCCGATATCCCAGAGCTTTATAAGGGCCTATGGGGTACCTCTAAGGTTCGCGTAAACATGTATGAGTCACTTCCATACACACATTATAACGATATATGTATATATTTGTTATATTATTAATCCACACGGATATCTCATTTCATAAAGTGTCATTCGAATGATTATATTAATTTTTATTTAATTTTTAAATTAAATTGTTATATTATAATATATTTTATATTATATTTTCATATCTCGCATCTCATATTTGGATTTTTCAACGCTCACAAATAAATAAGAAAAAAATCCTACCCCGACCGGGAATCGAACGCGGGTCTCTCGCTTACTACGCTGGCGCCTTAACCATTACGCTACGCTCGCAATAGCAGCATCTTACAAAAAAGGGTGTCTTCTATTAACCCATTATGGCTCATGCCTAGCACAATTCAGGTAGCGTCAAACTAACTATCGTCAATAAAATACCTGTCAAAAATCAAATATCCGTGTGTTTTTGTTTTTGTTTAATAAAAAATAATAGTTTATAACATTTTGTTACGAAACAACTTCGACAACAGTGGTTTTACATGAAATACGGCTGTTTTTATCAAATCTAAGGGAAAAATTGGACCGAAAATATGCAGAGTTAAAAGTCGTAAATTTGTTGTTAAAAATAGTAAATAAATAATATGGTTGAAAATCTGATTTGGCCCATGCCAATCATTGCATCCTGGTTAGGGCCTGATCAGGAAGTGATCAGGCACATTATGAGGCGCGCCTGACTGCTACCTGTTCAGGGCCCGATCCGGAAGTGATAAGGCACACCTTATCCGGCGCGCCTGATTGCTGACTGATCAGGCTCTGATAAGTTTTCAGGCAGCCTGGACAGATTTCTGCTCGGGATATTTTATAGTAGGACGAGCGTGGTTCTCGATAATTTTGCGCCCGAAGATTTTCCTGCAGGGTAAAATCGAGTTCTACTCCCGGAGTGTCAAAAATGTACTTTTATAAACGTTGTTTCAGCAATACATTGTTAAAATTCTATTAAAGCTTCCAAGAATGGAAAATGTCAATTTGAACATAATGTTGTAATGCAACATAGTCATGAATATATTCTTTATGTTAAATTGTGTAATTAACAGAAATATATATATAAAGATTTAGATTAGTTGATTACGTATAATTTGAATACATTTTTGTAACGTCGCTTTTATATTAGAAATATATGGATTATTCATACGGATTCATATGTTAAATATTTTTTTAAATATTTTCTATGTATATTTTTTATGTTTGATTTAACATTAAATTTGTTTTTTACGCCTCCACCGTTATTAAAAAGTACACTTTTACTATTTTCAAATTTCGTAAAATCTAGAAATATTTCAAAAATAGACAATGATGAAATTGCAATTTTAAATTACAGTTAACTGAAAATATCGGTCGCACAAAGATCCATCGTTAAATTGATTCATTAAGAAAATAATTAGAACAGTTCCGGTTTAGTGTACCAGAACACGTAATTTATCGATACCAGCTCATGCATTTGCGATCATTCTCTTTCAAATGCATTTTTACAGAATTGCACATGAACGTTACAAGAACTTAATGTTTAATTATAATAATTAATACAGTCGTCAGTAGCGCTTAGTCAGTCTTAGGAGTTGAACGTGGTAAGACCCACAATTAGAGAGTTTTTTCGCAAATAAAATGTATAAAATTTGAATATATAAGATTATTTTATGATTTTTGTACATATTCTTTGGATTACGGTGACATAGAAGAGCATTCTTGGTGTGAAAACAGTTTGAAGATTATGTAATAGATTACTAATTAGGAAAATGCTGTAACTTACATAAATTTATATTTTTTTCTGTGTAAAAGGTGTTTGTAAGTATGAGACGTCTATATAAATTAAGCACTATCATAAATTTCCCTTCAGTAGCGTGTGTCAGTGTTTAATAGGTGTTATCTTTACTTTACTTTTAGTATTACTTTTATGAAAAACAAATGGCTTTTTGATGAAAAATTGAAAATGGCTTAAGAGTCGAAACTCGTAAAGAAATTCAAATGATATTTTATCCGGAAGAACTGCGAAGATGTCACTGCAGAATATTTATCGAGTACTGTCGTATGCATAATAATTGTAAATTGTAAAAAGAAGTTTGTTGTCTATTATAAAAACTTCCTCTACGATTTATGGAACCTTCGAAATATGAAATAATATTATTAACATGGGGAAAATTAATAAGTTATTTTTATTTATAACTTTTAAATCCGTATTGATGAAAACATTTTTTACAGAGGTATTTAGAAAGCAAACTAATTTCTATATTGCTTACTCTTGACTTTTTCGAAAAATTTTCGTCCAGTATTTTTAGTGATACAGAGAGATTAAAAGTTTGACAATATTTGTTCAATACATTTGATATGGTCATCTCATCTGTATGGGCATCATTCCTAATAAAATATTCTATTCTGTATTCTTTTACATATATTTAGGAATGCATAGAACACGTAAATGTTTCATGATAAGACGTGCACCATTTTCAAATAATAAAAATTATTAATTCGCATATCTCTGCATTTGTAAGAAAATAGATTTTGTTATTGCACCTTTTGTCGCATTTAATTTTATCAAAGTTCAAAACATCGAAATTTGTCTATAGAACATCACAATTTCAAGTTTGAATATATCTCATTTATTACAATTAATATGTCGGGTATTTTAATATCGATTTTTTTAAAACATTTCTATATTAATTCATAATCCAATTTTGGGCTCCGAAAAAGGATATTTCAATTGTCTTAAAAGTTTATCCAACTCGCTCACGAAATCTGCAATGAAATATAAGATATAAAAAATATCTTTAATAAACATGACGAACATCTGAAGTTTAAAAATTAATACATTCACTAGTACATAGTATATCGTAAAAGTGGATTGAAATATCAAACAGAAGGTGTGGAAGACTTTTACTGAAAAATTATATTAAAAATATTAAAATAATTGGCCTTTTAAATGATGGATTTGTTAAGTACAAAGCCAAATTTAATCCTTCATAAGAATTATTTGACTATCCTACGTCTAAAAATATAATGTTCTCAGTTTTTAATTATAATGGACTTATGCTCTCTTTCCACACCACTACAGATATATCACTGAAAAAATATTTTTACCCCAAATTTTATTGCAAACTATGATTTAGATAAACCATATAAACAGTATTTGAGGTGTTAATGTTTAAATAGTATATTACGTAACAAGGGCATAATTAGCGATCTTCGATGTAGATCGATATTTCGCTCTTGTTGCATACGATATTTTTTAATACGACAGGCGTAGGGCTCGATGAATTCGTACCCGATGATTTCACCGTAGGGCGCAAAATCCAGTTCTACGCCCGGAGCGTTAAAAACAGCGTTACGCGTATAGAGGATACACTAATATCATTTGCGGAGTCCTTTTATATTATTTCGATAATAGTTTGGGTAAATTTTAAGTCGACAAAAAAAATTGCAAAGTATTTTGTGCACGGTTCAATGGTGGGAAATGTTCCGTTGCATTATTAGATCTATCATGAATATGAACAGGATATCCTAATCTTAATTAGATTTCTTTTAGATTTATACATTGTTTAGCCTTCTTCCGTTTTCGCTGCAACGTCTTACTGATAATGCAATTCTAGCCTCTATTATGCACTTCCTTAAGGAAATTTGTGTGCACTTATTTTACAATGTCATTAAATTAAAGAGCCACAGATTTCCTGCCTATTTAACATATAAATATGGAATATGTAACATTCAGATTTATTCGTAGTACGCAACGTATACGGGACTTATTTACGGATAAAACCATTGTGGTCTTATTAATTTTAGTGCAACTCGTCGTCACGTCCAAAAATGGCTGCGAACGTCAGGAGGAATTTACCGTTGATTTTCGAACGGCCTTGCGAACCCATTTTCTATAAAAGAGGTTCCATTCAAAATGAATCTGTATTTGCCGTTTCGAATAAATATTTGGTAAGGTTTTATAACTTTTATCAACCTTTGCATACTCGTGAATGATTTATTTAAACAATGGAAAGCATTAAACTTGTTATAAGTATTTTTTATTGATCAAATATGAATAAATACATTTTATTTTACAACGTTTAAGATGCATAGGAATGTCTGAAAATTTACTTGTATTGAACTTTTACAAATACCGTTTGCATCAAATAATAAACTGGTATGTCTGTAAATTTTAAATAGTGAATGTAATATGATACAGACATAATTTGCAGTGAATTTAGAATAGATAGGTAACTATATTTATTAAGTTAGCATATCAACCCTTACAGAAATCTATCCAGTTTTTTTAAATTGCCCAGTCATACTATACCGTTAACACAGGAAATAATGAAGCTGGACAGAACCTAGCAAAAAATTGGATTCATATTCTACTAGGGAAGTGATTAAAATTAAAACTCATATTTACAATAATAAAATAAAGAAATATTTGCTTTAACAATACGATGAAAGTATTTTCAGAAACAAAGTAAGATTTATTACAAGAAACAATTGTTAAACGAAAAATCTTTTCTTTAATATTAATTATTTAATATATTCAATAAAATGGAGCAGAATCATTAAAAGTTGTATTGCACTAATCGGAATGTATATATACCTAAAACATTCAAATTATATAAATTGATAATCGTCCTTATCAAATGAGAAATATTGGTATCTAATTCTTTTGGAGAAAAACATTGAGATATATTAGTTTTATAATGCATAGTAACCTAACCAAAATTTAACACATTTTATAAGAAAAAATGTCTTTATATATTTAAATCGTCTACAGTTAGATGTGTGATATCTGTAAACGCATATTTCTAGCCTCGCCTTTCAGTTCTATAGAAACATAGGATACATTTTTCAAAATCTGACCGCAGAGTTGTTCTATCACGTAAACATTTCAAGATATTTCGGTCGCGGAACAACATTTTTGTTCGCAAATTTCCAGAATGCAGGTTAAAGGGCTTTTTTAATCAGTTCGATAGCATTTTTGTCTGAGAATTGTTCCCGAGCGTCAAAATTTTCAGACATCCGAACCTAAAGGAGCAAAAAACACAATTTCCTCCATTTTCAGTAAGTTTTTGTGGAAGAACAAAAATGTTGTTCGTGATTCGGCCAAAACCGAATTAAAGTGCAATCATCGGAAACCTGAGTGGCCTTTTTTTTAAAGGGTTCGGTGGGCTGAATTCAAATCTGGTCGCAAAATTATTCTATCACGTGTAGATTTTCAGATATCCTAATTTAAAAGTGCAAAAACCAAATATCATAATCATGCGTTGACAAACACTTGAATAACTCGATAAAAGATATTGACTGCAAGAGAAATTTAAAGCTGATGAATAGCGCTTTAATTTGCGTTTTGCCAAATTTCTAACCCAAATTTGTTTCATCCAAGAAGCTTACTGAAAATGGGCAAAAACGGTGCGTTTTGCATTTTCAGATTAGAATATCTTAAAATCCCGAATTGATAGAACAATTCTGAGTCCAACTTTAGATTCAGCGCATCAAAAACTTTTGGAAAAGTACAATGCTGTTTCTGATTATAGAGATACGGTCTTATTTTGCTAACATGTGTATTTAATGCTTAGGGATACTAAGTCTGTATTTTTTAAAACTTAATAAGCTTTTATTTCTTAAACTGTCAATTTTTTGCGTTGTTCATCAATATTATTAACTTTTAAGTGTACCCTGCTGAAACAAAATGTCTCAAAGTGTCTCGATCCGAGAACACGAGACAATACTTCCAATGCACCACTTTCCCTTCAGATGAGATACTTTCGAAGCTCATGCTCATAAAATGAAATATTTGCAATGCTTTTCTTATTAAAGAGACGAATAAAATGGAAACCCCCCTTTTCTTTAGCTACAAAACCAACAGGAAAAGAGTACTAAAATTATAAACAACTACAAAACTTCAAGCCAAGGATCTACACAAATTGGACTACGTGACGACGATGCTATTCTTAATATAGATATAAGATCGGCATTAGATGTGGGCCGTCGTGAAATATTTTCAACCTTTCTTACAAAACACCAAAGATGCGCTGACTTTCTGATAAAATTATTCATGAGTAAGCTATCTAGATTTTTGATATATAATTTAGATACAAATATATTATTGATACGCATAAGAAAAAATTTTTTATATACCTCATATTTGATTTAATAGATACACCAGAAGATCAATTATTAGAGATTTGCTCCTATTGCCATGATCGTGTCAATGCGCAGTTATTCAATTATTCATTGTCTGTTGCTTGTTACAATCGCGAAAACCTACGAAACCTACCACTTCCATCATTGTCACAAGTATTCCCACAAAAATATTTTGACAGCCAAGCTCTTCAAGATGCTAGGGAGACTGCTAGCTTGTTTCCAGACCAAAATGATCGAGTACGTAACGTATTAAACTTTTAAGAATTAGCACGCATATGATAATTTAATAATAATAACTGATTGCATTTCTCCCCACAGGATATCGTGACTGTTCCATTCCAGAACACTGGAACCGATGCTGTTCAAGAGAATCTCTTGTTTTACTTCAGGGAAGACGTAGGTGTAAATTTGCATCACTGGCATTGGCATTTGGTTTATCCATTCAGTGGACCAAGGGCCATTGTGGATAAGGACAGACGTGGAGAACTTTTCTATTACATGCATCAACAAATTATGGCTAGGTCTTAAAATTGATATTTAATATTAAAATAATTTCTTATATTGTATGTACATTTGTATGATTATTCTCTAAATATAAAATTTGTAGATACAACACCGAACGGCTTTGTAATAGAATGAATCTTGTCAAACCGTTACAATTGAAATTGAATTATCCTATAAAAGAAGAATATTTTCCGAAATTGGATTCCACAGTAGCTTCCAGGTCATGGCCAGGAAGACCCAAGAATCTCCAGTTGAGTGATATTAAACGTCCTGAAGATGATACGGATATTGAAATTGAACAACTAGTAAGATCTAAAGATCGCATTCTTACTGCTATACAAGAAGGAAGCGTCAGAACTGCTCAAGGTGAAACAGTGAGTCTTTTAAACGAACAAGGAATCGACATCCTTGGTAATCTGGTTGAATCTAGTATTCTTTCGGTTAATCGAGGATTTTATGGCAATTTGCACAACGAAGGCCACAATGTAATTTCGTATATACACGATCCAAATGGATCAAATATGGTAAATGTAATTCATTAATTCCGAATATCCTTTAGTATGAAAAATAAAATTTATAAGAAAATATTATTCTTGTGCGGTAGGAATTAGCCGCAGTAATGGGTGATTCTGCAACAGCAATGAGGGATCCCGTTTTTTACAGATGGCACGGCATGATTAATAATATGTTTCTAGCACACAAAAACTCATTGCCGCCATACACTTCTGATGAGGTATGTAATTTACTAAACAATATAAAAATAATTTATTGGTTCATATTCTGTCTGCTTTAGTTAAGTTTTCCTGGTTGCAAAATACAACGAATTGACATCATTTCAAAATCTCGCGAAACTCAAAGTCAAGAAAATAATCTTGTGACAACTTTCTGGAGCAATGATGTTGTGAATTTGACGAAGGGTTTGGACTTTGCAGCTCGTGGCGATATTAACGCTCGTATTACACATTTGAATTATCGTGAATTTGTGTATAGGATACAAACTCATTCTACCAATAAAAGAAGAATGAGAGCAACATGTCGCATTTTCATAGCACCACGGACGACCTTGCGCAGAGCCGCTATGCCGTTTAGATTTCAGAAAGAATTAATGATTGAACTCGATAAATTCTTAGTAGACAGTAAGTATACAAAAGTTTTGCTAGTAGTCAGTTGGATAAACTTGGTTTAACTAATATTTAAACTCAAACAGAAATCGTATAAAATTAAATGATGGAAATCTTCATCTTAACTGACGCAGTCAAGTACGTAACATTTTTAATTCTTAATTGTTAACTGTTGCAGTTCCACCCGGCAATCATCACTTTACGAGATTATCAACAGAATCTGCTGTTACTATACCTTATAAGAGTACATTCCGAGACATTTCGGATACAGGAACTACAGACGCTGAAGATGATGCTACTGCTTTCTGTGGATGTGGTTGGCCTCAACACATGTTGATGCCAAGAGGATCTGCAGATGGATTCCCCATGGATTTGTTCTGTATGCTTACAGATTATGAAAAAGATAGAGTAAGTAAAACACGTTCTGCACTCTGTTCTTCTTATTTTAATAATTTAATGGTGGCGTGGTGCCACACTCACTTCGCTGTAATAACAAATAATGGAGTCATTGGAATTATCAAAGTTTGATTGTTAGAAGAGATTAGTATATTTGGGAATATGTTATTTTACATGCAATGTAATTTTAAAACTCGTTTAGTACCTCGACGACTATTTTATGTATACTACCACAGCATTTTAACATTTTAAATATTTTATCATCTTTGTTATTACTGTAATTTATTTTATTATTAAACAGGTGGATGGTGGACAACAAGCCGATCCAACTGATTGTCGTACTGGTGTTAGTTATTGTGGACTGCGAAATCAAAAATATCCCGATATACGTCCTATGGGCTTTCCTTTCGACCGTCCCGCACCACAAATACAAATGTTATCTTCATTTGTTGAACAATATGGCAATATGTCTTCTACAGTTGTTAGAATCAAGTTTGATGATCAAGTCAGGAACTAAAGAGAATCTTAGAATTTTAAATGCTTGATTTATCTTGAATAGCAGACATGTTTATTTTATGTCTAAAGTCTTGTATTCACTGAACATTATATAACATCATAAATACTGGCCAGTCTATAAAGCAGCTTTAGCTGTGGCTCGCCCTTTGGTTCAAAGAGTCCATTATGTAACCCTTTGTAACAATAAAGACGAATTATTATTATTATATTGTAAATGATATTGTAACAAACTATGTCAGTGTGTTTAATCAATTAATTTTAATAAATCAATTAATTGTAACCACATCAAATAAAAACATAATGCAATATAATGAAAATCGATTTATTAGGCACTCAATGCCCAAACCCTGATCATCTGTACGTTGAATACAGTCCGTCAAAAAATTAGTGTCTTGGAAGCCGCTCAGAAGTTTGTGATGGTAGTTAGTCAGTTTTAATAAAGAAACACTTGGGATGAAAGAGTGAGAGAAATTAGATAATTTGGTGTGATTCGGAATGTCATAGGTCAATTCAGACAAGGCGTTTAGTAAACATTTTATGGAATGAATTTGTTAAATGAAAATTTTCATAACCTCCAATTTTAACGCTGGTAGTGTTTACTAGTATTGAAAAGACACGCTGTAGGAAGAAATAGAAATCGAAACCATAACGTTTTTTTTCTTCAGACATAAAATAATTTTTTTATTCTTTTTTAAATTTTGCTTAGTAATAATCATAATAAAGTAAGTGAATACATGGCTTTTTACCTAGTACAGGTTTTTTCACCTTTTTTGTAAATCCTATTCTCCATTTGTGGTTTCTCGTTATTCTCTTATAATTATACCGTATATGTAAATGCACGTTTTACAAGTTACACAAAATTAAAGTAAAAAGCCGATCAGGGACAGTCCGTGGCCATACTATTATACTCGTGTGCTGATAAATTAATACTTCACTGAATTTTTTGTTGTTTTATTACAAAACTTTGTGTGTACTAGAATTAAACATGATTTGTCGTTAAAATGTCGAAAAGGTGATTTTTCAGCATGGGTCTAATAAGATACAGTCCAGGGACTGTAGTTCATTATATGAAAAATGTTCGGGCCACTAATGTTGATTACTTTTTCCTATTTTGGACAAAAAAAAAACATATTTTAATTTTATTTCCTCCATGATAACAACGTTTTTTTTTCATTTATTTTTAGTTTTATACATAACTCTTCTCATAACGTCTGCTTTATTATTGGGACGTTTATTTTTTAAAATTCTTTGCTTTTTCACCCTCCTTCAAATCATCCATACTTTTTTTAGACTAACTAATATAAGGGATGATTTAAAATACTATAAATGAATTCGAAATGGAGTACTAAATGGAAACAATGAAATAATCCACATTAGTTTTGAATTTGAGAGTTATTTATTTGCTTAGAAACAATGATTTTTTACTAAAATAATAAGAATTTTTGAATAATTTTAGAATATATTTATTTGCCAATTTAATTATATTTGCTTATATTATATTATATTGCCCATTTAGTTATAACCTTCAGTATACTGAATATTTATCATTATTTACTTTTTAATCTTTATAAAGAATCTGATAATTTATTCCAATAGATTATATAACATAAACACATAAACACAAACACAAAGGGTGCTCATTTAGACGTCACACAAAATCAACATACCTTTCAACGAATACCACTGATTACAGACTAATTAAGTAATTTTACCGCCAATCGTCATTTAGCCAGCTAGTATACGAGACAAAGGTTAATCCATGAGTTACACTCTCTTATTTACTGTTGACCATTGAACGTAAAACCAGTATATGTAGTTTAAAATCCGTTATTATTTTCTAAAATTGGATACTATACATTTAAATATTATGGACCATAGTAATTGTATGTACTGTGATATTTCTGTCATGATTAATTAAATATTTATTTTGTAGATTTTTTCGAAGCTATATTGCTTAGAACATTAAGTTGAACACTATCAGTCGTCCAGTTGTCAAATTTAAGTGTCCTTCAGTAAGATCATTTAATTAACTATCAATTTTTTCAATTCATTTGTTTATGAGGTCATTCATTTAATTTTTTATTTATTTAATTTATAATTCCATTTTGTATATTCTACGTCGTCATTTATTTTTTTTGTGTTACTTCATTGTGTACGGGTACTGTTTTTCTTCTTGAAATGTAATTTTTTTTAGTTTTTAGATTGTATTTTTTCCCCCTCTCTTTTAATTGTAATCTTATGTTTTTAATCTTATGCGTTCAGGTCAGTCTGTAAAACAGCGTCGCTGTGGCTCGCCTTTTGCCAGTGCTGAGATCGTGTTGTATCCCTCTCTTTTACTGTCAATAAAGTCGAATAATAATAATAATAATAATAATAATAATAATAATAATAATAATAATAATTAAGTCGAGGGGGGCTCAAAGGGAATGATGCGTAACACAATGCGGGGTAGGGCTAACCACCCTACTTCCTGTATTTGATGCGGTTACTATGAATAGAAACTTGCTTATCGACAGGTGTGTTTGTCAGGACGCAGTCCAGTACAAGCGTAACCTGTCGATAGCCTGGCTGGATTACATGAAGGCGTATGACTCAACATCGCACGAGCTTTTAAGCTTGTTGCTCAAACGCCTTCATGTCCACCCAAACATAGTGAGAATTGTAGAAGACCTGATGCCTCTTTGGAAAACACGCTTTGTCATGACATCGGGCAAGCGTCGAACCATGTCTAGACTGGTTCAATTCCAAAGAGGTGTCTATCAGGGAGATTCTCTGAGTCCTCTGCTCTTCTGCATCTCACTATTGCCTCTATCCGTTGCTCTCCGGAAATCTCAAGGGTACATGTGTGGACCGCCTGGTGAACGTGTACATAAGATCACCCATCTTTTCTATATGGATGATCTTAAATTATACGCATCAGGCGAAGATCAATTACATCGATCTCTGAACATCGCACTCACATACTCGAGAGATATCGGTATGGAATTCGGATTGGACAAGTGTGCAGTCGTTCATTTGCACAGAGGAAGGTCAGGCTCCCATAACAACGATATGGAGCTCGTCAACGGAAATGTCATCCGCCACCTTAGCGCCGAAGAAGCCTACACACACCTGGGCATACCTCAAAGGCATGTCCAGGATGTGCAGGCTGCTAAAACCACGATCATTAAGAAATACCGGCGCATTCTCCGTCAGATCTGGTCATCAGAATTGACTGGGAGAAATAAGGTGGCAGCCACGAATATGTTGGCCGTATCACCAGTGCTCTATTCTTTTGGAGCACTGAAGTGGAACGTTGACGAGCTAAGGGATCTTGACCGAAGCACACGGAAGATGATTTGTATGCAACGCAGTTTGCATCCAAGATCTTCCGTGGAACGACTGTATTTGCCCCGAAATATGGGAGGTCGTGGCCTTTTAAGTCTGGAGTGTATGCATGACCGATTGGTCCTCGAAACAGCTTGCGACGTGATTAATCGAACGGAGGATCCCCTGATGATGCTAGTACATCAGCATGAAATTCAGGGGAAGGGGGCGTTTTTGTACAACGTGGCGGAACGAACGGCGCGAAACCTCGGTCTGGTTTTCAACGTGGGACGTAGTGGTGCACAGGAGGCTGAATCAGTCATCAATCTGTGCCCAGTGCGTCTCAGGGCTAACATACGGAAGGAACAACTCCGTATGTTGGAGGGAAGGCATATCGACAAGCCGTTACATGGACAATTCTTTCGAAATGTCCAACAACTTGGCTTGTCGGCAGAGATGACCTTCTCCTTCTTAAGATCAGCCGGCTTGAAATCCGAGACCGAGGGTTTTATCTTCGCGTGCCAGGATGGGGTCATCAATACCTTAGCGTACCGCCAGAACATCTTACACCAGGCGGTACAGAGTACGCTCTGTAGATTGTGTAGATGTCATGCTGAGACACTAATGCATCTTTTGGCAGCATGTCCAATATATGCAGTTTCAGCATACATCGAACGTCACAATGCGGCTCTTCGAGTGCTGTATTACCATCTTCGCAGCACTTATGGTATTGATGCAACCCCAGTTTTGCCGTACGTCCCCACTGATATTGAATCCGTAGTCGGGAATGAGTCTTGCCGAATATACTGGAATTACTCATTCCCGACGAGCAGGCAAATATCAGCCAATAAGCCTGACATCGTCCTTGTTGACTTCGATGACAAATCCATCTTCGTCATCGAGTTTTCTGCACCAGCAGAAACAAATATAGTCAGCAAAGAGGACGAAAAACGGATGAAATATCAGGAACTCCTGTTCGAGATTCGCAGACTGTATCGAGGATTCAAAATCAAGCTCGTCGTGCTGATAATTGGAGTGCTGGGAGGAATGAGACCAACTTTCCTCCAAAACATCAAAAGCATTCCGGCCTGTCGAGAACATGCAAATTCCATCGCAGGCCGAATGCAGAAAGCAGTGCTACTGGGATCTCTCCGTCTACTGAGGTCACACGAGATCCTGTAACCACTAACCCAATGGTAGAGGGAGTGGTTGCAGTTGCAAACGAAATGGCCCGGTGCAGTCTGCAGCGGAGGAGATGGATATCGGAGCCACTTTTCTGCTGCAGACTGCACACGTGGATTCTGGAGGGCCAAGGGAGGTTAGGGTTTTAGTCGGTAAACCTTGCCGTTAACATCAAAGGTGAGGGAGTCCGACACACGGGGGGTTACAGAACATCTTCAATTCCCTATGGTGCCTAAACGCATTTCCCCCCTCCGTCAAAAAAAAAAAAAAAAAAAAAAATTAAGTGGAGGAATTTCTTATTTCAAGAAACGTCTTGGCGGATGATATACTGCGTCTAACTCACCGAAAAATGTACTAAAACTAGGCACTCATTTTTTACAATAGAAAAGAACACATTGATTCATCACATCTAATTTTCTAATATTTTGTCTTCATAGTTTAGTAGTTCATGAATCAAAACGTTGTCTAGTTGAAGGAGAAACGACTAATTCAGAGATTTTTTGAAGTTGCGAAATTAAGAAGAAGAATTAAGTTGAAGAAGGAAATGATATTAAATCATAAATTAATTTTAATTTGAAGACATCTGGAGTGATAATTTCCCGAGTAGAAATTCTGAAAACGGCCCTAATCGGGACCTCTTCAGGCTGCCTGAATATATTTCAGACCCTTATCAGGCTACACTATCAGGGCCTGATCAAGAACGTAACGATTTTATTGGTCCGGGCCGGAACAGACATCCTGATATCCGGCTCTGATCAGGGGTTTGCAAGGGCCTGATCAGGTTCCTCCAAGATTCGATTAAACAATAATTAAATGAAATTAATAATCATACAACTGTGTGAGTCACTTTCATATACACATTATATTTAATTATATAATCATATATTATTATTAATCCACAAGTATGTTACATTTCATAAAGTGTCATTCGAATGGTTATATTAATTTTTATAAATGTATTAAGTTTCATACGATTTATATTTTAATTATATTTTTATATATCACATCCGCCCACATTGCCCCGCTCGGGAATCGAACCCGAGTCTCTCGTTTTCTACGCTGGCACCTTAACCACTACGCCACTCGCAATTGGATTCTTCTATTACTCTTTAAGGTCCATGTCGCGTTCATGTTTCTCCTGAAACCACTTTTGATGATGGTGATCAAATTCCCATATTCCGCTACATCCGTACGCTTACCTGATGAAGTTTGCCTTGCAATCCCCTGATCAGCACGTGATCAGGCAACAACTAGGTTTGCCTGATAAGGTGCAGGTTGTAGTCCCCTGATGAGGGACATTTTGTAGATTATATTTATGAATATGAAGGCTATATTAATAATAATTCTTAGATTGAAAATTAGTACTTCATTACAGCGTTTTGAATTTGCCTTAGTAGATCATAAATAGATGCATACCACTCACTATTTATCTTACATTGGGTAGAACCGTCAATTGAAATGAATAAATTAACTATTACATTTAAAAAGTGCGAGGCATAAGTAGACACTTAAAAAAATACTATGTATAATAGTTTATTATTTTTAAGTAATTAACTAATTTATCAATTTACCTTAAATCACTCTTTACGCGTAAATTAGTATTTTCGTTAACTTTCAGGGATTGCTCTAAACTTCGACGGTGCAATAACTTCACAATTTTATGTTTAACTGCTATTTAAATTATTCGGATTGCCAATAATTTCAATTTCTTAATGCTACGTAAACGAAAAGAAGATTTAACATTATTATCCGAGAGAACTGCTTTTAAGTTACTTTTGATTTAATCAACCTCATTTTAAATAAACTTCAATTGATTCCCTTCATTATCGGAAAAGTGTAGAAAGAAGAATATTTATCAGGACCGTCATTTGCATTCTAATGAAAGGTCAGAGGTCGGAACGCAGAGGTCTTTTCAAGTCGAACAGAATTGGATTTACCTGTTGCTTAAATTTTTAGTATAAATCCATTTATAATAAAGTTTTACTACAATTATTTACAGAAACCTGGTTTGAAAGATTTATTCATATTTTGAACTATTCCTTTCAAATTCTAATTTAAATTTGTTTAAAAACGTTGTTTCCAGTAAAAGTAAGATTTTTAAATTAAAATTCAATATGTGTATAATTTTGCATGAAATGAAAATGCTGTGCGCAATAAGTATTTTAATTATATTTATATACAAATTATGGAGCGTATGGCGAACGCCAGGCTAAAAATGTTGACATTTAAATTAATCCTAATAAATTATTTCGCATTTCCAGAGCAATTGAATTTTCAGCTAAATTAAATCCTTTGACAAATAACTGGTTTCGTCAATTTATTCAATCTCTAATGAAGCGAGGTCGGCATAAAAAAGAAAAAAGCCAACCTAGTGCAAAAAAAGAATGGCTCGACGAAGTACGAAGGTATAGGTATAGGAGATGTGCTAAAATGAATCGCTGGAGTGACTTCGATGGTATTTCGCCTCATCATCGATCGGACTATTTAATTACTGCTATCACGCGCGAATAGTGGTAAACGATTAATTCGTTTTTGCAATAATAATTAAAGTTAAAGCTGAAAGCTCAATGCGAGAGATGCATTGAATTTAGTTCAATACTCCGAATTACGTATTGTATTTTCAACGAGAATCTCTTATTAAGTATTCAATACGATTATTCAATAGAAAACATTAAATAGCTTATTCATTACTTGAACTACACGCAACGCGAGTACACAATTTTTGACATTATTGAAAACAATGTCAAATTTTACCTCATGTATTCTAAAGTATTACGCGGTTATTAGGAAATTTAAGTTTCTAACTAAACCGGTTTGATTTGACTAAAGAAAATTGTTCTCGTCGAGTTATCGCATAGCGTATATTGAACTTCAGGGCTAGCGCGAAATCTAGAGACGGAAATCCTGCCAAATGTTATTTTAAAAATCATTGTTATTTTCTGCAGATCGAATACATCAATGCTACAGACATTTTCAAAGAGATGCAGCGATTTAATTGATTTATTTCATTACAAATTGTAGGCCGTGATTATTGAAAATGTAACCTAACCTAACCTAATGGGTCAAAGATCGCCTTCGGCTCCGTGCACAACCCTCTGCACATTTGCACAAAAAACATTTTTGATATTTTATGTTGCAAGTGTGCGTTAAAAACAGATAAAAGGGACCTGTGACAAAGAATATGTGCAAAACCGTATTTTACATATGCCGTAACTTAAAATCCATCATGTCACTATGTTTTTGTGCAATATTTTAAGTAATCTATTATTAAATATAAGATATTGATATATAATATAGATAGATAATAGAATACACAAATATACATGTAATAATTTCATGTATATTCAAAATGTCACATTAACCCTTAGAGGGCCGGTATGACGCCATATGGCGTCATGCTCCAACTGGCCGACATTTGACCTTAGTTTGGTAATAACTTGGGGGACCCAACCCCCTTTTCTGTGGAGAAATCAAGCTTTTCAAAAATTTCAAATGCCGGCCCTTTAAGGGTTAAGGAAAATCAACATTGGTAGACAAAATTGATATTAATGACATTAACATACAATAAATCAAATAATTCGCTCGTTTTTTTAATAATGTCTATATCATTTTTGTGTTCGGTTGAAAAAGAGCTTTCCAGTGACCTCTAATACATACAAATCACAAATGTATTCAGAAAATAAAACAATGGCGTTTTAATAGTATATTACGTATCTAGGGCGGAAACAGAGGCATTGCAGGGAGGATCACAATCGTCGCCCGCTGCTTGCAATGCATGTTTTTGTCCGTGATGCATACATTATTTTTTGTTACACCCGTATAAGATAAGTCCAACCGACCTTTACGGCGTGAAAAGTGGTCCAAGACTGTCAAACACATTCAATGATTTTCACAGCGTGAAAGATTGTTTTTCAATGAAAGACTGTCAACAGATTGTAAGCGAGAGGAAAAAAAACATTTTCCCGCCCGCTGAATGACGTCACCGGGTGGCAAAATTTTTTCCGCCAGGTGACGCCCATCTTTATAAGACCAAGCGGACATCGGGCACTTTGCGCTCTCTTTTCCGATCGGAAAGATGGACTTTTCGTGTTGACGTAACATAAAGTAATATTTGGCACATTCTGCCATCTCCAGATTTCACGCTAGTCAAGAAGTTCGTATAATATTCACTATCTGATAACTCGACGAGAACAATTATTTTGCAAGTAGATATATAGGGTAGAAGATGAGAAAAAAGGTAAGAAATACGATGCTGTACATCACATCATTTTTTTCGGAAAAAATATAGCGTAAAAAAAACTTATATTTCGTTGATAAAAAGTCTGAAATGTAATTACTCATAATTTTAAAACGTTTCACAAGAGAGCTGTGGATAAATAACGATGAAAATTTAATTTCTCTCATTTCTTTTAGCAAAAAATTACAGTCTTTAAAAACGTTATATCTCAGTGGATAATGTTTTTTTTTGTGAGCTTCAGAACGCGTTTGATAAAGAATTTTGTTTTTCCATTTGAATTCAATGTCAAATTTCAAACCACCACGGGGTCATTTTAAAATTGTGATATACATGTGCTCTATTAGAGTTTATAATTTTTTAAATTTAAAAAAATTTTTTTTAGAACTGAGTTATGGGGTAAGCCCTACAACACAAATACAACAAATTTCTTGTCAAAATAATGACCATATCTATATATCATTATTAAGCAAGATTATATTGAAATGAGATTTAGTATTTTCATCAGCTCAGAGTGGTCCAAACTGAGGTTTCATTTGATAAAAAATCAAAGTAGATCCGAAATAGTAATCGAATCAATTAAGTTTGATCATTTTAGGATCAATCTAATTTGATCTACTTTGATCACAATTTGATCGATTATTTGTTTAATTTATTACTGATCTCTGCTTCTATACATTAATTACACTTTATGACCAGAAATAGTACTCGTTGTGTACATTTTTATGAGATAGTATATGGGTAAATTCATAAAACTTTTAACTTTAAGCGAGGCGTAACAATTTATCGAATAATACTATATATGGGCATTGTTCTAGAATTTTTAAACTTTATGTTGTCGCTCATTATGATACCTTAAAAATTTTAAATATAACTTTGCAACACTACAGATCAACAAATTTTTGTTCGTTTTACATGTAATAAGTGTTTATTACTAATTACAGATATGTAGAAAACAATGAGAGTAAATAAAAGTAGTGAATTTGCCTGTTTTTGGTGCGCGACACTCACTACATTTTTTCAGTTTTAACACTGAAACTTTTTGAACCTTTTTTTTAATGGTCTGTGATTTTTTGTAGAAGTATTTAAGAATGTAAACAAATGAAAAATCCTTAACTTAATGATGTGCCTCACTGAGGAATAAAATTATATACCTTCAAACTTGCGAGATAACTTTTTTTTATAGTTGACAATTTAGCAATCAATTTTAGATAATTTTTTTCACATTGGTTTTTAAGAAACCACACAACAGGGGTACATTACCTATATGATAAGAAGTAATTTGAGCCTTTGCCCGAATGTGTGCCACCTATACATAAAAAATGCGACCACGTCAAACTTTAAATTTCCAAGCGAAACTCACTTTGAAAAATCAAATTATTTAATGGCACATCTACAATTTAGCTTCTAAGTACTTTGGAATCATTGTGATCTTTTCTCCTATGTTATTAAAGTATTTATAACTTTTGTGTTTTTTTTTAATACAACAAAAAACACACTTTTTGACAATAATAAAATGATTATTCTTTACAAATCGTTTTAATTTTTTAGTATCCTTAATGTTAAATCATGTATTTGGATTTCAAATTTTAATGAGAACTGACTTTGGATTTGTAATCACTGGCCTCAAAAACCCTAACATATCAAATTTTTTAAAAATCAAAGAAATTTTGTAAAAATAGTCCACCATATTTAATCCATTATTTTAAATTTGAATAACTATTAACTAGACGTTTAATTTTATATACTAGCTTCTAAAAATTACGCCATAAGCAAAAGAACTGAATTTTTTATGTATATTAAACGTTACAAAACTAAAAACTAATTTAACGAGTAACGTAACATGTTACATTAAAAAAAAAATACATTGTGTATAAATGAGTCACGCAAGGTTTTTCCTGTCATTTGATCAATTCTAAAGCCAATAAAATTAATTTCATGAATGTGCCTAAAAAAAAAAAATTCAATTTTCTTCAACCTCAAAGTTTAAAAGTTCTAGAATAATGCCCATATATATGTGTGAGCAGCAGCCGTTACAAAGTGATAGTCTGAATCGTAAACAGTTTCATTAATTCGATTATTTTAATAGCACATAAAAATTGTTCAATATTTTCATCTTATCTCACGTGTAAATCCAAGTGTTTGATGTACCTAACTGAAGTGTTAAAAGTGTATGCATACAGCAGAAGGAAATCACTTAAGAAATTTGAAATTTGAAAAATTTTTTTAAATAGATCAACAGATAAGATCGAGTTATCTCGTTAATGCATTGAACCACTCAGTAATCTCGACTTCCGAGAAGAAAAGAATTTTATTTCTGAATTACCCACCATATTCATCGTGTAATGTTACATTGATCTTGTCCACATTTTGCTCTTAACCCTTTTAGGGGCACATTATTCTAGTCAATCTTTTATGATTATTTTTGGTGTTTTTTATTGAAAGGGGGGGGGGGGGTTAGTTAATTCACGAGTCTGTATTTAGAATTTAAACATACCAAATGTCGGCTCAAATAAGGCGTTTTAAAGTGTTATTCGAATTATTTATGGAGTTCATAACATGGAGGTTTTAGAAGTTGTTGAGTACGAATCTGAACTAAAAATTTGAAAATTCAAAATTATTAAAGTAATTTACTCAGTTCTTATTTTTCAGAAAAATTTTTAAGGTATTAATAACAATGAGATAAAAAGAAAATTTCGCTTTTACGAAACTTTCGCTTTTATCAAAAAGTCGACAGGTCAAAAAACCGACAGTCATAAAGCTGACAGTCGAAAAACCGACAGTCAAAAATCCGACAGTTCAAAAAATGACTGTCCTTCTGCCGATGTATCTATTTTTGTATGTGTCGGCTATATGACTGTCGGTTTTTCGATTGTCGGGTTTATGACTTTCAGTTTTTGCTCTGTCAACTTTTTGATTTGTCGGTTTTTCGACCCGCGCCCAACTTTTACGCCCCCGCGTTAAAACGATTAACGGATATTAAATAATCATCTTGAATACTAATCAAAAGGGTCCACCAAAGTTTGTGAGTGTGGATTCATTTTCTTTTTAATGTTGTTTTTTTTTTAATTTTAAAACGTTGTGTGGATTTACCCATATATGAAAAAAAATTATTGTATATTCGGCATAATAGTTTTTCGATTATAATGGAGATATCAATAGAAATTATAGTAATATTGGCGACATTTTATTATAAAAGCAAAAAATAATATCATTTTTCACTCTTATATATTTTGAACGCTCTCCACAACAGCTGTAATTCATTAATAATACCATAATTTACACAACAAGGGTTTAGGTTCTATGCTTCAATTTCAGTATAACATAGTTTGAAACTGTGTCTCCTGTCACCTCAACGTTTGAGGATAATTTTGCTTGAAATTAGTTTCCTTTAAGTTAAATTAAGATATCGGGTATAGAATTCTATGAAGTAAGTTATGTGCGGTAAGACCAGTATATTAACGGACTATAAAATTGCTAATCAAATTAATATATTGCGCAGAATAGGCACATGTAACCTTCTTTGTATGCCTATCTAATGTTATCAATGCAGTCATAGAAAACGTAATATCGAGATGTAAAAATACTGTTGCAAAAAATTTGTGCAACGTTGTATTTTCTAACTAGATCCTATTATTACTGACATGCCTTTTTTGAACAATCAAAATCAAGTTATCACAAAGTTGCAATTTTTGTATTTTTGTATAGAAAATACGCATGGCGATTTCCAAATTTTAAGTGCGCTATTAAAATCTCTGATCATATTTTGATTTTACATAAGATAAAGTTATATTCATATATTATATACCACATTATAGTTTTCATATTTATGTTGCAACTTGACTTATCACCCTACATAAATTGCAGTGTTATTGAAGGTTGATTAATAAAATCTGAATAATTTATTATGGAACTGCTGAAAATAATCTTTAATAACAAAAAATTAATTTTCTTATACTTCAAAATAGAAAGTTCAACCGTGTTACATCCATTCCAGCGATTCGAATGAAATTCATACAATGCGACTGCGGGTTAGGTACCGGGTTAAGTGAATTGGATCAGAACTTGACAAGACCGATTGATTTTCTCACTGGTGTCATATTTGGAGTTCAAATTCAAGATAGGGTAACTCAACTGAACTCTGACCTAGCGTAAGTAATATTAATAGCGTAGTAATTTTCAAAGGTATACTGAATAATGAAGGTTATCATACTTTTCCAAAAACAATTAATATCTGTAAGGATAAAAATATATAAGAATGGCTGTTTGTGAATGTAGTCCTCTAAGATCAAAATTCAAAATGGCGAATTAAAAATGTCGCAGAATGTAAAGAACTCTATTCCTTTAGTATTTCAATGTCCCCCTAAAAGTTTGTAAGGTAGCTGATAAAATTGGAACACTTTTTTCAAAAAATTAAAATAGCTGATTCCAAATTTGGAGGACAGATTTTCAAAAAATTTACAGATTTTAATGAAATATGCTTTTTTATTTTCAGGAACTTAAATTAAAAGCAAAATATGAAAAATATGTAAATGAGATGATTTTTAAATATATAACTATACGGTAGTATTTTGATATAAAATCAAAACATTATTATTCGATATATGATATGTTCATGCGCGAGATTTAGGAAGGAATACAATAAAAAAATTATGCAAATGAAATAATGTTGTAAACTGAAATAAAAAAGAAGGAAAATGAGCAGATTGATTTTAACTTCTGTTTACAGGGACTAAAAATAAAGTAATATTAAATATGCATTTTTGGCGATTGTGTTTTACATATTAATGGTTTAATAATATTCTGAATCTAATATTAACCAATAATAACACATTTTTTCGAAACTATATTATTGAACATCGCCGTGTTCAGATCGCTATCACTTTGGAACTGATTGTCTTCCCATTTTTACTTAAGCTACTTGATCACAGGTTATAGTGTAGTACGTAAGATATTTCTGCTAAATAAAATTAACAGCAAATATAAACCAAGTTTACGATAAAAACTCCATCTCTTTCTTCAAATTGATGACTTTTTTGTTAAAATCAATATTTTTGGAAAGTCCTACATAGTGCACTAGTTTTTTATGTGTAATTTCAACATCTTTTTTATATTTTGTATCAAATTGAAAATGGTGACCAGTACCATCAACGTTTTGTTTCTATATGATTGAAACAATTTTTTATTTATCCCGAGTAAAAATGTTATTGATCAAATTTTGATCAAAGTAGATTAAATTAGATCGATGAAAAACATATCAAATTTGATCTGATGTAAATATGAAACTTGCTTTAAATCGGTATTATAATTAATTACAATCAATTATATTTAAAGTTGATCAACATAAACCAAATTTAGATCAAGTTTAAATCAGGTTTTAGATTTTTCTGGATCAGAGTTGATCAAACTTGATCAAACTTACATTCAAAATTGTCCTCAAAATGTAATGAATTTGATCTCTTTCTCATCGATATTATTTGATGATCTCATCCGATTTTAATATGAATATTAGTAAAATTTCAAGGCGGAATTAGAAACGACGTGGAAAATTCAGCGAAACAGAAAACATCGAATAGAAATAAAAAATTCCACTCGATAGCTCCTGGTGCCTGGTGAATCCTATCCGCAAATCCTAGATAACCTGGATTTGTTCAGCATACTACACCTGTAAAATGATGATATCAACCAAAGCCCACAGAAATGAAAATGGGGCCAAATGGTGGAAATGATTATGATGGTCACTGATATTTGGCCACAACATTAACCTACATTCACCATCATCATGGAAGTCTTCGTCGCGACGCAAATACAAATTCGAAAATCTCTTGAACGTTATTAACAATTAATTTTTGACAAAACAAATCACAAGACAAACTTTTTCTATATTATATTTTTTATTACATTTGAACTGGCATAATTTTTATGAAGACACTGTCAGAAAACTCCGTTTACTTTAAACATCAACAAATGAATGTGTATTCTTTGACAGTTGTGGGTCTATCCTCCGTACAAATTATGTCACTCAAAAATATAAATAAAAAAATCTCATGTGTGAAGTAAAAATGTAAATATATAAAGTTAATTACGTTCGACAGATTTTCTAATTTGCCTTCTGAGGCGGTCACGAAGACTTTTCATAATTTTCATTTCTCTGACCTTTGGTATATGTCATCATTTTACAGGTATAGTTCCAGAAATTGCCGAACAAATCTAGGTTATCTAGAAGTTGCGACCAGAATTCACCAGGTACCACGAGCCATCGAATTATTTTTTATTTCTATTCAATGTTTTTTCTGTCTCGCTGAATTTTCCACGTCATTTCTAATTCCACCTTTAAACTAACTAATATTCATATCTAAATCAAAACAGATCAAATGATATTGATGAGAAAGGGATCAAATTCGTTACTTTTGGTAGATAATTTTGGATCTAAGTTTGAAAAACTCTGATCCAATGAAAATCTGAAACCTGATTTAAACCTGATCTAAACTTGGTTTATATTGATTAATTAATTGTCGATTAATTTCAAATATAATTGAATGTAACTTATTATAATGCCAATTTAAAGCATGGTTCATATTTACATTCAAATGTTGATCAAATTTGTATCACATCTTGATTAAATTTTGGTCGAAGTAGATGCGAAAATGTCTCATAAAAAGGATCTAATTTGATACGTTTCTCATCGATATAATTTGATCTGCTTTGATCAAAATTTGATCAATAACTTTTTTACTCGGGATACTTCATGGCTTACACTAACAATTATAAGAAACATAATTAAAAGATTCATCTTCTTCAAATAAATTGCCAACATTAGTCTTGATTTTGTCTTCACTAAGGTACATATTATATTACCTCTTAAATTGACTTATTCCATACTAAGTTTTTATCACTCTGGCCGCGTATTGATCTGTAATGTTAACATTATGTTAAGAAATATATGTATTCAAAATTATTGGAACCTTATTAATAGATATTGTTGACTATGCGACACTCTGATAACAGTATGCAACCATCGAGTTTATCGTCGGCGTAGCGACCCAAATATTGTCCAGCTAATCAGAATTCCATTTCCCCACTGTACTGTTGTTTGAGAACAGTAGCAGAGAAATGGATTATCGAACGAGAGATTGGCCCAACGGTATTGAGGTAAATAGTAAATAGGGAAACAGTCCACGGTCTGTGGTAATCGTTCAACGGAGCAGCCCTCTCCGAGACAACGGAGCAACCAGTTGACATCTACTGTCGACGATAAATCGAGTTTAGCGCAAGTTCTTTGCGAGACAAATAGTTTCGATTCAATTACACGGACGAGACCTATGCAGTTGGTGAACGCCAGTAGAGTTTGACCCCCCTGACCCCTGCGCCCAGTACGTCTCAGCAGGAGAGGCCGTAATGCTTTCCTTTTTTCTTTTCTTTCCGTCCCTCAGTGGCTTCCTGCATTTGGCGTCCTTTTTTTGGTTCTTAATATCCTTATCATCGTTCCCATTTTTCTTATCTTCTTTCTTTGTCCGTTTCTTACGTCTAACTAGGAACCTTACTTCCTTTTCCCGTTTATCTGGTATCGACGATTTCTGCCATCAATTCGGTTCTTTACGAGATTTATCTGTTGGTAAATGAAACGTGTATTACCTGCTTGCTTTTTCGTCGTATGTTGACTGTATTGATGGTTATAGTCTGCGCAATAAAAAAATTGACAAACAATGGACTGTAAATATCATGTATTAGTAGAAATATCGACCAAGATGATAAAGGTAAGAAAATAAGTAATTAATTTCAGCGAATAGGTGTAAATAATAGTAGAATATACCAATGGATACTCATGCACATGTGATCATCAAGTGATCTGACTAAAATTCTATAACATTGGTGACAGTAGAGCGAGAGCGAACTCCTAATAACGAAATCGATTGTTTTATTTCTTGTGAAAGTTTGAAAAATAGTCGTTGATATCGAGCAATCAAATCCAAGTAGTAATAGTGTGTTTTGTTCGTAGCCGACGATGACTATTACTTCTTAGAGCAGGTGACTATGATTACTAATGCGGGACAGCGAATATTTTATATACTTCGCACATTATAAAACAATTAGATTCGTTATCACATATGATCTCTTACTATAGTTTAACAAATTTTAAAGAATCAGTTACAAAGATTTCAACTCACGTTTGGAAATCACATATACTTGTGAGCATCCTGATGTTATTATAATCGTTATCAAAAATTGATCCAGTGATCAGGCAATTCAATTTTATAACAATGTTGAAACATCTCAAGGATGTAAAAGAAAATTAATCATTTCTGCATGTCCAGGATATGGAATTCTTAAACCGATATGAGTTTTTGTTTTGTTTATCTTATTCCATTTATTTGATTGTTAAAAAATGTACCACTGCCAGAAATACAATCAAATAAACGATATGACCAAGTTTGACATGCGTAAATCCAGGTATAGTGGGAATGGACAAACTGCACGTGCAACAAGTACACGATGAGGTTTTCGAAACGTCGAATGCCGAATTCAGTCGTATGACTTCCGATGTATTTTGAAGGGAATGGTTGTCTGCATGTTACGAATGTGCTCAACCATAATAAGGCTTCGAATGTAATGCTGTACTCTATAAATTATAACAATAAGTACTCATATGATGAAAGTACGGTATTTAATATTGTAATATAAATATTAAATATATACAATATAAAAATAGTTTGTTTTAGCAACGAAAGTAGACCAGTCTACTGTTTTTTAATTAAATTATGTAATCACCTTAAAGTACTGTAATTTTGTTGAGAATTCTGGAGATGAAGTTTTTTAAACTCATTATTGCTTGGCTAAATTGAATTAATTTAAATTAGCCAGCTCAAAGATGGTTAATTTTCTCATAAATACTAACTATTATTTCTCAATCCCTCAATTATTCTTACATAACTTTTAGTTATTTTCTTTCCAAAAGCTTGTTATGCCTCTAAATATCTTACCGGTAAATTTTCAGATATTGATAAGATTACCATAAATATTTATTGTTAAGATAGTGATAGGAAATAAATATATTCTCAAGAACAATAAAAATACTCCTTCATATAATTATTTAAAATTCAGAAGTCTATTTATTACAAATAAAATAAAAATATGTTCATGTCTTGAACTATATAAGATAATGTAACATTTTGAATTGCTTCTGACTAACTAATCAAATGACTGTGCGCATCTAAAATTTACAAAGAAAATGTTACTACGAATGGGTGTTTATTCTAATTTAGAGGCTGTAATTTCCGATCCAAAATATAATTACAGCTGAGAATATGGAGGCTTCTCCGTATTCAGATCAAACCCTAACAATTTTCAACTATTATTATAGTATTATTATATACTTATTAATTATTCACGATATTTTTTCTCTTGTCATTTTATACAATCAATAAAAGTAATAAGCCAAGAACAATAAATTGAATATATGTTTAAAGACTGTTTTCAATCTGAAAGCAGAGGAAACATCAAGAAATGGAAAATAATCGTGTTGTACACGAATGTAAAAATGTTGTGTGTATTTCGCTCGACCCTTTGACCCTTCGATGGAAACGATTCTTTTATGTAGCGACGGAAAAGACTTTGAGGATGCGACATCGCAAAGTTCCTTGAATGGAGCAATATTAAAAATTTCGTATATCCTAAAAAGAAGAAAGAATATGAAGTGGCTAAAACTTTTATACTCAACAGAGTAGCTTGAATAAGAATTAGGTTATCCACAATATGTAGAGGGAAAGATGGTCGGAGGCAGGTAAAAAAAACACTCTTAATAGAAAAATGTGATTTTACTGTGATTACTTAATAGACAAAATAACACGTATGCATTGAATAATACATTATGAAACTATATAAATAAATCAATAAGTTAATTATCTTTTAACTAAGAATATATTGGTCAATTACTAAATTATAAAATATTGCACTTAAAAAAAAGTATTTATTTCAAAAAAATATATGTAATTTATGTATAATTTTAGGTTATTATATGCAATTAACCCTCATGTGTACACGGACGAGTATACTAGTCCAAACTACATGTTTCCATATGGGAAAAGAAAAACTCGTGCTCAGGAGGTTAATTCAAATAAATAATTCAAAACTCATAAAAATCACATTTAGAGCTTCCAAATTGTTTACGCAAAGGAAGATGCCGCCGAGCATACGTGATTTCGAAATGGAACCTCCGAAACTGATAAATTCGGTTCGAGAGCTAACACCTAACACCAAATTTGAATGCTTTATCATAAGAGAAAATTTAAAAACTCGATGTCGAATTCGCGGATTTTACATAGAAAAAAGCAGTAATCTAAGTACTAATAATCCGCAGTCTTTTGTTAGAGGTATCAACACTGTTACTAATTGACTGCCCGGATGCAAAAACCCATAAAATGAAGTATCTAGACGACGCTATTATCGACATAAAAAAAAAGATTAACATTAGTACCTAAACGTATACAATTATTATGACAGTAAAGAAGATGATACCTAGGTATCTGTGCTTACGTGAATAATTGAGGGTATACTGTCTTATTATTCAGTGTCATGTTGTCTAAACGATTCGTTCTATTCATCCAATCTGCGTTGAGTCAAATATTTTACCATAATACATTTATTAACTATTAACAAATCTCATTTGGCCGAATAAAATTGTTTTCTCAGTATGGTAAATTTGTTTGTATTATACAAATAATCAAATTAATTAAAATAGTTCACATGGGAGATATCTTATTTTACTAAAAATTCTGGTATATAATAACATATCCAAATGTAGTCTAATAACTTATTAAACTCTCTGGATTTTTTAATATTTTATTAATAAAACTCAAAATATTCGAATGTAATGCACGACAACTGATGTTCTGAAAATATGAATCAAATTATCTTCTTTTCTCCGCAATGCTTGACACATTCTTTTCAAATCTTATATTCAAGGAATTCAGTAATTGAAAATTTATGTAGGAAGTGTATTCTGTTGGGATTTTTCTGGCGAAAGAAATGCCACACAAACGTCGATTTATGGGAGCCTTCGTTGCAATGTCAGAATAATTGATACATTTCTTACAATAATGGAACAAATAGAATCTGTTTTATATTGATTATTTTGTTTAAAATGAAACTTGTCTTAAGACGTTCGACGAATGTCATTGAATATTAAAAATACTACCTACTTTTCATTTCACGTTTTAAATTTAAAGTATGAATGCAGTGTAGACTTCAATAAGTGTATAAAACGATACTTAAATGGTTTAAACATAATCCAGATGCAACATTATTATCGAACTTGTTGTTAGCAACAGTTCATTTGAATAGTAAATTACAAAATACAATTTATTCGTTATAGTGATTCATAATTTATTCATATTCTGGTGTTATTATAAAATATAGAGGAGCCCGGGGCGAAGCGACGCATATTTTTAAAATTTTGCATATCTCCGTCTAATTTGTATGCGATTACCATAGGAAACGACGAATATGCCCAACATGTCCAAAACAGCTACTGACGAAATGCTTTTATGGCGCATGCCACCCACCATAAAAAGTTACAGCGAATTTTATAATCACATAAACCTTGAGACAGGTAGGGAGGGAACCAATATGTAAGTGGTGTCGATTGTTTTTTTGGCTTATAACTACCAATTAAACTAATATCGTGCTAATATAGCTTTTACAATGCAAATTATAATATAATTCTGTAATTATTAATATTGTTATTCTATTCTACTTATAATTTCTTTGAGTTTTCATGGCCTAACTAAGTGAGAAACTATTTTTAAGTTGAGAAAAAATTTTAATTTTCTGCAAAAACTTTAAGCTTAGGAGTAAAAAATAAATCAATCACTGGAATACACCAGTGATTTAATAAAAACTAGAATGCCACACCACACCAAATAAGAGAGGTAAAAAACACAACCACGGTAATGCGAGTTTTGCAGTGTATAGGCTTCATTTCAGAAATGTTTTGAGTTCGTCACTTCGTCCAGTCTCCCCCATATCTGAAATGGAAATAAATTAGGAAATAAAATAATAATTAGCGAAAAAGGTAGTTTAAACGTGGCATTTATTATCATTTATTTTAATTCCTTAAAAAACATTTCAATTAATTAGGACAAATAAAGGGAAATATCGTAAATTGAAATAATCTTTGGATTAGCTACGTGTTAGAGACAAAAGTTATTTTATTGAAACGCGAAGCTCATCCGATGATTTACTAAATGACTTAATATCACAAATAAATCTTCCATTTTTATTATTTTGAAAAATTACTGCTATACTATTTAAAAGGCCCTTTTTGTTCACATGATAAATTAAATAAAATTGTTTTAAAAAATTTGAATATTTGATACGTTGTTTGTTTGTAAAAATACTTCTCGCAAACTTATTGCAATTCATTAAAATTATTCTTAAATTTATCATTTTCCATTGAAGATTAGACTGGCCTATATATTTAACCGTATCTTTAAAATAGAAATCCCTGTGTACTAGACTCGTGTATCTACAGGGAGATTCACCCAAAGTCCAGAGAAATAATGGCATTAGCAGGATCAGAGCCAGACTTTTCGTGAGTTTACGGTCGGGGAATAAATTTTTTCCCTTAATGCGGGTACAGGGTCGTTCGACCAACGGAAATATACCCGCATTGAAAGGAAGAAAATGAAGCGAAAGGTGAGTTTAAAATGGAGATTTGAAATATGAAAAGCAAACTGGTATTTAATTATAAAAATTAAATTTTGCGATAATTATTGCATTTAACGAAACTTGTTAATCAAAGATTCCTCTTTTTTCCATTATTACCTACTATTATCATGAATTTTCGATAGGATTGCTGAATAAATAATCGTAAAGAACAAAATATCGTCCGCACTAATTCTTTTTAATTGTGAGAGAGTAAAATATTCCCGTGCGGAAAATTATTCAGGCCGGAATTAGGTCCTGATCATGAAGCCTGTGAAGAAAATCAGGTCTTGACATGTCCCCTTATCAGGCCCTGGCTTAACGCTTTTTCTGTCAAGGCCCTATGTGGACCTTACAATGCCCAATATTTCGCATAGTTTTCAATTTTCATGATGAAAATATTTACAATAGTATTGCGAAACAACAAATTAATTTTTAATGATTTATTACTACCCGACAAGTAAAAAGGCTGCAAAATAGGAAAATATTATTTACACTTATATACGATTCGTATACATATCCATCACATAGAATGTGTTAAAATGCTGTGCCGAAACGTTCCTACAAGTGGCTAATATACAAAATAGAAATGCGCGATTACACCTAGTGGCGACTGAACGAATTGCATAAAATTTAGAAGTTACAAAATTCAGACGTCCTTATCAGACTTAGTAGACCCTCTGATCTGCCCCTGATTTGATATTTCTAAAGTAGTTAGCGATTCCTGGAAATTGAAAATAAAACAAGCCTTATCAATTCATGGTTTGGTCTTGATATGGAAATTCACAGGCTTCCCTATATCAGTTATACGTTATTTTAACATACTCTGGGTTTAATCAGGTCATATTCAGGCGAACCTGATCAGGATAGCTTACTGGAACCTGACCATGCCCTGATCTGGGTACATTCAGGAGTATCTGATCAGGAACGCTTTACTGGAGCATATTTAGGCTGCCCGAATAAATTTCCACTCCGGTTATTGCAGGCTTTGTAGAAAATCAATAATCGTGTAAAGCAATGAACGTCACTATATTAGTAAAAAATTTATTTTCGAAAAGTATTGAATAGTAGCACGCTCTCTTATGTAAATAACGGAAGCTCGATTCTCTTGCGGCCGCGAAATATTGAGAACAGAATCATGGCAGCGACTAGCGGCGGTAGGAGTAACTACATTACGTGTAGTGTATACGCCAGACAATTCAAACATTTGAATTTGTACTAATTTGAATTATAAAATTAGAAATAAAATACTAACAATGTAGTGAATTCAATATGTTATTTGCAGCTGATAAATTTGTAAAATATGATTTTATTAATTCATAAGTTCCATTCGGAAAATTAACTAATTAACCAATTCATTAGTCCAATATTGTATTATTAAAATTTACATTCTTGAATACAAATTAATGATTTCTTTACCCAAATGCAAATTATTTACTAATATATTAGTCACTCTTTAAATGGATTAATTTTTAGTTAAGTTGAATAGTTATATATTAAAATTTAAGAAGTGTTGAATTCGTAAATTTATTTTTACTATGTTGCTGCAAGCAATAAGTTGCGTAGTTAAATTGTCTTATATTGCTTAATATGATTTGGCGCAGTTGATGCAAAACAACAGACTCCTTAAATCGACATACATCAAATTGTATTTTTGTAAGAAAAAGGTAATTAGTGTATTTATGGTAACAAGTGATTATTCCTTCATAATGAAATTTAAATATAACACAAATTTCTTGATGTACTTCACTGTGTTATCCACTGCTTAGCGGACGGAATTAGGAATCGCCGTAGCAAAAAAGTACGTCTACAATTTAGATATTTTTATACAAATTTTTGAACAAAAGTCAGTTACTTCTTTTCATTTTCTTTCACATATATAACAACAATATAGGTTACATTGTAGCTAACCTGTGTAGGGTATATATGGAATGTGTATGCAAAAAAAAATGTCGACCATTCGAAATTAATCATGCGAACATTTTGTCGCTTATATAATATCTAAATCAAACATTTCATTTTTAAACCTTTCTCATATATCCACTAGTTATACATCCATAAATTGAATCCGAACGTCTGAAAATAATAAGTACAATGACATAACACAATTTGAAATAAACACTCTAGATTAACTTAACACACTTATTTTCCTACATTTTTACACTTAATTAATTCAAAAAACATCGCTTTTCAGAATTAAGAGCTACGTTTTCGAGATTTATCGTTTTGGCATGTTTATCGTCCCATTTATAGTCACATAGATTTTCACGAAATAAATCGAAGCCAATTTGGTCTTGTTATTTCTATCTGGGGAAACCGAAAAACATTTATTTGAAGAGATTCCTTCCATTCCATAAAAACTTTTGTATGAATATTCGTAGCAAATTTGTTACACATTATTTATAGGTCTAGAGAATATTTCAAAATACGTTCAGGCGAAAAATAGTAATCGTAAATTAGAAAACGGTAAATTTGGCTTAGTAAATGATTGAGACAATTTTGAAAATATTTTATGATATTTTTTGTATGAAAGTATTTAATTGTAACAAATTTTGCTATTGAACGTTCGGAAACTTACGTTGACTAAATTGACTATTACTTTGTGTTGTTACACTGAAGGCCAGTTACTATGCACTGTTTCTCAGATACATTTCTCTACTTCAAATTACGAGAGCAGCGAGCGAACTGTTGGTTTTGTGCACCGATGCCTATCTTTAAAAGTATCAAAGTATCACATTAAGATACACGTGCTTGAAGTAGGTGATTTACACAGGAGTGTAAAGTACCGCATATAGTGTGACAAAAATGTAATAAACGACTTTTGCATAAAGTATTACTGTAAAATTATCGCGAATATCACAGTGGTCCATATTATACGTTCATATATAATAGGACGATACGTTACTAAAAATGTGATATGAATATATTTATCCGGAAATTATTTTAAAAAGTCGTAAAAACAATGCGTATAAAATGAAACATTAACATTTAAGCGCGATCCATATAATGCGTTCATTTTTCCGGGATAAAATATTCACACCAACTGTTATCTGTCGAAGCACAGCATTTTATACACGTCGTAAAATAAAAATAAAAAATGCAGAAATGAGCTCTATTGCGTATGAAGCTCATATAAGTAGAAAAATACCGTTGCAATCAGACGCGCTGGTAAAACTTATTCAACTTGTACGGAAGAACAGATACTATCTAGGTTTTATGGGATCGTAAATACAGGACAAACTCGTAAAAATAAGATACCTAAATTTCGTTCAAAACATGTATCATGCGCGGCGTATACATCACATTCCCATTACATGTAGCCGATCTACAGATCTGCACCCTTCGTCATAAAACATGAAGTAACGTTTACTCGGTCAGCACGTATGAACGACAATATAAAGTGTGATGCATACAACGACTTCCTCCGTAAGATTATCAAAAGCACGGTATCCGTTTCCATGCAATTTAACACTGTGCTTTTATCATGTTCCCATATAATTTAATTTTGAAGCGTGCTTAAACCATAATAATCATTCGTGTTAGATTATTTTTAGTACAATATAATTATGAATTGCTGGCGATAAAAATCTATACTATAATTAATTTGCCAAAACGTCAGCAGTATGACAGCGTTCCAGTCTCACCACTATCAATTCAGACCTCAACGCCATCTATGAGGAACACGGATGGTCGGCGGGTTCGAGTGGTCGGTATAGAATAACTTTCCCCATATAATATGAGACGAGTCGCGTAATTCCACTCAAAAAACTATGACATTAATTTACGCAGGTGTACATTAAACTATACAAGATCTCTGAACAAAATTAAAAATGGACCAAATAGGTGCAACACAAAAATTTAAGAAAATATAAATTCCTAATGTTTACATATTTTGCCAAGAACATCTTTATCCTTATTAACTAATAGTTATATTGCCTTGATTGAGACCGTTGTAGGACTCGACATATGGAAATATCAGAGTCTTATGTTCTGAATCGAAATTGTCTATAATATCTTTTTAATGGTTCAATTGTTATTAGATGACTTCTGGCCACATTTCCATGTGTTTATATCATTCCATATGTTTGTAAATGTGATGAATATCCAAGAAGTAAACTATGAATATAATCCAGGTGCGTGTGAATTTGGAGTTCTTTGAACGACCCTATGATTCATCGGAGAAATAATGAATATACCACGAGAAGAAAGAATATCTGAGGGAAAGATGCGGGCATATCTCTCGAACTTTCATCTTTCATCTCCCACTTATTTTTTCGACATAAAACAAATATTTCAGAATGCCCGCAAATTAGTAAAGTTTTAATCTTGTTACTAAGTCCTTTTTAAGTCCATAATAACACATGTTTTTATAACACGGTACAATTAATGATTTAATAATTGTAAGTATTTTGGTCCAAAAATATAATTTTAGAGCGCCCATAAGTAAGTAAAGTTATAATATTTTTATGATTATGTCAATTTTTATTAAAATTCAGACATTTATTTGACTTCTCTGGTTTTCTGAATTGCAAATTATATTTTATGTCAACGTTTTTTCAATTTACAACTTACAGATGTTAACTTTTTTTTTTCTACTGAATAATGGTTAAAATATTAAATGTTTAATTATTTTTATTTCAACATTATTAGTGTTGTTCCGATTTTACCAAGAATCCATTATTTCTACATAAACTAACCTAAAAGTCTTAGGGAAAAGAAGAATTGGATTTTTGTTATTTTTTTAAAGATTTGTTTCAAAACAAAATCATCTTTTTTAATTTTCAGTTTTTAATTTAGTGTACCTTTCTGAAAGTTATTCACGTACTCATCTTTCGGCTTTCTTATATACTAATACGAGTGTTAAAGTTCATCTAAAAATTCATTTGAATATAGAACACAAATACAGAATGGGACTTTTTATGGTCTCAATAAAAACTTAACCTAGTTTATCGGTAAATACTCTAGATATTGTTGTTTTAAACTATCATATTATTAAATAAGTATTTAAAATATTTTCCTAAGTTGACGAAATCACTTAAATTTCTACCATCCGAATAATTCATATTCAGAATATGTTTAATGAAAAATGCTATTTAACATTTATAAATATACCAGCATTTAAAAATTCAGAAAACGTAGGAAAACTCTGAATGAGGAATATTCATGAAATACGAATCCAGGACTTTTCAATTATAGGTCACGTACTGTGAACTATATCTCCCCTTCTTCCATTAATTTCTAATTAAGCACACATCTCGAATCTTTCCACGTTTTCATATACAGGGTGACCCCTTTTTAACTTATACGTTTGAATATTAGTGCACGAAAGCATTTTCTGAAAAATGTTTTATATGCATTTACGGAATTTTATCCGGCTATCTAATAATGATTTCGTTAATAAAATTCCGGTTTCATCATTTGTAGGTCAGTTTGATATTTTTTTTCAATTGCACTAATCACTTTTTCACCCAAGCGCTGCTAGTATAGGAAAAATATTTCCTCATAACAAATTATTTAAACTTTTCTCTTCGGAAGTTAATTCTGATTTTCTACAAAGTCTTATTCACTATCGCAATTTCTGTAATATTTTTTTATTTTGTATTCTTTGAGCCGAATAAATAATGCAAATTTGACATCTACTATAAACTGTGTTGTTCATTTCTCACCTCGGTTCTAAGTAACCCCAAATGTATGATACATCCTATAATAGTTTTCTTAGTACTGAGATATAAATATATCAAAAAGCTAATTTTTTCAACGTTCTGAAATATGTTATTTAAATCTATATCTTTTCTGCTGATACCTATAACATTGTAATAGAAAATCAGTTTTAGTGAATTGAATTGAAGATTAATTTGAAAAATCTCCATAATTGAACAATCTAAGTCTTAAATTATCTTAAGACTTACTATACTTTAGCTAAATTATTTTTTTTCGATTGTTCTACCTATAGAGCACATACCATCTCCCACAATTTCGTTCGTTTTTCCCATAACAAAAGAATCTTGTAAAGAATTCTTTGAACTGAAATGGCAGCCTTTGTCGAATATTGATTTCAACTTTTTTCGTGAATTACATTTACCACTTAACTTATTGAAACTACGAGCCCTTAGCTTCCGCCTAACACAAAGCCATACATCACAGCAACTCATCCTAAGCCGATGTAGAAAATCGCCTCTGCGCATCGTTCGAATTGCCAATTTCATTTTCTCGTGTAGAGCTTGGTCTGCCAACCGTAAATACAGTGCGTTTATTGTTCTTGCCAGCAATGACTTCTGAATTGGTATATCACTATATTGTGAGTTTAGAGAACTAGTTTCGAGATAGTTTCAATCCGCGGGAAGACAAAAGCAAGTGTAGACTTTCTGCCACAACGCGAACGCCGACGCTTTATTGAAATCTCTATTATTCTGCCTTCATATAGTTATACGAATACTCTGGTACAACTAAAGCAATTTATGAGAATCTTGGTGGTATATAGCAAAAATGAATATAATAATCCTAATAATCTGTAGTTTTTTAAACCTTTAACGGATCTTGTAATATTACCCAGATCATTTGAATATGAAATATAAAATTTAAATTTCGCTGGAATGTTTTTATTCACATAATATAAATTCTGTTAAAATTACGTTTCTACCGTAAATTACATTTTTGACACTTCGGGAGTAGAACTCGATATTGCGCCCTGTAGTATTCGGGCGCAAATTATCGAGTCCTACGCCAATCCTATTAAAAAATATAGTATGAAATACGGGCGAAATATCGATCTCCGTCAAGTGTGATTGTAACTCTCGCTTAGCTGGTGCGACAAACTTCGCACTCGTCAAAGATCGGTAATTGCGCCCTTGTTACATAATATACTATATTAAAACGGGTCGTTATAATTGATTTGAATTACATATTACAGGAATCATTTTCATTTTACTATCAGACAGTAGAAAAAATTATGATTATCATAAAACAACTGATCGAATGCGACACGAATTTCGAAATAGCATTTTTTTTGGTGTATTTATGTCTATTTAAATTGTCGAAGAGTCATTCTAAGTATCAATAATACTAAATACTGCAATTTACCATTATTTTTATTTGTAAACATGTAGAATTAAATTTTAAACATATAAGAAAATATTAAACGGAAAAATATTATGGTATTTATTTTTTTCCAAATGTAATGTTATAATTCCAAAAACAGCGGCTGTTTAAACAAAAATTATTTTTTATAGAGACTGGTAAGAATGCTGGCCATTTTATTAAAAATACGTGCGGGTTTTCGGGTTCAAACTGAATTACACTCATGAAATATATAAAGGTTTTATAATTCCATTTTTATTGGTCTTTTAGTCACGTATTTTAATTACTCTTCTTTCCGCTAACTAGATTTTCATGGAGCATAAAACATTTTTCATCGTTCTTCTGCCCTTTAAAAATGCAGTAAAAATTATTTGAACAGTGAGAAATAATATATTGCACGTTCAAAGCGGTTTCTATTCAATTTTCCTGCGAACCACTTTAATGAAGGAAAATTTCAAAATTTCAAAAATAATATCAGTTCTACAAGGAAGTTTTTTAAGACAAAAAGTTATTCGCTAGTTATTTGTGTCGCAACAGTTTTGAAGTTGCGATTACTGCCCGAAGGCAAATGAATTGTGTCACGTTTCTCTTTTTCCATGTAGAATAAAATGCGACGTAGTAAATCGTTCTTTGTAAAACCACGCATAAAATCTAAATACGATGTGTTCCCTGGCTATAAATTCCAGATCACGTTTGAAAGCTTTGGCTATGAAATCCAGACAGCGTCCACGTGAGACCGAAAGCTCTCGAATTGATTCCAGAAAGTGTTTGCGCCATCACGGTTGAAACTGAACGGTTCTTACCGGGTTGACCACTCGCGCGGCTATTTTAACGGAATTTTCGACGCGCAATTTTACTTTCAAATTTTCCGTCCGATGCAGCTTCGCTGAAAGAGAAAAACCGCAGTTCGAAGCATTGCATGCCGGATTTAAAGGATTCGCGCGCAAACACGAAAATCTCCGCTTATGGTCGGGGAGCTGTTAAATGAAATTAATAATCATCCGACATTGTCTCTGTATTCCAGTTCTTTTGTTTTCAGGTATACAGAGAGAGAGAGAGAGGCCATTTTAGAGTCGGTTAAAATTTTTCGAATGAAAAGTATGGAAATTGTGTAATTGTCAACTGCATTCGAATAATAACAATTATTCGAATGAAATATTCAGATCGATGAGTGTTTATTTTATTATTCAGTTTTGAATTCAATATATTTGGAATAAATACATAAAGATACTTGTCCTAAACATACACTAAGGTCCGTAGTAATAATCGTCGCGTAAGTCATACTTACCGCTAAGTACTACTTAAATGAGTTCGTAAGGCATTGCTCTTTTTTATAGTAAAGAAATGAGCTAATCTTAAGATAGGAACAATAAGATATAATTTACAAAGTAATTCTTAAAAGATTCGCATGTGTCATAGTCGAAAACGGTACTTAAGTTCTATCTTAAGAATCAAATTTTCCAAGTCACGGTCCAGGTTGACTTAAGAACCAATGCAAATGCTTAAGTCGTGCTATCAGCTTTCACGAATGACGCTTATTTTCCTGGAATTTAATTATAAATTAATTAGAATTAATTTAGAAAAGTAGTTTAGAAATGGAATTCATAGATTTTTTAAATTTCAATGTGGGAAGCATGAATTGCGAAATTGATTTTGTGACTTTTCCAGAAGATAAAATCGATGACATGAGGGTCTACCGAGCACCAAACGATATATTCGTAATGGTCAAGACCCTTTTGATATATTTAATGAAATTAAATTTAAACGACGCTACAGATTTTTTTAAAAAGTGATGTTTCATACCTTACTGCTAATGGTCGAACCTGAACTTCGAAAACGTATCAAAAGAGGTTTACCTGTGTCTCCGATGCACCAATTATTAGTGTTTGAGATTTTATAATACAGCATCTTTTCAAATAGGTTCATATCCTCCTTTATTTACGAATATACATATTAGGGTGGCCCATAATTTACTAAATTGTGACATTTGGATAGGGCTCCTTCGGAACAAGTTTAGTTTAATATAAAATAATATAGAATTTGTTTAGATTTTACAATTAACATTAATACGAAACACCGTAAGGCCTTGTAGTATAGTGATTTTTTTATTTCTCGTGGTAAAATGCCTTAAATATAGTTTAATTGTACATAATTATACAAGAGAGATATATTTAGACCTCTACTAATGAAAATCTGATAGAAACCAAATAATGCATTAACATTTTTGGTTAACCCATTAAAGCCTAAACGGACACATTTTGAAAATTTAACAAATATTTTTCTTGAAAACTACAGACTTTAGAAAATATTTAGAATTGGTAAACTTACCTTCTACTTAGAATTTTTTTACTTAGAATTGGTAAACGAACCTTCTCGAATTGAAGATATTGTTCTTAGAAAATTTTCTCTAAAGTCTATAGTTTTCAAGAAAAAAATTTGTTAAGTTTTAAAAAGATTGTTGAGCTTCTAGGAAGTCGCCAACTTGAAATTCAAATTAAAACAAGGTAAGTTTTAATCCTAAGGATCCATGGACGCGATATTTTCACCTTAGACATGTTTCCCAATGCAATTTCGAGGTGAAAGTGATGTTAGAATGAAAAATAAATTTTTGAAAACCATGTTTTTTTTACAAAAAACCGTGTATAACTTTTTTGCTTTTCATTTTATCGAAATTTTATTGAAAGATTCTGAAAGAGCATACAATTTTACGTCAGAACTAATGGGAGAAAAATGTTTCCAAATGCTTTTGTATGCAAATTATCGACGTTTAAACTGATACTCAAAATGTGTCCGTTTAGGCCTTAATGAGTTAAGTCGTCGGAAGGGTCTTATAATCCAATTTGGTCTTCTTTTTTATTCAGCTTTCTGATAGCTTAGAAGTTGTCCGATTTGATCAAAATAATTTTGTTTATATTCTTAGGTGTCCGATGTAACTCGAGAACTGGTTATGTAATATGTTTCATGAAAAATTAGAAGAAATATGGTAAATTGTGCAAGTTTGCTAAGTTGGTTAAAAAATGAACAACTTGCCATGCTTATGTTTTTCACAATTTTTTACGCAACATATTAAATAACCAGGTCTCGAGTTAAATCGAACACCGATATATATTCTAGTCCATTCTATTCTTATGGCGACTTAAAGCGTTTTAACCTTAAGCCAGGTTTTAAGTGCCAAACGTAAGCCTGTTTCTTACGTTTCACTCATAAGTCTGTTCTCAGATAAGCAATACTTAAGTAAGGACCGTCGACGACTATGAAATATGCGTACGCTTAAGTTCTTTTTTAGAGATCAGTAATGCATTCTTTGTAAAGTCTTACGAACGCATGTAAGAAACGACTGTGAATTCCAGCTTAAGAAAACTTTCTTTCATACACGAACTACAAAACATATTACCGGCAGGATGGCAATTTTCGTAATCAGAATGTTTTTAGGGTATATTCGTTTAAAAATATATTGAAATAGACAGTATATTGACTATCGTCATGAACATCATCATTATCGTCATCGCCCTCGCTATCGTCATCTTTACCGTCATAGTCATTCTTATCATCATTGCTATCCGCATCGTCATTATCATCGTCAGCCACTTATCGCCATATTCATGATCATCATAGTCATTATCAACATCATTGCGATTCTTATTATCAATTTCATTGTTACCCTCATCAATGTCTCTGTGGTCCTCGTCATCGTCATCTTCATCGTCATTGTGATCGTCATAAGCCTCATTTTAATCGTCATGGTCGACGTCATGGTCGCGGTCATCCTCGACATCTTCTTGATCGCCATCTTCATGATCTGCACTGTCATCATCATTATAATTTTCATAGTCCTCATCGTCATCCTCATCGTAATCATCATCTTTATATTATTGTCATGATCTTCATCAGAGTAATCCTCAACATCTGATGAATGAATAATGATTTTTATTAGTAAATAAAGCATAGAAAACCAATAATTCATTAGTTGCAAATAACTTATTTCTTTTTTACAAAGATATACTTACTAATTTGAGATTAGTGTAATTGAAATAATCACTTAGTAAATATTTACCCTTTATTAGTAAAAATCCTTACCTATTCAATTACTCCCAGACTTTTCGCCTTTCGTTCGTAGTTTTTGACTATTTTAGTTTTTCAAAGCAAAGTTGTCCCATTTTGCATCATGGCTAAGTAATGTACATAATGGCTTTTTTCAATTTAAAATGGATGAAGAGAATCTCTTGGTGAATACTCCCCCTTTTAAACAAAAATCCGAACTCGTATCTTCTTTGACCTATATATATATATATTCAACATAACCAAACTTTATATTAAAATTACATCAATAAAAGGTTAGAAACTTATAACGATAAATAATTATAGTCGCTAATAATAAAATAAAATCCATCTTTGGGGTGTGTTTTACATTTACACATGAAAAGATAATCAACAGTCCAAAATTGTCAAAATCAATGATCTATGATGCATAAAAAGTTATTTTATTTGCGAAACATAACGAATAAATACAATTTTTTTAATACAACACAACCCACTGAAAATAGCAATCTAACAAATGCATCAAACGTACCGAAAGTTTTATTTGCATCAATTTCATTTGCATCAATTTCATTTGATTGTCTTTTTTATAAAAATAGTTTGTGGATCAGTCACCGGATAAAATATCTGCATTTGAAACAAAATTACAAAATCAATCGCAAATTTACGAGGACTCATTTTTTTGGAAAGAAAAACTCTTTGCAATGTATCAGATTTCTCATCGTCTGGTGAAACTAAAGACGAAACATACAAATTATGGCGGAGTCTTTATTTGCTACTTTATTGAGAAAAATGTCCATTGAATATGGGCACTTAGCCAAGAGTAATCTTTCTAAGTAGCCACTTACATTTATATAAAGCTTCCGAAAACTTTTATGAAATTCACGCAATTATCAGAAGTATTTATTTGTCGACTGTCATCACCTGTTCACAAGAATATCCCCGTTAATATAATTTTGTAAAATCGTAGTAAATGTATAGGACCATCTAATTCAATCTCAGATAACTAATAATATCAACTAAATTTCATTTTACTTTCAGACAACAAATTCTCATTTGACGAGTAGAAAATAATTATTAATAATTAAGAGTATATTGCAAAAATAATTATTAAGATTTCATGCGTAATTTATGCAACGAGCTTTTGAAAAGATGCCAAATAATCTTGGACGTTTGGAGGCTGATGATTTCAGTAAATTTTATGAAAACGAAGAAACCTTTATCAAATAAAACAGAAATATTTTTGAGAAAGCAGTTTTATTACTGTATAATTTGAAAATAAATACAATACAAAAATACAACAATGATAATGACATTAGTGCATGAATTTTCATGAAAAGCTGAACCTAATAAGTCTCAGCTTTCCTATAATGCTGTAAAATGTTGTAGCGTACGCTCTATAAGGTATTGTTTATTTAACGGCAACGTTGCATCCGGCCGGATGAAAATGATTAAACCAACTCCGACGTCGAATATTTATACTCGGCTACAAAGTCGAGAGCAAACGCGACTTTTCTGGTCTCGTGGAATCATTCTCAAAAGCTTTTAAATCCCATTGAAGAAAGGAACTGCCGTGAACGACGAAAAGCCGCAGAAGTTTCTCGAGTTTGACGTCAACATCGTTCTAAATATCCGAGACTTTTGAGATTATTAATTTCTCCGGCGCGTTTCAAACATTGAAAGACATTTTACATCAAAATGGAAACTGACGAAAATCTAAACTACTTGCAAATAAAGGAGGCCGTAAAAATACTGTACAAATTCATAAAACGGAGTATAAACTTTTACATCTTATATAAAGTGCGGCGATCAGACCTATTACTTTCGTAAAATTGGGTCGAAGAAGAATTTTAGAAAATAACGGACGAATGTAAACTTTAACATCCTTTTAAAATTCATATCTCTACTTCGATGTTTTCATTTCCACCATAAAAATGTTATGATGGAACATCATTTTTTGCAAGGAAAGTAAATCGCTATTTTTATCTTCGAGACTTGGGATGTAGGAGTACAATTAAGGGCCTCCTTACTCTCTAACAGGCTGATTAAGTTTTTACAATGTCATCTTCCCGGCAAGGAGTATACTTCAGGTTTGTATCTAATCTGTACAGATTGTAGGCATTATATATATAACGTCTCCGATGTACATCGCCTTTGGCAATTTTCCCTCTGAAATCGATACACGCTCAACATAAAAACATGCGAAGCTTAAACAAACGATGAAAGCTCTCCCAAGCGTTCTGGCTTCCGAAATCTTGAGTAAATTTTCCATCGATGCATGAACCGGATGTTATTTCCGAACTATGACTTCCGCATACGTGTTTCCACATGGTGTGAAATATATGTTTCTTGTAACATCAACATAGCGAACATCGATTGGTCGCGCTCGAGTTTATGCTTTTGTTTGTATACGAGTTGGCACGTGCTTCGAATTAATCTCAAATATTGACGCGGACGCACGTATTTTTTTTGTAGAGAAGTATTGTTTTGAATAACAACATCCCGCGGTACAATCAACATTTTTTACACGCACAGAAAGGTATTTTTCAAAAACAAGGTGTTTAATTGAATTTCAAACCAATCAATTCAGCGAAACATGATGTAAGCTTGTAGTATTAACGGATTGAACTGATTAACTTCAATTATAATAGACAAATTGAGTTTCCACCAATGAAACGATTAATAATCACAAAATATCGAAAACTAGTCGATTTCTTTGACATCTTTGTTATTATATATAATTTGACTTATATGTCTTTAACCCTTTGCGCCATGACAGCTGTCCTAGGACGCTGAGGGTCCCACCAATTCGTTGGTTATTTGCGCCTTAAAAATCAGTTTCTCATATTTTTAAAGTTGCATCTCGTCTTCTACACATCTAAGACATTTATTTAACAAATTCAAATTATTATATGTCATAACATACTATACGTAATTAATTATAAACAAATATATACCAAAAATTAACCATTTTTTGAAAACAAAAACTCGTTTCCGGAAAATAATCCTGTATAAACGGACGTGACAAACTTGTCGTTTATACATTTTTTGGATCGTTGGTTATGAATCCCTTGTCAGATTTTTGAAAGTCAATATGGCAGATTTAATACGGGATTTATACGAAACTTCACACTCGGGGGTTTTTGAGATCACATATTAAGAAACCATTCTCATATTTTCGAAATTCAAAATGGCGGATCCAACCGAATCAACTTTATATTGAAACTCGACACTTGCAGGTCTTCGGACGGACAACAGTAAGAACAACATTTTTAAACATCGAATTCGTGTACCAAATTCGAAAATCTGACAACGGATTAGTAATTAGCGACCCCAAAATCCCCGAGTGTCGAGTTTCGTACAAATCAGCCAAGATTTCGGAATTGGGTCCGGCATATTGGATCCGCCATTTTTAATTTCGAAAATCTGACTGCGGATTAATAATCAGCGACCCCGAAAACCCCCGAGTAACTAGTTTTGAGTTAATTGGTCGAAAAGAAAAATTCGTGGCTCAAAGAGTTAAAATACTTATTTGTCTAGACTATTTAAAATGTATTTTTTGTACATAGGTCAATTTACTTCAAAGCATACTTTTTATGAAGTAAATTTCAGCAAGAAATAATACTTGTTAATTAAACGGATTTGCTTCATTATAATCTTCATCATTACCGTTAATTTTGATACTTTCAATAAAAAATAGTTGACTAGATATGAAAATACAAAAAACAAACATACACTTTACGAAAAGTTCATGGAAAAAATTAAGCTGAAATTTATTAAATAAAAAGAATTTTCTTAAATTTGGTCAAACTTGAGATGTAACGTCTAACTTTTATATATAACTTCATCCCCTTTAAGTCGTATTCCGTCCTAAAATATACTTGTTCCTGTTTTGGAACCTAATCTTCAAATTAATTGTTTACACTGAATTAGTAACACTACTAAACATTTATTTAATTAAAGAAAACTCAGTATTTCGACAATTAAACCTTACGCGAAGTTGAATTTAACATCTAAGTATTTGAAGAGCTTTTTTGCTAATATTATGTACAAGTAACGAAGGAATTTAAGAATTGAGCTTTATCCATAACTTATTTGATATCGAAAGTACCCAATAAATCATAATGCTTTCACCACGTGCTCCTCCCGATGTCGGTTCATCAAGTTGTTTTTGAAAGTATCATTTTTCACTACACACAGAAGTATCCGTCAGTAAAAATTGAAGCAATAAACTTGCCTAGCATGGTCTGCGAATGATAAAGTATTAAAGAATTTCAAATATATAACCGCAGGTATATCATTTTATGTATAATATCCGTGAATAATCCGCCCGGTGCTTTTGACACCAAGTATATAGATCATCTCAAAATGAAGACCAGATGGATTTTGTATATTCTGGTATTGATTAATATGGAAGCGCAAATACCAATATAACGGATTTATAATAATTATTCCCATCGAACCGTGGATTATTTGCTGCAAATAATGTTTAAATTGGTTAACTACATTTAAAATATATTTTCCAATAAATGCATGCGCCAACAATCAATCGAAATTAAATATCTAATAATTTCAATTGCTTCACTTTGCATTTTTAATTCAAGCATGTGATTTAAAAAATGTTAAAAATGGGCTATTAAAAGACACGTTTCTTATAATAACGTAAATTGTAAGATACTTTTGCAATTAAGAAATAATAAAATATATTGTGAAAGTTATTTTGACTTGATCAATGTTATTACATCAATTTTATCATTTAAAATTATTTAAAATAACTATTTACCTATAAACCAACAAATAATATAGTAGATTTGTCGTCATATTCTTTACTGCATATTACAAAATCGGAAATAGTAGATGGATTAATATTACTGTATTATTTACTATGAAAAATACTTAATTTAACGATATTTACCTATTCACGTATTGATATATAATACCGGGCCTAGCAGCGAAATTGCCTGTTTCAAATAGAGAATTTCATAACTTGATCAGAAAAATACACTTTCTATTTTAGCAATATTCAAATAATGGGCAACTAAGAAATTCTATACTGCCACACTATGCTCGCTAAATAATACTGATTAGTTATTATCAAGATGCCATTATTATCAATTTGAATTTATCTCAGAAATTACATAAAGCGTTTTTGGAAATACAAATGCGACTTAGATACTTGATATTTAATAATGGTTTTTAGAAAATAATCCTTCTAAATTATTACATAAATTATAGTAAAGCATAATATCATGTCCATTTCGTCGTTGAAGAAGAGTTAGTAAAATTGAAATACAATTTTAAGGCAGTAAAATTTATTAAAAGCTAAATGAAAAAGTATTACTGTAAGAAATTAAAAAAAAAAAAAACGTTTTGTGAGAATAAGAGTTAAAATTCTATTTTGTTTCCTTAGAATCCAAAAGAGCTACAATAATTGATGATGATATCACATTTATTCAATGGCTGATACGAAAATGTAAACAATTTAAGTCGTAATCATAATGGAAATCTACATATAATGTGGTTTTATTCGTAATTATGATGCTAATCCATTCAGTTACCACAATATATAATACATTACATAATAGTACTGAAAATGTTTGTAATATTACTCTAAACTCCAAAAAACTTAAAATTAACGCAAATTAAATGAGAATTACGACCTTGTTTGAGACAAATAAATAGAATAAGAGTAAAGAACATAAACAATAACGACCTTATAAGACGAAACAGGTTCAGTAACCACCCGACGATGGTTCTGAGCAGATTTTTTATCAGATCGAACGCCACAAAAAGTTTTACGGATATTTTTATGGGAAGTTGTGCCACGTATGACAATATTTTAGAAATTTTGAAAACAACGTTACGTTTCGAATCAACAACTATATCAGTGCAGTGGGGCATTCAACATTTTTTATCGGAAGGGGAGGGAGTTTTTTTTAAATGCGTTCAATAATACAATGAATCCATTTATAATTTTGAGAATGTTAATTGTACTTGTGTTAAATATGTTCTCTTGAATTCATTTTCTGCATGAAAACTTATCAGGGCCTGATCAGGCAGCAGTCAGGCGCCCCTGATAATGTGCCTTATCACTTCCAGAGCAGGCCCTGACCAAGCTGCCATCAGGAATATTTGATAAAGTGTGTCTTACCATTAACTGATTAGGACATGAATTCATATTAATTTATTACAATGAAAAAAGATTCATGGAAGTGATGAGAGGTGCATCCGATAGCTACAATGAAATGTAATCTTTCAACGGACGAAATATTCTATTAATACTACGAAAATTTCATTGTGTTAATTAAATTGATAACAGATTCATTCCATTTAATAAATACTTACTAACACAAATCATTTTTCGTACTAACAATGAAATGTTTGAACTGTTGAAATGATATATTTCATTGTGCTATCGGCTGTCGGTTTTATTCTGCAATGAATTTTGGAGGTTCGATTTTAGTCTAAATAATCTAATTCTAAAATGTTTGGTCATTTATAGTCAGATTACATTTTTTGTCTTGTTTTTGGCTTTCTTTTGTTAAATCTTAAAATTAATCTTATTGTTAATTCTAACTATTGGTCTAAATTATTTTATTTTTTAATAATGTGCTATTAACAATATTTGAATGCCAAGCAACCTACGTCGTTTTTTTTTATAATTATTGACTAAATCTACAAAAATAAGTGATAAAATTATATGTCGGAACAAAATGTTTATCTATCGGCAAGTTCGGGATTACTGGAGTGTTCCATGAATTCAGTTTTGAAATAAATAGCGAGTAATGTATAGAAAAACAGTACTCAAAATAAGAAATAATAATTGAGTGTCAATAATACCTTCAAATTCAACACAGACAAATTACTTTATAATTCGGAATCTGCGCTAAACAAAAAAGAATTGAATCCTGTTAATTAAAAAGCGATTAAGGGAGTTTTAAAGTGGTCCGACGCTAAGGTAGGAAATTTTACTGAAAAACGTTAATAAAAGATGACTGATTAACATTTTTAACAGTCAGGCTTTGTAAAGGCAATTCTATGCACTATAAACAGTTTTCGAGAAAATACCAAAGATATTAATTGAGAACTGACCGAGAATTTTCGGAAATAAGTGATTTTTATTTATTGCTGAAAATTCTCGGTCAATTCTCAATTAACTTCCTTGGTATTTTCTAGGATACTATCTATAGTAATTAACATTGCCTTTACAGAGCCCGAATTTTGAACAATCGATTCAGCAATTTTTTATTTACTGATTTTTTTTTCTGATTTATTTACTGATTTATTTACTGATGAAAATTCCTCCCTTATCGGACGAGCACTTTAGAACCCCCGTAAGGAGACTACTGCCGAGTGTATAAATTGCACCTTCGAACATTCATCTGTAAGATCCACCTTAGAAGCTATTAAATTTCCAATTCGCGATGACCAACATAAGAACTCGTAAAGCAATTTTTGTCCCCATTTATGATTTATACGAAAATAACAATAACTCTTGATAGTTGTTATTTTCAAATACATATAGGAAATTTATTCTTGATTGCAATGATTGTTTAAAATTTCTCGAAATTCAAAATAACGAATCTAAACTGGAGGCCCAAATACTGCTAATTTATTTAATGTTAAAAAAGATTAATTTTTAAATGTATAAATGTGAAGCAAATGAAATCGAAATATACTGCTGAGTTTATTATCAAACTAAAGGCAATTACACTTATTAGAAGGTGCTGTGTGGAGCAATTTGAAAGTTTATGACTTTTCCACATTGAACACAAAAGACAACAAATTTCAATATCCTCTTCGTAATATTGAAACCATAAGAAACAGCACCGGTACGATTTTCCCTGAAGACCGACTTTTAATTATATAATAATCGTTGTAATGGTTTCCATCGCAGGGACATAACGATTGAGATAATCCTTTCTCGCGTTCGGGAAAAGACAGCTACTGGGATACTGTGGAGACTTTATTGCAATTTTATGATGCAGCGAATGAGGTACTTCGTATGCCTGCGTAGCGACCAACTACGTCAGGTTTACGCTTGTAATTAATGTAGCCACCACAGAGAGGTAACCTGCTGAGTCGTGCTACGGTGGTATCATAATGATCGTTTTAAGTTTTCGAGTTCTTGTTAGTCACAAATGCGACTTCAAAGTTTTGAAGCAACTTTGAGTCTTATTAAAAGTCCACTTTTCAAGTTCACGTTTACGAAATTCTCCAGTAACGATGTTTCCGTGAGTTTTCATCGGAGTTTGGTTATATTCAATAAATTTGGTGTGAAATGATCATTAAGCTTATAAAATCAGGAATAAAGAAAATAAAATCTGTAGACTCTGACTGATAAACAGATGGCACTGGCGGTTTTTCGTGAATATTTTCTGTTAGTCGACGAACTAAACCACATAGAGCTTCGAGAATCTTGAGCCTTCCACCCTAGTTTCCTAGGACTGTTTTTCCGTTCCATTCACCCGTCTTATTAAATTGCACAATATAAATCTTGTGACAGGTGAAAGGGGTGCAAGAGGATGAAGGGAATAATGCTCTAAGAGAAAGAGGGGAATTGATTATCAAGAAAAGGGAGCACAAGGTGCTTGATCGAAAGGGCGTGGATTAATTAATCTTTTCCAAACTTGCTTCAAAACAAGTGACACAACTTTCTACGGGGTAGTATAAGCAGTACCATCCCCGTCGTTTTTGGTTAGAACCAAGTTTCAATTTCATCTAAGCCAAGCTACATTTTAGTTTTATTTTTATTATGAACGTACATGAATTTCTTGTATTAACCATGGCTATTCCAATCCGGACTATGTGCTATTAGTATGTTGATTTTGAAGACGATGGAAAAACAACTTCAGTTGCGGTGCGCGTACACATCGACAAAATGTAGTGAATATGCTCTATCGCATATGAAACGCTACAAAAGTAATATCATGTTAGAAGAGTCACTTTTTTGGGCAAATTTTTTAATTTTCATATTCATTACGTATTATCAAAGTATTTTTATTCCGCCAAAATGAATTTTTTAGTATTTTTTCATTTTTTTGAATATTCCATATTGCCTTGTTTGGTTAATATCTCGTTAATGCGGAAAGTCAGAAAAAAAATTTATTTAATATAGATTTTGAAGAGTTTTTTATAGGTTTTTGGATGGATATATTTATTTTTAATTAAATGTTGATTATCAACGGTATACAACGGTAAATCAAGTCGATAGTAATATGCTAAATCTATATAACTTTATGAAATGATTTGAAGCGTACCTTGCAAACATTTTTATTACATTCTGAACAATACGATGTTCGTCTTTCACACTGGTCACCAGAACAATATGATTTTGAATCTTCATTTTTGATAATGTGGGTCTTCAACGGTTTTTTAGACTTTCTTTGTATATAATCTGTCGTATCACTTACAGCGATATTTACTCTGATATTCGCTTTTATTAAGCCTACAAACGTCGTAGTACCAGGCAGGAATAATTGTACCCAATACTGAATTTTTAGGTTATAAAGAGATTATTGAGATGTCACAATCGTATCTGGTCATTTTCAATTTCATACGTAAGTACTATAATAAAAAAGGTAAAAGCCCATTGCACATAACTAATCTGAGGATATGAATGAATAATTGATTGGTCAAATAATCGATAAGTGTGCGAAAAAATGCAAAATTATAACTTGTAGAGGTCATCTTGAAGCCGCCATTTTGTTGTTTGAACATATACCCACGGGAGAAGAAAAGGCTGAGCAAAAAGCCACGATTAGCATATTTTGAAATGGTCAACAGTGCCCTTTTCATTATGAAATAACGTAATTCCTTTGAAGAGCCGTAAAAAAAATGATCATAACTTTTTTCTTTGAAATTGCCGGCTTATTCTAACCACGGCATTCGAAAGAGAAGGTCCAAATCTAACGATTTTGATTCATTTAAATGCTTTCTAACGACGTTTAGAATAAAAATTGCAGCGTTGAAAGTTCTGTGCAAATGCCCGACTTTTGGGACGAACAGGGTTAAGTGATAATGAAACAAAATTAAGTGATGCTAACGTATTTGAGACTGAAATTTCAAATCGCTCGAGCATATATGCGAAACTCTTGATCCCCAAAGATAATAACAAAATATGAAATTGTCTTTTTAATGAACTTGGTTAACTTTTATGTCATTATTGTAAAGTAATGCAATACAACAATGCTTTTGTACATGGTTCTTTATAGAAACAAGTAATTTTCATGCTTGCAGTGTTCGTACATAAAGTAAAATATAATTTAGTAATAATATGTAAGGTTAAATTAAACAAATTAAATTAAAGTTTTCCTAATGTACTAGAATAAAAAGTAATGTCAAAAAACAGTTCTTAAGAAACAATTTAAAAAAAAAGAAAATTATTATTACTTTAAGGAGCCAAGTGGTGATTTTCTTTTATATTCTGCGCTACATACAAAACATTAATTTTTGCTCAACTTTCATGTCGAAGTAAAATAACAGAACTTCGCATTTATAAGTATCTATTAAGAGTGGTCTCCTAGTGCGTATTTGCATTAAGAATATATTTTTCTGAATTCTGTACTGTTTGCAGAAAAGAAAACACATTTGTTAGAATTAAATAATTATCGATTTCGTTTTGTAATTGTCTTTTACTTGCCACGATTAAAATAAATAAGTACCTCATTGTTGATATTTTTTCCGAGTAATCTTTAATAAATTTCAATTTTTCATAGACTTCCGGTTTAAACCTGAGTCTGAAATATATTAAAGTGATCTTAATCTCAAAGAAAGAATATAGCTCTCGAAAACCACATAAAATTTGTTAAATTAAAAATTGGCAAACATAAAGAGAAGAAACTAACTGTCATTATACCTTCTGAAACTTTACTTCAGACTTTTTTGTTTTTAATGGGTTTAAAAGCTTTGCACGATGTTCTCTCGAGAGAATTCATAAAATTAGTAACTTCTTACATGCAACTTCACCTTCGAAGTACGATCTTACCCTTTCTATGATACGACAACTTTAGTAAAACGTAAGTCGTGCTCAGAATTAGATGGGAGTGATGTAGTTATCGAAGTACGTATACGTATGAAGTCAGTACTCTATGCTCATATGTACGTATAAGTTGATGTATTTATGGCTTTTTTTCAAGTATCCATAATGTCTTCCTTCGATATTGATCTGAAATGAAAATTGCAAAATTGATTAATTTCCTCGCATTTATGAAGTAGTGGGACGATTATATTTTTGGTTTAACACTATTTATTATAATCGTATACATATTTCCCATTATGAATATCGTTATAAAATTCTTTCCCTTACGATTTATGATAGCAACGGCAGCTATATATTTCTATACTATATAACCATTTGTTTTCCATACGTCCTTTCCCCAGTCTTCTTCCCTGGATTTCTAAACCTATTCTTCAAAGTGATGTAAATTTAATGTACATTTCCATAAATTACATTTTATCTAGCCCTCGTACTCCTAAAAATAGTAGCATTGTTCATATTTAATTACATAAACAATAGAATATTTCATTGCATAGAATTAAAGAGGTTGTAAGAAATTTCTGTAGTACACTTCCGAATCATGTAACTGGAATTTTATTCGTTTCGTAATTTTTAGAAAAAAGTTTCAAGACAATAATAGTGTTGCAATTTGTGATACGAAACATTCTAAGATACTTTGTATTCTGCGCTAAAAACAACATGAAGAAAAGGCAAACATAAATATTATATAATTAGTTACTTGCATTACAACCTCAATAAAAAATTATTTCAACCTAAGCTCAGCTTAGTATGCTCGGCCTAGTTTTAATATTGTGAAATAAAAACTTCAAGTAATTATTAGAAGTATTACACGTAAAGTGGATTTACCTGACAAGGTTTTATTGCAATTTTTTAATAATTTAGTCTCTTAATATCCGGAAAAATAAATTGCAAACGGAAAGCGACTCTTTATTTTATTATTGATAAGAAATGGGACGCAATATAGGGATTGGGATTATGTAAAAGTCACAATAAAAAAAAAGCATAATACTAAATATCACGTGCAGTATTATTAAATATATCTCAGCACTGTTAAGCACTATGTAATACAAATACAGAACTAAGTGAAAATATACTAAAAGTGTGATTCCATCCATTTTTACTATTTGCAGTAAGACTAATGCTAGTAGTAAAACAGGTGCTCACATTATCAAATAGTTTTTAATACTATTAGAAAAATTATCTAATACCACAAGAACTAGCATTGAATACTAGTTTGTCGTCTATAAAGCGATTTTTCTGCAAAATATTTTAGATTGTTTTAGGTTAAAATTTTCTTGCACTAATATTTCAGACATATGGATAAATCCACGAAATTTACCCGCAGTTCTTGTTAGTTTTCATTTTTTTCTACCATTGAAGATTGTTATGTAAGGTATTATTATCGTTGACATAAAAAAAAAATTTCGCATGAAGTCGACGTCATAATTTTTACGCCACCGTGTTTAAACGATTAACGAATATTAAACAATCATCTAATATACTAACCAAAAGTGTCCACCAAAGCTTATGAGTGTGCACTCAATTTTTTTTTTAAATTTTAAAAAGTTTTGTGGATTTACGCATATTCATATTGACCTGTAGATACTGAAAGAGTCGTATGAATAGGAGCCGTCAATATATAATACACAACAATACAGTTCCTACAATCGTAGACATCGATAAAAGTAAGTCAGAGAATTGTAAATCTCCATAATATCTTTTTCATTTCTTACATTTCCGATTTAGTCCTTGTAGCATAAAATAAAAATATACAAGACCTTTGAACATCAACGAAACTGCCGAGTCAATAAACCACTACTCCCAATGCTCAATCCAGCAATACTTATGTCGAGACTTTCAATTGAAGCGATAAAGTTCAATATTATTATCTTGTGTAGAATTTATAATAAACGAACCGAAGCTGTATTGATTTAGAATTGTAACTGCGAAACTTTTATGTGTAACCATGTTTAAAGGGGCATGCATATAAATTCAGGAAATAGTTCTTTTATTTTAACTTCGGACATGAAGATAATGATTCATTATTAATGAATTCTTTTTTTAGAACCATTAAATGTAAAAGTATTCATAAATTCATGCAATTTTACTGAAAGGATAGATCAAACTTAGACTGTTGGGGTGATAATAATCCTTGTCCCTATTCTTCTAGTCAGCATACACTGTTAAAAATTTGCCGGTATGAAACAGTCCGGTATGAGGTGTGATGGTTTTCGGTGTGAATATTTACACCGATGAAAGGTTTAATAGATATCCGCTCGCGGTGTGATCGGTGTGAAATTCAATGCGGTGTGATTCGTTTATACGCGCTTACGCATGCGCTCTACTTTCCGTAAAATGGCAAAATACACACAGCTTTGCTCACTGTGGTTTGTCCGATGCTTGTGAAACACAAGTGGTAAGTACATATATTAAAAATTTCATAAAATACATTAACCATTGAGAGCCCTTCTAGACGAATTAAGAAGCCCTGATGGAATTCCGAGAAGACGTATTATTCGAAGAAGTTGTCCTGCGAAAAATTCGCATCCCGGGACAAGGAATAAGATGGCTAAAAGTCGTGGCACAATCATCTATTCCGACATACCAAGAATTTTTAAAAGCAGGTAAATAATAACAATAATAATAATAATAATTAGTGTATACCCAACTGAAAATATCCGAAAAATCATATGAGATTTTTATAACCTCTTTAATATCTCAGATGAAACAAGAAGCTTTTTATGCAAATTGTCATATTAATATCATATCTCGTGTTAGGGTACAAAATCACATGAAAAACTGCATGGATAAACTGATTTTATAAAAATCTCATGTGATTTATCATATGATTTTACGGAAATTTTCACTAGCTTCACTGTAAAAAATTTCTGTGTAATTTTACCACTCTTAGCGTGGGAAATTTTGTAACCAACGCTGAACGTAGGGTTTTCACAAGTTTAGGTTAGAAAATTTACTACATGCAGCGTAGGGTTTTCACAGTGACAATATGTAAACCTACGCTACAAGTGGTAAATTTACCAACTTAAACTTGTAAAAACCCTACGTTCAGCATTGGTTACAAAATTGCCGACGCTGAGAGTGGCAAAATTACACAGAAATTTTTTACAGTGTTAGTAAGCAAAATACAACACGTTGTAATTTCTCTACGTTCGACGTAATCAATTTACTAGGCCTTTGACAACCTTTAATTTTGAGTAGCATAAATTGCAATGTTCAGAGTAGTGATATTACTATAGTTATAAAATTCATCAGATTTTTTACAGTATGCTTAATAAGTCGTTGCACACATTGCTTTCAAATTTTCAGGTTAGTTTGTAATTATATATATGTTACAACTAAATGATTTAAGGGCCCTCGAGCATGCCAAGGCATACGCCGGCTGTGACGTCAGAAGCGAGGAAAAAGTTGTAAAAATTTTGCGCTTATGTTTAAGAATTACCAGCAACTTTTCAGATAATTTTTTTTGACTGAAATATTTCGTATTATATTCACTACCGAATAAGTGATTCGGGAAAAATTCTGCTGCTAAGTTCGTAAAAATACATTTTTTTATTTCACCTTTCCTGGAAAAATTCTAAGTTCCGTGACAGGTTCGATAACCTACTACATACTCAATACTGAGAGACGCAGGATTCTCCAACGCTGCTTTAACTTGGTTCGCCTCATATCTTACAGATAGGCAGCAGGCAGTCGTGGGCCGGAATGGTGAAATATCTTCCTGGCTTCCAACCAATACTGGTGTACCTCAGGGCTCAGTACTTGGCCCGTTACTCTTTTCTATATTTATTAACGATCTTCCTTTGTTAACGTCTTTTGCAATTCTTCCCATGTCATTTTTGCAGATGATACTCAAATCTTTCTGACTTATAAACCACAGCAATTGGATATCGGTATCCAATTGGTTAATTATGATGTTCATCGTTTTGCAAACTGGGCTGACACCAATAAATTGCAAATTAATGCATTGAAAACTAAAGCAATAATATTTGGTTCTTCGTACAATATTAGGTCTATCAATCTAACAACTATTTCTCAGATTTGAATTAAAAGCCAGTATATACAGTGGTCCAGTCATGTAAAGAGTCTAAGGAGTACATCTTGACCAGACGTTATCTTGGAATGAACATATCTCTCAAATTTCCTGTAAAATTTTTGGCACTTTGAGACAACTTAGAATAAGCCAAAATTGTTTATCTAAGCAACTGCGTATTAAACTTTTCAGCACTCTTGTATTACCCTATTTCGATTACTGTGCGGCGGTACACAACTCCCTTCGTGGTGTATTAAACTTGAAAGTGGAACGTTTGCTTAATGCAGTTGTTAGATTTATTTTTAAGGTGCGCAAATTTGAACATATTTCTAACCATCGTATGGAGTTACGTTGGTTAACTGCAAGTAACCGCAGAAAATACATAATTTGTTCACTAGTTTTTCAAATATTCAGCACTCGCCAACCTAATTATTTGTATGATAAATTTATTTGGCGTAGAGATGTAACACAAAGAGCGCTTCGAATTGGAAATGATACACTGAGACTCCCGAGTTATCGTACGAACTACTATGCGAATTCTTTTGTTGTCACTGCGTCTGCGTTTTGGAATTCTCTTCCCGATCCGTTAAAAAAATCTAATACCTTAAATACCTTAAATTTCATTTAAAAATAAATTATATCTTTTTCTCTTAGAATCCGAAAGGGTTACTATATTGTATGTAGAAACTAAAGTTTAAATTACACATGCTATTTAGTTTATATATACATTTATTTCTATGCATACTCCGATTAGTAATTAATATATCTTTGTATTTTTCTTATGTTTTTCACTAGCGTAATGTTAGTTTTATTTGTATAACGTATCTTTGTAACTATCCTTGTATGGTTGGCTTAAGAGGTTAATATGCCTCGTGTCAAAATAAAGAATTACAATTACAATTACAATTACAATTACTGAACTTTTCACGTCTTTTTCCTCGCTTCTGACGTCACAGGCGACAAGCACCTTGGCGTGCTCGAGGGCCCTTAACAAATATATTTTTATTTTGATTTCTTGCTTTTTATGTATATGCCCATTTACATGTCTGAATCAGTTTTGTTATTGCAAACATTATGAATTTTTACGAAGTAAAAAGCCCTTAAATGACAGGGAAAGAATATTTTATTATGACAAATTGACACTATTGACTAAATTATATATTTAAATTACTTATAACATAAATATTTACGTATACAAAAAGATAAGTAATACATTCAATTATCGTATTGCAGTTCACACAACATTACACTTGGATTCTGCCACAATACTCGAATTAACTGATGACACAGGTGCGATTATAGGACAGGATGTTTTTGAATACTTCCACGACATAACTTTTAATGTGAATATAGTGAACAGCAATCCTGAATATGTAAAAGGACACGATGAACCATCATGCTCGATTTCAGTAGACTCTACAGATAAAATATGCTTAGTGCAGTTACAGTCGGAAAGTGTTTGAATATTTATTTTTTTGTCATAATGTTAGTATTCCATTGTTCGTTTCATATTGATGATTATTTAATATAATGCTTATAGCGATATAAACGCACTATGTTCTTTGCAATATATATATATAGCCTTCGAAAATTAAAACACATTAAAATTACATTGACTTGACCTATACCTAATAAAATTCTTCCTAGAGATTTTTTTGCATTAGAACAAGCTAAACGTGCATAAGCATAAAGTTATGGAGAGAGAAATCAGCCTTCGAATTTGAAAATACTACAATTATATTGACTTGACTGATGCCTAGTAAAATTCTTCTTAGAAGTTTTTTTGCATTATAATGCTAGGAAATAATGCTAGGAAGAATTTCATTAGCCATCGGTCAGCTCAATGTAATTTTAGTATGTTTTATTGTTCGAAGGCTGATTCCACTCTCTGTAACTGTGTTCTTATGCATGTTTAGAATGCAAGAAAATCTCTGCGAAGAATTTTATTAGGCAACGGTAAAGTCTATGTAATTTTATAGTGTTTTAATGTTCAAAGGATGATTCCCCTCTCCGTAACTGTGTTCGTATGCATGTTTAGCTTGTTTGAATACAAAAAAACTAATTTAGTTTTAAAAACTTGTAATTGAAAACAAATTAACAATAAATTACTTCTACCAAATTAGATGGACACTTTATGCAAAAATGTGCAAAAAGCTGAGTCGAGCTTAAAATTCTTATTATTTTGTTTTGTATTTTTGAACATGATAATGACAACCGATTGATTTGAAACAAATTTCTTCAGCTTCGTGGCATCAAAACGTATCCAGAAACATGGTTATAAACTAATTTAAGGGTACATGTTTTGCCTTAGCGTCGAGTCAAACAATTTTTTCCTATTAAACCGAAAGGAACATATTTTAATGTTTAATGTTGTGACGGGGTAGCATACGAAAACTAACATCTTTAGATGGGTTTGGGTATTATCTGAGATTGTAACAAGCAGATAGTAGATAGTAACTAGTAACATAATGAGGGTATGGGATAACATCTCTCTTTTTACCATCAATTTCTTACCATACATTTCTCTCAGTATCTATGCTAACCTATATGCATTTTAGGACATTATATACTGACAAACACTTGACTATAGTTTCTGTCAAGTTTGCCTAAACATTAATTTATCAGGAATAGGGATGAAAATCGGGCCTTGTCCAATAGCGAAAGTAAAAACTGCTTTATTTCTATCAGTTGTTTTATACATTGATTTATAGTGTGAAATGCGGGATACTCTCTAAAAACTAGACGGTTACTTGTCTAGTTTTTACCAGAAATCGATGGCCAGGGCCTTCTTTAGTTTTATACCAATCTAATTTTGCCCAACTGCTTTTCTACCTGGGATATTTTCCCGATTAATTTTTAACGTTCGATTCAGTGGTGCTATAGAATAAAAAATGTAAAAATATTTTTGGCCCTTAAAAAATTGTTTTGTTCCATAAAAAAAATTTGAGAAAAAATAAAATTTTTTATAATCCATACGTAATTATTTAGAAAATTTTTTTTTATGTTCACCCTAATTTTTTTGATCATTTAAACTAATTTGAAAAAATGTATCATTATTTCGAAAAATCAAATTTTTTTTGTACCTAAAATTTATTGGTCAATAACATTTCTTACACTTTTTATTCTAGCGCCACTGAATTCCTCGTCAAAAAGTACTGAAGAAATAATGTTTGAAAATTTTTGAAAGGTGCATTTCATAGTGTTGATTTTAAGTCAGGTGCCTCCCCTTAATAAAGTTCCTTAAATTTAATAACACTGTTATGAAAAGTGTTTAAGATTGGCATGGAATACATTTTGACACGATTTATGAAATTTACTTCCAACATGTTTCTTAAATTTCGAAAATTTTTTGTTTAGTGTGTTTCAACTTATCTATATTCAGTCACGTAACTTATTTCATATACTTTTCGTAATTTTTATTTTCAAATCAGGGTTTATTGCAAGAGTTGAAGAAACGCTCGGGTGGAAGTGAAATAATAAACGAATACGCTACTCTAAATACGTTGACGCCACACTGTAGACGAAATCTAGTAAAACTGGTAACCGGCCTGTTAGTTGAGAAATTTGGAAAACATCCATCTGCAGAACACAAGAAATTATATGCTAAGGAAATAATTGAAATATTTCCATCTTTGAAAGACCCTGGATCTAAACTCGGTTATGTATGTATTTATTTATCACCAACATTAAGGAATCTGTAAAGTGCTCAGTCGGTATGGTAGTAATTCATGCTAAACAATTGAAATTAAATTTGATGGAATCGATTTTTTAAAATTCGGGCCTCAATACTGTAATTCTATCCACAACACACGATAGCAAAACAAATATTGATGTATTTGATACATCCCGATATTGAAATTGAAAATTTTGATAGTAATAAAATATTTATAGAAGCAGAAAAACATCATATTAATGTAAACGGAGAAGAATTTGACGGTAAATATACTTATATCTAACTTACATTAAATTGAAACAATAACTTAAAAATATTTAAAATTAGGTTGGGACAATACAACGCGAGCATTTTTAACGCTTCTCCGAATGCTCCCGTCAACGTCTAAAGGTCAGACAAAAATAAATCGAATAAACAAGAGAGAAACTGTCAACCGTTTAATTATTTTCTGTAAGGTAATTCATCAGATATTAAATATATAAAAATAATATACGTTGCATTAAATAATGTTTCAATGCAACACTGCTTTTTTTCCAGGAATGGCATCCACTCCAAAATATTTCTGTACAAAGCACTCAGCCATGTCTACTAGCACATGGACCTAACACATCGGCAATTAGTAGCTATTTCATTGCATTAGACAACCAAGTACTCCCGATTGAAGTCTTATCGTCTAGCTCTGCATTTGACACTTCATTCAAAAGCCATTTTGTCTTTGATACGGAATACGATAGTAGTCTGAGTACATTCTACTACAAAATGAACACGAACGTGAAGTTTACAGCTCGAATGCGCGATATCCGAACATGGCTTTCCAGCACGTCTTAACTACTTCTAATAATCATTCAAAACGATCAATATGGAATTTCGTTGCTTTGTCTGTCGGGAGATGTTATTTAGAGTCAAAGATGTAATTCAGCATCTTCGAAGGGATCACGCTTTATTACCTGACTTCGAATTGAAATTGAAATTTTGTGTGCCACAGTGCTCATTAGTTTATGCGTCATTTAGTGGTTTTAGGAAACATTTCAATACTCATTTAAATTCTTCATGTGAAATATATGATATGGAGCATCATAGCGAAAATATAGAAAACACAAATCTTGCAGAACCACGTAATCCGAATGGCCGTTTCATTTCTGAAGTTAATGTAGTACTTTCAGAACAAAATCAATCTGTTCAAAATGAGGTATTATCGCTAAACACACCAAATAGTGATGAAAATGACCGCATATGGGCTGTTGATAATGATGATGATAATAACTTCAAATATTCAGTGGCTGAACATTTTTTATTGAAATTAGAAGCTTCAGGTGTGCCCAAATCAAGTCTGAGTAATATCATTGAAGCTACAATTGAATTAACAAATAATATTAGTGATCAAATAACTAACCTAACAACAATAAAGTGCACATGTGAGATTTGTATTGCTCTTTAAGAAACAGATTAAATATCAAAAACCGTTCCAAGTGTTCTTAATTTGGAGTTAAGTTGTTTGGGCTGAAAAGTTCTTTTACCACTAGCATAGGAGAGAGTTGTTTCTGTCAACTGTCAAACGAAATTGAAATATAAAATATCTGCAACGTTTGAGGTTAGAATGACCTCTTGTGCAAAATGTGATGTGCTGGAGGATGCTAAGACCGATCATTGGATTTGTGATTTATGTCAAAACCCAAAGTGTTTAGAGTTAAAAAAAGCACGAATACTTCAGTACTACTGCGAAGAGTATAAGATGACGATACAGGAACTCCCATCCCAGCGCTAAATTTAAAAGTGAGAAAATTAGAAAGTGAAATTAACGATATTAAAGGTGGCAAATCCGCACGAACGAGTACATCGGAGGCTGATTCTGTGAACTTTAAACTGATTATGGATACCTTACAGGAATTAAAAACAGAAATAGGTTCAAATACTAAGAAACTCGATGAATTGACTGAACTAAAGCAAGAAACAGAAAATATTAAAACAGAAATTAAGGAATTACCTACAAAAAATGATTATGTTAATCTTAAGGATGCTCTTGATCACCTGTATGAGAGAGTGGATGACAGTGCTGGGAATAATATTACCGAGGAAGAGTTGTTCATAGAACTCTCTGATCGTCATGAAAGGAAATCTAATATTATTATGTTTGGTGTCGAAGAGGCAGAAGCAGTTACCGGAATGAGAAGAAAAAAAGAGGACATAGACAATATAAACAGAATTCTGCAACCACTGGATGTCACATTCGAAATTACCTCTGCGTGGAGAATTGGAAAAAAAAATGCCAAATAAGGATAGGCCACTGAAAATTACTTTCAGTAAATCTGAAACGGTCAAACTTTTTCAGAAAGGGAAAATGTTGCCAGTTAATATTAAGCTCAGGAATGATATGACCCCAAAAGAGAGAAGCTATCTCGATAAACAAAGAATGGAGTTGAAAAAGAGGCAAGAAGCAGGGGAAACTGATCTGACAATAAAATGTTTGTAACCATCCAACTATCGTAAGAAACGTAGCGAGAACAAGTGTACGAACGTTACGTATTAACGCGTCAACTTTGCATGACATTTCAGGAACTGCAAAAAACGATTAGCGGATAAATTGTTACAAGTTGACATTTTTTACACGAATTTGTCTTCAATTGCAGCAAAGTTCGATGAATTGTTATATACAGTCAATATTTATCAACCGAGCTTAGTGGCACTGACAGAAAGTGGTTATATGAGAATATTATGGATTCCATGATATCAATTCCTGGTTACAGCCTTTTCCAACATGACAGATTAAATCGAAGAGGTGGTGGTGTTGCAATATACGCAGCGGAAAGTGTATCTGGACATCAAATAGGAGCTAAACGATTTAATCTTGTAGAAGAGTCGGAGCAGTTATGGTTAAAACTAGTCATTGACGAGTATTCATTTATTATTGGAGTAGTTTATTGGCCACCAAACGGATCAGTTGAAGATAATCTAGTCATTATAGACACTCTTAAGCGAGTAGCTGATATGGGTACCGTGATAATATTAGGCGATTTTAATTACCCTGGAATTGATTGGTCGGCATTCAAAGTGTCGTCCACTATACAAGAACAGGATTTTTTAAACTTTTATGTAAATAGTGGTTATTTCCAGGAAATAAACGAGCCCACGCGAATGCAAGCACAACAAAACCCGTCTTGTTTGGACCTACTTTTTACTAATGAAGAAAATTTAATCACAGATATACAATATTTAGCACCAATCGGAGCAAGTGATCATGTGTGTATTATAGCTAGTGTACAAATTGAAGTGGGAAAGGCGGAAATAGACACTCCCTCGATCCAAAGAAATTACAGGAATATAGATTACGATAAAATATGGGAGAGAGTTACTACGGAACTATCTAAAATGACTACATCATACCCAGGCGAAGTAGTCGAACTGTGGGATAATATCAAAAGGGAAGTATATCCTATTATTGAGAAAGCAGCCTCAACCAAATCAGTAGCCGTACCTCGTAACGATAAGCCATGGATAAATATGAATGTTAAATCGGCAATACATGATAAAATTAAAGCATGGAAAATTTGGAAACGGATTAGCACTGCGGCTTATTTTGTATTATATAAGAACGCTCGTAATATTTGTATTGCAAAAGTCCGAGAGAGTAGAAGACACTACGAAGAAAACCTAATTACTAAGGGGCCAAAACCTTTCTACAATCATTTACGTCGTTTCTTCTCTACAAAAATATCGATTTCTAGTCATATGACTGATTCCTTAGGGCAAACAACCAATAACCGTTCCAATATTGCTGAGATCTTAGCAAACCAGTTTGCCAGTGTATATGTGCCAAATTGGACAGGGCCAGTACCAGTGTGTGATGTCATACCCAGGGTTCATGACACTTTGGAAGATGTAATATTCACTGCTGAAGGCATCGAGAGGTATTTGGCTAACATGAGAGACGACACATCACCTGGACCAGATGGTATCCATCTACCTCCATTGAAAAGGCTTAGGGCAGTGTTCGCCCCTGTGCTTGCAATATTAATGACTTCTAGTTTTCGATCTGGTGTATTACCAAGTGACTGGCTTGAAGCACTGGTAACGCCAATTTATAAAAAAGGAGACAAATTGTGCCCAGCAAATTACATACCGGTATCTCTTACATCGATAATATGTAAGTGTATGGAGAAGAAAATAGCGGAAGCAATAAGGTTATTTTGTGTAACAAATTGTATTATCCCATCTCAGAAACATGGCTTTGTACCAGGAAGATCAATTACGACGAATATGCTAGAGGCATTCCACGCATGGTTATCTATGCATGACAAAGGTGAATCACTAGACATAGTCTTCCTAGACTATCCAAAAGCGTTTGATAAGGTATCCCATGCACACTTACTAAGCAAATTGGAGCGTTTGGGCATTAGGGGACAACTTCTCAAATGCATCGAAGCCTATCTGACTGATAAAACATTTAGAGTGAGACTAGGACCAGTGATATCGTCGAAAAGACAGGTGTGTAGTGGAGTTCCGCAGGGGTCGGTTCTAGGCCCAATATTATTTATACTATATGTGGCTGATATGCCTGGTACGTTATCTGTTCCAATACTCCAATTTGCTGATGATACCAAGGTTGTTGGAAACCCTCAGAAAGACGACTTACAAAGTCAGTTGAATCGCCTGAATGACTGGTCACAAAGGTGGAAACTACAGTTGAACATTGACAAATGTGTGGTGATGCATGTGGGAAAGAAAAACCCAAAGAAAAGTTATTTTCTGGATAGAAACTCAGATAAAGGTAGTTTCAGAGCAATGTGATTTAGGCTTAGTTATATCTAATAACCTTAAATGGAATTCCCACATTGGATTTACGGTTAAGAAAGCAAATTCGTTAATGCATAGAATTCGCAAATCATTCAAGTATATTTCGCAAGCAATGATAGAAATAATTATTAAAACATATATTCGTCCACTGTTGGAATTTGGAAACGTAGTATGGTCTCCCTATTTCGAGGCAGACATCAAACTACTGGAAAAAGTTCAGCGACGAATAACAAAGATACCGACAGAAGAAGATTAGAGAGAAAGGAGAATAGAAGCTTTACACTTAGATACGTTGGAACATCGAAGAAGAAGAGGAGACCTTATTGAGACATATAAGTATTTAACTGGATATTACCATGTCACCACTCCAGGATTTTCCAAGAGGTCGCAAAATCTTCACTTACGGGGTCATAGGCTAAAGCTAGAGTGTAGCGTGTTCAAGAAGAACTCATTTAAGAATGTGGCTAATCGAGTTGTAAATGACTGGAATGCATTGCCAGAACTCGTGATAAACCCCACGTCTGTGAATATATTTAAGAATCGTTTAGATGATTATATGAGAACACTTTAAGACTGTTACTTACATATGTATATATACATAAATTTCTTTATAGCATGTGCAATTTAAAATTGTAAAATTCAGCAAATAAGCTTAAAGCTTACTTCTGTAAATGTTTAATAATAATAATAATAATAATAACGGGGGATCCCCTAATGATGCTAGTTCATCAGCATGAAATTCAGGGGAAGGGGGCGTTTTTATACAACGCGGCGCGAAACCTCGGTCTGGTTTTCAACGTGGGACGTAGTGGTGTACAGGAGGCTGAATCAGTCATTAACCTGTGCTCAGTGCGTCTCAGGGCTAACATACGGAAAGAACAACTCCGTATGTTGGAGGGAAGGCATATCGACAAGCCATTGCATGGACAATTCTTTCGAAATGTCCAACAACTTGGCTTGTCGGCAGAGATGACCTTCTCGTTCTTAAGATCAGCCGGCTTGAAATCCGAGACCGAGGGTTTTATCTTCGCATGCCAGGATGGGGTCATCAATACCTTAGCGTATCGCCAGAACATCTTACACCAGGCGGTACAGAGTACGCTTTGTAGATTGTGTAGATGTCATGCTGAGACACTAATGCATCTTTTCGCAGCATGTCCAATATATGCAGTTTCAGCATAAATCGAACGTCACAATGCGGCTCTTCGAGTGCTGTATTACCATCTTCGCAGCACTTATGGTATTGATGCAACCCCAGTTTTGCCGTACGTTCCCACTGATATTGAATCCGTAGTCGGGAATGAGTCGTGCCGTATATACTGGAATTATTCATTCCCGACGAGCAGGCAATTATCAGCCAATAAGCTTGACATCGCCCTTGTTGACTTCGATGACAAATCAATCTTCGTCATCGAGTTTTCTGCACCAGCAGAAACAAATATGGTCAGCAAAGAGGACGAAAAACGGATGAAATATCAGGAACTCCTGTTCGAGATTCGCAAGCTGTATCGAGGATTCAAAATCAAGCTCGTCATGCTGATAATTGGAGTGCTGGGAGAAATGAGACCAACTTTCCTCCAAAATATCAAAAGCATTTTGGCCTGTCGAGAACATGCAAATTCCATCGCAGGCCGAATGCAGAAAGCAGTGCTACTGGGATCTCTCCGTCTACTGAGGTCACACGAGATCCTGTAACCACTTATCCAATGGTAGAGGGAGTGGTTACAGTTTCAAACGAAATGGCCCGGTGCAGTCTGCAGCGGAGGAGATGGATATCGAAGCCACTTTTCTGCTGCAGACTGCACACGTGGATTCCGGAGGGCCAAGGGAGGTAAGGGTTTTAGCCGGTAAACCTTGCCGTTAATATCAAAGGTGAGGGAGTCCGACACACGGGGGGTTACACAACATCTTCAACCCCCTATGGTGTCTAATGCATTTTCCCCCTCCGTCAAAAAAAAAACAAAAAAAAAATAATAATGTCTATCAAGGAGATTCTCTGAGTCCTCTGCTCTTCTACATCTCACTATTGCCTCTATCCGTTGCTCTTCGGAAATCTCAAGGGTACATGTGAGGACCGCCTGGTGAACGTGTACATAAGATCACCCATCTTTTCTATATGGACGATCTTAAATTATACGCATCAGGCGAGGATCAATTACATCGATCTCTGAACATCGCCCTCACATACTCGAGAGATATCGGCATGGAATTCGGATTGGACAAGTGTGCGGTCATTCATTTGCACAGAGGAAGGTCAGGCTCCCATAACAACGATGTGGAGCTCGTCAACGGAAATGTCATCCGCCACCTTAGCGCCGAAGAAGCCTACACATACCTGGGCGTATCTCAAAGGCATGTCCAGGATGTGCAGGCTGCTAAAACCACCATCATTAAGAAATACCGGCGCATTCTCCGTCAGATCTGGTCATCAGAATTGACCGGGAGAAATAAGGTGGCAGTCACGAATATGTTGGCCGTATCACCAGTGCTCTATTCATTTGGAGCACTGAAGTGGAACGTTGACGAGCTAAGGGATCTTGACCGAAGCACACGGAAGATGATTTGTATGCAACGCAGTTTGCATCCAAGATCTTCCGTGGAAGGACTGTATTTGCCCCAAAATATGGGAGGTCGTGACCTTTTAAGCCTGGAGTGTGTGCATGACCGATTGGTCTTCGAGACAGCTTGCGACGTGATTAATCGAACCGAGGATCCCCTGATGATGCGAGTTCATCAGCATGAAATTCAGGGGAAGGGGGCCTTTTTGTACAATGCGGCGGAACGAGTGGCGCGAAACCTCGGTCTGGTTTTCAACGTGGGACGTAGTTGTGCACAGGAGGCTGAATCAGTCATCAATCTATGCCCAGTGCGTCTCAGGGCTAACATACGGAAGGAACAACTCCGTATGTTGGAGGGAAGGCATATCGACAAGCCATTGCATGGACAATTCTTTCGAAATGTCCAACAACTTGGCTTGTCGGCAGAGATGACCTTCTCGTTCTTAAGATCAGCCGGCTTGAAATCCGAGACCGAGGGTTTTATTTTCGCATGCCAGGATGGGGTCATCAATACCTTACCGTATCGCCAGAACATCCTACACCAGGCGGTACAGAGTACGCTTTGTAGATTGTGTAGATGTCATGCTGAGACACTAATGCATCTTTTGGCAGCATGTCCCATATATGCAGTTTCAGCATACATCGAACGTCACAATGCGGCTCTTCGAGTGCTATATTATCATCTTCGCAGCACTTATGGTATTGATGCAACCCCAGTTTTGCCGTACATCCCCACTGATATTGAATCCGTAGTCGGGAATGAGTCGTGCCGAATATACTGGAATTACTCATTCCCGACGAGCAGGCAAATATCAGCCAATAAGCCTGACATCGTCCTTGTTGACTTCGATGACAAATCCATCTTCGTCATCGAGTTTTCTGCACCCGCAGAAACAAATATAGTCAGCAAAGAGGACGAAAAACGGATGAAATATCAGGAACTCCTGTTCGAGATTCTCAAACTGTACCGAGGATTCAAAATCAAGCTCGTCGTGCTGATAATTGGAGTGCTGGGAGGAATGAGACCAACTTTCCTTTAAAACATCAAAAGCATTCCGGCCTGTCGAGAACATGCAAATTCCATCGCAAGACGAATGCAGAAAGCAGTGCTACTGGGATCTCTCCGTCTACTGAGGTCACACGAGATCCTGTAACCACTTACCCAATGGTAGAGGGAGTGGTTACAGTTGCAAACGAAATGGCCCGGTGCAGTCTGCAGCGGAGGAGATGGATATCGGAGCAAATTTTCTGCTGCAGACTGCATACGTGGATTCTGGAGGGCCAAGGGAGGTTAGGGTTTTAGTCGGTAAACCTTGCCGTTAACATCAAAGGTGAGGGAGTCCGACACGCGGGGGGTTACACAACATCTTCAACCCCCTATGGTGCCTAATGCATTTCCCCCCTCCGTAAAAAAAAAATAAATAAAATAAAAAATATTGTTCAAAATAATTCCCCAAATAATAATACAGTACTACTAGAATTTATAAATAAACAAAACGATGCTTTTAAATCCTTAAATACAGCACATAAAAGAAATAAATTCTTCGCTAATTTAACCAATTTCGTCACACCTGTAGAAATAAATATTGGCACACGCTTCGAAAAAGTATTCAATCGCTTGTTAAGGACTTATGTTAGCAATCCTGTACTTTGTAAGTTCACCTATGGACTGTGACGAAATATCGTCAATCTACCCCCTGATCTGAACATCATAAAAAATTGCATTTCATTTCGCGTCAATACGTCCATTTTTCATTAATTTATTCTTTTGGTATCGATACGTAAACATATTCCCTTTCTTTCCTATAGCGTTGTCCTTGTCCCTTAATTATATTAAGTATTATGTAATTTTTATTTGTGATTGAAGACTGTAACAATGCGTGTTTTCGTGTTGTCCTCGTCCCTTGAATATGTTGGTCCCTGTCGCACTCGTTGTTGACGTTTCGAGGCGCATACATGTAGCGTACAGGGGCCGCATACGTAAGGTGTAGTGGTGTGCGTCGCAGTAGGAGAGGAATGCCCCTCTTCCCGCACAAGGGACTCATGTCCTTGTTGGGGAAGGCGACACTCGTCGCAGTCGTGTGGGTTACCGGTCGGCGTCTCTGTCCCTCCCTCTGCCGCACAACCGTTTAATAAATAAGTTTGTCTGTTCTTGTTTCTCCTATTGCGATGTCCCTTTTGTAAATACATCCCCCCCCCCACCTTCCCCGACTTATCGATACCAACGATTGTATTACATAATGCAATTATATTAGAGAAGGGATAATTTTGGATCCGAAGTACGGACGTCAACGAACTTTAGAACACTCCAATTTTGCGTCCCCTCATTTACGCTTCTATTTTGCGATTCCTTTGAGTTTGATTTTGATTTAGATTTTGATTTTGAGATTTGCGTTTTCCCATTTCGATTTTGATTTTATACCTTTCTTGCGTTTTGTGATTTTTGCGACTATTTTGATTACATTTGTAAATTTACGTTTCATTTAGTGTTTTGCGTATTTAATTTTAGTGTAGTTTGTGCGTACTGAGGATTAATTATTGTAAGTAGTAGATTTTAGTTATATATCCATATTTTCCTTTTCCTTTCCATTTTTATATCAATGTTACTTCGGTCATATCTTAAAGTAATTTCACCTTCGCGTCGAATTCCCGAACCCCAATTACATTTTTCCCTTTGCGTGTCCATTTATTTTTATTGTTAATTGTTTATTTCGTTTCTTTTAAATTGTAAATATATTTTTTGTTAATTACTATTTCTTTAATTATTAAATAACCCGACCCAGAAAAACGCGGTTATAGTACCTACCTTAGAAACATTGAAGTTTATATTTTCTAAAGAGTGGGCACGAAATCTGATGCAACAACGGAGGCACACAAACAATACAGAATTAATAACCGACATTTGCGATGGTTCATATTACAAATGCCACGAGCTTTTTTCAACAAAACCAAATTTCATTCAGTTGCAACTATATTACGGTGATTTTCAAACTGTGAATCCTCTTGGTAGCAAAACTGCAGGGCACAAATTAGGAGCAATATATTTTATTATTAGGAATTTTCCACCTGAATTAAATTTCTCATCGCACCATATTCATCTCTTAGCATTATTTTATAATGCCGATATTGAAACTTGTGGTGTTAATTCAATTTTAGAACCTATTATTAGAGATATTAAAGAGCTGAAAACTCTGGGTATTCATATCGGCAATAAAATATTGCACGGTTCGATGATAAGCCTTAGTTTTGATAATTTAGGGGGCAATATTTTATTCAATATGGTTCAATCATTTAAAGCAACACATTTTTGTAGAATTTGTACATTAACGAATCAAGAAACTCAACGTACCAACGTTGAGAAGTCTGATTCAATGAGGAAAAATTCCGATTACGAATTAATATGTGCAAATGTTTCTAAAAGTACAGCTAAACATATTGATGGAATTAAGGGAAAAAGCGTTCTAATGATTTAAATTATTTTAAAATTTTGGATTGTAACACTGTCGATATCATGCACGATGTCCTGGAAGGAGTTGCACCACGTGAAATTAAGCAATTCCTAAATTTCGTCACAAATGAACTGAAAATGATTTCCTTGCACGATATTAATCAAAGGCTTTCAATTTTGGTACTATTGAACACAGTTATAGACCGAGTCCCATTGTAATAGATAAACGAGGGTCATTGATTGGTCAACGTGCTGCTCAATCGTGGTGCTTAATAAGATACTTTCTGCTGATTTCACTTAACTGCTGGGTTTCCCTGGCGATTCGAACGTCACCGCTGGCTATGGGCCGAGTCTCCAGCGATCGGAGGGCTCGTACACGGAGAGAACTGTGCAACTATGTAACTGTAGGGAATCCTTCGCCATTGTACTAAGATTTCGGGGCTGCTTCTGCACCTTGTGCCGCGAGATATCAATCTAAGAAAGTCACAGTCTCAGACTGTGAAAACGCTCACGGGTGAGACAGCAAAACTACGATGCTTTCTTCGAGGCTTGCTTCCGCATAAGTTATACTTTTTAGACTAGAGCTCTCCCGGACTTTTTTGTAGGAAATTTCCTCCTCTACCAAAAAGGTTTAGTAAATTTTTCCTCTATCTTGCATCGTTTTCGATACGGTCGATATTCGATCGGCAATATTCTGTGTGAAATAAATTTGCTAGGCTTGGACCGATGTTCGGTCCCGAATGTTTTGGCACTATCACTTACTCGGGCCCAATATTGGGCCGACGCTGGGACGACGATCGGGAGTAATACCTATGAGATCAATTTGCCAGGCTTGACCCGATACGTTGGCCAGTTTTAAGCCGAAGTTTGGCAATTTGTTATAGCCAGTATCGGCTACCAATGCTGGCTCGATTCTGGCACAGTGAAGGTTCCAACGTTGGGCCATCATCGGTAGCCGAAAGTCGGCTGTCAACGCTGGGCCAATCAATACTGGGCCGTATGGTCAGCATCGGCATTTCGCACATGGGTATTTGCAAAATTATTAAAACTATTCGTTTACGAGAATTCTTTATATTGTTTGTGTGAAATATGGAAAACGAAATGTTATCGGGATTATTTATACGCATATGAAATTGAAAAATCAATACCAATTTCATGCAACTTTATTAATATTGATAGATTATCGCATAAGGTTCCTTATGAGGTACACTGTTGTTATGATGATGAAGTGTCTCTTATTGTACTTAAAACAATTATCTTCTAAAATAAACGTATTACACAGCATAAATATTTGACATTTCTAAAAACCCCCAGGCAGGTCTAAAGTGCTCGGTCGGTAAGGCAGTAACTTACACTAAAATCATCTAAACGAAATTTGATTTATTCAATTTCACAAAATTCAGGCTCCAATGCTGTAATTCTAACCACTATACATGTGATAGCCTGAAAATGCCAAAAAAATTAGTTGAGAATTAACCGTAAATTTAATCATATCCCAATAAGCAAAAAGAAATGTTGAAATATTAAAAAAGAATACTTCTTGAATGCTTTTATGATAGAAGAATTCTAGAAGAATTCTTTACGAATGCTTAAAAATATAACGAATGTCCGCTATAGTTATAAAATTAAGAGTTAGATAAGAAATCTTTTTTTAAACTCATTATCTAATTCATTATCAGAATCATTTTCAAAATCATTTTTAATTTACCTTGTTTTAGTTCCATAAAATATATATATATATATATATGTATGGAATTATAGTCGATTAATAGTCGAAAGTACGAATTTGTTAGTTGGAGCAGAGTCAAAAACGAACCAGACGGTTTACAGTCGGTTTATAGTCGGTCTATAGTCGGTCGGATTGCTATAAGGGGTATCAGTCTCGCATTGTACGCCCATGTGCGTTGATTCACCTATACCCGTATGCCTACTTATGTAGTAATATTTTTATGCCTAGTTTAGGAAATAGGTAAACGTATTTTAGATTCAACCAGAAAATATGGCTAGATTACCCATAAAACGCTATCCAGAAAAGTATGGCTGTAGCTCCAATGTATTTTTCTCCGTGCATAAAGCAGTCCTTATATATTATAGTCGGTTAATAGTCGAAAGTACGAATTTGATAGTTGGAGCAGAGTCAAAAACCAACCAGACGGTTTACAGTCGGTTTATAGTCGGTCTATGGTCGGTCCGTATTGCTAGGGCCAGTGCAGCTCGTTCATTTTTGAGAGCGTGACTGTCTCAAAATGCTGAGTGAACCATGTTTCTGCGGTTAGGTTTCTAGGCAATAAATACAGAAAATTTGGTTAATAAAGATTGGTTGTATTTAATCCGGCGAAAAGCAGATATAAAAATTTTGTTAAATTGGGCTTCGACGACACAAGATTTGAAGTTCATGGGATAGACGTGTAGGATTGAAGCTTTTTAAAATCTACACTATTAATTTAGACTTGGAATAGGATTTTAAAAATCTTTCAATATATCTGAACATATTTGTAATAATATTCCCAAACTAAATCTGACAATGCGCCTATTCCATGAATAAGAAATGTTGAGATTTTTATTGTAGAATCCATACAAACATTTTGAGCCAATTATCTAAAATCCCGATTTTATATCGACGCTCGATACGAAGACTAGGATATTTCTAATCTAATAGGAAGACTGGGTTATTCCACTTTCTCTACTGGGAAAGGAGGTTATTTCATCGTATCCCAGCCTCACGCGAGTTTCGGTCAATGGCCTCGGTTGAGGAATTCTGGGAGAGCATCTACGAGAAAACATCTAGACTCAATGCGGATAGTCCAGGTATTGAGATATTTACCAAATTGTGTGAAGAACTCGCACATCAAAGTGAAGATTGCCCACCCGTCAGTGTATTAGAGGTGAAAAATGTCATCAAAAGAGCAAGGAATTTCTCGTCGCCGGGCTGGCATGGAATTAACAACTATTGTTGGAAGAAGTTCACTTCTGTCCATCAACACCTAGCTCGAATATTCAGCTCTTATATAAATAGTGACCAACCCATTCCGCACTGGCTGGTGGAGGGCCGAACGACACTAATCTCAAAAGTGAGAGACTTGTCTGATCCGAGAAACCATAGACCAATCACGTGTCTCAATACGTTATACAAATGGTTCACTAGCATCTTGAACAAACGTATTGAGAAAGCCGTGAAACCGGTGTGGCAACGGATAGTAGAACAACGAGGCTGCGAAATGGGTGTATTCGGCTGCAAGGACAACTTGCTTATGGACAAGAGTGTTTGTCAGGACTCAGCGCAGTACAAGCGTAACCTGTCGATAGCCTGGCTGGATAACATGAAGGCGTATCACTCAACATCGCACGATTAAGCTTGTTGCTTAAACGCCTCCATGTCCACCCGAATATAGTGAGAAGTGTAGAAGACCTGATACTTCTTTGGAAAACGCGCTTTGTCATGACATCGGACAAGGGTAGAACCATGTCTAGACTGGTTCAATTCCAAAGAGCTGTCTATATGGGAGATTCTCTGAGTCTTCTCTTGGAGTACCTCAAAGGCATGTCCAGGATGTGCAGACTGCTAAATCGACCATCGTTAAGAAATACCAGCGCCTTCTCCATCAGATCTGGTCGTCGAAATCAATGGGGAAAAATAAGGTGGCAGCCATGAATATGTTAATATGCCGTTTCACCAGTGCTTTATTCATTTGGAGCACTTAAGTGGAACATTGACGAGCTAAGGAGTCTTAATTAATGCACAAGGAAGATGATTTGTATGCAATGCAGTTTGCATCCAAGATATTCCGTGGAGCGACTGTAATTGCCCCGAAATATGGGAGCCCACCAAGTCCACGAAGTTCACAATTTTGGGAAAGATCACCAAGTCGGTGAAGTACCAGTGGTACCAAATGGTGTGATAGAACAAGATTTCAAAACATGGATCAAAATACGGATTTCTCGGATTTAACCGGGACTTTTGATATAATGACGAGTTCAATTATAGTGCGATGCCGATTCATCTAACAATCGTAAAACTTATGATTGGTTATTTCAGTATTATCATTTGCAATATTACCAACTAGTAAATAGATTCGTTTAATATTATATAATTGTATGTGTAAGTTTCCTTATTCAAAATGTACCTGCATCTCAGTCATGTATTACACCTATAAGTTAAAGGAATAAAAAAATTAAAACTAATATCAAATGTTTGTATGCATCTTTCTTGTACCTGCTCATTTTAGCATTATCATGCAACAACACACAGGTTAACAGGTTATTTCATTGAGGTTAACCTGACAATTTCAAAACCTCTTTCATTTTTCCAAAAATACCCGTCAATGTTTTCATTGAAAGTATAGTTAAGAACTATAAAGAAGAATTGATGTCTTCTAAAAGATGTCTTATAGATATCTAAAAGATAAATAAACAAGTAAAATTTCTTGGTATCGACGGCACTTGTACAAAATGTAAACAAAGGAATAAAAGAAAATAAATATGCGTCGTTCTCATATGAACACAACGCGAAAGATTACATTTACAACGGGAGCATATATTCGCCATGTTAAGTAAGCGGAAGCGCCTCTACCGGTGAAATTAGAAACTAATGAGATGGGTGAAAAACAATAATAAATACGTATTAGAAATGGAGCAAACGGCGAAAACTTGCAAAACTCGGGAAAATGGTGCTGTGTACCACGTTGTAAATGGAAAAAAGGGGAAATTACTTCTTTATATTATTTTCCAAAGAACAAAAAATTAAAAAAAGAATGGGCAATAGCTTGCAAAATTGGAAAACGTGTGACACCTTATATCAAAGTCTGCGCAAAGCACTTTACACAGGATCAGTTTGCAGGAGGTAAAGCAAAATCATTGATTTTGTACATATTAAAAAAAGTATATAAATTAATAACAAAATATGTATGTGCCTATTTAAATTAATTTAACAATAACTTGTTTTTTCTAGGTGTACATGCAAAGGTACGACGTTTGAAAACCTCAATAGCTGTGCCTACATTATGTTTACCCAAGAGGTCATTGGATAAAATAAAGACCGAAAAAGAAATAAAAATGATTAACGAACGAGCTGAAAGGCTAAAGAAACGTACGTCTAACTTGTCTAGGTTAGTATTTCGGAGTAATTTTATTCATCACATTTAAATACCCTATAACTGTCAAAATTTCTGTAATCTATTTGTAGTTCAACATTATACTGTTAGATTATTGTATCATGTAATAATTCATTGCATGTGCAGGGCAACGGAAAGAAATGACACTTTTGAATCAAATCCAACGACTTCGGACTTGGGGGACGGTATAAGAAATGACGATACACTTCTGATGCGTGAAGATCATGATAATGTTACGATAGGCCTACCAGAAGACAATATCGAAGATCTTCCAAGTTCAGATTTGGGAGAAACTGAACTAACTGATGCTACTGTTGTCATGTGCGAACAATCATGCTGTCCAAGTACTGTCGGTGATTCCATCAATGATGAAGAAACGAACGCAGACGACAGCCCAGAAGTGCAAGCAGCAAAAGCACTCGTAGAATTACAGTTTGCAGCATTAGACGCTTCAGCGGAGACCCAAATTATAATACTTTAAATAAGAGCAGACAAAGTAAATATTACAGTAGCTATGTTAAAAAATGATTATTTAAATAAAATGACTAATTTATTATCTGACACTAACACTTATGAAATTAGTAAATTTGATTATGTTGCAACAACGGAAAAAAAAAAGTTAATGATTTTATTAGAAAGATCAACAATAAAAAATTTATTAATGATAAAATAGCTAAACACCTAAAAGTCTATAATAGTACAATTTCTAGATGTTATGGTCTTCCAAAAGTACACAAAGAAAATTACCCATTACGAATTATTATTTCAACAATTAATTCACCAACATATAAACTTTCTGTTTTTTATACATCCATCTTAAATAAACTTTTACCTATAATATCTAAAAGAGTAAAAGATAGCTGGGAATTCCATACAAAAATAAAAAATTTCAAACTTTCATCTGATTTTTCTCTTATCTCTTTGGATGTTATATCACTATTTACAAACATTTCTATTGATATTGTGAAATTGATTCTTAAAAATCATTGGAATAAGATTAGAATTCATACGAGTTTACCTCAAAAAGAATTTTTTGAAGGACTCGATATAATTTTAAATTCTTTATATTTTCATTTTCAAAATGTCACATATAAGCAGAAATTTGGTGTCCCAATGGGATCACCCCTTTCACCTATTATAGCTGATTTAATGATGGATTTTATTTAGAATATTTTAATTACTAAAATTCCTTTCAAACTACCGTTTTATTTCAGATATGTAGATGATATTTTCACTGCCATTCCTAATGATTTTATAGATAAAATTTTACCGATATTTAATAGTTTAAAAAAAATTAGAGGTTTTCATAATAGAATTTCTTTCACATTAGAAGTTGAAAAAAATAATAGACTTAATTTTTTAGACATATCAGTTATTAAAGAAAATAATCGCTTAATTACAGATTGGTATCATAAGAACTCTTTTTCAGGCAGATATTTGAATTTCTATTCAAACCACCCATTGAATTATAAAATAGGGACAGCTTATGGAATTATAGATAGAGCCATTAGATTTTCAAACATTAAATTTAGACAAAAGAATTTAAACATTGCTAAACAAATTTTAAAAAACCATAGTTATCCTGATTATCTTATTAAAGAATGCTTCAAAAGAAGAGTATACAAATTTTATAATACAATGGAAGGTAAAAAAGAAAATAACAAATATAATAAAACTGTTAGTATACCTTATATTAAAAATATTTCAGAAAGAATGAAAAATAATTTTAGAAATCATAAAGTTAGAATCGTATATAATCCCACTAATTTGAATATTGGAGGTATAAAACCGTTTAAGGATAAATTAGATAAATTAGATCAAAAAGATGTCAGCTATGAAATTAAATGTAAAAATTGTACAGGAGTTTATATAGGGGAAACTGGAAGATTATTAAAAAATAGAATTAAAGAACATAAAAAAAAATATTTATGAAGATGTTCAAAAATACACGGGACTTACAATACATAGAATAGAAAAAGGACATGATTTTGATTTCAAAAACATTAAAATAATTAAGATAGAAAGAAATAGACATAAACGCAAACATTTAGAAAATTACTTTATTAAAAAAAAATATAAATTCAGTTAATATTCGATTTGAAAAGTCAAATTTACCAGATACATATTTACCCCTTTTGAATATATGAACATAAACAATAATATTGAAAGGTTATTGATATAAAATTTCATTTCTAAGTAATCCTTGAACTTTCCAGTCTTTTCTTTCGTTTCAAACATCGCACATATAACGGGTATTTTATAATTAAAATTAATTTTTTTGTGAAATTTATTGTCTTACTGAATACAAATGTATTCATTTTTAAACATTTTTATTTCAGTGCTTTTTTCTACATATAATGGATTTATTACAAACAAAATATACTTAGAAAGGATTACTCACTTTTTTCAAGGTAAGACAATAGATACATATTTTATAAATTTTATAATGTTTTTTCATAGTTAAATTTACTATTTATAATAAAAAAAAAGAAAAATGAAAAGTTCAAAGGGAAAAAAGAAACAAATTCTTATGTGTCACTTTAGATGTTTCATAATTTTATCATAATTTTTTCATAATATTGTAAACACATATTCATCTCATCACATCAATCAAAGAATTGTAAATTGTTTTTATATATATTTTTTATTTTGTTAAAATAGAATAAATCTGAAGAGGACCTAAATCAATGGTCGAAACGTTAAACTTTTGAAAATTATTTCACCCTAATTATTCTGATTAAGAAGAAATCAACAAAGGATATTTTCACTTACGAAAACATATCAGAAAAGAAACTCTTAACTTAATATATTGAATACTTTAAGTTATCATATTTTGAAGACCCAAATTATGCTTGAGAAAGGACGTGCAGTAATTGAAACTGTCAACGGTAATTAAAAAATTACTCTTGCATATCTAATTAAAACCGATGAAGATTTAGTAGCATTTACAGGCATTAAATTTTCACTTTTGAATGGTTTGTGCGAAGCTGGTGAAATATTCGAAAAAAACAAAATCAAATTTAAAAAAAATGAAAATAGTATCTGTGACAGGATTATCTTAGTTTTGAGCAAACTTCGTCTAAATTTGTCATTTCGAAGTTTGTCTGTTTTGTTCCAAATTAGCAGACAGACATGTAGCACAAATTTTGTTCTTACTATGCACACACTGTTTTGCATTTTGAAATCGGCTATTTACTGGCCCCAAAAAGATGAAATACTACAAAACATGCCAAAATGCTTCTCCGACTTCAAACAAACCAGAATAATATTAGATTGCACGGAAATCTTTGTTGAACGACCTACATGTTTAATGTGTCGACTGAGATTGTATTCGCATTATAAGGGTGGAGAAACAATCAAATTATTGTTGGGAGTTACTCCATCCGGATTAATTTCCTATGTTAGTGAAGCATACGGTGGCATAGCTTCCGATAAAGCCATTTTTAATCAGTCCGATTTATTAGATCGATTAATTCCAACGGTTGATGTAATAATGGTCGACAAGGGGTTTCTAATTGACGTAGAATGTGCCGAACGTAATATAGAGTTGATTATACCTCCAAGATTAGGTAAAAATAAGCAGCTTGGTAAAGACGATGTAGAAAAGACGAGAAAAATTGCAGCTGCTCGCGTACATGTTGAGAGAGCAATTCAGCGCTTGAAATTGTACAAAATTTTAAAATATAAGATTCCGTGGTCCATGGTAGGGCACATGGACAAAATATGTACAATAGTTGCAGCTCTTGTAACTTAAGCCATCCGATACTTGGAGATGACAAGTTTTAGAAAAGGTAAATGTGAAGTGATGCGAAGAGAATAATTTGTAAAATGGTAAATATGTGATTTGTCTTAATTTGCAATCGTTTGTTAATTATTGTAATTAAGAAATACAAAGGAGCTTCGAAACAAATATATTTGTTGTTTTTATTAATAAAACTTCTCACTTAAACTTTTCAACATAATTACTTAATAAAAAAAATCTATCACAGAAACAGATATTTGACGGTTATGAAAATTCAGAACACAATAAACAGTTAATTATTCTCATTATTGTTATCATTCATTTTCACCAATTGTGCCAATATGTGGTTAAAATAAACAAATTGTAAATGTGGTATAAATCTATCGTATACCAGTGTTTCGTCAAATTCAATTGAAATTACATAACAAGAATCGTCAAATGAAGCATATATAACGAAGTCACAAATTTTTAAGCCAGTTATGAACATCGTCAACTGAATCTGGCAATAATATGCATGATTTTGTTTCAACACCAGTTGGCCATTTTCGTCACTTACTACATACGGAACCCGAAGAATGGTCGCCGTAGATGTCATAGTTTTACCGAACTGTGGACACTTAATTTCTATTATTTTCTTTCCAGGAACAATACCATCGGGACTGCTTCCTAGCCATGGAATTGCAGAGTTCACCAGAAAACCTAACTGAATCACTTTATTACCACTTACACGTTCGTAACACTGCCTGGCTTTTGATTCTGTTGCAATTCCATACCTAGTGTTGGAGTTTCCACTAAATTTGGGCTGAATATAATCTGCAGCTTTCTTTGCCCAATTAGGATTTCTATTATTTACATATGTCATTAGTGAATATGCAGAACTTGCAGTAATTCGCTTACTCCGTTCTTGCAACCATCGCTCACCTTTTTGGGACAATGTGTCCATACAAATTTCAATACTTTCATCAAAACTTACAGCAACATTTTCACTAAAAAACAATTGACACGATGGTGTCAAAGTATATAAATAGACGTTTGACACTTCGTTCCCTTCTTCAATCGCATATAAAACTGTGTCATCTTCTATTCGAGGATAGATGTTGCTTGACAAGATAACTTCTGCAGTTCGTCTTATTGCGTTCGATTTACTAATACTATCTTCACATATACTGGCATCGATATCATTTCTTTTACCCTTAATTGTTCTTTAAATTTCAGATTGCGGTTCACCTAAAAAACCCAGCATGATCTGATTTAAAAAAACTATTCAAGGTAACAAATATTGTTTAAATTTGAAATTTCAGTGATCAGTACATTTCATCAGCAACATAAGAAAACATGAATCGTCTGCTGATTGTTTCAGATATTCTGATTCCTGAATTTTTAAGTTAGGTACATGGCAGAACTTGTTGACAGGTATTACAGCATACATCTCCTTCGCATCCTTTTTCAACTTGCCCCATTTTTGTCGTACATCAGTACAGCATGCTCTTTCTAAGTCTTTTAATGGTACACTAATAAGAAATAAAAAAGTTACGTATAGTTATGTTAATATTTATAAAAATGTTACATGAAACCTGTGAAATTTAAAAAATATGACAGGTTTATTACCGATTCAAATTCATCAGTAATGCCACACAATGTTTGCATTTACCCCCCGTTCCCGCTTTGCACGAACAAGTGCAGTTAATGATAATTTCATTATTTACATCATCATTATTTTTTTTAATTGAAATAACTATTTCGTGGGGAAGTCCTGCAAGACATGACGTCTGTAAACATAAACCTAAAATGTCTATTTTTAAGGAGTCCTCGTGGGTAATTCCACAAAACATTATATGTTTTGCGTTTAGGACTGCTTCGCCTTCTACGTAACATCGAGAACCGGCTCCTACGTATTTCAGAATATTCACAAAGCTAACTAAAAACTGACTTTCGTCCATTTTTCCGTACTGTTTCAAATCTAAACCCATCTCATTAGTTTCTAATTTCACCGGTAGAGGCGCGTCCGCTTACTTAACATGGCGAATTGCCAGAAAAGTTTATTATACTATTGAATAAGAGAAAAAACAAACCCCACCTGTTATTCATATTGGAAAGTATATAATAAACTTTTTTGGCAATATATGCTGCCGTTGTAAATGTAATATTTCGCGTTGCGTTCATATTAGAACGACGCATATTTATTTTCTTTTATTCCTTTGTTTACATTTTGTACAAGTGCCGTCGATACCAAGAAATTTTACTTGTTTATTTATTTAAAACGTAGCGGCAAAGAAATTTTCTATTATTCTCTATATGAGAATTTATATATACATATACATATCCGTCAGAGATCTTTTCACACTTTCAAGATATCTTTGCCGAATTACATGTATATATATTGCGTATATATGATCATAATACTACAGACAGTAAATAGTAAAACATAGTAAACATGTATTATGAATCGAATAGTCTATTACAGTACAAGTGCATGAAGTAAGTGTTTTGCAACTTTTATTTATTAATACTTTGGCTGGCCTATTGTCGGGGTCGAAGTTTTGAAAATGCCCATTTTCAATCTTATGTCGACTCAGGCCATAGGTCATAGTTGTAAATCATTTTCAATTTTCATACATATAAGAAACACTATATTGTTGTAATATATCTATCGAAGCCACTTGGACCTAAATATGATTGGACCCCCAAATATCGATATAATTGTATAATATAATTGTAAGCTGTTAGTAAACGAACGAGTATTAAGGAATAGCCGACTCTACACTGGGTCGAAGTTTCTGAGCGAGCGAAGCGAACGAGGCACCACGCCAACACTAGTTTTATAATTCAAAATATATTTTTTATATCAGATCTTTATATAAGATCGCGAAACTCGTGCCCACAATTGACACCACAGAAGGCTACAATAAACAGAAAATGGAAATTCTTCGAACTATGAATCATTAACAATGAAAATGTTTACTGGTTGTATTTCCAGTTTATATTTGTATTTTTATTTACTGTTGTTATTTCCACACATGCCTTTAATATACCATATTTCGTGTAATGAGTGACATTAAATCGCTTGAAGGGGATTTAATATGAATATATCGCTATTATATACCTAAGAATTAAAATAACTAATAAAAATTTTCAACATCACTGTTTAAAACCTTAAATATAAATATCAGCATAGAAGAAATTGCTTACATAATGTTTGAGATGTAAATTAGAAGGTGCAATGTTTAGCGAAACATTTTAAGTACATACGAATGTGTGGCAGATGGAATGGTCATTCTTTTAAACGAGTTGCGCTTTAAATTTCAACATTCGAAGTGTTGTAAAAACTTTTCCTGATAAACTTAAAAAAATTATAGCACACATAGGCATAAAGGTCGAATTTTCGAAAAAAATCAATTTTCATATTTTAGTGCATTCTAATTATTTCTTATTTATCCGCACGTATCAATACTGAGTGATCCTGTATTATTTAGGTAATATAGAAACTGCGAAAAGTTTCACGTCATTATTCAATGACTTAAAAAAGTTATAGAAGTTTAATTGAAAACAAATTTGATATGTGTTTCTCTAATTAAACATACTTTCTTTCAGGCAAACATGTTTATATGAATACCTAAAAATGCATGTAAATGATTAAATTACTTAACTGGTGTTTCTCCTTCATAGTTATTTTATTAGTATAATAAGCAGCCGTCAGTCATTCGTGTTTACAGTTTCAAGACTATATACAATTAAGAGATAATTTTTGGCATAACAATAAAATAAAATGAGGCCCTGGGAACTTTTTTTAGTTACCTTTTTCTACACATATCGACCTTAAAACACGAGTATTTTGTTTAATTTGATCAGGGATTTGAGTAGACTCAGAGAAAGAGTTGTTACGTTATATTAACAAATATTTGAAATTTGTTTTTGTTATTTGAAACCAATTAATTTTTTTGCCAGATGTAAAATACTTCTGTGCACGAAAGTAACTTATTTGTAGAATCATTGTCTGTCTTCTTTCTTTTAAAAATTTCATTTCGTCATGCCATATTTCTGTTAATGTGATATTCGCGAGTGTACACGCGGTGCACGCTACCACCGAAAAGGGCCAGCATTTCGTTTATATCCAGGCATCTCAGGAATTCCATAAGAGTTTTTCTGTGTTGACTGTTTTTTGCCCTTTTGCAGTTATATTCGAAGCGAAGTCATTAACCGCTTCCTATTAATCATACGCTGTAAATGAAATAACTTTACGGAGTTATTCGCAATGTTTGTATGCAAATAATTTCGACTGCGACCAAAAGAACATTCTCTGTGAAGCTGGGGGAAGTATAAACGCATTTGTCATATTTCATGTATATCGTACTTACACTTGAGAACTGGCAGAGAACATTTCCTTATAGGTATAGTTCAAGCTACAAAATTGGTCGATATTTCGTCAATTCAATATCCTAGTAATTTCAAAAAACTTGGGGTGCTAACTTGACTAACGTCGAATCAACATTCTCACGAGGAATATTTAAAAAACATAAAAATTAAAGTTTTTCAGCAAAAGTGTCAGTAATATTAAAGTACACTGTTAGAAATGTTTGGAAAATTCTGATACTTCCGGAGTTACAGAATATTACTATAACCTGTAACAGACAGACAAATTATGTAATATTATCTGAAAATTACAAAACTAGTAACAGAAATATGAATATGACTGAGGGAGCGAGGGTGCAGTTAGTTTGGTTTGTCGTCGCCAGGGGCAGACGCGACGTTAGCATCCCTCCAAGAGGCTTCCATGATTCCTGTTGTAGAAGTTGAATTTTGATCCCATCATAAGGGTTTCATAACCTTGCTTCAGTGCATAAAGCATTTCATATCCGAAAAGCATAAAATCATAGAGTACAATGGCAATATATGAATAATATTTTATTACAGTCGGGAAATTTTTCGTGTCAATGTTGTTTCATTAAATTTGATATGTTTTATATAATTTATTTATCTAAATAACAACAAATCAAATTAAATTACTATGAAATTACTATGTAAACTAAATACGTAACTATACCAAACATGTTGATAAATTTGATGAAGTAAACAAATTTTCTTATTCACCTAACGTATTTGTGTTACTGTAACTAAAAATAACTAAATTTTATTTAAATAATATTTAACAGTGTAATGTTAACCATCATTCAACTTAATTCGTGTTAATTCTGTTCTTATTTCTAATCATATATGATCTGATAACATGCACAGCGAGAAAAGAGGAAATTTGTATTAGGTTAAAAGTAATTAAATTAATTGTGATTTACAAATAACAAAACATCTGCACAGCTAAATTTACTGTGTCCCGCTATTCAAATTTGGAATTGTAGAACTTACATCGTTCATTTTGTACAAAAATTTTATGTATTTATATATAAATTCTGTCAGATTAAAGGTACCCTGTTAGAAATTTTTCTAGGAATTTTCTGAAATAGTAACTTAAGTTTTTTACTGTTACCGTTTCAGAATTTTACGAAACAAAATTAACAAACATTTTCAAAAAACTACTAACAAATTTCAAAAAATTACGAAGAATGTTCAGAAAATTAACAAAATATTTCAGAAAATTACTAAAGTCTGTTTCATAAAATTCTGAAACCATAACGATAAAAAACTCTTTCAGGAAATGTTTAACAGTGTACTTAATTAAATATTAATCAATAGTGATTGAAATATCGGTAATATTAGACAGAAAAGATATGATTTTTTATATTCTTATTTTGTAAGTATATTAGAAAAGAACAAAGTAAACAAAGAACAGCCGTAAAAATAATTAGTTACTTTCATGAAATGATTTAAATGCTACCAAAATAACAAATTAATTTTCACGAAAAATTAGAATAGTTATAAAAAATACACCTCGATTTTATGATAATGTGAAACATTAACATTGAACACACTCTACCGTCGAAGAGCTTTCGCCCGGTCGTAAAAGTTGAACTGTTTGAATAAAACACAGTTTATAGTGAAAGAAAACTTACTCAACTAACGAAAAACTAGGGAAAATCGAAAGTAAAATTTATACTTCAGTTTCATAGAAAAGTCCAGTATGTAAATACTACTGGAGTTACTAATAGCAAAATACTTATATTACTGTTTCTACAAATGTTTTTAGTCATCCTTATAAAACAGAATTCGGAATGTACATTCAATTATGCATTATGACGAAATCTCGTCAATCACCCCCTGTCCTGAAAAAGTAAATTCCTATTAATTTATTTTTAATTTACGATATCTGCACATTAAATATTTCCTCCTATAAATCCTTCCAAATCGGGGTTAAAGAATAAAATATTTCAAACGTGCGCTTGTGAATTAGAAAATGTTCAATATGTTTATATGGATGTCTTGTTATTAATCAAGAAAGAAAACTAAACCATAAAGTTGTGGTCACGATCAATAAGTTAAATAACTAGCTAGGTACAATTGTTACGCGCATGATACTGTGTCAATAAATTATATATATATATATATATATGTGTGTCTTTGGATTAAATATTTACGAAAAATAGAAATGGGCAACTTATAGAAGCAGCTCTTTATTCAAAAAGTCCGATCCAATATATGGTAATGATAATTATTATTGCAAATTTTGCTAAAGTTTGTGATAAATTATTGGTTATTTTGTAATATTTACCACCAGTTTTATAAATATTGCAAGGCTGGCGATTGCTGCAAAAATCATTGTATTTTATAAAAAAGTTTTACTCTATTCTATCATCATCAGAATAATAATAATAATAATAATTTTATAATAAGACTAAATAGTTGTATAAATAACATAACTCTGATTAGAATATTTTATGATTTGTCAAAATGTAGATTACTAATATTATCGGATGATCCTTTCGTAAATTACATATAAATGTATCTATACATGTATCAGGTTTCAGAACGTTAGTTTACTGAGGAAACCAATATCAAATTGTGAAGCAATGAGTTTTGAACCAGAATATCAAACGATTTTCCAATTCATCTCATTTTTATGGGTTTCATAAATGTTTAATAAAAAAATAGTAGTGTAAACATTTCAATGGAAATTTTGTATTTTTATTTAGAAAATAATTTTTTCTGAAATTATAAGCTAATGACAGAAAGGTAGAACAATGTTATTTTAGCTATATTTCCACTTACCATACAGATATATTATACAATTATACAGAATATATAAGTATTTCATTGCGTTGATAGGTAAAGTTAGTTAAAAATGCCATGTATCGTTATATTTAAAAAGAGAATCGAAAATGCTTTGTCCGCGATAATTTATTTCTACCAGTCTTTCATGTGAAACAAAAGAATTCCCATTGCTTGACGAGCCCTGGATTCAATTACACACACTTGCAATTTCACAAGAGAAAACTTAATTCTCTAACTCTTTCCTTCATTCCAATCCTTTGTGTCAGAATCCCACAAGAATCTTTTCTAACAACGGTCCCGCAGTAACGAGGGATGTATTTGATGCATTTAATGCGATAACGGATCTTGCATGAACATACAAAGTATGTTGTTTTTTTGCGCACATATTATATATAAATTGCTCCAAGCGTCTCTGTTTCAATATTTGCTTAAAATTCCAAGGTTTTATTATTTGTATAAAATCGTGTAATACTTTGACTTTAGGTGATGCTCGAAAATAAATCTTTTTCATCCTTCGGCCGTAAAGCTCGATTTCTCGGCCTAGGGCGAATCGGCCACGAATTATCGAGTCCTACGACAATCGGATCAAAAAATACATATAGAAATATCGATCTCCGACGAGTATGACTGTTACCCTCACTTCGCTCGGGCAACAAACATCACAATCGTCGAAGATCGATAATTGTGCTCTTGGCACATAATGTACTATTATTATTAATAAGTGACTAACAATGGAAAATTTACTGAAGGGACCATTGTACAATTCATCAATTGTAATGTTTTTCAAAGCAATATTCGCATGTTTTGAGGTGCAAAGCGCAATTTTATGTACTGCTGAGTGCAACGTTAAATGGGAATTAATCGGTCATTTTTGTGCTTTGGATGTTACAGATATAAAATTTTGTTTAAGCTATTCAAAGTGACACGTTTAGCGTCATTGTCGCGCTCAAAAGTTTAAATGTCACAATTCTACAAACGCATAGAACATACGATCTCTTCAACATCCTGAAAGTGTAACAGCAAGATGGCCGACAAAAATTTACAAAATTTATTTGATCCAGGTGAAAATGGGTACTCTGGGGTTTTAGAGGTTGCTGATTACGAATCTGGTCTCCGATTTTCAAAACTCAAGATGGCGGATCCAATATGGCCGACCGAAATGTACAACTTTACATTTCGGCGGGCCACCTTGGATTCGTCATTTTTAATTTTGAAAATCTGATGACAAATTCGTAATCAGTGACCCTGAAAACCCCCGCGTACCCAGTTTCTTTTCAAAATACATTTTCTGTAAAAAACACGTAATTTTTATACATTGTTCGTCATTATGAACAATTTAACACAATGATTCATAATCAATATTAACTTTTTTTACATTTAAAAACACGTTATCGAAGTACGGAAGCAAAAATTTGCACTAAAATTCAATTTTAATCTACTAAAAAATAAAAAAAAATGAATTACAAAAAGTTGTCCTTCGGAAGGGATACCGTGCTTTAAATGGTTAAAGGAGGATGCCCACGGGTATAGGTGGTTTGTGCCCTAGAGATGGAACCTCCCTAATTGGCATAATCGGTTAGGGTAGGATGTGAGGTAACACCCCATACCAAATTCGATGGCTCAATCATAGCAGAAGGTCCAGAAAATCGCTGTAGAAGTCGCGGATTCTACATAGAAAGTGCAGTAACGTAAGTAGGGGAGGCGCGGATTTTACGAACATCAATCGACGGTTGTCGAATTTCATAAGTTAGGTACACTCATTATTTATGAATCATTAATTTGAATACATTCTTCTTTACAATTTTCACTGCCCACATTTCTTCATTACATCTTCATTACATCTTCATTACATTGTTTCTAAGTGAATAAGAATAAGTTTAATAACTTCAATTTAGTGAGCGGTATTACCCACATTGACAGGAGATCCTGGTGGATCGTTGATATTTATTAATTGGACATTCTTAAAATATTTATTCCAGTTATCTAAATCACATTAAGTTTATCTGCATTAGGTTATTAGTTATATCTACAGCAAGACAAATTTTCTTGGAAATTTTACAATGCCAGATGGTAAATTTGGGACAAACTTTTATAATAGAGAAAATTGCCATTCTTTCTTAGAAAAATTACCATAAGCACTTAGAATTTGTTCTATTCAGACAGTAAAAAGTGCAGTACAAACTCGATAAGATTTCACCGCGTTAATACGTCATCTCGATAAGACGTCGGAACTAGCCCTCGTTAAGACGTCATTTCATGTCATCTCCTTACCACCTCCACCGCCCTTTTCTCAGCGCTCTCAACAGACGGAAACATAACCTAATGCAAAGTTCCCTTCCTTACAGCGAGCGATCGTAGCTGCGCATGCTTCTGCGCAGGTTTGGGAAGGAAAAGCTTATTTCCACTCTCGAATGACGTATTATCGAGAGGCGAGAGGGGAAGCTAGACCAGTCGCGACGTCTTACCTAGTTAGCGTACAACGAATCTAGTAATTTTTACCAAAAATAATGGCAATTTTCTCCGTTCTACAAATCTGTCCCAAAATAACTAATGGAATGGCACAATTCCTAAGAAATTTCCATGTACATGAATAACATTAAAAATTTATTATTAAATATTGTAAATATTTAAATTTGAAGAAAATTCCGCATACCTAAAGAAATAAAATGCATGACGTGTCGAGATCAAATGTACTGTGTAACATTCCATAATTTTTAGTAAAACAATGGGTCATGTAAATGAAATAGTATAAAATCTACACTTAAGAACACCAGGTATTTCTGATCCTCGAATAAAGTCAAGTTGAATAAAAATGAAGGCGTAAGTAACGAAATTTTAATTAACATGTAATAATCGTTGCTCGTTTTATCTTATATCGAAAGCGAAGCTTCTCGGCTGCTCTACGATGAACTCTCGTTATCTTCTGTATGCGCCCGCAGCGAATTAAAAATCTCTTTCTTAAATACCCTGGCGCCTACTTTCTTGCGCCGTTCAAGGTAATTGCCGTTGTGCGGGATTATCTAATAAATGGGGTCAGGATCGTGCAATTCAAAGCCCCTTTGTAATATGCATACTTTTCTCGTATACATATTCGCAAATGGTATTCGAACGGGCAGAATTGGAAGAAAGCTAGGCGAAGTAGGCGTTACGGTACAATCGCATATCCTTACCGTTATTACAAGAAAACAGAATTGTTAAGTAGAAGTCGTTATGGATTTAAATCCCACTTACAGCCTTTCTACATAAGTCGAGTATAGGATTGGGTGTACGCAAAAAGAAGTAAGAAGTAAAATTGTTACATCTGAAATTCAATATAATTCATTTAAAAAAATGGTTTGAACCAGAATTGTAGTTGATGGATTTGAACAGTTTGGTTAATGTTGACACAAACCAATTAACTAAACTATAGCACTATGGCGAAATTTTCATGTTCGTAAACTCGAGCTCTACGTACGTCGTGTTAAAAAATATCGTATGGAACATGGGCGAAATATCGTTTCTCCGACGATAATCGAAAATTTCGCCCTCGTTGCATAATAGTAGTTTTCGATACAAGGGCGTATGCGTAAAGAACTTTACACACACACACGTGTGCCAAAATATTGTTTACGTACGGCTTTTTCGTGCGTAAAGTATAATCGAGTGCGTAAAGTTTACTTTACGCACAAGTTTACTTTACGCACCGAAAAGACGTACATAAAATACTATTAATTCTTATTATTTTAAAAATGTTGTGATTTTACGCGATTGGTATACGCGGTACATACGTGAACTGGAACTTCAAAGAGTTCGATTGTCATACTACAGGCAGTTTCGCGCCAAATCTGATCCCCTTTTCCGCCATTCCGCGTTGTTTTCAGTTCCAGGCTACTCATCTCCTCAAATAGCGTGAGACTGAGGTATTATGCGACGATGTACAGCCGCGCTTTATGAATGTAAACACCTTGCTTTTTAAACATGCTGTCTAACTGTTGTGTCATATGGGGTACGCATAAATTTCATAAAACCAATCATTATTAAAAGGTTAGAAATTATGATCGATTAGTGGGAAAATGCATCCTACAATGCAATGGAATACAATCACACTATATTACCTAGATCCTTCATTCCGTGCAGTAGGACAATTCACTTTATGCTCTTATTTAATTATTGTGCATCTTGCAAATTTGTATGACTCGTTAAAAATATCATACGTAACGGTACACTAAAAAAAAATTTTAGTGATTTTAATGCAATTTTACTCCATTCAAATAAAGATTTTTTTTGAATAGTTGCAACAAAATATTGATTGGAAAGAAAATTCACTGGAAAAAACTAAACAATTCCATGACTGAAATTAATATTTACTTAATTCCACAGAATATTTCATTTTTTCAAGAAATTCAATTCTTTGTTTGAGCAATGCATTTTTTAGTTGCAGTAAATATTTACTTGAAAGAAATAGATATTTACTTCACCGTGTTAAATAATTTCTTCATTTGACTTCATATTAAGTAAATATTTATTTAACTCCAAAAAATATTTCATTCCTTCAAGTAAAAAATTATATAATACTTATTTTGAAAAATTTTAAACTAAAAAATAAATGTCTCATTATTTCGATTTTACTATTTGTTCTGCAATGTTTTCTACATTCATACGTATCTATTTAATACTCATACACAGTCATGATACAAATGGGGAATTAGGTAGACCTATATTTATTTCCTATATATGTATATATCGTAGGCAAATCTCGCAGTAAGCTTAATTCCTAAGCATTAAGCTAAATGCTGGCATATAGACAAATGCCCGATGACTTTGTTTTGTTTCGTCTTATTTTTATGAGTAGTAAGCTTAAGGCCCGGTTTAATTGCCCCGTGCAATTAAGAGCTCGTGTGCAAAAAGGACACAGTAACACAACATTGTTCGTTACTTAATTTTGTAAGTGCTGTAATTATGTTTGTTTGTAAATTATTCATAGTAAAACACACTGATCGTCAATTAATTATTCCATGTACGTATCCTCGATAAATTAAAATTATTGTAAATTGAACAAAACCGATCCATGTTTATTTATGTTTACACGGATTTGTATGATGGCATCGCGAACTACATTTGATGTTAGTCTTTTTCTTTTCGAGCGGCACTCGTTTCTACTTACATTTTTTGTAACTCGTCTTGATACATGCCATTTTGGAAGTATACAGGGTCATCGAAAAGTATCGGACCCCCCTAATATCTTCAGTTAGAATGCACTTAGGAGAAAATGTCCAATAGCAAATTATATGGTTTCAAGCGGGGAGTAAGATGATGACCTTGAATTTGACCTTGACCATGTCCTTCAAGGTCATTTCAAGATCAATCTTATTTTTTTAAATAGAACCCCCTACATTGTATTGCATATTCTTATAGCTTATCTCGAGAGCTTTCCAAAACACTATAATAAAAAATTTTTTTATCAAGTACTTTTTGAGTTATAAAGGTTTGAAGTTTTCCAAAATGCATTCTTACTGAAAATATTAGGGGGATCCGATTAATGTATTTTCTTTAAACCAATTAATTGGTCTCATTATCCCGCGCACAAAAGTATTAAGGTTATGATTACTGAAATCTAAATAATATTTTACAAGATATTCTACATTTTGTGTCAAAAAATTGTTAACTTCAAACCTTTATAACTCAAAAAGTACTTAATAAAAAAATATTTTATTATAGTGTTTTGGAAAGCTCTCGAGATAAGATATAATAATATGCAATAAAATGTAGGGGGTTCTATTTAAAAAAATAAGATTGACCTTGAAATGACCTTGAAGGACATGGTCAAGGTCAAAGTCAAGGTCATCATCTTACTCCCCGCTTGAAACCATACAACTTTGCTATTGGACATTTTCTCCTAAGTGCATTCTAACTGAAGATATTAGGGGGGTCCGATACTTTTCGATGACCCTGTATGTTACAACTCCAAAGGTTTTGTTAAAATCTAGTAGTACTCGATCAACAGAAGGAATCGAAAGATGTGGGAAATTTTCTTCAGAAAATGTTAACATTGTATCAGCAGCTATTTTGGTCTCTTGATACAGTCATCTCGGACATCAAGTAGATGAAACCATCTACTGCTACTTGGTCTCCACATTGTAAATGAATTTCAGACGCACATTTTGTGCAACAGACGGTGTCTTTTATATCCAAAGCTGATTCACAAATACCGCAATATCAATTCACAATACCCACAAATATGCACTGAGAAAAGTGTCTTTTCAGTTGCTATCCCGTGTCTTTTAAAACGATTTCTTATAACCCGTAAAATAAATATTGTAATTTCTGAAATCCCATATTTTATCCATAAAACTCTTCGTTTTAGCATTTAAGCTTGTTATCGAGGAAAAAATATTCTATTAAACTATCATGTTTCAAAAGAATATTCTATTTATCTAAATGAATACGTAATTTAATATTTTAAAAATACTAGTTTCTTATACGTTCTAGGAACCAATACTAACTGTTGTATATAGCAAATTCACCGTTGCAATGTCTCATTTTGATACACATCATCCGAATATTTGAAAATCACGTTATTCTTCAATACCAGCATAATTTATCAAACATAAAGTGTAAATTAAAAATTGCAGGTAGTTTGATCCAAATTGATGTTCTGAAAATGAATGTTCACCGTATCTACCGAAATAATTTCAATAATTTTATAACAATTACAAAATGTTATCAGATGTATTGAACTTATGAATCAGGGGTTTATAGGTTAGAATCGGGTTATTTTTTTAAAATTATATTAACGGCTCGAATTGCATTTTTACACAAAAGTTTACATAATATAATTCTCAAGTTTGCTATAGCTGCAGGTCGTCTTATTTGATGGCGCCATACCTTACATTTGTAGAGCATGCATAAACCTGTACATTAAATTACAGTAGCGGTCACGAGTCGATTACCGTTGCAAACAATATTGTCGAAACTTAAACAAACAATGCGGCTCGTCTTACCAACAGCGAGCTGCTGCTTAAAAACGAAACCGAACAAATGTCACTGGAAGGGAATTGAATACATGACCTACGAGTTCGTAGTCCAGTGCGTTACCGCATGAGCTACGAAGCCCATATTATTATTTTATGTAACAGGAGTACGGTTTCCTCAGAATGTTATGCATGTTTTAAGGACCTGAAATCAGTTATTATGGATGGGCGGCTACTTTATAGTCCGAGGACGATAATGTACACATTATGTACATGCGCATAGGCATATAACCTTACTTTATCGCCCGTATACTATAAAGCACTAAAAACACGTTACGCACATAACCTCGGAAACCATACTCCTGTTACATAATATACTATTTTCTAAACTGATTCATTAACTGAATTATAGCATGTAATCATTTTTCTTATATCCAAGAATTACCGAGTTTATACTAGTAAAAATATGTGTCTTTTAACTGTAAAAAGGAATATTTATACCGACTACGAGATGTGTCTTTTAACCTGTAAAAGAAAGATTTTTGTCCCTATATGTAAAAGAGTCGCTTACGGGGTATAAGCATTCCAATACCCGGTAAAAGACACTTTTCTCAGTGTGATTATTCTAAATGCCGAATGTGGATTGGGCACTAAGCTTATATCGGGCATTCAGCTTAATGCCTAGGAAAAAGACGAAACTGAACAAAGTCATCGTGCATTTATCTAGAAGCCGGCAGTTAGCTCAATGCCTAGGAATTGAACGTATTTTTGTCTAGGCATTAATCTTAATGCCCGGTTATAGGTTTAGTGCTCAATGCAGATTCGGCATTTAGAATTATAATCTTTGCAGTCCCTGTCACTCATGCTCGCATTCGATCACACTTCGACAAAAGTTTCTCTAATATACCGATAAACGACCCTAAATGCATCACTTATTACAATTATTTCGCTTATAATGCCCATACCGGGCCACAATGAGCCAAACGGAATAACGGATTCGTTTTCAGAGGGTAACAATCTACAAGATCCACTATCCCTGATTCAAGTTATCACGAAACAAATTTTTTCGTGGTCCTGTTTAATTAGCTCCAGGCTAATGTGCACATCAATGATGTATTTATATTGTTGATTCAGCAAAGTATTCATATTTTGAATCCTTCTTCATTTGCTACTTCGCTTTATCTGCCTCATTTGTTGTCGGGCAACCAGGAATACCTCTCCAGCCATCCAAGATGGTGGATGATGACTGGACTGTAATCAAATGGGTAAACTTGTCATTTTCATTCGACTGGATTTTCATTTTTTATGATTGGATTAGTATTACCTGATGAAGAGACCGTCTTGATTATAGGAGAAGCTCTTTTATGCACCAGAATGGGAAAGTTTTTCACCACTGCCGGATGAGGATGACTACCGGCAAAACATTGGATGCGATACATCAGTATACATTCTGCAGTTCATCAGGTTAATATATTTAGATGTTTGAGGTTAGTTTGTATTTATTTAAACTAAAAGGACTTACTTAAAATATTTGCAAATAACCAACGATAAATTGTATGCTGTATGTCTGTATCTTTTATTTCTAAAAAAAAATGCGTTATATCATATTATATATACTTAAAATATCCTGTAAAACGAATGGAATGAATGTATGTACATAATTCACATTGCGTACACAGGTCTAGACATAAATTATTTTAAGTCAATTTGCAAAATTCTGTCCAGAAGAATTCGTGCACGCTGAAACCTTTCAGGGTTGAGAGGACTTGGCGATTGGATCGTATACGTTCTGTTCTGTTTTGGATACATTTTTTGGAAATGTTTTTTGGGAGGATTGAGAACATTTGCTTCTTTGGTATCGCCCCTTTTCCTTTTTTTCCCGCTGTTCATAGCGTGCCATTCTTGAACTTGCTTCTGCATCTGATTTTCCATTAATATTTTATTATGCGCTTTATAAACCTCATCCTGCAAGTGCCTTATGACGGCTTGCTGTCTGTAGGATTCAATAGTCATCACTAACGCACGTTGATCCATTTTGCCTGTGTTTGTATCTGGAACAAAAATGATAAAATAATCGAATTAATGATAATTACTTGGGAAACAATAATAATGTAATCTCTGCGGTAATGAATAACACCCCAACGGACACGAAGAACCCAAATGTTGCTAAAACGTTTTTAGAATGTTCCAGAAACGTTCCTAAAACGTTAAATGTCTGCAACATGGATGAAACGTTCTAAAAACGTTTTAGAAACATTCGGGACTTTCGTGCCCGTTGGGACTCAATAAATTATTGTACCAATTTCGGTTCTAGGTTTACTTCGTATGCGAATCGTACTTTTGAAACCTGAAATTAAGAGCCTTAAGCGAAAGTTCCCTTCCTTTATTTTTAAACTTTAAATTCAGTATGAAATTTGAATAAATAAATGCTTTCTATGACTTAACATTCGTATCCAGAACGCGTAATTTCTATATACTGACGTGTTGAATCAATTTTGACTTCGGATTTAGGTTCTACGCACAAAATTACTTCAGAAATGACCCACAGCTTCCCAACAACACCCAAGAATCTCTTGTTTTTTTGTACATTTGTATATTATCTATGCATATCAAATATTCACTTCAATTTTATTGTTATTATGATAAATTTGGCTCAGGAATGCAAACAGCACTGCCCGTTATTATATGTGTCGTTCAATCAACCAATGTGAAAAACATTAAAACTTGATAATCCGTCGACAAAGCATTCGTACCTACATGATGTATATAGGTTATCGTGTCCCGAAAATGTCGAATTTTTCGATAGAGCTAGGCCTTAGTGCGCAAACTTGTGATTTCACATTACTAATAAGTGAGTGAAAGCCTGGCGCTGTCAATTAATATCTTCTGTTCTGGCAAAGACCCTCAGGTATTTTTCGATGTTGAATCCAAATCTATTCATCAACTCATACTCAAACAACTTTTCACAAAGTGATCTGTCCTACACCTCAACGGTCAAAAGTTGAAATGAACAAAATGTGCAGAATATCAATTAAATCAGGTGGTATAGACAATTTAAAAATGCATAGATAGTTGAAAGCAAACAGATAGTTGAACATAGCAGATCTTTATTTGAACTACAGTGATTTTAAATGTGTTTTTTATAAAAAAAATTCTTTGTTTAAATATGATATTACTGTTTTGTCTATTTATTGTTTTCGTTAAATGTATAAAATCTTACACAATAACTTGTAGATTAATTATTTTAATTCCCTTAAATTCTTCCCTGTTCAAAATGGTAATCATTTATAGAAAACTACATATACGAAATGTTGATTTTGAGATATACAAAATTTATAAAATAATTCATAAATAAACAATACTTTAAACACTACGCAATGCTCATCATGATTGTGAATATAAATTTGATAAATTAAAGTTAAATCATAATAATATTTGTGGTTAGAATGGAAATCAGTTTTATTTCATGGCGTTATACCCATAGACACCTACATTCACAGTAAAATATTTGAAGTGTCCTAGTTGAAAAATCGGGATATCACCAGTTATTAATTTCTGGCTAGAATTCTAAAATTATTTTATGAATTTTATAATTTTGTTTCATAGCATACCTGCAAAGTTTTGTTGAATTCAAATGAACTGGGATATTGAAGGGACCGTAAACTTTAATATCTTGAGCTGAGCAGAACCTGTGACTGAAACGTTCAAAAAAGGAACTGAATGTTGAAGGCACCGAAAACGTTAATTTCTTGAGCTGAAGTGAACCTGCGACTGAAAGGTACAAAAAGGAACTGAATGTATTTTCACTAGTTACGAGGTACTGTATGTCGATAATAATTGTAAGTGCATTTTAATGATGTATCTAACAACATATAATATAACTTGAATAATATGTAAGTTTCAACGATATGTATCTAATCAACATTTTGATGGTGATAACTTATAAGTAACTCCATTAAAAGATGATGTCACTCGCATTCCATAATGAGTATAATATTTTAAAATACGATTCAAACTAGACATTTTTAAGAAGAAGTGTATTCTTATAATTACTCTCTAAATTTCTTAGAGTGAACAATTCACTCCAATTAAATGTGAGCGACTCAATGTGGAATAATTATTTCACTTTAATTCGAGTGAAATGTGTATAGAATTTTGAAATCCTAAATGAATAAAATATCTTCTAATAATCCAGTTATAAGTTTATAAAGAAACACAAAACGTTAATACTTATATTAAAAAATAATAAAGTTCTATGTTTTCATAAAATAAGTTGCTTCCATCAATTTTTCGTCATATTTGAATGTAGTAGAGCCTTTTATTGCACATCTTCACGTGCCTAAAGCTACACTTTTGTGCATGCTGATATACAAATTTGATTTTCATATACTTATAATCAGATGTGATGTAGATAATTGAAATATATCCAGATGGAATAGATGGTTAAACATAGATATGTATCTGAACTCAATGTATTTTTTATAACAAAAAAGATGCTTTGTTTAAATACAGTGACTTGTAGCATATGCTTTTGATTCACGTAATTACAATCATAATAGGAAGATAACATGCAATTTATTAGAAACACATTAACTGATCATTTAACAAAATATTTGACCGATTGATATTCCCCGTAATAGTTAAGGAAAAGAAAATTTCTTCCGAGTACCAAAGGGGGGTCATTTGTAGAAATCTACTTTGTTATACGAAATTTAGAATTTGAGATGTATAATATTTATAAAATATGGTGCAAATAAACAAACATTAACCACTACGTAATGCTCATCATGATTGTGATCATAAATATCAGAAATTGAAGTTAATTACAATAAAATTTGTGGTTAGTTTGGAAATCAGTTGTATTCCAAGTATCCTACATGAAATCTGGATATCACCTGATTTTAATTTATAGTTAGAATTCTAAAAGTATATTTCGATACAAGTGCTTAAAATGCTACCTTACACACCGCTTGTTAACATGCGATTAGATAGGACCGGTGCGTAAAATCGAATTCTTATGCCCGCGTATCGAACGATATTTTTTGATACACTACAACTCTCACATTTAGACAAAAAATGCTTACGCCCTTGTATCGAAAATTACTATTTCAAAATATTATGTGATAATTTTCCGAGCATTTTTTAGTGTGTGTTAAATACAATGACCGTACCTCACTAATCCATAAAATCGTATTTTACGCACTAAAAACTGTGTGTAAACTAACATTTTACGCTTGCGTATGTCAAAATAGTAATTTTCGATACAAAGGCGCAAAAGTTTTTTCTACGAATGTGAGGGTTGCGGGTTGAGCTTAATGCGAGGTAATAACTTAACACTGTAACATAAATTCATAAAATTATTTTATAAATTATATTAATTATTTTTCATAGCTTACCTACAAAGTTTTGTTGAATTCAAATAAAGTGGAACTATTGAAGGCACGGAAAACTTTAATTTCTTGAGCTGAACAGTACCTGTGACCGAAACGTTCAAAAAGCAACTGAATCTATTTTCACCAGTTACGATATACTCGAGTTTGTCGATAATAATTGTAAGTGCATTTTAATGATATACCTAATGACATTTAATATAACTTGAATAAAATCTAAGGTTCAACGATATACATCTAATCACCATTTTGGTGGTGATAGCTTATGGTTAACAGTTCAAAAATGAAAACAGTCACATTCTATGAGTATAATATTTTTAAATACTATTAAAAATAGACAACGTAAACAGTTGCATAAACAAGAAATATTATTTCTCGAAAAAATATAATTGAGTAAAATTCCAAAATGGTTTTCGATTGAAAACACGAAATGTAAACAAAAATTAGTTGATAGAAAAATTCGAATGTGTGTAGTCGTTCAATTTGTTTTCTTTTTTCACATTTCGTGTTTTCCACCGAAAACGATTTTGGAATTTTACGTTGTTTATCAAATTATTTTGGCAGGATACAATATTTAAATCTGTAAAAACTTTCTTGATCGAACTGAAACTTGGTCCCCAGCGGTTTTTGAGGTCGATGAGTACGATTCTGTCCTGAGATTTGCAAAATTCAAAATGTCGACACTATGAATTGCGCAAATCTAAGGCCAGAATCGTAAGCTCGACCTCAATAACCCGCGGGTATCCAGTTTCAGTTGTATCAAATAAGTTTTTACAGTTTGATCCACCACCTTGGCTCCGCCATTTTGAATTTTGCAAATCTGATGCCGCAATCGTAATCAACGACCCCAAAATCACCCGAATACCCGGTTACAGTAGGATAACGTCACTTTTATATTTCGATCCGCCATCTTGGATCCGACATTTTGAATTTTGCAAATCTCAGGACAGAATCGTACTCATCGACCTCAAAAACCGCTGGGGACCAAGTTTCAGTTCGATCAAGAAAGTTTTTACAGATTTATCCAACACTTTGGATCCGCCATTTTGAATGTTGCAAATCTGATGCCGCAATCGTACTCAGCGACCCCAAAATCACCCGAGTGCCCGGTCACAGTAGGATAACGTTACTTTTACATTTCGATCCGCCATCTTGGAACCGACATTCTAAATTTTGCAAATCTGAGGCCAGAATCGTACTAATCGACCTCAAAAACCCCTGGGGCCAAGTTTCAATTCGAAAAATAAGTTTTTACATTTCGATCCGCCATTTTCGAGCCGATATTTTGAATTTTGCAAATCTGAGGTAAGAATCGTAATCATCGACCTCATTAACCCTCGGATACCCAGTTTCACTTGGATCAAGTAAGTTTTTAGATTTCGATCTGCCATTTTGGATCCTCCATTTTGAATTTGGAAAATCTGATGCAAGAATGGTAATCAGCTACGTCGAAAACCCACGTGTAATAAATGTCAGCTATTTTCCGTGGAAAGATAAATGTATGCTTCAAAGGGTTAAATGGGGAAACTTTATGCCCTCTCTGCGCTACCTCTTAATATTATCCGATCGCCTGCAGCCAGGTACGAAAATTGTTGTGATTTTTTGTAATTTCAATTTCGTTGGTTTCCCAGAAATCGTAAATGAACAGCCTATAGTCTCGGTTATTTCGATTGCCGAGTCTCTTGGACTGCAACTATTACCATCCGAAATTCAAAGGGCCGGGCGCATGCAAACTGCGCATCGCTGATAAACAATGTTGTGTCAACAAGCTCACCAACAACACAGACACATGCCCATCAAACCCGAAATAGCCGGAGTCCGAGAACTTAAAAGGTACTAACCGCTTAATCTATTTGTTCGTTTTAATAATAAGAACAAGCGTACCGAATTCATTAAAGCACGCATTTTTAAGAAATCGCTGTTACCTAATGAGATTATACCTTCATTACCTTCTATTAATATCAATATCAATAAATATGTACCAAATGACTTTATGAAACTAATAATACAGTCCAAGGAAAAAGTAAAACAATTGGGACTGAAAATGCTACGTAAACGAACAGTCATAGAGTTAAGCTCTGAAGATGGGGTTGTGAGTTATATTATTAAATCTTTGTCGGAACTCGACAAACTATGGCCTCGAAAATTACTCTTTAAGCAAGGAATTGTTTCATCTATCGCAAACCCATCCCAATCTGCAACATTACATACGAGGGTAATGCAAAACTGTAATCAAGAAATGGGGCCAAATTCTCAATTCGTGTCTTTAACGAGGGACAACGCAACTAATGTTGCAGACTCGCCTTTTTCTACAAGTCCTTCAAATGCAAGTGATAAATTGTTTGATTATTCGGCTACGTCATGTAAAAAATTTAGTGACAAGTTGCATATCGTGCATCTGAATTTTAGGTCGATATTAGCACATTTAACGCAAATCAAACAAATTTTATTGGAAAATGAATTTGATTTTGTAGCGATTTCGGAAACGTGTTAAAGTGAGTCACATTCGGATCCAGAGATTGCCATTGCGAATTACTTAGTTTTTAGGATGGATAGTGTAGGAAAAGGAGTTGGCGGGGGGCCTTTTATTATAAAAATTGCTTTCAATGTTCTCGTTTATTTTCACCGATAGAGAATGATAATGGCTTAGACAATTATGGGTTTCCTCCACATTGCATAATAATAGTTTTAGTTTTGGAGTTATATACAGACCAAGTAATAATTATTTAAATTGTTTTGAAAATGTTCAGAATACACTCAATTCTTTTCGTGCGAGGTGTGAAAAAATAATTGTTTTAGGTGACTTCAATATTAATTTGTTAACGGATCACAAGCCAGACGCTGTTAAATTCTTAGAACCATTGAACCAATGTAAACTCAACCAAATTATTCATGAAGCTACTCGGATTCCCACGTTATCCTCCTCTTTAAGAGACGTGATTCGTGTTTCGAGTGTGGTGAAAATTCTTTCAACCTTATCAACTGACAAATACAAAGTGGCCGATCACAATTTGGTTTGGTGCTGTATCGATTGTCGAAGGCCTCCGCGATCGATCAAATTTGTAAATATACGTGATTTTAAAAATTTTGATGCGGAAACATTTGAACATGCAACTAATTGTAGCCCGTGGGGTTCTATTATTAATTGTTCAAACATTAATGATAAAGTTTAATTTTTTAATAATCTAGAAAATGACTTGTTTAATCACTTTGCACAGGTCAAAAAGATAAGGGTTACAAAACCTTGCGCCTCCTGGATTACGGATACGATCCGATTTCTAATCAAAAAGCGAAATGCAGCGCGAACTAAAATGCGTAAAACGAAACTTAATTCAGATACAGTATATTATAAATACCTCCGCAATTTCCCTATAAGCCGTCTGTCTTTATTTTCAAAAATGTTTGAAGGAGTATGTTTTGAGCAAATGCTGCTGCATTGTGATAAATTTAACATTTTTCCAACTTTCCAATCTGGCTTCAGACGGCTGTTTGAATGCGAAACGGCACTTCTGGAGATCTCAGAAAACGTTCTTAATAACTCACATGAGATAAACCAATATTATCCATTATTTGTCTGCTTCACTTCACTAAGGCCTTTGATACGCTTAATCATGAGCTATTAGTAGCTAAACTGCACTTTCATGACTTTTTTTTTTTTTTATCCGAAGAAGGGGGGAATGCGTTAAGCACCGTAAGGGAGTCGTGCGAGACTCCCCCGTGTGTGAGACTCATCTGTTACCCGAAACAGGCATACTCACTAAACCCTAACCTTCTTATCCGACCGACGTTCAAGTGACCACCGCGGAACTAATAACAATACTTCGCGGTGGCATCGGTTATTGAGCAGATACTGGATCCCAGTAACTGCCGCGTCCTTCCAGTAAAAAAATAAATAAATACTTTACATCTCTTTCGTCGTCTGGTATTTAAAAGCTGACGTCTTGGTGACCCCTGGATCCCAGTGACCGCTGCGTCACGCTGATAAAAAAAATAAATAAGTACATATCACAACAAAGTAACAGATACGTACATCCCATTAAATAACAAAGACACACATCACAGAACGATGTATTCCACAACCACTGGCGCCCAGTGGCTGCGTCGTCTTCTGTTACAAGTAAATAAATAGGTTGGACTCTCAATTGCCTGACCTTCTCTTCATCGTGCTGCGGCTGCATCCGCGTCCGTCTTCTTGTGTCGAAGGACCGCCTCGACAAAATCGGCAGTCCTTGCCCAGGTGTCTTCGTTTTGTAGCATCAGCCGGATGATATTATCCGGCGTGAATTGTCCAATCTCTTCTTCTAGGCCACACCTGGCGTCCCTCCACTGCTCACATTCAAAGAACGTGTGGAGGGCATCGCCGCGGCTGCAGCCGCAGTACACACAGCCTGGGTCCGCTACCTTTCCCATTTTGTGAAGGTAGGAGCGGAACAGGCCGTGTCCTGTCAGGAACTGCGTCAAGTAATAACTTACCTCGCCAAACTGGCGATCAGTCCAATCCTTTAGCTCGCCGATAAGGCGAGCAGTCCATCTCCCTCTTGTTTCCTGGGTCCAGAGATCCTGCCAGGCTTCCATGGTCCTTCTTCTGGCAGTCTCTCTGACGCAGGACAACCCCATCTGTGATTTGTTCTGGTGGACGAACATTCGCTCCTGGGCGAGGAAGTGTATGGGAATGACACCAGCCACCACCATCGCTGCGGGTTCCGAGACCGTGCGATAGGAGCAGGCAATTCGGAGGGCCCCCCTTCGCTGAACAGCGGCCAGTCGTTTGCGGTACATTTCGTACCGCAGCGAGTCGGCCCAGACCTCCGCTCCATACATCATGATGGATTCGCCGGTACGCAAGAGCAGCCGCCGCTTGCATGGCAACGGACCACCCACGTTTGCCATAATTCTGGCAAGCGACGTGGCGACCTTTGCTGCCCTGTCCGCCATTCGCTGTATGTGCGGCCAGAAAGTGAGCCGGGCATCGAGACTCACCCCCAGGTATTTAATGACTCGTTTAGTCTGGACCATCTCGCTCCCCACCCTGAGATCAATGATGGTGGGGATCCTCCTCTTAGTTAGGAAGACGGTCTCGGTCTTAGCTAATGCCAATTCCAGCCCATGCTCTTCCATCCAGGAGCGAATACGCAGCATTACCTGGTTGAGCCGAGCCTGAACAGTCGCAGCGTCTCTAGCTACAATGACTGCCGCGACATCGTCGGCGTATCCAACCAGGAATGCACCCTTGGGCATTTCCAATCTCAGGATCCCGTCGTAGAAGACATTCCACACGTCGGGACCCAGGATAGAGCCTTGGGCTGCCCCTGCCGTCATTTCTCTCCGAACCAAGCCATTCGATGTTTCGTATTCGATGAAGCGGGACCTCAAGCAATCCTCCATGATGTTCTGGAGGTACTCGGGTAATTTAAAGTCCCGCCTCAAAGCGTCCAGTGCTGTCTCCTAGCTGACCGAGTTGAAAGCGTTTTTAACGTCTAGGGTTACCAGGAGGCAAACGGGGCGAGAAGGGTAACTTCCCCGTTCCGTGCGGCCTGTACAACCTCCTGGATCGCTTGGATCGTCGACCTGCCTGGCCGGAAGCCATATTGGCAATCAGCCAGATCGCCTGCTGACTGTATAGCCTCGTGCAGGCGACGTCGGAGCATTTTCTCCAGGAGTTTGCCGGCGGTGTCTAGTATGCAAAGGGTCGGTGAGATGATGCTGCCTCTACTGGTCCCTTGCCCTTGCTTATGAGGACGAGCTTTCCACTTTCCAGCGGGAGTAAAATGTGCCCGCCCTCAGGCAGGAGTTGTACATGTCAAGCAAGGGCTGCGACTGCCTTTCAACTGCGGCCTTTAACACCTCTGCTGGGAATCCGTCCGGACCCGCCGCCTTTTTGTTGCGCAGCGTTGCGGCTGCCTGCTGTAGCTCCTGAAGTGTGAAGGGGGGAGCTACAGGCGGGTCCGTGGTAGCCGGGCGTTCCGGTCTCTTCGGATGGGTGGGGAATAGGGTCTCTACGATGTTTTGTAGGGTCGATGCATCGGTGGGAGCTCCTGGCTTGAACGCCCCCACCTTCTGCATGACAATTTTGTACCCTAAACCCCATGGATCATTGTTCAGATCATCACCCAGCTTCTTCCAGCATCGGCGTTGCCTGGACGTGATGGCTTGGCGGAGTTCCTTTTTCTTCCGTATATAGACGGCAGATTTTTGGGCTGCGTTACGGGGATCGCGTTTGTGAGCCCTAGTGACTGCCCTTCGATGTTTAAGGCACTCACGTCTGAGCGACGCAATCTCCGTCGTCCACCAGTACACAGGAAGGCGATCCCGCGGACGTGGTTTCTTCGGCACCGCTTCCTTACAGGCCTGTTGTAGAAGGCGCATGATTGCTCGCGCTCGAGCCTCCGCTTGTATGCGGGCATCTAGGCCGTGAGGAATATCATCGACGGAGGCTTTTCCTCTTGCTATGGCCAGAGACAGCTTCTCGACATCCATTTTGGCGATGTTCCACCCGGGAGGAACTCGCGCGGGTCGTTACTGGTGATGATGGTGGTGATTGGCTGGCACAACTTCTTTAAATGTAAAGGAGATGTATTGGTGATCGCTTCCGGTGTAGTCAGCGATCACATGCCAGCCTTTACCCGCGCTGCCAGGCTTTCGGAGGCAAAGGAGACATCGATGATGGTCTCCCTATACCCTGGTCTCCGAAACGTTGATACGATACCGGTGTTAAGTACCATCAACCCCAGTCTGGAGACCATATCCATGACTGTTCCACCTCGTGAGGGTTGGGCTCCCCCCATTCGAGGGCTTTGGCGTTGAGGTCTCCGGCCACTACGATCTCCCCCTTAATGTTCCGAACCTTGTCTTCCAGGTCATCCAGTTTGGCCTGGAAGTCGTCGTTCCTCTCGTTTGGGGTGAAGTAGCAGCTAATGAAGGTCATGTCGCTGCTCCTCACCCAGACATAACCCCTACTGGAGCCACAGTCTGTAACGAGGATCCGACGAGGTTCCGGAATCCATATGGCGGCGGTGCCGAGTTTGTCCGCAAACCAGCCTGGCCCATCTCTGTCGCGGTGTTGTTCACTTATAAGTACAAGATCTACGTCCTTTTCGCGGCAGATCTGAGCCAGGAGATTTTGGGCCGTCCTGCTTCTATTTAGGTTGCCCTGCAGAACTCGGGGCATCTTGTTTCTTCTTGTTAGATCCGGACAGGGCCTCCTTGAACACATTGCAGCGGGCAGATCCTGCGATGTGAGCTCGCATACTGGATCTTGCCCCCTGCTCGGCGCAGAGAAAGCACTGTGGCTTAGCAGTGCAGGTCGATGCCTTGTGACCCTCTGTGCCGCATCGGTAACAGGTGTTCTTCCTGTCGGGTCCCCTGCATTCGGTGCCTTTATGTCCAAAGCCAAGGCACCGATAGCATCTCGTCGCCACTTGCCGTCGACGGATGCGGCAGTTGACCCACCTTATCCGGATATGGGCTGATTGGAGCAGCTTCTCGGCAGCGTCTTCGTCTGCCTCGACGAATACGAGTCGTTACTCGGACCTATTTGGTCTCGTCAGCCCAATACGCAGATGCCCCGCGTACTCTCCCAGGCGGGCTCGAAGGGCCTCTTCCACCTCTTTTTCTCTGGTGAGGGAGTCTGCGTCCCTTATCTCGAGGCTAGCTCTCGGGACCAGCTCTCGGACGCTGCACTCCCCCCTTGTTGCTGTTTGCAACTGTTGGGAGAGGCCCTTCCTCCCCTCTGCTGAAGTATTCTTCAGCTCGATGAGGACCTCGCCCGTTCTTGTACGGCGTACCGCCCTGATTTCTGCACCGTAGCAACTCGGGTCGACCTATTGCCGGACGATGCTGAGCACGTCCGCGTAGTTCTTCCCTTCGTTCGGCTTCAGGGCGATAGCTTCGGGTTTGGTTCTCACCTTCTTCTTCTTTTTCTTCTTCGTCGTCTTCTTCATCACCGTCTGCACTTTCATGACTTTAGCGATCAAGCATGTAAACTCATTAAATCTTATTTGGAAAACATATCTCAATTCACTATTATTGAAACTGGTGGTACTACGTTGATCTCAGCTGAGAGAGCACTCAGATGTGCTCCGCAGGGTGCGAAGCTAAGTGCTTTGCTTTTTATTATCTTCACGGTAGATATTTACGATTGTTGCAACAATGTTGATATTAGAACGTATATGCAGATGACACTCAGATTATCATGCCTTTACATCTGGGCAACGTGTCGCGCTCAATAAATTTATTCAATCTTGATTTACTAAATATTGAGAAATGGTCGGACAAGAACGCGCTGATGACCAATCCTGAGATATCTCAGTTGATGTTGATGTGTAATAGCAAATTGCTTTCAAAGGTTGACCTCTCGCTATTGAATTTCACAATTAAAGGTAGATCCATCCCGATAGTCAAGGAAGCTAGAAACTTAGGATTATACATCGATAAAAAATTTCACTTCCAAACAAAAATAGCTCTCTCATATTGACGGCTCCGGCAACTATATCCAGTCAGACGTGTTTTAAACGTTGCTACTAAGCTGAGATTATGTGAATCGCTAGTCTTGACTCATCTCTCATATTGTATTTCAGTATATTGCCGTTGTATATCTAATAAGGACTGGATCAGGGTGCAGGCGGTGCAAAACGCTTGTTTAAGTTTTGTTTACCGTATACGAAAACTCGATCATATTACTCCTGCGTTTCTGAGTGCGGGGTGGTTAAAAATGCGTGAGAGTGGAGCTTAGAATTATAACCTTAATCTGTAAACTGCTTTCGCAGAAGATTTCGGAATATCTATTTGTGAAATTAAAAATGTCAGGTAGAAGTGTAGTACAACATAGAAGAGCAGTGGCTTGTACTCTCCATGTTCCAAAAAGATCCACTGCAAAATTTAATCGCGTATTTTCTTATTTTACATCAAAAATTTTGAACGCGCTACCACTCAGTATTCGAAAATACATTTCGAGCTAAATTTATTATAGCAGCAAAGCAATATTATGATGTGTGCGATAAGAACGCGTTTAAATCCAGTATTGTAAACATAAACACTTTAATGCTTATCAATGTTATTCATTGGATGGATCTCGCTAAGAGTCTAATATTTGTCGACTATCCTAGTTGTAGTTGCTTAATATGTTAGTGTGAAGGTGTGTACTAGTAGTTATGATAATTATTATTGTGCGGTTATATCCTCAAAAAGAAGTCGAAAAATGTTGAACCACTGAATGCCGGAACAAGCTCGACAGAGCCCGGAGTGGGGGGGGGGTGAAATTATGGTAAAATAAAAAAAGTAAAATTCGAATTTTTAATATTAACAAAGAAATTGTAATATATATCTTAATAAATGGAGCACCAAGCATACATGGATTTGCATAAATGAGCGCGACTCAGGGCGCTGGATACATGTTGACGCCACGCGGTAACAATGGCTGCCCCATATGGCACCAAAGAACGAAAATGGAGCCGAAATCCGTTTCTCACACTGTCCAAAATTAAATACAGTCTTTTACAATTTGATTGATTGCCGAAAGGCGCGTGAAATCACAAGCACTATAATGGCAATCAATTCGCTGCGAGGTCACAAGGGACGCGAGCGAACGAGTAATGGCGCACACGTTTCCACCGACGCCTTTTCGGATGCGAATTGAAAATAAATGTCCAAACTTCGCGTTTCGCGGCGAATTGCGGTTGTTCGCTTTGCGCGTTGGGTGAATCGCAGATCAGCGACAAGAACGACAGATTCGCGGATCGAATGGACAATGAAATCGAAATTAATGGCCGTCCGCGATGCGAATTTGTGAAAAGTACAATTATTACGAAAAGACGCGTAGTTGAATGCGGTACTTTTCGAACTGGCTTCCCCCTCGATGCATGTGACGATCTGCCGATGATGAAGAATATCACGCAGGCGCGAGAAAGCGCGAGTTGCTCTAAATGACAAATTATTAATGCAAAACGAATTGCGCAAGTGCGGAGCGTCTTTTCGTTCTATCGCACGAATCGGAGATCGGCAAGTATCGAGGAAGAAGAGGGCCGGATCGCAATATCGCAAAAGCCCTTCGCGAAAGAGGGCCGTAATAATTGAAATTTGAACCCGGAACATAAAATTACAAAATTCACGGACAATCGTGAACAGACCGCCCGCCTCGACCTGCGCAAGGTCGAAAAAACTTAACCTACGTTGAAACTGATTGTTACACTTAACCTAAACAAAGTCTGCCCATGAGAATTGAACGCAGCACCGCCCGTCATGACGTAGTGGGGAGATGTCGACGATCAGCTGATAGGTAGCACACATAATTGCGCGATAGGACGAACGTATTCGGAACTCGTCGTCCTGACTTTGACAACGCGTACCCGATTATCTTTCCCACGCATGCACTCGATGATGCGGCCCAATTCCCATTTACAAGGGGGCAATGCAGGATCGCGAAGAAGCACGATACTTCCTACTTGCACTTCGTTCTTCTCGAATCTCCATTTCGAGCGCGACTGGAGAGTGTGCATGTACTCATTAGCCCATCTTCGCCAAAACGACTTGTACATTTGGCGCACTAATTGCCAGCGCGACAAACGCGATTCAGCGAGATCGAGCGTTGTAGGTTCAGGAGGAGTGGTAATTGCGGTACCGATAAGGAAATGTCCTGGCGTTAGGGCTTTGTAATCATCCGCGGAGTCTGACAGTGGCGCAATCGGTCGCGAATTAAGGCATGCTTCAGCTTGAGCCAAAAAAGTGATGAATTCCTCGTATGTCAATGTATGCGGACCGACTACGCGGCGCATGTGATACTTGACGCTTCGAACTCCGGCCTCCCATAGCCCGCCGAAATGAGGCGCGTAGGGGGGAATGAAATGCCAAGTGATACCGTCTGTTGCGAGAAAGTTCAAGACGTTGGGATCGCGACTTATAGCGTGAGAGCTCGTTCCACAGATTTTACGCTCCACAGTTGTTGCTGCATGAGAGCCTCCATCTTGTAAATACGTCGTTTTAATGACGTCACAAACACCAAGTTCGAATGTTCAAAGTCACTTTTTTCACTTTTTTTGAAATTTCACGTCACTCCAATCCGGCTCGAAGGACCAAATTTGTGCGGTTATATCCTCAAAAAGAAGTCGGAAAATGTTGAACCACTGAATGCCGGAACAAGCTCGACAGAGCCCGGAGTGAGCGGGGGGGATGAAATTATGGTAAAATAAAAAAAGTAAAATTCGAATTTTTAATATTAACAAAGAAATTGTAATATATATCTTAATAAATGGAGCACCAAGCATACATGGATTTGCATAAATGAGCGCGACTCAGGGCGCTGGATACATGTTGACGCCACGCGGTAACAATGGCTGCCCCATATGGCACCAAAGAACGAAAATGGAGCCGAAATCCGTTTCTCACACTGTCCAAAATTAAATACAGTCTTTTACAATTTGATTGATTGCCGAAAGGCGCGTGAAATCACAAGCACTATAATGGCAATCAATTCGCTGCGAGGTCACAAGGGACGCGAGCGAACGAGTAATGGCGCACACGTTTCCACCGACGCCTTTTCGGATGCGAATTGAAAATAAATGTCCAAACTTCGCGTTTCGCGGCGAATTGCGGTTGTTCGCTTTGCGCGTTGGGTGAATCGCAGATCAGCGACAAGAACGACAGATTCGCGGATGGAATGGACAATGAAATCGAGGGTATTGTCTATGTCACCAATTTGTTAACGACTGGTGGAAGGGTTTTTTAATAACGCACACGATTTGATCGGCCACAAGAAACTATTTAAATTTTATTGCGATCAACCGGTGACGATCCGATCGCGACGCTGACTTCCTAACCCGACGACGTCCCGAAACGTTCTGAAAAAAACCCGATCGTCAATTTTTTACATCTTAGTTCGACTTTGCAATTTCTCGAATCTTTAAATAGACTACAACGTACTATTATATATCGATTATACTATTCAAAATACAAATACTTTTATCGAGATCGTCACCATTTCGAAGGGCCTTTTACATAATTTACCTAACAGGCCTGCTTCATTTTGGGAGGTACCCCCATTCGGGTGTGCAATGGCGTAGGGAAAACCACCTCTGTGGGAAAAAACCTACGCCGGGTACCGCAGTTGATAAAACATCGATTCCGTCCGTAACATTCTCCCCCCTGTACGAAGTCCACGGACTCGTACACTTCACTAGAATCGATGTTTTCATAACCCATTCAAATCATCATCGAAGTTTTCACACGTCACGCATTTGCATTAACATCTTTCAACTCGCATTGTACTATCAGATAGTACCATCCTCATAATTTAGCAACCAAGTACAATATCTTGCTCATTCATTTCCAATTCTCTAATATTATTCCATTCGATTCCATCAATATAGCTTCCAATTAGCTTTCCATAAACTCAAACTCACCACAACATCATGTGACATTTCACATCACCGTTCTGTTGTGATCATCAGTGTTTGTGTCCAAAGTCAGTAAAAAAGACAAAGAAGGTAGATCCACTTACTACTACAATATTACTTAAATAATATCAAAAACAAAGGCAAACTTAGTGATCATAAATCAAAGTCAGAAGAAGGCATATACCATGCCAAAGAATGTTCGCTATCACTGTAAGAGGATTACAGAGGTCTGTAATAATACTCAAATACTACTCAAGGTCGTCAAATTACTACTTGTCTTGTAATGTCTTCGATTGTCCGTCCGATCTCTCCACCCGAGAGCCGACCCACGAATAGGCTAAAAATGTCATTAAAGCGGGGGATAATTCCTTTTCTTTTATCCTTTTAATACGAGATATTGCCGTTGTTGTGGCTTTCCGATGACGCCAATGTTGGGGAAAAAATGGAAAAAATCGATCTCCATATTTTCAAGGCGCAAGAACTAATGCCTTAACAAATTTACAGGTTTTTAGTGCAAAGAAGCAATTATTTCCGATAAAATCACTCGTAATTCATGAAAACATCGCGTAATAGTGATTTTTTATACAAATCTATCAAAAAAACATTAGAAATCGGCATTTTACAGTTTTTAAACAATCCTATCATGTAGAGCGGACCCGAAAACATATAGAACGTTGCCTCGTGTAAAACTGATTGCGATTTCATTACATTTTGTGAGCTGAAACTTGGAGTAGAATTTTGAGGCATTCATGGGGTAATTGGCAGGCTTCTACATAATTAATATTTATTAATGGTGTAATTTTTCTGAGATAGTAAACTTGAAAAGAATTTATTTCTGATATTTTAATGTTTGATAAGTACCATCACAATTATAATTAACGATCCCAAAACTATTAGTCAGAGTATCAAGGGTTTGCTGGATAATTATTTAGTTTTGTTGATTTGAATTAGTAGTTTAAGCATCTAGTGCGTAAAGTGACACTCGATGCGCGCACGCGCGAGCGTGCAAATATCTATACGCTCGAGACGCTTACATTATTTTAACGACACCCCTTTACCAATTATTGCGTATATATTCTTTCAATATTTTTAGCATTCTCTGTTAGAAATATTTAAAATCTCAATTTTTAAAATAAAACCATATACACGTCTAAGATGCAAACGGTTTATAAACGGTTTATAAAATAAAACACTTTATTTAAATGTATATTACATTATTTTACATATGAGAGTGCGTAAAATAGATCGCTGCTAGAAGAGATTAATCACAATGTTGATTCCCCCCCCCCCCCATATAATAAATATATTTCTGTAAATAAATTTTAATAATACACTAATTTCTAATTACTTCATTACAGTGACTTAATTTTGTATTTATTGGATAGTGTTAATATTAAGCGAATTCGAAATTGTTTTTATTTTCTTTTTGTTTGGTTCATCGCAGTCGCTCTCATCGTCATCTTGTCTTGAAGTAGATGCTTTGTTTATATAATCAGTTATTTGTTTACATATCTTTCGTTTATTGTTGATGGAATCTGCAATATAACTTTCAGTGACATTTGCCGATTTCCATTCACGATTGCGCTTTAATGTTGTCATCGATGGTCCGGCATTTGCGAGCAATGTCGCTGACGTTCTTCGAAAGCTGATGCCCGTATACAGTTTCGGCTCAGATAATTTTAACCACGAAGTAATTACCTGGGGAATCCCACCAATTTTGTTGATGATTACTATTTGTCGAGTGCACTTACTATTTTGATAATTAATGAAAAATTGATCTGTGTCCATTCCCTCAGGTCTTAATTGTTTGTATTTCGATATAATATCACGATATTTGTTTTCCACTACAAACGTCCGTGATATGTATGTTTTTGTTTGTGGAATCGTTATTATTAAGTGAATCGTCAAAAAAAAAATTTCATTTTTTATGATTGGATTAGTGTTACCTGATGAAGAGACCTTCTTGATTATAGGAGAAGCTCTTTCCTGCACCAGAATGGGAAAGTTTTTCACCGCTGTCGGACGGAGATGACTACCGGCAAAACATTGGATGCGATACATCAGTATACATTCTGCAGTTCATCAGGTTAATATATTTAGATGTTTGAGGTTATGTATTTATTAAAACTAAAAGGATTTACTTAAAATATTTGCAAATAACCAACGATAAATTGTATGCTTTATATATGTATATTGGATTTCTAAAAAAATTACGTTATATAATATTATATAGACTTAAAATATCCTATAAAACGAATACAATGAAGAAGTATGTACAAAATTCACATTGCCTAAACAGATCTAAACATAAATCATTTAAAGCTATTTGCAAGATTCTGTCGAGAAGCATTCGTGCACGCTTAAACCTTTCAGGTTGAAGAGGACTGGCCGATTGGATTGTATACGTTCTGTTGTCTTTTGGATACGTATAACGTTTTTTGGGAGGATTGCTTCATTGGTACCGTCCCTTTTCCTTTTTTTCCCGCTGTCCATAGCGTGCCATTCCTGAAATTGTTTCTGCGTCTGATTTTCCAGTAATATTTTATTGTGCGCTTTATATACTTCATCCTGCAAGTGCCGTATGACGGCTTGCTGTCTATAAGATTCAATTGCCATAACTAATGCACGTTGATCCATTTTGTATCTGGAACAAGAATGGTACATTAATAGAATTAATGATAATTACTTGTGAAACAATAATAATTAATCCCTGCGGTAATGAATAACACGCAATAAATTATTGTACCAATTCCGGTTCTAGGTTTACTTCGTATGCGAATCGTACTTTTGCAACCTGGAATTAAAAGTCTTAAGCGAAAGTTCCCTTCCTTTATTTTTAAACTTTAAATTCAGTATGAAATTTGAATAAATAAATGCTTTCTATGACTTAAAGAAACATTCGTAACGAGAACGCGTAATTTTTATATGCTGACGCGTTGAACCAATTCTGACTGCGGATTTAGGTTCTACGCATAAAATTACATCAGAAATGACCCACAGCTTCCCAGCCACATCCAAGAATATTAATTATACCTATATGTTATCTACCTATATACCTATACGTTATCTACGCATATCAAATATTCACTTCAATTTCATTGTTGTTATGATAAATTTAGCTCAGGAATGCAAACAGCGCTACTTGTTATTATAAGTGTCGTTCAATGAACTAATGTGAAAACTTCAAACCTGATAATTTTGTCAGTTATATATATATATATATATGGGGCATTCTCTGTCAACCGGGCCACCTCTGCGACCAGAATTCATATGAATCAAAAAATGTTGTTCAGGGCGGAAAATTTAGCTAATCGTGTCTACTTTCATTTGCCATGTGGGTTTTTTGATGATTCAAAATGGCGACACTGTCCTCCTTCGATATAGAGAAAAATAATTTTATTTTTAATATATGAAAGTAACCCTTTGCTTTTCTTTACCATTTTGATGGTGATAACTTATAGGTAACTCCATTAAAAGATGATGTCACTCGCATTCCATAATGAGTATAATATTTTAAAATACTATTCAAAATAGACAACGTAAATAGTTGCATAAACAACAAACATTATTTCTCGAAAAAATACAATTAAGTAAAATTCCAACATGGTTTACGATTGAAAACACAAAATGTGAGGGAAAAACGAGTTGATAGTAAAATTGGAGTGTGTATAATCGTTCAACTTGTTTTCTTTTCTCACATTTCGTGTTTTCCGTCGAAAACCATTTTGGAATTTTATGTAATTTTATTTTTTGTATGGTGACCGTCTAACCCAAGAATTATTTATGAAAATTATGAAAATTATGAAAATTCAAACTAGATATTTTTAAGGTAATTATAGACCCCGGGATACAGATTTTAGGAAAAACATTTAATAGCGTTTCCAAAAAATTAATTTTCATCATTAATGATATTATTGACGAGAGAAAGCATTACTATTCTAAAAAAATTGAATTCTCCAAAAATAATTTGTTTAACTTTTATTAATGACGCAAATTTTCTTCTTTTGGACAGTTAAGAATTTTTTTTAAATCAATGGATTTTATCGTATCACGGCATTTGTCGAGAAAACCATTCCCTATAACTTTACCATACGATTTTTTTAAATTTCTGAAGCTAACATGAAATATCTCTATTTAAAAGAAAGTTATTAGTTTTCACATCTTCCGAAAAATTTTAGGGAACAAGTAAAAAATTTGGAAAAATTCTTCGGGTACAGTTGTAGATTATATTTTACGTTAAAAAATAAGCCATCATTCTCAACAAGAAAGTTTGAATCATTAACAAAAGTTGTTTATCAAATTATTTTTGCAGATTGCAATATTTTTGTAAAAACAGGGTAAAACTGCAGAATAACTACAGCACCTCAAAAAAAATTGTTATAAATCTATTTTGACGTATTTTTGCCTCCTGATTACGAATATGATAATAAAATTTGGCGGTCGGATATATTGAAACCGATATCTTGAAAAAACTTTCAAAAAATACGATTTTTTCCAGTTTTATGCATTTATTTTGAAAAAATACGCAACTTACGAAAAAATGTTTCAAATAAAAAATGTAGAGAATGAAATTCTGTACAAAAAAGGTTTTATGCATTTTCTTCGTATTACGGATAAACTTCCGAAAGCCACACACCTCCAATTTTTTCAAATGCATAAAACCTTTTTTGTACAGAATTTCATTCTCTACATTTTTTCGTAAGTTGCGTATTTTTCGAAATAAATGCAAACAACTGGAAAAAATCGTGTTTTTGACAGTTTTTTCAAGATAGCGGTTTCAATATGTCCGACCGCCAAATTTTATTATCATATTCGTAATCAGGAGGCAAAAATACGTCAAAATAGCATTATAAATTTTTTTTCGAGGTGCTGTGGTTATTCTGCAGTTATACCAAAAACAGTAATACTTTCTCGCTTCAACAATGTCATGATTAGTGAAAAATACATTTTTTGAAACGCTAGTAAATATTTTTCCCAACCATACCATATCGTGGGGTCTAACTACCTTAGGAAGAAGTGTATCGATAATTACAATTAAATTGCTTCGAGTGGAGAATTCCCTCCAAGTAAAAGTGCAAGGCGAGCAACTCTATAGGGAATGATTATTTCACTTTAATTGAAGTGAAATTTAAATAAAATTTTGAAATGAATAAAGTGTAATCTAATAATGCATTTATAAGTTTATAAAGAAACATAAAAGATTATTATTATTATTAAAAAATAATCAATTTCTAAAATAATCAATGCATCCATCAATTTTTCGGCATAATAGATTATAGTAAAGCTTTTAATTACACCTCTTCACCGTGCCTAACGCTACACTTTGGGCCCGTCGATATACAGAAAATTTTATTTTCGGATACTTATAATCAGGTAATAGGATGGTATGGATGATTATACCCAGATAGGTGAAAAAATAGATATAAACATAGTACAACTACAGTCGTTTTCAATGTATTTTTTATAACAACAAAGATTCATTGTTTAAATATATTTCTGTTTTTTCTATTTATTGTTTTCGTTAAATGTATATAATGTAACAAAATACATTGGAAAGTAAGTTATTCAATTGCCCTTATTAAAATCATTAGGATGATAACATGCGATTTATTAGAAACAGGTTAGCTGATCATTTAACAAAATATTTGACCGAATGAGATTCGACGAAATCATGATTTACATGAAGTTACTTGCGGACAACATAACTTTAAATATTATATAAATGTACGTTTATTTGTTTGTAATAGACAATGTTATGTTGTTTTTTCTTTGGCCAAATCCTCATTGAATACATCGATGTTTATATTATGAAAACCTATTCCCGCTTGAAACGCAGTATTATACTTTATAGTAGCTCATTTTTTCAGCTAATGATAACAAAGTTACTAAACAACGCGTTTTAATAATTGATTATGAAAGTTATTCTCATTAATATTTTGTTACATGGGGAGAATTTCATCATTTATATGGTGATTTCTGCAAAAATAAGCGGCTTTCATTTTTTCGCTTTGACTGAAAATGAATGGATGTAATAAATATATCGTAGGAATATAAATTTGTATGACAAAGCTGAGGATATATTTTAATATTATCAAACATAAAATAAAAAAAATAGTGTAGTCATTGTGAGCGAGGGAGCTTTTCGGAAATAGACAAATTTGTAACTCGACTTCTGTTTTGTAAATACTTGGATTAATCTTGTTTAAAAGTATAATAGAATGTTTACATTCGTATATATGAAGAAATATCCAGCCTTCACACATTTAAAGAATACAAAATCTACGCTTAGAAATTTAGATTTTAGGAGAGAAAAAAAGATCGTTTTCTCACAGAAAAATATTGTCTATGGGGTTCGCGAATTTTGTATAAAGAATTTATTTTATTTATTAATAAAAGAGAACCTTGAGTTATTTCTATAAAACGACTTTACTTTCAATCTCATCCTGAAAATTGTTTTTTTTTCTAAATTGGCATAAAACTGCAGGGATTTTACAAATACTTATTAAAGCGTATGGATAAAAACGTTTTTATGAAAGATAACAAAATGTACACCGTTATTTATTAAAAAAAATCAGTACAATTTAAAAACAGATTAATTAGTAGTCAACGCGTCATTCTCCACTAAACAAATAGACCCGAAGGTCAATAAGCTTAATAATAAATATTTTTGTATTTTGTCAAATAAAATTTTATTCGAAGAAAACTGAGAATGTTATGGAAAAGACAACTTCTTCCGAGTTTAAAACGGCCATCATTTGTAGAAATCTATGTACATATACAAAATGTAGCTTTGAGGCGTGCAATATTTATAAAACATAATATGTAAACTGTGACGTCAACCACTACGTAATGCTCATCATGATTGAGAATATTAATGTCCTAAATTCAAGTTAAATCACAATTAAATTTGTGATTAGATTGGAAATCAGTTTTATTTCATGACGTTATACCAGTAGGCACCTACATGCCTACAAACAACCACTATTTCAAGTAACCTTGGTGAAATCTGGATATCACCAGCTTTTAATTTTGAGCTATAATTCTAAAATTATTTGATGAATTGTATTAATTATTTGTCATAGCTTACCTGCAAAGTTTTGTTGAATTCAAATAAAGTAGGGATATTAAAGGCACCAAAAATAATTTTTTGACCTGAAAACAGCACCTGTGACCGAAACGTTCAAAACGCAACTGAATTATGTATTTTCATCAGTTACGAGAATATCGACAATTGTAAGTCAACTTTAATTATGCATTTAATGAGGTATAATATAAATTGAATCATATCTAGACCCGCACACACGCACGCACACGTATACATATATTCTAAACTGTTCCACCGCTAAGGCAAGAGTTTTCATTAAAAGTGACTGAATCGATATTTTAAAATTCCGGATCTGACAACGGGTTGAATTCGTGGTCTTTTGAAGAATTAAAGGCAACTAGCCGACAGCAAATGCAAAACATTTCACACAACACTTCTGAGGCAGTATTTGAAAATGTCCGCTACAGTGTTAAAGTAATGAAAATCATGTATGGATAATGTAATTTTTAGGAAATAAATGAAAAATAAATGGAAAAAGGGCACTAACCTTCCAAAAAATCACCCTGTCCATTTTTTTTTCATTTTCCTGTAGAAGGTCAATAACTGAATCTAAGTTTAAGTTTGTGGGATAGATGGAGCCACCGTCGCGCCGTCATGTTGAAAAACATCTTTTTATCATTTTTTAAAAATATCTCGCTTTAGATGAGTCGTACGCTAAAAATATGTTGTATAAATTTTGTTCGGAATTAAATTTTCTACAACTTTTGTTTGAAACTTTTTTTCGTAAAATTAATATTTAAAAAAATTTGGAGCTAAAGAGTAAAAAATGCGTGTTTCTGAAATTGTTTTTGCAAATTATCTCGCTCCGGCGTCATTTTCTGGTAAAAATAGTTATTTTCAAAGTTGTAGAGCACAAGATTATGTATAATTTCTTACAAAAAATTATTGAAATCATTTAGGTGTTTCCAGACTTTTGATTATTAATAACATAGTCATTTTTTTTGCAATTTGAAACAATTTTTTAGAATTTCCCTGCACGCGGAAATCTTATGCGAATTAGTTTTTGTTGGTTTATTTTCGAGAAAGTATAAGAATAAAATTTGGCATACGCTAACTAATCGTTCAAAAACACAAGTTTTTATTACAAACAGTGGATTACGTTTACAACACCGCTGCACGCGACTGCGGATTAATTAGCCGCTTAAAATTCTTGAAATATGCATACAATGTCCCCCTTTAAGTTGCATACATTTATCTATCGTTCACATTTTTTGGTCACTATAGCCCCTAGTCTAATATTTCTTGAGTGTACATCGGCCCCACTAAGCAGCCGACAAATGTGTAGACGATCCCTGAAACGAGCAAGAGAAAGCTCTCAACATTATTATTATAATTATTAATAACACAGGACCACAACAAAAATTTGTTTAGAGATAAGTTGAATCAGGAATAGTGGATCTTATAGATTTTTAGCCGCTGAAAAGGAATCCGTTATTCGATTTGGCCCATCACGTCAGAATTTTAAGATCACAAAAATCTATAAGATCATCCACTTCTGATTCAAATTGTGTAAAACAAAGTTGGCGGTCTTTTGTTATTTATATTGAGAAGTACCTTCAGCGATTAATTACACATGACAGTAAAACTATTTTTTAGGGGAGATAACTTGAATCAGCGGTACTGGATCTTATAAGTTTTTAGTGGCTGAAAATAAATTAGTTGTCCAGTTTGACCCGTGACGTGAGATATTTTACATATTCTAATCTCAAATTGCCAAAAAGTATATTTTTGTCCTCATCATGACGGTTTCCTGGCAACTGAGCAGTGCACCTATACGCCGGGTGGCCGATAGATCGCCAAATTCCTGTTTGCAATGCACATCCCCGTTTAGCCTATCTAACAACCCTGCCTGTACAAACTCCTCGATGTTTCCCAAGTGCCACGGTTCGCTCTATCCGCGGAAGAAGAAATTAAACTCTCTGTAGCCAAAGCTTCAATCGAGTTGTTTCCACGCCAGTACTGATGCAACGATTCTGCAAGCCATGAAGGGGAGGCAAGAAAATCGCTGCGCCTTCAGCCCATTAGAGAAAGAAGGAAAAAAGGACCCACAAATGAGTGATTGCAAATAGGCCCCCGTCAGAGAACGAGAGCGGACACTTGTTCAAAAAAAATAAAAGTCACGACGGGGAACCCAAGAAAACAAAAAAGCAGCGTACGATCAATATTAATTTTAGGAAAGATTACTCCTTGAATATTAAATTATTTATATATTAATAGATAACCCCGCATAATGTCCATATGAGGCCCTTAGGCCATTTTTTTCCAAATCGTGGGTACGAAAATTTTCGCTGCAGTTAATTTAAACTACAGTAAATAACTTGTAAGCATTAGGTAGTTGTTCTAAAAAAGTTTTAGGAAAAATTTGTCTTTCATATCGCTGTAGAGGCAGACTGAAATTAGCCCTTAATTCCGACAGTTATTTTAAGGTCTTTTCCTCCCACTACATTCGTCAAATATGTCTTACCGGTTGAAAATGCTTATGAGTTGTGCCATTTATAAAGTACAATTTGAATTTTCTCTGGGTCGATAACGACCCATGCGTCGGGATTAAGGGTTAAGACAGAAATATTTATAGTCATCAGGTTTCGTGGATTTACACATATATCTCGCATATACTGCACTTACATCATTTTTCGCCGATTTATATGTCATATGATTAACGTATATGTGACATATTTTTCAGCATATATATTTTTTCCGTGTGTGCTTACTGTACACAGAACATAAATCTGAACAATGTTCTTTCAAAATAATATTTTCCATCGTATAAGTTTAAAAAATGATACTTTGATTTGTCTATATATTATTACATACAGTAATTTCTAACATTGATTCCTCATTTTTAATTTTTTAATGAAGAAATGCAGTGTACCAATTATGCAGTCCATATACATATTTCCCAATTTTGATAAATGGAACATGATCCTTGAATGTTAAAATATAATTTTTAATTTTCGTCTACAAAATAGTTATTACGAAGCCTGCTAAATATACCATATTATTAACTACGGTGGTTGGAATGAAAAGATGCTGAGATTGTTAAATCTTATCTGTGCCATATTTTCTATTTTCCGACGTCCTTCCATTCTTGAAAGTTATTTTCACGCAACAAAAGGGGTTGAAGAAGGTGACACGTCTAGAAGCAACGTCTTTACCCTTCATTTCAATTTCTGTAGTCGCTTGACATGACAGTATCTTGTAATACTGTCTCTTTAAAATTTGTATATTCCAATTTCTTCTACATTTCATACACTGCGCTAATTTTCTGCCATTTGTTCAACCGTGTTCGGTGTAACGATTATCATATAATATGTAAATTGCTTCTAGAGTCGCACTGCTCACACGGCACAGCTTTGCACTAAATTCGTGATTATTTTCTTTAGGGGGGTGTACTAACTTAATAAAAAACCTACTTCTTTATTTAAATTATTTATTTATTACCTTATCTATTTATGTAAATGCCTCCGGTTGGCAGATGCTGTAACATTTAAGTAAATTTGAATTTGAGGCGTTTAAATACATAAATTGAAATTTAGGATAAAATATAAGTTAGGATTCAATATTAATAAAATGATTACCACACGTCAAAGTTACAACTGTTTAGTCCGTTGACGCCAATATATTTTGACGATTATATTTAAATCATTGTCCAAGTCGATGAGAATAAATATTGTAAATTATCTTATAAATAAGCAGGCCATTGCTTTGGCTCAGTATAACCGTAAATGAAGTCAAATCAAATTAGGAAATTACTTTTTTTAGACCTTAACCGATTTACTCCTGAACAGAGAATGTCGTAACCGATAGCAAGGATTGTCACCCTAGGGATTCCTCCTAGACGATTCTCCGCTAAATCACGTAGACTCGTTTCGGAAATGAACGTCGTCGAATTCGAGCGGCCTTTTTGAATATTCGACTGTAGAATGATGAAATCTTAGACGGTGCATTCTGTTAGAGTGTCGATTATTTTTGGGCAGAAATATGCAAGGAATAAAAATCTGTGACATGATGCTCTGAGGTTAAGAATGCTCTTTGTATTATCAAAGTGCCGTTGCTGTTAAAATCAGATAAGAATGTCTCGGGAAAACTAAACGTGAAGTGTGCACTGACCATGTGCAGCGTCCTATCTTATCGACGCTCCGGTAGTGTCATAAAAATACAAAAATAATTACCATCAGTAACATTAATATAAAATAAATATATTTACTAAGGTTGCCAAAAGGGTATTTCCTCAATTAAAAATAAATTATACGAATTCATAAACGTGATTCTCTGCTCTTACGGTATAAAATACAAAATAATTTGTTTCGGTATATTGTAACCGAAGTATTCGGTTTATTATAAATGAACCGTTTGGTTCCCATTACCGAAATATGATCACATTAAATAATAAAAATGCATGTAAATATTATATTCCACATTCACTTTCTTCAATCTAATTCAGTATTACTTCTTTAAAATGTCCCAACAGAAAATGTATTCAAGTACTGTGTATTTATGCGTCTATTAAATAATGAAATTTCTGACTTACAAATATGTGCAGATAAGAATACTTTGAAATGAGAATGATTGACAGCTTTTTAATAATTGCATTTGTTTCAAACTATTATTATACTTTTTGAGCTTTTAAGGTGGATTGGTCTATATCTGATGTTCTTCGTAATGTCCATTTGATATTTATTGGTCGACGAAGGCGAAAGTATATGCACAAAATTAACCACTTCCTGCATAAATCATAAAGATTATATTCAGCACCAGATGACATGCATTATTTGAATTTTATGCATCGAATTTCTTGTAAGCATTTTAATCAGGCGCAAAAATAAGTATGCAATTAAGAATCCGTGCATTAAAATGGGTATCCATTATTTAGAGTTTCTGTAAAACTATAAAAGTAATGTAAAGTTATAACAAAATATTGCAAAGTTACAACAAAATATTGTTAAATTATAGCCAGGAGTGTAAAATTATAACATAAATATGGATACTTGTAGTACTTTCATAGTATATTCTTTGAAGTTTACAGATATTTTTAAAATACATGGTTAATTTTTACAAACTTGGATTGACTACTTACCTAAGTTGAGTTTAAGTCCGAAATTTATAGTATACGTACCAACATTTGTTTAAGTACAAAATCCCATATGATACAAATTTTCGAAGAAGCTATTAACATCCTTTAAGATATTTTTGTTATTTACCTAGGAAGCAATTGTTCATAATCGGGGTTATACGTAATTAGGAAGAAAGTCAATCTTATAAGCATTATACGTTTTTTAAACTTTAAACTTTGAAGTAATAATTATACTGTTAAAAATGCGGAGTTACATATATAAATGCTTGCACCATTTACTTTAACTTGCGTCACATTAAAACAAATATATTAATTAAATCACAAAAAACAATTAAACGTCTAAAAATTTAATCCAAAATAATTTAGAAAATATTCTAAATATTTATTTTTTCTTTGTTATTGATATTTATATGTTGGTTTAAAAGCTCTGGTATTCGTTGTCTAATCAAGAATGCATATCAGTTTACTCTCGGAATTCAAATTTTTGTAACAAAACTGGCAATGATACATTCGTATCAATTCGAATATTTTATTGATTGCTTCAGCCATTAAATAATTCGTAGATATCACCATAAAAGCTCTTTCATCCAAATGCAGTACATGGCAAATTTTAAACTATATATATTGTGGAACCTTTACGAAACAAAATATTTCATCAGACTGTGCAGTTTTGTTCTTTGTTAAAAAGATGTCTGGTTGTTACTGAGCGAATTTAATGTTAAGTGAAGAAACAGGAATGCAATGCGAATGTGTTTTATTGCCTTCTTTTCTTTCAGAAACAGCAAGTTAAGAATTTTCAAATATATAAAGGCAATATGACCATGATCTTCATTTCAGCATTTTTAAATGCATACACTTATATTGACTTAGTATAAAATCACCTTAAAATGCAGGATCTCCATTCTTCTGCGCACTGTGCTTCTCTGCGTACAATTCGATTCTATAGGCGGAGACAGAAAGAACTGGTTAAAAGATATAAGCACTATCTTTTCCAGTATCTATTCAACAGCTGTAAAGAAAGAAATGCAAGTAGTGCATGTAATCCGATTCGAATTTTGCTATTCCTGGTTCCTTTCTAAATGAAGGCAGGAATGTTTCATATTTTTTTTTTATTTACTTTTTAGCAATAAATATACAACATGATATGTACAATATAAGAAAGCGAATGTAAATAAAATAATGTAAAACAATAATACAATGTATTCCATGGACGTGCAAATTACGTATAAATATAAAACTTCTAAGTGCACACATTATAAACACGGATTTGTTGATTATGTTAAGGAATTTCTATGTCACTTAGTATATCATTTATTATAGCTGCTTGTTACGAATATTTGATAAATGATACATTATTTTTTATGCAAATTATTATTATCTGCATATTAATATTAATTAATTAAAATTCACACAGGACTATTACAGTTCGTAAAGATGTTAAATGCAGAGAACTTCTGGTTTTGATTCCTGAAGTATTTTTAGCCTACTTTTCGAAAGTTATGAACTGTAATAGTCATATATGAATTTTAATTAATTAATGAATCTTTAATATTTTCACCATATGACAACGCTCACGTTCGTGGAATTGTCTCATGACTGTAAAGCGGCACTGAATTTGCGTTCATGAACAGCATTGTTCACAGTTATAGTGAAACAACTTTTGTTTATGTGAATGTATTTATGATCTGTGACGTCATAACAATATAACCCATCATTAAAATCATCCAATAATTATCATTTGATCGTTGATAACTATAATTCTGCACGAAAAACTTGTGTAATAAATAAAAAATTACGTTAGCATTCTTAATTATTTGAAGACTGAGAGCAGGACAGTAAGGACAAATTTAAGCAATTTAGGATAATTGGAATTAATATGAATTACTATAATTATTAATATGAAAACGATACTGCTAACCGTACACAAACTGTTTCGTGCTTGGTAAAAATATTTTGTGAATTATAAAAATATTCACATCAAATTGTGGTCTCAATATTTGCACATTTCAGTTCATCCCACAAAAAATAAAATATCATCAAAGATGAGCTAGTTGTCTCTGAAATTCGAACTATACTAGTATTATTTGATCTGTGTACCTACTCTTAACATGGTACAACATGTAGTCAGTAATCACACCCAGATGTTTTATTGTATGTGACCAGAATAACTATTCACAAATAACAGCCAATTTCCGATATGGATGATAGGTCAACCGAACTGATTTTACGCGTTGATCCTATAATAATAGCTTCGTTTTTTACATACATATTATAATAATGAGATAAGTAGGTAATGTCCAGTCAACAAATCACCCGACATCGGGGCTGAATTTGCAATTATTATTGATGAGTTTACATTTAAGCATAATTTGAATATCATTTGCACATCTTGCTTTCTGGTACTTATATCATGAAACTGATGAAAATTTATTAATATAAATGGAAAAAGTGGTAGGCCTAAGACTGATATTATTTCTCTATTATAGTTCATAAATTAAGTATGGGATAGTTTTTCGTATGATTCTTGTTAAATAATTCAATAAAAATGGTTTTCTCAGTAAAAACCAAAAACTATTTTTATTCTGATAAAACTCGCACCTCGCGCAACTAACAGACTGACCACAATCCATAGCGACCAATTTCAAAAACACCAACACGTTCGTTTCGTCACTTATTTCTATCGTTCAAACATTGCCATCAGAACAATTGTTCACAATTCACGTAATTTAACTACACGGATTCTCTCTTGTTATCAATCTTCGTCATATGAATTTGTCGCGTACAAATCAATACATTAACGCTACCTACTTTATCGGTATCGTAATTAATTTGAAGGCCTTTACGGACAATTTCCCAAGAGATTACCTTCAATTTAAGGGGTACTCCATTCAGCTGTAAATTGGGGTAGGAGAAACCTACACTAAAAAAATTAGCCTTGAATTAAGACAATAATTAGCTCATTTTAAGATGTTACAAAACGAAGCCCTATTCGACTGAAAAATACACTTCTTCAAAAGCTTACCATGCTAATAAAATATAGTAGAGAAAAATCAGATGTTAAAATTAGATACAAAAAGAATTAATAATCTGGGAAAAAAATTAAAAAGTTGCAATTTACATCTTTCGTTCGGTATAAGACTTTGTTATTGTTTGTAATTGTTATTTAGTGATTATTGCTCACGTATTATTTTAACAACAGCCTCCAAAAGTAAAATTCTTTTATTGCAATAAAAAGAAGCTTGCTACATTCTTGCTAATTTCTCTGTGATCTCTTTCCAGTGTGATTGTCTTCGCGCGCCCTTGATATACTATTTGTAAAGTTAAATTTACAGATTTAAGAGCTTTAAGTGGACGCTAAATGTTAGATTTATTCAAATTCGTATGGATGAAAAAAGAAATGAGTAAAATTTATTTCAGGACTCGAAAACGGTGTGTAACTAGACTCCTTCAACTCGGTAAAATTTCTCTCATAATGGCAATGCGACTAGAATCCCAAATTTCAATGAAGCAGCACGTTGTGCTTGAATTTCCTTCAGGAACTTGATTTATGGCCATTGGGTGATCCGAAGTAGAATCACCATTCGCATTGAAAAATACAATTATCCAAAAAATTAAGCAAAATTTTGGTCACTAAAATGTATCGCTCGCCATCATACATTCAATTTAATGTTCATGTTCATTTTGGTTTGCACGTAGCGTTCAAAAATAATACTTCCGAAAATTGGATACAAACTTTTAAGTCGTACAAGGGGTTCATGAATAATAAGCTCTTCATTGCGCTTCTATCGATTAAATGGACTTTCTAGAAAAACTGTAAACCACTCAAGAATTTCCTGTGAACAGTATAACGCCAATAATCGAGACATATAATTATGTATAGTTTGTGTGCCAGGTAAAAGTGTCATTTTTCACCAACAGTTACGCAACAAGGCTATAGGTTGTAATAGGCACAGAATTGAGATGAGACTAGGCACATCTTATTCCTTGGAATATGTCACTTATTATCATAAATTAAAAGTTTCCAAAGTATGGAGCCATAATATTGTTTGTTCCAAAAGTTACAGTTAAAAATGAAAGAAAATTCAATTTTTGATAAATTCACTGCACGCGACTTTGGAAGCTTGTCATTCTTACACACCTATTTTTCAAGTATTTTTGACTTTTATAAACTGTAATTAATCAACCACATAATTTTCAAATGAAAAGATTACACGCTCCAAAAGTTACACAACAAAATATTACAGAAAATACGATTTGCAGTAGTTTATTCAAATTTTATGAGCTTTCGTGTTTCTTATGTGTTTTTAATCAACTATCATGCAAAACAAATAACTGTACCTTGAAAACCATATCTTGTCTAGTAAATAGCAACGTTTTATAAATAGTTCTGTACAGATTATTTAAGTGAATCTTGCAATATCATAAAAGTCAAAAGTTCTATGGATTTTCCCATATATGTATATACAACGCAGTTGCCTAGCACTCACGGAGAATGTGGATGGCAGTTTCCACCGCCTCCCTACAATGTCTGCAGGCCGGCGATTGCAGCAGTCCTATCTTATGTAGGTGTGCATGAAAAACGCCATAGCGTATCTGCAACCTGGTGAAATTTCCCAGACATGTTGGTGTAGGGATGCTGTCCTTGACCTGAAGGTCTCGCGTATCCCCACCGTCAGCTTTGTCAGGTAGCCTGATAACTGATCAGGCCTTAATCAGGCCTCAACACGGTCGCCTGTTCAGGCATGCCTGAACGTAACCTTATCAGGCCCTGACCAGGTACGAGCACGGTCCCCTGATAAGGCGTGCCTGAATGCATACTCATCAGGCCCTGTTCAAGCTCCAACAGAGACCCCTGATCAAGTGACGACTTTTTTCCATGCAGTCGTGTCTGAATATAACCTCATGCCCTGACAACACTCCACATGGTCTCCACAGACACGACTGAATATGGAAAATTATGATGAAATTATTTTTTAAAAATTGAATTTTTAAAATTTATCCGTAGTTATTTAGGAAAAGTGTTTTTATGTTCACTCTAATTTTGGGTGTACTTCCGAAAACGCCCCCCAACCGATTTTAATGTACATTGGTATACTTACGTATTTCGGGGTGCTGATTACGGAAATGATAATGAAAATTGGCGCAAATTTTATTTTCATGGTGAAAACCTTAAAAAACCACCATAATTTATGGTTTTTTGCAATTATCTTCTAAAATTCTTAAAATTTCGAAAAATTCTTTAGATAACAGTTGTAGATTTGATCGAAATACACATTTTATGTTGTATGCATTTTCCCGCCAAAATCGATAGTTTTTGAGAAAAATCGAAAAAACGACAAAACACCATGCAAACGATCAATTATAACATGAATTCCACGTAGCGATACGCATATGCTTTTGGGAATTGTTAGGGATAGGCAGAGTGCTGACTGGTTAGTTTAGGTTAGTTTTAGGGCACCCATATGTTTTTACGCATTATTAGGGCTAGGTAGAGTTCTGACTGGTTACGTTAGGTTAATTTCAGGGCACGCATATGCTTTTAGGCATTGTTAGGGCTGGGCAGAGTTCTGACTGGTTAGGTTAGGTTAGTTTAAAGGCACGCATATGCTTTTAGGCATTATTATGTCACCGTCACAAGCACTTAAGACAACTTCGTGTTAACTCGAGCCGTGACGTTGCCATTTCTCTGCTTCCACTATTTCACTATACGAATTTTGACCTTAATTGTGTTTTGTAGTTTTTTCGATTTTTCTCAAAAACTATCCATTTTGGGGGGAATATGCATACAACGTAAAATATGTATTTCGATCAAATCTACAACTTTTATTCAAAGAATTTTTCGAAATTTTGAGAATTTTATGAGATAATTGCAAAAAACCATAAATTATGGTGGTTTTTTAAGGTTTTCACCATGAAAATGAAATTTGCGCCAATTTTCATTATCATTTTCGTAATCAGCACCCCGAAATACGTAAGTATACCAATGTCCATTAAGATCGGTTGGGGGGCGTTTTCGGAAGTTTATCCCTAATTTTCGTTGATTTGTTGACATTCGTGAATTTTTAAATTAATTTAGAAAAATGAGGAAGCATTTTATAAATATCTTCAAAATATTTATTTAAATTATTTTAAACGACTTATAAATAAGAATATAACATTCAAAATATAATTATTTTTTACAAAGAAATTACAAAATTAATTAAAAATATTCAAATAAAATAATATTTGTTTATCTTTTCCAACAAAAATAACTGTATAAAATAACGGCGTTTAATATTTTGTAGGTGAATATTAACTTCTGCAAAGACTTGCTATATTTTTTGTTAAACGATAGGATTACTCTACCAATTACTACGGGTATCCGTATTACTGCGTTTTTCATTTGAAATACAAACATAAATGTTTTGGAATTATTATTGCCTGTTAAAAAAATGTCCATACCTTTTTTAATATTTACGTTCAATTCGAAAAAATTTGTCAATTTGAGAATGTTTTTTATTTTTTTCTAAAACTTCAAAACTGAACACCCAAAAATTTGCCAAAATTATGTATTTTCTATATGCTTACTTTACAGCAGCACCACGCAACACCATATTTTAAGTAGTTTCAAATTAATACTGTTGAATTTATTGAAACGATCAAAAACAGGTATCCATACTACATAATACCTATTTAAGTAAAGTTAATGGCAAACTAGATGCCTTCGACCCGGGTGACTATAATTTTGGCTAAATTCGTATTGCAGTTCCCTGACGAAAGGCTGATGCTTCCGGGAATATTCCCATTTTAACACTGCCAGGTAGGTAGTTCTAGCATCGTTAGGTTCGAGTAGTTTCTATACATATATTGTAACAATATCTTGTTCCTTAAATAGGGTGAATATGCCAAGGAATGGACGGTTAAGCATTTTTCACACTTTGATCGATTGTACACTGAGAAAAGTGTTTTTTACCCAGTATTAGAATTCTTATGCCCCGTAAAAGATAGTATTTTACGCATAGGGATTGCCATCTTTCTACTACCTGTTAAAAGACGAAGATTTTATATTATTCTAACCAATATATCAGTTTATTTTAGCCTTTTCTCTTTAACTAACAGCAATTTTTGTTTATGGAAATTTATCTAGCAAATTAAAATATTAAAAATGCCTTCTGTCAGTCATAATAAAACATTCTTTTAAAATAGGAGAGTTTATTACAGTTTCGTATAACCTGTCAAAAACAAATGCTGAACGACGGAAGATTTTACTAGTTATAATATTTCTTTTAATGGCTATAATACACTTTTTAAAAGCCAACGGATAGTAACTGATAAAATACACTTTTCTCAGTGTAACTTTTGTATTCTTTTATGAAAATTTAATTATGATACCACCATTAGAATCGTTAGACTCTGCTCTTTATGACCGCGTAGTTCAACCTTTGATTTTATTTAATTATTAACCTTGTCTTCATACGTTTGTAAAAAAATCCGCTAAACCCCAATCAATAGGCGGGTTAAATCAAATGGGACGTTTTCAGTACCAGTTTTGGATGGCTTTAAAACTTTGCTTTGATTTTACAAAATAATAAACATTGGAAGATCAATAGTACTGTAAATATTGTTTTGAATGTTCAAAGAACATAAAAATATGTATTTTGTTGCATGTTGTGCATCATACATTCATAAGAAATAGAAATATGTAAAAAATCGTCCATTAATTGGAATATTCACCCTATATTAAAATTGAAAATGAGCATTTTCAAAACTTCGACACCGACCGCAGGTCAGCCGAAGCACTGATAAATGAGCACATCTTGTTCACACTGATGCTTAAAAAACGCGGTTTAGTCGAGTTTTTGACAGGTCGGGTTGCAGGAAATAAATTTTTTTATATGTGGGATACTTCGGTTTCCGTTTTTTACGGCATTATCGTTGATTTTACAAAGAAATGAATAAAACCTTTTTTGTAGAGAATTCGATGTTCTATATTTTTTGTTTGAAGCATTTTTTTGTACGATTTGTATTTTTTGTTAAAAAATGTAAAAAACGTGTTTTTTGAGCGTTTTTTTGTTAAACCTCCCCATAATCTTGTATGCATTGTCTCCAAAAACTAATCAGATCTAAGTTTGGCCAAGAGAAGCCCAAATCCGTTTGTACTTTTTAAATTCGTCCTGCCAGTCGCGAGATATCGCGTATACAAAATTATGCCCACGGACTGACGGACGTACGTACAACCTAACGGACACCAATTTTTTTATTGTTGCTTTGGGTTCGTTATGGTCTGAAACGTCGACATTTGATGAAAAACTATAGGGTAATTTTTTGGAGGGGACTGACCAAATTCAATACTTCGCCAGACCTATGGTCTGGGTCGAAGTAATAATAGTACTTTTCGATACACGTGCGTAAAAGAAAAAATTTTACGCACCAGTATGGAACAATGCTTTTTGCATTGTATGCGAAAAATTTTATTTTACGCAGTGTTTTGGTGCATAAATAATACATTATAATATGAGTGCGCAAAGTAGGTATTTCCCACACAAGCGAAATTTGTCACCCGAGCGAAGCGAGAAGTTCCGGATTGTAAAAAAGTGCAGTAATAGGTACTAAAATGTTCGCAGTAATAGGAGCAATGCCGCAGCAATGGGTGCATTGCTACTTAATGACATTTTAATTCACTATTTCGATAATACTGATGTAATTAAACTAAATTATTTTAAGAAGAATACATCATCAGCTACTCAAGAAATGCTAGAAAGATCGTTTCATTCAATGCGAAAGTACCGAAAATGCCATTTCATTGTGATATACCCTCTAATGCAGCAGTAATTGGTCCATTTACGCTAAATCTCATTTGAACCATATATGTATGAATTACGTTGTATATAAGTTACTTTTGTTCACGTGCTGATATAAATATGCGAACGTAGCGTAGTGGTTAAGGCGTCAGCGTCACAAGCGGCGGACCCGGGTTCGATCCACGGTCGGGGTAGAATTTTTGCAGGTCCATAGGTTTATTTGCGAGCGAAATTGCAGAACTATATTACGTTATAATATACCTAACAACACATAAATTATAATAAAAAATAAAAATCGATAATAACTCATCCTACTTTTTAATTTTTCTGCTCTGACCAAATTATCAGGCCCTTATGAGGCCTTGGTCCGCTGCCTGATCCGGGCCTTGTTAGAAAAAACGTTACACGGTGTATCAGGGCCGGATCTGTCACCTGATCAAGGCCTGACCAGAGGCCATGTTAGGGCCTGAGTTTATTTCCAATTTGCCTGGTCAGGACCTGATTCTAGCCTGACTAAATTTCTGGTCGGGTTGCTGTTAGCAGCTAGCTTGGCTAGTTTGTCTACAATCACATCCCGCAATGACTTAGGGTCCAGCACAATGTGACATTGTTTGTTGTCAGCTAGTCTATTCAAGGACTGATGAATGTCGTCTCTTATCGACAACTTCTTAGCCCTGGTGCCAAGACATTCTCGTACTAGCGGGAATAAGAAGTTGATCCCGGCAGTATGCCGGTTTCTAGCACAGTGACTACACCTTTCGACATAAGTGCTGTCTCTTCTTAGTTGAAACCCCAATCGTCCCATTGGTGTGATGAATCCTTGTACACTACTGTCCCGGTTGGCTATGATATTTAACCGGGATTTCGTCCTGAGCTCGGCCACCTGAAGATGACTGATCTTCAAAGTCCTATGAGATAGTCCTTAGGTCGGTCACATACTCACATAAGTTCGGTCACCTAACAGCGTCACAGTCCTTGAGGGAGTTGGTGTTGACTCTCGCACTCATATGAGTTAGAGATCGGCAACATTCAGTGTCATAGTCTCCACGGGTGTCCCCAAATCTGAGCTGTGATGTCTCTCTTGCACTTTCATCGGTGTTTCTTAATCCCTGCTATTAACGTCAAGGTCCTGAAAAGCAAAGGAGAGAGGCTCTGAGTAGATTTACTAAATGTACAGGGTGTCAATTTCAGGAGGTGATTCTCCGTTATATTTAAAACACAAAAGTCCTATACCAAATTGGATCTGAGGCTCAGAATTTGAGTGACGGGCCATTGAAATTTAGAAAAAAAATTACTTTTTTTTAAATAACTCGACTCGATTTTAAGTTAGTTCAATGAGTGATGTCTAATTTTAAAGCTTTTTTTAAGCCCTACAATTTATCTCCAAGACGAAGAATTTACACCCTTAGACGCTCAATTTCGATAAAATTTGAGTCAGCGGTAATACTCTTATAATATCGGAGAATTGGCGATAAATGCGCACCGTCAGTACCAAACGAGTTTTTCACCAATTCTACGACATTTTTCACCTAGAGATATCATTTTTCGAATTTACATCCGCGTACGTGCTCCGCCATTTTGAATTTTAGAAATTTTATTTCATATTCAGATTTAGCGACCTCAAAAACCCCCATGTACTCTTTATTGTTAAAATTGAACCATTTTTCGAATTTGCGTCCACCATTTTGAATTTTGAAACTCCAATTTCTGATTCAGATTCAGCGATCTCAAAATGTTTTTCATAACAAAAATGACGGAAAAACCTGAATTTTTCCTGACAGCGAAGGGGTTAATAAGGCGTGCTTATCACTTTCGGATCAAGTTCTCCACAATATTTATGATATTCACTTGAAAAGGATTGTTGGTTTGGAGCAGTTCTTGCTGTTAGTCTTCATATTGTATAAAATAATGAAATTGTTAATACTTACGAAAACAAATTAGCAACCCTCAAACCTTTATTGGAAAGAGAGTCATAATTAATAAACAATTATCACTCCGCGATTTGTAGAAATAGGCTGAAACAAAAAATTAATCTTTTTCGCTGCATTAAATATACACTTAATAAGATTGAAGGTATATTTTTACAAATTCATAAATCTTTCTCTACAACGCGATATTATAGTTACATTCTAATTGAAACATATATAGTGCTTCCACGTCGTAGGAATTCAATGTTTGCATTCACTATACCAACACTGTAAATCTTACAAGTGAACTGCACCATGAATTCCTTTCCATCGACGACGACCCTTCTTCACGGAAAGCTACGCTCTTGCAACCGAAGGAGGAAAAAGAGGGTGGGCTAAATCAATGACGTTACTCTTCATTCAAACACAGTGAATTATGTACAAGCAAACAATTATTTTCCTTCTTTTTCCTATATTAAATTCTATAGCTGCTTGACGTGACAGGAGAACCATTACTTATTGTCTTTTACCCGTTTTATTTTATTCCATTTTCTCTTCATTCCAAGACACTAATTGCTGAACCATTCGCGCCATTGAAGCATCGGGTCGATTTCGATTCAGCATGCAAATTGGTTTTTGAGTCACGATACTGGTGGGGACATGAATTCATTCAATGTAACGTTCTTGAATATTTTTTTAGAGACACGCAGGAAGTTAACAGTGTTTCATAAAACAAATACTAACGTGCTTTATACAAAATGTAATATTCACCTGTTAGCTATAATCGTAGCAGTAAATTAAACAGTTTTATTCTTTATAATAACACGACAGTTAAGCAATGTTTTTAGAATTGTGATGTGCTTTTTAAGGAAAAAGGTGTTAATATTTTGTCTTCTAATTTATCCTTGTGGTATTTTAGTACCAGGGAAAATCTACGTAGTTCTTAAAAACATTTAGTGAACGAAATTTTAGCCAACCATAAAGATTTAGTGTGAGATATACATTTCTGTCATCCTGTGTAGTATTTCATCTCTTTTTTCTAAATATTGCAATTATTGTCACACTATACGAATGATTAACGATCGCGTATCCCTCGAACCTGGTGTGGTAAATGACGCGCTGTTAGCAAAAATGGGATAAAAAACGGAGTGATCAAAAGTGAGTTAATTTTTGCGCACGGAAAAATGACTATATGAATGCTGTGAGCAAAAAAGAATTGCTTAACGTTAAGAGCAAAAATGATTTAAACTCCTAAGCCATTTGGCCCTGACGCAAAAATATCATGATTTTAGCAATAGCGATAGCGAATATGAATAGTATTATTCTTAAATTGCGAAATTTAGTTTAATATTAATATTTTTCAGTATAATTATTCCTTTTTTATACTTATTTGAAATATCTTTATCTTTTGGTTACATTTTAGATTTTATATGTTTTTATTTAGGTTCCTTTCAAATTATTTTTTGCTATGATTTTTTTCCATTGTGTTTTTTGTGACTGTTTGTTTGTCGAGTAATTATTCTTCATGAGATTTCGATTGTGTTCTTTTCTTATATACTGATCTTTACGCATAACTAAATAAAAAAAAACTTTGGAATAAGTGTTTGTTTGTTTGCAGCCTTTGTTTTGCATCGAAAACAAATAGATTCGTATTTTTTTGTAGGTGCCCATAAAGCAGTCTAAGGGAGAAAACCATCCTTAGAACCACCCAGTAACAATATAATGAAAACTTTTCGTGAAAATTCTAGTGAATGGATTTCATCAACACTTGCTACACGAAGGTCGCTAATTAAGAATCTGAAATCGGAATTCAAACATTCAAAATGTCGAATTCAATATGGCGGACGAATTTGTAAAGAAACCAACCGATTCGCTTAAAATTTGTTACTCGGGGGTTTTTGGGGTCGCTCACTTCGAATCTGAAATAACAATTTAAAAATTCAAAATTTCGTATCCAATATAGCAGACGAATTTTTAAAAAGTAACTGAAATTTGATTAAAATTGTTACTCGGGGTTTTTTGAAATCGACATTACAAAATTCAAAATTGCAACCCTATAATTTCCAATATGGCAGACCATTTTTTAAAAATTATTTAAAATTAACAACATTTAATCTCCTTATTAATTGCACCATTTGAAACGTATTTATTATTGTACGGCTGGAGGAATTTCATCTTGCCTTAAGTGGTCGAATGAATTGTTCGTCTCGTCTTCATCGGCTGTGTAAATTTTATCTTACTTTAACCAATCGGATGAAAAGTTCTCTTAATTGGCTGGATTTATGGAAATCTTCTTCTCTTAATTAGGTGGATTCATGAAAATCTTCTTCTCTTAATTAGCTGGATTCATGAAAATCATCTTGCCCTAACTGTTTGGAGAAATTAATTTAAATGCGTTTAAAATGGCGCAATTAATAAGGATGTTCAATTTTTTTAATTTTTAAAAAATCGTCCGCCATATTCGATACGCCATTCTGAATTTTTAAATTTTTATTTCAGATTCGTAATGTCCGACCCCAAAAACCCCCGAGTAACAAATTTCAAGCGAATCGGATAGTTTAAAAATTTGTCCGCCATTTTGAATTTCTGAATTCTGATTTCAGTGATTTCAGAGTAGCAAGTTTTGATGAAATCCATTCACTAGCATCTTCTGGGACCAAGAATGTTCTGCGACCAATGTTCAACTGAAAATGTATTTGTGATAATGATGCAATATATAAGATAAATATTAAAATGTTAGAGTCGCCTCTGCGCAAGAGTTTTCTCCAGAAGAGTATAGTTTCTAAATGCGCCCAATTTTCGTGTAGCTCAATTTAAAAATTAGATACATTACGATTTTTGGAGTCAGTGAATACGAATCTGATGTTAAAGTTTCAAAATTCAACATGGCGGATCGAATATGGCGGACGAAACTACGGAAATTCCTTAAATTTGCCTCTATCTTGTTATTCGAGGGATTTTGGGGTAGCTGAAAAGGAATCTAAAGTTAAAATGTCAAAACTCAAAATGGCGGATATAATATGGCGGATTAATTTTTCAAAAATTGTTACATTTTCGTAAAAATTGTTATATAAGGAGTTTAGGGTAGCAGATAATGATTCTGAAGTTAATATTTCAAAATTCCAATATGACAGACCAATCTTTAATAAATTATTAAGTTTTCATAAAAATTGCTGGGAATTTGTCGCCTCGTTACACGGAAAAATTACTATTTTGCAATTGAATTTTAAAAACAAACCATATGATTCTGTTGAAAAATTCGTTATATTAAATCCGCCATTTTGAATCTTGAAATTTTAGCATCACATTCTTGAGAGACGGTCTCTAGCGATTCTCTTTTGATAAGTAAATTCATGATTGTATGATGATTTTATGTCCATGGCTAATTTCTGTTCTCAATCATTTATTTAAATTATTTCAAGTATTTTGTCTTAGGCTAACGTAATCTTTAACTTCAGTTCGTTTTTATTTGAAAATAACATATATTTAGGTAAATCCAGTTTATTATGATTTTGATATAAGAAGACTACGGAAATGTGTGGAGACTTCTCAAATTACATATTTTGATATTCTCATGTCACTGAACCAAGTTATCATTAAAAATTTATTTTTATCTCGCTCGAGGCATTCTGATTATCCTGCATCTTCTAGTTTTCTGGATATACGTATACATATTACAAGCTCATTTGTAAATTTTGTAAATTTGCTTTTAATTCAACTGTGTAAACATAATGCGGTATTTCATTGTTTTAGGTACTTCGCTCACATTTGCAGCATTATAAAGATATTACTGACGTATACTCATAAATCAAAACTTTCTCTCTCTGAGACCTCCACGATAATCATCTCAAAGAAATATTGGAAAAACACCGAAATATAAACAGAAACGTCATCAACTTTAAACAAGAATGGATTTATTCGATTCCAAAGATTATAAATTAAACAAATATTTATTCATATTTACTGGTATGTGGCCATATGGTAGCCGCGTCAGAAATATTATCATACAAGTTCTAACATTGTTGATGTTAGCAACTCATATAATACCTTTGGTATGTATATTTATAATATTACCTATACATTTTAATTAAAAATTGTAAGGTTAAAAACTTCTACATTTTTTAATGAAATGCTCAAAACTAAAGTAGATAGATTTTTCGATAACACGTCTGCCAATATTTTTTGTTTTAGATATGGAATTTAGTTCTGGAATGGGGCCACGACATCAATATAATTTTTGAAAATTTAACATATACCTTGTACATGATGGGAATATCGTCAAAATTTGGAAACCACATCTTTTACGAAAATACGGTATTGTTCTTCATATAAACATTCTTCGTGTAGTCAGCGTAGTCAGCAATATCTTTAAATCATTATATATTGTAAAAACTGAAAAAATTAAATGGCTCTTTAAAGATGTTAGCGTGAGTTATGAAATGAGTTTATTTGATATACACTTCAAATTGATTCAAAATAAATTATTGAATTAAAACAAAATATATGAATAGTTTGAATTTACAGAATCCATAAACAATTGAAATTTAATGAATAGCGATTGACAGCATCTCAATCATAACAAGCGATATGCTATATTTTTAATTTATGTCATAGTCTTGTAAAAAAAATGTCATAAATTTGTAATATACTTATTATAATGAACGGCACTTTTTCCAGCACAAGCATATGTACGCAAAAATGTCTAGAGATTGGAAATCAATAGTAAATGAAAAGGAGAAACGTATATTACGTAGTTTTTCTGATGTTGGGAAGCGACTAGGAATATTCTGCTCAAGTAAAGCTAAGTGGCTTCACGTTATTCGTATTTTAGAATACTAGAAATTATATTAAAATGTAAATTTTACTACTTCAAGTAGTAACTTTTCAAAATGTAATTAGTAGAAACTAGAGAGCAAAATAGGTGTTTGCCGATAAGTGCGAGTTTGACGCCCGAGCGAAGCGAGGACGGTATTTCGTACGATTCCATAAATACCTATTCTCCCTTGTTGTACATACTATTTTCTCATACGAGGGCATGCTATTTTGTTTCGCGATATAGGGAGCGAATAGTATATTACTCACCAAGGGACGTAAAACAAAGAATGCCTCAGACTGCGTGTAATTTTTACCCGAGGCGAAGCCGTGTAAAAACTTACGTCCCTTGGTGAGTAATATACTATTTCCAACTTTTGAACCAATATTTTATTTTTGTATTAAAATAATAATATTTATTGCAATTGTAATAACATTTACTACTGATGAGTTCTCAGTGTAGTACTACCCAATCAGGACATTTCTTTAACATATGTGTGGTACAAAAGAAAATTAACTACAAGTAGAACTATATGAAAAATGTTCATAAGATATACGCCTATAAGTCGGCTATATAAAATGTAATTCTTATTTAATTACCTACAAATAGTACGTCTTACTACTATTACTTAATAAATATATATGATTAGAATCTGATCAGGTCCTGATCAACGTGCATGCATAAGACATGCGTTATTAGGAGTTCAGAAGAGATACCTGATCATCAAGCTGCACTGAGAAAAGTGCTTTTTATCATTTACAAACCCGTGTCTTTTAAAACGATTTCAAATACCCCGTAATATAAATATTGTAATTACTGAAATCCCATAATGTTATCCATAAAAATCTTCGACTTTTTGCATTTTCTTATTATCTAGTAAAAGATATTCTATTAAATTCTCATGTTTCCAAAGGAATATTTTATTATGTCTAAATGAATACGTATTTTAGCATTTTAAAAATACTAGTTTCTTATCGGTTATAATCTTGCCAATGTATAGAATATTATATAATAAATAAAGCTAGGAACCAATACAAACTTTTATATACAAAAAATTCACCGTTTCAGTGTCTCCTTTGATACACATCTTCAGAATAGTCGAAAATCACGTTATTCTTCATTACCAGCATAATTTATCAAACGTAAAGTATAAATTAAAAATTGTGGGCAGTTTGATCCAAATTTAAGATCTGAAAATGAATGTACATCGTATGTACCTATTGCGTACAGAAATGCGGGAACGTTAATTTACAAGTTTGCGGTACCCGGTGTAGGTTTTTCTGCAGTTTTCCCTACACCATTGCACACCCGAATGGGGGTACTCCTCAAAGGAAGTCGGCTGCAGACGCAAGAAGGGTGCTTATAGGTTATCATGTACGCGCCCTTCACGAATGATGACGAATCGGTTAATAATATTCGGTTTTTAATGTAAGAATCGGGCGAGTACAGTTTGGATAGCGTGTTTAAAGTTATTAAGCTCAACGTTTAAACCATTACGACCTAACGAACGACAATGTGGGTCCTCGCGATGGAATGGAGATACATGTTATCTCGTAGATATAATGCAACTGTCGTTCCTCTCAAAGGAATGGAGATACTGGTTATATCGTGCATAGATATCGACTATGGTTCCTCGCGAAGGAATGGAGATTCATGTTATCTCGTGTATAAAATGCAACTGTGGTTCCTCTCGAAGGAATGGAGATATATATTATCTCATGCATAGAAAACGACGGTGGTTCCTCTCGTAGGAATGAAGAAACATGTTATCTCGTAGATAGAAGACGACGGTGGTTCCTCTCGGAGGAATGTTCCTTTTGGAAGGAAATACATAGGGATTTCTCTTGGAGGAGTAACGACTAGGAACTTCTCTTGGATGAGTAAAGACTAGGGATTCCTCTTGGAGGAATAAAGACAGACAAACCCTCTTGGAGGAAAGAGACAGACATTTCCTTTTGAAGGAAAAAGACAAAGACGTTCAAACTCTCAAAGATTACTTTACACAGATTTCAATTTCGAACTTTCGAGACGAGTACGGTTGCTTAGCGACGATCTTCATTTTTTAACATCGCGATCCAGGCTGCACAGTTCGATTCGTCACACGGGTAACCTCGGTAATTCGTCGCCATTCGAAATCTCTTAAATAAAGGCGCGGTCTTTAATTTTTGCTAAGTTTGTGTTTTATTTTTTTCTTTATATATTTTTAATGTGTGTGTTTTATTGGATGTTCGATATCTCCCATTAGTAACACTACCGAAATAATTTCAATAATTTTATAACAATTACGAAAAGTTATCAGATGCTGACTGCACTTGTGAATCACGTGTTTGTAGGTTAGAAGCGGGTTATATTTTTTCTTTGTTTATGTTAACGGGCGGAATTGCCTTTTTACACATATGTAATGTCACATTTTGCTAAAGCTGCGTGTCGTCTTCCTTGATTGCGCCATACCTTATATTTGTAATGCATGCAGAAACCTGTACAAAAAAAACCTGTACCGGTACATAAAATACAGTAGTGATCACGAGTCGGTTTCCGCCGGACAAACAATATTTTCGAAACATAAACAAACAATGTGGTTCGCCTTACCAACAGCGAGCTGCTGATTGAAAACGAAATCGAAAAAATGTCACCGGACAGCAATCGAACTCACGACCTACAAATTCGTAATCCAGTGCGTTACCGTATGAGCTACGAAGCCGATATATATTATTTTTTCTAAACTGGTTAATTAACTGAATTATATCAGGTAATCATTTCTCTTATATCCAAGAATTACCGCGTTTATGCTGGTAAAAATATGTCTCTTTTATTAAAAATGATTTCATTCTTCTATACAACGTTGAAAGTGGCCATGAGCAAATGTGCACATTTGACGTTAATACATAATAAGGGCGTAAAACTCCATTTTGCACCCATGATACAAAAATAACGAATTTCTTTTCATCATCTTTGCGTCACTCACAACATCTTGAGTTACTTCTGATATTGGGAAGTCTGACCTGATAAAACGTTACATATTCTTGCGATCTGTCTCTGACGTATTGTAGGGCAGTCTGATCGGGGCCTGACCAGAATTACATGTTTATTATATATGAGTGACTTTTTATTGGACGGTTATGAAATATATACTGTTACTTGTGATATTTATAATATATTTTTATTCTCATAAGCAATTTAATGGTACGAGATTTCAAAATTGTGTATAGCATTTATTATAACCCTATAGTAGAAATTTATTCAGGCCATAACTGGACCTGACCGCAGTGTTACAGGCCTATAAGAGCTTTAACAAATTTCTGTTGGGGAATTATATAAAATGATCAAAAAACTCAAATAAAATATTCGTGCGCAGAAATGTCATCTTCGTTCATCACTTATAAATAGTATAGTGTTACTCGTTCAGTGCGAAATAAACATAAGAATATCCATTATTTAAAACAAATTATTATTTTCAGTTTATAACTCGACTGGCGCTGCTATTTTTTGTGGAAGTGTTATGTATATTCCACTTTTAGATATAATTCTGCCACTCAATGAGTCGAGGTCAAAGATTCAATTATATTATGGACGATATCCATTTGACTCAGAAAGTAATTACTACAATATTTGGACGCAAATTACACTCACAGTAGGATATTTTCAAACAATTGCCATTGCCGTGGACACAATGTACATCAAAACTGTATATCACCTTTGTGGAAAATTTGCAATAGTCAAGTAAGTACGTAATTTAAGTAACAATTGACTAATAATTGACACCGGTGCTGCATAATTGTGTAATATTTTCTTTCATATAGATTCGTTATTTCGTTAAATTGGTTTTTATATAAAGTTTAATCGCATGAGATATAGGCTGCACCTTTCTTAACCAGAACAGTTGAATAACTCTTAAATAAATGGAGGGAGGAGCAAGAAAAACTTCAAACGAAAGTTGCAGGGTTTAAAGGTCATATTACGGTGACCTTCAATTTATCCTCGTGGTAACTTTTCAGAATAGTTGCAAGTCAAGTATGTTTTTTTTTAATGAAACCCCCATAAACCCTTAGAAATGATAAGAACAGAAAATGTTACTATCTCATAATCTTGCCCGTACATCTAAACAAACATCGACTTCCAACTATACTCATTATTGACACCTCAAGGACGATTTCAAGGTCACATTAATATAGCAACCTTTAAATGGGTTAAAATAAGTTTAGCGTAGTTTGATTACTTATTGTCTAAATGTTGGATTATTGTATGAATTCTCATAAATTGTTTTCTTTTATTCATTAAACGAGGCATTTCAGCATAAAGTACTAGGTGCATTTAATGCATGAGTTATATAATACAAGCAAAACTGCTCATTTTTCTGTGGAATATTGAACATTGTGCACGAGTTAGAAAAAAGCGTAAAATCTGTTCGTAGAGGAAACTTTAAAGCAATATTTTGCAAAACAATTTTTCTATGTTTTGCGCATATGTAAAATATATAGCAAGTATAAATGATTACATTTGGAAAATTCACAAACGGCTACTTAATTTTTTTTAGATTTCGATTAGAAAATCTGCTGGAAAGTGAGCGATGTAAAGATAAAAAGGGAGATTCCGACGAAATGTATTCGCGTCTTATCAATTGTATAACGGAACATAGAGATGCTCTGAAGTAAGTAAAATATTTAGTTTAGTACATGACAGAAACGAATTATCGAATGTTGACAACTAATCATAATAAATTAACAGCTTTGCCAGTGTTATCGAATCTTCATTTTCTGCATGTTTCTTATGGTTGATAGCCATTACTCTGGTTGGGATCAGCTTATCAATTATGCTGGTAAGTTACTAATTAATTTTATCATTAATAATATATAAACAATATAAAACGGAAGTCGTAATCAACGACCTTTGAAACACTGGGAGAAATGAGAATATTGTTCTGAATTTGTTTTGGTATTTTTATTCGCCATTCCCTGAATAATACGAATCATGTAACTAAGCTTAAATTTTTGGCTTTTAATCTCTCATTTTGAATGTTGAAAATCTGGAATCAAATTCGTATTCTGATACATCCAATAATCCTTCAGGTAACTAATATTATAATATTACAATTTTAAACTATTAATCACTGAAATTTTCAGGTTCTGCGAGGTATTCGTGCCTATAATATATTTGAAACAATAAGAGCACTAAGCTTTCAAATGGGTGTAGTTATTCATCTCTTCTACCTTAGTTTACCTGGGCAAAGGTTATTAGATGAAAGTTCCATAATTTTTCGATCATCGTGAGTATAATTCTAAATCCTTCTTATTAATATTATACGATAGTAATTTAGAAGCCATTTCGCGATAAGTAACGTATCTGAAATTAGAATCGAAAAGATGTTTATATAGTCTAAGAAAAATTTGAAAAATTAGTTCCAAAGAATGTAATTTGTTGTCTACCACAGATTGCAAAGTATGTCACAGTTAGTTAACTTTTAAACTAATGGATGATATCTTCAATACAATCTCATCAAGTCTCTCGAGTAAACGACATAATCCTGACAAAGGACAAAAATTTGAGATTATAGTGCATACCGCAAGCTGATTATAGCGCCACTTCAGAAAACCAGGTTCCACGGTTCCTATCAAAATGGGGTCTTTTCAGGAATTTACGGCCATGTATCAGATTACAAAACAAATACATAATATTCTTAAAAATGTATCATGAATACACCGGACAAGTTGTGAACCTTCATAATACTATATCACATTGCCTAAACTGTGGTTCAGAGTTACCGCCATTAAGTGTATATTTGTAAGAGCCTAAACGATGACAATTGAAATTTACGTTTGAAAGAGCGTCGTCATCGGTTCTAGTAAAGGTCCTGATAAACATCATATTATATATGTCAGTCTTAATGCTGTTTTGATTTAATTTCTAATCCAGTATACGATATGATAAAATGCAATATTCATAAGCTTCCAATAGATGCGCTCCTTCATTTACATTTCGGATGCGTCGGTGCTTCAAAGTTGACTTGAAAGGGATACTAATTTTTTAATCCTACGAGATTTTACATTTAAAAGAAGATTTGCAAACAGGAGAATAAAAGGCTATAACTATTATAGCACGCATTTTACAAGAAGAAGCACATTGAATTTATTTTTTGTGGTATTACAATATATGTGGTTCGTTTTTGGGTTTCTGACTAGTATCTTTCTATTTGCCGTTACACCGTTAGAAAATATCATAAAATCGTTTACAACTTCACACCGAGTGTAAAGTTGTATGCTGCCGGTGATCAAAATACGGTGCGAATATACCTAAATCTATAACTTTCGCACCACACGGTGTGAAGGGATTGTCCATCACCAAATCTATACCTTAAAGATGCAAGAGCACATTTACAACACTAATAAGTGTTCGCACAACCGCGATCTCGCAACAGGCATGCGCTGTACATTTTGACAAGTCTAATCATGTTTAGCATTTTTGTCGATTGTTGAAGCCGGATCGCGAGCGCGCGCATCATTACTCGAACTTGAACACATTTTCTCAATGTCTTTTTTCAATTTATTTTTTAATATTTGTCTTTATTTTCCTAGTAACTTTTAAAACAAAATAATTTACTTTGTCTCAGTTTTATGATGTAAAGAGTTTCTACAAAATTCATCCTTTAAAATCGTATTTCTTAATGTTTTTAAAACCTCCTATTTTTTACATAGTATATTTGATCGGCGCCACTTCAAATCATGTAGATTCACTTCACTATCAAATGTTTCCTGACTTGAAAAGCGTTGAAGTATATATTTTTAAAACTCCCTTTTTTTGCATTTTCTACCATTTTTTTTAGATTTTAACAACAAATATGTGCTTTGCAAATGTTTGTTGCCTTTTAATTTCCGCAGTTTTAAAGTTTTGAATTGCTCTTATAGAGTTATTTTTGAAGTTTTAAAATATTTGAATGAAAAGTGAAAAATGTTGACAAGTAATAAAATTAATACAATGTTTTCTTAAAAATAAAGCAAAATACTATATGACAATTGTAAGGCAACTTGTATTGCATAAGTATAATATTTAACCAAAAGATGAAAATATATGAAAATGACTGAAGATAATTTTTCTAAACTGTAAAATTCACTATTAATTGAGACGAACGCGAATATATTTACGCAAAACACTTTACACTACAATTTCATCTGAAAAAGTGTGACTTGAAGAACGTTACACTTTGAACGATGTAACGCAATAAATTCGCACTGTGTGGTGTAAACACCCACTTTTATTTTTAACAGTGGAAATGGATGTCGTTCACAATTTTATCGATGCATTTTTCCTCCATACATATCATTCATCTGCATTATGCTAGATTTATCAATATATGCATACTGTAATTTCAAATGCATGCAGATATAAGATAATAAACAACGCTGATCATTATCCCACATAGCCCATGGACGTCCTTGGAACATCCTCAGGATATCCTGGTCAGGAAGTCAGGTCTTCCCGAGGCTGCCCTGTTTCCGTCCCGGGATGTTCTCAGGAACTTCTCAGGGCGTCCAAATGTCACTACATCCTCAGGACGTCCTAGAGGGATATTCGCGGGACCTTCTCAAGATACCCTGTGGACTTTTTGTATTAATTCTACAGATGCCGAGGACATCCGGTTCGGGAAATTAAAAAATCTTAAGGAGACTGTTTTTCCAACTTTGCGTACGTTGAGTATCTTTAAAGGCCTGCAAAAGATAATGTATCTAAAGGTATCTTTTCGAGTGGTTGTACATCACTTTCAACAGGCAGCAATAGGGCGTTACAGCCCTCAGCACGACATGTGTGGCTATTGATATACATACTACTTGCATGCAAGCATAAATGTCATTATTTTGTGCAAAATATTTTCAAAATGTGCGCGCATTCCGATCTCAAGTTCGCAGGATATTATCGCTATGATAACCGCGATGAGTGCGATTTTACCGTCGAAATATTTTACTATGGAAATGTGACGCTAATCGTATGGGATCAGAACGGGCTATATTTGGCTAATAGTTTTACAAAGAGACAATTCTCAGGAACATGTTAATAAAAATGAGTTTTAGTTTTGAAAAGATATACGTATATGAAATAATAATAGGTATAATTTGTTTCGATTTAAATTGCTTTTTAAAAACTAAAATTAATTTGTAAATATAATTTTGTTAAAAATGACTTTTTGGAAAGCTATTAACAAAATAAGCCCGTTCTACCGTACGATTTGTGCCACTACACCATTTCAGTAGTTCATTTTTTTCGTCCATAGGATTGCACGCAGTGGACTTAACAAGGCGAATAGGATGTGCTGGGCAATATCAGGATTTTCTTAATGTACATTTCAAATATTTATATATATTTATTGCTTTTTTAAAACAATATTTTATTGTCAAATAGCGACTATTTTTTGCGTCCCGATCGGAAGTCCGCAGGAGTCCTTTGGCTATCCCGGACGGATTCGGGATATCCGGGATGGTAACAGGATGTTCTGAGGACGTCTTGTGATATGTGGGATATGTATTGGGTACTTGTATCCCTCTCATTTTTTACTCATGTATCGCAGACGTTTATTAGATATAAAAGAAATATAATCCGTGTATTTAATGTCGGTTACATTCTTTGGAAAGAAACTTAAAATTCGTTGGATATAAATTCATTTCATCGGATAATTACTGGAATGGATAGCGATAAATAATGCAACGACAGATAAATTGCTATATCTCAATGTTCAATTTAAGAATGACTAACAATATTCCGAATATTCTGACAATAAGTTACACATCGCATGAAAGTATTCAAACAATCGATTGACTGCGATACTATTTGCAACTTCGCAATAGGTTTAGAGCTGGCATTTAATTTACTTTAATGTTCGTGTCCTAGCTATGGTTGTGAAATTGAAGTATCGATGTATAAAATAAGTAAATGAACTTAGACATCGGTTTAGTATAACATGAAGAAGACCTACTTGAAGACGACAACCTGAGCTAAACAGCAACAGAAAGTGAGGTTTAACTGAAAATGGTTTAAACTTCTTTTTCATGATACAGCTGAGAACAGTACAATTCGCAATTAATTCACTTGCATTTTAACCAGTTGAATTCATCGAATTTTTACGATCTGTATATATATACGTCCATATTGCTACCGGTGCGACGTCTTAATGGATGTTGCAAAAGAATCCGTAAAGAATATGTAATAGCCTTAAAAATATACCTCGATCAAGCTCCGAATAAACCTTGTCGCAATACATGATAAATTGACAATTAATTCCAATTTCGCGTGAGTCAGAACAACTTGCGTGCTTCCCGTTTTCCCTTATCATATATGCAAAAAGTGTATGAAGAACCTACACGTAAGACCTATATATATATATGTTGTCTTTTATCATATACATGAGAATCGGAAAAAATGAAAAGAAAACCAACTCGAGGTACCGTACACTCTAAAATTATTGGACTCAAATTTCAGTCCAAAGGAGTAGAGAATAGGGTAGGCCGGGTTCGACTACATTTGAGTTCTTTGGAGTCAAAATGTAGTTTAATGGCATCAATAAATATGGAAAAAGAGAAAGGTGACTGAATGTCATATAGGCAGCTTTTTTGTTTCAACTCGCTATAACATAGTCCATTTTGAAGGTTTTAAAACGAATAAAAAAAGAAATTGTTCGTTAGAGATTTCCGCATCTAATGGTGAAATAATACATTATATATCTCAATAAACAATAAAGTTATTAATTTTTTTCTGTGCAACTGCAAAATATACCTTCTGGCTCTTCGTCTAGAGCAAATTTCGAGTATCCGAAAACTGTCAGCGAGAACGTTGTTCATAAAAGTATGATCAAATTTTCTAGAAAGTTTTATTTTTATTGGTCTGATAATAAAAAAGTAACGAATGTTTAAAGGTGGTGGTAGCAGATGACCAACTCGTCATGCGCTTCGAGGCCCTGAAAAACTTCATTGTTTATTGAGATATATAATTCGTTCATTCTCCATTAGATGCAAAAAACTCTAACGAACAATTTCTTTTTTTATTCGTTTCAAAATCCTCAGAATTGCATAAGTTATAGCGAGTTGAAATAAAACATGTTCGTCAGCCGGCCACGTAGTAACCAGTTTTCGATACAGTATACAACTACACCGACAAAGGCATTCAAACCTAGCATGAAGTACCCCGAAAGAGCAAATGTGACTCCAAGAGAGTAAAATTGAAGCCTATAGGAGTGAAATTTAACGATTATTCTCTCGTGGACTCTGCAATTGGGTCCAATAATTTCAGAGTGTAAATTACGCAGTTCAGTTCTGCGCCGGAATTTGGTCAATTACAAAAACCGCTTCTTAAATCCTCTAAAATCAACTTCTTCCTGGCCTTTTCTTATGTACGTTGACTATATCGATTAAAAAAAATTATCCGCCAATAATTCCGATAAGTTTCTGAAGTTTCTAAACAGAATTAGGTTTCAGTTGATACATTGATATCAGAACATGTCAATGTATATATTTCTATTAAACTCTATTTATATATAGCTTAAATATCTCTATTTGCATTAAATAATACTTAAGAGCAAGAATATCGTATTGTAATTAACTCAGCATATATTTACTGACAACCAAAAAGACGAATCACTGTCGATCTGTCAATAACTAAGCCTTGTATCATAGTTCCAATTTATTCAATTAAGATAGTATTATGTAAATATATGCAGCAGAATATTTCTCATGTTTCCAGTAATTTTTAATTTTTAATTTTCAATAAATTCGTATGACTGTAACAACGAAGAAATTTTGTACATTTATTTTAATTCATTTGAATAACGGTCGAATATTTACCACTTTTGGACTTATGGATTCTATTAACTTTGAATTACTTTTTAATGAACAATATCTTTTTCAAAGTCTCATGCTCAGATCCTGATGTTCCTATGTAATTTCATACGTTTGAATACCCCCTAGCGAAAATGAGTCTTAAACTCAAACAACTGTAAAACATTACGTTTTTATAGTTATACAGGCATAAAAAAGTCGATCGAACAGAATTTTACACGAAGGTCAAACGTGAACCCAAACGTAACATCTTTCTTAATAGTAATATCTAATATGCTCTAATGCATTCTATTTTTAATACTTTATATTAATCAAAAAATTGAACTAATTGTATAATATATATTGCAAACTCAATATTATCTATTAATATTAAAATAGAAATCTTTCTTTTTAACAGTTACAACAACGAATGGTACAACTTATCAAAGCCATCCAAAAAACTTTTGCAAATCCTCATGATGAGAAGCTCGAAACCCAGTTACTTAACAGCAGGTGGAATATACACCATGGCAATGGAAAATTTTGGATGTGTAATAAAATGATCTAATCTATATTCATTTTATAGGAATAGAAATCCTTCTTATAATGTACATTTTATTTTTACAGACTGTAAAAACTTCCATGTCTTACATCACTGTTTTGATGTCTTTCCAGTAAATATTTGTAAAGGTTTATTATGTAAATGTGTAAATGCTTTATTAATAAATCAATATATATATGGCATAAGTACGCTACATTCAAATTACATTTACGGCTTGACAACCCAAGCAAAATTGTCTCAAAATGTGCCCGTATTGTAGTAGAACAGTTGAGCTTAACTAATGAAACACAGTGAGCCCGCGTTATTTCTTTGGAAAATCTATGATCCAAGACGATACTCTGACTTCCATCTCTGTTTCAACATGACGGTAACAGTTCGTATTTTTTTTTTATAATTATTCTATGAGATTTTTATACAGAGTGTTCTAAAAGTTGGAAATGGTTGTAGAAAACTTTGGAAAATATATTTTGAAATGAGTAACGCAGCTGATAAAAAAGCATGTAGGATATAAAGGGTAGAATGAGTAGAATGGTGGCCCAATATGATAGATATCCGACAAAATACAAATGTGTAGGTCGCTCTGGTATCAATTTTCGTTTAATTCTTTGGCTTTTATAGTTATCTCTTACATTCTAATTTTAGTGTTCCATGTATTACTTCAATTAGTAAAAAAAAACTACTTAACTAATGTATTAATGCTAAATTAAAGACATTTATGGTTGTGATTAATGAATTACGTGCATCGGTTATGTCAGTTGTAAATCCATTTCTGATTTCTCGATCTTATTAATAGTTTTTAATTGCAAATTGTACTAATTGAATAGATTGGCTAAAGATGTGATGGATAAGATACATTGCTATTAACTTTTTGTCGCTAGTCATATTCTCGATTTGAAATATCTTGCGTTTGGCGTTTTGAGAAATATACATATATTTAGGAATGTAAAAAAACTTTCGATCCTGGACTCGTCGTACCAAATATTACATTTGAAAAAATTAAGTGCGGGTTCATGCAATAAGTTTCTCATTGCTCTTGCGACTCTTTCTTCAATTTGTTCTATCATATTCGTTGCTTTTGGATCGATTTTCTACGGATTTTTAGTTTTATTATTATTGGTACAAACTTTTTTTATATTTTCCTGCTTATTGTTTCGACAGTGATGACATTTTTAATTTGCAAGTATTAGCATTCTTCATCAATTGAACGTTTCAGTAGATTTTAGTGAAGGGGAATTAGGTGTTTATTTTATTACTGGGAATTTATATTCAGTCTGTCTGGAATTGTATGATCAATCATACCTGCGATAAGAAATTTGTAAAATAATGATATACACACTGTTTGGTTTCAGCGAGATGGTGCGGGACAACATTATATAGCACAAGTTCATCATTTCCTAGATAACAACTTCCACACTTATGGGTGAAAAGTCATAGTCACATAGAAAACTAAACATTCAGACCCAACTTCATATATATATATATACTTATTTCTTCTGCAGTACTATAGTAGTACTATATAGACAGGATATGTGCGACGAAACCCAAATTTAAAAAACTATGGGGACAAATATTATCCCTAATGCAAATCTCATTTCAAGTGATGCGGGGCTAAGAGAAGCTTAATAATTAATAAATTTTGAACATATGTTAACAAAAGAAGGAAGAAACTCCTCCCTCTATCGATAAAACTCGTGGGCGTTGTATTGAATCCGAATTGTGATTTCTACAATTACGTTCGTTCAATTTGTTCAATTTGTTCGGAATTTGGTTAAAGGATAAAATAATTATAAAAATAATATGTGATCAAGGAACATATGAACTATTCTATACCTTTTATTACCACAAAAATTGTTAGAATTACTTTTAAAAAATAATTCCTTTTTTTGCATTTCGCTATTTTCGACTTGATTTATCGAAATACAATATTTATGTGCAGCATGTTCACATTCATTTTCTGAGCAATTACAAATGACCTAATTTATGTATATTGAATCTAAATATTTAAATATATATACGTTATATCCATTGCAAAAACAATGTTAAATAAAACATGTCTAATACATTGATATATTTCTACCAAGGTAACTAACACTGGGGTAAGGAACTACAGTGAACGTTGTTGGACTTATGTTTTGAAGGCAATGCGTTATAAATAGAAAACAGTTATTTCCTTATTTCTATAGCCGCTTGACGTGACAAGAAAATCATTACACATTGCCATTTCCTCTTACTATTTTATTATATTTCCCTTTGTATTCCAAGACACTAATTGGTGGACCATTTTCGCTATTACAGCGAGAGGTCAATTTACATTCAGCATGCAAATTGCTTTCGGAGTCACGATACTGACGAGGATACGACTTCATTCAATCAAGGTAACTTTCTTGAGTCTTTTTTAAACCATAAGGAAGTTAACAAACTAGTGTAAATTTAAATCAGGTAACAAAACGGATGCACGATACAGATATTGAATTAAAATGCAAATATTAGAAATTTGCACTAGCAAATTCAATGAACTACTGTAAACATTAAAATTACATGAAATGTATTTCAAAATATACTTATATTGTTATATTAAAAAATAAAATAAAGTTAACCTTGATTAGAGCAGGATTACGTTACAAAGAATACACATCGACTGTTGGAAATGTTAATAAATGAACTGAATCAACTTTATGCCACCCTATTTGTTGCCCACAACTTCTTATAACATTCCATTCCAGCTCAATTAACATTGAGAATTTTTGAAATTAATATAGTGTAATATTAACTACAATATTAACCTTTCGATTATATGAATATGTTATTAATAAAAAACTCAAAGATTCACAAATCTAAGCTAAGCGTTTTATGCTGCTTCTGAAAATTCTGCCTTAAAACTTGATATTAAAAAATAGTAAGTCGGAAACTTATATCCAAGTAATTAAATTGTCCATTAATTACGTTGAAACTCGTTACTCGATGGTTTTCGTGGTTGATTACGATATAGATTTTAAACATTCAAAATGGCGCATCCAATATGGCGGGCAAATTTTTGAAAAGTGATCGAATTCATTTGAAACAACCTTATCAAACATCACGAAGGGAGCAATTGGATCCGCCATTTTGAATTATGAAAATCTATCGTCTGATTGCTAATCAGCGATCCCAAAAATCCTCGAATAACGGATTTCAAGTCAATTAATTCCTTGACAATTTTAAAACAAAAGACAGTGTTAAACTTCTATTTGAGAAGAGTCAAACTCTTTCGTTCGAAATGCAAATAATTATAAAATTTAATACATTGCGATTAGAAAGGTATACATGCGCTCTTTAAAGCTTTCTGCAACGCTTAAAGTGAGTTTTAAATATGATATAGATTTCAGAAAAAAGCACTCATTCTTGTTGTTGTTATTAATGAAATGCATCTATGATATTAATTATATACACAGAAAAAACATGTTTGGACATATGAACCAAAGAAGTATGGTGAATTAATATATTGATAGGTCAACCATTGCTATTGTAAAGAGAACTTTTCATATGGAAACCCTTTCAACAGATATGGCGTGACCATAGTATGGAAGGGACATAATTATCAATATAGTTTGGTCAAGACAACCATATCTTAGGTTGCAACAACCATGGTGTTTTTTTCGTATACACATATATTGACCACGCATGCTTTGTTTGTGATGTTAAATCTGTACCGTAGTTCTTCCCTTATTTTAATTTCTCATAATATAATGTTTTAATATTTTCTCTAGTATGTACTTATTTATACACACATAACTGCGCATGTGCCAAGGAAGAGAAAGAGGGAGAAAAAGTGAGAGAGAAAATTAATGTTTAAGGGGGGGGGGGGTGAGCAGAAAATCAGAATAAGAGAAGGAGACCGCGCCGTCTTGCCTGACCGGACAAATTACAAAAACAAGAGAAAAACTCATGTTATTAGTATATCGGATTATACATCACATTATACTTGAAAGCATTCAAAATATGACAGAATTCTCTTTATCATATTAGCTGAAATTTGACTCTGATAATCTTGAGATGATTGTTTGTATCACTTAATATATTATAAGTATTTGTGTTAACCAGGCAATATGATCCCGAGTAAAAAAAAATGTTTCCCGATAAATTTCTCTGAAGTTTCCAAAAAGTTGCTTACATGGGACGATCAGAAACTTATAGAAACATTCCATAGAAACGTTGAATGAGAGAAGAGAGGTCCCTAAGACAACTTCTATGCAAGATGAAAGAAACTCAAGAGAAACGTGTTCTGAGATATTCGTAGTCAATGTCCTGGAAGGCATCGAGAAGCTTGTGGGAAAGGTTTAGCAAGAAATTTGTTGTAAATATGCTGAAAATCACTGTGCAACATGGAAGGTATGTTTATTGATCAGCTTTATAGCAACTTACAGGAAAGGTTCAGCAAACTTGAAGACAACGTGGATCAACAAATTTCCATGACGTTTGCAGAGGATCTTTAAGAAACTTGTCGGAAACGTTTCAGGTAGAAAAGTTCTATACGAATTATATTTAAATTATATACAGTCATCTGTATGTGGAATATATATGTATATATTGTCTCTATATAATTTCTATATAAAAAATATACTGTTCTCCAAAGTTATACCTGATAAAACCATTATGCTTAACTTTTAAATATTTTATATCTAATAAGTATTTGAAGATTTCAAAGATGAGATGCAAATTCAGCAAAGGACAAAATCAATCAACTGGTGCCGAATTACGCTAAACTATTCTGTGACCTAGATTGACATTCAATGTGACGTAGCATCGAAAATTAAGGGCACACGAAAAGAAAATGCAACATTTCATTCGCAGTAACATCCGACTTCAATACTTATGGCGGTCTGCCGGTGATGATTGACTAGAACTCATGGATCAACACGAAAGAAAATCATCGGACCCAAATCCAAAAATCACTCTGAAAACATTGGAAAATGATATTTTATGATTTTATTAATATTTATTCAATTATGAACCTCCAGTAATGTAGGTTTCGATCGTTAGTAACGTGGTTGCCAAGGTATGTTGATTTTTAAAATGCTCGATTTTTTTTGGCAGCTTCGGTGACGAACTTTTATAATCGTACGTCATATTGAATAGTAGGTATAACTAAAAAATTATTTTTGCAACTGTTTTCGAGTGTTTATCAGAATTCATCTTGCATGGAAGTTGTCTTCAGGTACCTAGCTCTCATTCAATGTTTCTGAAATATTTCCCTAAGTTTCTAATCGTCCCGTGCTAGCAACTTTTTGGAAACATAAATAAGAAACTGGAAGGAAACTTCAGAGAAATTTATAGGAAACATTTTTTTTACTCGGGTTGAAAAAACGTGAAATGTTGGTTGGTCGACTGGAGTACATAATTTCGATTATTTATAACATATAGCCATTTTTTAATTCTGATACCCAAGCTATGGTTGTGTCTGGTACATACTGAGCTTTCTGCGATCACCAATTTCTGGGAAATAATATACATCAGAAATATCAGTATTAGTGGTTCCAGTCATCATCAAAGCTACTTAGTCACCTATTGAGTAATTACAGATCCATACTTTGTTCAGGATGTAGTTGGTCGATACGGTCCAACAAATATAAATAGAAATAAGTACTCCTTTACTCTGGTAGAAATCAAAATTAGCCACTCTAGTACTAGACAGGAACTAGCACTAAATCGTCTGGTTTTCTCCAGGTTTGGTGCAATGCGCACGCGTGTCTAGACAAAACAGGGCGAATAACTGCTAGTTCCTGTCTAGTACTAGTGTGGCTGATTTCGATTTCTACTAGAGTAAAATCTGTATTACTCTTTTGGGTTAGATACCCACTAGTGGGTTGAAATTTACTCCGACAACAGACTAATAATACATATCATATTAAGCCAGTATACTTCAGTAGCTTCAATATTAAAGCAAAATCTAAAATATTATTCTCATCTTCAATCCTTTCAAGTAAAAAATCGTACATACTATAATAAATATTTTGGTTATGGATTTTGATTAAGAAAAAAGCCAAGAATTAACTATAATTATTTATTAAACAGTAGACTAAACATGTACCATAAAACGTGAACGTTAGAAAATAAGTAATATATATTGCTTCAATGCAACGTCTTTCCAACCTAGTATACATTTTAAGGAGGTTCCAAAAATACTAGATGGGAACATTTAGGAACCCAGCAAATGAATTGTCTGATTTGAATCATCCAAGCCACTGACCGATTGCTTCCGTATGAATAATGCTCATACAATTTCCTCGTTCATATGTAATGGACACATTTAGTGTCGCCGCACATTTGCCGGAAAGATGACCGTTGTCCCTTGGTCGAATATATATCATCCACGACATATACAACACGCAGATGACATGGAGCACTAAATCCCGAGTAAACTTTCCCATATATTATTGACTCTGTCAAAATCAGTCTAACCTAATATAAAATCAAATCTTACACTACTTGCTAATGTAACTAGATACTGCTGTTAATATAATTATATTAATTAAGTAAATATTACATTATCAGCAACTCCTACTAAAAATATACATTTTAGAATAATTATACAGTCATAATTAAAAACAAATTTAATATAGACTATAGCTTCACGATCGATTCACGGAGAATCTACTTTACAAGCTTGGTTTTGTCATGAAATTATATTTTTTACATTTTATATTTTACATGAAGTCTTTTCTATTATATAGTGGTATAGAGTATATATACAGGTAATATTTAGACAAAACAAAACCATTTATACAACAGTTCTTCTCTGCTCTAAATTTCCACACAAAAATGGAGATCTACATACAAACAAAGGAAAACCCGGGAAAATCAAGGAAATCTTGAAGAATTTAAAAAAGCTCTTGCTATAAACAAAAACATGAACACGAGAAACCCGATTATAACAATGTATCAGGTTAACAGAATGTATTCAGTATGAGGGCTCCTTCACATGAAGAGCGGTTCGATCGCGGATCGCGGAAGGACGGCGGATTGGATTTCGACCAATCACGGACGATCCGCCATTTCTGAACCGCCGTTCCTTACGATAACTTCATGTTGGTGTGTATTGACGTAAATACGTTGATTTGAAGCCGCGCAAAATACAAATTGTACGAACGAATCTGCTATTAAGCGATAAAATATTACAAAAACAATAAAAAAAAATTTAAATAACATCGTTATTTACAAAATGAGTACTCCGAATGCTGCAGAAATAGGTGTAAGTATAATGACAAGAGTTCCTGTGTGTACATAAGTATGTAATTAAATATTCGTTTTTTATTTTATTTATATATAAATTTTTAATGCTTACTACAGGTCATAAGATGTGGATATTGCATGTGGCATTTAGATCCACTCATAAAAGACATTAATATGTTAGTACAGCATCGGTGCTTTCATTTCTTCGATGAAGATTTGTACAATTTTGGAATAAACGAAAATAATTGTATCGTTATTGGTAAGTAACACCAACAGATATACAGTTTTAATTCAATAACTAAATGTCTTTCACCAAATTATTATAGCTGCAAAATCAATTGAAGTTGAAAGGCCAGAAAAAGAAAATATACAGGGTAGTGGAATTAATGAAGGAGATGTTAAAGGATCAGCACAAAGTGTGAAACCCTCCAAAAAAAACACCGTGGAGTTTAACGAGGCACTGATTAGTGAAGTCCAACTCCACCGACCTCTGTATGATTTCCGCCTTCCTCTAAAGGAAAGACATCACTTGAAGAAAGCGGAACTGTGGATGAAAGTGGCAGACAAATTAGGAGGTACCTTTGAAAATTGTCATTTATTTTTTTGAAACTTTATTCTCATTTATAACGAATGCTTTTGACAGAAAAATGTTATTGGTTTCTTTATTATACAGGCACTAAAGATGATATTAAATTTTATCAGCAGCGCTTTAAACAACTGCGTGACAGTTATGTCAAAGCTAAGCGCATAAGGACCGCGTACCAACCGAGTGGGTCAGCAGCGAAAGTTGTCAAATGCTCGTTTCAGCTGTACGAGCAGATGAAATTTCTGGATGACACGTTAGAGCCTACATCTTTGTAAGTGTAATTTTGAACCTTTGTTGTGTTTGTTGTTGTGTACCTACTACAATTTATTTTATGTATACACTTATTTTCTGTCAAATACTTAGCCACTAATCTAAATTTTTTAGGACTGTTTCAAATGTTCCAATAGCTGAAAAACCAATTAATGATGCCGGCAGTATTGTGTTATCACAACAAAATGATGAATTCATTAACAACCCCGAGGATTTGTTAAATTTAACTCCCACATTGAGAAGTACGTATATGAAGTCATTTTAGTAAATGTTTATAACACATGTTCAACTGTATATTTAAAAGTATATCTTAAATCTTTACTCGAGTATTAAAATCTGTCAAATTTGGTTCTCTGAAGTTTAATATATAATTTTATATTATTTTTAGCATTGAAAACTTAATTAAATGATTCTACTTTTTCGTGCCTTGAAATTTATAAATATGTACTTAAAAACCAAAGTCTGTCACATATAACTCTTCAGAGTTCACTCGTAATGTTAATTCACACTTGTTAATTCACACAATGTTAATTCATCATTAAAAATTATTGCTACAAAGAAATTTGTGAATGCATATCGAAGAACTGTAGTCTGTTCGAAATGATTACTTAGACCTCTTTTATGCGTTATTTATTATATATTATATACACTCTTTTTAAAAACATTTTTAAAAGTTAACATTTACTATAAGATTCACAAGTACCTCAAAATTGAATTATTGTATTAATTTTTCAATACTGATTGCATGAAATAAAATGAAATAACATTACAAGTCACATCTGGAGAGCCATATCCGTCAGACTTCAGTACTCGAATAAACATTTCATTTCTATCAATTATTTTATTGATATCAGGTTCAGATGCTCAGACGACATCACTAATTTCACCAGGAAGCAGTACTTCTGATGGAGACTTTCAGTTACCGAGACAAAAAAGTAAGTTCAATCCTTATTACGTAATTCAGAAAACTAGTACACATGTTTTGTTCTTTTTTTGTAGAATCGAAAAAATATCATGAACAAAATGACATACATAGGGCAATATTGTCATCGTTGCAAACTCCGATAAAAGCTCCAGATGGTGTTGATGGATTTTTACTACTCATCGGAGAACGTTTGCGAAGGCTGCCAACTCGAGAAAGGGCCACATTTGAAATAAAAATTTTGCAACAGTTGAACGAGTTGGAAGAAGAAGTTGGATTATTCAATTAATGTTTTTTATTATTTTTCATAAATTTTATTACAAACATTTAGCAAATACGAATAAATTATTGTTAAATCAAAAATCATTATTCATAGCTTTTTCCCACTGACAATTTATAGCTCCACTTCCTACAAAAAAGTCAGTGTATGCATTTCTTATTTCGATACCTCTATTTTTGTGCTTCACAGGAGCACTCGAGAGTGCCTGGAAACAAGAAGTGGTACTTCGGTCCTGCCGTGTCAAAGTCGAATAACTTCGTTCGTATTAGTATTCGATTTGTGTTCATTCTTAAGAATAAAATTATGCAAAACTATGGTTGCTTGTACACATTTTAGTGCAGTTTCTAGTGTCGTGGTAATTGGAGATCTGTATATTCTCCATCTAGCAGCGAGTAATCCAAACGCGTTTTCTACCACTCGCCTTGCTCGACTGTGTCGATAATTGTACACCTTTTTTTCATGTCTAGGGCACAGCTACGAGGAAAAGGCCTCATCATGTATTCAGTCAGTGCAAATGCCTCGTCTCCTAAAAGCACATATTCCAATGGTAATGCATTGAGTTCAATAGGGCGAGGATTTGGCAGATTGAACAAGGCATTTTGAAAATGTATTCCTATAACACTTTCAGTAAAAACTCCTCCATCCGATCGTCTACCTTGGGCTCCTATATCTACCATAATAAAGCGATATTTTGCATCTGCAAGTGCTAATAAATTTATAGAATGATTGCCTTTATAATTATAATAAGACGAACCACTATTTGGTGGAGCCTATAAAAGAAAACAAATATTTAGATATAAATAAAGCCCTAAATATTATACTTGATATATAAAAGATTTCCATGAACGTACCTGTATTGTGACATGCTTGCCATCAATAGCACCGATACAATTGGGGTAATTCCACGTCTCTTCAAATTCGTCAGCAATTTTTTTCCAGTTTTCTGGACTTGGTGTCACAAACATATTCTCTTTTAAAGAAATCCATAGAGCTTCGCATGTTTCTGCCACAATACTGGAGACAGTGCTTCTTCCAACACGAAAAGCATACGAAATTGAAGCTAGACTGTCACCTGATGCCAAAAATCTCAACGACAATTCGAGTCTAGTTTTTGCTGGAATTGGCTCACGAATAACTGATTTCTTTTCAATGAGTGGCGTTACTAATGTGAGTAACTCAGAAAAAATAGACGGTTCCATTCGATAATAGTCCATTACTTTATCATCGCCTTCAGAATTGATTTCCATAATAAGATTGTCGCTGTCACCTTGGAGAAATCTTTGTTGTGTAGAAAATATAGGTCGCACCCAATATTTTCTATCGGAGCGATTTTCACTTTCTTTTTGTAGAATGTACAGAGAGTACAATTCTCTTATTTTCTTTTGTCGTTCATGCTTCTCAAATACATTTGTACATGAATTGAAATTTTTAACCAAACTACTTATGTACAAAAGTAAGATTTCTGAACTCATTTTCACAATAAGCTAATTATTTTTAAAACTTTTATTAGCACTTCAAATATATTTCTCGACACTTTTTCTGTTTATGGTCCGCTGAAAATGAATTCCCGGGTTCACATGGAGCGGATTTTTAAGCAAATACGCAGCGTACCACCAATCACGAGTTCAATAAATTTCAAAACGGCAAAGCGCCAGATGAAAGCTGTACTGTCATTGGTGATACGCGGCATAATTCACTTGAAATCCGCGCCATGTGAACCCAGGAAGTGACATTCAGCGGAGCGTATCGTCAAAAGTTGCGGATCGTCCGTGATTGGTCGAAATCCAATCCGCCGTCCTTCCGCGATCCGCGATCCGCGCTCGAACCGCTCTTTATGTGAAGGAGCCCTGAAGGTTTGGTACAAAATGAAAAAAAAACAAAGCTATTCTTTTATTATTCAATGACAGTCCTTGGTAACTTGGTTGCTAAGGGTTGTTGATTTTTAAAATGAGCTGAACTTTTGACAGTTTGTATCGAAGTTATAATAAAAATATGCTTATAACATGTTGTAATTTGTTTTTTCATGTTTTTGTTCTTTAGTAACAATTTTTTAATATTTTTCAACCAGAAATGATTCAATTAGTTCCTGCAGAATTTACGAATATTTTTTACGAGCGATGGCAGTGGTTCTCATATGATATTGCGTAATTACTATGATGTTTCTTATGTGGGCAAACGTTTTTCGTATTTTGTTAGCATTTATTTATGGATTCTTTAGGATGACGTCACAATTTTGATGCTATTTTGAGCAAACCAAGAGCACCATATCCTTGAGTTTTCCTCGTGCTTTTGAGTGGTTTCATCGGTTTCATCAATGTTCTACAAATTATTTTTTTTGTTGCAAATATTCATCCTGATAAAATCTTTACTATTATATATTAAATCAAATATAAAATGCAAAACACATAATTTTATAGTAAAACCAAGCACAAACTTGTAGAGTATATTCGTCGTGAATTCACCACAAATTTATCGTACATTCTATACAGATAAATTCATATTTGTTCCACAGGACGGACATTTCACGGAATAGATTTTGCGTGGATTCATCATGAACCTATCGTCTATGTATAGTAAACTTTTACTCGGGTCACTAATATGATGCTTTATTAACTTTTGTAAAATGATAAATGCTTCAAAATTAATATGATCAGTTCTAAAATGCCTTTAATGTATGGACTACTTTATACGTTTAGAACTTTTAAAAGCATGAGAGTACTTAAATATGTCCGCCGACATATACCTACCATTAAATATCATGACTCCATAATGTACGATAAATCATAAATTATATGTATATGCACGATTCGTTCCGTCGAAAGCAAAAATATTCCTCTAAGTCAAACGATAAATGTCCACTGCACTAATTCAAAGATACACCTACTAAAATACTAGTTACAGTCAATAAACGAAATAAAATACAACGAAAATACCCCGTAACATACATAGCTAAATGCCTCGTTTTGTATTTTAAAAGAAATATTATTATTCGTGAGTTAATATGTACAAAATACTCTCATTTTATGTTTAATCATAAAAAATGTAATAATTTTCCACAAACATTTTGAGGGGCGAATACCAGTCTTAGGGACCCTGCTTCTGTCAACCGGTTTTTAATTTGTTTGATATTTCAATGAGACCAACTCCTGGTAAAATCAGTTGAACAAAATACATCATTGTATACTATAGTCGAAAAAATACATCATATTAAATCAATACAACATTTCTTGAGGTTCAAGACCAATGGAATAAGGAAAACTAGATGATTTTATTAAACTCTCTTAAACATGCTCTCAGATTTCGTCTATTTTTTGTAATTTTGCAAAACTGTTTTAATAACCTTATTTAACAGTTAAATTGATTAAAATTAGAAATGCATATAATTCGAGCGGAATAATTAAGTTTGAACATACATAACATACATTTCTTCAATATATATCAGGCAAACAAATTCCGACTAAATGCAAAGTCCGCAAACTATATAATTACGTTTAGCGAAGTCACTTTGTTCTTCGCGTTACGCTGTCATTCCGTGACGTTAGTTACGTACTTTACAAACTCACAAGAACAAGTCGATCCTCAGATCAGCACACCGTGTCGGGTTAAACTTTAAGATGCATTAAAGCAATCGCAATTAAAATAGTGGAAAATGCCAAAATGCATTATTTTCGAATGGACTTTAATGTGAAATTCTTGATATTCCTAAATCGTTAACCTAGTAAGTTACCTAGAAATTGATGCAGTATTCAAGTTATTCCCTTTTCCTTATGACCGGCAGAGATAATGAATCCTCGATTCTCCTCAAAATAAGTCTCGTGTATTTTTGGTGGTTGCTAATCATGAATTCCCCCATTACAAAAATTAATTATTGAAAATTATGTTTAATTATTATTATAATATAATGAAATGTTGTAGACAAATACCTTATCGACGTTCCTGAAAAGATATCAAGGAATTAAAATTCAATAAAAACAAAGACAATTCGTGAATAGAATAAAATTTTATTTCCAAAATTAAAATGTATTTGGCACAACGACATACTTATCACCTGAGAACTCAAAGGGATCTATAGTAAATATTTCTAAAAAGTATATTTCTTGTTTGATCTTATCGACATTATATCGCAGATATTGTAACGCACTTATTTCATTATTATGATTTCTTGCCGTAATATTTAAAATACACCATCGACTTTAAACCCGAAGTTACTATTAAAATAATCGATATTTAAGCAAATTTACAGCTCTACTTCGATCTCTATTAATTAATTGACTCTACACATTGATCATCATCATTTGTATATTTCCTTCGATTCATCAACATGGAATATTTTGGACTTATAAAAGTAAGGAAGATTTTAAATAAGATGAAAATAAGGGAACAACTATTTTTAATTCTTGTATAAAACATAAACATTCTCAAATTACATTAAACTTATTAATATCTATTTAAATTAAAATAGTACTGTTCGACCATTTTTTCAACTACTTCATAGAAAAATTCATCGATTTTCGATAATAAACAAGACATAATTTTCAACTTTTATATCAGTAGAATATCGAAAACGTTAATTGGTATCTTCAATAAATTACGACGATTCAAACACCATGGTTTTATTAAACGACCTATCAGGATATCTACTCGAAACATTATTAGACTATTTCTAACGAGCTGCCACGAACACGTACTACATTTTTATAAAAAAGGAGTCTATTATGATAAAGGTGAAACATTTACGTTTTCCAAGGTTTTGCAGGAAATAAACTTTGCAATATTTGGAAAAATCCCATAAAACTCAATTTCTTCTTTATAGTCAATCATTATTATCTTTACATTCCAATTAGAACTATATCCCCACATTAACAAATTAGTATATAATTTTTAAATTACTACTTACATTCCTATCGATTTTTGATTACTTGATATGTACAACTTAAACATAAATTTCGACATCAACTCGCTTGGTAATCAACGTGTTTTAATTCTGTGTCTTTAGTTGTTCCACATAACATTCAGGGTTTTTAAACTGGATAGTATCGATTGATAGTCCACCCACGAAGTATTAATTTACACATAAAATAACCTTGGGTAGAAGATGGTCATTTAACTTCAGTGCTCCGTACCATGAAAGTAAATAGTGTATGTTATCTTTAAAATATTAAATAGCTAGAGATATAGTTTAATTGAGCAATATGTACACTTTTCGATGTAATGCATTAAATAACTATAATCTCTTGAAAATGCAACCAAATGCTACTCGTAACCAGTGATTGTCACCGCTCTACTGGGAAGCTTTTTACAACTAGAATTGAGCGAAAGATAATCAACGATCTTCGTATTTTATGTCAAAACTGCTGGTTTGGCTAAACGTGCCAAATATCATTTCAACTATAAACGATGGTCAAAGTTTTATTACTTGATATTATATAACTATTATGAATTTAACTATTTGTGTTTAGGACTTCATTGCACTTTCCATTTCAAGGTGCATCACGAACGACACAATACAACCGCGAAAATAGATGTTTAATAAAGAACGGAAAACGTTTTCGCAAATAGTCTATCACAGATCTTTCCAACAGAACAAAAATCACATATATCGTTTCAGTAAAAAATGCTGACGGCGATTATGCATACTTTTTAGCAAAATGAAGTTTAACATGACTATTCTATAAGACTACCATCCTTTTATGCAAGGCTAGTTGCATATATCTAACTGCATGTTTCATTTGATTTTTGTTGAGTACATTATCAACATTGAATTCATAATAAAATAAATGCTTAGATCATAAGTTTACGTCGTCTTGCGATCGTTTATTTGTCCTGCACCTAAAACCAGGCTCTTGAAGGATCTCTTGTATTTCAGTAAGTGTTTTGCCTTTCGTTTCTGGTACAAATAAAATTACGAAAATAAAACCGAGGAAGCAAAACCCTGCGAAGAAGAAGTACACGGCGAACGAGCCGAGAGAATTATCGATGACTTGATATAGTTTAGAAACTGTGAATCCTAATAATCCATCAGTAACGGTCACTGTGGCCCCAGCCACGCCTTTCACATTCGTTGGGAATAATTCACCAATTAGGGCATTCGGCAGAGTTCCCAACCCTATTTGATATGAAATTTGGAAAATAATGACGTCGACGACCGGCAGAAAACTTATTACTGAAATATCGTCTCCTCGGGCATTGAACACGAGGTAAACAGCCAGAATGACGAGAGTGATTGAGGAACCCAGAGTTGACATGATCAGCAACGGCCTTCTTCCAGCACCTTCCACGGTCATTGTGGCAACCGTACCCGATACTAGTCCGACACCAATAACAATGATACTCGCAATATTCGAATCGATACTAATGTTTGCACCTTTGAAGAGGGTTTCCAGGTACTGCATGGTACTGAAGGCACCGCTTAATTGCTGAGTGATGACTAGTCCGATAACTATGCACAATGCACGACGATTTGTAGGCAACAATAGTTGGCACATGCGATCCTTCCATCGCTGAATCTCTGGTCCATCGGTAGTATCATCTTCACCAACGTTTCTTAACACAATGTCCAGTTCCTTGCGAGCTTCTTCTTTGTCTTCGATTCCTTTGAAAAAAGCTATGGATTGGGTAGCCTCTTCCAACCTACCTTTGCCGGCCAAAAATACCGGAGTTTCTGGAAACCAGATAAATGTTGAGATAAATATGACTGGAATAGTCAGCAAAATTATTCCGAGAAGTTGATATGACACCCATGGGCCAATGCTGCATGTTAAGAGAGAACCAGTGAAGACGTTAACTGTAATCAGCGTGCCAAGAGCCCCTCGAATATTGACATCTGCAACCTCCGACACGTACATTGGATTCGTCGTATATGACATGCCAACACCAACTCCTAAGATCATGCGAGATACATACAGGGACCACACGTTCGTCGCTAATATTATTATCAACCATCCCACGATGAAGAACAGACTTGATAATAGAAGACATTTCTTTCTTCCAAACCTGCCAGACAAAACGAATTTAGTTATTTGACAATGAAACTATGTGCATTTAGTTTTTAAATAAATTACCTATCAGCATGCCAAGCGCCTAAAAATGGGCCTATCATTGAGCCTATTACTGTCAAGGACACAATCCACGAACTTTCGTCGTTCGTTACGTTTATCGGGACATCTTTGCTGGTTAACAAACGAGAGAGTATCGTCGTCGTCCATCCAAACACTGTCCCCACCATAACCATTGACAACGTGGCTGAAATAGAGTTAAGAATTTGTCTTATTGGTATGTAACTAAACAATTGTTAAATCGTGTTTATAAACTCAATTAATTTATAATATTGCTTTTATACTTAAGTAAACGCTTCTTAAAAAGAATTAAATGTACAGCGCAAAAGTTATAGTTGTAAAAAGATTGATGTCGAGTCCTTTCTACGGGAGGCATAGTATAGAACTGCAGGAAATTCAGTAATAACAATGAATCAATGCGGTCTCTTTTAAAGTAAGCCAGACATGGATTTCGTTTAGTGTAATTTAGAAAATTGGATTACTTTCTGGTTCAAAATAGACTATTTACTAATCCATGGACAAAACATAATCTCCTAATCTGGGCTGTTAAAAAACGCGCAGTCAAATGTCTGGTTACAGCTGAATAAACCAACAATACTGACTACGTCGACTGGCTGCTTTACCTATATTTACTAGTAAATACTTTGCCTTCTTCTGGAGATTCTGACTTTTTATTTTATGCAAAATAATAATGAGGCATAGAGATCTCTTAAGTATCATTTCTGATGACAAGTGACATGTCATTTGGTTACACGAGGAGTTTGACCCTATGAGCAGAACAAAAATCACTCTGTAGATCAAAGCTCTTGTAAACTGACATAAGCAATTTTTTGCGACTAGGTATTTTTCATTTAGAGCTTCATGTCACCAATTGGTATGATAATATTTCTAGGTCGCATTAAACTAATCAAAAAGCTTTTTCGCTAATTGCTTGGAGTTATAGACCAGAAGTTTTAAATTTATTTTCTTGTAAACTGACATAAGCAATTTTTTGCGACTAGGTATTTTTCATTTAGAGCTTCATGTCACCAATTGGTATGATAATATTTCTAGGTCGCATTAAACTAATCAAAAAGCTTTTTCGCTAATTGCTTGGAGTTATAGACCAGAAGTTTTAAATTTATTTAAGATACAATTTTTGAGGATACAATTTTAAACCGGAAGGCTTCCAGGGTATATCTGCTTTTATGATTTCTTAGTGACTAATGATGTTGAAGCAGAGGAATTTATTAACCCATTAAGGGGAGGGTATACCCAAATTTTCAAATACGTCAAGGAATTATTGGAAAAATTAAAAAAAATATTATTAACAAATTTTATAAGGAATTCATTGACCATAATAAAAAATGGTTCAGCAAATATTTTGACCACTTTTAAATTTATATTTTTCAAAGAAAACTAGAGATTTCGATATACATCCCTTAAATTTGTAGAAAGTATACTTTCGAATATACAAGAAATTAGCGACTAAAAATGGCCATTTTTACAATTTTTGAAGCAATTAAAAAAAAATTTTTGCAAATCAACCAATTAACATCAATTATGTTTATTCAAGTTCATTTTACATACCATGGTGTCAACAGACTTTAGAGTAAAGATATTTGAAAATTTTGTATTCTCCCTTATGGCTTAATTCTTCCTCAGTAAGAATTGAAAGAATTTTGAAACAATTTGCCCGTGCTAAATTGCCGAGAAATTATTCTCGCATAGAACTGTGAACCCCTATCTCACAAGCATTTGCCAGTATATTGCAGTTGTTGCTAAGTTACCAAATTATTAGACCGTTCAGTGAACTATTTGCAGAATGCCGGTAAAACGAAAAATTTCAACCGTTATTATAAACTCTCTAGAAAAAGATGGGATTATTGTGAACAAAATAGTTCCCAACAAATTAGGGAAATTGAAAATTATTCAGAAATTTCAAAGAAATCGTTTCAATGATTAATAGTTCCAAAAAATGTGTTACGGAGAAATGTATGTTATATTTCGTGGTTCTTGTACAATAATTTTTTTAACCTATGTTACTAAAAACACAAGTGCATGAAAAATATATAATAAGAAACATATATAACTTATCACAATTTATTTCAAAATTCGTAATGGAATTTTTGTAGAGCGTAAAACAAAATGAGTGTTTGAAATAAATGTAACAATACAAGTATTTTAAAGGATTTATAGCAGACAAACAGTAACACGAACAGTTTTTGGCGCCGGACGTTTGAGCGCCGCCGTTTTGGCGCCAGGGACGTTTTGGCGCCGCACACTTTTAACGGTGATCTTTTTGCTGCGAGGACATTTTAGCGCAAAATACTAACCTAATCTGTAACCAGTCAAAATATCGACAAAGAAAACGCGGAAAACACTGACACGTTCACCTTCCGTTGCAGAAGAAGAAGAAGAAGAAGAAGAAGATGACAACCAGCCGTCAACTAAACGACTTAGATACAACTAAATTATGTGTATTTCTTTTAATATAATAACAATTAGTTTAATGGTTAATGAATAAATAAATATTGTTTACTCTTTTATATGAAATGTTGTCGATACACTTATTCTTCCAAACTTCATACATAGGTTAAGATCAATTATATCCAAAAATAAAATTTCTTGTATTTTTTAAGGCGTCTTGTATTTTTTTTATCAGCCGGTAAGTGTAACTATATTTTCGTATAGACTATTATGTCTGCAATGATAAATACAGATTCGATTGGTAGAGGACAATTTTACGGTGTTCAAAATACCTGCAATAATTACGAAATATTAAAAAAATATCTTGTTTGCTCTAATTGCAACTAATTATGAAATGTAAATAAGTTCGAAAATGCTCATTTTTTATATTTTCGCGTTCAATTCGTCGAATATTATTTACAATTTTCGAGGTGCCATAAAAAATAACTTGTACAGCATCATAAAGCCTGTGAAAAATATATATTATATTAATTTTTTATAATAGTAAAGTCGGAAATCCCAGGCGCAGCGATTTCATGCCGCGTAGAGACACAGCCGATTCACCGCTGAGCCGCTGACGCGGAACTCGCACTTTGAGAGCGCTCTACAAGGAGTATTTTTCAACAAAAGTGAACGTATAATATATGAAAATTGTTCATTTTTTTATGCTCTACAACTTTTATTTGAAAAGTTTTTCATTTCCGATCGAAACTTTCGAGTAAAACGCAAAAAAACTAAAAATTTATCTCTTTTATTTTACTTAATTCTTCGATATCTCGAATACAATCGATTAATCAAAAAAAAGTTATACAACATAATTTGTAGAGCGAGAAAACCCCGTTAAAATGAGCTATTATAAAAGTATTTTGCCTTATTAGAACCCGAGTTATCGCCAAAAAATTTTTTCACGTTTTTTAGTCTAGCAAAAGAAGCACGCGCTCTCAGGTGCTGAAAAATGAGAGTTAAGCTTTTCTCGATGTCCCCTACAACCTAGAAAAAAAAAATTGCTACTAGGAATTTTGTCTTTTTCAAATGTACATAGTGACTGGACTATCAGTTTGAAAGGGAATGCGTGAGCCTACTTGTGCCTGCGTTCTGGGGGGGGGGGGGCAGACCCCCCTTTTTATGCTAGCCTAACCTCCAACCACGCAGGTGTGGGTAGCAATCCAACCCAAGTAACATTCAAATACATTGTCACCCATACCTCGTTGTTGGAGGTTATGCTGGTATAGAAACGCCTAATTGATAAAGTAGCATAGTTTAACTACAGTTTACGTGTTTATTATAGGAGATACGGCAAAAATGTATATAACCTTTTTTGTATAAAATTATCCGCTCTACACTTTTTGTTTGAAATACTGTTTCGTACCATTTTTCGTTTTCGAAATAAATGCAGTAAACTAAAAAAAATAACGTTTGTGGCTGTTTTTTCAAAATTCCGGCCAAGATATAGCCGAGCGCCAATTTCTACTGCTGAATACGTCTTCAGGTGGCAAAAATACATCGAATATAGGTTGTCGATTTTTTCGTTTCGAACAGGCAGCTCATCCGAAGGTTGCCGGATAACGCTAATGCCGGCGGCAGGCATGCGTGGTAGTTTATCCGCCACACGCGGAATTTCGTTACAAGATAAAATAAAATAAAATATGATCAATGCCCATTCTACTTATAATCATCCTATCTGGTAAATCTCCTGATTAGGCGGGGTTAGTAAGCAAGAATCCCCTCGATCCACGCAGTGCTACTTACAGGGACACCCATAAGTTAGTATCGGGTGGGTTAAGGCTTGTAGAAAACAGAGGTCTGGGGCATAACAACCTACCACGCAATATGCGTTATGCCTTGAAGTTCTATAGATTTTTAAATATTAATTACTTAGTATTAAAGTGTAAAAAAATATAAAAAATAGTTTTTGGTGATTCCATCGTCAATTTTCTCCGTTTCCGTCACTTATACAGAAAAAATGCATGAGGCATAAAAATTGTCCATTTTTACGGGATCTACAACATTTATTTGAAAATTTATTTTGAATTTGCAGAATTTTTGAAAATAAATGAGACAAACCATAAAAAAATCGTCTTTTTTATGGTTTTTTCACAATTTTCACCATGAAAACCGCATTTGCGCCAATTTTCACTATGATATTCGAATTCAGCGGACCAAAATACGTCAGAAAACATGGGCGTGCTAAACTTTTCCAACTAATGACCCAAATAAAAATATGCAGAAAAAACATCAGGATATACCTATATACTTACCACCACTATATATCTGACAATTTTACAAACAAGTAGTTATGAAGTGTATGCCTGAAAAGGGGGAGAGAGCGTTTTATACGGCCGGGCCGCTGATATGTACGGGCAGCCCGGCCGGTGGCATGGCGCACCGACACTCATGCGCTCGGTTTCCTTCAGATTACAAAGCCAGTTTTAGAGATAACAAACTGAAAATTTGCGAAATTAAAGAAAACACGTTTGCGAACAACTTTTGTTTACATCATAAGAAGAAAAAAGATGGCATAGGAGCAAAAATTGAGTTACAACAAAATAATCTTGAAAATTTGTTATAAACAATAATACTTTGTTTATATCATTTATAGCAGTGAAAGATTTAGGCATTTCTGCATATTTTCGAAATAAACATTTTTTTTCTGAATGATAGTTTTCGAGATACCGCCGTTTAAAAAAATGGCAAATTTCATTTTTGTCGTTTACACTTTTATCAATAACTTTTGAACAAATTAATATTTTGAGCTGATATTTACAGAATAGACTTATCTTTATGCATTCTAAACATAGTTCAACTTTGAATAAGTTTTGAAACTTGACTCAGAAACGGTGATTTCAATGGAATACCCCTTATTAGAATAATTAGTATTCTTAAAAAAATGGCTTTTGGGGTATAATTATGTATATAATTGAAATTGTTTTTAAATACGGAGTTGACCATTTTTCTATTACACAAGAGATGAACAGAGTTATCACAAAATTAAAAATGTAATTTTCTCCTGGCCCTGTAAACACAAAGTTCGTCACATAATTAATTTTGGGCTATGCGCAAAGTGTAAAACCAAACTGCATTAAATATTAAATTGACGAAAGGCATTATAGGATGAAACAACTGAGTTGTAGTATAGGTAATGTGAGTACTGCAGGACTATGGTTGAGATAACAATTTGATGACATAATTTATAATTTAAACTGCCAGGCAACATGAAGTATTGTAGTTATATTAACGAAAATGGAACCCATATATTTTTTGCTACATAAGTTTCTCTAATAAAATAATAAGACAACGTAATTTATTTTTTGTGAAATGATGAAAAATATTAGGCGAAGGTAGCTTTGGTCATACGGGCTGCCTTCAAAGATAAAAAGGATAAAATTCATTTGGAATTAGAATAAACGTTTCCTGCTACGTAAAAATGATGCTACAAGAATCCTATTCGGAGGAATTCAACATATTAAAAAGCACCAATGAAGTGGTCATAACGTTTTCGAGATAAAGTTTTTTCACGTTTCAGGTGGATAAGGCGATTTTTGTCTTTTAAAGGAAGTGTATTTCGTTCCTCGTCTATTTCACTTCACTGTTAACGAACTGAGGTACAATACAGTAACTAAATCTGTGTCAAAACAAATGTCAAGGTAGGAAGTCGTCATAACGTTGTTCTGTGCGAATCAATGTAAAACATATTATTTCAGATAACAAGAAGACTTGTATTAAGATAATATTGTTCATGAGGATCTTTATCGGATTTTATTAAGATAACTTATTTTATAAGTGCTGTTCGATCTATCTGTTGCACTAGTTTTATTATTTTTAAAGTAATCATTGAGGGTTAAAATAGAAATCACGAACACAAAAATCCTGAAGGACCAGAGCTTTTGAACTCCTTTCTTGAGCTGGTGAGAAAATAGAAGTTTGAAGAGAGTTTGAGAAGTGTAAGAACAAACACGTTATTTCGAAATTCTTGCCAAATTTAAAAAAAAAGTGAAATACTGTAAGATAGAGTCACGGTATTTCCAAATTTTCGCTTTCCGGGATGACAATATTATTCTTCAAATACATAGACTACATTATGGTCTTAACTCGAAACACACTAATAATTTGGTTTCCTTTATTTTTTCCTGAGTTATTAAAAAGATCTTGAAATTCGATACGAATTTCGTCTATAACTTCTGATTAAAAATAAAATGCATGAAAAAATAATTCCTTTTGTCATAAAAGCTCTACAAACGTTGTCTCACGGGTTTTCAATATTTTTCTTAATCTTTAAAACCTAACAAACCCTAACACCTTTAAACCATATTGAATTGTGTCTTTTTATTAATCGATATTATTAAATTTTATATTTGTGCGGGGATTATTTATATAATATTTTCTTAATACCTTTTATTATGTTACAACATTACCTTCCACAAACTAAACTAGATTATAATTAAAAGAGCTACTTAGCATATTTTAATGTAATTTTGTGAAGTACTGAACTCAAATGCTGAAATGCGTAATTAAATATGAAAAACACTGATAAAAAATATCGCCCTGAGTAATGTTAGTCATTTAACAATTCATGAAGTGCGATAGTAATTATTCTTATAAATTCAAATGGTCACGTAAATTTACGTAATCAGCCGATAATAATAAACCGTCTATTCATATTTAAATTTCTATAATTTTTTAGTTTAATAGTAAATACTTTTACTTTTTTTTTTTTTTTTTATTTTTTAATTTTTATTAAAATTTAGTTTAATGGTAAATTGATTTATTTTCTCACATTTTTAAAGGAAATTTTATTCATGTATAACAAAGTGAGGTTTCAATATTTTTAAATTATGACGGGTTATCATTCAATTTTTAAGAGGCATATATTTAAAAGTAAATAAACTGTCGATTGGAAGTAAGTAAAACAATAAAAATAAAAATCAATTTCACTGTAAAATGTTCACATTTGAATATATGTAAATTACGACTTTTCAAAAATTTGGATTAGTTTCGATAATTTTCGTAAATAGTTGTATATATTACAGAAACAATGAATCACATATATCAAATATTCTAGACAATTTTTAATTGAGACATTACAAATTGTTAATATTTGAAAATACATCTCTACATGTTATCCTATATAAATTTTTCAAAAGAGTAACTTCTGGCGGTTGCTAGGTTAGGGTATAAATAATTTTGTATTATACAAACATTTAATATTTTTAATTAAACTTTTTATAATCAACTTTTTTCAAATATGCTGATAACTAAAATAAATAACTATTATTATGAATTATAGCTGGATACAAAAAGAAACTTCGGAGAAATGAAACATTTAATCCGAACATGCAAATGATCAACTGTGAAATACGTATAGTTCAAAACGGAGTTGATGTATTCTTATTTAATCTCAAAATTATCAGCATCGAAAACGTACAACGGACGATTATTTGTTTTTCTCTTAATCCCACAATAAGTAAATAATCCATTGATGATCAATAAGAAACCATCAGTTTCTAGAATCGATCCTTATTATACTCTAGTGGGGTGATACGTAAATTTAGTAAAATGCTGCAGATAATAGAATAAAATTTGAATAGAAATATTTGAAGAAAAATTGATTTTTGAATTCTACATTATTATTTACCAATGACGTGATTAAGTGTAGGAAACAAAATAACAAAATAGAAACAAAGTAAAGAATTCGAACTTCAAAATACTATGACATTTATTTTCATTAAAAACGCAATAGTTAACAAACTCACTAGTCGAACCGGTTAAATAAAAATAAAACTTAATTTGATATTAAACAATTCCTATATATTCTTGTTTAAAAAACAACTGATAAAACGACGAAGTGATGGAAGCATTTACGATGATTGACGAGAAGTAACAATTTGAACCTCGGTGGTGGTATACGAAATAACCGTTCGGGAATTAAATTGGAATTCGATATTCCATTTATTTTACTTATGTAACGCTATTAGAAGGAAAATCGAACCGTAAGATAATTATATCATATTTCACTTTTTTCTCGACACTCTGCTGCAACGAAATGTAAGCATTGTTAAAAATGCAGTGACATTAACTAAGCACAATTTATCGGTATATGCAAATTTATATTATAAAAGTTATAAGAACACGACGAACTACTTTAATTAATAAATAATTCATAAAACCTATCAAAATGTTATTATAATACATTTTTATAAATGGTGAGTAATATGGTTTTAAATACTACCAAATATCAGAATTAATTTATCCATAGTGGTTGAGAACATCATTTTATTATTACTAATAAATGTATAAATGTGAATAAACTAAGTGTTCGACGTTGCAGCTACGGTGACAAAATTTCGGGGGACTACTCCTCCAAAGTCGGGAGCAAACACAATAAAAACATAAGTTAATAAAATACGATCAAACATAAATAAAAAGAATAATTTATGTTTATTTTGTTTCGGCTCATCATTACAAATCTCCATGTAACATTTTCAGAAGCTAACATCATCTAAAAGCTTTAAAAATCCATTCATATGGTTGTTGAAATTAAAATTCTGTATAATATTTTTTTCAATCTTTTAAACTATTTTAAAGTCTACAAATGTTACAAGGATGTTTGTAATTATGAAACGAAACAATCTTGACAAAAAAAATCTCTTTTTTAATATTCGATCATATTTTATTATTTGAATTACGTTTCAATTGTGTTTGCTCCTGAGTTTAGAGGAACAGCGCCCCCGAAAAATTGTCCGTGTATAATCGTGAGAAATTGTAACATAATTTATAAGTATACAAAACTAAATTTCACAATTAATTATTGTAAAAATCAATAACTACTCACCAGAAATACATGCTAGCCATTGTTTCCACTGTGTCCTATGACTTTTTGTACACTGTCGATCCATCATATACTTCTGATTTGTTTGGCACTCCGTAGTCTTGCCCATCTGAAAATAAATTAAAATAATAATGAAAACAAAGTAAAAACGGTACATTTATAAAAATATCTCTAAATATTTAATTTGCAGCATTTTATTTGTACGATTTACAATAATTATATCATAATTGTCGTCGGTCGAAACCAACCCTGAATTGCCAGCCCTCTTATTTTTGTTTAACGATCAGGACCCTATTGCATTAAGCGTTATCGAAAAATGAGCATGCACAATAAAAGATTATACTACTCACATTATTAAAACATACATTTGAAGTAACTTTTTTTGGAGTTACAATAAACACTAAAGAAATCGATAATTTATATATATATATATATATATATATATATATATATATATATATATATATATATATAATATATATATATATATATATATATATATATATATATTATATATATATGAGGGAAAATTTGTTAAACTTCCCAAAATTTAGATCGACGGATTTTAGTGATCTTGGGCTAAAATGTTCCTTATTGACCCCCCCCCTCCCCTCCCCCCATCTCTACAGGCCAGTCTGTTATTTTGAATAATTTCAATATTACCACTCAGTATGAAAGCTGCAAACCAGAGAAAAATTGAGAGTTAGGATCAAAATGCTTGTAAGAAAGAAAATTGGCGTTCTATTCGAATCGCTTTTGGCTTAAATTGTTGGTATCTGACGGTTTCAGAAAGGTGGTAGGGTAGGTTGATGAAATCCAACATGGCGAATTCAAGATGGACTGCCATGGCATCTAAAATCTCGAAATTGTCGGGATTTAAAAAAGAATCATCAGATAAATGCTAAACTTAGTTTACGGGGAATTTGGGGGTCGCTGATCATCAATCTGAAGACGGATTTGCAAAATACAAGACAGCGGATCTAGTATGTTGGACAAATTTATGCAAATTTTCGAATATTTTTCGAAAATCAATAGATTTACTCCAAAATTTGTTTACGGGGGTGCTGAAGGTCGCTGATCATAAGTTTGAAGAAGAATTTGCATAAAAAAATAAACGTTGGCTTTAAAAGACTTGAATTCCACACGTAGACATTTTTAATGTAAACAAATTCAGGTCTTGAAATCGCTGATTACATATTCGGCGCTTAACGTCTACAATTCAATACGAGAAATCGAAATTTAATACTTATTTCTCATTTGTATTCGTTATTTGTCGAAATTTATATATCAGCAACATGGAGGAACCTTTTTCAATATTTTAAAATATAGTCCAAATATTTATAAGACTAAACTTCGGCTCTTCATCTTTAACGCAACATGTACCATCCCCAGCATTCCCTGTACAGCCAGAGAAATAGAATTATCCCATCCCTGAATGGCATTCGAGCGGCACAGCAGAAACTTGTGTTTGTTTAGTTCGTATTCGAAACAGTACGGAAAAATGGTAAAAAAATATGTACACCCTTTTACATTTTTCCATAAAAACAATTTACGTTATCGAACTTCCACAAGAATCAGTCAATGTTTTAATAAATGCATACATGTCTACACAGTATAAGAATTTTTGGTTTTGATAGTTGTGTACACGTTTTCGTGCCTTCCTATAGAAATACTCTTCTTTAAAAAATTAAAATGGTATTAAAATCAAATTAAAGCGATATTTCAGTGCCAGTAGTGTATTTGTGTGATCTGAATGAATATCTGTTATTTTAAAAGGAGGGGGTACGCCAGAAATAAGCCCCTCGACATTTAAATGTTGCAATTGTGCAAGTATTGTAATTTAGCCACATTTTCTCTATAAAATTATAACATATAGTAAAAAATATATCTAAAATTTTTGTTCTTCCTTTAGAATTTCTATTTTTTGAATATTAAGAAATCCCAACGTGATAAGTGTATCTAGGCAGTATAAAACAAAAATTATAAAATTTTTCATCTTATTTATACAAAAATTTATTGAAAATAATGAATTACTGATATTTTTAGGCGCCTAAAAGTCATTTATTAGTCTTAAAACCCAAAATTCGATTCATTAAAATTCAACTAGTCCCACAACTTTAATTATTTTTTGAAAATTGTATACATGTATTTCTTATTATTTTGAACAATCAAGAAATATAAATTCCAAACGAAGAAAAACATTCTATTTTTTTCCCTAAATAACATAATTTGAAGAAGAATTCATGACCAATTCACAGTACTTATTTGTAACATTTAAAAGTCAAGGGGTTAATTTCTGAATTACCCCTCCCCTCAAATGAGAAACACGGTTCACGTGTACACTTAGATGTAAATAAAATTTGTATAAAACAACTGCATTCTATCAATAACTTAAAAAACAACTTTGCGTTAAAATGAACGTGCTCTAAAATGCGGATCATTTCAATTGATATGAGTATAAATAATAACAATTTAACATCACGCGGTGTGTAACATTGGTAGTAACTGATTTTAGCGGATGATCCGGATTAAAAACAGTATAGTTAGCGATGTTAACATTATTGCTACATTATTAAATCTGATATTGAAATATAACCAAATTTAAAAAATGAGGAACATAACCAACCATTTTTTTTGTAATGGATACAAGATTACACTGTCACATAGATGCACTCTCGCCAAATAATAACGAAAGTTGTATTCTTCCTAATTTCCCTAGGCAATTATTCAATCCTAAATTACTATATAAGTGTGACATTTAATTATTTATCTAAACAAGTGTACTTCACCATTCCATAAAATAATGTCCCACACTTCACGATCACTAAACCGACACTACATGCTTGTTGGGTGTAATGCCACATGTAATAACTTTCTCTTGGAAGGTGAATTATACGAAAACCGGCTTTATTGATAACTGAGACTAATTGTCATATTTCGTCAACTTGGAAGACTTCAATCGTTTTTTAATTTCGTTATAAAAATTTCACAATATTCAGTAAAAATCCGGTAAAAATTCATTGTTTTTACGTTACTTTAATTCAGTGCAAAATTTTTTTTATATATTAAATTTCCAAGAATGAATGAAAAATCAATTTTTACTAAATTGGCTACATTCAATTTTCGAAATTAATAATTTTGGTACAAAAAAAGAATATATTATAGTATTAAACCAAAATACTATTCAACTTTTACATTTCCAAAAAAAAAAAAAATACTTTTTTATGATTAACATAATATGCTGTATGTGTGATGTATAATGTATTATACTTTATACTTGATCTAAAAGTACAATTACATCAGTGAGTTTGCATATTTCACAATGTATATATTTGACAATTCGAAATATATTAGATTTATTGATAACAAACGACTTCAGTGAACTTGATGTAATAATCACATTACACTTCTGATAAAGGGACAGATAACAAGTAACACGACCACGAATGTCAAATATGTGTAATGCCCACTCCATTACTAATTTGTAGAACATCTTTACACTCCATGTAACTAATTTATTCGCATCAATACGATTGCAGTTACCAATAATTGTTAACGAAAAATTATGGTCAGGTCCTTATGTGATTTAAATAGGATGCTAGTTTCGAGACATTTCTGGACAAAAGTTAGACGAGTGTACGGCCGGGGAACAAAGTTCCGAAAATGAACATACCGAAAGGCAAAAATTTCGATATAGCATGGCTCCAGCGTGATTTTCTTCACTTTTTCTTTGAAAATTTGGCAAAAAGAAAGCAAATTAAAATACCTCGGACTTACGCATTATAGAAATTTTTGCCTTTCGGCGTTTTGATTTTCGGAACTTTGTACCCCTGCCGAGTTTACAACCAAAAAACAATCTGAGTTTCAATATGAGGGATTGAAAAGTGATCCAATTTTTGTCTATAAAGATAAAAAATGGTTAACTTTTGATCAGATTTAAATACGTAGAGAAGGTGGTTGTCGATGCACAAACATTAAAAAGTGATCTTATTTGGATCATTTTATGCTCAAAATTTTAAAATAATTATTTTTTAAAAACACACTCAAATGGTCCATGTAATATCTTTGTAAGTCTCGGCCAAATTTTTTTTAATACATCTAGGTCATTCACTTTATAACACACCGGGAGTAGAACTCAATTTTGCCCCCTGCAGTGAAATCTTCTGGCGCAAATTCTCGAGCCCCACGCCCGTCGAATTAAAAAAAATCGTATGCAAAATGGACGAAGTATCGATCTCCGACGACTATGATTGTGACCCTCGCTTCGCTCGTGCTACAAACTTCGCAATCGTGGAATATCAGTAATTGCGCCCTTGTTACATATAAACGGTTTCATTATCTGCAGTAGCTTTGGTACAGTATTCCAACGCATGAAGTATGACTTCAAAGTAACATGGTTAGATATTAAAAATAATGTTTCTCTGGTTCAGTGTTAATAAAAACGTCTTACATATAATATGGTATGAGAAGTATGTGTGCATGTATGAGAAGAAGAAATAGAATGAGACAAAAATAATTAAGGTAAAGAGACGTGTATCGTAAAAATCTCAGATATCAATTTGTAATAAGACGATATTTTGTATTAGAACCTTGTGTTATGACGACGCGCAACGTAAAAGACAACTTAATTTATGTTAAAACGAAGGTTGTTTATATAAAGTGTTAATTAATTGTCAACGCAAACTTGATAATTTGCTATTAGATTTCATAATAATATATATAAATATATTATCTTATATAGAGTTCATCACCACGTCGATAACTCTATATTTAGTAAAGTATAAATTGATTTTAATATCCATAGAAGTCAATTAGTTCGACTATGATCCCAATGTAGTGTTACCTATGTTTTCACAGTGTAATAGTTTACGTCACGATCAAATTCCCCGCACGCCATCAGCAGACTTTAAGATTCACATGACAAATGTTCGATTTTGAGGTTATGTTAGTTCATAGAAAATTAATATTCACCTACATAGAATTAGGAACCAGTAACTCGATTTTCGAGACTGATCGCAAATATACAAATACTGTAAGGAAGCACATGTATTGATTTATATGAAATTTCAGCATTTTAATTTCTATTGAGTTATACGTCTTTCTACAACAAATACACCGCATTAAAATTATATTATAGCAAATGGAAGTATACAAGATAAAAAACTGGTGCATCAAAAGATACTATATTTTACTGTTCTGTTCGACATACTTGCATAACTTATATATTGCTGCTGTATTTTTTAATGATAGTCAGCGCAATATGGTTAAATATCAACTATTATTATAAACATAAGCCCGCTTGTTGATTAAGTATGAAAGCACTTATGCATACACGAGAAAGTGTTCAGCGCCATCTACTCCTCTGAATAAATACTTCTCTTAAATTTACTTTCCAATTTGAATGTTTCACTTATGAATCTCCATTGAAAATTTTCATTTATTATTTATTTTTGATTAAATAACCTCTAAACTATCACAATTGCGTAATAAGTTTATAATTGAACAATATATTTTAATACCATTCTAATATTTTTTGTCCCATTAGTTAATTCATAGGAAGTACACCGATAAAAAATTTATTAACAGTATCTAATACCAACGTAATCAAACATCACAGAAGTACATTAACGAAAAGACGTAATTTTAATTCTTTTTGTCTAAAATTATTCTGTCAAGAACAAACTGGAAACTTTGAATTTAACGTGAAAAATATATTTTGTGTCATTTAATTTCAAAATATTTCTAAAATGTAATGTAAATAAGTGTTCTTTTTCCGATTACTATGAAAAATATTCCAATTTCAGCGGAAGATAAATATTTTTCAATTGATTATATGAGGACCTTAAATTGCTTTTAATTACCTATTTGAGTAACAGAATTTTATGAAAACATATAACTGACAGACAAATTATGCAGCAGTATCAGACAATTACGAAACTTAACACAAATATGAATGCGAATCATCGAGCGAAGATGAAGTTAGTTTGGTTTGTCGTCGCCAGGCGCACACGTGACGTAAGTATCTCTGTACAAGAAGCGTCCGCGATTCCTGTTATAGCAGGTGGATTTTGATTTGATCATAAGGGACTCCATATATTAGCTTCAGTGCATAAAGCATGTCATATCTGAATAGCATAAACTCAGAGTTGGTCCAATAAATTTGATATGTTCTATATAATTTATTATATAATTAACAAGAACTGAACTTAAATTACTATGAATTTACGTACATAACTATATGAAACATGTGGACAAATTTAATGAAACAAACTAATTTTTTATTCGCCTTACATTTTTCTGTTACCATAACTAAAAATTAGTAAATTTTGTTTCAGAAAATTATGAAACCGTAAAAAGCTTCCATTACAGAAAATGCTTCTGAAAATTCATAAAGAAATTTTTATCATTCTACGACATTATTTTGCGCTCTTTTCAGTACTAAGAAATGTATCACTTACGTCGAGTAAAAACGATGAGAAATAAGAACCATAATTTTGAATATTTTTCAGTTACAAAACACATGATATTAGTGGATTTATCAAATTGTTGTCCATTGTTAATTTTTCCACATCACAAACTTTCACAGACTTCAAATAACCGTTACACTTTTCAAGCATGCACTACTTTTGCGAGATGGTTCTCATACGTCAAAGAGAAACGGACTGATCAAACGAGTTTTTTACGAGACTAAGCCTGCTTGTAGATCTAAATGGCAGAAGTATTTTAAAGGTTAAGCAAATTAAATATTTTAACTTATAAAACATGTTTTCTAAGAAAATGTGATAACTTTTGGAAATTTTTTGCCTGTTCCGTTATTTTATTGTTTTATTATCTTATCATTTTTTTCAGCTCATGTTTCATGAAGGTTCTATTAAGTGTTCATATTCAGATATTCTAGATCTCAGTGACCTTTTATTATCGTATTGTCTACTACAGGTATTATGTTCTAATCTTGTAAGCAATGCCCTAAACAGAGCAGAGGAATATATAATAAACATAACGCGAAATAAGTTATACAAAAATATAGATCCCCTAAAATGTTGAAAACATAAACTTACGAAATCATGATCGAAGAAATTAATCATTATATGCAAAATTTGATCTATGTTTATTAGATACTAGAGAAAACATCCTAGAAAATTACATTTGGGAAATTCTTATCCAGATTGAAAAAAAAAAATTATCTTAAGGGTCCTCGATCGTAACCGTAGATAATCAAAAACAACAATTTTCAATTTCAAAAAGTCTATTCACAACATTTTTTACTTGTTTTATCGCCTGAGCATATTTAAATTATGATTTGACTGACAGGTTAGAGATAAAGTTTAATTTGTAAGTCGCTTACTTTTCTATTCTCTATAAATTTTGCATTTATATTTAAGCAATAAAATTTATCAAAAATTGCTCATTCGGTGTCCAATAAGTTACAAATAAAGGAATAGTTTTTTGTAATTAATAAAGTTCTGCCCAAAAATTTCGTTGAATTTAATTTTGAATTGGATGAAATAAAAAAATTCCAACACAGCGGTTAAAAATGAAACACAATACAAATATATGAATTACCTTTATTTTTATGGGCAACTATTTTATAAGTCTGTACTAAAGCTTTTTAAAAATTACCTTCAAATAATTTTACTTGTATCAATTTATTCATCGAAAAATGTTTTTCTCTGTGACTAACTGATTTGCTTTGAAAGCACAACTTTATGCAGGACATCGCGGACCAGATTACTGGTTCAACGCTTAGATTTCGGAGACGAAACTATCTTGGCGTATATTAACCTATTTTTAACCAGACTCGCATGATTAAAAGAACTGACTAATTGCATTGAATAAGTAGTAAGTCCGTTTTATTGTTCCGCAAAGAATGCCGAAGGAACCGCAAGATATCGAAAGAATCATTTTCTTTTGTCTCACAAAAATGATTGTCCAGATTAATCTCTTCAAAGTGTATCTGTCATATTTTAAATAATTTATAGTTTTCCTAAGAAGAATTGCGATAATCTTTGTGACCTCCAGCCAATTTATGATTATTTGCGCATTCCTCAAAGGTCCACTCGTCTTTCAAATACCATAATGTAAATGATTCTTTGAATAATTCTTTTAAATGATTCTCCATACAGCATTCATCGTCCGTCTCCCTGATGCACTAAAATGTCTTACTGCCATCTGATGTTTAAGCTATCATTTTATGATGAAAGACGTATATTATGCGAAATGAAAAATCTGAGAAATTGACGAATATTTTGTAGCCGAGAACTCACAGATCAAATAGAAACTATATATAAAGCGATTCTGTTTACGTTTATAAGTTTATGTTCCAGAAACGTTCCTAAAACGTTTTATGTCTGCAACTTTTACGGAACGTTTTATAAACGTTTCATCCATGTTGCAGACATAAAACGTTTTAGGAACGTTTCTGGAACATTCTAAAAACGTTTTAGAAACATTTGGGTTCTTCGTGCCCGTTGGGATATTTAGTTTCTTTTATTTTACAGTAATTAACATAAAAAGGCTCATATATTACTATTAAGGATTACCCTATTTCTGATATTTTTTTAATATCTGAAAAATTGCTGATGGTACACGCGTTTAGTCAAGTGAAGCAATTCCTTTCATAACTAATTTAAATCTTGTACTTTTGCCATTTTCGTTTACAGAGTGTAAAAGAAAAAGAGTTATGACTGTGGAAAACTGCAAATAATTGAACAATTTTAAATTGTAAATTTTTCAGAACTTCCATGGAATTGTTATAATTACAGATACGATTTTCTTAAATATTAAATTATAGATTAATTAATCAAATAAAGATTATTTACTAGTAAATAATAAAAGCAATGAGTAACTTTGTTAGTTATTGTTTTCTTACGTTATTATTTATCTAATAGTAATCTAATTTTGTTATCAAAATATTTTAATGACTTCAAAATTCTGAAACTCGTACACAGCAAAATTAACCTTAATACATTAACTAAGAAGCTTTTCTGTGAACATGCAAAAAAATGTATATTACTATAGCAGCGGACTTTCATTCAATAGTAACGATATTCCAGGCAGCGAACCGGAAGTAGTAAAATACAGCACATAAAAATTAATATTTGTTATCAATGATGATTCTACAATATTTACGTGAGATATAGTATTCTAAAAACCTATAAAAACTATACAATAATTAGAGCAGCTGTGATAAAATGGAATCTTATACAATATAATCAATTAGAATTTTTTATTCGATTAGTTTCATTTTAGACAGATATATCCCATCATCATCATACGGTACTTCATGAATGTTGTGTTGTTTCATGTTGAAATATTTAAATTTTAATATAACACCAATAGGTAACATTTTTATTATTAGCCTTTAATATCTTATTAGAAAGGTTTTCATTCTACTTTTTTGAATTATGCACAAACTTGAAAATACTAATAATATTATGTGCTTTGTTACTACCTACATTTACATGAAAGTATTATTTTGACGGCTGATTATCCTGGTGGGAAAAAAAGCTATGGCAAAACAATAGCATTCCTCGATATTTCATACAGCTTACATGTGATTAATCCTTTAATTCCACCGCATATTTCAAACTGAAAATAATACATAGGCAGATTGGAATGTGCCTTATTTACTATTTTCGAGAGTGCTTTTTCGAATGGTGATTTCAAAATTTAAAAAAACTGAGTATTTTCATTTGATTTTGGCAAAAACATTTTTGTGAGCATTTTTTAAATATCATTGTTTATGTCGATACCGCTATTTTTTTGACCGGAAAAGTGCGTAAAAAGTACATAAAATGTTTGAACTTAAAGGATATGCAGGTATGCATTTTTTATTTCATCTTGAAATATTCAAAATAGCGACTTATGCCAAGAAATTTTTTTTAAAATCTTGGCAGTATGGAAATATAGCATTTTAAACAAAGTTTCAAGTAAACTTAGCAACACCACAGACATCATCTTTTGTCAACCATTTGAATTTAGACATTTTTACCTCACATACTTAATCAGCAACCTCGAAAAATTTTTCCGCATGTCGAAAAAGAGCTTTCAAAGTTTCTCATCTATGGCCGCCATATTGGGTCAGCCGTTTTGAATTTCGAAATTTTGACTTCAGATTCGTGATAAGTATACGAAAAAACATCTTATAAGATAGATAGTTTATTTGAAAATTTGGTTAACAATGCTATATTTCCATGCTGCCAAATTTTTTTTTAATTCTTGCAATAAGTCGCCATTTTTTATATTTCAACATAAAAAAAATGCCTACCAGCTTATTCTTTAAGGTGAAACATTTTATGCAGTTTTTATATATTTTTTCGGTTGTAGAAATCCCGGAATCGACATGAAAAATGTAATTTAAAAAAAAATGACCCTCAAAAATGTATTTTTTTCACATACTTTTGCCAAAATCAAAGAAAAATACTCAATTTTGTCACATTTTGAAGTCACCGTTCCAAAGAGCACCCTCGAAAATACTAAAAATATGGTATATTCCGAACTGCCTGTGTGTTATTTTGTTTGAAATATTCCGTGGAAGTTGTACATGGGAAACGTGTATTCTGGATCTTAGAGGGTTAAAGTGCTTATTTTTCGTCTCAAAATTTCAACCAATATTTCAAAAACACACCCACACGCACAAATTTAAATAAAAGAAATGGAGAATTCCACCTGTATTTGCATTATATACAAAAGCAAACGTTTGATAAGGTAGTTAACCCCTACAATTTGACAGGTTGAATTTGAAAAGTCGGTAAGTCGACCTCTGAGTTCTTTGTACTTAAAATTCTTAACCACGATTTGAATGGAGAAATATTTCTCCGTATATGACTCAATTTCTAAAATTAATCGAGTAGTTATTTGTAGAAAAGTGCGTCATTCCGAAATGACTCTCAATCCTATTGCCGTTATATACATACATATCCATAAGTCCAGATCTGGAGATCAGACTACATATGTACATATGTGTCATTCTCTGTCAAATCGTCAAATCCCCCCGCCCACTTTAATTTAAGAGATAAATTGCTTTATAAGGACTTATACTTTTCACTGAAGTCTCTATTTTTTAAAGCCGGATGGTGTTTTTCATACAAAAAATGGCAGACCTTTTAAAAGGTCGAAAATTAGGAAAGTAATAAAGTAAATACTATTTATATCGAAAACACCGTTAAAATGAAAATTAGCATGTTTTCACGGTTTTTTTTTTTATTAAAATTGCTATAGATTGTTCAATTTTAAGCTGACGACACCGGACTAGTACCGAAATATTCAGAATTTCACGCTGCATTGAATGACATTCGATTTAGCCACCCGCGCACTATAAAGTCGAAAAACTTAAAATGTTGATTTATGGCTTTTAGACTAATTTTTCGGTCATTATTTAGTGCGAATTTCTTAAGAAACCATATATCCGATTTATTACCGTCGGAATTCCGGAAAATTGCGACCCAAATGCAAATACAAGTTTCTTTTCATAGTAACTCAAACAAAAAAAATGATATATATACACCTGCCCACTTCAATTTTTAAGATAAATTGCTTCATAAGTACTTATACTTTTCATTGCAGTGTCTATTTGTTAAAGCCGGATGGTGTTTTTCATACCAAAAATGGCAGACCTTTTAAAAGGCCGAAAATTAGGAAAGTAATAATGTAAATACTGTTTAGTGCAAAAAACATTTAAAAACGCACATATAAAATCTACGTTACAAGCCTGAATTCTATAGTTCTACGTATAATATTATTAGCAATACCATATTTTAGAAAATTCAAAATGGCGGATTACACATAGTTGACCGAAATTCAATAATTTGCTTGGTCCGGATGATAAACGCCATATGGAGGTTTTAAAGAATGCTGTTTTGAAATCGGAACTCGAAATTCAAAACTTCAGATTGGTGGACCCAATAAAGCGGACCAAAATAAAATAATTCAGGGAATTAGAATTACAATCTACCTGATAATGTCTAGTTTCCTGCCCTCGGCATTACCCAGGATCAACGACGTGAATGCTGCAGCAATCTGATCCCTTTGGGGTGCTTAATTATAGCGAGTCCTCTTGCCTCTCACACCATAATTTGCATGTATGGACATATCTACATATGTATTTATACCATGGAGAAGAACCCTGTGGTTTGTTAACTCCACAGGATTTTTAGACTCCAAATCCTTTATATACATTTTCATATTTTCATGTTGTAGCCTAGTGCACCATAGTTTTCCGTTATTACACAGCCCAACAGAAAAAAAATAAGTCAGGATCTGGATATCAGTCCATGTCTATAATATGATTTTTAGATCGCTGAATCCGAATCCGAAGTCCATTTAACCCCATCGTGTCAGGTTTTTAACCTTAGAAAACCTTGTAATTAAACCCAAAAATAAGAAAATAAAGTAAAGTTCCTGAAAGTATCTTTTCTTTGTTATTACTTCTCAACATATCAGCCATTTTGTTGTACAAACAGCACAATACGGCTTTAAAAAGCAGATACTCCAATGAAAAGTATAAGCCCTTATAAAGAAATTTATCTCTAAAATTGAAGTGGGCCGGGAGTGTATAGTTTTTTTTTTTAAGTTACTACGAAAAGAAACTTGTATTTGCCTTTAGGTCGCAACTTCCCGGAATTCCTATCGGCGGAAATAAATAAAAAATAAATCGGAAATATGGTTTCCTAAGAATTTCACACTAAATAATGGCCAAAAAATTAGTCTAAAGACCAGAAGTCGGCATTTAAAATTTTTCGACTTTCGATTTTATAGCGGACAGGTGGCTAAATCGAATGTCATTCAATTTATCGTGAAATTCTGAATATTTCGGTACTAGTCTGGTGTCGTCAGCTTAAAATTAAGCAATCTATAGCAATTTTAGTAAAATAAAAAACTATATTCCAATTTAGAGTGAAAACATGCTAATTTTACACTTTAAATGAGTTTTCTCGTTTACCATCGCTAATTGCGTATCGAATTACTGCATAATTATGCGGAGCTCATCCGAAAATACATGCCAATTACGTTCAATTCCATCCAATATTCGCATTATTAATGACAATCATTTGGGAGGGATAAGGGTTGAACATAAAAATAATCACCCATACAAAATTTACTCAACATAACAAGAAAAAATTAATTCTAGAGACGAGAAGTCGAAAACGTAAGTTTATTCACTTTTGACATGATAGAAAAGTGGAACAGAATTCTGATCTTTATTAAAAAAAAACTACATTCCTTGTTAATTTACGTAATTTTATAATTTTACGCTGTTTACTTATTTTCATTGCAGATATATGTTGAAAACATCAAACTGAAACAAAAATGTAATTTTCTCGAAACAATGAAAAGTAAAAAAGTACTTTCTGACAGTGTCTGATCAATGCTGTCTCTTTTCACTTACCTTTTCTAGCGAATCTACCATGAGGTTTTCACACGTAGGGACTACCAATTGAAAGAAATCTCATAACAAAATCACCTGATTAATCATGAGATTTTTTGTACCAAGTCATTACTTTAAAAAAGTAGCTGATTTTTAAAAATCACATAATGACTTGAGACAAAAATAACGTGATTAATCAGGTGATTTTGTTACGTGATATAATCCCGTGATTTTTTTCCACTGGGTATAGTCTCTTTTTTAGTAAAAACCGATATTCAAAGGATATTCATACTGAAATGTATAATGATCGGTTCACATCGTTATAATATATAAAATATATTTAATATATTTAATATATAACAAAAAACACCATCAACGTCGTAAACAAACAAATTTTTTGTTTTCACGATTAAAATTAGCATGTCTAATAAACTCCCATAATTAAAATAAAAATTAATACGCTCATCTCACCTTAACCTGCAATGCAAGGTCAATTTACAGAAATATGGTACAAAATAATGGAATAAAATCGAAAATAGTATCATTGTGCAACTAGAGAATAAATGAGGAGTTTTCCGATGAGAACGATTTTAACAAATTCTATGAGCCTGTAAATAGCATTTTACGTTCCTGTTGTGAAAAACTAATTTCGCACCTGGATATACTTATTATATTTATCTCTCGCGATATAGAGAACAAATAGTATATAATGTAACGAGGGCGCAATTAGAGATATTCGCGGAGTGCGAAGTTTGTCGCACAAGTAAAGCGATGATGATAATCACGATCGTCGAAGATAGATATTTCACCCATGATGCACGCGATATATTTTAATACGATGGGCGTGGATCTCGATAATTTGCGCCCAAATATGTCACTGCAGGACGCAAAATCGAGTTCTACTCCCGGAGCGTTAAAAATAGCATTTTGCGCTGTGAGTGTGAGAAATATTCTTTATCTTTTCTTAATGTGTATATAAGGGTATCGAAAAAGGCTAAAAATAGCCGAATTTCTCGAGGACACAGTAATCGGATAATAAAAAATATATGCATCTAAACTATGTAAATTTTACTGACTTTATGATTTTAGTTGTTGACAAATGTAGCTGTAATAATTAATTAAATTAAACAAATTATTTTCCGTTGTTTAGTATTTTTTCCGTTTTCTTCTGACTATCGAGTTCCCTTATTTGCCATCCGTCTATTCAGTATTTTATCTTTAAATACAATCGGATCTAACACTATCTTTGATTGACAACGAAGAATAAAAATCAAGCTTAAAAAAAACTATAAAATTATAAATTCCATTTAACCCTAGGGTAGGATAAAATCTTTTGAGTATTTTGTAGATTTTTGAAACTTGTTAGAGTAATTCTTATTTTAAGGACTACAACACTACCTATTAACCAAAATAATCATAACTAATATTTAGATTAATATTAGTTAGCGGAAAATTTCATAACTTCTTCTGCAGTGCATTTTGCAATATATATTGAGGGTCCCCACGATATCCTCTCTACTGTAACTCCCCCCCCCTCCCGCGTATGAAATTCACTTTCATTGGAAATGAACAAAAATTTATTGTAAACGTTTCCATATTTACAGCATGGGGCACCTGGTATATCTATTTATATGTGGAAAACGTAAAACAAAAGAAATTTCAACAATAGATGATAAAAGCCAATCATTTTATTTAGCGGATAAATTATCGGTGTAGTATAGATTTATCAGTCCTATTTTATCTTGATGTTTGATCATTTAATCGCGATCTTTTGTTCCATTGATGCTTTGTCGCAAAGATATATTATCGTGTTATTATTTATCTTTGTTATTATTCGGGCTTTAATTTATAAAATAAAGTTTTCATTTGATGATTGTGTTTGCGGTAGCAGTCAAAGTTTAATTTACTGTTATTAAATAATATTTCAATATATTTCAAAACAAAAATCTACATATCTTTCAAATTAAATTAAAGTATATTCCACTTTGTAGAATAAATGCTTTGTTCACTATTAAATCGGTAGTTATTTCATTGACAAGGGAAGTTATCGAAGTGTAAATCGCAAATCTAATCAATGATTCACAAATAAAATTAAATTAAATTTTAGCGCTTTGCTACTAGCACAGTAATTCTTCCGGTCTACATTTCCATCGGTCGAAGGTCTGGGAAGATTATAAAATCACTCATTACAAATAAGATTAGAGATTAAAAAATCCAATATGTCTACGTTGTTAGCCACGGGTAACGATAAAGGAAAGTACGAAGATCCAATTAAAATTAATTTTTCCAAAAGTCATTCGCCATATTGGATGCGACACTTTTTTAAGTTTAGAACGTTATTAGTAATTAATGACCTTATAATCTTCCAGTCCACGGATTCAAATGTATTGGTGATTAGTCAGAATGCCACTAACAGTAGAAAAAGTGTTAAAATTCAATTTAATTTAATTTGCACAGAGCGACATTTGAATAGTCCTTTCAATGCGAAATATTGTAGAGATAACTTATATTTGGCGAGACCGTTCGAACCATACAACACTTTGTTTATATTCGCTATTAAAACTTCCAGAACTTCCGTGGGAAATAAGAAAACATATATATATATTCTTTGTGTACTGTTTCTAAATTAAAATCAAGAGAATTGCTTTATAAAATATTTTATTTGGCCTCCAGGAAAAAATTGAAGTAACAAATTTTTGGAATTTCACTTTCGTACGCTCCCGATACAAGCTCTTTCAAGAGTGACCAATCAGAAAGTAACAAAATAAAATGATTTGTGTGGAATGATGATGTCACCACCAATAACAACGCATATAACTATGACCAATTTTATTATTTTTGTTTGATAAATTATTATCTAAATATTTAAAATATTTGTTTCTTATTACGTACAAGTAGCCTATCGTAAAACTGCTGTACTTAACATTTTACGTTATGTTTACGATTAATTTTTCCGGATAAATTCAGGAAATTTTCAGGGTCCGTTGCATTTCAACCTGCAAGCTATTATGATGAGTAGAATCCCTTGATAGCCGACCTTTTCAAACGTCGACTAACTTGAAACTTTTCAAAATATGGACCAAGCCCCCACTATTCCAACAATTCTTTCACCCTCGTTATTTTTGTATAGCCTCAAATTTAATAAGGAGTCGCAAAAACACATGGAAGAATGACGCGAACTCACACTTCACGGGGGTCTTTTCGATTTGTTTATTATAATTGTTATATTAGGTGAGGTTAGGTTGGGGTTTCACCGCAGTCATTCGACAACAATAATATTTTACTATTTAACCCATTAATGTCGGGAAGGACGTATTACTTACTTCAGTTTCAATTAAGTATTTCATATAAAAAATAAAGTTCAAAAAAATTCAAATGTATGTGTCTTGTTATTTTCGAGACCGGTCATTTTAATGCAATTATCAAAATTTAGCTATCTTAATTACAAAATTAAATATAACGATTTAAATGTAAAAAAAAACACAAAAAATCGGGTATACTTATTTATAAAACAGTTTTTCCCCATAGAAAGAGTATTTGCCGGCACAAATTGTTTCGCTAAAGGTGAAGAGAATAGTTATAGTATTAAGATATATTTTTTAAATATTAAAAAACTAACATCATGATCACAAAATGGCAACCGCAGTGAGAATTTTCTTTTTAAAACCTAACAAATTTTTTTTCAGAATGTGTTGATACAATTTGTTATTTTTCAAACAGTGATTTAAAACATCTGAAAAAAATTCAGAGCAATCTTGATTAATTCTAAAATATTTTCGTTTTAAGAAGATTTTCTCTAAAGTTTATACTTTTTGAGAAACAAAATTATTAATCACTTCTAAATTTCAAGAATAATAATTTATATTGTCGAAAACTATACTTTCGACAAAATTTCCTTTGAACAAAATTATCTTCGAATTTTTAAGAGCATACGCTAAATTTTTTTCAGATGTTTTAAATGTCTTTTTTTTTAATTTCGTTTCTGCAAAAATTTAAAAAATAAAAAATGACATCAATATATTCTGAAAAAAAAATGGGCAAACTCTTTGATATATTCTAAGAAATTTTTATTCATAGAAAATGTTGTGTAATGTTTATAGTTTTCATAACAAAATTTGTTAACTTCTAAAAAGAAATTACTCACTGCCATCGCCATTTTGTGATCACGATGTTATGTTGTTAATTTTTAAAAATATATCTTAATATTACATCTATTTTCTTCAGCTTTAGTGATACTCTTTCCATAAGACAAAAATGTTTTATTTAAAAGTATAACCGAATTTTTACGTTTTTTTTTTTACATTTAAATCGCTATATTTAATTTTCTAATTGCGATAGCTCAATTTTAATAACGCCATTGCAAAGAGCAACCTCGAAAATAGTACGATACATACCTTTCAATTTTGTTGATGTTCGATTTTCATATGAATGTATGAAATGATGTTAATTTTCTTGGACCATGTTCTTTGGTTATTAAATAACAGAGAGTAATAAATAGGTCCGTACTTTTCTCTGATTGATAATAACTTCTTGTTCCTTTATAAAATGGTTCGATTAGCTATTTATTCTATCTGAATTCCGTACTTTTATGCGATAAAAATTGGACACGCGTAAGATAAAACACAAATTAATTGCTAGTTTGTCATTGCCCAGTTAAGATAGACAGAGTAGTCTCAAATGTATCACTGTCAGTATTATATCATTATTATATGATGTTTTTTGATGATTTCTGATGGTTTGGTCTCGAAATAAATACCAGGCTCCATGTCTTTATTTCGCATGACAACTAATCACACGATAAAATAGAACATGGCAATCGATCGCATGACAAATTATCACATGGACAAATAACCATAAAAAATAATATCAGTATGTTTATTCGTATAGTAAAAGCATACGCGTGCCCTAAAACTAACCTAACCTATACTAACCATTCAGAAATTCGCCGACCTCTAATAATTCCTAAAAGAATATGGATGTACAGGGAAATTTGATTCGGGAAAATAAATCTGTAAACATATGTGGAAATCGTAAACAAAATATTATAGATTTTCAGAATATTCTTTTAATACGATGAAACAATATTTTCAATATGATGTTTTTAAACATCATAATATATAAATATATGATATTTTGTAATACTGTCAATGAAAATATGAATTAAGCACGGTGAGCTACGATAAAGTTCGACCCAAAAGTCCCCCTACCTCCCGGTTTTTTCTCATATCATTTCAGAAATATCCCACGGTCATTTTCAGCCGCAAACGAAAATAATCGGCGGAGGGGAACGGAAAATATCCTAAATTTCCATTTTTTTTTGTTATTACAGATGTTTTTAATGTAATACTTTTTTTACTCATTTTTTTCATTTTATTTCAATATCTCGTGTTACGAAACTAATCCCTGAATGATTAATATATTCTTAGCATTTAAATATGGAGAAATTTTCAAAAATAGCTGAAAACGTGTGTTTTTCACAGTTTTTTTCTATGATCCTTTTTTGGCAGCATTTCTCGTGAAAACTCCTTCGGAATGAATTGAAGCGAATAAACTTATCTATAATAAGCCTAATAAGTTTCCATTATTCACATTTAAAATTAAATGGCCATTTAAAGTTACCTATTCGTCAGACATTTTTTCTGGAGTATTAGATCTGGTTGAATATCTTTTTGCCTGCGAGTTTCAGTGATACGTTGTAAGAAAATAAGTCGAAGTGTACGTAAATATGTATAATTCTTAAAAATTATAAATTTGAATCCTATATATCAAAAGTTACAATGCTTCAAAAACACCTACTTCGATCTGTTTTCATGACTGTTGTATTAAAACAATGTTATCTCCGTCTAAAATAATGCCCAAAAAAAAAAACATCTTTTGAGCTCTTTTTACACTGTTTATTTTAATTATATTCATATTCACCATCTTTTAGAAAATATCATAGAAGGATTCAAAATAGTTATTGGAAGTTAGGTATTTCGGTCATTTCAAAAAACATACAGTATTTTTTTTCATGTGCATATGAAAATGTGGTGTTATATGAATTCAAAGTCATATACATAATTGAAATAAACGTTTTTCTTTACATTAAATTCTGTACATATTTCGCCTACATAATAATCGAACAGTGTAAAAAACGATCAAAAGATCGGTTAAACATTAAATATTATTTTAGACGGCGATAACATTGTTTTAATGCAATAGTCATGATCGAAAAAGGTGTCGAAAGTAGTGAAGTAAAACAGATCGAAGTAGGTGTTTTCGAAGCTCTGTAACTTTTGATATATAGGATAAAAATTGTTCTAATTCTTTAAAAATTATACATATTTACTTACACTTCAACTTATTTCTTTACAACTTATCAGAAAAAAAGATATTCAACCAGATCTAATAGTTAACCCATTAACGCCTGAAATTACATTTTTTATACTTCATTTTCAATCAAGTATTTCGTATCAAAATCAAAGTTGAAAACAATTGAAAGGTACATATCCTATAGTTTTCGAGGTCACTCTTCAAGATTCCGAGGTCAAAATTGAGTTTCAGCCATCAAGAATTCCAATATGGCGCCGAATGTAAAAAAATATTCCAAAAAATTGGGAATTATTTATTCCTATCAATTTTTTTCGAGCTATTAGAATATTGGAATTCTATTGGAACCGTGCATAATGGTGCACAAAACAGTTGAATTTTAAGAAAAAATTTCATTTTTATACCCCACATCATTGTAACGACCTCAAAATGACGTCAACAACGAAAATTTGTTTGAAAAATTTCTGAACGTTCTAACTCAAAAACTACGTGCTCTTATAAAAAAATGTTAAGAATGAAAAGTTATTAGAGTTAATCGAGAAATATAGTGGAATTTTTTCAGATTTTTGTGATGATATTTTTTAAAATTTTTTTTCAACATTTTTTTCAAAATTATAATTTATTTATGAAAAGTTCTGAAAAAAATTTGGTGTATTCACTTATGAATTCTACGAGTTTTTTGTTCTTTGCAATTTTTTCCAAAAGTTGCTAGTTTTTGGGGGGGAAAAATCATAAAATATAATATTTGAAATTCCTTTCCTCGAAAACTATCAACTTTTCGAAAAAACTGCAAAGAACAAATAACTCTTACAATTCATCAGAGAATACACAAAATTTTTTTCAGCATTTTTTGTAAATAAATTACAATTTTGAAAAAACTGTTGAAAAAAAAATTTCTCAAAATATTTTGAAAAAATTCCACTATATCACTTGATGAATTTTAAGAACTTTTCATTCTAGGCATTTTCCGTAGTTAAAGTTCGTAGTTTTTGAGTTAGAGCGTCCAGAAATTTCTCAAAGAAATTTTCACTGTTTACGCCATTTTATAAAAGAAAAATTTTTTCTTAAAATTCAACTATTTTATACAACCATTATGCAAGGTTTCAATAAAATTCAAATATTCTAATAGCTCGACAAAAATTGATAAGAATAAAAACTTTCCAATTTTTTGGAAATTTTTTTCATATTCGGCGCCATATTGGAATTTCTGATGGCTGAAACTCAATTTTGACCTCGGAATCTTGAAGAGCGACCTCGAAAACAGTAGGATACGTACCTCTCAATTGTTTTCAACTTTGATTTTGATACGAAATACTTGATTGAAAATGAAGTATAAAAATTGTCATTTCAGGCGTTAATGGGTTAAGAAAAATTGTTTCACGAACAGGTAACTTTAAATGGCCATATCTTTGGAAATATTGGGAGTAATGGAAACTTATTAGGATAGTTTTATAGATAGAGTAAACTCTGCCAAAAAAGATCATAGTAAAAAACCTGTGAAAAACTCACGTTTTCAGCTATTTTTGAAAATTTGTCCATATTCAAATGCTAAAAATACATTAATCATTCAGGGATTAGTTTCGTAACACGAAATATTGAAATAAAACGAAAAAAATTGAGTAAAGAAAGTATTACATTAAAAATATCTGTAATAACCTCTAAAAAAATGAAAATTTAGGATATTTTCCGTTTCTCTCCGCCGATTATTTTCATTTATGGCTTAAAATTAGCATGGAATATTGCTGAAATGATATCAGAAAAAAACCGAGAGGTGGGAGGACTTTTGGGTTGAACTTAATCGTAGCTCACCGTCATTTAAATATGAGCAAGTAATACAAATATGATTTTTTCAACCACAAAAATATTTAAATATGTGATATTTTGTAGTTGTGATATGTTATCTTTGTGATATTTTCTCGTGTGATCATTTGTCCGTGAAATAAAGACGTGATACAAAATACCACTCGGAAAGTGAAAAATGGTGATTGGATAAAATTTTCGAATTTCAAACTTTGGTTCGCGATTGGAGGCGCCATTGCGCATGACGCGCCAGGTCGAGGCATGCGGCGTGCTTCTGCATCTAACTTTAGGGGAATTATTTTGGCCGCTCGATCGATTCCAAAGGCCTTTCCCAGTTTCGGCTGCAATGAGACAACGCGTGCTCGAAATCTCACCAGTGCATCGGTCGTCCCAGTCATTCTCCCACGTGGCACTACGGCGCCGCTCTCCTTCACCGCACTCTCGCACTTTACACATCACCAACACGAATCGGTCAAAACCACATCCGACAACGATGACGACTAATCAGGAACATTCTCGTTTTATTTTTCCGCGTGCGGAAACGTGCTCGACTGTAAGGCGCACGCGCATTTCCGCCGCGAACTTGAGAGCCACGAAGGCGAAGTTCGGCTTTAAATTTGAATTTCGGACGACCGGCGCATCGCTTTAAAGGCGCGGGATTATTGACGACTGCACTTTTCGTGAAAACTGGGTCTTGTCACCTTCCCTTTGGCTTTTCAAAAGTGCAACCTCAAAAAATTAGCAGGCCACTACTCAGTTGAAAATATTTCGATGATTTTGATGAATTTACGAAAATAACATTCGGTCGGTAAATCCAGTGCAAACGAAAGAAATTAGTTGCATGAATGCAAAGTTTATCGACGAATGTTCTTAAAATAAAGGACTAAAAAAATCTAAACCAAATCCTGTACGTACAATAGGTCGTTTCATCGTAATCCACTGTGTGCAATTTTTAAAACCTTACACTCTAAATTTCTTAAAGTGAAAGTTCAGCCACTTTTTGAATAAAGTGACGTTTTCACTGCTTTTAAAGTAGAAATTTCACTTTACTAATAGTGGTTGGAAATCTGCCACTCTAATAAAGTGAAATTTTCACTTTAAAATAGTGAAAAAGTCACCTTTAGCAGAGAGTGGCTCAATTTTCACTTAAAGAAATTTAGAGTGTACATCGGAATTAGACTTCTTGTGACCCAAAAACTATCCACGAATTTTTACAGATTTTTGGAAGGTCATTTAGAGGTGGCTATTTTTGTTTATTGACAAAATATGACCTTTTTAAAGAAAAAAAGGATATACTTCCGATTAGGTAACCCGATTTCAACGGCACTAGCGTATATTTATGTATTTTGATGCGCTGATTACGAATATGACCATGAAAATTGGCGACAAGGTCATTTTCAAGGTCAAAACTGAAAAAAACGCGTTTTTTTCGAATTTTCGCATTTTTTTTCAAAAGTACAAATCGGATGAAAAAATGTTTCAAACAAAAAAGATAGAGGATTAAATTCTCTATAAAAAAGGTACCATACATTTTTTTCGTAATATCGACGGTAATGCTGTTAATAAAGATATTTATGATTGGCTATTTCATGTAGTGCACCTAGGGGGTGCCTATGTCCTGGGGGGCTCCGCCCCCAGACCCCCCTTTTTATACTAGCCTAACCTCCAACCGTGTGTTGGTGTGGGTTATAATCGAACCCACGTGATGTTGGGATCTATGTGATTACCACATAGTGTACAATAAATGTCCCGAACTCGAAACCATTCTACAGGTTGAAAGGCAAACGTCAAGCAGATTATTCCCATGTTCATGCTTCATTCACGGCATTACCGTTGATACTACGAGAAAAATGTATACAACCTTTTTTATAGAGAATTTGATTCTCTATCTTTTTTGTTGGAAACATTTTTTCATCCGATTTGTACTTTTGAAAATAAATGCGAAAATTCGAAAAAAAAACGCGTTTTTTTCAGTTTTGACCTTGAAAATGACTTTGTCGCCAATTTTCATGGCCATATTCGTAATCAGCACATCAAAATACATAAATATACGCTAGTGCCGTTGAAATCAGGGGTGTTACCTAATCGGAAGTACACCCGAAAAAAATAAAATTTTATATATTTCAGTGTTGGTTATTGTTGTAACTCGGCAACTTATTTGTAAAGGATTGGAAGTAAATAAAAAAATGTGATTTTAGTGAAAATAGTTAATTTAAAGGACATTTTTAAGACCTTGAGCACACAAAGTTCAGCATATTGCAAGTTCAAAGATATTTTTCTTTAACTTTAAGCTGCTACATCCATATTTTTTTTTTAATTAGGGGAAGGCGGGGCGAAGCGTCGAGGATTTTTTCCGTGTATCATATCTCTCCTTGAATTTCGTATTTAGGATGATGCAAAGTATCATTTGATAGGTAATTTCATAGTCATATTTTTTTGTCAATATTTACATGGCTGGTACTTGCGGTATATGTTTTACAGACGGCAGCTATGGCCAATTAAAAAAATTTAAAAAACACGGGGCGAAGCGGTGATACCGGGGTTAAGTGGCGAATCCTTATGTTTAGAGGTCTCTGAGACGATTGTCATAAAATTAAGTTCAAGTCATAATCTTTTAAGTTATTATTGTTCGTTGTAATAAAAATAAAATTTCCACGTTGGTGGAACGAACCTCTTCAGGTATAAAAGTTTCCAACAACAATAAAGAAATAAATTGCATCTTCGGAGCTTTGATTACTCGTATTATATCAGAATCATATATTTTATCTTTGTCTTTAGTTACTCAATGCATTCATCAAAAGGGAATTCTAAATTAAAAAATGATCATGGAATAGAGACATCCGGGAAAAAATTTCACCGCTTCACCCCAAAGTATCATTTGGACTTCCAGATAATCGGAGAACAAAGTACAGGAAAATGACTTGAAAATTTTGTTTAAAAATTACTTTTCTCGCTTCCAAAAGTAGGTAAGAAAACAAAAAATGAAATATCATGCCTCAAAATATGAAACATGGTGTAAACAAAGACACCAGATATGATATTTTACAATAAGTACGATCATAATGGAAATATTTGAGATACGCCACTTCGCCCCGTTCGCCCCTTTGCCCCGTCTTTCCCTATGACTAAATAATTGTAATAAAGATTGTTACGAGCTAAAAAATTAATTGATTCATTGTATTCGTCTAAAAAAATTAAAATCTAGAATTTTTGTTACATTCCCGAACAAATTTATTTTGTAATTTTGCTAACAATATTTCTCACAAATAAATGATGTATAACTGAAAGAACAATTGTTACTTTAAATATATAATAATATTACATTTTTAAACAGAAACTTTGGACCTTTTTCATTTTGAGTTTTCAAAAGCTTTTTTAACAATGTCTTTGTTAACGCTACACTGTTAGAAATTTCTGTAGTAATTTTCTGAAACATGAAACCGAAGCTTTTTACGGTTACCGTTTCAAAATTTTACGAAACATGAACAGAAATTTCGGAAACGGTAACCGTAAAAAGCTTCGCTTACATGTTTCATAAAATTTTGTTACAGTTTCAGAATTTTCAATTACATTAACAGAATAGTATAAGGGGAGTAAAATTTGGTTGCTTTATCATATTTTGTGTGTTTCTATGATTTATTGTCCTTCGTTTGGGGAAGGCTGCCCTGTGATTAAAAGTAGAAAATTTAATAAAACACTGTTTTGTAAATGTGCATCGATTATATATATAATCGACATTATACAATTCAACAATATTCGGATGACACTCGTTATACCCAGTAGGGTATAACGTATAACCATCAGTAGATGGTTGACCAAGGAATCCTTTATGACCGAATGAAAATTCCATTTTTGCGATGGGTGCGCGGACGCATCTAGCGACTACAAACCAAAGTTACGTCACCGTGTTTCACTGTTTCCTTTTGAAATTTCTGTTACAGTTTCGTAATTTTCTGATAATATAACGTAATGGTACTTTCTGTTAGAGAATTTAGTAAAATTCTGTTACTTCGGTAAGATAAAAGTATCCGAAATTTCTGAACATTTCTAACAGTGTAGGTATATTTCTTCTATTTATTATCGACGTTAATTAGTAAATTTTGAATGTCTTTTTCATTATTCGTGAGCTTCTTATTGTATGTTGTAGCTAAAGCTACACCTCGTGCTGATATATCATTCACAATACTTAGTTTTGTCAATTGCTACTTTGCCCTAATAAAATCCTCATCTTCTTCCCGCAAATTTGCATCTTTTGTAAAAAACTTGTTGATAATTTATGCAACTCGAACAGTTTTATACTATTTGAAGTAAAAAAGCGATGAATTTGCTTTTTCGAAATCTCTTGTAATGGAACGTCAGCTGCAATAGGTGGATTAACCCTTTAATTGTAATTCGTCCAACGTCAACTTTTTCTGATTAGATGTTAACCGTAGATCAAAAAAAGTCGTACGATATGTTCACTGACAATGAGATACCATAGATGTGACGAGAAAGTTTTAAGAGTTACAAGAGTTGGATCAGCTATAGCTGGAATAGTTTTGTTGTAATTGGCAGGTTCTTTTAGCAACATTAAATCATTAAATTTAGTAGTAACAGCCGATCGGCAGGTGTTCCGGTACTGCAAATAGGTTTTGTCTATAGCAGTTCAAAATTGTAGAAAACAACTTTGAACTTGCTATATGCTGATTTTTGTGTACTCAAAGTCATAAAAATGTCCTTTAAATTAACTATTTTCACTAAAATCCCATTTTTTTATTTACTTCCGATCCTTTACAAGTAAGTTGCCGAGTGTCAACAATAACCAACACTGAAATATAGAAATTTTTTTTTCTTTAACAAGGTTTTATTTTGCCAATAAAATAAAATAGCGACCTCTAAATGATCTTAAAAAATCTGTGAAAATTCATGGATACTTTACGGGCCATAAGAAGTCTAATTCTGATTTCAAGTTTTATAAATTCTACACAGTGGGTTTCGATGAAAAAAATGGTCTACATGAAAAAAGTCTTTGTAAAAAAAAACACCCTGATGTACAAGCATACGGGCTAACGAAACGAAAATGGCGTGGGGTACTATATTGGCTATTTTGACAATAGCAACGGAAACTAACAAAAATTGAGTAATGTGGCTTAAAATTATTTTATAACCTTTTTTAAGGATCAACAAGTGATGAGACCACCCATTTTACTCGCTAATTTTATTTATAACAATTCAATTTCGAAGTAGTTAAAAATAATTTGTCTTTCTTATACCTTCGGTATTTGTCTAATTTTACTATTTACTATTTATTATTTTACTATTTGGGAACATGTCTGTTTAAAATCCAGTCCTAGATAACTATATTAATCTTTTTTAATATATCTTAATTGTAATTAATTTCAATTAAATTAACGAATTAATTTGCAACCTTCAACTATAAACCGTTCAATAATTGCTAAAAACCTAACCTAAAAATAACTCGTTACATATATACTTCATAAATACAGGTAATATTTGACCTTACCATCTACTGCAATTTCTGTATTTTCTTTATGATATTTAAAAGAAATAATAAATATATGCTGTTAGAAAAAAGAAATAGATTTGTTATATATTTACTTTTGATTTATTCAGTTTGCATTTCTCAAAAACACAAAGCTGTCTGTAAGAAATAACTTTAGTAGTTGCCATTTAAGCACAATCCCATTACAAATTTGCAAAATCATCTAAAAAGTCAATTTTTAATTTTTATACAATTTTTAAATAATACACTTCATAAAATAAGAGTCCTGAAATTTTTCACGTTCTTAAAACCAAGAGCGAATATATATTTGTTTGCTATAAGATGCAAATTTGACAGTTTACGAGAGCCTAGTTTTGGAAAACTCAATTTATTTGAAATATTTAATCCGAGACTAAGCGACTGACAAGTTCTGAACCGACTTAAAGTTGGACAGTTTAGTCAAATGTTACATCGACGAAATGAAAATGTAATGGAAAATTATATTTAGACTCTTATTAAATATGTCCAGAGGTTTGAAGACTGAACTGTCGAACTTTATGGCAGTGATAATTATAAACTATTTTACGTCGAATTAATTAATTGTCTACACTCGAAACTTTTTGAAGTGAAATTTATTTAAAAGGAGTAAAATACTACATTTTTTGAGAGAACATTATTTTACAAACAAAAAGAACAGAATTATACATACTAATTTTTATTTTTACTTTACTGTCCATCTTCATTTTCATTGTTTTATAAGCTAATAAAACAGGACTGAAACAGCAAAAGAAATTGTAAAATTGACCATTTTTTAGTGATAATTAATTTCTTGAGTAGCGACTTTTCAGTAACTAAATAAAACATTATTATTCATAAACATTTTTATTGCATTACAATTTGACTATTTGATATTTGGCAATCAAATAATAATTAGACGAATAATGAATAGTCCTTATTCAAGTAGAAATTTCCCAGCATACACAGCAATAAAGTTCTAATTTGAGTTGAAGTTCTTTAAATTGACATATTCAAATTCTCACAAAAATTGATAACATAAAATGCTGATTTTCTTATACAACTTAATTCATCAATATCAAAATCGTATGTATTCGGACCGTATTATTGTTATCAGATTGATATATCTCTAGTCATGATGCAACCGTCAGAAGCGCATGATTAGTTGATAAGAACACTTTAAATCTTTTCAAAACTACTACTTAGTGCACTTGCATTAATCGCCTTCAAGTAACTTGCGGTGACTAATTCACATTAGCAGACCGCGACTTAGTTGCATGATTTCTGACATCGTTCCGTTGACCTCGCGATTTTTAATCAGCTTCAGCCATTCCGATTGAAGACCAATCATGTTTAATCGACCTTAATAGGGTTATTGCTAATTACAATCGTTGAATTAGCTAGTAATGGGTGGTCTAGCGAAATGTATGTAAAAGAGATCAAATAGCAGAGCGCCTCACCTAATCGCATAATGTGACCACCGTTCAGCGTAATTCAATCGCGTTTAAGCTACAATATAAGTGACACTTAATACCGACGCTTGGATTCTTTTGAAACAGTTCATTCCCTACTTAATTGCACGGCTATTTACATTTGCGCAATATCACGCCTGTATTATTTTCAACTTACGTACACGTGCGGTTGCATAATTTTCTACCAACAATGTATTTGTAAAGCATACACTGAGAAAATTTATGTAGTCAAAATGAATGTACTATATTATGTAGACGAGATGTTAAAATGAAATATGTTTAATTAAATAAACTGAATATTTGAAACGAATTTCTTATCAGTATCATAATTTTGAGAAATGAACATTTTTTTGTAAAATGTAACTCTTATCTATATTTTAGTTGGAAACTGACAAATGTTGGTCTTCTTAAAATTATTATTCTTTGCTTAAACTTAATCATTGGTACATAACATTTACACTACTTCTGGTTCGGCTAATTATGATGTTTGGTCCACAATCTTTGGTCCCATCAATAAATGTTTATAAGTTATACACTTTACTTAATAATAATTAATAAATTTGTATAACATTTGGAAGTCAATTTATGAACTACTTTATAAAATATTGACCCATTCGTGAACCTTGCCCATTCAGATTTTAGTGCAAATATTGTTCTTCCATAAAAGAAAATCACTTCTCATTTTTTTTAATTTTTCGTTGTTTCTATATTTTGATAAAAATTTTTTTGTTAAAAAATTCTCCAAAAATTCTCCGAAAAAAGGTAACATTAATTTTTTTGTGGGAGAATTTAAGGTTAAGTTATTTTTCTCCCAAATGTCGGGAAAAATATCTATCATAAGAGTACAACAAAAATTTAAGATATTGTTTTCAAATTGTTGTTTTTATTACCAACATTTTTAGCTGTTATGCCAAAAATGGCTTAACCATAAATTCTATCGTATTGGAAACAATTTCAACAAATTTATTGAATTTTTGCAGAATTTAAAGGTGATAAAAAAATTCAAAACAATTTGAGAGTCCTTGGAAGTTTTTTTTTGACGGAGAAACAATATAAAAAATGTCCACGAAAACTACATTTTTCTCACACCTTATTGCGTTTTTTTTTAAGTGAAACCTTTATAAATGTGTGAAACGATTTTCTAAGTTATTCTTACATATCTAATATTAGATTTTGTCACAATGAAGTGAAGGAACCACGTTTTAAATGTCAATACTAATGAAATTGTTTTAAGTCACTTACTAGCGAGTGCTTAATAATTTAAATTGGGAGATTATTAGTCTGAGATCAGCGCTTAAGCAAATATACGTTATTCATGTCCGGTAGTTAGTAATGGCATTTATTTTTATCGTGCTATTAATAACTTTATTTATATAAATTATTAAAAATTTATTGTTGAATTATATTCTTTTTTAAAAATTACAAACGAAATCAATAAAAATTATTTCGAATTATCACGTTTGTAATAGTGAGTACTAAATTTATCTTTCCTGAGTTTGGTGAATTAAAAAAATGTCTTCAAATTTCAATAAAACAAGTAATTTATGAAAAATAATGAATCGAATCTATATAATTACATAAAATTTCTTGACAAATGTAAAAATGTAATCATAAATAGTATACATTTAAAATGAACATGTCCTGTTACCCCATGAATAAAAATATTAAATCAATAATTTTGATTCTAAGTTAAAAGTAACCAACCAAAATATAATAACTAGTTCAGTTTAATTAATTTAATTAAAATTTCAAGCTGGCCACTACAGCTTATTGATAATACTGGCTTCGAGGGACCAACAATACTAAAGATATTTTGATGGTGACCTGTCTATTACCGCAAAAAATATTACGGCAAAATATTACGTTACAAAAATTTATTCTAAGATATTACGGTAAATAACATTAAAACATGCCTGCAAAAAACATATCCGGAATATATGCCTGCATACAAACATAATGCAAAAATTAGGTTCACTCAGGATTTATAGTGGTTGGATTAGGTTAATTTTTATATAGGGATAGAAACCTTTGTCTGAGGACACTGCCTATTGAAATTGTAGTAGGTGAAAATAAAAGTAGTAAAATTTAATGAAAGTAATATTATATTTAATGGTTGTTAGGTTAGATGTTCTTTCGTAATGAAATATGTGTTGTATAATGGTTTTATATTAAATGAACAACTATTACTGATTACAATAACCTTGTAAATTGTTTCAATATATTCTAGTGATTAAAAAAGTTATAAAGAAACATACAAATCTGAAATCAGCGACATTAGAACACAGTCAAGTTCTTTTACTCAATATTAACAAAATATGAAGACTATTTTCTCCAAATGAAAGAATTAAATAGAAATGAAATGCAGTATTTTATTAAAAAACTTCTTCTGACATTTGTTTAGAAATTCATTAAAAATCTAACAATTGACTTCAAAAAAGATTGGTAATTTGTATAATTGGTTTTCCGTGAACTTACACTGTTAGAAAGACCTTTTTGGATTGGTGGAATTGAATTTTTGACTCAATAATTTCACAAATAATCAAGAGGAAAATGAAAGAGTTATAACTCACTATACATCGAATATCACAAATCACTTCACTGTCACATCATTTTCGATTATCGCAACTGAATGGCCACAAACTTCTCTTTTCTCGTGGAAACATTGAACTTTACTGATTACATTAGTAACCTTAAGCACTTTTTCAACACCCGTAGATATATCTTCTGGAATGCGCGACGAGATCGAAGATATAACAGCAGCACTGCCATTCTAAATGCTATTCGGAGGCGTATTTTAAAAATACGAACAATCTCTTCCTCCACTTCTGTAGGATTAACAATCAGACCATTCCGCTTCTGTGAGAGTAACTATGTTTTCAAAGAGTCAACGTCATCGGGAATTAATGATCGTATCCTGCGATTTATAGCATCATGTGCAGTTCTTATTCGTTGCTTTGACAATGACGAGCAAAATTGACTAATCGAACGTTGTAATATCGTAATGTTATTGTTTGATTAATTGGTGCATCATTTTATGACCTTCCTCAATGGAATTCTGTTGATAGCTTTATTTGTATTAAGATAAATGGTATTTATAGAATGGATTTCTAATTCAGCCGAAACCATATCCTAAAGTAAATACTTGGCAACCTCGCATTACATGTATTAAACACGTATAATCATTCTGGTTATTCCTTAGTATCTACGATTATAAAAATTATATTTATAGATGTAAATGGAATTTAAACAATTTTTAATTTCGGTAATTTCGATACTGCAATTTATTTAACATTTAATATTATTATATTGATGAACCGTTGAAGTTTTTCCGACTGGTTTACGTTAGTACAACAACCCAGTTGGGTAATAATTAACAATCATACTGTTTTGTTAATGAAACCATTATTCCGATTCTTTCTATGAAACTATTTCATGAGGGTATAAATTTCCATTTCCTCCAATACTAAAAAGAAATAATATCATGTTATACAGAAAAACTAGGAGGTTAAAATAAATATTTGGCCATTGAGATAAGTTTAACCCTTTTCATGCTAATCGGCCATAATTTTTTCATGCGTTTCAAGTGAATATTTATCTGTGCATTAACAAGCAAAGAAATTTTAAAACCACATTTTCTGACCTATTTTTATCCGTACATTTAAAATATGCTATTAGTTTTGTTTTATGACTTTTGATTTTTTCAAACTGGAAGCTTATTTGCATTTTTTTATTTGTTTAACGTACTGACTAATAATGTTCCCTTCGGATAGGTACAAGTGTGTGGATCCTGTGGAATAATCACCACAACTAAAATGCAAGCTACGCAGGATGTCAAAATTCAAAATGGCCGATCCAATATGGCGGCTTTTTCATACATTTTTAATGTCTTTTTTTTTTGTATTTTTTTAATCCTAAACGCTTACTTTTTGAATATTTTTGTTATATTTATCTCAGTGTGATACCGATGCTAGAAAATAGCAATACAAGATGACATGGAATTCAAAATGGCTGAAAATATTATATTTTTATTATAATATAGATTTTTTTATGTATATCTCAGTTTGATATCGATTATGCAAGAAAATAACAGTACAAGATGATATGGAATTAAAAAATGTGGAAAATATTCTATTTTCTTTCATAATCGATATCAAACTGAGATAAATATAATACATGTATTGAAAAAGTAAATGTCACGGACTAAAAACATAAAATAAAATGAAAAAAAAAGTAAAAAATGCGTGTAAAAGCCGCAATATTGGACCGGTCATTTTGAATTTTGACATCCTGCGTCACTTAAAATTTAGTTGTAGCTATTATTCGATTGGATCCAGACAGATGTACCGATCCGACAACGGAAACATTATTAGCCAGTACGTTAAACACATAAAGAAATTTAAAAAATCACGTTTTTTTTTTAATTAGCCGCTATTTTGAAAAAATCAAACGTCATAGAACAAAACTAATAGCAGATTTAAAAAGTACGGACAAAACTACGTCAGAAAATATGGTCTTGAAATTTTTATGGTTATCATTACAAAAATAAATATGCACTTAGGAAGCACAAAATAATTGCGATCATTTGCCATGAAAAGGGTTAATATTTTATCGAATTTAATACAATTTCAAAATAATAACATAAAAATTGTCCATTTCTATTAATTTTACTAAAATCTAATACACATATCCATGGTTAAACTATTATTTGAATACAAAAGGAACCGGAGAATTAACTAACCGTAACACGAAAAAAAGTTGCACCAAAGTATCCGTATTAAGGATAATCACAATGGTCAGCTAAACCCTAATACATTGGTCAAGCCTTACCCTAGAGGAGTCGCCTTAATGATCACGGTAACCTCTGTACCAGGTAAGTATCCTTCAGATTGTTCAATCCAGCGTTTGAACTAAATCAAGTGTCACTTGTATTATGAGAAACGTTGGATATTATCAGTTAGTGCCAAATCTCTAAAACTAGATTTCAAAATAACGTTTAAAATTATAAGCGATTTTTAACTTGTGATAAAAAATGTTTTTAGAAATTTTAATAATTTCTTGTACTTACAGATACAGTTAAACAAAACAATTTAACTATTGCTTGTATTTATTATTTATTTAGAATTAAATAAATTTGAATCAATTTTAGAAATACAGTAGAAGTGAAACGTTTATTAATTTTTACTTTTGCAACATTTAAGGTAATATAATTAATAGCAATAAAAGCACAGAAAATGTCTATACATAACTTGTTGAGAAATAATGTGAAAATTAAAAATACATATTAGATTTTAATATTTATCTCCCTCGTCACAAAATTTTTCCTTATAGAAGTATGCCATAATACAAATACTATTTAAAAAAATCTGATGTATTTATTTATATTTTACTAAGCCTCCAAAATTTATTTTGTACTTACTATTTTGTCCCGTAAAACAATGGCTCATAACAGCGATACTACAATTATAAAACTGAAAGTTGTTACCGAACCATTTTTTGTTTTATTATTGTAATATATATTCAATTTAATTTTTACTTAATACATTGCTAAATATCCTCGTAATGTTGTTAAAGTAAAATAGAGTATTTCTTTCAATATTAAAAATAATTTCTGAAAATTTGCTCTTCCTTGAATTATTCCAGAATAGATGTATAATGTTTCCAAATTTAGTAAAGGAACTTTGACTCTTAAAAAAATAAAATTTGCATTTCGAAACCCTAAATCTTTAGAACATCAAAGAGAGTGAGGTCAATTGATTAAGATCTTTTAAGACTAGATGAAGTATATTTTGTTATGCTAAATGTCACTTTTGAATTCTTAACGAATTTTTTTGACTCAACTCTTAATCAGTAAGTTGAATAGAACTATCTATATATTGTCTGAAATGAAGTAAATTTGGTGAAACACCTGGGATAGAAAGGCTTAAATTTGAAAAAATATTCGTCTAGCATTTAAATATAACCATTGCTTCTTTCATTTAAATAATATTCCGTTCATTTTTCCGAATAGAAAGTACAATTATACTAGGAAATTTTCGATTCTTACTTTCTCAACAAAAATGTGTATTTGTTAAGTATAAACCTGTAATTTTTTACATTTTTCTTGAAACAAAAATAACCGATTTGCCACACATTGCTGAGTGCCAAGTTTTATTTTCTACATTATTGCTTACAAAAAAAGCTGGTGGAAGATCTTACACTAAATCTTTCAAAATTCTATGTTTACGTTCTTTACAGGAGACATGTAAAAGATTCACATATAAGGTTTTTGATAAAAAGTTTGGCATCGTTGCATCTGCTCACGACGGTGGGTTAAAGCAACATGACAGGAAATTCGGAAATATTCACGGTGAAGGAAGAACGAACGATAAGATTTCAGATAAAAACATTAAAGACAAGAAAAGACCAAAGAATCGACATAAAATGATGAAGAAAAGATAAAAGAATTCTAACAAAAGCATTGATAGAGACAGGGGAAAAGATCATTGAACGAACGAATGACAAATATAGCAACTTCAAGCAGCCATATAATAGAAAAAGCGAAGAATATGTACAGTTTTTCAGAAATCGAAGAAACTGTTTAGAGAAAAGTAAACTATATACAAGAACTTTCATATAATGCAGAGTATGTAAAACTTTCCCGCATATTAAAATGGACACCAACAACATCAGATATCATACTAATTTATTTAATTCCGTGGAGTTTTCATTTAAAACTAGGAAAATCTTTTCCTTCCATTGACGCTCATGTTTATCATAGTGGGCGACAATCGCACACTTTCCGCCCCCCCTTTCCGGGCGGAAAGATGGACTTTTCGTGCTCTTGTGACAAAAAAGTTTGTTCAACTCGAAAATATTATATGGCTTATGATGACCTAACTCATTTAGAAATATGGCAATGCTTTTAAATGCGAGATACAACGAAATTTCTCCATTTTGAAATGGGCTATTCTATATTTTATTACAGACAATAGCAAATCAATAACGCCAAGAATGAAGTTCTACGTGACGGTTATAAGCTTGTGAATTCAACGTTCTTTAGAGCATAAGTTCGAATCCCCGTCCTGCTTTTTTTTTGTTTATATATATATATATATAGTGAAAAATTCAGAACTTGCCGAACGAAGATACAAATTCGGGACTGTTACCGTCCTCGATCGGTAATAATATAACAGTTTTTTTTATTGTTTATGTGTTTGTGTGGTCATGTGAGGGATTATGGTAAAAATCTTGCTCTTTAGCCGCACAAATAGCGCAAAACAGCAAGTAAATCTGACCTTTGTAATAAAAGACTAATAAAACTTTTAATTTTGAGATTAAGAAGTTACATGCAGTTTAACAAAGAAGTTAAATATTTACATTAAAATATTGATTTTCCGTGTTCATTTAAAAATTTATAAAGAGTTATTACTGATAGTAATTTGATAATAAGCGGTATCCAGATAAGTACTAAACGAGCGCTCGAGAGCCCTCAAATATGAAGTGGATTTAGATTAGTAGAAGCAAAGGCCGTAGTGCATTCTTTCGACAAGGATTTAGAGAAGTCCTGAAAAATATCGCAACTGATTTCAAATACCAGTACTATAGTTGTACTGACTAACATTTCTAAAATTAATCTTTAACTTGTTTATTACAGGAAGTAATTATTTGATGAATTCGAGCATCTACAAGTTAATCCAGAACATCATCAGATTCCAAAATAATATGTAAAACGATGTAAAATAGCCCAAGATAACAGAAATCAATATAACTCAAGATATTTTCTTCAAGCTATTGATAAAATATTTTGAGTCAATTGAACAATACTCCATGGAAAGAAAATAGTGCAAACTTATATCTTAAAAAAACTGAAATATCATTATAAATCAGTTAAAGAATGAAATTAAATTATTTTTAAAGAAATAAATGTTCGAAAACCGAGAATGTAAATTTTCTAATCCAATTAATACTTTGGTATTTCTCAATGACAAGCCAAAAGTTTGTACCTTGTTTGACCACAAAGTCTTCTATAATCTTCCTGTGGAAAGCCAACTACTCCGTTCTTTCTTGCTCATCACTGAAGTTTCACATTAAAACTTGCGCCTTCAATCCGGGTATTCGACTTTGATAAAACAAACGAAAAGATCTCACTGGAAACCGATTAAAATACAATACAATTTTAAGCCGGAGTGAAACCATCGAGCAAGTTGAATGCTGCGATTCTAAATATACTCAATTACGAGAAGACAAATACACGTACGTCAATGTGCTTAGTAAAGTATTTCCCAACTTTTAACAATAACTTTCCTTTTGCCAATAATATAGGCTTATATGAAATTAAATTGTAATAGTTATCAGAAAACATGTAAGTATGAACATTGAGAAAAAACTTGTATCCTGCACATAAATATTATTGAAATGAAATTTTGAAAATTTTTATTTAAGTTCAAAAAGTAATTATCTCCTTGCAAATGGTTCGTTTAAAATTATTGATAAATTTATTATATCTGAATGATCTGAATTAAACATTTTTATGACTTTAAAAAGTTCTTAAATGCGTATATTGAAGAGTTCTGATGTATCCTTCTGAAAGCATGATTGTTATTAACTACATAAGAACCTAATCTTTACAAAATTTATTTTACGCCCTCGGAGGCGTAAAATAAGTATTTTCGATAAACGTAACAAAAACTTTTTTCTTCGTTATGCGGAATTATAAAATATGCATTTACGCCCATATTTGAGGGAGTAAAATCTCATTTTACTTGATTATGAAATAATTGAATATGTCAGACATTGGAGATTCGTCTTAAACAGAAACGTGTTTTTTTCAAACATAATCTATCTATATATTGTCGAGAATAATTTATTGATATTTTTCAAATTTCAAGCACAATCTGATTTCAAACTTTTTTTTTTAAACAATGGCTATACACGGGATTTATTAATAATGTCTCCAAAAGTAATCAGCCATCTTTCACCAAAATAGTAACTTTTCTAAATGTAGCTCATCATAAGTTCGTCACCTTAAAACATAGCCTTGTGCCTTTATTATGTCAATAGATGTAAGTACAGGTTTTTGGTCACACCTGCACGACAAGTCCACCTTTCCGCCCATACAAGCGGGCCAAATATGACCGTTTGTCGCCCGCTCTTATTATGACAAGCGTCGACGGACTGAAAATATTTTTTGTCACACCTGCACAATTTCGAAGTCTTTACATGTCGGTTAAGTAATCGCAAAGGCGTCGTTTGCCGCCGAGCACCACAGCTGCCGGCCTTCGGCGATTAGTAGTATTTACCCCCTCGACCACCGTCACCGCCTTCGCTGCAATTACTCCGTTTCCGCCCTAGATACATAATATACCATTTTTCCGCTCTAGCGATCATTAGCGGTCTGATGTGTATAAAATGTGTTTTTCGTGTTATAAAATGCCGTAAAGTTTCCCGGTCACAAAGGAGGACTTTTCTCTTACATATGTGATAAAAAGTAGTGTACATATCACAGGCTCGGCCAGCAACCTTCACAATCGCAGAAGAAACTTATTACGCACTTAAATCGAAAACTACTAGTTCCAGAGTTTTAAGAACCCTTATTTTTCCCCCAAGTGTGGTGATATTTCTATACACGTGTGGGTCCAAGGATTTTAAATACAGTTTTTTGTGCAGTCAAATTTTAAATTTTCATATTCTAATTTCAAATTCGTATAATCTGCGGCCCCGAAAATCCCCAACCAACGAGTGTCAAGCGAAATAGTTTGATTTGGAAGATTTGTCCGCCATTTTGAATTTTCAAAATCTGACTTCAGAAATCCGTTGCCCAAAAACCCATTAAACGCTATAGGTTATAGTTAAAAGAATTATAAAGTGGTCGGCGATAAGGTAGAAATTTACGCTAAAAATCGTTCAAATTAGCTGCATCAATTTTGTGAAACTCGGGCTCTGTAAGGACAATTTTAATTATGGCATACCACCTTATAAAAGATACCAACAAAATAATTAGTAATTAACCGAGTATTATTGTAAAAAGATGGTTTGTACTTATGTCCGATAGTTCTCGATTAATTCTCAATGATTTTTTTTTAACGATATATAGTAATTATAAAATTATAAAAACCTTTTAATTTACGTTTTTTATCATACATTCCTTCCTTATAGGCGGATCACTTTAAAACCCCCTTAAATCTCTCAAATTCCCTCATTTTGGGCACCTTTTGGGCTATTTGGGGTAAGGGGTTAAAGTTAAAATTTATTCTCGAAATTTACGCACAGAATGACAAAAAATGCTGTTCGACGCGAGTGTGAAATACCTTTGTACACTTGTATCGATATAGTACTTTTCGATACAAGTGCGTTTGTATGAACTATACTTTACTAGCCTAGCATTATTTTATGCATCGGTTTTCGTAAAGAGTAAAAATTGAATGGTAAAATAGATAGAGTGCTTGACATTTACTTCATACACGAATTTTTCTATTTTATGTACCTATAAGAAACAGATGCGTAAACTACTATTTCCATATGTGTATTTCACAACTCATAATTTGTATGAATAATTATAAATAAGAGAAAATATTACATTTCTATACAAAAAAAATTACGACTGTACCTACCTCAAATCGTATTCTGGAAGAGTTGCGTCTTCGGTTTGCTCTCTGGCCGTGTCAGACGAAACTGGAGATGCTACCTCGTAGACATCTCGGCAATGATGTAATCCGAGACTTGCTGAACAATCACGTCTCATGAATTTTGATCCCAATTATATACACACATAATGCATATATACGTATTTTAAAACTACAATATCTGATCTTATGTTTTTTGGTCGCGAAACTACAATGTGTACTGCCATGACGAGAAAAAGAAAGAATTTCTTATATTTAATTCTTTTACTTGTATCCAACTTTTCATTTACTTTAAATCAATATTTATTAAAATACCTGTTTTCTCTACTTTCACGAAAAAAGGTTGAAACTAAATTTACCTCAAATTTCCACCATCTTCGATCTCAAATCATTCACGATCACCATCAATAATTTAAAAGTTCGAAGAAAATCGACAAAAATCAAGAGTTATTCACAAAGCTCAAAAATAAATCCATGATATATTCAAATATTTCTTAACCATAAAAGGGATGGGATAAATAAATATTATAAATCTCTATATATTATTCCTACTTTATTAAGACGTAAGATAAATTGAATTTGCTAAAAATTTCCAACTTTTGAAGAGTTCAATCATACGCTGTTAGAAATGTTTGGAAAATTCGGATGCTTTTGTGTTACAGAGGTAACATAATTTTACTAAATAATAGAAAGAAACATTATGTAACATTACCAGAAAATTACGAAACAGTAACAGAAATCTGACATGGAATCCGATAACTAAGGGGACATTAGTTTGGTTTGTAGCCGCCAGAGGCACCTGCGACATGACCGTGGCCCATACATGACACTTACCTCCCACGCTTCCCGTTGCAGAAGTGGGATTTTCATTCGATTATAAGGGATTCCTCGGCCAAATTCTATGACGTTGATTCTAATGTCTACGATGACAATATAATTTTCCTTAACTGCTGTTCATGTATCTTTCATTAGGTTTAATTTAATAATATGTTGTATGCAAATTAATTCAAATAATGTTAACATACACTCAATAGTTATGCACGTACATATGTAAAACATATTAATAAATGTTAATTAACCAATAGTCAAGAAAATGTTTACTCCCATTATATTTTTCTGTTACGTTCACTAAAAATTACTAAACTGATACAGAATATTTGTAGCATGAAACTGAATCTTTTTTCTACTATCGTTTCAAAAAATTATTGAATTGAAACAAAATTTTTTTTGAAACGGTCACAGTAAAAAACTTCAGTTACGTTTTCAGAAAATTCTGAAAGAAAGTTCTAATAGTGTACGATACCTCAAATTTGAAATGAAATTTGAACAAGAAAAGGGATCTTTTCGAATGTCACTTAACTTCCCTAACATATGCAAGTGTAACGTATTGTTACTCCCGTGTCTCTTTAACGTAATGAGTTCTGAGTTCTACTACGAACGTTTGCGAGAAGTTAAAACACTTGTGTATTCACCGCGCATAAACTGTACGTATCTAAGATTACAAATTTGAAACTGTTGTGGTGTACTCGCATACAATTCGAGGTTACCGCACTGCAACGGCGTTGAGAGTTGCATACTCGTCGGCCATTCACAAACAGTGTATAGTTTGCTTTATCAGACCTGGTATGCTCTCTAATACGTAATGCAATAAGCTGCAGTATCGGCGAAAATTCAGGGTAAGCGCCTCTGACAACGAATACGCTTGGAAATTCAAATAGTGCATATAATTGCTCATGTAAGCGTCTCTCTGATGTCTCCTAGCTATAATTAAAATAAGATGTCGCGTGGAAGAGATAATAGAAACGTGGATGTAGGATTACCGTACATTTTTTCTTGCATCAAATATAACGATGAATATTTAAAATACAAACCAAAAACAAATTTTGACAAATCCACAAATTATTCAGTGTACGTATTTCTACACTTCGAAATAAATATAAACTAATTGATATATAATTATTTTTCTGAGTTTAAAATTTTTTTAATTTGTTAAAAAATTGCTTTAATATACAGTAATATTTACTGATAACACAGGCCCATACGAAATTCGAGCAAATCGCAAAAGATAGCGATATTTCGCGTCTGAGCAATACTCACGTAGAAAAACTTTTTCGCACATATCTCAATAACCCGACAAATCACAAAACAGACACTTCAAAAACCAGACATCTCCGATTGGTGCGTTCGCCATTGAGTTACCACTGGAAGTTCAATTCAAGGTCAAAAGTATTTGATCAAGGGGTTCATTTTGTAGGTATCTTGAAGGTCAAATCTATTTGAGCCCCGCATTATTTATTAAGCGCATTTAGAAGTCAAACATTAATAATATTTTTAGGGGGTACCTCAGAAACTCGACAAATCACAAAACAGACACATAAAAAACCCGACATTGAAAAAACAGAGATTCATTAATAAGACATTAAAAAAAAACAGATATCTGAAAATGTAATTAATGATAGATTTCTGAATGTGCTTAATAAATTTTGCGGGGGTCAAACAGATTTGACCTTCAAGTGACCTACAAATGTAACCCCTTGAAATGACATTTCAGTGAGACCTCAAGGGCAGCGACCCGAGATAATTTCTTTATGTATTGAATGCACCAATCGGAGGTGTTTTTGAATGTCTGCATTTTGAAATGTCTGCGTTTTGAAGCGTCTGTTTTGAAGCGTCTACATCACTCACACATATTGCGCAAAAGCAAAAAATAGCTAATATATAATAATGAAATATACTAATAAAAAGTGTGAAACGACATATAAAGATAATACTCGAAGAGAAAGATATCTATAAAGATATTTTGCACAATTCTCGTACAAATCGAAGCTTGCTTAAACTCAAGACCATTATGGCCTCTTTCCAATGACCCAACTGGTCTTCTTACTTTAACACCCGCACATTTTCTGGTTGGAGAATCATTGAATGCTGTTCCTGATACAAATTGGATTCACTTTCTGGAGAATCAACTCTCGAGATACCAAAGAATGCAGACGTTGGTGCAGCATTTTTGAGAAGATGGTCTATTGAATAACTAGGAGAATTGCAAAATAAATCTAAATGAAGGATTAAAGAAAACGCACAATTTCGAATTCGTCCATTAGACATCATAAAAGAAGATTGAGTCTGTTCATTGGAGACTCGGTCATGTCATCGAGCTTCATTTAGGTTCATGCGATTTCAGTAAAGTAACAAAGACATATAGTAAGTACACTTTAACGAAGCTGTGTGCATTATCAGAAGAAGATAAAAATGTGTCCGGTTAATTAAATTTCTGTTATTAAATGGACTGAAATTTTATTATATAATTTAACAATACAGATTTTATTTATTTTAGAAATATAAAGGGTTTCGAAAGTGTATGTAAGTATACCCTAGAACTTTTAACATTTCACTTCAGAAAAAATTTATTTTTCATGCACACTATCTAAACTTACTTTTTTATGTTTTTACACATACAAAAAGTAGAAAAATTCTGCGGCACTCATTTTTGTGCATATTTATTTGCTTAAAAAATTAAAATGGTGCTTTAACAAAATTAGCTCTTCTGCAGACAAAAAAGACTTGCCAAACATTTTTCGAAAAGATTAGCATCTGACGTTCCAATGTACAGTTAAAGCATGCTTTTTAATGTTTTATTTGATATATTATATTAAACGCTCAGACACGTGTATTTCTATTTTTATCTTAGAATCCGTACAAAAATTTTCAGTCAATTATCCAAAACCCTGACTGCACGTTCACCTCATCAGTGTAAGCATGCAGTAGAATCCTGGTATTTACGTCCTCAGTTCCTTGCCTTTCCCTCCAGTCTCATTATATTTACCAAAAGAAGGGTCCTTAGAAGCAGACCCTTCCTGAGGGAAAAAAGAGCGGCTACAGAAAAATATAACGAGACTGAACAGGTCAATTTCCTGGGACGTAAATATAGCGAGACGCAATTATACCGGGACTCTACTATGCAATTTTTAATGAAGGTCAACATTTTTTTTTTAAAAAAACTTACTAATAAATTTATAAATCAACAAAAACTTTATATCAATCCCGAGACTCGTGCGCACAATTGACATCACAGGAGTGTATAATATGGAAGATCGTAGTTCATTGAACTATGAATCATTAACAATGAAAATGCTTACTGGTTGTATTTTCAATTTATATTGATATTTATATTTATGTATATTTACTGTTATTTTCGCACATATCTTTAATATACAACATTTCGTGTAATGAGTGAGATTAAATTGCCTAATGACGCGTTAATATGAATATATCACTATTATAAACCAACAATTAAAATCACTATTAAAAACTTACAAGTCAACATCACTGTTTAAACCTTAAACATGAATATCAGCATGCAAGAAATTGCTTACATAATGTTTGAGCTGTAAATTACCAGGAGCAATGGTTAGCGAAACATTTTAAGTATATAGTAAAGTGTGCCAGATCAAAAGGTCATTTTTTTTAAAGAGTGGCGCTTTAAATTTCAAAATTCAAAGTGTTATAAAAACTTTTCCTGAAGGGGCACGCTCAAATACTGAGTACTTGTGAGTGCTGCCTGGAAATCACTATCTTTCGGGCTCGCCTGTGCCTAAACTGTACATTTTAGAATAGGGCTCTACGGGACTTTTTTGTAGGAAATTTCTTCCTCTACAAAAAAGGTTCAGTGAATTTTTGCCGTAATGTGCACCGCTTTCGATACGGAAGCGCTAAAATATAAAACAACGAATTTTCAGAACATGGCGGCGGACGCCGAAGTCTTTGTTTTTCATTCTACCGCTTCCATATCGAAAACGGTGCAAGATACGACAAAAATTCACTAAACCTTTTTTTAGAGGAGGAAATTTCCTACAAAAAAGTCCCAAAAAGTCCTATCCTAAAATGTATAGTACTACAATATAAATTGTAAGAATTTAGTGAAGAGAAGGCACCACGTCACCATTGGTTGCCTAGCGAGATACCTCAGGTTGCTAGGAAGACCCTTGAACTCTGCCAGAGGACACCAATATCCACAGTGTGCTGCGCCCGCTTTGTAGAGCTTCACATTTTTCTCCGTCTACTTCGTAGAATGAATCAAGAAAACACATATAAATGTTTCATCCACAATAACATCAATTAATTAATTTACGCTTTAATAACCGCACACTAAGAGAAATTATTTACTAATAGTTAATTTCAAGGCTCTTACATTAACTGTAAAGTTATTACAGTAACTGTAAAGTAAAAAACAGCAGGTAACGTTGAGATGAAAATATCAGGACTTTCCTGCAATGTTATTGTATATTAACTCCTAATTTTTAAACATTAAATGAGCGTTCGTTAACTGCTAATAAATCCTACATTAAATTCTCTCGTTTGAACTGCGCATGTCAACAATGCGCCGAAAAATTCGTAGAAAATTACTTAGCGTGTATATGTTTGTTTATCTCGGGGTTTCGCTGAAACTGCAAGCCCGTAAATGTACTACATATCACGTAATAATCCTAACATTAATATTTAAAATTCTTATAATAACTAATGAGACATTCCATGTCAACAATATCAAAGTTGTGGCCGATGTCGCGGAATTCAACGAAAATGAAATATTTCATAGGTACAGGCGTGGAAAATAACGTAGTAAAATATTTTTCCAAAATTTTCAAAATGGCGGCCGTGAGGTCATATTCACTGAATTTCTTTAAATTACGATATCTATTTTTCTAATTATCGCATTTAAATGGGACCATGCGCATTTTGTTCACAAAATGAGTACTTTTATCTAAAAATAAGACAATTTTTTGTTCTTCTTAATTTGACCAAAAAACGGTCCAAAAAAATTTTCAACTTAAATTTTTGCACAAAACGCATATTTTTTTTCAAATTCGACATCTCATTTTGTAGAAAAACCTTTCAGCTTTCATTAAAAAAAAAATTGATGGAGGCTCTTTTTGTTTTCGAGATATGACTTTTTAAAGAGCGCAACTCCGGCTTTCGCCGGTGCGCTGAGCCGCGCTTCAGGTGCAGTACGGAGCGCTATCACTACTCCTCCCATTACTCATTAGATATTGGTTATTTATATACCACTCAGTTTTTAAACATTACGGGACGTTAAATTCCTTCTCAATACGTCGAGCTTTCCATGATTTTGGTACCATGGTTAAAAATGTTACTTTCTCTGAATTACGATCCGGTAATGCTATTTTTTCTTTTAATTCATCAACTATGACTTGTATATCATCATCAGCAGGACGTACTTCTGTAAAAACTTTTCTTAATTCGCGATCAAAACTCTGTTTTATTTCAATTATTTTACTCTTTTCGGCAGCTTCTGACCTGCGATCTTTCCAACTTGAAATGGGAGAAACATGTAAAAGTTCGAGGATTTTATTTAAATTTGTTAGAGCAGCTTCATCACTAATTGTTTTATCCATACTGTCTATTTCTCCCACAATTTCTATTTCCCCTATTTTATTCTCAGTCTCATGAGACTGAGTAGAATTTCCAGAACCCTGAGATATATCGGGCCTTGACGACGAAGTATCATCGATCGGAACGCTTAAACGTTTAGATGATGTCGTTAATTGACACGAATTACAAATTACTTTGCCTAACCATATATCATATTTTAGATTAAGCCTATTACATAACTCGTGAGTAATATGCCGAAATTCTTTATTCTGAAGGATTAACGCATGACCCTTTTTCTTGAAAGGATTGCAGCAACGAATCAGAGAAGCCATAGTAATTGGAAGGTAATTTTAGTGCAAAAACTTAACAGATTTAAAAATGACTTGCAGAACCATTAAAATAAATATATATAAATATCCAACTTACTGGAGTGCTAATAATGCATTCTTTTATACAAACGGAATCACATTTTACTTACGAGAAAAAAACGGCCCCTCGATAGCGCTCCGAACTGCACCTGAAGCGCGGCCCAGCGTACCGGCGAAAGCCAGAGTCGCGCTCTTTAAAAAATCATATCTCGAAAACAAAAAGAGTCTCCAGCAATTTTTTTTTTGAATGAAAGCTGAAAGGTTTATCTACAAAATGAGATGTCGAATTAAAAATAAAATATGCGTTTTGTGCAAAAATTTAAGTTGAACATTTTTTTTGGACCGTTTTTTGGTCAAATTAAGAAGAAAAAACAATTGTCTTATTTTTAGATAAAAGTACTCATTTTTGTGAACAAAATGCGCGTAGTCCCATTTAAATGCGATAATTAGAAAAATAGATATCGTAATTTAAAGAAATTCAGTGAAATGACCTCACGGCCGCCATTTTGAAAATTTTGGAAAAATATTTTACCACGTTATTTTCCACGCCTATACCTATCAAATATTTCATTTTCGTTGAATTCCGCGACATCGACCACAACTTTGATATTGTTGACATGGAATGACTCAATATACGAATCTCAGATTACGGAAACTTCAGGATAAAGCACCTTACCTTAACGCATTAATGTCCAACTTGACCAAACTTTTACGTTGAATCCAGCCTTCAAATTTTTTATGAAAATGAAGTTGGACGTTGATCTAAACTACGTTTCCTATAGGTTTTGGGTTCGCTCTTTTCGAATCCGATGTCAGAATTAGGAAAAAAGCACTACTGATACCGATTTTTCACCATTTTTTCCAAAAAATACCATTTTCATGTGTATATTTTTTTAAAAATCATGGATTTTACTTTGATAACGGTGTCGTATGGTGCTGGAAAGTATTGCAATGTGGTCATCGATACTTTTACTTTGAATTTGTATAGTTAAATTTTTTTTAGTGATAATCAAAAATTGCGGCTATATTCGTGCGTCATTACGGCGAGGTAAGGGAATATCGTGATAACGTAAATTTTCTTGTATTTTTCGTATTTTTGTTATTTTTAATATTTTTTTTTTAATTAACAATTTTATTTGTTGTTCATTTTATTTTTGTAAAATGTTATTTTACATAAGACTCACAAAAATATTTACAAATGCATCATAGTAGAAGTCGTATATGCTATCAATTTTTTCTCCTTTTTTTTGAATTTTTATATTTCATTTTTTTACTCTATTTTATATCATTTTCATTTTTTAATATTTGTAAAAAAAAATAAAGCGTCCACCTCCTTGCGGTGATAACCGGACATCGTCGAATTCATCAGCGGCAAAGGTCGTCTAATGTAACAGCGTATATAAAACTCCATCGTCAATTTTGAAAATACGTAAAATTTTCTGCATACTATGAATCAAGTACAAAAAATATAAATTTTGTATAAATAAATAATATTAGTCCCCAGTTTTGGGACTGTCATTCGAAAGATCACGATAAATAAAACAACTTTTACCCTTTTGCATTTTTCATAACAGTTCGTTTTTAACGAGTTATCACGATATTCTCTTACCTCGCCGCAATGACGCACGGATATAGCCACCATTATGGATTATCACTAAAAAAAAAATTCAACTGTAAAAATTTAAAGTAAAAGTATTGATGACCACTTTGGATACTTTCCAGCATCATACGACACCGTTAACAAAGTAAAAGTGCTGTAAAGTGGTGTAAAGTGCAGAAAAATAAAGGCAGTTAAAGATAATTTGCAAATTGGTTGCGATGTCCATCTCAAACTTACAATTTTCAATTTTTTTACAGAGGGAAAAATTATCAGTGTAATAATATTAAAATATGTCAGTAATAGAACGTGCATAAAATTTACCTTTGCCCAGAAGATTGGAGCCGGAAGCAGTTTGCAGCCAAGCCCAGTGCTCCTGTACTTCAGATGGTCAATATGAACTAATTTAATAACTTTTCATCTACAATATACATGAGGTGCAAAATTAAATTACAAGTTCAAGGGAACCTTGCATTATTAAAACTTGTCCTGAATTGCATATTTCACTATACTGTAAGTTCGAGAACTACAAATTAATATTTCTGATCTTTAGTTCCTTCATTACTAGCAAGCTGAGAAATGAAAGTGTATGGTTTAAATTTTCCTTACAATTTAACTTCACATGATTGAATTTGTAGAAGCAAATTTGTGTAGCATATGTATATAAAATATTGAAAATCGTCATAATGAATTTTTATTAACTACTTGTATATTTTTGTTACATTGTTTCGATCAATTAGGTAAACAGATGGTATATATACCTCGTAATAATAAAACGACCGTTTCGAATTTTTAAACCTATCTTGAGTTTGTATGTCCATGAAATCTTTAATGAAACATAATCATTAAACATTTTTGAATAAATAAATAAAAAATATAATGTTTATCGGCTAATGCCCTACAAATCTTTTCGGGATTAAATTGCACGACGTTTCGGTCCTCTCGGAACCCTCATTAGGTGCAAACCAAAGTATCAATAACAATTCGGGCTTTATATGTTATTACACGCATGATAGTTACGTCTGTGTGTGTATAATTTGAATTAATTTGGTGTAACTATCGAGTAGATTCTGCGTATCTTCTATTTTATTTAGTGGATTCTTTTGTAATGCGATGGGTATCATTTCGGAAATTCTTCTGTGATGAAATTTATTTTCAATATCCAAGATATACTTATATGCAAAATAAAATAAAGGTTCCGTTAGATGACATTTTAAACATTATTGATTTCTTATATGACAACACGTATTTTCAGTTCAATGACTGCTATTATAAACAAATATTTGGGACCCCGATGGGTTCACCTGTGTCACCTATTTTTGCAAATATAGTTATGGACGATTTAGAAGTTGAATGCTTACAAAAATTATCTTTCAGGCCTGTTTTTTATTACAGATATGTGGACGATATCATAACCTGTGTGCCAAAATCTAAAATTATTGAAATGTTTTCAACAATTACCACAACAGATTACAATTTACACACGAAATTGAGATGAATAAAAAGATTCCCTTTTTAGATTTGTGGTTGTGATTAGAAACACCGAAAATGATAAATTACGGTTTGATTGGTTTCGAAAACCCACCTTCTCAGGTAGATTCTTAAACTTTTATTCGTATCATCCTAAATCACAAAAAATAGCAATTATTTACAATTCAGTAGACAGGACTTTAAAATATAATGACACAAAATTTCATAAAAAAAATTTGGAAATAGTTAAAGAACTTTTATTTGAAAACAATTATCCGCGCGGCTTTATAAAAAAATATATTATTAAAAGAGTTAATAGTTATGCCAATATAAATTCAGAAAATGGGAATAACCCTAAATCCTTTATAAAAATTCCTTTTGTAAAAGGAGTTTTCGATCAAATCAAACACAATTTAAAACATCACAAGTCGTTCCACAATTCAATAATACGTTAGGTAATATTATTACAAAAGGTAAAGATGTTGTAAAGAAACTAGAAAAATTTTATTGCATTCCATGCAACAATTGTGATGCATCGAACGTGGGTGAAACTAAGAGAGCCTTAAAAATCCGTGTTTCTGAACACAAAAATAATATACAGAGAACATTGCAAGCTGATACTGTAGTCACAAAACACAGAAGACTCACAAATCATGACTTTAATTGGAATGAAGTTCAAATCTTAGATATTGAAAATAAATTTCATCACAGAAGAATTTCCGAAATGATACACATCGCATTACAAAAGAATCCACTAAATAAAATAGAAGATACGCAGAATCTACACGATAGTTACACCGAATTAATTCAAATTATACACACACAGACGTAACTATCATGCGTGTAACAATATATAAAGCCCAAATTGTTATTGATACTTTGGTTTGCACCTGATGAGGGTTCCGAGAGGACCGAAACGTCGTGCAATTTAATCCCGAAAAGATTTGCAGGGCATTAGCCGATAAACATTATATTTTTTATTTATGAATTAAAAACCTGCGATTTTCTATATTATTATTAATTTTTGAATAAAATTTTAATAATTTTTTTCATCATTGATATACAAATGCATGAACTCGATTTATTTTATATAAATAAAAAAAAAATATTTCCGAAAATTCTCGGTCAGTTCTCAAACAATATCTTTGGTATTTTCCAGGAAACTGTTTATCGTGCTTAAAATTGCCCTTACAGAGTCCGAATAACAATTTTCATAAAAATGTTATTCAGTTATCTTGAATTTACATTTGTTATTGAAATTTTTTACCTTACCGGCGGACTACTTTAGAACCTCCACAAAGTGGAATCGTCGGCTACTTGCGAGAATGTATCGCCGCAACGACCCTATTAACCACGTTTATAGGTTGAATGTCATAGGCTGATGCCAGATATAAGTTTAAAAATATATATGTGCATTTATTTAACATATATGTCGCATATTTTTATTTTCCTTATAGGCACACTTTTATTTTTTGAAAGATAAATCGACGTTTGATAATACAATTTAAAGAAAAGTTCGTACAATTTTTAGTCGTATTTTATACATTGTTTCTAAAATTAAATTGAACCCAACATATATTGGTTCTACATGCCAAATCGTTTTCAAATAAATAATTAATTTCTTGGCTGGTTTATTAAATTAAATAAGTTAAGAAATTTTTTCTTGAGCATGACGGCCTTATTATAAAAAGAAGAAACTAGGATGGCTGGTCCTGTTTTAGAAAAACCCTTCACTTTACGTTTCGGCCTCCGATATCTCCATCTTCAGAATTTCGTTTATTAAATAACGTTTAAGATATTAAAATTATTGTTCATGGTTCTCGTATTTTGTTAAAAAGAAAACGTCACATGTGCCATTATTAACGGGTACTTATTAACGATTTAATTATTTACTAATGTACTTAAAAATTGTATCGATAATTCAACATAGATCTGTTCATTTGTTATTATCAATATTTCATTGAATCGATTGAATTTTTATTCAACCTTGCGTTCGTAATTAAAGTATAAAATTGTTTTTTAAAGCTTCACCCCATTTTCACTATGATAAAAATATTTTTTATATGATACCAGTCCACCAGGCGTATCGAAATTGGTACGCCACATATCGCTTGTGTTATGACCAACTTTACATATCCCAATTCAATAAACAATAGGCAAACCACTCTATATTTCCAGCAGAACACATTGCTGAGGGGACAGACTACGCATTGGACAAAAGGTCAAAAGCTCAAATTTCGATGTTTGAATAAGGTATTTCGTTAACTTATTACGAAAACATACAAAATCCATAACAATAGTAAAAATTTTAGCTAGTAGTGTAATTATCTCTAAATTTATAAAATATTTTGTGAATTTCTAAAGGAATAAAAGTATTTCAAAAACACAAAGGAAACACTAAAATAAGGGTGTGAGACCAAACGCAACTTTATGTCGTTTGCGCTTAAAATGATAATATATATAGAAACGCACTATTATAAATTTATATTGTATATGATTGGTAATAAATCCTCAGTAATATAGATTTTTTTCAGTAATATCAATGAATTGGAAATATGAATACTCCATGGAAACAGTATTAAAAATTCCTAAAAGAATTTTTTTTTTTGTAAATACAAATTTTATCATCAAATATCTTTGATAATATACGATTAATATTGTTAAAAATTCTTCCAATTTAATTACCAAATAATTAAATTAAACAAATTAAAATTCTTCCAACTATACACACGTATAGTTCATATTTATTAAGAAATAATTCGACTTCTACAATGAAGGCAAGTACTACCCTCCGATTATACATTAAAAATGATCGTTCCAGGAATTTTCATATTTCAGAAACACTGAAATGTCCCGAGTAGAAATTTTGATACGGCCCTGATCAGGTCCTGTTCAGGCTGCCTGAGTATATTTCAGGCCCTTATCAGGCTTCAGGACCTAGTAAAGTTCGCTTTGCAATCCCCTGATCAGTACATGATCAGGCAACAACTGCGTTTGCCTGATAAGGTGCAGGTTGTAGTTCCCTGATGAGGGCTTGGTCAGGCAGTATTAAGGCCCACCTTATTAGGCGCGCATAACGGCTGCCTGATCAGGTTCTAATCAGTCAATATTAAGACACACTTTATCGGCGCGCCTGATTGCGGGCTTTCATAATATATTCTAACAAGGGTTAATAATTTGGAGGGTTCTGTAATATAAATAATTAATAAATATTTAACAACGTTTCGACTCTGATGTGAGTCCTCTTCAAGGCTATGTCCTTGCCTCTGTGATGAATTCTGAGTATCTTTTATTCTTTGTCATTTTTTCCATAAGTTGATAGTTTTGGAAAAAAAAGTTTTGGAATAACAAATCAAAAATCGTTAGGTGGGAGGAACGATAGATCCTCCTTTCCTTTCACTTTCCTAGGGCATTAGACCCGCCATCTTTCTTGCCATTCATCCAATCTAGGAAACAGTTCTTCGTCCTTCACTACTGTAGGACCTTAAAATGTAAGGAAAGGTAAAACTCGAACTCGCATCCGAGTCGACGAGTTTAAACCCTGGAAACGAAAAATCAGTTCTTCCTTACTCGTCTTTACCCTTATTTAGGAATAAAACTTCCAAGTTTTTGTAAGATTTGTATTTTCTGTATATTCAGTAATATTTTCTTTCCAGAAGAACTGCCTTCCTTCTTTCTCTTTCAAATTCTTTTTTTCAACGATCTCTGACCGTGGATGCCGGACAATATCCGAGGTACCACTAGGAGATCGTTTCCAACCTTCAATCCTTTTCAAATTCTATTTTCCAACGATCTCTGACTGTGGATGCCGGATAATATCCGAGGTACCACTAAGAGATCGCCTCCAGCCTTAATTTCTTCCAATTCTTCGAAATTTCCTTAGTCGTCCTCCCAACAAATCTATAATTTGAATGAATTTGTAATTGTTCTTAAAATAAATATATTCGATGTTTGAAATAAATTATTCTTTCAATTAATTCATTCCACAAGTTTTCCCTAACCTGGTCGTCCCAAGGTAAGAGGGACGAATTCAATATTATTATTTTTTTGTTGTTGTTCACACAACATGGTTCTTTTTCGCTAGACGTGACAGTAATACAAAATGTTTCAAAAGTGTCACCAAAAAATCTGAAAAAATTCCAGTGTATTCTTTGATGAATTCTAAGAACTTTTCATTCTTCGCATTTTTTTAAATGCGTTAATTATTTATATCTTTTTAAGTATTGGTCTATTTCATATGGATCCCTTCACTCAGTGGTATCGAACTAAGTGACAAAGCTGACGCTTTAGCCAAAGAAGCCACTTTGGCAGAACCACATGTAGCTATAAAAATTCCTCACACAGATTTATGTGACAACATCAAAAGGCGAGCATTTGCTTCCACCTGCAGCAAACTTAACAAAGAGGCTGAATCGAAAGGTAGTAACTTTTTCGAACATTATAACTCTTCATAAATAAACAAGTAAAATTTTTTGGTATCGACGGCACTTGTGCAAAATGTAAACAAAGGAATAAAAGAAAATGAATAAGCGTCGTACTAATATAAACACGACGCGAAATATTACATTTCAACTCGACCATATATTGCCAGAATAGTTTATTATACTATTGAGTAAGAGAAAAAACAAACCCCACCTGTTATTCACATTCCAAAGTCTTATGTTAAGAAAAGAGGCGTTTCGCACTTGGCCGCTGGTTGTGCTCTTCAGCAGGGATCCAGCAGCTGTACCTTGGACACGATCATTTAATTTATTTGTAATTTTAGAAATATATTGATTATTTCGAGTTTTTGGGGAGAAAATTCGAATAATATAATACATTTAGAGAACAATAGGAAATTTCTTTGCCGCTCGTTTTAAATAAATAAACAAGTAAAATTTCTTGGTGTCGACGGCACTTCTACAAAATGTAAACAAAGGAATAAAAGAAAATAAATAAGCGTCGTTCTAATATGATCGCGACGCGAAATATTACATTTCAACGGGAGCATATATTTCCAAATTATATTTCGTGCTCGCTCTTCTACATTACAAGTGTAGATCCTTCTTGCTCCGCCAATCATCACACGTATTTAGAGCTCTGAAAAAAAAAGGAGGGGCGGGGCCGACTCCTCGCTTCCCGCCTCGCCGCGCTATTTCGCCACTTTTCTTTCGTGTGTCCACGAGAAAGAACACGTGTCGCGAGCTCTAAGTATTTGTTTTGAATTGTAAAATTACAATGGGTAAATCGAAAAAGAGATCGGCAGATAGGGAGGAGGACCTTAAAAAATTATTGAAAAAAGTGAAAAGGCTCAATGAGAAGGTCGAAAAAATATGTACGGGAAAAAAGATGGAAAGCAGCGAAGAGGAGGTTGTCAGCGACGAAGAAGTGGTCGGCGTCGAGAATATTCCGCCGACCACGAGTTTGAACGACGAGTTGAAGGTTCCAGAGGACATACAATTCGAACATACTCTATCGAACGACCCCAACGACCTTGAGTTTATCCCGACAACCCAGGAAGTTGACGAAGAATGGCTAAATATTGTAAGTACTTAAAATAAAACTAATGCATCCCTCCCCCCCCCCCCATTTTTGTTTTCTTTCTTTTCGCTTTGTAAAGTAAATGTCAAAAAAGTTACAAAGTGGGCAAACTTAAAATTACTCGGCCGTGCTTGCTTATGTGGTAAGACAAAGGCTTCAATAACACGTGTCTGTGCCTGCTCAAGTGGTAGGACAAAGACAACAACACATATCTGCGCTTACTCGCTGGTAAGACAATGATACACAGCTACGTTCGGGTTTGCTAATGTGGCAAAACATGAACGAAAGATGTTTTGTTTTATTTCACCTGTTATACATAACTAAATTATTTTTCATCCTTTTTTCTTGTTACCGTTTCTTTTTTTTACGAGCAATAAAAGCTTGCAATTATAGTAAATTTATAGTGTTTTGCTTGGAATTAAAAAAAATATATTATTTATTATTCAGTTAGGTGAAGATCCCACTATGTCACAGTCAATACAAATGAGTGTTAACCCTGAATTGTCAAAGAGATGGGAATATTTTTGCAAGGAAAGCATGAAAAAAGAGGACATGGAAGCTCTTAAGAAAAAGTACACTTGCCTTGATGGCTTCCAACCTCCAAAGTTAAATCCACAAATATCAGTAGCCATGAAGGATTTCGCTGTCACAAGAGATAATTATATCGTTGAAATTCAAAAAGTGGCTGGCACATCCTTGTCTATTCTTGGCTCGATTATTACTTCAATGTACGATAGTAAGGACACAAGGGTTGATATAGAACCCGTCCTTACTAGTCTTTGCGATGTGGGAAAATTGTTAACGCTAATAATTAATAAAGAGTCGAATACGAGGAAAGCGTTCATTGAACCAGGGTTGACAAAAGAAACAAAAACGATTTTGAAAACCACAAAAGGAGATGAGTTCCTGTATGGTAAGGATTTGTCAGAAAAAATAAAAGATGCAAAGGCCTTAGACAAGCTCGGCAAGGATTTGAAACTTCAGCATCAAGTGGTCAATAAAACGAAGCCCATACTTTCGTCAAATATTCAAAATTTAAACTACCGAGCCCCATTTGCGAGACGTCCACCCATGGCCCGAATGGGGTATACAGCTACAGACGGACGTCAGAAACAAAGGCTGTTTTTCAAAAACAGGCAGCAATTCGTGAATCACAGGGCAGTAGTGAATCCACGTCAAAATCCAGCTCAAGCGAGAGTAGAAAAGAAAATATAATTGACGTAAGTAAAAACGCGGGTAGGCTCAAATTATTTTATAAAAATTGGAAAGAAATCGCGAACGATAAATTCATTTTGAATTGTATACAGGGTTATAAAATCCCTTTTGAAAGAAATGTTAGTTTTAATAATTATGTTATTCCGAACCATGTAAATAATGCAGAAATGCAAAATTCAATCGAAGCACTTATTCAGAAAGGCGCGATAGTACCTTGTAAAGAATCAAAAGAACAATTTTTGTCACCGTATTTTTTAACTAAAAAGCCGGATAGTTCATTCAGATTTATTTTAAATTTAAAGCGTCTCAATAAGTTTATCTCAAAAGAACATTTTAAAATGGAGGACCTTAGAACCGCGGTAGACTTAATTTTCCCAAATTATTTTTTAAGCTCGATAGATTTACAGGACGCGTATTTCCTTGTCCCAGTTCATGAGGATAGTAGAAAATACTTAAGGTTTAAATTTAGGGACATTACGTATGAGTTTGTCTGTTTGCCCTTTGGATTATGCACATCACCCTCCGTGTTTACAAAAATAATGAAAGCAGTGGTTAGACATCTAAGGAATGCCGGGTTTTCATCTATCATCTATCTCGATGATATCTTATGTATAGAGAACAAATTTGAACAGTGCCAGGAAAACGTCAAAAGAACGGTCGATCTATTACAAAGCTTAGGATTTGTTATAAATACTAAAAAATCACAATTAATGCCAACTAAAAGATGTAAATTTTTGGGTTTTTTGATTGATACGGAGAAGTACGCAATAGAATTACCACAGGAGAAAAGAGATAAAATTTTTGAGTTATTAAATTAGTTTTTAAATATTGAAAGTTGTAGTATTCGAGAATTCGCTAGATCGATTGGAATACTTATCTCTAGTTGTCCTGCAGTAGAATATTCGTGGATTTATACAAAACTGTTAGAGAAAGAAAAACTATTTCAATTGGCATTCAACGATTATAATTATAATAAAACTATGATCATATCAAGTTCTGTTAAACAAGAATTGTTGTGGTGGAAACAAAATATAAAAAGTAGTATCCATTTGATAAAAGGCGGTTCTTACGAAATGACGATTTATACAGATGCTTCAACCACTGGGTGGGGTGCATCAAATGGCGACAAGCATATTTACGGTTTCTGGTCAGTAGAAGAATCAAAATTCCATATAAATTACTTAGAACTGTTAACAATACAAATAGCTTTAACTTCATTAGCTTCACATCTAAGTAATGTACAGATATTACTACGCGTTGATAATACCACCGCATTGTCTTACGTTAATAAAATGGGCGGCATTAAATTTGGAAATTTTAACAAATTGGCAAGAGAAATCTGGAATTGGGCGGAAGATAGAAAAATTATTTTACTAGCTTCTTATATTCCATCGGGCAAAAACATTATTGCAGATGCGCTATCAAGAATAAAGAATGTGGATACTGAATGGGAACTGCATAACGCCACCTTTCAGAAAATTGTAAAATATTTCGGGAAACCTGACATAGACCTGTTCGCGAGCAGTGATAATAATAAATGTAAAAAATTTTGCTCATGGCATCAAGATAAAAATGCATCTTACATCGATGCATTTACGATTCAGTGGAAACAGTTTTTCTTCTACGCGTTTCCGCCTTTTGCGTTAGTCTTAAAATCATTGGCAAAAATAAAACGCGAAGGAGCACAAGGTATTATCGTAGTCCCGTGTTGGAAAAATCAACCGTGGTTCCCACTCCTTGAAACACTGTTAGTTGAAAAACCTTTAATATTTACACCTGATAAAAATTTATTATTATCACCTTGTAGGAAGATGGTACATCCAAGAGCAGCTCACCTAGGTTTAATGGCCTGCAAAGTATCAGGCAGGCGTTTTTAAAGAGAAATGTACCGAACGACTCTCTTGATATAATAATGTCATCGTTAAGTAATAGTACTGTAAAACAGTACGGAAGCGTTTTAAAAGAGTGGAGTAAATTTGCTCAGCAAAATTCGTTTAGTTTGTTCGACATAGAACCAAAGAACGTGTTGAGGTTTCTGACTGCTAGATTTTATGCGGGAGCGTCCTATGGTACACTAAATTCATGCAGAAGTGCAATTTCCTTATTGTCGTCAAATAAAATAGGTGACGATCCGATAATTACTCGGTTTATGAAGGGAGTGGCAAAATTAAGACCACCAAAACCAAAATATTCGTGTACATGGGATGTTTCCATTGTTTTAAAATTTCTAGAAAAGCTAGATGTTTCGAACATAGATAACTTAAGTTATAAAACTGCGATGCTTCTAGCATTATGTATAGCTCAAAGGGCACAAACGTTATCGAAAATTAGGTTAAGTAACATAAGAAAAAATCCACATGGATTAGAAATAAAAATCCCAGATATTCTAAAAACATCTGGGCCTGGTCGATTCCAACCACTTTTGCAGTTACCGACATTCAAGGATAATTCTGCTTTATGCGTTTCGTCAACAGTATTATTATATATAGATAGAACGAGACCGATTAGACAAAATATTGATCAATTGTTTATATCTCTTACGAGACCAATACGTGCCATTAGTACACAAACGCTCAGCAGATGGGTAAAGAAATGTTTAAGATTAAGCGGTGTAGATGTATCTATGTTTTCTGGTCATTCGACGCAACATGCTGCCACTAGTGCAGCGGCAGAAAGAGGTATAGACTTTGATACAATAAGGCGAACTGCAGGCTGGTCCGAACGCTCCAGAGTATTTGCGACATTTTATAAGCGACCTATTGTCAATGATACATGTAATTTCTCGAAGGCTGTGTTTCAACAAGACATTGAATAAAAAGATATAATTATATATGCCTTTTTTCATCTCAGATATATTTTGCGTAACTCTAAAAAACTACACTTGTAATGTAGAAGAGCGAGGACGAAATATAATTGAACGATCAAAGGAACTTACCTGTAAGTGAAGTTCGATCGTAATTATATGAAGTCCTCGCTCGAATACATTACAGCCCACCCTGGAAATAAATTTATAGAAATTTAACAACCCCTTCCCAAAAAAAAAAAAAAAAAAAAAATTATTAAAACGCAAAATATAAATCTCTTACTCTAAAATATGACGAAATAGCGCGGCGAGGCGGGAAGCGAGGAGTCGGCCCCGCCCCTCCTTTTTTTTTCAGAGCTCTAAATACGTGTGATGATTGGCGGAGCAAGAAGGATCTACACTTGTAATGTATTCGAGCGAGGACTTCATATAATTACGATCGAACTTCACTTACAGGTAAGTTCCTTTGATCGTTCAAAAAGTTTATTGTGCTATTGAGTAAGAGAAAAAACAAACCCCAACTGTGCCCGTATTCTGTAAGTCGGTATTAACAATAACGTTAACGTTACTGTCGATAACGACAATATCCTGGACCGTGGTTGGTTGGAATTGTCATAACGTCGACGTTATTCGTAATAACGAGTTACAGAATACGGGCACTGTTATTCACATTGCAATGTCTTATTTTAAAAAAAGAGGCGTTTCGCATTTGGCCGATGGTTGTGCTCTTCAGCAGGGATCCAGCAGCCGTACCCTGGACGCGATCATTTAATTTATTTGTAATTTTAAAAATATATTGATTATTTCGAGTTTTTTGGGAAAAAATTCGAATAATATAATACATTTAGCATAGAGATTTTGAAAAAAAAACTTTCAAAATCTTAAGAACCAGTATAATAAAAATATATATAAATTCTCATATAGAGAACATTAGGAAATTTCTTTGCTGCTCGTTGTAAATAAATAAACAAGTAAAATTTCTTAGCCTCGACGGCACTTATACAAAATGTAAACAAAGGAATAAAAGAAAATAAATAAGCGGGTTCCTTTCTTCGGGTTGGCTTTATATCGGAAGGACAATGTTCATGCGGACACCTTTGCGTAAACCCAAAAAAGGGTTTTGTAAGTATAATAAATAAAAAAAGTATTGGTCTTAGACAAATTCTGAGGTCATATTATAAATGAGCACAAAATTTTACATCGGATATCATCCATCCAAATTTTTTGTTGGCACATGCAGCGTACAAAAAAACGGGATGAAAATGCATAGAGATTTGACGACATTCAGGATTTAATGGGTTAAGTGTAATATGCTATTTGTGGAGGTTAGACAAATTGTTAAAAACATTAATTCGAAATAAAACAACATTTTACAAAGCTCATCGTGTTAGATTTAAAAATGAACAATAAAACTTGTTTGAAAATTAACTGTTATTGTTCTGTATTCTTTCTGTAATAGGAATTTGTGTACTATAGAGCGCCTAAGAAATTTCTAATATATAAATAAAAAAGTCCCAGTGATTCTGCCGATGAAAGTGCATGTTTTGAGATTAATTTACTGCCCAAATGTACAAATCACCAGTTTCGGCATTAAACATCCTCGTAAACTCTAGGGATTTCATAAGTTTTGTGTGTTTGATTTCAGAATTTTAAGTGTTTTTTCAATGGACATCTTGGAATTGGAGTAGCAGTATTTCCGCTTTGGAATTTTAAATAACATTGATTAAAAAATATAATTTAATTACTAATATTTCTTTTTAGAAAAAATTGTTAATTTATAGATAAGTTTATATATAACCACATTTTCATCTTAATTGAGTCTTAAAAAGGTTGAATTTAGGTCAATATTGAATGTCGAATCACTGTTCAGCAGACTATCGTGAAATTTATTTTAGATCAAGAAGTGATAATACCTAAATAACCTGAACTAATTTGGATCACTTTTAGATGTGTCTCAATCTCATCAAAATAAACTGAAAATTCCAAAGTCTTACTGTATAAAATATCCTATTGGACTGTTAATTAAATTATATAGTGACATTTCACATTTATAAAGTGAGATATTGAAATTATAGAGAGTAAGTTATATAGTAGTCATAAGCTAACGTTCCATTCATTTGAATTTAATATTACATAAGTTATCATTAACAACGTTATCATAGGCTGAGCTTATGGAAGCTGTAATCAATAATTAAGATCGTCTATATGTTACTAAGTAATCTCAAAACCCTTCATAATAAACCAAGTAACAAGCGAATAACGGCAAAGCAACAGGAGCAAGTATTTCGAACATCACTAATTGGAAACAATTCAAATGTAGTTTAAGTTCTGAGACTCCCCTTAGAAATGTATATACTTTAATAATGAGAATTCAGATGTTATCGTTATTATTGCAACTTAACACCACTTTGTCATCAACAACTCATCAGAATTTATAATCAAGCACCCCTCAAGATCAGTTTGTAAAGTATGGTCGTTACGAGTGCTTAAACAACCTGAATATTTTTGGTTATTTTTATTTGAGAATAGGAATGATGGATTATTACTAACAAAAAATTGTCGCGTTTTGACGAAGAATCGATATTAATCGATTATTAATCTGTTATTTTCTCAAATTCTATACAACTGATAAATTTCAAATAGCACGTTGAAAAATGGTCCGGCTTCATTTTTAAATACGTAACAAAATTGTTTAAAAATTTGATTTTGAGATGTATTGAAATTGACACTGTAACCTTTTCAAGTTTTATGTTAACCTTTCACTTGTTTTACAAACTTGTAGCACTAGTTTGAATCCTACAAAAAAAGTGTTGAATTACTGATATGTTATTTGACAAGATTTACTTCTCTTCTAGTACCTATATATTTTTAGTATAATATCTAATGTCTTTAGACTTTTTATAAACAAAGAATTATAATGTTTGTTAGAGAATGAAATAGTTCTCTGAATTTACGACGCTCGCAAATCACAAGTAAATGCTCGTTGTCATACACAATTTCTAAATCATATTGCAAAGAAATTGACGTTTGATTGTTATCTATTAGTTCTTGGACCATTTTCTACTAAGCTTTTGTTGCTTGTCAATGAGATATTTTAAAACGTTGGAAAATGACAATTCTAACTTGTTCTATACTCTTTAGAAAGATAAGCAAATTATGTTCCAAAGTCTGAATCAGATTCGCTGTGTTGCTGCAATAATGCACGATCACCAGTCATCGCCAGTTCGAAGTTAGGATAGTCGCTATTTCCTACGACAATGGGCTAGTTGAGTTTGCTGCACCCTTAACCGACCCAAAGTTCAGCTGACATTGTTAACACACACTTCCATCGTTACCGAATCGCACAGAATCATAGGTATCCGGCTTTCCGTAAAGAGGCATTGCAACACTTTACATGACCTTCGTAGATCATAAATTAAGTCTGGAATATTAAAACGTTACCATTTCAAAACATGATTTAACTTAAAAAAATAAAATGTATCATGGTAACAGTTAGAAGTCATGGAACGAAAAGCCCACTACAATAAAGTAGACTTAAAACAAGAATACAATTATTGTCAAATTCTTATTCAGTAACTGTGAGAGACAAAATTCATGATTTTTCAAAAATAGTCAGCATATTTCGTTATTTCTTTGCGATCAGCATTATTCGTAGCAATTTACAACGTTTTACTTTATGGCTAGGTTTATTTATATAATAGGTATATATAGGTTATTTATATATAGGTTTAGTATACATTAGTAGAAGCTATCGAAGTTGTCCGACTTCAATTGGATGAAAAACGTTGCCAGACTTTTTTAGTACCGAATAAATGAAATCAAAATTCTAATGGGTTCCTGCTTTTGACTAGCAGCGTAGGAAGAGAACTCCCTTAACGTAGGTAAAATGCTCCTTTCGATTTTTTATTTAGTTGGGTAAAAAGATACTTTCGGGAGTCACGGTGCAAGGCCTCTAGTGTCAAAAACCCCCATTCCGCCCATGTGTAGGCTGCAAAAAATGGATTGTTTAAGATGTGCTTTTAATACATTTTTTACTTCCTGGAACTTGTTGTTGTAATACAAAAAAAATTATGATGTTAAAAATAATTTTTTTTTCAATATTTTGGTGGAGAGAACCATATGTTTTTTCAACATTTTTTTGCAATGTATTGAAACCTGTTTTTTTTTAGATAGGTGTGTGTTATACGACACGGCCACAGAAAAAGTAAAAATACATTTAAGAAACGTACACTTTGTAGAAATATAGTATATGATGATATAAACCGCATGAAAATAAACAGCAAAAATAAGAAAAGTAAAAAAGTGAATAATTTTCATATTTTTCGACTCTTAAAAGAGTGATTGTATACAGAAATTAAGAAATTATGCGATGACGCTATTTAAGAAACAATTTGTATTAATTTTTTTTTACGAAGAAGGGTTCTAGTAGATAAAAAATGGTTTTCGAGTAAATCTTACACATTTTCGTCCTAAAAAAAGCAACGTTTGAACGTCATAAAGTACCTTTCTACAGGACCAAATAAAATGTTAAACTGTGAAAGATTATACATTTTACGCTTCAAACTTCAAAAGACAGGTGATAAATATTAAAAGACTAATTTAGCATCTTAAAATAAAAAATCAATGAAAAGATCGGATTGAATGTTAAGCATGCTAAGGAATAAAAATAAATTTTATAATTGAATCTCTAACACAAATTAATGTTTAAAAGACTCTTAATTAAGCTTAATTTCGTTGATCAGTAATTGCCGTGAAAGAACACTTTGCTCATCCTCGATAGCACTCTGCTTTAACGATTCGCGTAATAAAAAGAAAGGGTCGACATCACCTTTAAAATAATTTCTTCATTGCCATGTTATTCATTCTCCAATAAATTATCTGAAGCATTACTTATTATTCAAACAGACAATTTTGTAATTTCATGTTCACTTAGTGTAAAAGACTTTCAAATTACCCCTTGGAAAGAATACGCATTGGCATAATTTCAATATTACTCGGATAATTCAAGTGGAAAATCTTTTGTACGTTCTACTTTATTTTGAATTTGATATTAAGAAAGTTATCAGAAGAATAATTGCTAAATTTCTTTCATAAAGAAAGTAATTTATTTATTAAATCTGTTTTTATCCTTTGTGAGAATTTATTTTCAGCTACATCATAATGTAACAAATAACATATATAAAACTTTCAGTAAATTTGCATTGTATTTAAAAAATTCACATCCTTTATATTCTAATCATACAAATCACTGCTATTTACACCGATTTTAACTTATATTTTATTATTCAATTGTGAAGAGAAAATGTGTTCTGAATTTCTTATTTGTTAATATTTATTATTATTTATTCCTTTATTTACAAAATACTATTTTATGCACGTCTTTTCGGTGCGTAAAGTAAACTTTACGCGCTCAATTATACTTTACACACGGAAAAGCCGATTCGTAAACAATATTTCGGCACACGTGTGTATGTGAGAAGTTCTTTACGCATATGTACAAGCATCGAAAAATACTATTGTGACTATACAAGTGCGTGTGTGCAATGTACTTTTCATCACACTGGGACGAAAGCAGCAACTTTCCACCCGCAAGCGGGAGGAATAGTACATTGCTCAACGAGGGAGGTACAATAAAGAATGTCTCAGACTGCACAGCACTTACAAAACTTATGTGAAGTATTGTTTTAATGCTAGAATCGAAAATTTGATTTTTGTTATTATCCTCCTCGGTCTCCTCTAACGACGTGTTGACAAGGGAACAGTTTCATTATTTATTTGCGACAGAGATAAAAATATGAACAAGATTGTTATTCCTAATCTATCTCTAATTTCATATAGATGATGTTGGAACTCTACAACTACTGATCTGATGGTAATATACCTTGTATTATTTGGGAGATTTATTTCGATGGATGTTGATTGAGTTATAATAAAATATAAATAAACGTGGGTTATTTTAACACAAATAATTCGAATATACAGATTAAAAGTATAAAAATTGATTGTAGTTATTTTTTATTGTGTATAATCTGTCATAAAATGCATTGCAATAAGTTTTGAAATGCTTTTCATTTTCAAGTATTTATCAATATTTATATGCTTACTTAAGCCGTTCGTTGGCACCGAAAATTCTACAAAAAGTGTCCAGAATGGCAGGAATTTTTTTATCGCCATTTCAACTGCAACCCGTACTGAAGGGTCTTCGAGGTCGCTGATTACGAATTTGAACTCAAAATTTGCAAATTAAAAATGGCGAATCCAATATGGTGGCCGAAAATGAAAAAAATTACTTGTTGTGATGAAATTTGTTACTCGGGGGTTTTCGAGGTTGCCGATTGCGAATGCGAATCCGCCATCTTGAATTTTGAAATTTCAAGCTTGAATTCGTAATTAGCAACCCCGAAAACCTCGGAGTAACAAATTTCGTTACTATCGAGTAACTTTATATATATATATCGAGTAACTATGTACCTCAGTTTTACAAACGAATAGTCTGTTTAAATATTCCTGAGTAGCACAATAGATGGTATAAAATTGATTAAACCTTTAATAACCTTTTTTATCATAGTAATAATAGTTACTGCATGATATTCATTAAATATTCTAAATTGTAAATGTAACATTGTGAAATGCATTGGAGCACGAAGGCTCTAATTTCGAAAACACGATGTTTCGCGCTATTTCTTGTAAACCAGGAGCATGAAAGATGCAAATACAGGTGTACGGGGCGACGACACCTTTGAATGATTGTCGTGGTGGTCGTCCCGAAAAGTGGCGAAATTTGGCGAGTGATAACCACGCGTGTGGGGGTTTTTGATTTCGGGAGTCGGCAGTGGCAGTCGGCATATCGCTCTCAAGGAAAAGCGACCTATTTTTTGAATTGTCTCCTGGAAAACTCGGCCGCACCTTTAGACCACGAGGCCGTCGCGTCTCTTTTGCGAGGGGCCATCTTCTTGATTTTTCCTGACAACGAGTTCCAGTGACAACCGAAATGAACTGCGCTGTTTTTGGTTTTGCTTCGACGTTCATGTCGAGGCCTTGGTGAGTGTTGTTGAAGTTTATAATTTTCAACTCACCCATTTTGAAATATCAAAGAACATGAGACTGTTCCCGAGTATTTTGTGTTTAGTCGTCAACGCCTCTACCAAACTCCAAGATGGCCATCTATTCTATGAGCCCCGCTCCGGCTAGTCAACGACAGGAAGTTTTCACGTGGCTGAATGTGACGATCATCGAACATGTATAACAAAAAATTTAGTGAACTGCGTGTTATTTCTTTTTACTAATAGTGAAATGTGCCATATTTCAAATACATATAATTATAGTGTTAATTTCCATGCGCCACGTGTTCGCGAAAATCCGAGATTCGAAAGTACGAAGTTTCCGTTAATGTTACGCACAGTTTATGGAAGATCTTTCGATGGCAATTTTATCTTTTTATTAATTAAACTGATTCAATGTTGCGTTTACTATTAATTGACATTAAATATAATTAAGTAACAACATTTATTTTGCTCCAATTTAAAGTGTAAAAGATCTCTAAAATTAAAATTAACGAATTACCAAATAAAGAGCCTCTGTAAAATATGCCCGTTTTTCGTACCTCGAATATTGAAACTTTTTTTATGCCAATTGGTTACATATGATGACCCAATATTCCCTGCAAAATTTCAAAGTGAGCATATGCCCCATTTCGGAAATATGAGGGGTCAAAGTTGACCATGTCCAATAAAAAGTGTACATCAATTTCACATTTATACTCGAATAATAATATTAAAAAACAATCAGACGATATGGTTCTTTACAGATTTTCGGCTGCTGATTACAAATCTGAAGTTAGATTTTAAAAATTCAAAATGGCGGATCCAATATGGCGGACGACTTTTTTGAAAATCGATGTAATTTGCCTAAAAATTATTACTCGGGGGTTTTTGGGGTCGCTGATTACGAATCTGAAGTCAGATTTTAAAAATTCAAAATGTGGGATCCCATATGGCGGACGACCTTTTTGAAAATCGATGTAATTTTCGTAAAAATTATTACTAGGGGGTTTTTGAGGTCGCTGATTACGAATCTGAATTCAGAATTCGAGATTTTCAACACTACAGATACTTTTATTTTATCACATTCGCAAGCAAACGATTCAAATAAGATGTACAATGGAATGGAAATAAATGAAATGCTAATCTGCTGATAGTCTTTTGTTTCTAGGGTTTTTGAATATAGGCTGAAATCTTTTATAAATTCAAGATTTTCAACACTAAAGATACTTTTATTTTATCACATTCGCAAGCCCATGATTCAAATAAGATGTCTTAAAAGATGCATTAAAACTTGGATTTTTTTAGATTTTCTTTTGTTTCCTATGCAGGGTCCAAACAGATTTAATGCAGCGACAAAGAAAGCTGAGTGCCTTTTCAATATCAATTCAACGTTAGATTAGACTTCATCGACTACAAAAACCTTAAGCTGACGAGTTTCAAGCGAATTACATTAAATTTTTCAAAAGTCATCCGTTATATTGGACCTGCCGTTTTCAATTTTGAAAAACTAACATCCGATTCGTAATCAGCGACCCCAAAAACCCCCCGAGTAATAATTTTTAGGCAAATTACATCGATTTTCAAAAAAGTCGTCCGCCATATTGGATCCGCCATTTTGGATGTTTAAAATCTGACTTCAGATTTGTAATCAGCAGCCGTAAATCTGTAAAGAACCATATCGTCTGATTGTTTTTTAATATTATTATTCGAGTATAAATGTGAAATTGACGTACACTTTTTATTGGACATGGTCAACTTTGACCCCTCATATTTCCGAAACGGGGCATATGCTCACTTTGAAATTTTGCAGGGAATATTGGGTCATCATATGTAACCAATTGGCATAAAAAAAGTTTCAATATTCGAGGTACGAAAAACGGGCATTTTTTGCATGGGGCTTACAGAGGCTCTTTGTTGCAACATACAGTCCATGGCAACTTTTGACGTTGTTAATTCTACTATTATTAAATTAAAAAATTAAATATGGAAATAACTCTGAAATCAATTATACCACCGGAATTGTTTGGCAGGATTATTATGAATGGAACATCATTTAATTACTAACTTAAAGAAAAAACCAACAAGAATCTGTACAAAAAATTAAATGACCTTCTCCTCAGTAGTAAATTTAACAATAGTGATAATAAACATAAATTTCTTGTTCTTTCAAGTGATCTTTGAAGTGAAAAAATCCCTTAGAAAGTGAGTGACGTTATTTCAATAAGCCCTGTTTTTAATAATTGTAGCTCTTTAGCAAAAAAAGATCCCATCTATATTTCTAAAGTAGATACGTTTCACAAGTTTCCAATACAAATTTATGCAGAAAATTTATAAAATGCTTCTTGAAAATCTGGTATATAAAACGATTGCAGGTTTAATGCATTACTGTACCTCCCCTTTGCTCATTTTCTGATGTCGTGACTTGACGGAGTTTGAGATATTCGTGCTAATAATGGATATCGACGGAACGTAAATGTCTCCCGTCTTTTCCAAGCTAAACCAATTGTTCGACGAAGTCTCTCGCAAATCGTGTTACAGTTGCACGCTTGCAATATTCGTTGTCTTTGTAGAAAATGGCCCAATTTTTGTAACGTAGGCAAAGTAAAACAGTCAAACACATAAATGAATATTCGAAACTTTACGGTACTTTGATTCCATACTTTATTTAGTGTTGAACTTACAAATTATATTTTCAATTTAGGAGTATTTTTGGTTAACCGCACAGAGATTAAAGAAGATAGAACAATATCAATTTCTAGATTTTCATATAATAGAGTTAGAAGCTCAGCGTTCAATTAAACACTGCTATAGTTAAAAGAGTCAATATTTAACCTCTAGAAAGATAATTTAATAGCCTCATTGTTCTGGCTGAAGAGGAATTATATTTAATAGGTAATTTAATCAATGAAGAGCATATCTTGTTTCTATATTGAACATATTAGTGATTTGATATTTTTATGACATTATTACAATTCGTCTTTTTCATGCAGTCTGGTTTAAATTTGTCTAATAATTCAGATAAATCAGCAAATGTTCAGATACTTTTTGAACGAACAATCAAGTAGTGCTACTCATGTACACTTAAATTTGAGCAACGAACATTATTAATGGTCAATCGATTTTGTGGTTAACTTTGCACTTAGTATTCACTAGCCATTTTACTTTTTCAAAATAAGAATTAGGTATTTGCTGACATTCATTTAAAAAAACATTATAATGACACGTCTTGAAAATTAGAGAACTATTAAAAAAAATTTCAAAATTTATCTCGTTATGGATGAAGGAAATGAAAACAAAAATAACATATGTGATCAAGAATAGTATAATGAATATTGTTTAACCTTTTGAAGCATAGATTTTCCTTTACACCGAAAACAGCCAAAGTTGATTACTTGGGTGTTTTGGGTGGTCGATCATGTATCTGGCCTCAGAGTTGCAAAATTCAAAATTCCTGATCCATGATGGTGGGTCCTAATCTAATAACTTACATGATAGATGTAAATCTGGGTACTCGGGGGGTTTCAGGGTCGATGATCACGAATCATGTCTCAAATTTAGAAAATTCAAAATGACGAAAAAGACAATAAACACACAAAAAAATAAACACATAAATAAAAATGAATTTAGTAAATCTGAGGCTGGATTCGTGATCAGCAATTCCGAAAAACGCTGAATATAATATTTAACGGAAAATAGCTATTTAATGAAAAATCTATAGTTTCCCCCTCTCGGCCGACTCGCGTGCATTTCCGAGAACATATTTCGAATCTCGATGATATTTAGCCGTTTTTTAATCTTAATTGAAGAGATTATTTTTTATCAACAGACGATCTCCACCTCTGGGGTTTCACCATTATTGGTGTAGATCTGCCATGTACGCTGACTATAATTCTTCATGATGGAAAGTCTTTAATACAGAATAGACTGAATTTCGCTATGCGAAAATTCAGCACTGGTACTCAAGACATCCATCTACGATCGACCAAGTGTGAAGATTAAACAATCACTCACTCGACAAAATAGACTGTGACATTATCGTCTGATGATAAACAGATGTTACCGATTAACCCTTTCAATTGTTATAGTTTCAGAGCTCATTATAATAATGAATAGATGTAATGTGGGTCGGATTCTAACAAATGAAATTCAGTAAGATCTGTTTATCATCAGACGAGAATGTCATTGTTGTAATGATGTATCGAGTGGGTACATAACGTCGGTAACGAAGCGTGCGACTATTTTATACGTGTAAGGTTTTCGAAATAGAATGTTAGTGTGTTTTGATATGGGAGCGTTATAATATATGTAATAATATCAGTGCGACGTCACTACGGTCCCAGTCTTTGTAGTTTCGCGTCAAGAACGCGACCACGTTTAATGGAAAGGTGGAGCAGTCTCAGTTTAATCTCTTAATAGTTCGAACACAATTCCAAAATTTGGAAAATAGTATTTACCACCACGTGGACAAATGCAAATTTAATTGCGGATTTTGGTCATCGGCACTTTCACCGAGGAGCGTCCGTTGTGCAGGGCTGAAAAGCGAAAGGTTAGTACCTTTTCCTTTTATTTAATAATGTTGATCAGATCCATTCAGTCACTTCGATCTATTCTCACATTGGATTCCGTATCTTTTTTCATGGGCGTCCAATGTATCAAATATTAAGTTTTGGTTCCGATGATTCTGATGGCTTCATTTCGTTCCCGAGAATTGAGAGGCAAAATAATCAAATTTTTGCAATTACACGAAAAGGTTCCAGAGATTGAAGACTACGCCTCATTATCACTCCGAAGAAAGAAAATCAGAAGAAGTAAGAACACTTCCCAGGTGGAAAAGTCTGGTTTCCAGTACTGCCTTTATACCGATTTTGAAGTTTTCCCCACGATCGCCACAATACCGGCAATGTACTGGGACTGTACTGATTCAGTATATATAGTTTATTTATAATTGTGCGCGCGCATGCGTGTATGTGCGCAGGTATGTGTATTCTATTTCTATTAATTTTATTTAATTCACGCACGCACACATACGCACGCACACATATTTGTCTTTTAGTGCGTCGTCTTTACCTAGCACTGACTCGCTGCTGGGGTAATACCGATTGCAAGTACTGCTTCTATACCACTTCTAGGACTTCGTATATAATATAATTAAAAAGACAGGAATTCACAAGTTACTTGTCTCGATGGTTCTCCAATGCACCGGATAGAGAGGGCGGAAAACGCAAAAGAAAAGAATGAAGCTTTTTATTTTTGGATTGCAATTTTACGTTTATAAAAGTACACATTTTATACGTTTTATTGTAATTGAAATGTAATTGAAAAATATTACAGTTACATAAATATAATTTAATTTTCATCCTGTATTAAGTAATATCTTTTTCTTTCTCCCTCACGCGTTACACACTTATATAATAGCATTTTCATCTTCACTACGACTATATCATAAGAACTCGAGTAGCAAATAGTGAATTAATGCAGGAGGGCCAGTTATTTCATTACATCGATATTGGGACTCCAGGGTAGCGTAAAATATCAGTACCATGCCAGTAAAATTTACGGTACTGTGCCAGTACAGTCGTAGTACTGGAAGTCAGTACCCAGCCGGTGTTACCTTCCAGTACAATACCGGTATTATTCCGGTGCTTTGCCGGTATAATGCCAATACCACGCCAGTACAGTAAATGTTTAGCCAGTACTGGCGCGGTACTGCGCCGGTAGTCAATTTCCACCTGGGTTATTGTGTTGGTGCGTCAAGTAAATTTTGAAGGATTATTCATAAAGATCTAAAATTTATTCAATGACTAGTGGACATACTTCTATAATCTCATTTCATATGAAATTTTGTTTGAATTAGTGCGAGTGTGTATTTGAGTGATTGTGAATATAGAGAGCTATATACGGAAAAATATTCTATTATACTCGATCAAAATTTATAATAATTCATTATTTTCCAAATTTATATAAATTTTTGAATTATCATATGTAATGATATTGATCTTCACCTCTAGTTCGACCAAGAATCCCAACAATTTTTATTTATCTAAATTAAAATATAAATTTTAAAATCTGTTAAGAAAAGTAATTTGTTTTAAAATAATGCGTAAGAATTTAAAAGAAAGTTATAAATATTTAATATTAATATCAAAACAAAAAAATTACACCATACTGTTTCCCTTATCGAGTGAGTGATTCTTTGTTCTTCACACTTGGTAGATCGTTGACAGACGTCTTGAGTACGAGTGCTGACTTTTCATTGGTGGGGCATAAGCCAAATTTCATTTGTCAATTGTATATTTTAAAATTTTGAAATATTTAAGTTACTTTATAATAATATACTTAAGTTTTTTGAATTTCTGAAATACCTTATGTGGACAAAATGTCCAGCAGCGTACATGCACTTTTATTTAACAAACCTTACAATCTGGTAACCTAAGAATATGGTAATTTAAAATTAAGATTTAGTTTGTAATTGACACACAGGATACCCGTCAATGAAACCAATATATTATAGAACATTTTTAAATTGGGTCTAAATATAGATGAAAAAATTATACAATCACGTGATAATGAATTATTAAATTCTTATCCTTTTAATATGAGTATTTCTTAATAACTTCGAATAACTTACGGAATAGATGCAAAAACATATCATTACTTTGCTTCATTTAATTTCTGGAACGTGTAGAAATTAAATACAAAGAATACCAATCACAATATATTAAGTACATTAAGGTGTTTTTAGTTGATGATTCTGGGCGTCACGAATGGTAAAAAATAAATCTGATATAGTTCGGGTGAAATAGGATACTTTTTGGAACATCATTTTTCAGCACCGCATATGTTAAACTATCACTGGTACGTAGAGTATATTAAGATTATTTGATATCTAAACCATAGGAGTTTTTTATCTGTGCAGGTACAAGTAAAAAAATGGGTTTTTGTTGAACTAATTTATTAATAATAACCATAACTAGAAAAATAAACAATTTTATTTAATGTGGTATCAACTTCAACACAAAACATTAAATTTTACTTCATATTGAGTTTTAAACGCGTGTAATTTTTTATTTTGCCGAACCTGATTTTTTTTTTTAAATGGGAACAACAAATGCGAGAAAAGAGCAATTTTTGAGCAACAATGCAGCAACAATTATTCGCACCAGTTTCGTTCGGTTCGACCCAAAGTGGTCGGCCAGCTTATAGGACCTGTCATAGAGTATCGGAAGTCATTTATATGTTCTGCCATCAATTTTCTAAAATTGCGAAAATATCACGTTTATAGTTACGACATCCAACGTGTCAACTTATTAAAGTTAATGTATTCTAATAGAAACAGCTCGTTAATGTCGATAGATGAAAAACACCTAAAGCGTGAAAACGATAATTCTATTGCATCGGTTTCAACACCAAATATTTAACGTAATTTATGTTAAATGATAAAGTAATAAAGAATTATCTACTTTCCAATTTGTAACTTTTGAGGAAAATTTTTTGATGCCAGTTTAGGTTGGTAACAATAAATTTCTACGGCCCCTTCTTTACTCCGACAAGATGATTCCGCAATCAAAGTCGAGATATAGAACCTTCTTTCCGCAACACCGCAGTAATGTATTGTTACTAACCTAAATTGGTGTCCAAAAATTTTCCTCGTGAGATAGAACCTTTTCCATTTCCACAACGAGATCCATCCCTCTTTAGTACCACAACGAGATATGGATCATTCTCCACAAAAGTCTAATTTGATGTCCCTAGTTAATATTTTATCCAAATAATGGAATTTATTCTCCAAACATTTTTTTTTCTTGCGCCTTATACTTTTGTGTAAACATTGCACAAGAGATAATTTGTTCAAATCAAAATCATCACAAAAATAAATAACACGTTTTCAATCACTGTCTTTCTCTTTCATGTGAATGATAAAATTTGTTTAAAAGTGGTTATGATCTGTTTTACTTATAACAAACAAATAGTGCTGTAAAAATTTCACTATAACGTTCCTGAAAACTGTTATGGCTTTGTAAAATGTTTCCCCATTTTTTAAAAAGTAAATGTAAGTACAGAATACATGCCATTTCCAGTACAAAAAAAATAAATGTAGATGCAGACAATCGTTCTACAATTTCGATTACTTTTAGACTATGGATTGTGTGTATAATATTAGTGATTTCAAAACTAATTTAAACCCAAATTTAGTAATATTCTTAGAGCTAAGACCAGTACGTTTATTCCTTGTAAGCCTCCTATCATATTTGCGACGCTAATTTAGCATGTTAAGAAAGCGAGTAATATCTTAAAATATAAAGAAAAGATTAAACTCTTACGCCTGAAGTGCATTTGACCGAAATTTATTTTGTTCTTATGTTAACATGGTTAATACGTTGACATGTAAGCTCCCCTGTCATGTAAGCCTCCTGGACAATTGTAGTGATTTACGGAATTTCCGTTCTTATTAGTGATGGAACGGATTTTTATTGAACTTAACATCAATTTTCTTAACTACTTTCAGTATTAAACGCGCATCATCAGTAATATGCGATAATCAAAACTTTCTCTTACATCGCTAAAATAACTAAACATATCAATTTATAATTTTCCATAATAATTTTAACTGTTTTGAGTTTTATAAAATAAATATTATTAAGTTACTATTTTTATTCTTACTCTTTATGAGTCACTCATTCGCTAAGAGTGAACATTTCGCCATTTTTATATAAAATTTCCATTAAAAAATTAAATTACTTGCATATTTCACGCGTATCAATGGCTGCTGCATTATTACTTCGTATTTACGTAATTAGCAAGCCAATGAATATATCTAAACTTTAAATTTTAATTTTTATAATCTTTTATTTTGTGGAAAAAAAAGATGTCGATTTTACACTTTTTCGAAGAATGACCCATATAATAACTTTTTAGTGCCACAATGAGATAAAACCATCTTCGATGCCACATCTTGATAGAACCCTGTTGCTCCGAGCCAACGATGTATCATTAAAACGAGAAGGCAACATTTAATTCGATTTTTTAATTCACTTATTCAATTTATTTATATTCTCAAAACATATGCACAAAAATTAAACAGAAAAATATATTTGAACACCAGATCCATTTTACTTCAGTATTTAACAGGACATTTTTTTCTGCAGCCAAAAACCTTCGAAAAGCTTCAATCACAAATTTTTCGCGTAATTCCAGCTCTGTATACTTTTTAGTCGGTCCAATCGTGAATGAAATCAAATGTTTCGTGATCCAGCAAACATAGACACACACATGAAACACACAAAAGTTCGTTAATAGTTGACCTTCAAATCTAAAGTCAAAGTTGTTTTTTCTTGAAAAATTTTCTTTTTCATGTATTTTAACATACAGTGATGGGTAAAAGTTCCGGAATGGTGATATATCTCAGCGGGTGTGCATTTTCGGGGCAAATATTCCAGACAAAAGTTTAAGAATTTATCTATTTAGATTTAGAAGAATTAACAATGGTACTATTAAAATTGTCATTGAAAATGACCTTGACGGTTATTTCAAGGTCAAGATTATTTTTTTAAATGGGAACCCCGAATTTTTATTATGGATTCGGAAAGGAATTTTACGTCCGAATACGTGCGGTTCTTATTAAAAAAATGAACTTAACTTTGAAATAACCTTCAAAATAATAGTCAAGGCCGAAATTATTATCACTATTAGATAGATAGGGAAAAATCCTTCAACTTTTGTCTGAAATATTTTCCCCGGAAATGCACTCCCTCTGAGATAATTCGCCGTTACGGGAACGTTTAAGTTTCACCTTGAGACGTCCTTGATCAAAATATCGGTCACATATTAAGTCGCAAAATTTCCCGATTTTTCTGAATCCATAACGAAAAATAGGGGTTTTTATTAAAAAAAAAATAAACTTGACCTTGAAATAACCGTCAAGGTCATGTTTAAGGTCAATTTCAAAGGTAATATTGAATAGCCGAGGACAAATTCCTCAGTAGACTTGTGATTCTTAAATAAGGATCAAAAACACGCCATTGACAACATTTTTTTATTTAGAGGTCAAAGAATCAATTCTCGACTTTATTTTAAAATATTGGTTTCTTAAAACTTTTGTTTTTTGCATAAATGTTCAGAATCTTATAAAAAGTCGCTCAGTATTCAAGGGTAGGATCTCCACTTTCAAGTTCATTTAAAGGTCGAAGTACTTGTGGAAATAATAATGACCGATATTTTGCACATAAAATGGTATTTTGCAAACTTGTGAGAAAATATTCAACTTTCAATACAGTACAAACGGTTAATGATTGCAACATATTTGACCTTGAAAATCCTTTAAAAAATATACTGAGCTCTCTTTGATTGTCTCAGAAATTTGTGTCAATCTGACAATTCCGACTTCGAATTCAGATTTTGCTGAAAAAATGTGGACACTAAATTATATACAAAAAATATTCAAGACTTTCTGTGTAGAAAACAATATTGGAAAAGGTACTAAAATTAAAGTAGACTTTATGAACGGTTATTATAGCCACCTAGTGGCGGAAGGTAGAAGATTCACTGCATTATATTTTTCTCTAACTCATCTTCTTTAAAAAATGAAGATAATCGATGGTGAGCTTTAAAATGAAAAAACTGAAATGTGATAAAAAGTTATGACAAATCGGAATTTTCGGGCAAAGTTAAAATTGTTATAGTTGTGTTTGCGAGTGAAGTTTAAGTGATAAACAACAAGAGTTAATAACACAACATTAATTACCAATGAGATATTTAAATCTTGTCCAAATAATATAAATGTTAATCTTACCTTTAATTGACTATAAAGATGTAACCTCCAGCAAATATTTTCACAAAAATCAAGTTTGAAACTAAAAATGTAGAAGCTGACTTAGGAAGGGTACGAATTGAAAAACAGATAATAAATTTGATGAAAATGACACTTTAATTAAATAAGTTCTGCATTTTACAAAGCAATAAGTTACATAGGTCTTGGTGAACAACCATCGAACAACTAACATATAGTTTCCGTAATTTTCTTTATACATGAAACACGTAAACCTAACAGAGCGACCCGATCATTATCCGGGTAAATCGCGCGTAACATTTGTATAGGCGCGTTTTTCCACTGATAAAATCCCATTCGACACTAATCTACACGTGTGTTTTGTATTAACGCTCAATCAATATTCTCATCGAATCTTACGTCTAGTATTCATCGAAAAATTTATCGAGGCACAGCAATGCGAATGAAAAATGCTTTCCTTGACGTACGCGTGATCATAGGTTTGTAATCGATAACGTTCCTTACAATAGACGCTAATATACTCGAATGTTAACTTTTAAGAAAGTACGAAATACGATTTTTCGCTTAGATGAAATGAATATTTACATAATGTACCTTACAAATTATTGTTATCGATACATCGCTATTACAGTTCATTAAATGATCGAGAATGAGACGTGACGATGAATGTTGTTAAAAGTTCATGCCTTAAAAAGCTAACTATCTCTAGATAGATAATCTGTTGACTTAAGTATAAATTGACTACACGACATCGCTAACATTTGTTACGCAACTTTTAAACACGACGTAAAAAGAAATCACGTGCACGATTTCGTAAAAAACTCGAAAAATAATTCGATTTAAAAATTCAAAATAATCAAAAAGGTAAGGAAACATTTTTTAATTGCATCGCTGTGCACGTGGCAGCATCGTAGCTGCGTTTCCATCGCCGTGTTGCTGATAAAAAAAATAACAAGCCCTTGGAAGACGTGAAGGGCGACGTACTCCATCGTCCCTACGGCTAGCTGTAGCACCAAATGTAAATTTTGCTCATCGATTTCGTTCCTACTACTTTTTTTTCGTTATTGAAACGAAACAAAAAAAAAATGCGAAAAATCGACACGCGAAGGCTGCCGAGCGCGTGTATTTTTTTTTTAACCAGATGTTTTGTTTATTTGCTTAATTAAAAAATGCGCTCTTCGTGGACTAACTAAGAGTAAGGCTAACTTCTGTGCGCTGCTGGAGTTTTCTGCTGGTTGCCTTCTTGTCTTCAGTCAATTCCTTCGAAGCAGACTTCCTTTGCTGCTCTGGGCACTTTCTGCGGTTCGCGGTTTCCTGTGTCGTTTTCCACCTCGGACTCCAAGTCCGTTAACGACTCGGATCAATCACTGAAAGGAGAGGTTCGTTTTTATTCATACTGTTGAATAAAATATACATTTCAGCACTCTTTTACTGTCTTGTGGTGTAATTAAAACGCATTAATCTTTTGTTACTCTGTAGTGCTCAAAATGTAAAATCGATATTGACAATTCATGGACAGATCTCAGAACCTCTTTATTTTAATGGCATGAGCTATTTGTGTTAATTTTAAGTTTAGTAAGTGCAACGTTACAAAAGGTGCTCAAAATGTTGTACTCTATTACGTTTATGTATGCAATTAATATTTCAATTCGTAGAAGATGAGTTAACATATTGAAAAGGTAGATTTTATGAAGGTTAGAAATTATTTTTTGTTGTAAAACAATGTACATATAAGAAACAAATAGTTATTTCTAGTAAGTAGATAAATAGGTCGCACGTCTTTATTTCACGGACAAATGATCACGCGAGAAAATATCACAGATTTAAATATTTTCTTGTTTAAAAAAATCATATTTCTATTACTTGCTCATATTTGAATGTTCTTAATTTATATTTTCATTGACAGTATTGCAAAATATCATATATTTATGTATTATAATGTCTTAAAGATCATATTGAAACTATTCTTTCATCGTGTTAAAATAATATTTTGAAAATCTATAGTATTTTGTTTACGATTTCCACATATGTTTACAGATTTATTTTCCGCGAACAATTTCTCTGTGCAGCCACACTTAGGTTAGGTTAGGGTATTTTTAGGACAATAATTGTTTATGGTTATTTGTCCATGTGATATTTTGTCTCATGATCAATTGACGTGTTCTATTTTATCGTTGTCATGTGAAATAAAGACGTAGAGCCAGATAAATATATAACTTACACCGTTAGTCAATATCAATAAACACAATTTAAATATGTATATTTTAAGATCATATTGTATCAAATAGTAGTAATACACGGAGAAACATTCCTTGTCTGTGAAAATTAAGTGTGTTCAAATATTGAGACTATAAAATACATTAAAATATTTGTTTACTGAATATTGAATCAATGTTGAGGGAAAGCTTGATGAATCTTATAGAAACTCATCAAAATAATAAGTTTTCCTGAATTACGAGTAAAAAATGATTGACAGTTTTTAATATCTTCAGCATCCGAACGTTCGGTGATTTTTAAACAAAGAAAAGTTACAAAATAAGAAACTACTTATTTATTAATAGTATTGTATATTATATAATACAAGAATCGATCTTCCTTCTCAACAAAAATAAAGGTTTTAGCGTATACAAGAAAATAATTTGACATCCTTTTTTAGTTATTGTTGCAAAATACAGAATATGTACTGTGCTTAAAGGAAAGTGACACTGTTTCTGCCTTTGGTATAAATAAAACAATTTAAGATCTTTCATTAAATGATAAACAATAAGACCAACTTTAAACATAAAGCGACCAATCGATTCTTCTTAAATGTATGAATGGCAAAAATTCGATTGAAAATAAAGTTGCCCAAGAACAACACTAATATTGAATTTGAGCTTCTGAGATTTGTCCATTTGAATGTAAAATAACTGGTGACAGTAACAACACATCGAAAATCATGCAAATTTCTAATGTATGGTTAATAAACTTTCATATAAAGATAACTCCTATTAAATCATATTATTAAAAGTGGATTTATAAATAGTAATGCTTATGGCAGGTACAATAATTATAAACAAATTCGACTTAATAACATTGGAGAGTTTGTATTTTGAATTAATAATTAGAAAACATTTTTAGTCAATTATTAAGGTTTAGAAACATACTATATACACAGTTTTTAATAAAAATAGTTAACTACTATATGAGAACATTAATATTACATTATTACGACATTTCATAAAAGTAAGACCCCTTGCCGCAGATTTTATACATTGAAACTAATAATTTAATTGATAATGCTTTGAAACATTTAAAAGAAGATGTAAATGTGTAAATTGCTTTATACATTTTTTGGAGTCAAGCCAATCTCGTATAGGAGCTAATTTTCACTTTTTAAGAGTTAATTTTCACTCTATCAACAAAGAAATTCTACTCGTTAACCACTTCAATGGTAATGGATCATATATGTACAAAAAAAATTATTGACAAACGTGGTAATGGATCATATGTGTACATTTTGCAATAACTTTTACAATTCTTAATGAATTTGCGTGAAACTTCGTATACCAAGATATTTTGGGTCGCTGAATCCGAATCTGTCATCAAAATAGGAAAATTCAAAATGGCGGATCCAATATGGAGGCTGTAAATTTGCTAAATTTATTAAAATGTGCGGCGCACATTTTTCTTTATATGGAAAACAGCTGAAAATTGTTACTCGGGGGTTTTCGGGGTCGCTGAATACGAATTTGAAGTTAGATTTTGAAAATTCAAAATGGCGGATCCAAGATGGTCGACCGAAATGCGAAAAATTACCCAAACTTTATGAAACTGGGTTCTCGGGGGTTTTCGGGGCCACTGATTATAAATCTGAAATCAGATTTTGTAAATTCAAAATGTCGGTTCCAAGATGGCCGACATAAATGTAAAAAATTTACTTGATTTTGATGAAAGTTGGTACTCGGGAATTTTTTGGGTCGCCGATTACGAATTTGAAGTCAGATTTTGTAAATTCAAAATGGTGGATCCAAGATGGCCGACATAAATGTGAAATATTACTTGATTTTTTAAATGATTAATTAAATGTTAAATGATATATTTTAGGAAAAAATGGAATCCTTGTTTCACCGTTTTTCGATATCTTAAGTACAGGGCTGTACCACTTTTGGCACTTTTTTTTTTTAAACAGCTACCACTGAAGTGGTTAAAAGCGAAAATTAACTCTTTTACTACAATTATCCAATTTATACTACATAAAAAGTGAATTTTGATTCCAAGCAATATACGGAGTATCGAAAGAGATATTTGGTATAAACAATCTAAACAACGCATGAACCAGAAAAATGTGACATAATTTACGTGCAAAAAATTTGTATGTAAACATAAAATATATGATATCATTGAATAATTTATTCCAATGGACAAATTTTCTAATCAACTAACGACAAAAGTTTTGTTTTAAGTAATTGAATTTTATTAAGTTTTTCTAATAACTATATGTATCTATTTCCAAATGATTTACTAAATTTACTAAAAAATATTTATGAAAACAACTTTTAAAAATATCTCAAACAAAGCCAGCTGTAAAACATGGAATTTCCGTTTGTTTTGAATTTTAAATTTGAATTAAACAAAAACTATGAATAACGATCTAAAAGTAGCTAATTCATTAGTCAAATTTAACTAATTTTGAACAAAAGGTTCAAGGTATATTCCTGGATATAGTAAGTTTTATAATATTTAATAATTATTCCAAGAATTTAATGTTAACAATGAATACCATCAAATGTAATTTTTTAAACAACTTTTATTAAAGACTCAAAATTTTAACGAATGACGGCATATTTTTGCGAGAAAAAATAACTTTATCGAACGGTTATTTCAAATTTTTATCCTGGTCACTAAAATTATTCATAAATTGTGAAAAGTAGTAATTTTTGTGTTAAAAAATAGAAATGTTTGACGTTAGCTTCAAAAATTTACAAAAATCGTACGGTAAAGTTGTAGAGAATCATTTTCTCGAAAAGATAAAAGTATACTCTTTAAAATCCTTTCATTTTTTTTTTAATTCTTAACTAGCAAAAAGACATTTTAGACATTAATAAAAGTCGTAACACACTTTTTACAAGTAATAAAACGAAATCATTTATTAAACCAAACGATAATGGATAATGTTAAAATGTGAAATTCAGACAATTTTCTTTTGCCAACAAGTAATTTTAATGATAAATTGATTATATATAATAATTTATATACTTATAACTGAAATAATTTATATCACTATATATATAACCATTTATAATAATAAATAAGTTGACAATGAATACCTCATTGACAAAATACAATTTAGTGTTTGGTTTATTAAATATCGGAACTGTACACTGACGGAATATTCTATTTTTGCACTAAGAAAAATATTTAGTAATATTGACTAGCTATGTGGTTACCAGTTAGCAACCAAATATTAAGTATTTTCAACTACATTTTAGTTGATTTGTCTAAATGTTGTTTAACCAGTATCATGAATCGGTGAAGAACTAATAAATAGTTGAATTGACTAAATATGTAGGTGCTAAACAATAACCACATACCTAGTCAATATTACTAATTTTTGTTCTATTTTTAACATTTTTAATTAATGCAATTCCGGAGTGTTCTTTATTCTACAATTTGGCCTCCTAATTTCAGTAGAATGATATTTAATAAAATGTCATAACTAATTTGAGATTAGCAAAATTTGACTAATGAGTGCTTAATCGTTTAGTTAGTCACCGACTTTGAAACCCTTGATTAGTAGTTTTCTTGCTAATTCAGATTTAGAAAGTATGTGAAAATGTTTATAATGGTACGTTGGAATTGAGACAGACCTCACTTTACGGTAATTTCAATTGTTTTCAAGAATTATGAGAACAGTTTATACGAAAACTGTACTTTTCAATCTTAACTTAAGTAATTCTTAGAATGACCTCCTATTTTCAGCAGATTATATACTACATAATATAGTTGAAATAGAATTCAATAATTTTAAGTACGATTAAACAGAAAAAAAAGTAGATGATATTTTTATTGTTTTTTTTTAGGTTTACGTAAATTACTAAAAATAAAAACAAATGAAAATTTATTCGAAAAACATAATAAATCCTTGAATTTACTTTTTTATAACGCCAATATTACAAATACGATATTCTTAATTATGTAGTAGATAAACAAAACCGATTTACTATTAAGATCTAATACCAGTTTTCTACTAAGATAACAAATAACTAACATGTAAACATTCATGAAATTTCAAAGTTACCAAGTACTGACTACTCTAATTCATTCGCACATGCTTTTTTTAGGAAATAAATTGTTCTGTCCAAAATAATTAACTGATAACATAGATATTCTTATATTATAATTATTTGTGAAAGTAAGTGGATATTATACAATGGATCATCAAATGGCCGTATAATAATTATTACACAAAGTGAATCAATCAAAAGGAGTTAATGGAATTAACTGTGTACTAAAATTCACACAAAATCGAGACGATTGGAGACAAAAATTAATTTAATGAAGTTGAATAATGTTTACTATACGCTTTTCTCCCGGTGAATGCGGAAGATTGGTCGCGGTTATTTGCAACGCGCTTCCAACAGAATGAAGAGAGCATTCAGATTTTGACATGCTGCAAAAGCTAAATTCGCATGGAATCTTTCAATATATGTATAATATTAATATAACTATTGAAAATCTAATTTTATGTTTTATTCAATTATAAAAGGAATTTTTTCCTTTTTAACAAATTTTTTATATGAATTTTTTAAACGTATAATTGTTGAAGTTTTATCCACTCTTTGAAGAATCTTTTTTGAAAAAAAAGAGTACAATAAAGCATATTTGACACGGTAAGAAATTTCAATGTAACGAAACAACATTTAAATGGAAAATTTAAAAGTTTTTTTAGAGGTATTGAACTCTTACATTTCGTGTTCTTAATTCTTCTTATTAAAGAAAATATTGTAAAAAATTATATGTTCTACTATTCCTAACTTAGAGAAGCATAATTTTGAAATTTTAAGATGACACATTCTCATATTTTCTGCAATATACTATAAATGACAACTAACAGCAGTTAATGAATATGAAAATTTTCTTACCTGTCGCTATTTTCGCTAGTAGCTTCTTCACTGCAGTCCAGGTCGAGCTCACCCTGAATGGCATTCTGTAAGTCGTCGATCCTCTGGAGGGCCAATCTCAAGTCGTCTTTCACAACTTTTGTTTCAGCTTCAGCTGCCTCCAGGGCTTTCTCCATGTCTCGACGAGCTCGTGTCGCCTCTTGCTCCCTAGCCGAAGCGGAAGTCGCTTCTTCCCGAGCCTCCCGGAAGGACCGCTGCAGCCGTCGTGCTGCATCCTGGGCGGTTTGTTCTTTAGTCTTCAGCAAGGCGGTCTCGCTTTGAAGCTTCTCCACGGTTTCCTTCAATCTGGCTATTTGAGTCTGAATAAATTAAAAAAAAGTCAATTAATGCATTGTAGGAGGATTGGAAAAACATTTAAGTTATAATATAGAACTGTGAGGTTAGATGATACGATTATAATAATGATCACTGATCATTTTTAGATGTGTTTACACCAGTTACGAATTTTAATGATGTTGTCGAAGAGTTATAGTACTGAAGGATGATGTAAGTGATTGATGATGATGATGATGCCTAAAATAATATCAAAGAATCGTGACGAGGAATTAAGTAAATGACAGTGGAGCAAGATGATGATGATAATGATGATGATGATGATGAGCATCGAGACGTTGTTGAATGATGATGCCTAATGATAATGATGAAAGAATGGAACTGTCAGATGATGATGTCAAATGCCAGCGATCATAATAGATTAGTATTATAATGAAAGGAAAGGAATATAATGATAAAGATGATGATGAATACTGATTATTTGTGTGGTATATTGATGATGATAATGCCTAAAATAATATCAAAGAATGTTAACGCCTGATGAGACGGTTGATGATTATCATAGAGGAGTATGCTGATATGAACTCTCTACTCGCATGATACTGTGAAAGAATTGCCATGTAACATGATCATTTTCGATGATAATCATACATGAATTAAGTAAATGACAGTGGAGCAAGATGATGATGATGATGATGATGATGATGATGATGATCATGATCATGAGCATCGAGAAATTGTTGAATGATGAAGACTGATGATAATGATGAAAGAATGGAACTGTCAATTGATGATGTCAAATGCCAGCGATCATAACAGATTAGTATTATAATGAAAGGAAAGGAATATAATGATGAAGATGATGATGAATACTGATTATTTGTGTAGTATATTGATGATGATAATGCCTAAAATAATATCAAAGAATGCTAACGCCTGATGAGACGGTTGATGATTATCATAGAGGAGTATGCTGATATGAACTCTCTACTCGCATGATACTGTGAAAGAATTGCCATGTAACATGATCATTTTCGATGATAATCATACATGAATTAAGTAAATGACAGTGGAGCAAGATGATGATGATGATGATGATGATGATGATGATGATCATGATCATGAGCATCGAGAAATTGTTGAATGATGATGCCTGATGATAATGATGAAAGAATGGAACTGTCAAATGATGATGTCAAATGCCAGCGATCACAATAGATTAGTATTATAATGAAAGGAAAGGAATATAATGATAAAGATGATGATGAATACTGATTATTTGTGTAGTATATTGATGATGATAATGCCTAAAATAATATCAAAGAATGTTGATGTCTGATGAGACGGTTGATGATTATCATAGAGGAATATGATGATATGAATCGTCTACTCGTATGATACTGTCAAAGAATTGCCATGTAACATGATCATTTTCGATGATAATGATACATGAATTAAGTAAATGACAGTGGAGCAAGATGATGATGATGATGATTATGATGAAGATGATGATGATGATGAGCATCGAGACGTTGTTGAATGATGATGCCTAATGATAATGATGAAAGAATGGAACCATCAAATGATGTCAAATGCCAGTGATTATAATAGATTAGTATTATAATGAAAAAAACGAAATATAATGATAACGATGATGATGAGTACTGATTATTTGTGTGGTATATTATATAAGCTGATATCTTTAATGTCTGAAAAATTCAGATATTCAATGATGATGTTAGGGGCTTATAATGCCGATCATTTTTTAAGTAATGACATAAAATGGTGACATCTAACGATGATCATCACATACGATGATGATAATATGAATTCTTTACTTGATATTGTCAAAGAATTGTAATATCACATGATGATGTCAAATGATAATGATACATGGCTATAGTAAATGACAGATGAAATGTATTGTCACACGATGATCTCAAATGATAACTATGGTCATACATGACTATAGTAAATGGCAGTGAATCGTCGTGGTGATGATGTTGAGTGCTTCTGATTTTTATATTATATTATGTCATTTAGTCACTTTGATGACGTTAAAACATAATGAAAAAGTATACAGATGACATAAGACGATTATGATGATGTTAAATGATAGTGATGATGACATATTATACTGTAACACCATGATGTCAAATGATAACGATGATCCAACATGACTGCAGTAAATGGCCGTGAATCGTCATGGTAACGATGATAAACGCTTATGATTTTTATGATATATGATGTCATTTAGTCATTTTGGGGATGTTAGAATATGATGATAAAATATAAAGATGGTACAAGATGATAATGCTGATATCTGATGATAATTACCAACGAATTGTAATGTCCCATGATGATGTTAAATGATAGTGATGATGTCATATTATACTGAAAACGAAGGAAGATGCCGATAATAATCATCATGAGCACGTAACTCTGTAAGATGTTGGAGACCATACAAAAGATCATTTCGGATGTACACGATGATGCCGAATAATGAATACAACATACACATCTCACTGATTTTCATCATCAAATGAAAGATTAAAGTTTCGAATGATGAAATTAGTAATATCCAATGATTTCAATGATCAATATATAATAAAATTGTCTGCTGAAGATGCATAATGATGTTTAACACAAAAATAACCAGGAAATCATCATCTTCATTATTAAAATACCATATCATAGATACAAAATTAAGAAAGCATAACAGAAATAAACAAAGAAAAACAGATTAGATCCTCCATAACATAAATACTTTCCCTGATAATTCGCTAAATAAATACGTTTCAAGCATTTTTATGACATTACCCACTTTACAACCACTACCTACGCAGGGAATGTTGCATCATTTGAAAAGCGTTATAAAAGTTCCGATGTTGAAAGCACATTAATTGTCTTCCATGATGAAAACGTTAATAACTTTTAAAAATCTACTTCGAACGTGTAATTCGGATTATCCAGATGTATTTGACATTTAATCGATAAAAAAAACGGTAGAAAGCTGTTTGTAATCGAACATTTTACGAGCGTTAATTAAAGATTTATTCCGATATTCCAAGAACTTTCATAAAAATGGACGTCAAAAGCGGCATAATCTTTTTTTGTGCGTCATAAAATTGCTTTTTGAGCCAGCAATTTTTAAATCCAGGTCGTTTTTGCACGCGTACAATTCAATAGAAATTTAAATTAAATCGTTGAAACAGGCTAAAATTATTCAAACAAATTCATTGAAATACACATGAAATAATTTATTAAAAAAATTATTTGTTAAATGTAGAGAAACTGTAATTACGGAGATTTTAAAATATTTCATTTAAAAATTCGTTTAAAAGGTAAATTAAATGTGTCAGGCTGCTTTCGCTAATTGACCTAAATTGCTACCAGGTCAAAAATAAGAAATGCGAAACGGTTATATTTTTTACGGGATCAAAAATGTTGATATCTCACTTCCACATTCAATCAATAATCACGCATTGAACATTTCTAAAAACGAACTGTTTTAACAAATCTTATCAAAGTTGCAAATTATTTATTCATTCATAAAATTACATCTAATTTCGAAAAAGAAAACTTGTCTGCGGACTCGTTTTTCATTAATAATTAACTTTGTTATTTTGTATATCTATATTTATCCCATGTTTTTTATTTTAAGTATATTTTATACATAAAACGACTACGTTATACCTAGGGAGCCAAACTGTATTTTTCGTTACACACAAAAAAATGTTATAATAAATTGTTATTAAAGTTGTCAGCAAATAGCATAAATATAGTGCAGCCAATTAAGAATAATTGTTCGCATGCGTTTAAACACTTGAGCTGAAAAAGCTAATTTTGCTCCCTAGGAAGTAAAAAGTGATATTTTGAAAAGCGTCAAAATCGTATTAAATTATACAATATTACTACATGAGTAGTTGAATTTTGAAATGAATATTACATAGTAGAAGAAATAAACGGGATAAATTCATATTTTGCTTCCTAGGGAGTAAAAGTTCAGTTTTGTTCCCTAGGGAGTAAACTTTTACGCTTTTTTTTTCTAAACACAATTATTGTAGCAGATCAGAAAATACATGAGAAGTATGTTAAAAGTGACTAAATATCATCGACTGGGCCAAAATTGCAATAAACATTACACGATAAGATTGGTTCGAATCGATATGAAGACAGCTTTAAGACGCCTTAAAGTAAGCCAATGAAATATCGTAAAAAAGACATCAGTAACATACCTCGAGACGTGCTCTCGTGGTTTGTTCGAGCTCGAGTTTGCTCTCGAGTTCCTTGGTGCGGAACTCGAGACGCCTCGTCGCGAGGCTGTTGGCCGTGGGGTCGCCGAGTTGTTCAACCGACTCCAGCCGCTGACTCAGCTCAGTAAGTTGATCTTTCAGCGACGATTTCTCAGCCTCCAAAGCTGCGATTTGCACCTGAGCCTCTTGCAAATGCGTCTGCTCAGCAGACACTTGCTGAACCGAAGCGCGATACTTTTTCAGCACCTGAAAATAAAAAATGAAATTCAATTAAAAGTTGTTCTTTTCAAAACGAACATTTTTTATTCTGTCCAGGTCTTGAAACTTTAAAAATTATTTTAAAAATAAATACACTTACCTCTGCAAGCTCCTCTTCGTTCTCTTCGAGTTGTGAAAGAAGTTCCGTTCGTTCTCTGGATGCGGCGTTGGCGCGATCCTCGGCTTCTGAACATCTTCTTGAGGCTTCTTCCAGAGCGCTCTGAGTTTCGTTTAGATCTTGCTCCAGGGCCTGTTTCGCCTTCACTGCAACTGCTCGAGCACATTCGGAGTCCTCGAGTTGATTTTTCAATTGCCTCAATGCAGTCTTTCCGGTGGAATCGCCCTTCGATCGTTCCAGCATAGTTTGAGCATCCCTGAGTAACGCACGGGTTCTCTTCAAATCCCGTTTCAACCTAAAAAACGAAACGAAGTTATGCATTTTATTGTACAGAAGAGAATTTACAAAACAGATGTTTTGCTACCTAGTGAGGGAAATATTAAATCTTTCAAAAAATTTATATTACGATAGGCAAACTAACCTCTGGGTCGTTTCGGCCTCCGCTGCCCGGTCCGTCCTGTCTTGATCTTCCAAAGCTACCAGACGTCTTTCGAGGTCATGCTTTTCGCGTAGCACGATGGTCCTTTCCTCGTGTTCGTTCTCCAATTGCGCTTCAAGAGCTTTGACCTTCTTCATCGCGCCTCCCCTAACCTCTTCAAGCTCCTCGTCGCGTTGCTGCATTTCCTTGCGCATTTCTTTACGTTGTTGCTCGATGCTCATTTCCAGCCTGAGTTTGGCATGCTCCAGCAACTGCACCTGCCCGGCCAGGTCGTCAAGCTCTTCCTCTTGATCCTTAGCTTTCTTTTCAAGCTCATGCTTAGCTTTCTTCAATTGCGCCACCTCCTCCTCGGTCTTTCCACCAAATGTCAGCTCCTCCAATTCCTGGGTGAGCGTATGCAGCCTCTCTTCTTTCAACTCGATTTCTAGCCGTGCATCCTAAAACATATGGAAAATGGTCGTTCTTAAGTTTTTTTAATGATGTTAGAAATTTTAAAGTTCATGAAACGGTTACATTATTTGAGGAATTGGGATGCTGCACTGAGAGACAATTTTTTTTAGTTTTAATGCTGTGAGTCTCTAAAAGAACATGATAACCAGTAAACCTTAAATGCGACCGTCCGTAATGTCTATATGACCCACGGGGTCTTCGAGACCCCATCGTGAAAAATGTCTCTTAACTTTATTAAACGTTGTTCATTTACTATATTTTTCTTCAAAAGGGGTAAAACACCACAAAAAATCGAAAATAAACACGTCTCCATTTAAAAAGAAAAAAGTAACGTTTATGGCACACGGGGCTATTTTGGACCCCACTTAAACTTTGAAGCAATTTAAACAGTTGCTACAACTAAACTGTCTATTTATAAGTGTGCAAAAATATGGTTGAAATCCTCCGCTGCAATCAGAGAGAACTATCTATTCTATTTTTGGAGGGAACATTGGAATATAAGTCATTAAAAAGGTCTGGGGTCGTTTGGACCCCATGTGGCATTTAAGGGTTAATATTAATATTGTAGAGGAAAACGTGGACAAAGAAAAATTGTATCGCAAATTTAACTATTATTATACATTAGTAATTTAACAAAAAAATGAAATCGTTAGACCAACAAAGAAAATATTAGTACCAAATGCACCAAATGAAAGTGATAGTTGCACGTCTAACAAACTGCTTCGTTGCTCCGACTATATGCTGATAGTAAAAGAGAATATTTAGGGAAATAGTCAGAATTTTGTTTACTACTCTATGATATTTATTACTAGAACAATTGCAATTTCGATTTTAAAAAGACGTTATATTAATACATTTTGATTATAACTAATATTTTATTTATTTGGAAGCCAATTTCACATTCTTTAAACAATTAATACTTTTAAAATTAAAACATATTTTACTACTATTTTCTGAGTTCGACCTACAACAAAAGGTGTTAACAATACATTCTAACAAGTTCATATTAGCAAAACTTTAATAACTCAGAATCAGAAAATTGTGATCGACGCATATTTATTTATGTTGTTACGTTTTCTAAGTTAAGATTTACATTAATTATGATGCGTTGAAAGTTTTGAATCATTTCGAAAAATATTTGAAAAACTTAAATACTTCTTAGTCACGTTCCTACAATAAAGTAGATAGATAATTATAAATTAGTCGATCCAAAAATCCCAATTGTGAAAATAAAACTTTTTATAATCAAAAGTATACTTTATAAATAATACCTTGCTTGTCAAAGAAAAATAACTGTATTAAAGAGTGTTATTAAAGTAAATTAATAAATCTGCAATAAAAACATCTGATAAAAAGTAGTGCTCTAATAACTGTCATATTAAAACTGGTCACCTCAATTGCAAATGTTTCATACAACATTTTATATTTTGCAATTTTTAGTTCAATTCACTTAATTAAAAAATGAAAGTGAAAATTAAAAAATAGTTTACTATTTTCGTAAAACAATTATGAGCTTAAATAATCTACTACAGCAGTTTTATTGACACTCTATTATCAGTGTAAATAATTGAAATTTAAGAATAACAATTAAAAAAAATGATACTTTTTATGTATTTACAATGAAATAACATGCACGTTTTAAGTACAAACAATGTCAATATAAAATGGTAGGAAAAAGAGTCTATGAAAATACCAGAAGGTATAGTATTCACAGTTTAAAAATGTTGTTTGTTAATATAATTAAATTAAATAGTAAATCTGAATCGAACAAAGTTCATAAATCATTTAATTAAAATAAGTAAAAGAGTCCAACAAGTAATGAAAAGAAAAAACACCTAAAGTTATGTAAAAAATTACACTTATCAAAAACTAACACAAATTAAATATTTTTAAATTCCGATATGCCAAAGTACAGTAATAATTTTCATATTTTGAATGTAAACAGAAACTAAAACCAAATTTAAAAAGTGTAATCTTAGTATTTTTTTGTTCTTATTTAACCCAAGAAAAGTTTGTAAATCTTAATTCCATATAAATTTCAAATCAGAAAATAAACAAAATCAGTAAAGTTTCCAAAAAAAGTTGGAAAACCCTTTTAAATGCATAATCCAGTTCTCTACTTTAACAAAATCTTGATTACTCAAGAATGGAAATGTATCTGCCTCATACAATGTGCAATAGGACACATCTCCACCAAATTTGTTTATCGCGGAACAAAACTAAGCCGAAACAATTCATCCTAAAACTACCTCAATTACAGAAAAGCACAGGAAATAAATTTTACGTAAATTCCTCTACTTACGCTTAAACTCTGTTCCACAGTGAATTTCTCCGCGATGGCAATTTCCTTTTCCCTGGCTAGTCGTTCTCTCTGAGCCTTTTCTTGACGGAGATCATCGCACAGATTCTGCGTCTCCGAATCGAATCTAAGAAACGAAAAATCAAATAGTACCTGCACCTTCACCATACATCTATTTTCCATTTGGAAATAGGGTGCGCGTACGTAAATCTCAGCTGTGGCAAACGGCCAATACTAATCCGAGGAAGTGCGATCAAACAAAAATGGAAGGAAACAAAACCGCCGCGTTCTGACATAAATCGCCAGTAATCGGAAATCCATGAAAGAGAGATGTTACGGTAATGAATAACGGAAATTTCCTCTCGGATTCAAAGAGAATATTTAAAAATTTTGTTCCTGGCTAAAAAATTAAAGAAATAAAAAATCACGAATACCCGACGTATTTTTCAAAAATTGATTATCGTTTAACAAACGGGATTATATTTACTGTATGGTACTTACTTTCGTTGTTTCTTTTCTAAAAGATTGTTTCTGGCTGTCTGTTCTTCGAGAAGTAATCGAAGATCATGCATCTCGCCATTGAGTTTCTGAACTCGTCGTTTCCACTGGCCGACCACCTGACGTTGTTCCTCAACTTCCTCGTAAGCGTCTGATAACTGTAAAATGCATATAAAACAATTTTAGTACATGACTTGCTTAATAGAACAATTGGAATAGTAAGTCAGTAAATAATCTCGATACGTGACGATGTCATAACATCTGTCATCTTGCTAGCGACGCGGAGTATCATTTTACTTTAAATTACTTCACTAAGTTTAGACAACATTTGTAATTTGAATGTTAAATATCATTGAGATTAATCTCTTCTGTGGTACTTTCTTTGATATTAACTTATTTTAAATTTGTTTCCTGTTATTAAAATATAATTTTCATTATAATGTTTAAAATGACATGTCGTAATGATGTTTCTAAAATTCATGATCACTCGTGTTCAATATATGAAACCTATTTTTATTACAATTCGAAAATAAAATATTAGCCCTAAATCTACCAGCCAGATAGGAAGCAGGAAACATTTTCTCAAAACATCTAAGTAATATCTGCAACCGAATTCAAATCCAATGAAATGAAGATGTTTCTTGTACGACAAATCACATTACCATTTTAAAATTTACTATCTTAATCATACAAAACTAAAAAAATGAAGTAAAAACCAAATTATTCTAATTGTTTTCACGGTTTCCTAGTTTTCGTAATAAGAAACAGCAACTTTAGTAAAACAACGTTCGTGGCATATTTGACTCGTGATTCGAGGAAAGGCGTTCTAATGACCGAAGGCAATTAAGTTCCTGACCCACAAAAAGTCGGCCGATATTTTTACCTTTTTCTCCAATTGTTTTTTGAGTCCGACCAATTGCTCGAGATCGTCTTCGTGTTGCTGGGCCATTTTCCGCTTGGTAAATTCGAGTTCTCGCAAAGTATGTTGGTACCGCTGTTTGTAAACGCCGGACTCCTCGCCATCCTCTACATCGGAGGGAATTCCGTTTAAATCTGCAGCCCTTGCATACAGTAATTCCATCTCTAAACGTTCTGTAGTTTGTTGGAGTTTGTTGTTCGCCTCTGTGACATCTTGGAGTTCGCGTTCCAGACGAAGACGTTCCGACGTCTCCGCGTCGATCCTTTCCGCCGCGAGGGTCGATGTCGAATGTTCCTCTGCAAAATCTGCAGTCATTTCGCTCAACTAAAACGCAAAAAGAAAACAATTTTCCAAGTTAATTGGTGATGCTAAGATTTTTTTCTATTTTTATAAAATATGTACAAGTATTTAAACGTAAAAGTACTGTCAAAAGCAATTTTTCCTGCAGTATGAAATATAAATTGTATTTCATTACAATTTTTTTATATTTGATAAATATTTTTTGCGTTTACTAAATTTAAAAAATGTTGCTTTAAGATTAGTAAATATTTAATTACTACTATTCAAGATGAATATTCCCTTTAAATTAATATATTTCTTAGATTTCATATCAGTTCTTTATCAGTTTCTGGCGACCTATTTCTAAATTTATCGTTTTTAACAATTTTTACGCTAAAATTGTCATTCTTGTTAAGGATTAGAAAATATTTTCGTATAATAGTTTTTAGAAAACGCAGTTGTTAAGATTTATTAGTTATTCAGAAATTTTATTTCGAACCGAAAGAAATGTATAACAGGAAATAATTTCTTAGCGTGTTGAAATAAAATTTACATACTTAAGAAAAAATAAAATTGTTTATAAAATTCGTATAAAAATATTTAACAAATCAATCCCAATAAACCAAATTACCCAAAACATAAACAAAAAACGTAAAAATTATGACTTACTTATGACGTAGAAAATTTGTTTCATCACTTTAATACTTTTTAAGATAATTAAATCAACAAATGTCTATGTATCAAATTAAGAAGGTTCGTTCATTGCTCGATATATAAGATGCAGTTCTAATGTTTTATACATCAACACAGAAGTATTGCAAGCAAACTTTCTTATCAATCAACCGCCTGCTTTTTTAATAATAGAAAATATTTATATAAAATGATGAACTCTTCATAAAACAAATTGGGTAGAAGTATAATTTACATTGATTGATAAAAAATAAAAAAAAATTTTAAAAATCATTTATTTCACTTATAGGATTAATTTTGCAACTTTGATTTTCTCATATAAGTAATCAAAAACCTCCTTTTCCTCTTAAATTATGCAATAAAATGAACATTTTGTTTTATCATTTAATAAAGAATTTAATTGGTAGCAAAACCTGTTTAAATAGTGCACAGACAATTGGAACAATGTAAAAACTCAATTTTTCGCCCTCCTGGGCGTGAAGTCTTATTTTACGCCCTAGTTTCCGGGCGTAAAATCCCATTTTATACTTTCCCACCTTCCGTGGCTGAGATACGAGTTCCCCACCCAACCCAGTTTAAAATTTGGTGCATAAATTCTAATTTTCCTCCCTATAGGAGGAAAAATAATGCTTGTATTACAAGCGTAATCTTTTACACTAGGTAGGCGATCGCTATCGGGCGTAAAAGTTTATTTTACGCCCGTAATACGAAAAGAACTGTTTTATTTTTCCCTTTGATAAATAGTATATTTTCAGTAGAATACTTTGGGGACACGTCAACTGGATTTTCAAAGATCTTATATAGTCTCCGTGATATTATTTTGCATTTCTAAAAACTTGTTCTAAGCAAAGAAATTGTCTCAAATGGCGTAGGAGATAAATGGAAAAATAATTAACCGATAAGGCTGAAATTGTTTAGTATTCCTGTTTATTATACTAATTTGAAAAAAAATTAACTTTTACTACAAACAATTTTAACTGCAAAATTAATTTTAAAAACTGAATAAACTTATGATTTTTCGCTTTAAAATTCTGTCGCCTTAAAAATCTCATCTTTATTAAGGAAATGTTAATAAATAAATGAAATCTTGTTGTTTTTTTAATTTATAATGATTCAAATGTTTGATTACAAAACAATATTGAAATTTTGATGCTTTTCTGGAGTAGTTCTAATTGTATTTACCCCTTAAATGTTTTGTACTTGATGTAAAGCTCGAATTAATTCTTACAATTAGAAATAACCATTAATTTTAATCCGCCACGTTTTAACTGTCATTAGTGAATTTTTAAGTACAAGCAAGAATTATTTCTGCATGCCTTTGAATTTCAACGTTAAATAATATTTGTGCTTTGAAATTTCTAAAAACATTAAATTGATATGTAATATTTGTAGTAATCTAAATATTCCTATTTTTCTTTAACTATTTCATTAAAAAATACTGGAAATGTCATTGACTAATAATAGAAAAACCATCATTCGATCATTCATTTTTAACGATAAAATGCATAAAAATAAATAATAAACTCATCGTTCTCAGATGAGCGAAGAAAACTAATTCCATGAGAAATAAAATTAGTTTTCTAAATACTAGACGCTGATAAATCTAAAATATAATCATCAAGAAAAATATCAAAATTATTTCAAACAAATTTTAGAAACTTTCATGTAGCAGTTGTTTTAATATGTTAGTACGAAAAAACATTGAATTTGTAATATATATTCGAATCTACAAATGTTAATGCATTTTCATTCAATGGCATTCGAAATTTAATGCCTGACATATTTTCGGCATAAAATCATCCTTCCGATTTTGAAAATCTCGTTATTACATAGTCACGAACATTTTTCATTCTATTCGATATGAACGAAATTTAAAAAACTAATTTTTTGTTCAATGCATTTACTGAATTCAAAGAAGAATACATTCAATTTTTTGCCACACTTTTTTAAATAGACTGTATTTAGTAAAAATATATATTCTAACATTGAATCACTCAACAACCCAATTTAAATACGGAATAAATCCTGCGATAGATAATATATTTCTAAGAAAAATTCACGAAATTACTAATGAATAGACGAACAATAATTAATTGACACATTTTTTAGTCCATTTAATTCAATTTTTGAACAAATTATGAGAATAAAATTTTCACTACGAAAGGTACTTTTTAAAATAGATTTTACTTTTTAAATTACAAAAAAATTATTTTACCGCGGAAATTTAATTAAAAACCTTTCGAGCGGTGGATAAAATGAATCCATAGTTCCATATTATACGTAAAGCATACACGCGTTTTACAGACAAAAGTTTAATTCAGCAAATCTTTTTAATTTTCCTTCCCTCATTAATTACGATGATTTATGTTCAAACGTCGTTTTTAATGTTTGCATTGCCGGTAACACTGAATTCGTTATTTTTCTTTTAAATAGTACCTTATGCTTTTTAAAAGAGCATTATATGCTGTTTAATTCTTACCCAACGACCAATTTATAAATGTTCTGAATATATTTAAAAAGATGCATAATTAAAAAATATTTGTTATGCATTACATAATTTATTTTAATAAAAACAGTTTGTGGTAGTCATTGAATCTCAGTTGCCTCATTTCTACTACATTGAACTTGTCACAAACGAAATACGCGTATTTATCACATTTATTTTCCAGTGATGACAGATCGAGATGATGCAGACCGCGCAAAAGACAATTTGTTTTATGAAACTCGCAATTTTCGTAATTGTAAACAAAATGGAGATATTATTTTACTTCGTTGCAAAATAACTAAGAATCTCAATTAAGACAAGTCCAGCCGAAATTTCACAATACATAAACTGTTTACTCTTTTCACACACAATCTGTTGCAGTGAAAAGCAAAATATGAAAGTTAATAAAAAAATAATTTTACCATGGTAAAAAAGTATCACACAAATGGCACAAACGTTCACTATTCACTGGAATGATTTAAAACACTTTTTGAAGAAACACAAGCACTAAAGCACGACCATCTACTGTTCTCCAGAGAAACGACGTATATGACTATTGGTATACTACACTTGTTTTTCGAAAATATGACCTTATCTACTACTAGTTAAGCGCTGAATGGAATATAGGAACGTTTTTTTATACTTATTCCCTAATGGGTATTAAATATCAGATATATTCATTATCTTGAAAATGAAGTCACAATTTTAATGGATCTATTATTTAGATGTATCATTTAATTACCAGTCATAACTGTTGAACTATTTTTGGTAACAATAAAAAGTTTAAATTATTAATGAATAATATTTCAAGGCAAAATTAATGTCATTATAGAGTTTCAATATATTGCTATTCTATTTCATGCAATGGAAATTTAAATGTCCCTATATTGTTTGCAAATAATGTTCTAGATGTACTATCTTACTGTTTTATCTGACACCCGACTAGATTCTAATCTAAACGTGTTAGAATAGAAAAGCAAAGTAGGACGTAAGTCGAGATTGTGACATTGTCGAGAAGATCTCCATTTTGCAAACAGTTGCTTTTCCCGCGATAAACAAATCTTAACTTGAATTAAATTAACTGTAACTTATGCTCAATTTTGCGATTACACGACGTTACGTTTGCTGATGGAAGGATAGGTTGCATAATAACATCGAATACCTATGATCAACGATTAACGAAATTTTCAAATGGAATATATAGTAAGACTAAATGTACCATTTAATCATTTTTAATAATATTCGATTTTCTTAAAACCTGTAAAATTATTTTAAATATTAAAGATTCTTCGATTATAATTTTGTCGAATTTGGTATTATTTAATATTACAAAACAGTAGTTTTTTACTATTTTCTAGAAAAATTCACAGTAACCCACTTTTCATGTCAGAACATTAGTAGTTTTTAGCTAATTTATATTTAGAGACTGCAGATAAAACTGAAATTTGAGTTATTAAATTTAGTATTTTTGAAAAAAAAATAAAAACTTTGTGAAAATTGCTGAAATACACCGGGAAAATGATATCCGCATTATTTTGAATAAATGTAGTGCGATGAAGGAAAGAAATAAGATAGAGATAATGTCATAATGTTACTGAAAACTTACGACGCCGTTACTTCCGCGGTATACAGAATGAACGGACATGTGCAGTCATATATTAATAATATGATATGCGATGCAAGAAGATTGCAATCTATTTTAAGATTATTTATGTACTTATTCTTAGACTTATGTTATCAATGTGTATTGTATTTTTGGTACATTCTATGAATATATTGTAGAATGTCTTATAGTTTACGCACTTTCTCTGTGAAGTTACGACTGTGTTTAATTACATTTTACGATTCACAAGTGTTAACAGACATCCAACAAGTTATAGGAATTCATAAAGTTCTTTAACTTAAAGTTCTAATTTTAAGTATAAGAAATTTTAGAACAAACATTCATGTGAAGTCACAATTTCTTTGAACATTTTTTTTATCTCATGACATTTTCAAACATTGTCGGATTGTTTAAATGGTAAGGTCAATTTTTAAGGCAGATACTTCTTTTATAGACGTTAAGAAAATGGTTAAAAATATTAAATAGACATAATTAAGAAATAGTTCAGTGACTTTTACTTTAGATATTTTTTTAATGGGTAGTAATAGTGTCATCGGTTTATAAATGGTGGATTATCTTTAAACAATGCATAAGTAATTTAAATGGGATGAAATCAATAATAATCTCTGTGAATTCTTATGTTTAGTGCTTTCTTACTTATTTATACGGATCGATCAATAAATGATGAAATATACATATTCGTTAATTTTCTAAATATAAAAAATATACATATTCATGAAGAGTCTGGGCTAATTTTAAACGAAAATTCTTTCTACAGTAACAAAATTTTAATTGGTACAAAATTTAGAAAATATTTTAATAGAAATCTCTGTAATTATACGCTGTTAGTCAATAATGCTAAATAATTTAGAATACACGAAAAATATCGACGGTAAAATGTTTTCTTAATGGGACCAAAATTTGATGAGTTTGAAGGCAGACTTAACTGACTAAAGACTACTATTTCTGTGGCTGCTAGGTAACCCAGGTAAATACATTTTTTAAAAAAGAGAAAAAATAACTTTGCAGTTAAAATTATAACGAAATTTTGTTCGATTTGTATATATTGGTACAAATATTGGATGGTAAAATTCTAATTTCTATGTTATTCGACGCATCAATACTAATTTCATGTCGCATATCCCTAAATATTTAAGAATTTTCCTGAAAATACGTGCTGCTTTCGGTTGCTCAATTTTTTGTAAAGTGAAGTTATTACAGTCGTTTATAAATAGGATTTTAATTAAAAAAAGAATTTTTTTGATATCAAATGTAACTTTGCGAAGTATATGCATAGAAATTAAAAAGTATGCATAAAAAACTATTATGTCCTAAATCAAATCATCCGAACTGATATCGATTTCTCTGTATATTTGAAACCATAATTTGTTAGTATCAAATATAAAACAAATAGTAATTTATAATAACTCTCAAGAAAAATGGTCAATGCTCAGTTCTAACCAAAAACCTTTAGGTAGTAACAATTATAAAATATTATTAAGTTAGCATAGTCAGAAAGACGATTAAATAAAGTTGTTTCGTTCCTAAAATTTACCTACATGAAATTAATTGTGAGTGATCAAACATTTTTAGGGCACATACGTATTTTAAAACAAGTTATTTACCTTTTTTCCGTATTAATTTTTAGTAATAACCTATAATCTTCAAGAATAGACCTTCAAAACACTAATAAATTTAGTATAAACACGGGTTGAGCAACTAAAGGCTCTCTCTGTTTAGTAACTTAAGATCACACTGATGGCATTAATGTAGGCTGGAATAGCCGAAGTTTCAAATAGATGTCTTTTGCGCTGTAATTTTTTATTTTACTGGAAATCATAATAAGTTTTTCAGATTATATCTGTTATGTAATTGAAAAAAAATGAATTGTTTGGAGCCTACTTTTATACATGATGTTACCATAATATAACAAATTTCATTCAAGGAAGTTAAGTGTGCTTCCGATTCTGTTATTTTTCAAAATATTCATCAATATTTTTAAATACAATATCCATTATAAACAAATGTGTAATTAATACCTGAATATAATCGTTTTCAATTATCATACAATTCTTCAACAATATTGCTTCCTTCCTCATTTTTAAATTTGTTCAGATGAATATTTTAAAAGGAAGATTTCAATAAAATTTCGGTTTTTCAGTGGCTGAATTTGAATCGTAACGGAATGTCAACAAAAAATGAATAATTAATAATTCCAGGCAAATTTGGAAATTCGTAGGCATGAAGAGTACACATAATGTACTTTTTGTTTTCTGCACTTAATTTTTGGTCAGTGTCGTATATTCATATCAAAATTTCGCGATATATTTTAAGATAGTTCCCCGCAGCATGTCATATATATCTGATAATTTCAAAAACATTTTTTTTAATATGGATGATATTGTTAAAGACAAAAAACTATTTCTTGAAAAAGAAATGAAATTTGCATTATGACTCACATTTTCGTCTAGTTCTCTGGAAACAGTTTTTAAAAATCGATTGAATTTAACCAATTATGGCGTATTAATAATTAAAACTATATTCTTGGAAGTGTTATGATATATTTGTTACCAATATACCCACAATACATCATATTCCGTAGAACAACTACCTCAATATGAAAAATGCTAATGAATTTTATTTTCGACTGATCCACTTTAAAGTAAAGATTATAGTTACGTTTGTTGTACTATGTTTTTCATAAAACCTCAACAAATTTCAAGGTACTATTTCTCAGAGTCGTCTGAGATTTTTAACTGTAAATTATAACATTTTACAATCTTTCAATGAACATTTTATATGGAGTTCTGCGCAGTTTAACTCATCCCTCGCCATTACTTGATCTATTAGCACCATGCGAAACTCGACTTCAAATAAAAAAAATAATTTGGTGATACAAAAAGTTGGGGACATTGTCATGTTTCGTTTTATTCGTACCTCTTCGTTTCCTTCGGAGATCGTAGGGTCTTCCGAATTTCTTGAACACGGTCTCGAACAAATACTCTTCGACAAACTATTGTCTCTACTATAATATCGATATCCTTTTATCAAAATATTCGTCGCACTTTTGCTTTTAAAACACTTTCCCCTATTTTCGGAATCCGCGGCACTTGTCAAACTGTCCAAATCATTTCTGTCTTTCCCCTTACCAATCCTCTTCCATTCATCCATAATGTGATCGGTTCGTTTCAGGAACTGGGCGATCCTCGATGACAGATAAGACGAAGCTGTTTCCGGTTCCAGATGGGAAGCTGTAGGTCTAAAGGATTGGCGAACCTTCTGCTTGTCAATGCCCAGAACGAAGTTGAGGCTAGCATCGAAGACAACCGGTGCTTGTTCCTTGCTTGAAATTTCATCCATGTCCAGTTCATCAGACGTTATTTCCTGGGGAAATATTCTCCTGGGTGTTGGCGATTTTGAGATCATCGAATTAATCGAGGATGATCGATATGGGGAAAGACTGGATGTACTTGTCGAACCTCTCGGTAGCAAACTCCTGGAAATGCTGGAAATCGGTGAGGGACTTCTGCTAAGGATCGTTGAGTTGGGTCTGATAATGGCAATTTTTGACAATGGTCTAGTTTGAAAATTACTAGATACCGACGGCAAGGGTGGCTTTTTTGACATGCTGCGACCGATTCCGATTTCGCTTCGAGATGAATTGTTCGAACTGTCGTCGCTGACGTCGAGGTGAGCGTAAGACGTCATGGTCGGATAACGCTCGATGTACGCCGATGACAACGGCATTTTGAAATTGCTTCTAAAAATACGGTTCAATATTTAACACCTCTCACCCTTTGAGAGCGTTCAATTGCCCGTCATAGTTTTTAGTCCGTTAATTTTCCGGCAATGTCAAAAATACATTTCGTTATTTCTGTCTCTTCGGTCGACCTACTGGATTTGTTTACAGCGCTACATGTCATAGCTTAGAAGATTCTAAAGTGTAGATCTGATTATAACAAGTGGTTCATATTATTTCAAAATTATTTAATGGAAGATGTTCAAATTTTGAACTCTTGTTTGTTCAAAATTGACTTTCTTCCCTGATATCTATATACATGATGCTCTTTCCACCTTTACTTCACCGAATTTACCGTTCTATTCCCGTTCGGACTTGTGGCAGCTGATGAAAGAGTTCTTTTCGAAGAAACCCAAATATTGCCAACTGACATTTTTACTTTAGTTTGATTTTCAATTCGGACCATTCCTTTGGGCATATCTCCTATTTTTGTATTCGTTATCAGCCAGTGTATCGATTGCAAATCTCATCTGACACTATTGACACTCCTCAAATTCTCTTTGCTACACAATGGGTATTTTTATCGTGATGTGCGTACTTTCCCTAAAATTGTACACCAGCGGCTTTCAGTTTCACTCATAATTTTCTCGCTCTCATTCCGTCGGCTACTTGTTCTAATTTCTTCGCTCGTTTTTTTTTTGTTACACCTCGAACAGTTGGGGACGTGAGTTGGCCAGCTCCCTGTATTTGCACATTTTGGACTATTTGTTAGAGACAAAAGACATGACTTTTTGCAGCTTCTTCATGGTGGTCCATGCGATTGCATAAGAGCGATGACACCCGAATCGAGGAAGAGTGACGATGCAACTGCTCCCTCGTCCACTCGATTTGTTCGCGAGAAAAGGAGGAGAGGCGGTCCGATCATTTGGTCGGTGGAGGTGGTCACCTCGGGGTTATTCTGAGAAGACATGAACGGGTTTGGACCCTGGCCAAGACCTCTTCTGCCACTTACACTCGGAAAAATCCCAGAAAAAGAGCCCGGAAAAGAGTTCGAATGCCCCGGAAATAATTAAGAGTTTACTCGTCGACGATTAGTGAATGGGAATCGAAAAATCACGTTCCGATCAAGGGGCACTTAATTTCAGATTAACGAATGCATTATTCCAATTATGACTATTACCTGAAGCATTGCATGCCATCTCGGTTTTATTGTTTACAATGATCGAATGTATTAAGAGTTACTAACTAATACTAACCAAATTTTTACAATTGTTATGGACTTATGTCGCCCGGGAGAAATAAAAAATCTCGATTAAATAAAAACATTGAAGGAACCCGTGTTATACGGAGTTAGCAAAATTATGGATTTAATATATTAAATATTTATGAATTAATTTGAACAAAGAATAGTGCTCGATATTACTTCAAATTTGAAAAGATAGTAAAACTTATCCAGTTTCAAGATTGTCCAGTTTGCTTCTAGTGTAGTAAACACATTTCGTTATTTTTAACTCTCCTGTTGACCTACTGAAACCTACTGATACATTTTGTTTTATAGCGTTTCATTTCTCATGAAAATATAAAATTACATGAGTACATTATTTCTGTTTGAAAAACAAAAGCTTACATATTAAATACCAAAAATTATTTGGTATCATTTTTTGCATTCAAATAAAAAATGATTACTGCAAAAGCTTGTCAAAGCTATTTCTAATATTTCATGTTTATCATAAATTTTATACGTTTTAATGCATAAATTTAATTGGATTTGCTAAAGAAAATGCATAGAAATTTAGTTCTATGTTTCCTAAAATCGTTTAATTGTTAAAAATGATCAATCGGTTTTGAATTTCCGAGTTTTAAGCTGCGATCTAAAAATGACTAAGTAAATTTCTTGATTCATACTAATTTAGTGAAAAATATCTTTTTTGGTTTTAGCTGCTGTTGGTTAGGATACTTTTTTAATGTATTTTTATGGAACATATTTACCTGTCGCATATTAAATTAGTAATGAATTGATAGAAAAAATTACCTTCACAATGTGGTTTTAAGAAATTTATTCACTCGTGAGATGAAGAATAACATATTGACTATAATGTTAATTAAAGTGTAAAATTGAATAGTACGTTTTCATCTTTAATATTGAATTTATTATTCTTTATCTACATAATATTATCTAAGTTTGTCACTAAATAAAAACTGTGTTTCAATCATAAAAGTAAGACAAAATATAAATTATATAAATTCAAGTAAGTTTGAAGATGACATTAATTACGTTAATTTAATAAGACAAATCTTGTTATTACCTTTGCTCAACAAACCTGTATACATATTGCGACCTAACCTAACCTAACCAAGCTCATTTCTATTCATTCAAACGTCAAACTTGTTGTCAAACCCAAATCATTTTATAAATCAAGTTAACGTCTAAATATGATTCGTGTAATTAAATGAATAAACTGATAATTTAATGTTTTTACAAGAAAAACTTCAACATTCCTTGAAGTGAAACTAATATTAAAAGAAGCGAAAACATTCACTAAACAAGACGAATTGAGTTTTCACTTCTCCCCATATGAAATTTAATTCTTGGAAATGTATAGAGTTAACTGCTAGAATCGTGGATTTAGGACATTCGTATAATTGTCACATGTCAATATGTGTGTCACTTATCCATCACATATGTCATGAAATAAGTAGGCGAACACCGAAGATATAGAAATGATCAAACTAGTAGATCATTCATTAAAAAAAAGGTTATGATTTTGATGACAGTGTTCCAATTAGGGACACTTTTTCCGTCAACAGCATTTAACTAACTCCATCAACAGTACATAATTAGCCGTTCATTTATTTTGTGAAATTTTATAAATTCTACATGATCGAGGAGATTTGAAGATAAACTTAAATTATTCCAACTACAATACAAATCATTTTAATTAATTGTTGGATGCAAGTCTTTTTTAAGTACTTCTTAAAAATTAAATAAACGCTAACCTTTTCAAAAGATGAAACTTCAATAACTTATATTTTCAGTAATATAAACATCAATCAAAACTAAAGTAAGGCTTCATAAAGTTACGTTTTTGTTTTTGTTGCTGAATTTAGTTTGGTGAACGAAACGAATTGGCTACTATTCAAAAAATAACCATATCTTTTTCAATTAAAATTCAGAAAAATACATTACAATGCAACTCAACTTCAATAATTTCAATGAAATGATTACTTGATTAAACTAAATTGATTCGCTTGTTTACTCAAATCAAATAAATACCGTTTTTTATGAAGAATGACATACTTATTTCCATTAAGAAAAATGTAGTTGCTTGATTAATGTGAACATAAAGTATTCTAGTACTCTCTAAATCTGAATTAGTTAAAAACTACCAATAAGAAAATAAAAAGTGAGTCTCCAAATGAATTAGTAATCATTTTTGCTAATAAAAAGTTAAAACCTACTAATTTATTACTATGTCTACAAACTACTAAACTAAAAAAGTCAATAGCAACTTATAGATTAGTGTATATACGTATACAATGACATGAAATATTTTTGGACTACAGGAAAGAAAATCTTGAAAAAACGCTCGGTCAATCGGAAATATTCATAGTTTATTTCTAGGATTTTCGATATATTACATCCTTTAAAAAAAAATTATCTGCGAATTTACATAAAATCTTTATGAAGCGAAAGTGTGACTCCTCCTGTAAGAGGATTTGTCAATGTTGTGTGAGTTGTCACTCCCTAGTAAATGACAATTCACTCCTTTTGTAGTGTGACTCAATTTTGACTCCATAAATAGTTGATTTTAACGGGTTAACAGTGATAATTCACTATTTCGCTAGAGTAACCCATTTTTCACTTATAAAGAGTCAGTGATCACTCCATTGAAAAAAAAGTAGTTGAAATGACAATTTTTTTGCTTTGAATCATACTGTGAAATGAGGACCAGGCATGGTAATAGTTAAAAGAACTATTCTGAAATAGTAAAGTTTAACTATTATTTCATGATTCAAAATGCTACTTATCTTAATAGACAAATGGACTCAACTATTTTGAAATGGTAATTTCAGAAAATGACTACCATCACTGAAAAAAATTGTATAAGAAATTGTCATAAAAATATGGAAAGGAGTCAATATTTACTGTTTAAAAATATTTGTAAACCTTATATATCATAGCATATGAAAAGTCCACTTTTTTCCCTTCGTTCTTTGTTTAAGATAAACAAGGAAACAAAGAGAAAAACAATAAATCAATACTGCGCGAAGTTTGTGAATGTCATGGTCTAGCCAATTAAAAAATATATTGTGCAATGCCATTATACACACAAATTTCAAGGTGTTGTAACTAGTCTATAGATACACGTGCGTATACGACATGCGTTATTTATTATCATATCTTGACGACCGACGGTCCTTCTTATGATCAAATGAAAATCCACTTCAATAACGGGAGCCACGGGCTCGAAAAAAAAAAGCTGCTAACGCCGCGTCGCCACCTAGCGGCATCAAAACACACGGAGTGCGGTAGTCTTTACTACGAATAATAGTAAATATAAAGATTTAATACGAGACATAGTGTAAAATGAGGTCTACACTAGATTATAGTCATTTTAACTATATATTTGTCATATTCATTTAAATCATTCTATATAGTTGATTTTTTGAACTATGAGGAGGGTTAGTTGGTGTAACAAAATTATAATAAAATCGATTATGAAAGTAGTAAATTTAACTATTTTTCATAGTAGTTTTAACTAAATTCTTCCAACTATGTGATGTAGTCAATTTAACTATGAATTTTTTTCTCAGTGTAGTTAAGGGTGAAAATTCACTCATTCCGTCGCAACCAGAAATTTATTAATGCCTGATAAGGTGCGTAACGATTTGGTCAGACCTTGATCAGGGTTTTAATACATTTCTACTCGGGGTAGTAGAATATTTTTACGGTATAATAAAGAATGAAAGTTTCACTCCATCCAGCGATGTTTTACTGATTAAAACTGAAAATTCAGTCTATAATTAGAATGGATAAATTTTCACTCAAAGAATTTTAGAAAGCACAAATTAATTTTTCTGCACGTGTGAAAAGCAATTTCAATTTAATTGCAAACTACATGAATCAATGTCGAAATTTTTGAAAAATGAAAATCCCAGGAAAACGCCCGCGATTCCGGTGCACTTTTACGTGACACCCGCGACGGTGTTTCCCGTCCTTGCACGGCGTAACGGTGCACCTTGTCTTAATGTCAGACAATGATCTTGATTGTGTGTTTCTTCGGCTTCTGCTCTGCGCGCCAAAGCCGCAATAAAGTCGCTATGGTCGTACACGGCAATTTTATTATCCGGACCAGATCTTACTATCGTTAATTATCAAGTAAATTCCAGACCCCGTCTTGCTTTCCCACGAAGATCCTTTCAGGGCACGTATTCGTGCACCTCCAACCTGGCGGACGTAACGCGATTTAAAGAGTTCCGTCCAATTTCACATCTTTTTTTATCTATCGCCTGGTGACTTGAATTCGTTCGCACGCTCATGCGTGACCGAAACTGCCACAATTTTCAATGAAGAAAAGTGAAATTTTCATGTTTTACGCACGGATGGAGTTGTATTGTTTCATGGTTTCATCGTTGTTTACATTCTTGTAATGCAGAGATTTTATTGTTTTATTTTCAGTTTAATTACCTCCAAATATTGTGAATTTTTAAGACTATCTATTCTGGTGGTTGTATTTCGCGTCATTTTTTAGAAATTTCAAATGTAAATTGAGTTTTGTAAAGTCTCAAAAACTTATTTTAGAGGTAAATTACATTTTTGCTATAAAAATCATACTACATATTTTAAACTATGGTTTTAAAAGTTGAAGGTAATATGAAGTGCATAATCAAAACTTTATTTTGTTTGCTTTGGAGAACCTTAATAAACCAATAATTATTTTTCATAAGTTACAATACATAAAAAAAATGTATTTTTTTTCATTATTTAAATTTAAAAATAAATCTCATTGTAATAAAGATCAAATTACACACATTAATAACCATATTTAGTAAGTACCTATTTTATAAAATTAAGGGAAGATCTTACACATTATCTAATTAGCATCATCAGATATTTTTCGAGATCTAAAAAGAGATATATCAAATCTGTTTCATCTATTTAGATCTAATTTAATCACATGAGATCTCATTCCATCTTCGATTTGAATATTAGTTTGGAACTGTAATTTCTGACGCTTTATGGGCTTTCATAACTCATAAAAAGATATAAAAATGCCGTTTTGAAAAACACATTGTGTTGCTTACGTGAGATTAACTTTTGCTCAAAAGCATGACTTTTTGAAAGTTTTTGTAAATAAAATACATCATTGGTTCTCAGTACTAATATTAGTAAATTTACTAAAAGTACATAAAATTCTGTGCAGCACAACAGCCTTAAGAAAGTTTAATCTATCTTATTATTCAATCTTCAAATATTTTAAGTATAGGTAGCTCTTATTTTTATTCATTCTGGTATTCTGACCTTGTCTTTTCTGAGATTTGTCTAATGTCAGAAAAGTTGGATAAAAATGAAATGTAAAACCCAAAAGAAGCTAATGCTTTTTTAATTACATTAAACTATAAATTTTTTTAATAGTAAATTTAATAATAATTACATTAAATTTTGTCTGCTGAAAAAACGAAAAAGTCAAATTATACAATCTATAAATTATCCTTTATTTTTTTGAATGCATATATTACTAGTATAAATTAGTTTGGCTAATGGATCAAGAGTTACTTATGGGTAATCAACTTTACTAAACTAAGCGCAATTAATAATAATTACCGAATTATCCAAATCTTATATATTGTGGTCGCAAAAACGACCCTTTCAAAGGGAGAAAATAAAATATACTCTCTTTTATTTCTAACAATCTATCGTTTCGTTTTTTGAATTAAATTTTGGGTCAGACCAGAATTTGGCAAAACTCTATAGGCAGTAATTGATTATAGAATAATCTCCCAATTAAATGCATCTAATTGGTAATTTTCGAAAATATTAGCTAATATTCCGAAATTATGTTGGCAGATAACAAATTGCTAGTTAACATTTGATTAGAAAGGAATAAAAAAGGAAATATTCAGTTGCCAATATCCAAAATGAAATTTATTAGTCATCAACCTTTTAAAAAATAAACAAATTTGAATTTACCTACCATTTCGACATCGTAAAAATTTAATAGATTGTAACAATTATTATGCTCTTTTTCTAATTTCAAATAAAACTATGAAAAGGGCGTTATTATCAATTAATCCCATTTTAACTACATCCATAAAAACCTACTAATTTATTAATAAAATTCTATTAATCTATAAATGGAAATTGAATATTTTAGTGGTAGAATTACTAATAAATGAGTCGGTTTCAATTATTTATCAATAAAAATAATTACTAATTGTATTAGAGACCCACTATTTTGAATTAATAGTTCTTAACTAATTTAGATTTATAGAGTTTCATTGTTTAATTAAGGGCCATGTTTTTTTTTTAATTTTATTAATAAAGATGTAGAGGAACATTTTGTCATCTGCTTAGTCCAAATTTTTCTGGGTGCATATTAAAAATACATAAAATAAAGCAACAATTACAATTAAATTAAAATAAGTATATAAATTATATATAGAAATGTCGAAATTATTTTTATTAAGTATTGGCGCTAAACAAAAATTAAACGATGCTGAGTGTATAAATCAATAGTTTTTTTGGCAGAAACTTAATTTCTAAATATTCGAACAAAATATTTACAAACATTACTTTTCTATATTATGTAAGTTATATACATAGTGACATAAATAATACTACCAAGAAAAGTTCATATTATTACTTCGGATTTACTCGTATATTTTCAGTTCCTGACGACGACTAATGTAGATCCAATGATCACTTTTTAAACATTGTCTAAGATTCATTCGCGTCTATCAGTTTCATCTAAATCTAAACTGGTGGTATCATCAGTGTTTAAAATACGTGCACTCTTCTAATTATAGTTTCCAAGAATTATTTACTAAACACGAGAACGTTCACTGTGAAAATCAATCTTATTGTAACACAAACACAACTAGTAAACTCACTGTTTCAGATACACTTTCACATCAATAAATACACATAATTCACTAGTAATTTTTCAAATGATCATTATCTATTCATAATTTACTGTTGATATAAATAGACACCATAGTTGTTTACAATAATAAATAAAAAATTTTAAATAAATATTTTTTAAGTGCTTAAATTTGATTATATGGGATTATTGTAACTAAATAATTATTTTGATATATTATGTGATTTTTTGTTTATTATTCCAACTTTCGAAAAGTTAAACATATTTTAAACAGGTTTCCTAGTGTATTTGCAAATTGACATATTTTCGACCTTATAATAAGTAGAAACTTGTGCGATTCGAGTTCCGATTTCTCACTCCTTATTAGTAACAATACATACAAGGAAAAATAGGTCTGTAGGTGCATATTGAATCATTTTAGAAATTTTGGGAAAAAAGGTATCATTGTTAACATCTGGTGTTCTACTCATTATTTCTTTATTTAATGAATATCAAATTATAACGATTAATTAAGTCGAGTTCTGATTCAAATTGTCAAAATGTATTTTAAAAACTCACAAATTATTAGTTGCTTTTTTTTTATTGCTCAAATAGATCCACATAAAAAATTATTTCTTTATATAAGTAAACAATATATAAAAAGCAATAAATTAGATCTACTAATAGACCACTACAAAATATTTCAGTAATTAATTATGTCTCAGTAAACTGTTTTAAGAATACCAACTATTTTAAATCAACAAAAAATTGTTATGTTACGTATTATATTAATAAAGTGTAATTCTATTAATATATTATTTTATAATTTTTTAAGTAATATTTTTTTAAATAAAACTGTTAAAAGTTGATACGAATTAATCAAATTAAGTGTGCGTGTATGCATATTCACGTCAAAGCAAACATCTATATGTAAGAACATATGAACAGTATTCAACGGGAAACTTAATGACCGAAATTTGATTGATTTGTATTTAGTAAGTATACCTTATACTATCACGTCATGTTTACACGTTTCGAACAGCTGATTGGAATCTCGAATACAATAGTACGGTAAATTTCAGTTTAGTGATCCCCATAAGGAGATACATATCTGTATAATCATAGATGGAAAACAAAAACAAATTAGATCAAACTGAAATTAACAATAACAAAAATTACATGGTTTTTTAAATACATGACAATTCAATAGCAGATTCGCATCTGTTATATTTTATTAACAGAGTTTTTATCTACTTGTCAACATTTCAATCTGCAAATTTCACCACATAATCGATCAAAATATTCATATTTTTATGACAGAAATAAAATAAAAATAAAAGACTTGTTGATTTGTTGCTGTCAAATGCTTTTCTGTCGGGTTTAAAAAAACATATGCAAATATTTTTAAAATTTTACTCGCTTAAATCAGACAATGGCGTTCGGCGTAGCATATACAAATAAAATAATCTGAATACACCTGACAATTTAGTAAATATTTAAAAATAAAAAATAATGCATTTAAATCAAATATTCCAATTCGGCAATTTCATAAATCGAGTTCAAACGCAAAATAATCAATATTTTCGATGATGAGAACATTTGTCATCATGTAAAGGCGTTATTTGTGAAATAATTTGTTATAAAATAATTAATTGTTCTCAAGTAAATTGTTATTAATTAATAAATACTGCAGTAACATAATAATAACGAAATTCCGGATGAAATTATTTTATGCTTATATAAAATTATGAAAGGCAGGATATTTCTGTGCAATACGTGATTTTAAGTATAACAGAAGTGTTCTGTTGATGGAACTGAGGATTGTCATAATTTGCTTATTTAAATAACAGTATATGTAATCAAGAAAATGGAGGACAAATATATTAAGGATCGGTGAGATGTGCAACGCAAGATAAATGGTGGATCTAAATCTAAAGACCAGTTTTTGAAATGTGTTTCTTATGTAGAAATAAATAATATTGTTAATAATTTTTTACCAATTCGATTTTTTCTAAAAACGTTGGTAGATTCTCATAATAAAGATGCCATTTACGTTTCTATAACATGTAATTTATACCAGAAAGCTAGGATTCGAATATGTCATATCCCTACCAGAAATTAAACTCGTTTTCGTTATTTTGCAATTAAATATTAGGATTATATGTCTATTTAATAATGCAATACAAGAATCAATAACATTCACAAATGTTCCATATTAATCCAAACATATTTTAAAAAACAAATTATCATAAATTACCTCTTTTTTAGATATGGACAATCGCCATTGATAATCTCTAAATCTGAATTAGTTAAAAACTACCAGTAAGAAAATGAAAAGTCAGTGACCAAATAAATTATTAATCATATTTGTTAATAAAAATTTTAAACTTACTAATTTATTGCGAATTTTACAAACTACTAAAATAAAAAAGTCAAGATCTACTTCTAGATTAGTAGAATTTTAATAATGAATTAGTATTTTTGTACTATTTGTCAGTAAATAATTTACTAATTGATGGTAACCCACTTTTGGCTGTAGAAAAGTCGGTTTTGATTAATTCAAGTTTACAAAAGTATAACGTTCAATCCAGTAACTGTATACTAAAACTGTTTTAAAATTGGATTAATTTTATTTCGGTTTCTATGCACAATATTTGATATCATTAAATACAAAGTTACTTGTTACTATCAAATACAACGCTTTTAATTATAACTTATGATGTACTTTTTTCATTTCGGCTAAATTCATTAAAGAAATGAGCAAGGAAGGCCTTGAAATAATCATCTGCAGTGAGCCTGCATTGTATTTGCATAAATTTCATTCAATACATCAACGCTGAAAATAATACGTGGTTTTTTCCATACTTTTCCGTGTCTAAAACATGAGACATGTCTTCTTTCCGATTATTTTTCATCCCTTAAATAACAAGTCTCTTAAAATAAGATACTGGTTTTTACAGTGTAGGCAATCTAGAAAAATTGAACATAAATTAGATGAAAAATTCTTAAAATTTAGCGACAGAAAAGTCGAAAAAATTTGGAATTAACGTTTATTTTTTAAGCATTAGACAAATATATTAATCAATAGGTTTAGAAATATCAACATTTCTATGAGGGAATTATAAAAGAATGTTTATTCCATTATTATAATTATTACAGACTTTAATACCTTAGCAAATAGACAGAGTAAATGTCAATTCATTACAACGACTTGAAGTATTTGACAATTTCAGTAATTGATATAAATAACAAAAATAACAAATATATAATTTATTGCAGTAATAGTACTCCCCATGTCTTTAAAATCTTTCATTTTATTGTATTTTGTTAAAACAATAAAGTATAATACTTTCGGAGTTGTTAAATATAATTTTTACATATGATAATATGGAAATGCGTTATTTTTAACTGAATTTTATCATCTACAGCAAGTTTTTTTTTTAGTAATAATAGTGTCTTAATGTACTGTGTTAATGGAAGACATTGACTACTTATAAGTATTTTCTATTAAAAGATATATGTCTTTATTTAGAAATCTTATAATTAAAATTTGAGATAATATCAACGACGTCTAAAAATCGATAATTCATAAAAAGTTTTAAAAATGTATACAAAGAAGACAGGCATTTGTATCGTGATTTTACAGATTGTATTATTTTCAGTCATTATTGATAATATAAAAACTGGTTCAACATTCGCTTTAAATTTCTTCGAGTGAAAACTAACTCTTTATGGAGTTACAAATGAGCCACTCTGTTGAAAAAATGAAAACTTACACTGAAAGGGGAAGAATTCGCCCGTTCGCTAGCGTGGCTCAATGTTTGCTTCATAAAGAGTAAATTTTCACTACAAGATATTTAAAGTGCTTTGTAAATTTCATTTAGTCAAAAACTACCAATGAACAGGTCAGTCAGTAATTTAATTGGAAATTATTTTCACTAATAAAGATTGAAAACTATGTCTAATTACTTTAATAATTAAGTATTAAAAAATATAATGACTAATTTGAAATTAGTAAAACTCGACTAATTAGTAGTTTTGTGATCCTTAATTCGTAGTTTTTTATTAATTCACATCTAGCGAATAACATATTTCATTGTCGCAGTAAAAAAGACAATTTTTAAGAAATTGTTTTTGCACATTCCAATTTTTTTCAGGAATAATAATGTTTCCTCTATTTTAAAAGTATATTTATTCACGAAAATTAAATTCGTGGAAATATTATTAAATATTTTTCCACAACACACTATATCCTAGGGTCTAACTACCTTAACCCTTTAACGCCGAGAAGTCCTGAAATTCTACTTCAACTTCTTAAGTATATAAATTGTACAAATAATTTTTGTTTTTTTCTAAACTAACGTATCTAGACGTTTTAGAGGTCGCTCTTCTCGATTATCGGGTTTAGAACATTTAAAAATAAGTTTTTTCACTAAATTTTTAATGTTTTTTTGTAAAAATATCGTTTTTTTACGACATTTTTCCTCAATGAATCCAATTTTTTTTTAAATTCTGCGCATCCACCGGCTTCTAATGCACGTTAGCAAGATTATTAATTTGTTTGCTGCTTTATGCAAGTCTCACAAAAATATAAAAAATACTTGATACAATATTTCCTCGTTCTCACTTTGCACCTATTATTATCTAGAAAAGTTTTTAGAACATATGTGACTTAGAATTAGTTAAAGAATACTCTCAAATTTTTTCAAATTTTTAAATGACGTTTCAAAATTTCGTTTTTTTGAATTTTTGAAAAACCAAAAATTGCATCAAAACATTCTAACAAAATTTGAGGGTATTCTTTGGCCAATTCTAAGACATTTTTGTTCTGAGAAAAATTTCTCTAAAGTCTATAGTTTCCGAGATCAAAATTTGTCACGTTAAAAAAAAATTATCATTGCGGCCGCTATTTTGGATGCGCCAAGCTTTAAAAAAAATTGTTTTCCTCCACAACTCTTTAGTACAACTATCGGGTCCACCGATTACGTGCATTAGAAGCCGGTGGATGCGCAGTATCTAAAAAAAATTTGGATTCATTGAGGAAAAATGTCGTAAAAAAAACGATATTTTTACAAAAAAACATTAAAAATCTAGTGAAAATACTTATTTTTAATTGTCCTAAACCCGATAATCGAGATGAGCGACCTCTAAAACATCTAGATACATTAGTTTAGAAAAAAACAAAAAATTATTTGTATATTTTATATACTTAAGAAGTTGAAGTAGAAATTCAGGACTTCTCGGCGTTAAAGGGTTAAAACTATACGGATCTCATTTTGACGCCGCCGATTTTGAGATTTAAAAATTCAATAGTGGATTTGAAAAACCCTTATATAATAAAAATAAGAACTCGGAAAGAATTAATGACTGAAAGGGTTAAAAATCACAATACAAGACTAATTTTTGAACTGAAGATAGAAAAAAAGGCGTCATAGGATAGTTTTCAAAACACTAACTAAAACATAAAATAGAAAAATTTTCTTGTGATCTACCGACTAATTGACCTTATCTTTTCTAATGGGAAATGTAACGGAATACCCAGTCAAGATACCTGGAAATTATTTTTCTTCCTTGCATGATGCTATTTCGAAATGCTGCATGTTTTTAAATTTAAACACCCTGAATTTGAAACGATAAAAGTCCATAAATAGATCGTAATTTTGTACTATTAACTAGTAATCAGTGAGATTTCACCGTTGCAAAATTGAGAGATCAGTATAACAATACCTGCCCTTAGAATAATGCTTCCGCGTTTAAATGTGTTTGGCATGTAATTGACTAACTCTCTCAAGTGCATTTTGGGACACAAGCATCCGACATTGAAATCAGGAATTCCTGTGCACCTAAAATGGAGTATCCTTCCTGTTATGACGTATAGCTAATAATTTAGTCAACGAGGGGGGGGGGGGAGGGCAGATCGTCGACACGCGAACGACCGTTGACCAGACCTCGTCCCGTTTAGGCATTCTCGACACTTGCACGCGCGAAACGGGCAATTGGGTTAAGTGCAATACGGCCCGTGTGCATACACACGCGTGTACATGCGTGTCTATGTGCAGGTTCGCACGCTGGCCAACCATAACACACGGACTGGCCAACTTGACCAACGGGCATTAAAGTAGTATGCGCTTTAAAACGCCGCTAGACTAAGGTGCCACTGACCCACATTTCGTTCGCACGAGGTGAAACCTTCCGCCGATTTTCCTTCCGTTGTATGAACCGTCAATTATTATCGATAGTATGGAAAATCCCGAAAGCCTCGTCTGGAAAATCATAGGAAAAATCACGATCCGAAAGCTCCGGAAAATTCGGTGTTTTAGATGTGTTTTGGATAAATACTGGAACAAGAATTTATGCGTCGTTTACGTTACTGAGTCGATGAATTATGAAAGTTTACGTAAACAATGTAGAAATGTGTCTTGGGTCGTAACGGGATTTTTGAGGAAGTTGGACGGTAGTCGGATTTAATTGAGGAAAACGACAATTGTACGAACAATTGATGTTCAACATTTTCCATGAATCTTTACTGAATATTCCGTTAGATTTGCCATTAGAATAGACAAAGTCAAGTAGTCGGTGGGTCAAAAAATGTTTGTTTTTTTTTACTAAATATGAAGATTTAAGGCTGTAGATGAACCAATCAGATGGTATTTTTTGCACTACTAATTTTTTTTTATTAATTTTCTCTAATGTTTGCTTCTAAAGCCAGAAACTCGCCTGGATTCATTAGAAGAATTGCAAATATGTCAGAGAAAATTTTAATTCGTAAAGATGGAAAGGATGGAATCTTACACGAAACTGTTTTTTGGATTGTTCTCGATTTTCGAAAAAATGGAGGGCTGAACTGTTTGTTTTCTTATTTTTCATACTGATTTTGTAACAATATTAGACCAGTAGTTTTTTTTTCTACCGGTGTTAAATTAACCTCCTCTTGTCATTTTAAAGACATTTTTTGTTGCCATAAGTTAGTCTCCTCTATGTTATGACAATGATTTTAAGACAAGCTGATGGACCTATGACATTAAAATGTTTTCAATTATAAAAGACATATGAAGTTATAATATAGAAATATATGTGTATGTAGGAAGAAACAGTGTTAACAAAATCTAGACCAAGAATTTCGAGTTTATCTTCGTTGCTATTAGTTTGTTGAACAATTCCATTTGTTGTCAATCCAAATAAGGTTTTGTTGCAAAGGCTATGCCTGTCTGTTACTTCAGCTTGAATGAATTAAAATTAACAAAGATATATTAACATGAACAATACAGTTCAAAAAAAGGTTTAAAAAAAACAATAAAAGTCCAAATATGGAGTTTTATTACAAGCGTGGTCATATAACTAAATTATTAGCAAACTTATGACAACAAAAAATATCTTTTAATATGAGTATTTTTTTTCAACCTTTTTTTAACTGCATTGGCCATGTTAATATATCTTTGTAAATATCGACAGTTCACTTTAAATTTTACCTTAATTGTGAATTTTGATGAATTAAGAATTTAATATCACTATACAAACATCAAAATTGTACTGACTGAAAAGTAAGAGCAATCCTATTGTAATGACGGTCTAAAAACATTTCTATTTTTTTTTGTATTTGAAAAAAAGAAATAGAAATACATAAGTACTTTTAAAAAAACCTAGCACTTAGTACTTTAAAACGTATTAAGACAGTTTCAACCTAAGGCTTCCGTTCAATCAAAATTTGAAGGCTTACTCGTGTTATTTACTATGATTAGGTGTATTTGTTAAGTTTATAATAACTTACATTAATGTATATGGAATTATTTTGTTATAAAACTACACTAATATTAAGTAGAGACGTACATATTAAAAAATTCTACGATCACGAGTTTTTCATTATTGAAATTTACGAACAAACTTTATTAAACATATTAATCATAAAAAAAACATTTGTATATCTTTTATATATTTAAGGAACAATTTTTATTTAAGATAGAAAAAAGAGTTCTGAAAACACCAACTAAAATATAAAAAAGAAACATTTTCCCAAAAGTGTCTTATTGCTATTTTTGTGTTTTATTGTACAATATTTTATGGCAAGTGAAGAACTCTTTAAAACCCAGTATAATTTTAGACACAATAGGTACCAAATGAACTCATGTTATTTTCTAACCTAATTCTTGAAAACTAAAACCTTTGGAGTGTTAATAATTTCTATACATACGTATTTATAAAAAATCATACATTTATTCAAATTGACGAAAGTTCTCGACTCAATGCTGTGTTTTTCTTATTCTCACCGATGTGAAAAGGTCAACAAAAGACCATCTACTTTCGAATTCCAGCAATAATATAGACCCAAACTATACGCAATACTTTTTTCAAGAATATTGTGTATTGTCAGAAATTTGTATACTGCAATTTGAGTCCAAGACGACAAAACTAGGATCAATCGTCAATACATTCTAGCGATCATTCAACCTCTAAAAATTCTTTAAAGCCAACTTTTACAAATGTCGATAACATGAATTCTAAAAAGTAACTTAACCTAAAAAGTCGAAATTAGAAAGTGTGTACACGAATGTTAGTAATAACTGGGTTGAGAATAGAACAAGAATTTACAATACAGGAATTGACAATATCGCCTTTAGTTAAGTAACTGGTTAAAACATTTCCTCATTCATTTTGCAAAATATAATGTAAAAGTTAATTATTTATTTTCCGATTAAGAATAAACCTCTGCAACACGAGGAGAAATTATGTTGCGAGACAAATTTTATTAAATTATATACTTAAAATAAACAAGTAAAAATTATTCCAAATGCAAAAATTTTCTCTTGAATTCAATAGTCTCGAAATAATAATTTTGATGCCAAGACTGAGTTGTAAACAGATTAATCTGTTTGATATTAGACAAAATATTGTCTTATCTTGACACCTCCTAATTTCTTAATGAAAATTATAAAAATTGTTGAGATTTTTGTTTGTTGTTCACACAAAATTATACATATTTCGGAATTATAAGCGTTTGCAAAAATTGTGCTAATTTTATGTTATTTCAGTGTTTTTATATAATAAATGTGGGTAACAATTTGAAATTAAGAAATATAATTCACAGTAAAATAAGAAAATTAAAACTAAAACAAAAAGATTCCTTCAAAATTTGTTTACTGAAATAAATAAGGTTAGGTTATAAGGAAATTTACTAATCTGCTATGATGATTTTAGTAAAATGACGTCATTAACGCCTAACTAATTAAATTAGCGATCGTGAAGCATAATTTACAGCCGATGTTAGCCGAGTCTTCCTCGCGCCAATTGCGATGACCACACCGGAAATGAACGCGTCGAATGAATCCGAGACGCGTCGAGCTATTGGCCTAATGGCCGCTTCTTAACCAGACGGAACGCAAGACACTTCCGCCCTTCATTGTGCCACTCCAATCATTCCATTTATGGAATTATTATTTTGCGTCGGTTCACAAATCATCGCATGAGATTTATATCCCACTTCTTGATTGCTTGTAAGACTTTTAATCCCACACAACAAAACGGGTTGACATTTAATGAACTTTAACGGTCTCGTATAATTATTGCACACCGATAGTCGGTAAAACAGTATTTTTTTAAAATAATATTGTTTTACTCCATTAATATCCAAAATATTAAGCCATCGGTATTTCTCGGTTTCGTAGAGATCACTGAAAATGTTTCGATCGCCATCCGTTACGAGTATGAACGACTTTTCTCGAATTTGACCATAATTTATTTTCTAATATGAAGGCCTTAATGTGTCCAATTGGGCTAATTATTTATATCTAAGTTAGTATGACCCATCAAAAAGTAAAAGTGGCGGCATCAACATGAAGTCGACTAAAAAACATGTTATACTTCTGAATATAACCTTGTTTGGTACAGTTTTAGAGAGTTTTAATGGATACATGTTTTAAAAATTTAATAAACTCAGTACTACGGATTCACTCTACTTGCGAGAAAGTTCAGTAGTTACAAAACCCGATCGATAACTTATCGACGGGAGACAAACAATATCTCACTGACATCAACACAAATAGAATCTCAACTTGTACTCAAAATACGATATTATCCTTTAATTGTACAAAATAAATAATGGAGGAATTAACCAGGAAACGCGAATTGTAAAAAGACTTCATAATACCGCCAAAACGGCGATCGATCGCCAATTTGACGGCACTTTGACATCATATTTTAATTTTTGCTAACTGGGTACCTTCAAATTTGATTTAATGTAGTTCTTCGTGGTAATTAAATATAATATACAGGTTATGTTGCTTTCCTTTTGTACAGGGTTGTAATGCCCAAAATGTTTCAAAAACATGCAGTTGTTTTACCGGTGAATAATACCAGTATTTGAATACTGAAAGTGTATTCTCGAAATACCGTTCGAAACGAGAAAAATTGCAAGAAAATTTCTCTCCGTATATGCAAACGATATGTTTGTAGTGAAATATTTCGTAATTTGTAGGTTATGTCTAACACGCATGTTAAAAATGCTTTTCTTATGCAATTGTTACATAAAATAATTACATAGAATTTATATTCAGAATATTTTAATGTGTTTAGAATAACTTTAGTATATATTTAACGAAAAACAATATTGCACAATTAATCTACATTTTTAGCAGATAGACAATCTTGTAAAATTTTGCTATTATTGGAAATGTTTCGTTTAATGTTGAATAATTTGTAGGCATTTTAAGACAGTTTTTTTCGGATATATTGTTTAGAATCATATCTAATAAGTCTAATAATTAAATAAAAATAACTAACGCGAGTGTTAAATAGATATTTTGAGCCTTAAATACAAATTTTGAAAATTCCTGATGTCAAATTCCAAATGGTGAACTATTTTTTGAACAATTTCATCGGTTTTTAGATTTTACATTGATTGCAACTGATATTTTGTAATACATACTTTGCTAAGATTTGCAACATGGACAAAAATCTTTAAAATAAATGAAAGAGATTTTAGATTGAGTCTGTCATTTTGAAATTTTAATTTAATCATAACACAAAATCCAAAAACAGGCTACGGTACTGTAACACTTACATATAAAAAATTATTTTTTCTATAAGCATTTTTGTTGTTTTTTTCCTTGATGTTTACCATTTCAAACATCTTATTTAAAAAGCAATAAAATAAATTTTAAAAATGGTGTCCAATTTGAAAAAAGCATACACAGGAACTAATTTATATGAAGTATCGAACGATTCCATTTACTTTTTCTATGAACATTTTTTTTTGTTAAACTTCGTGTAAAAAAATGTAGAAAAATACTGTAATAATATTTGAGATTTGAGATTTAAGATTTTGAGATTCGAATTTTATGAGTTGCTGAATTTTATACTTGTAATAGTAATAATATAAAATAGTGTTAAAAATAAGGTTAACGATTCTGTTTAAAAAGGTAATTTTCTATTACGTAATAAATAATAAATGAATCCAAACTTTTTCAAAGCTAAATTTTCTATGCATTCTATATTTCGAATGTTACTAATTTCCTTACATGTTTACTTAAATTTTGTTATTTTATTTGCTTTTGAAAACTTTCTGCGCCTACCGGATTTTTGTTAGAGGAAGATTCTAAAAAATTATGGAATGGTTCGAACTAAAACTAGAAAAACTTGATGAAGTATTAGGAAAAAGTGAAACAACAAATAAGAAAACAAAAAAAACTAATCTAAAAATCTGAACAAAACAACGAAAATTTATTGAATATATTTCAGCGCAGAAACCGAACAAATTCATATATATGCAAACGAAATGGAAAAGAGTAATCAATAAGTCGTTAATCGAAATTAAAGAAAAATGAAAATAAAAGTTTCTACCAAATAAATCAAGAAAGGAAATTAGGAATGCAATTCGAAGGAAATTAACCTATCATTTCTACATTATGAAGCAATAGACATAAAATAACACGATAAAAAAAAGCACAGTTAGGGAATTAAAAGGCAAAAAATTACTCTAAATTAACAAATAAGTCAAACAAATAGAGGCAATCAATCGAATTAATTTAATCAAAGATTATAAATGATTGGAAAGAAAGGAATTGATCATAACCAAGAAAGATCACGAATAAAAAATATCTGTCCAATACAACACCAAACCGAGAGTTTCGAAAGTACCCATAAACAATTGGTCAAATTACAAAAATCAAATAAATGAACGTACAAAACCTCGTTTGCAATGAAAACCTACAACCCAAGTATGAAATCACCTTCTCCAGAAAATTATAGTTAAGAAACGAAAAAAATCTGACTATCTCTATAGAAACTTTCAAACAATTATTTTGAATTGGTTTTTTCGTCATCATTTTGATACCTAATGGCGTCCCGCATTATCTCGATGATTTTCTCCAACGAATTCCTATTGTGAAAGGCACCTCTTATTAGGCACGGAAAATAAAATAACCAGAGACGTCCCAAAAAATGATCGACCTTAAGTTAACAACGGACTCGCTCGTCTCATTATTGCGCCGGATAATAATCGCTTTGGATTCTCCATCGATTGACATTTTTCCGATGACTTTTCGAAGTCTTGGCTCCACTTTTCCTCGGTGCCTGAACTACTCCGCATATAATATCAGAGCCAAAGTCATGCTCGATCCTGGCTGAAAATAACTAGTAATTACCCGCAAATTACGCGAGAGGGAAGGCACGCTATTTCGCATTATTTCTCAATGAACCTTTAGCGTGGCCTCGTCACAATCAGCCGAGTCGAAAAAAGGAAGGGAAAAGTGAAAGGAAAGCCGCACGAGGCTAAACGGGGAAAAAGCGGGAAGTACAAGAAGAAGATCTAGAATATACGAGAGGGATCGAGAACCGGACAGTGGATGATGCCGCTAACGAGCAGGCTATACATACTAATTCCAGTCTGGAAAATCTGAAAAGATTGAACGTGATCCGACAATGCGTCTTGGGGGGCAACCTTGGCGCCCCCATCCCCCAGATGAAACCAAGAGGATAATCTCGATCGAAGGTGCAAAACGAGTTTTAGATCGGCGGCGCCTTCGGTGATCGATTTTCCTGGTGATCGCTTCCAAGATCACGCCGCCTTGGGGGCGTCGTTCGTCTCCAGACGCGACATCGTCAGGGATGCCATTTAGTCGGCCATTAGAACCAATCGCTCCCAAAGAACGTTCGTAATTTTTTTTTTTTTTGGCGGCTTGTCGGTGAAAGGAATTGTCGCCGCAGACGTGTGTGGCGTGCTTGACTTTTTATTGGGGTAGAAAAAGGAGGGGGGTACAATTACTCGTACAGGCAATTCGTTATTCCAGAGTGGTTGGAGTTTTGCCTCGAGTTGATGCCGAGCGCACTGATGACAGCAAGGAAATTAGGTTTTTTATGACGCGGTTAAGTAGCGTATTCGAGTCAATTAATCTGTAATTGAATACGAAGTTAATTGGAACGAAACGATTTTAAACAATCGAGTGTCTGTAGGACATGGTAACAATAAAACATGTAACGAGAATCTCAAGCAATGGAGGACTTTAATATATCTCGAGAGAGTAATAAAACTGTAGGGATAGCTCCGATGAGTAACGAATGGAAATATTGAAAAAAATGACCCATTTCTAACGATTATAATTTTGCGACATTGAAATATCAACTAACGATATTCTTCAACATGTCTTCAATCGATTTCGAAGAAATTTGGAGCAACCCTTCAATAGTTCTGTGAAATATGACATTCTTGTAAAAATTGGCGTTAAAAATAATGTTGTTACTGATTACATGAACTGTAATAATCCGAACTAGTTGTTATTAATATAATAATGATGCTCTCAATGTCTTAAACGAAACATCACTGAAAAATAAAATACTTAATACGATTACATCTTAAAGTTAGCCAATGAGTATAGTGCATAAGTATGTCCTTATCTAAGAAGTCTTATTTGCATAACATCTTACCTTCAGTCAATTATCTTACTGAATTTCATATTTCTGTCTCATATCTTGTCTTAACCCACACAACCTTAATCTTACGTTTTGTTATACGTAAGGTTAGCGCAATGCTATCAACTTTGTACGAACTTTATTTAACCTTACCGTAGGGTTTGGTGATGTTAGGGAATTTAAGTATTTCTTTCTATAGTGATGCAAAACGAAACTTTTCAATTTGTGCAGACTCAAAAAGTGGTCAAGACAGCCTACAAAGCTCAACACAAATTTGAGCAATAAACTTCTACTAATACGTCCAGAAATTTCCTTTAGACTCAACATTCGAACATTCAAGGTAATGAGCAGACCGATTAAATAGCCAAAATCAGCCTTTGATGTAGGATTTTCCGACAAATTACATATTCCATTTTATGATTTCGACGAGTAATTCAAATCACAATCCAGATTTAACATAACCTAAGTTATAAAAGATCAGGGGCAAAATATAGGTATGTTTTGCAATATCTAGACAATTCAATTTCACTCAGTAAATTTTCTTTAGGTCTTTTTCTATTGCTGTAATTTTACCTAAATGTATACAACAACAAAATTTCTTATATAATAAAAGTATTCTCTAAATTCATTGGAGTGATAATTCATTCTTAATAGAGTGAAATTTGAGACAATCTATTGAAAGAGTGAATTCTGGCCCTTAACCAGTTAAAACTTCCTCTGCATGTAGTAACTCTTTCATTAGAGTAGCTCAATTCTTACTCTAAAAAATTTAAACAATAACAAATTTATGACTCCAATTCATCTAAGAAATAGGAAAATAGATGGTGATAATAGTACATTACAAGTGCACGAAGTAGGTGATTTGAGTACGAGCGAAAAAAATGTGAAAAAAATATAAGATCTAAATAATGAAATATAATTACACCATCTTTCGATTCTTAACGATATATAATTGAAAAAATGTATTCTAAAATAACTTTTTTTTTTTATTTCAGTTCTTCCATGAAGAGATGTAGCATTCATAATAGAAACATAAAACTATTTTTTCATCAACTGTAAAACTCATTAATATAAAATTATTATTAGATTACACATTATACAAACGAGTCATATTTATAATTAAAATTTAATTTTTAAATTATTAATTTGAAATTATTCAAAATTCCAGTGTGCATTACTAAATATGCAAATTCATATATCCAAAAGCAAACTCAATAAATCGAAAGAACAAAAAGAATTCGTAAACAGCATTCCGCATTTAAATCAATAAATTATCACGTCGATATGTATCATCAGATGAAAAATAAAATTTGGAAATTCCAACGATAAATTCACGCTCTTGAAAAAGAATTTATTAGTCAAATTGTATAAAGGATAACGTGGAATTAAATAATTAACCATTAATTGATAGCTGGAGATGGAATAAATAAAAAATAATATCAAAAATCTTATTATTTTAAAAATATGGAATAAAGGTAAAAGCAAATGCCGAAACAAATTTTAAATAACAAAATATCATTTATTCTTGTCGAAATAAATCTAGCGATTATAATAATCTAAACTTGACGTATTTAGTTTTTATTGCAATTTTGGCAATAGCGACGTGTTCTTCGAGAGAACCAGAAATATACAAAAATATTGCTGAAATAAAAATTGTAATAACTGGAATACTTACGGTATATTTCTTAATTTAAATGTCTTAAATAATAGTCACAAAATCCTATCAAATTTCAAAAGTAAATTTATATCTCAATTCAAGTGGTGTAGAATTTTTTTAAATTTGTAAAAATTGCAAACAGAAAAAATTGCAAGGTTTGATTAAAAAAGGAAAATTAATAAATAAAGATAACTGACATAGAAATAATTAAAAATATTAAAATTATGTTTTTTGTTAGGTTTTAAGTTCATAAGACATAATAACAACAATAAAATAGTAAAATCCCATTCGAATCCATTTTAAATTGTATATTACTAATATTTTGTCTTTTATAAAATCAAAGTGTAATTTATAGAAGTAAGCTAATTATAGACATAATCTCAAACATATATGTAGTACAGCTAAAGGTTAAACTTAAATACATTCGCTTAACAGTTGTATATTTAGGTTAAATGCCTAAAAGGAGAACAGGCTGCAATAGAAACGAGTAACAGAAGTGTAGGGCTGAAACCATTACGGTTAATGATTTATTTTACATTCGTCTTGAACTCATCTAAAGTATGTACGTGATGCTAATAGCAACCTAACCAATAAAACAGAAAATTATTTTAAAAGTAGTTTCGCAACGATTTCTTATAAAAATAATGCATCAAGCAATTATATGAAATTTATAGCACGATACAAATTATATTTTTGATATATTATTTTGGCAAGAATCGATATTCAAATTCATACATTTACCGAAATGAACACCTACGATAAAAATTTATTTATCGAGGTCGATTTAATATTCGAATGTTGGCAACATATCATTGATACTATGTCATCAAAAAAAAGTTGCGTAAGTGAAAAATTGTTTTCGCGCTTGAGGTATTTACGACGGCCGATAGAGTTTCATTTCGGTTATTCTTGTAACTTGTATACGTATCGAATGAAATTAGTTCAGCCATGTGGTCGGACATCTGGATATAGGTGTACTATTTCAACGTAAATAAACTAAAACAAAAACTAAAAACTTTGAAGACGACCAGCGACAATATATTGCGAAAAACAATTTTCAAAAATACAATCTTACGTAATATGTGTATCGGACGTTGAACCTTTGCTGCTAGGTTTAATATATACGTTTTTTAATTTCTCTTTTCTGATTTGTATTTTTAAACCTTAATTAATTACATCTATAAAGTAATATTTTTATGTAATACCTAAGATATTTTCGTACGACGAAGATTATAAAGTACCATGAAAAATTGCTTTTTAGAGTCATTTATATGTTATTTATTTTTAAGTTAAACAACTAAAATGTTAAAAAATATAAGAAAGAGAAATTCACTCTTACCTTTGCTTCGAGTTTGTCGTTGTCGTGTTTTAGAAGGTTTCTCTCTTGTTCCAGTTTTTCGACTTTTACTCGCAAAATCTCCAGTTCCTCCTGTTTAAACAAAAAATTATTTAAAATTTAATATATTGCATTCGGTCTTATATTTATGATATAATTCGAATTATATAATTCAGTTTGATTTACATCTAATAGTAACGATATAAGTAAACTATAAATATGACTATTAGTAATACATATTTCTTGTTCAAGTGTGGTTTGAATTCAAGGGCGTGTGAATTCAATTTTCACACCATATGAAGAGAAAATAGGATTAAATCAATCCTGGGAAAAAATGTACAAAACAATTATTTTATATAAGAGTAAAATAAAAAATGCAAAAAGAGATATAAATAGAGAGAACGCTACTTTCTCATTTCAGAATTACATTGTAAACTGAATCAGATTTTTTGTTTCAATATCAAAAGGATATACTTTTATTTTCTCCATATTTATTCGTACAGATAATATTGGTTTAAAATATTTATATATGTTTTGAAACTCTACATTCCACAATAAATTGCATTATTAATTGAAAAATAAGTATTAGAACAAATGAAATTGCTGGAGGACTTATTTCGTTTCTTGCTAATCACATTAGCAAATTAATTAAAATTAATGAATGTGGTCATGATACACATAAACATTGAACAAAATTTGTCAACGTTTTCATATTCATCATTTTTTCTCATTAAAAATTTGTTTTTTATTAATATAAAAAAATTTAATTGAAAACATGACATTAAACATTTTTTAAGTATTTTCTAATTCAAAGTAGTCTGAAGATAGATTATATGGACGTAATAAAAATTTGCAGAGCACCATGTATAATATTTAGAATACGTGTCAAAGCTGCTGGGGAAACATAAATACACTTAGTTATAAAAATGCCGTTACATATCAATAACGACTTACTAGAATAATGAACTATAAAGTAAATGAAAATAATATAAGCTAGGTCTCGTGAAATTTACAAATTGAATATCTACACATTAAGTGTAAATAAATTCAATTTTTATATGATCCTTTTTCAAAATCTGAACAAATTTTCTATGAAAACGTGTGCTTATTTCAAAACGATATTTTTTAGATAACTGATACTTTGACAGAAGATTTATTATATTGACTGTAATGTATCTTTTATAAAAAATATTCATACACATTTGTTACAAAGTATTTCATAAATTTTGATAACAAACAAATAATATTTCGCAAATTCTTTCGATCTTTCCTTTACACTATTGTCTTCGTCTCGTTTGAAATATGTAGAAAACATGCTAGTTTTCATGTTATTTTCAACTGTGCAAACTTTCAAAAAACTTTAGGACCAACCATTTGACGTAGTATGATCCTTAAAACAATATACAAAACAATCTTAAAAAACTTCATCTTCATTGTGTGTTGATACACTTGGTTTGTTGATACAAAAAATTCTTGGTTGATTTGACAACTTTTTAACTATTAAAAGTATTTCAATAGGTCCTCAACGGAATTTTATAGGTTATAGTTATAACCATAAAGGATTTAAATCAACAAAAAATAGTTATGGAAACGACATTTTGGCAGTTAATTCTACTACATTTAAAAACAGTTTTTGAGTCTAACTACCTAGTACACTAAAAACTATTCAAAATGCTGGAGCGACATATTTTTAATTGAATTTAGCAGAACTACATTTTTAGTTGATTTAACTTCTTTACGGTAGTGGCTGCAATTTAGAAAATTTTCTTGGAGGGTATCGAATTTCTTGATCTGCAAACATTCGGAATACTTTTTCATTTACTGGGTAAATAATATTTGTGGTATATTATTAACTTAAATGAAAATAGTCAAATTAACAACGTCAACAAAGTTATACTAACAAAAAAAGTATTTCTTTTAACTAAACTCGACTCAACTTCTCAATGATTGTTGAATTTGTCAAGTAAATTTTTTTCACTGTAATAATTAATCTCTGATAGTATATACAATTTTTCAAGTTATGCACTGTTAACATTCACATTTGTGTACAATAAGTTCAAATATATTCATTATATATTTATTACATAACATTTATTTCCTGTGGTATTATTTAATTTACTATCACTGACATTTATTCTTTCATATATAATCATGCACTAAAAGATTCGCAAAGCGCAAATATTGCTTCTATTTCGTTTACGAGAATAACAGTGATGTCATCCACATAACCGAAATAAATTGAAGGAGAAAAAGATAATTTAGACAAACGTTTTCTAAGCCATCCATAACGATATCTGCAAGAGCTGATGAAATAAGAATTCCCATTGGTACAGCATATGCCTCAGAATAAAATTCAAAAGTAATGTGAGTATCACTTGTATCCGAACCGTTTGGGTTTGACTATGAAACTCGTTTGTTATTAACAACCGAACATATTTGGTTTTAATAAAAAAAGCATATGTAGGGTTTGTAGTGGTACCATTTGGTTTTAACATAAAACTCGTTTATTACTTATAACCGAACGTGTTTGGTTTAATTAACGCGTTGGGTTTTCACAATCAAACTCGTTTGTCATGTAGGGTAGAAAGTGTTTGGTTTGAATAACCAAACTCATCTAGTACCTGCAACCAAACCGTTTGGTTTTGACACCAAACTTGTTTATTGTTTATAACCAAACGGTTTTGGTTTAAATATTCAAATTAATATGTTACTTACAATCGAACCGTTTGGTTTTAACAATCAAACTGTTTTCACATTTGCAAACGAATGTGAATGGTTTTAATAACCCAACTCATAAGATACTTATAACCGAAGCATTTAGTTTTGACACAAAACTTGTTTATCGTGTAAACCGAATGAGTTTGGTTCAACGAACCAAACCAATACAGCACGTATATATATGCGGACCATTCGATTTTGACAATCAAACTCATTTGTTACGAACAATCGAACGTGTTTGGTTTAAATAAGCAAACACATATAGTACGTATAGCTGGAAAGTTTGGTTTTGACAATCAAACTCGTTTGTCATGTACATTGGAACTTGTTTGGTTTTAATAACTAAACTCGTATAGTACCTGCGACCAAATCGTTTGGTTTTGACACCCAACTTGTTTATTATTTATAACCGCACATTTTTCGTTTAAATAACCAAAGTATTATGTTCCATACCATTAAACCGTTTGTTTTTGACAATACAACTCTTTTGGCATTTGCAACAAAATGTAGTTGGTTATAAAATTAATGTTCAAGAAACGGTTCGGTTGTAAGTACCTTAAGAGATTGGTACCAACCAAATGATTCGACTATACGTACTACGAATCTGGTTGTTTAAACCAAACACTTTCGGTTTAAATAACAATTAAGTTTGGTGTTCAATGGTCCGGTTATATGTACAGTATTAGTTTGTTTACTCAAACCAAACTCATTTGGTTATAAATAATAAGTACCAAACAATTTGGTACCAACCAAATTCATAAGGTACTTACAACCGAACCGTTTAGTTTTTACATCAAACTCGTTTATTATTTATAACCGAATGAGTTTGGTTTGAGTAAACAAACTAATGCTGTTCATGTAACCGGACCATTGAACACCAAACTTACTGGTTATTTAAACCGAACGTGTTTGGTTTAAACAACCAGACTCGTAGTACGTATAGTCGAACCATTTGGTTTTAACCACTAAGGGCATATGGCAATCAAACTTTTAGATATTGAAACCAAACTTGCTTGTGATAGTTTAACCCGTTTCCGCCCAAAATGCCGTAAATTTCACTACATTTTAATCGTCACATTTCTTATGGAAACTAACGATGAATAATTCTGAATATTTAGATTCTATAGTTTTCAACCCTCCTCTTTCCGAATCCGAAGTCCGGTTTTCGCTAGGAGCAGCCATTTTTTTAATAGAGAAAATTTCGATTTTTGGATCGGTTTTTCATGTTTTTCAAAAGGTTCGCGCTGACCGATCATTCCAAAGACCTGGATCTGGTGGAATAATGAGTTTGACAAAAAGTTGACATGATCAGATATGCAAAATATAAGATGGCGGATCCAAGATGGCTGATTTTTCGCAGAATTTTGTGTTTTTATAGCATTTCCGACATTATTATTAGCTATTAATAAATATTGTTGTACGCACTTATTATTGATTTACACAATCATTTGTAACAGTATCTTCTATTCGATACTCGAAATTCCAAATGGCGGTTCCAAGATGGCCGACTGAAATGCAACAAAATTTCTTGATCCATATGAAACTGACTACTCGGTGGTTTTCGGGGTCGCAGATTACGAATATGGCATTTGATTTTCATCATTCAAAATGGCGGACCCAAAATGGCGGAGGAAAATACAAAACGTTGCATGTCCGAAATGGAAATGGTTACTCGCGGGTTTTATATTATATAGTCGGAAATGCTATAAAAACACAAAATTCGGCGAAAAATCCGCCATCTTGGATCCGCCATCTTATATTTTGCATATCTGATCATGTCAACTTTTAGTCAAACTCATTATCCCACCAGATCCAGGTCTTTGGAATGATCGGTCAGCGCGAACCTATTGAAAAACATGAAAAACCGATCCAAAAATCGAAATTTTCTCTATTCTTTTGCCTTTTCGCCGCCATATTTAAAAAATGGCTGCTCCTAGCGAAAAACGGACTTCGGATTCGGAAAGAGGAGGGATGAAAACTATAGAATCTAAATATTCAGAATTATTCATCGTTAGTTTCTATAAGAAAAGTGACGATTAAAATGTAGTGAAATTTACGGCATTTTGGGCGGAAACGGTTTAAATAACTAAACTCATATAGTACTTAAGCCAAACGGCTGACAATCAAACTTGCTTGCTCATTAATAGCTGAACTTTTTGGGCTTTAATATCAAAACTCATTTGATACTTGTTCTTACAATGATTGATTTGCGCGAACCAAACCGGTTTAATTCTTTTTTTCCACCTATATTCCAACATACTCAAATTTCTTCTGGAGTAGCGAGAGTATGTGATTGTAGGATCAGAATCCTAAAAAAAAGTGATTTCGAACGAACATGAAAATCGTCATTAACTTTTGACGCGCCATGATCCGCCCTCGAAGCTCTCGCTCTCATTTCATACCTCGATCTTTAGAAAAATCGGACACGGATGATTTCCATCGCGGCTTGGCACGCAATCCGACGCATACGCGATATTCTATTAGTCGAACGGCGCCACGGCTTCGAAATGCGAAACATTAAACGATAATGCATTTCGTGCTTCTTGCCCGAGTTTCTTGCGAACGTCGTCGGCGCTTGGTCAGCGAAAAAAAGTAAGTTACCCGGGTTAAAATAATGGGAGGAGAAGGTTAATTGCAAAACGCCGTGTAATTAAAAACAGGTTGCACCGGCGGCGGGCGGATCGCGTCGCCGGATGGAAAGTCGCGATCGCGACTCGATTTTTAAATAAAACGTAATCAGACCTTGCCCATACCAATCGGCCCGATAAGGAAAGTTAATTGTAAGTTGTTGGGCTTGTAAGCGCATTGTCGCGCCGCTGCCAAGGGGATCCGTCGTTCCTGCTGGCGCCATACCAGCACCGATTGATTCGAGGGGCATTTCGAATGCGGCCATCGGCCGCGACTGACTTCCGCTCTCTCGCAACTTCTCCTCTCTCTCTCTCTCTAACTGCGTTTGGCCCAGTTTCAATTTTAACACGTCTGCCACGGATCGAATCGCACACGATCGTCGATATATAGTAACTTTACAATCGGTATGCTCGTAGATCATACGCGACTTTTTTTTTTTTTTTAAGCCCCAGAGATATGCGAATCGGCTCGCGGCTGTTTATCAACACCGGCGGGCGATTTCACTTTTCGCGACTCGAATCGCTTATGTGCGGATTTTACCATTCATTTTTACGAACGCATTTACACGTACGATTTATTGCGCCTATCGGAATGCATGAATAGCGCATACAATGATCGTAAACGAATCGCCGTAATTGTTGCTTTTTAATCTTACGTTTTAAACGAATTCGAAAGTATTCGCGCGACATTTAGCGGCGCTATTGAAATCGCGGAAATATATGAAGCGACTTTCTTCGATCGGACCAACGGATATTAATAAATTAGGCTGCACTTGGGAACCAGCGCTTTTCTTACTCTTTAATTTGAACAAAATTGGCCATTTTCAAATTTACCCTTCACGGGAATTTCAGGTCTTGTTATGTAAAGTAAAATTTCGTATTATGTCGGTAATTGGAGTGAAATGTATGTTAAAATTAAAACGGCTTGTAAATACGTATTCTAGACATTACTATGCGCACTGGAAATTGTACAATACATATTTTGAATGGTAGCATACTTGACGTCTATTCTCATTTATACGCAGGAATTTCTGAATCGCACGGGACATGCATTTGTGTTGATTTTCAATTTTTATTTACGAAATTAGCAAAATACTACATTTTATCCTAATTTTAATTTCACAATCTTTAATTTTGCAGTTTATTGTCACTTATTTATCTCTTTAAGAAATGCAGATAAAATAAGCATTTAACGTAACGTTTGACAGTACCTGTCATAATAAAAACGTAATAAAAAATGTACACTTAAAGTGATATTTACTTGCAATATTTACGTATGAATGTGATCATTAATCTCGTATAAAGGGTCTCAATTTTCATGCGTGTTTTCTACACATCTTATATGAAGATATTAGACGCTGTTTAGAATGAAGGTCTTAATGTGTCTTCTTTGTAAAGTGTCTCAAAATTTTAGACATTATTTGCGTCTATTGATCGTAAATAAGACATTATTGTGTCTTATAATCGAAGACATATAATGAAGATGGTAAAAGTGTCTACATTTAAATCGTTTTAGCTAATTTTAGATCATTATGTGTTGACACACTTGCAAATCGAAGACACATTGCCGATTCGAGTATCTTCGTGAATATTCGGCAACTGACGACTAGAAGCGACGTCTTCATAAAAGCTACATAACCTATTTTCACATAAATATCAAACACTTTTAGGTTATGTATCAACTATCGCGCAGCTCATTCAGATTGCGATAGAAGACCCTTGTAGCGTCTCAAAAGTAATAATTTATAAACGTCTTTCTACAAGACACCCAAAAACGTCTTAAAAGGGAGGACGAAAGTGTCTCAAAATAAGACACCCGTTTACACTCATACCATATTTTCTAAATCTTCACGTTAGTTAAAAAAATCATATAAATATTAAATAAAACAATTTTACGATTTTTATTCTTTATTTTTTACGATTTAACTAAGTAAATAATTGACATAATTTCCATTTTAACTGGGGTTTGCTTTAAACAATTTATAAAACAAACTCAATTGATCAATTCAATACATAATATTGAAATAGTATTTTTCTCGCAAGAACTGAAAATTAAACTATATTCTGAAGTATGAAATGACAATATTTACGAAAGTAATAATACACTTGATCAGGATAGTAATATTTCTAACTAGTTAAAGGATACGGTTTCAATATCAAACCTAGTTCCGTTTTTTTTTCAATATTATAAAAAAGTTTTGGATAACATTTTGGTCTCAAATTAATTAAATTACATGTTTAAATGTTTAATTTTTACGATTTCAAACTATCTAAACTACTTAAATGAATTATACAGTTAACCCGTTTCGTCCCAAAACGACTAACTTTGTCGCCGGTTTTCATCCTCCGTAAGTTTATGGATATCTTTGTGAAATGCAGGTTTTCTATAGTTTTTAGGTGTGCTCTTTTCGAATCTGAAGTCCATTTTTCGATATCACTTTCCATTTTTTAAATATGTCCACTTAAACGGAAGAAAACGTGGAAAAAAGCGAAAACTTTTTCAGAAAACTGAAATTTTTCTTGCGAAGGAGTTCCGGAATCGTGTCAGACCTCAGAATCCGGTGGCATGATAAGTTTTACTAAAAGTTGGTCAATATTAAGATTTAAGTTACACAATGGCTTCCTCAAAATGGCGCGGCGCATACGGAATTTTTTGGTTATTTTGGTTTTATTAAAATATTTCTGGTATCTTGAAGTGAACTTTGCTAAATATGTAGATTTTTGAGGTGACTGAATATTAATTCGTTATTAAATTTTCCAAATTCAAAATGGCGGATCCAATGTGACTTCGGAACCTTCTATATACAAAATAGCAGGAAATTTTTTTTTAATTTCGATCAGCCATATTGGATTCTCTATTTTGAATATCCAAAATTTAATAACGGATTTGTATTCATCAACCTCAAAAATAATCCACTAGAACATATTCATCAAAATACACGACAAAACACCAAAAATGTTATAATAAAAATAAAATTAAAAAAAAAATCCGAATCAATCGCGCCATTGTGAGGACGCCATTTTGTAACTTAAATCTTAATATTGACCAACTTTTTGTAAAACTCATTATGCCACAGAATGCTGAGGCCTGACACGATTCCGGAACTCCTTCGCAAGAAAAATTGCATTTTTGTGAATAAGTTTTCGCTTTTTTCCACGTTTTCTTCCGTTTAAGTGGTCATATTTAAAAAATGGAAAGTGATATCGGAAAACGGACTTCTGATTCGAAAAGAGCATACCCAAATACTATATCATTTTGGAGTTTTATATTACCCAATTTATATTTGTATTGAAACAGACTAATAATTTCGGAGCAGGAAAATTGAATCACAATTTTATTAGAAACAACTGTAGTAGATATTTTAGTCATCAGGTGAAATCTTTCAGTGTACACTTTTTAAGAAGTGAAATTTCAAATATTGGGCCTACAAGTTACACTTATGAAAATTTTGCTGGTTACAACCATTTCGAACAGTCACCGTTATTTAATTTTTTTTCAACTGTTTGTGACAAATTTGTTAATTATTATTAATGTTGTAATTATAATTTTTTATTTTTGAATGTTGCCATTAATCTCTATTAATATTTTTACTTATTTAGCTATCTGGTGCAAATCTAAAGTCTAGGATGAGAATTTTTTATATTTTTATATATTCAGAACTTGAACTATATCATTATTAAATAAGCATTAATTAATTCTGAATCAATCATTTCTGGAATCTGTATTAAACTCTTTTTCTTGGATACTAAAAATTACTTAATTATCGACTAAAGAAGGTAGAATTTTTATATTATTTTTCATTCAGTGTTAAATAAACTAGGGAAAACTTTATTTATTTTTTCAATTAAATAAAACTGTGTAGCTTGTTAGTGTACTTACTAGTATTTCACTAGTGTACTGTTACTAGTATTTTAAATTATACATTTAATATACCAATAAAAAACGTATTTTCCCTTGTATTTCCCATCGAATTTAAATTGAAATAAAACACCAAGTTGATTTGTCTATAAAGTATGAAAAGTATAAAACTCTCACCATTTTTGTTAACAATTTGCACCACAATTTACAAAAAAAATCAATTTGTCTATTATTATTATCTATGTATAATATTAATTAATGAATTTTTCAAGTTTGCACTATGCGAAAGATTAAACAAAAAAGTTAAAACAAAGATTTAAATATTGTCGTAAATAGTTATTTATTGTTTGTACATTAAAGTTAATAATTAAGTTAGCATAGGAATTGCAAACGCAATTTAAATTATGAAATAAATGTTTTAAATCTATATTTAAATTGTGATTACTTCAATTTTTACTGATGTAAAGTAATTAATCTCAAAAGGAGATTAAAAATATAGGTTATTCCGACATATTTATGTTAGTATGCTACTACGTCCTGTCTTTTAACTAAGATTTTGGGGAGTCTTACATTTTTCTCCGTACACAAACAAATATTTCGTTCTGAAATACATACCGAAACATTAAAAAAGAATACAATAATGAACTTTTCTTAAAGAGTGGCTCATTAGCTCTTTAATAAATAATTTCTAAATCATTTCCGTAATATTTAGAAAAAGAATTCAGTAACCTTTAGTAAAAGTCCAGAAAATGTTGTGACATTACTTCAGTTGAGATCAATCCGCAGCAAAATATATGATAGAGAAAATATATCAAATTCTAAAAATATAGTAATTTTGCACTGAAACAAGATATATTAAATAACCATTTTTTAAAATAAGCCGTTCATGACCAATTACTTAATAATATTTAAATATCAAAAAATCTTCATGACAATTAACTATCCTAAATTTCAAACAATAAAACGCATATCATTAATCACTTTCGTAATTCAATCCAATCTTCATTATTGATGAAAAATTTTAAATACCAGTGGAAACGTTTTGGAAACAAATATTAAATTAATAGAAGATTGTCTGCGGAAGTTCGACACAAATTATTTAACAATTCAATTCACTATTAATATAGCATAGTTTTATATCGTAATAATAAATACTATAAAAAATCATTCCAATAAAATAGAGTAATACCTTATTATAATAATCACTAAAAGCTATTTACAGAAAATAAGTTTTTATAAATAAAATTAAATTGAAACAACTTTAGTTTTAATTAAACTACTGTAAATAAAACCCCGATAATAAATATTTCATCAAAAACACAAACAGTAATCTAATAAAAATAAAGTAAACTGTTCCGTAAAGTCTACGTCAATACTAAAACTGTACCTTCGCCATAAAACAAATTTCTTAAATGTTTTACGAATTTCAGTGTTCCGAAACAAATGCCGGACATGTTTTTTTTCCGAAAGGAAGATTGTCGTTCAATGTCCCGTTTGAAAGAGCGATTGAAAAACGGTCGTTAATTCCTGAGTACCATTTTACGATTTCTAACCAAACACCATAAGAACTACCGTTTCTAATATTTTACACTTCGATGGAATACAGATAATGTTGCAATTTTAACCCATATTCTAATCAAATCAATTTCCGGAAGAATTCGCAATTTTTTCGAACACGTCAGTAATGGAATATGTTAGAACTTGGTTGGTAAAATTATGTAAATTGCACCCCGTGGAACATTCTTTTGGAATAATTTGCATGAATTCTATTTTTTATTTATTTCTTTTATTTATTCTGCAAAACTATTGGAAGTGAAATTCCATTCTTAAAGAAAATATTACCTATCCAAAAAAAGGCAACTTCATTCATATAATCGGTCAAAACCATTCTTAATGAGTATTCTTTATTTTAAATTCAGAAGTAAATTTTGTGACTTTAAATTTTTTTGGTTTCGTTTTTTTTTTTGTATGAAGATAAAACTCATATCCAGAACCAACTTCTAAATAGAAAAATATTTGTTTAAAAAATGCAAAATAATGACTTTTAATACGTTTTAATAAGTATGTGACATTAATAATGTTATTCATATTATTACCACAAAAACAAACTATTAAATCTGGTATTTGCCAACATCAAATACTAGTTGTCACATAACTCACGTACGCGTTATGAAAGTGCATTATCGAAAGTTCAAACTTCGAAAAGAAAGTACCGCATATAGTTTGCTTAAAAATTTATATTTGATCAAATAATCTCTGAAATTATTGCACTTTCAGTGTACAATAATTTGCTTTTCGAAAATCTGGTTCATGAGGTTGGGCACAGATTATATTTAAAAATGAATATAACTTTCACGCCGGTCGACCCCTTTATATCCGTTAATTTCAACGCGGTACTTGTAATTTTCGCATCATTTTCATCCGGCGAAACGTACAATTTTTCTTATACAAAAGCACGTAATCATTAATTGAAATTATTTATTTTTCTTAAGATTGGATTTGTAGAAAAATATCGTTCTTGAAATTAATGGAATATCACAGGCAATTTCTAGCAAAAGTTTAATTATTTTAGTAAATTAATCCTTCAAATTTCTATTTTCTAGGAAAATTATATATTTTATTAAATAAAAATTGTATAAATATTTGTCTTTTATCATTTTTTTCATAGAACTATCTTTAATTACACCAGGATTTTTAAATATGTTATTAAACACAATTACGTCTATAGAATTGTAAGAAAATGTAAGTTGTTTCTATGAAATTCTATTATGCCGAAAGTATTCGTAAATTTCATAACAGATATTATGAAATGCATTACCACATTTATAAATTCTAACATGCATATGCACTTTTTATAAATTGTTTGCTATAGTCTAAATTATGGTTCCTTCTGTCGAAGTATGTGATATTGACGTAACCGTGTGTGATGACTAAACTAATTTCGTTGGAATCTGAATGGTAGCAGATTTTCCATTAATCATGAATATAATATGTATAACAGATTACTCAAGAAAACAAAAGGTTTTTTGTTCAAGAAACTAGTCATTTAATTTCGATTAACCAAGCTGATGAAAACAAGATCTTTCATCTCATCCTTGGTTAGAATTATTTTGTTTACGCGCATGAGTTATTAATTAAGAATTTTACAATTCACATGAAAATAGGAAACCGATAATAAAACTAACAAATCAGATAGTTCAACTAAAATATTTTGGTTTAAATAAACATTGTACTTTATACGCCAAAGTAAATGCCACTAATTAATTTACTTTAAATGATACTTCTAACTTTAAAAACTGGCTACTTAAATTAGTCGATGTTTAATCGATACCAATTTTTATCTCTTTATTAAATAAAATTGCTGTTTCGACAATTTAAAAGTCTGTCATTGGTGACATCAATATCGGTAGAGAAATTTTTTTCATTCACATATCCTGCAAAATAAAGTAGTTAATCTACAATTAAAAAACAGAACTTATTTATTTTTTTTTTATATTGTATTCATCTAAAAATTGTTTCTCTTTTTCTTTAAAATTACTGAGATGCTTACAATAGTTGTAAAGTTAACTGTAGACAATGGTGCAACTAGTTTCCAATAGCTGGTTTTATCACGGTTGATTTATTACTTTTTGATTAACTTTTTTTAAAATAGTTCAATCAACTATTCATTTATTACCATGTGAATCAACGTTTAAACGTGCCACAAGGTGTTATAGATCTTTCAAAAATTAACAAAAATAATTAATCGATTAAGCAACTTTTCAGAAATAAGCACAAATTGTATTCAATTTTTTACAAACTGCGATGGTACTATGGCATGATCATAACAGGTTTATCCGAGATAAATTTTTAAATAATAAATTTAAATTGCAATTTTCTTTTTGTCAATTTTTTATTTCTAAGTTTCAGCATTTTGCGAAAAAACGTCAAAAATTTTGATTGTATGTATTTCACTAGCTACAGTCATGTGGTTAGTACCAATGATTTTTTTTATGATTCCATATGATCATCCATGGGATTTTTACTGGTCGCCGCAAAGGAAATTCCGTTTTCTTAATTGACAATTATAACATTTTTTCTCACTCCAAATAAATTTTATCCTTTTTATCAATTTTCATCATATAGCTTTGTACAGTCATTATGAAAATGATTAAAAAAGTTGCCAAAAAGAAAATCTTTTTTTGTTTATTTTTTATAGATAACCCTATACTATTTAGAATTGGATATTAGAAATATAAAAAACTTAGTCCACTCAGGTATGTCAAAAGTTGACTAAAAATCACGTATAAAATCGAACGGCAAATTTTTGAAAACATAGCATGTAGCTTTCAAGCCTTGTTTAGCAGGGAAACTTACTGCATTTAATTTTGTAAAGTTATGGCTAACTATTGTTGTAATTAAAAAGATGAAAACAAATAAACTCACCGTTCTTGATTTCAGTTGGTCCTCGGTTCGATGCACATTCAAAAGCGGTGCCACTTTCACATACAGTCTCCACCATGGCCATTCCCGCACCGACATTAGTTTCCTCACGTTCCTCTGGATGCATCTCACCGCCAAGTCTTGCAACTGCAAATTATTTCATTGTCCATTTCAATCAGTTTTCACTTTTCAATTAACATTTTGCAATTATAACTCTTCCATCAAATGTTCTATACATCAAAAACTGCATCTATATAATTTTCGAATCTCTCGATCATTACAAAAATTAATCACCTAGAGTTAGTAGAATAACCGGTTTCAGATCTACACATCTTGAAAGTCAGTAAATTAGCCGTTTTTCACGTATTTTGAAATATATTTTATTTTTTAAATTCACTTTTATTTTCATTTAGACTTATAATTATCTACAACTAAATGAGATAGTAACAATTTGCAGATGATAGGATCAGATATCTTTTAAATACGTTTGTTATCTAGATCGTATTAGAAGAAAATTTCAATATTTTGTATAAATCGCTAAAATACGTGTAGTGATCTTTTATCAGAAAAATTGTATATAAGTGCTCACTTTCTAAGGGAAACGTTTCTATTTCCTTATGATGTGTACATTTTGTTAGGAATATTCCTTACGTTTTTGCAAAATCGATAGCAACACATATTTCTTATATTGTGACTTTCTGTTGATGTTTATTAATTTTTTCTACATGTTAATTGGGTTTTTAAGAACTACGTTACAAGAATACCATTTTCAAACAAAATTCATAGCAAATAAAAATCTCTACAAAAAGCAGTAGTTATTACTGTGATTAACTATTCCATTTCCAATCGTAATAATTCTAGTTTTGAATTACTAAATTTTGTAGATATGATACTATCTGGTGTTGCCAGATTTCCCATAGGTTGGCTCTAAATATTAGTCAAAGTAAAGCATACTGTATTACATATTAAAAATAGCATAAACTATTATGGTCAATTTTTTGATAATACTTATTAGGGCTAAGTAATGTAATAGCAGATAGGTACAGTAGTATCTATTATTCGCCAACACTAAACAATAACAATTGTATTATCGTACTGTTTTTAGAAAGACACCAAAGGAAACTGCTAAAACTAATCCTTTGATTAGAAGATTTAACCCTTAAATTTCCTTCCATATCATTAAAAATGGTTTAATTTATTTGGATTAATTTATTTATGTACTGAAAATTATTTGGTATTTAGTTGTACAGTGAAAATATGTTTGAAAACTAGGGAAACTTGCTCATAAAGTTGAATTGTAGTAAAGTCAGACTTAATATGTATACATTGAGAACTTGAATGTAGGGGTGTTCTTATTTACAATACTATCAGCAGTTTGAATTTATTAGATGAAATTATCAATAGATCTTGATAATTCCAAATAGACAATAACAATAAAAATTGTAACCATTTCCAACAGTTGCAAAAAATTTGTTTCTCTATGAGACACACATACAAAATATTGCAAACGCCATTAATTGAACGGGTCGTTTAGAATGTCTTAGATACATTATAACGTTAGATCTTGCGAAGGTTAACAGTAACGCAGTAAAACTAATTCTCACATCTGGGCAATTACGTACCAGCGAACCGTGAAAAGTACACAAGATCATTGCTTTTATTATTTTCCACATTGCAGTTCACATTACTTACAAAGAAGCAAGTTCCTTTCTCAACTGCGATGTGACCCACAACTGACAAACGAGCGGGACTGCATTGATTAACGTTTTAATTATTCGACTTAGAACCTAATACTTCTGCCTTCACGAGTCTAAAATTACCGTAAATCCACTCCTGGATTGAACCAGGGATTTCATCAATACAGACGCGCACAATTATTATATCAAACAACGCAATTGCGCCGTTGCGGTAAAGTCGCATTATTAGATAATATAATTTCTAATTACCTAGAATATCGAAACAAAACCACAGGTTGAAAATCCCATTCTCCAAACACATTAACGTCATGCGTGCAATCACATTTTCATGAAAACTGTACGCGGTTGGGAATAATTGAATTGTTTTTTATTTACGAGAACTAAATTATTCAAGCTTTACTTTCCCAATTCTCTTTTAGGTTCCTTTCCCACATCAAGAGTTGCTGCAAGTAATATTTTTAATTTGCTGCCTCAATTACTTTCACGTATAAAATAACAATTTCGAACCACTTCCCACGTCCGGACATCGTGTATATATGTACAGGTTCGAACGGAACCATAAATTGCAGCTAAAACTCAATTACGTCGTTTAAATCGTCATCCGACTTAAATCCAACGAAAGCGCAAATAATTTTCGATGCAGCTTTTACTCTCTTTCGATAAAAAGTTTATACGAGTGCAGCTGTGTCGTTCTCATTCTCAATGTCGCCTACGAATGGGATAATAAACCTGAAAGCTTTTTTTAGAAAGTAAACATTTTTAAAAGATTTAGAAATTTTTCTAACATTTTAATGGCCACTTTCTCGAAAGTCAGTTTTCGAGGTCTTTAAAATCGACCAGTACGCGATCTAACGTTATTTTCATGACGGATTGAACTCATTTGTGCGGGCTTAATTGAAAGGAATTCAACGTCTTTCCGTCTTGCGCGATTGTTGTAAAATTCGATGTTACCTCGTAAAATCCGGCTGATTTACAACATTTTACTTTTTTATACTTAAAGAAAACTCTTAGGACACTTGGATCTTCTGGTTAATGGATGAATTTAAAGTATTACATTGTTTTTATTCTGGTAAACAAGTGTAACTAATCTATTAGTATAAAAAGGTGAATGACACGAATGAACATTATTCGCTTTAATTAATACAGAATGTTGGAAATGATTTCTTTAATATAAGAGATTGTTCGCCACTGTGATAGACCTAAATGTAAAAAATAATTAAAATGATATTGAAATAAAATTGCTAAATTGAAAGTGAAATTATAACCTGAATTATCCTCTTTATTGTTTTATGTACAAATGCCTGCACTAATTTGGGAAAGCATAGAAAAATGACAAACATTTCAAGATTTTATAATATGTGTGGCATTTGAAGTTTAGTAATATTAAAAAGATTACGATAAAAAATACGAATATGTTACAAGAGAAGTTATCAAAATTCAAATAAATTCACACACAAACAAAATTGTAAAGTAAATTAAACTTTTTTTAAAAAAATAATAACACTCGGACTAATTTTGGGAATACATTATCAAGAAGAGAATCACAGCCAGGCACTGTCTAAATTTCTTGGAGTGAATCCGCAATATTCAATCCAATAAGAAGCACCAAGTATCTCCTCGATTAAAATTGAAAATTTGCACACTGTAGAATTTGGACTCTTATTGGAGTGAATTTTGAAGCATGAAATTCAGAGTGCACACTGGATCAAAGGGAAATAACAATTTAAAGCAAGCATTAAGTATAGATGACATAATGAAAACAACGCACAATTATGAAATAATTAAGTAAATAAATAATGATTGCATATGCCTCGATTTGAAGCTACTGTGTAAACCCAGACCGCAAGTAATGGCCTAATAATTACATAGTTCACGAGTTAATTCCATAAATTAGACGATGACTAATATTCTATTGTACGTAACTTAACTAAGTAAATGATCATCAAGAATGCTCTAATGAATTAAGGAATTTAAAAATAACAAAAGACCAGAACGTAACTATCGTTATATATGAAACTATTTGTATTTACTAAACAATTTATTGTTAGAGTTATTGCTTTATTCGTTAAATGTTCCATTATTAGTTAATTATTAGCTTGAGTAACTCTATCGAAAGTTTGTTTTAAAATAAAATTTAAATAAAATTCCATGTAACTTAATGTTAATTATAAATTAAGGTAATAGACAAAAAATTTCATACTATTATTGGTTTGTCAATATTTGTTCATGATTTACGTTAACTGTTTCATTTATTAATCCAAATTACTTTTTCTCTTTTGTTAATCTTCAAAAAGTCATATTCGCATGACTTCTCAACATTTTTCTAATTCTCAAAAAATGACGTTATAATATATTTTGATAAATAAAAATAAGTCGAATACCATATTTCATTCTTAAAACGGATATTATCACTAAGGGTAGATTTTTTTATGAGACTAAACTATAAACTTAAAGTACGATCTTAATAAAATTCTACAAACCAATGCAATTTAGTCATATGTTTTTTATGTAAAGTGAATAAATTTTATCAGTTTTTCGATTATGAATTTTTATTCATATCTTTCTGACCTTTAATATAAAAAATTGTTATGCAATTCAGTAAACGTTAATGTAAATAAAAAATCCTAATTGTTAGAAAATGCAACACGAAACTAATAAAAAAAAACGAAATAAAATAAAAGTTGACAATGTAGGTGTTTACAATTTAAAATTAGCAAAAATTTAACAAAATAATCCGCAATAAATCTTGGAAAATATTATTAAAACATAAAACATTACCAAAAAACGAAATAAATACATCAATAATCAGTAAAAACCTGGCAAATTTTAGTTTCATTTTAGTACAACTTTTGAAAAATTAAAAATAACCTGTTAAAGCCAAAATATAACAACTAAATTGTCAACAAGGGCATGAGTCATTATTAATTATAAAAATGATTACTAATTGTAAGTCTTAGTTCAAGAAGAAGAATTAACTTGCTCAAGAATTTTCCTGGAGTGAGAACTCACTTTTTTTGGAATAAACATACTTCGCATTAAGATTGAATTGTAGCCGATGTTTAATACAAAAATAATAGATTTAATTAGAATATAATCGATTATTTTTAAAGTAGGGATATAAAAATATATTTTTTGTCACAACGTGGGTAAAATGCGGTTTTATTCATTTTTGTAATTTTTCTTCCGCATTTCGCACCACGTGTGACAAAAAATACATTTAGGTGCATTTGGGAAAATGTTTTTTGAACGTATGTGCATACGAACCTAGACTTCGGCTCAGCCCTCAACCCTCACATTCATTTAAAAAACATTTCCCCACTTGTATCGAAAACTACTATTATATGCTTTATAGTATATAAGTAAACTTTACGCACTCGATTATACTTTACGCACGGAGAAGTTCTTTACGCAAATTGACTTGTATGGGAAATTACTATTTCGACCTCTCAGGTGTAAAATCCACTTTTACGCCCTAATTTGCGGGCTTAAAAATGTTCCGCCCACAAAAATTACAAGGCTGAGGTAGCAGTTCACCAACCCCAGTTTCAAATTCGAGGCATAAATTCGAATTTTACACCCGCTCGTGTGAAAAATATGCTTCATATTAGGGGCGTAAAACTGTATTTTACGCCCTTAATACGAGAAGTACTATTTCTGAATTATATAAATCTTTCACTACAATTTTATTTAGTACACAAGAGTTTTTAAAACTTTATGGAGCATATTTGTTGCAATTAGATATGGAAATGTTAATAATTGTATTTTTATTAGCTCCTGCATGGATGCTACAAAGATTTTTTGTACTTTTTTACATTGAACTTTTTTGTTATAATACCAAAAAAAAACCTATCATAAGAACCAAACATACCTATACTAATATATTTTTTCAGAAAAATGTAGGAAAATCTGCATTTTATAAGTATATCCCACTGAAATCAGGCAAAATGAGAATGTTCCTAATAAAAAGTTTTTTTGCACATGGAGAACATTTTCTTCGAATTTTTCCCATTTCAGATGGCAATTTTGGGTCAGACTTTTAGAATGAGAAAATTGTTATTATTTGTACTGTCTGAATAATAAAAATTATAGTCCTTATTATAAAAAGGCAGGGCAATTTTCTCAATTTGCAAGTCTCAAAATTACCATCTAGAATGGTAAAATTTTAAAAACAATTTTTCTCGATGTATGTAAAGAATAAGAATTATATGAAAAAATTCAACTTTTATTAGTTAAGTATTGTTAATGTAAAGTTGCAATCCAATCAAACTTATAAAGATCTAAATAATATCTGATCCTATCGTAATAATTTTCTCAAATGCAAATTGTTAATATTTTCGATAAATGTAAAAATCATTTAATATTATTTACCTTCAAAGTGTTGAGTTTGCGTCGAGCAAGGTAACCCCTGCATCTCGCCTGCAAAAGGATGATGTGGCCGGTGAGTTTTTCGTCCCTCTGAGATTCCAGTCGTTCGAGTGCACCCGCGCGGAAGAATATCTGTAACAAACAGAACAAAAAGATTAGCATCGCTCCTGAAAGAATCAAGACACGCGACAAGGAATATGATATTTTACGCATAAAAACATTGGAACGAGAGAAACCTGAATCCAACCTCATTTTCATCTATAGTTTCAAAATAAAATGGCAACCCCAACTATGGATTAAAAAAATAATTTATTTTTAGTTGGGCATAAAAAAATCATTTCATTCATATCAGATGTCGATTCACACGAACGCAAATTGAAAGTGGTTCGAGATTTTTTGAAAATTCGATTGGGACATTAAACAATTAATGGCCACAAATTCCTTCTAACAAAAACGAGGAATATGTGACATGAGTAATCCGACGTCAAAATGCTTTTCTCGAGATAGGTTAGTTTAATAGTAGCGTGAATCGAAGTTAATTTTCCTCGAGTCTCTTGTGCGACTAACACCGTTATAATGACAGTGATCATTTGAGCATTCCACGGGGAGAGTTTCTTCGTGTTGAATGTCGCACGCGCATTCACGAGTCACCAGATTGAGACCGAATACAGTGTATACATACATGAATGCATTGTAATACATATACATATATTTATATATACATATATTCACATATATATTCTCGATGGATATATCAAGGCCATCCGATTTCATTATCAAACTCATTATCGCTTTTACTGCAAAAGTAGAAAGTCGTTCGGACACAAACGTACCTTCGATTGCATTCATTCATACGCTGTTTCCCACGTAAACCATACTTCTACCGATTATAGTTTTTTATCCATAATGCAAAATGTCTGTACAACAGTGATAAAAAAATAGTAGTCAATGAAACTTTATGTACTCATCGAACATAAACATAGTCACTATTAGACAAAATTGTATTATACATCATTTATTCTTAAGAAATGTCTTTAAAAATGATTAAAACTTTAAATGATACAATAATCAATCGGGGTAAAAAATGATATACATCGAATACTGGATATGACAATGCCGAGAGTAAATCTCGAGAGACTGTTTTCGATCTCTAGTATAGGAAGTTTTTTTTACATTTATTTAATTAATACAAATATTTGCTTAAAAATTTTAAATATGATCACATAAAATGTTCATCATAACGTCTCTGACAACAAGAATACTGTTTTCTATGATATAAATTTTTTTTTATTCGGCTAATAAAGTTACATATATTTATTCTAAAGTTGGTTAGAATTTAACTACTTTTTGAATTGCTTAAAAGCATTATTTGTATTTATTTATATTATTTTAAATTAGTTAAGTGAAAGGATTGTTTCAATCATTTTAATTAATTAAATTATCCATATAACGACTGCAGATTATTATTTTGATAATAATGTTGATATATTAAATGACAAATTTCTTCTTAGTATCCAAAAATACCAAACCTTATAGCATATTTCTACTCATTACAGTCTAATGGTAGCGATCAATGTTTGTGCTCCTTAAAATTTAATTCTAATTCTAGTTATATACAAAAAAATTTATTGTTAATTTGTTATTAGACCGAAAAATACCAAAACTAAAAGTCTATTAATGTACATATTAATGTTTTCATTCAGTCAAAAAATGAAAGAAAATTTTTAATGTGCTCACGAGTAAACGTAGGGAACCACAAAAAGTTTAGCAGAAATTAAAATTATTCCTTGTGAAGTCTAAAAGAGTTGCAGTAACTTGTTCAATTTAATAAAGAGTAGTAAATATATCTGAATCCATTGTAGTAAATCATTAATATTACTCCAATTAGGAGTAGATTATTTACTTCAGATTTATTTATGTCAGAGGCATTACACGTTTATTTCTTTAGATGAATAATGCCGTCGGGTTCAAGCTTCAATTTTTACCTTTTTGGAATTAAATATTTTTATAATTTTATGAAAGCAGTAAGTAGTGAAGTAGAAACAAAAGTAGGATGTATAGGAATCATTTGGTAACTTAATAAAATCTTATAGCAATGTTATTTATTATTTTTATATACGACTTCTTCACGGAAAAACGGTAAAAATTACCGAACCTGGTTAAATAAAATTTGATGAACGTTGTTCTAAGCAAAGATGATTAATGTTTCTCAATAAATGGTATTTCAAAATGTAAATAATACCTTCAAATAATACCTCTCAAAAATAAAAACAACTTGAATGAAAATGTCTAGAAAAAGTCGTTTACCACAGTAATTAATAACCACAAAAAATATGGAAATTTATAAAAAGTAGAAAGTTTTATAGTATAATTTGCGTTAATTAAATATTTAAATATGTGACGAGTTTAAAGGGAAGAAAATGCTAACAATGTTACGTAAATTTTGTTTAATGAAGCATATTTAACTTTATAAGTAAATTATAAAGTTTTGAGTAGAATCAAACAAATTATTTTTTCTGCATTGCATTTTATCATATTTATTAAATTGTAACAAAATACAATTTTTGAAATTTATTCAAAGAGCTTCTGAAAATAATATTTTCGAAATTATTGTTCTACGTTATTGTTAGACGATAAAAAGTATCATAATACAACCAATATTAATCCACCAAGTTTCAGCTAACAAATTTAAAAATGTCATTTGTTCGAAAGTAAATTTGTCATCAGTAGGAGAATAGTTGAGAAAAATTTTAATTTATAAATATTACATTTATTTCAGAATCAAATATAAAATATTTTTAAACTGTTCAAATTGTGAATTTAAAATCATATACATACACCTAATTTATAAAAACATTTTTTTAAATTATTAGGACCTGATTCTAAATAATCTCTCAAGATTTATTTGATTCTTTTCATAAAGGTAAATGATTTTAAGTAGCCTCCAGCCACTATGAAAGGTTTACAAATGTTTAAATTCAATGTTTCCTACATTTAAAAAAATATTTTTTTAAGTACAAATTAAAAATACAATTACCGAACCTGTCAATTTTCTCTGGATCAAAATAAATTTATCTCTATTTAATGGGAGTAAGAAATATCACTCTAATATGTTGAAAAGAACGAGACGTTATAAATGATTGTGAAAGCTGTCAAAAGAGATGACGAAATTTTTTTAATTCAATTAAAATATAAATGTCATCTTTCAAATTTGAAATGCTAAAAAGACGCATACAAACATCCAATTTAATTGTCAATTCATATTCACCAGGCATGACTAATGTGGTACTTTTGAAAATTATATCAATCACAGCTATAGAAACTATTCTGATCAGGACATTCAACTGCGTTAATTAATTTCTTAATAATTTTTTGCTTTATCTCGGAATACTAAATAAATGTGCATCATTTGACATCATGTTTATGATTCTCTGTACAGTCTCATAATATAAATAATAAATATAAAATAAGGAATTTAAAAAAAATGTCATTTTATTTTGAAAAGTGTGGACCAAATGTTGTTCAATGCTCAGAGGATGATCGAGCAAACGCCTGGCACAGATCTTCAATGATCGAGACCCAGTTGTTTCTGAGTAATAGATTACTTGTTCCCATTCACAATTTCAAGTCGATTCTACTCTTACAACTTTTTATAAGAAAACGCATAATACTGTACCATCTGTTCAGAAAGATATGACACCTAACCTCTTTAGGTGTTATACTTTCACACAATTATTTACAAGTATAGTTATTATCAAAAATACTCATTATTTCGTAATGGTGGTAACGGTACTAGACGTATGATCTATTACATAAATTTCTGATCTAATTTTTCTGCCTCGTAGTTATCCAATTGTTTTTAATGACAAATGTACACGTAATATATTTATGATAAATTCTTATTTACTAATATAATAGTTGGTATATTAAAAATTTTTTAAATTCAAGTAAATATTTACTAAAGAATTTGCTTGATTTGGTTGCAATTTTAAAAACTTATGCTATAAATATATTGTAACATTTTAAAAATTTCAGTAACAAATTGTGAAATATCACTGCACAAAACATGAAACATTTGCTGTTAATACTATTTTGTAAGTGACATATTTTTCACTATAAAAACGTTACAGAATGGATAGAGAACTTAATTTAGAAATTGTATTGAAGAATAAAAATCAAAGTTACAATATATTTTTATGAATTATAAAACCCTTATGCATGTCAAATAGTCAATAGATGTCAAACGATGTTGGTCGCCCAGAATTTGTCAGTCATCAGGACGGTTTCCTTTAAACGTATCATATCTAAGTAAGAATATCAGTAAATTCAATTAAAAACATGAATGTCTTAGATAAAACTGCGGATATTTCTAAGGAATGTTAATAATCAATATCTAAATAATTGCACATAGGTAACAAAACTATTTTGTAACGTGTGTTTTCATTTAATATTATGTCATTAATGCGGTTATAAAGTGAAATTTGTATTTCATGCAAGTTTTCTATTGACGTAAGGAGGTTTATCTTCCGCCTTTTCCAAATATGAATATAAATAACTAATTTAGGTTGCTATTTTATAACGTAAGTGTTACATACTTTTATATCTTTTGTTATTTAAATTTAAATTTTTTTTTAATTCGGTTCCATATAAACGAGCTGATAAATAGAAAATGTTTGTATTATATTTAAATTATATTTAAAAAGTTTATCAAATTAGAAAAGGAGAATTTTGGGTTTACTTTTGAGAAAACAGAATTTTGTATGATTGTCTATTGTTATTATTATCAATCATTTCATTCTCTTTATTATTAAAATAATTCTCACAAAATATTATCTTTTAAAAAAAAAATTAAACCACATTTTGTATGTCGAAGGAAAATAATTATATTCTGGTAGAATAAGAAAGTCATTGCGATTAAAAGTATAAATGGCAGTACAAGAACGACAATTATATTATAGTTCGACCGTACTATCATCATGACAATTATCATTTTGTTCCGTTAGTGAAGTTCATTTAAAAATATATGATCTACTTTCCAATTACTTTTACTTATAAATTGCAATTTACTTTTCAGTTGTGACGTTGGCAGTTCTATATAATCATACTTTTTTAATCACTAGTTAGGTGCACAGGGCACTAGTATGAAGTAGTTGATAAAAAAATTTCAAATACCCTCTTTCATAAAATCCTAATGAAACATTTCGGTATCACATTATAAGTATAAATCTGCTGGATAATATTAATCACCACCTAAACCATTATAAGAATGTTTTTTATCAAAACCTAACCAAATGTACAATAATCCCTTCATAACTAGAATGTTTTCATCAAAATAGTTCTGGTCCTTATTGGTAAATCGTCTGATTCAGGACTGAGGTGTTTTACTATGTAAATATAGTAATATATATTATTGGGTAAGAGGGAGATGTTCGCAATATACAAGCTAGTTTTTAACAACATCTGTTTTTCCTACATTACGTGAATTTTTATAAAATCGACTAGTCATTCCAAGTAAAAGTGACGATTCTCACGCAAAGAAATTTAAATAATTAAATCACAGATTAGAGACAGCGTACCTCAGAAGAGTCAACTGATGAAACAGCCGTCACCGGCGGATGTTTTCTTGGGCTTTTCAAAATGTCATCCCAACTGTCAATGCTGCTGGCACCACTTGAACTCGAAAGGTTACTTTTCGTGATCGCGACTTTTGTCACAACATCATTTTCAATGTCCGTAAAACCACTGACAATGGGAGTTGCTTTAAATACTTCGATGGTACGTTCCAAATTAGTATCGAGATCTTGAATGATTTCCTCTAAAAAAATGTCCTTTCTAACATCGTTTTGTTTCACAGGGGATTCGTCCTTCCAATCGGCCTCATTTTCGTTGCTCATATGCCCACTATCCTCTGACGAATTGCTGTCCGAAGTATATCCACTGTTCTTCGCGTCTTTGTCTTTCAATTGTCCCTTTGAATCTTTAATTTCTTTGCCCTTTATCCAGGTGTCTTGTATTAGCGTCGAGTCCTTCCGAATATCAGTAGTTTTGCAATTGAAGAAGTCCACCAGCTGATGAATATCCTTGGTCCTTTTGGCACCCATCCATGAGGACGCGATGATTTTTGGATCATTCTTTATATTTTCGGAAATTGTGGACAGGTCTTTCTTGGACGAGGTAAGGATATTCGAGGCGAGTCTCTTCCGGGTTTTCGCATCGTCATTTAGTTGACATTTTTCTATTTGACGTTCCCAATTTCGTCTGATTTCCTGAATGCTCATCTCTGATTCCCTCTTTTGGTAGATGGCCAGACTATCTTGACTTTTCGCTAAAACCCGACTCTTTTCAAGCGTTTCCTGACTTTTTGTCAGATTTTCTTTGCTCCTAGCGAGTTCTTCCCGACTTCTCGTCAGGTTCTCTCTGCTTCGAGTCAAAATGTCTTTGCTCTGATCGATGTTCCTTCTGCAAGCTGAGAGGTCAATCTTGACGCTCGTTGCCATCCTCTCCGAATATTCCTCTTCCCTTAATTGGGACATCAGCTGTTCCGCTCTTCTTTCCAGATCGAGGGTTGTCAGTATAACCGGTACCGACTTCGTTTCGACCGGTTCAGGTTTTGACTGTACTTCATTCGCAACATCTTCCGACTTCTTCAAGTTCTCGTAAATTGGCGACGTCTTCTCTGGCTTCACGATTGCTTCCTGGCAATTCTCATAGATGTGTTCGTCTACCGAACGATCCACTTCGTCGAAACCCACGAGCCTTCGAGCAGATTTCTCAACGGTTCGATCTACTTGCGATAGATCGCCGAGAGATTGTCCCAGTCCTGCGAGATGTTGGGTGGACAGAGGGATCCTGCTTGGCCTCGAATTCGAGGTGGCCTTTACCCGCGACATCGAATCGACAGGGACGCTCCAGAGACTCGTGGCTCTGTTCAGCGAAGGCCTTTTCACATTTTTCGTATCCTTTTTTAAATCTCCAGGTGCAGATTTTCTTTGCTTCGTATCATTCATGGAATGATGAACGTTCCAGAGACTCGTCGAGCGATTCAAGTTCTTTTTTCTAAGCTCCTCGGGCTTTTTTGGAACTTTGTCAGGAGTAACGTTCAAACCTTTTTTCAGCAAAACTCGATCTTCTAATATGGTACAGGACAACGAGTCCTTCAACTTCTTTTTGAGCTCGGGCTTCGCAGAAGGCGCCGTAACCTTTTTCGCCGGCGCGGAAACACTTTTAGACAATGCGGTCTTGCTCGTCCTGTTTTCTGGATCGTTGCCAGATATATGGACAATCGATATATTGCGACTTTTTGTTGGTGTTGAGCCATTTTGGACACTCCTAGGGGAATTTGATATCCTTTGAACGTTTGAACTGGCTTGCTTTTTCGCTTCCACAGATTTTTCGTCGGACTTTGTTATGGATTTTGGATTTATAGGGGGTTTGGAAACATTAGGACTACTTTTTGCTTTTAGCAATCGTTGAGTTCCTCCATTCGTCCAAGGTGTCAGGCCCTGTCGTTGGGACCCTGGTGAAATCCTGATAGGCGCTTTCGACATGATACCGGCTTAAGAAGTCCTTAACTTTTAAAGATGTGTCGCGTAACTTTCATGGCGAGTTTCAATTGTCAGTCATCAAAGGATAACATCGATTCTGGCTGAATCGGTAGATATTGTTTCCTAATTGGAACACCGCTGTAAAACACTAGAGACACCTGTTACCGCGAGTACCATGTCTGGGATGGAAAAACTGGTCTGCACTTCACCGTTTCAGCAAAACATCCCGGAAGAGAATTCTGCTTCTTTCTTGTCGAACCCGCAGGTTCTCTTCCTCACCTTGATTTTGTCACAACAGTTCTTTTCCGAATTGAGATCCGTTAATCGCTGTCACTTTCCTCCCGTTGTACCGTTACCGATTTTCGAACGGACCACCGGCCGTATTTACGGATACTCCATTAACGCTCCGGAAACGTCTTTGAAATCCCCCACGATCAGTCTACGGTCAGTCTAGTTCACGCTCGCCTTCGATGTCACCTACGTGAAAGTTCGTAAACTGTGCGGTAAAAAAAATGTACCGTCCGTGGCGAACGGCATCCGACACCAATGAGCACTGACTTGAGGATCGAGCCTCGTATTTTCAGGAGCCCTGTGCGTCAGGTGCGCTCGTCTCCACTTCGCCGGTTCCCCACTACATCAGCCACTTGTTCAAAAGTCGCACACGGATAAGGTACCAGCACTTTGGGGGGGGGACAGGTACAACTCGCGAGGAGCACAACCGGCGACTCTTGCAGCTATCTTGCATCCACGCGACTGGCCGGATCGACAACCGGTTCGCAGCTTAACCGTCAAGCCCACTCTTCGCCGGCTTCCCCGTATTCTTCTTCTTTCTTCCTTTTTTTTTAACTGCCCGATCGCGGTCTTCGGCGTCCACCTCCTATGCAACTTCGTTTGTCTTCTTTCCTGCAACCCTTTCCCTCCTCTTCCTTATGCACTTTGGAGTAGTAGGGGTCCGGATCGTCCGGCACCATGTCGTGCAGATCCGAAATCAAACTTTTGTCTCCTTCGCAAAAGAAAAACAGCGAAGAATTGCACGACGACGTTTTTAACCAGGCGTACGAGACAATAATTGTTGATCGTTATGAGATTTTATTCCTCTCGAAACTTTCCAAGAGAAATGACTTTAATTAAACTTTTTTGGGCCAAGAGAATTTTTGAGTTGTCGGTTACAGTATTCTGATGTATCCTTACACAACAACAATGTATGATTAGATGGAATTGAGCAATATTCGCAAAATCTTATGACAACATTGTATTAACCCATTGACTAGAGTCATCGACTATAATAGTCACAGACTCAGAGATATTATTTTATGGATATTCGAGCTTCGGTCTGAACTGGAAAAAGGATTTATTGGACATGAATGAAATTTAGTTTTTCTATTAGAGTAGTTAAAATTGTATCTAAACATCTTCTAACACTGAAATTGGCTTTTAAATTTAAAAAAAATGGAAAATAAAAATATTTCTTTTTCTTAATTTTTTTTACAGCGATTTTTGCTATATTTCAAAGGCAAATCCTTTTTTCAGCTCAGACTGAAAAAAGCGAATCCCTGGGATTTAATGGATGAACATATGAATCGACATAAACTATTCGTTATTTTGGAAAGATATGACAACAAGAGCTATATCCTAGTGGTTCAATTCTTATTGGATTTTTTTTTAATTTAAATTTTGTTAATACTTGAGGACATTTTATTGTTTCTGGAATGCAATATTTCCAGAGAATATTTCTAAAACTCCACTAGAATATTCCAGACATACAGTCATAAAGTTCCAAATTTACATTTTATTTTGCAAACTTAAATTATTGTAAGATAGTATCTATAACTTAATTAGTAATAATTAGACTATCAATAATTTGATTCTGCATATTTTTTTTAATTCTTTCAACAATGATTTTAAATTTTATTCCTAACATCACTACTATCCAATTAATAAGAAACCACTCAATTTTGCTTGGTGCCTATAAATAATGGAGTGTTAAAAAGTCCCAAAAAAATGGAACCGTTTTTTTTTTCGAAAATACATCTTTTACGAATAAAATTGCAACATCCTGTCGCTTAAAAATTTGAAGTAGCCGTCTCAGTAATCTTAGTATATTGTTGTGTTCTGAGATGGTGGACTGCTAAGATGTTTTTAGATTTTAAATGACCTGGTAATTAAACCTTTTTAAAATCCTCTTAGGAGACTAATCTGCAGAATTGGAAATTTTATCGAGTTTATTCATCGTTTGTAGAGACACGACGAGACTCGGTTGGTTCCTTCCTGAGTTCTGATATTTAACACGACTTTGGTTGTAGGGATTCGTTGCATAAAAAGCTTATGGGAGGATCTAAGCGGATCGACGATGGAGTTCATTTTTCTTGTTTTCTTTATAAATCTGTTTAATACTGTCAATTTAGTATTAAGGTTCGTGCAATCAAGACAAGCGGATTGGAAATTGTGAAATATGCAAAACAATCTTTTGCAAGCAAATCAGTTTAACTACCTTAAAAATAATTTTTAAAGATGGCAAATAAACTACAACAAATTGTTGATTTGGCCATTTTTTTCACGTAACAAATTTGTTTTGTTGAAAATCATTTTAAAGTCCGCAGAAAACACAGAAAAATATCATTTTATTTAGATAATTGTGATTTTGCGAAAAAAGTGGTCTATATCTTCATACATATTTATCATACAAAATTAAGTTTTTTTAACTGCAAGTATTTTAATTCTCACTATGTAAAATTAATTCTAATAAATGAGTGAAATTCTACCCTAAAAAAAAGTGAAATCTCAAGTAAATGTTTACTCCTAAAAATTAGAGCGTACCAACAAACAAAACCATTTCAGATTACTTTTAATTTCATAGGATTGCAAGTATATTTTTGTTTATAATCGAAAATAATTTAACGTAATTGAAAAACAATCAACTCTTAAGCAAAATAAAATTTATCTTTCAATTCTTATTTTATTACTTCTAAATTGTTAAAAGTCAAGTTTCATTTGATGAAATTTACGAATAAATCGGTTATTTTATAAAACGGTCTGAATTCCGATTTTAAGATGTGCTGCAGTTACATCCTGTTCCATTATCTTCACAATAAATCTTACACGTAGGGAGAGAACAGGTTCAAGACTAATAAGATTTGATGTAAAATATGAAATGTGTGGAATAGAAGAATTTACATTGCGAGACACGAGTTTAGATAATGGGCATATGTCGGTTTTAAGTTTAGATTGTACAATATTCATAATAGAACAAATACAACATTTTATCAGGATTACGTATGTGTGTTTTAGCATTACAGGGGTTCTTGATAAAGTTTCCTAGAGAATCTCCTCGCCTTCTCATGAAAAGATGTTCTAAATTGACACGTTTAACACAGACGTTATACAATAAGAAATGTATATGTTTATGAATATAAGGTATTCTAAATAAATCAATTCGAAACTAGTCCAATTTCAATAAAAAAGAAAATGTTCCCATTTTGCATAATTAGGTATTTGATTTGTTAAAACATATAATTGTTTTGTTTGTTGATAACATTTTAACAGGCAATATTGCAGCTTTTATCAAACTCAAAGCATAATACACTTTGTTTTCGAGGGTTGATTATTAGTTATAACTTTTTGAATATCTTATCAGTGTTTTAATTACAATTTTTGAATTTTTTTCAATTTTTTCAATAGATGGCGTGTTTTAAATACCGAAATTTCAAACATTAGTTGTATACTAATCAGATCACCCTAAATATTTCGATGTTTGTGATATTGGATTAATTTGTTAGGCAAATTGACTGTGGAATAAAAAAATTATCCCAGAAGCAATATACTTTCAAGTAAATCGAGGACGATTTTAAACGAAACCAAATAAATTTTTATTAAAATATTTTAAAATTTATTTAGTAACAAAGTGAACTAGAATAATATAATCCACTATTAACGCAATTTGATACATTAAAAACACAATTAGAATTGAATTGCAATGCAGAAAGTAAGCAGCTCGTTTAAACGCATAAAAAGGTGGAAAATAACTCAAATTTTCACTTTAATACAGAAAAAACTGTCTTTTCAAAAAACTTGTGACATGCTTTTTGTAGTCATCGTTATATTTACTTATACAAGTATTTATTTTATATTAAGGTGATTAAATTTATAAGGTTATTGGCCCATCTCACAAATCTTTCAGCAGTCTTCAGTAATCTTTCAGTTTCAAGTAAAAATCTGCATAGTAAAGAAGACAAAAAATGGTAGTACAATTGAATCAATGAATCCGATAATCCAATTTCCCAATATTTTGAACAATTCGAAATATTTTTAATTTTATTCTTTAAATTATCAGTACTTAATTATGTTTTCATTCAATACAAAAATAGCTGAAAATTATAAATTTAAAAAAGTCGACTAGATCTTATGGTTTCAAACTGATTCTTATTCTCAAGATTTGAACCCAAGGAAATAAAAATTCAATAATCTTTCCTAACTTCTCTGCTAAACTTACACAATTTTCGACAGAGTTATTAAACAACAACGAAACAAATTAATTACATTTCTATTTTATATAGAATTAAAGTTTGAAAGCCTCAATTTTCACCAATAAATTTAAAAGCATCATTTATAACAACCACTTTTCACACAATTCAACAAATGATTGTTCACAATCAATCAGATTTCGGAATTCTCTTCGGAAAAGTCGACCTACGGTCCTTGGCGAGGTGAAATTGACGTGGCGAATCGTCCATCATTTTTCTCGCTGTGGGACGTATTGGGATGTCAAGTGCACGTAATTACAGATATTAATGGTTTTTCTCGGGTACAAAGTCTGATCAGCGACAGCCTAAGGCGCCCATAAGAGAAACCTAAAGGTTCGATATTTTCCGGTATCGCTCAAAACCGGAAGTCAGCTGCAAGATCATGTGTGGAATTGGCACCAGCCAGTTAGTACGTGTCATACGATTTCGCCGATTACAGGGAAAAAAAGGTAAAAAAAAATTTTAGACAAATATATTACTTTTCGATTATTTACATAATAAAAAATAGTTTTCCAATATAAATTTACAATAAAATCAGTACTTCTATATATTCATAAGCAATTTCGAAGCACAGAAGAAATTCTAAAATTTTCGGGCATATTGGATGTGCCATTTTGAATTTGACAAATTTAATAGCTTCTATTTAATCAGCGGTTCAAAAGAATTTCTCCATTTCGTAAATAATCATTTTAGCTCAAACTTTTAAGTTTTATATTTCCGAATACAAAATCTTCTATTTTGAGGCTACTTTCTGGTAGATTTCCATCCAACCTTATGACGAGTCAAATTTGTCGGACTTTTAGGGATCATTTAAGAACAAAAATTAATAGCAGATGGATTTGACAATTTTACGTTAGAAAGGTTTGAGCTATAAAATGTCAACGATTATATATGACAGGTTTCTCACCAAAAATTGTACAACAAAATTTTTTTGGCTGTGCCTGTGGTTGGTACCATGACAAAACGTAGCGGAGGCAACATCAAAATTACCCGGATTACTATGGGAATGAAGCCGGCACCTAATAGACTCTACTACTTCCGGTTCGTTCCTATCCACCAGTAATCTTTTGGATCCGATTCTTCGCTGCTTTAAATGCGACGGACGAGAGGCATATCGGCCAAGACTAGAAGGGTTTTTCGAGTAATTAGCTCACTGTATGCAAAGCGTCCTGGAGAGCTGACGTCGTGTGTGCGACTCGTCGCTCTTTGCGCTATCTTAGATGCGATCATAAAGAGTTACATTATTTGTAGTGCACCGCGAGTTTATGCGAATCGTTAATGATTAGAGCGCGAATTCCAGCAAAAGTGCTCTTAATACTCCAATTTATAGGATAATTCCAACATGCTATTCCCTCGATAAGCATCTGATGTTGGGGATTTTATGAATTTTCATTATGCCGATATAAGCGACGTTCATTGTGAAAAAAACGCCTTACATCGCGGATGCAATTTGTAGACATATGTTCCTGTCGGGAATTACAACACTTTTGAAAGGCCGATGCTTTTTAAGGCGTTTTATAGGTTAGGTTAATGATGCGCACTACATGTAGCGTTTAATAGTTTTAAATGATCAGGATTAATAGGTTATTTACTGATAAACGTATTTTTCATAGTGATAATTAACTGTCGTATATAAGTAACTATCTTCTTTTTACTATAATAATATTGAGGGTAAGAAACTGACGCTGAAACTAGACGCCAAAATAGTAGGCATACCAAGAATGGAAGGAGTTGTTGACCACTATTTGTAGTCCCTTCTACATAATAATATTTTAAATTAATACATTGTGCAACTAGGGAGCAAAATATAATTTTTCGCTCAGGGTCTTTTATTGGAGTTATATATGCAAGAAAACCACCTAATTTCTGAAATATATTTATATAAAAAATGCAAAATGATTTCTTGATAATTAATAGAAATTAGGAAATTGAACGTGAATAACCATAGTACAATAAGGTTTATAGTTTCCTACATAACTTAAAAATGAATTTGGTGGAAGTAACCCCCTCGTGTCACGTTTAATCCAGCAACCGTTTAAAATACTGAAAAATTGCAAAAATGGAGATTGTCAATCGCCAATGTAACGTTTGATTCAGAATGATAAATATTTAATTGATCTATACTGTCAATATTATCATCCCAAAATTATCAACATGACTATACATCTATTTTTTGTAATTGTGACTGCTTTTCAGATACTCTGCTTAGTTCAATAGGTTATCAACTGCATATCAAGATATTTAATTATGTAAACGCAATTAAACAATTCACTGAATTAAATAAATCTTAAATTTTTAGTAATCCTTACAAAATGTAAATCTATATTTTCTTAATTTACGTTTTTCCGTACAAAAATAAAATGATGAAAATAACACCGATCACTAACAGACAATATTTATTGAATATTCTATTATATTAACTGAATGATTGAATCATGATTAGACCAATCTGTTTGTGTTTCATCTTTGTTTAATAATTCGTTCGTCATAATGTAAACTGATTGAAATGTAGATAATGTTAGTCGATGTTTCATCGGGGTACACAAAAGATACATCATTTGTATCTTTTTGCACTAATTTGTTAGGTAAAACCAACAATGATAACCTGTGAATAATCATAACTACAATGTTTATTAAATTTAAGAAAAAAAAAACTTAAAAAACAAATTCCATTCTTGTAACTGAAAAATACTTTCACAAAATGTGAAAAATGCAAAAAGTAGGTATGTTTTTTTTTAATTTCGCGATTAACTCCTTCTAAAAAACCTCTCATAAGATACTCAACATCCTAAAAGGAACTAATTTCGGTTAGAGGATTTATGTAAGTTTCAGTCATATTAGGAATTTTTACATTTCAAACTTTTTGACATTTTTACACTTTCCATTTTTTATGATATTTAAAAAAACAACATGTACTGATTAAACTTGATGAAAATAAACACATTATATGAGTACTTTCAAAATTTTTTTAAATATTTTAATTTCCAGTTGAAATAAAAAATAATAGCATAGATGACATCAGCACTCCTTTCTTTTGCTGAGATTTTTTTATGTGAGATATCGTCCAGTGTACATCAGTTCATATAACAGTACCCATCAGGAATAGTAACAGCTATTACGAATGGTAGGTTCAAACACGGTAATACAAAAGTATTAACGTAATTACTAATATCTTTAAATACGAGTCGAAACGATGGACAAAGAAAAATTTTTACTTACTCATACTAACTAAATGTTGCAACTACTATCTAAATCGGAAGATATGGTATTCTTGATATAACTAATTATTTAAACAATAAATAGCATGAAAATGTTTTAAAAATCCGCTAATTTAATTGAAAACTGACAGGCAGGTAAAGTGTAACATCGTAATAAAACTTTCCTACCGAATTTTCATCAATTTAAAAAGTGAACTAAAGAGTAGTCTTAATATCATTGCCACAATTAAATGCATAATTGTAAACGCAAATAAAAATTAAGCAGATACGTTTTAAAAATAAATTGACATGACTATTTATCAGACATACTTATTAGAATTTTTTAATAACTTGGTTTTCTTTGTATCAGAAAACAAAATGGCAAAAAAATGATCTTGGAATGAATGATTCGATTTTTCAATCTATCTTGTTACTAATAGACTCCAAACTTCAAAAATGAATCTTGGTTTACTCTATTCTAAATTATAGAATTTGTCTTGTACTGCGATCAGTTCAACGTCATTAATACATAAAGACTTTTATTTTAATATCACATGACGTGAGATATTTTAATATTAAACAGGAAGAAAAGAAATTCATTCTCCTAGTTAGTGGATAATAAATTCCTTAAATTTAGTATATATGTATCTGTAGTTTTAATAAATATTTAGCTGCATGTCTACTTTTTCTGCTTAAATTTCATTTTCATCTTTCTTTTATTAGTTAATTTGGCTTAGCATTATAAACTCCATAAAAATATAAACATTCTGCATGATATGTCTTTGAGTATTATTGCACGTCAATCGATCTGAAATTTTTCTGCAAACATGGTCCATATCGTCAAAATTAATATAATAAAACCTACATACGTCGATAACTGTTGAAATATACAAACACTTTCGCTTTTTTATTCCAGGCAAAATATTAAGTTTTCGCCTTTAAATAAATCGCGACTTAAATAAATACTGTACAGTTTCCATTCATGCTGAATTTTCTTTAAATATTGACATATTTGCTCAAAAACTACCATTATAAAACGATTTGATTAACTACAGCTTTCACTATTAATTCGTTGAAATAAATTACTAACGAATTTATCGGCATTACTAAAAAGTTTCATAAAAGTAAGTCGTCGTTTGCTAATAAATTATTTTTTTTTCGCTGATATATAGAAAGCATGGACATTTTTTTAATAATAGCTAAACGTGTATACTACTAAGTATACAAAATTCTCATATATTAACATTCCAAGGAATCTTCTAAGAGCTACAAAGATTCGATCCGACATGCCTAAACCGGCTTATATATTCTTCATTTCCGGATCGTGAAAAAATGCAAATAAAGTTTGGTTCTGTATTTGGATATCTTAGCACGCAATACGATGAAAACAGGAAAGATTTAGGAATAATTACGGAACAGGTTCACAAGACGTGTCCTACGTGCTACAAGTTGTATTGTCTTCTCAAGGACATGGTCGAGTAAGATCCATTGATAAATATCATTCACGTTTACAACTCTTTCAACGAATTACCAAACTTCCTGCTAAATGTAATTAAAATTAGTCATTTTCATCCCAAAAAACTCGACAGACTTGTAATTCTCAATAACTGTAGACCTAACTTCATTATTTTTATCTTATGATCTAATTATATATTTCCCACTAAAAAAATGTTGTTTTGTCTAATTAAAGTTTTATTGTAAATTTCATTAACGATATTTACGAGCTTGACTAGATTTATAGTCTATTTTGATTTAATTGATTGAGTTGTAATCTTTCATAGAAATACAATTTTTGTTTATTATTTTTAAATAAACATAACTGCATCTTTTGATCAGCTTATTTATTTACTGATTTATCAACAGTTGCTTGCTACTTGGTAGAATATTCTACCGTAGCGCATCTATTGGGCTTTTGTAGAAATACAATTTACATATCATTCATTAGTAACCCCGTTTTATGTACTACATTCTGTACTGGGGATAATATTGTTCTAATGTCTAATTAATAATACAAAAAAATAGAATGACTAACAAGCAGGATAAGACACATGAACAATCGTTTTTTAGTTAATGTTACTATCTAAATGGTGACCTCGACAAATTAGGTAACTAAGCCTACTATTTAAACAGTAGAACCAACTAAAAAACCTGGTTATCTTAGATTCTACTATTAGATAGTAAAGCCAACTATTTTTTTTTATAAAATTCACATTAATCTTTCGTAATAATCAAAATCTAGCAATATACTTCAAAATGTGTTAAAATGCAGCCTTTCCTTGGTTTCCGGATTTCAGAAATTCTTTCATAAAAAAGTATTTCCGTATGAAAAACTTAACATATACGTCTACTTAGTTATACACAAAATCTTTAGATACATTCAATTAAAAGGAAAACGACATTGCGATCTACTTGTAGCACTCATTTGCAATAAATGGCGAATGTAAATGGACTTGTTATTAATTTTATTTCACTGGTTCCAGTCGAGACGGTTCCCGGTGAAATTTTTCTCACGATACAACTGTAGTGAGTGCTATCAGTTTCCTGTTTTTAGTCGGCCGCTATAGATAAATTCGTAAAGCTATAAATGAACCAAAGAAAGTTTCCGTTACTTTTCCTCAAGTAGCGTCCAACTAACATTACAAATGAAACTTTGACTGGAATGCTAACTTTCTCAAAAAGCATCTGACCAAATTTTTCGTCAAATTAACAAATTTTTTTAGTCTTGAAGAGCTGATGTTTGATGGGGTAGGGAGATCTTTATAATATTACGTTGACTCAATGTACAACTCTGACGATATTTCAGGTATATATTCTACATCAAATTTTAAGAAAAAATGTCCTGTACCAAAATTGGATCTTAGTCTCTTTGACTTACAACAAACATTTTTCTTGTTATAGCCACAGAAAAAAAAATGCCGATTTTTTGTGATTTTTCACTTTTAATTCATTTCGCTAAATAGCTAACGAAAAATCGCAAATGAAAAAGTTGTAGGCCTTGAAAAAACGAAAAATTTGACCCCTAATACGATGTGATTTGATAAAAATTGTTCTCGCAAGGAGCTTCTTAAAATCACGGAATTGGCGAAAATCGGCTTGTTATTTGAAATATGCGTTTTTCTCCAATTCTGTGAGATTAAGAAGCTCCTTATGGGCTCTATTTTTATCAAATCGCATCGTATTAGGGGTCAAATTTTTCGTTTTTTCAAGGCCTACAACTTTTTCATTTGCGATATTTCGTTAGCTATTTAGCGAAATAAGTTAGTCGCGAAAAACCGCAAAAATCGGCATTTTTTCCTCTCTCTATGGCTATAACTAGAGAAATATTCATTATAGGTCAAAGAGCCTCAAAAGTGAATTGTAGCGCTTGAGAAGACCTTTAAAATCAGATTTCATACGTTAAAAAAAACTCAGATCGAGTTATTGCAACAAAAAATTGTTTTTTTTTTCTCTCAACTCCAATGGTTCGCCAATCAAATTCGGGGCATCAGATCCAATTTTGTTTAAGGACTGTTTTTCTTAAAATTTGACGTAGAATATGTACCTGCAATATTGTCTGCGAGTTGTGGGACACCCTGCATTATATAAATTACTATTTTTTTTACAACCCCGACTAGTGTTTGATAACTAACCTGCAGTGGGTAACTTTCAAAAGTACTACATCAATTTCATTTTCAATTCTTGTATTTCATATCCAGTAATAGTCACGTTTAATTTGGAGTCAGAATATACCGTTTCTTTTTATAATTAAAGAAAATGTTTTAAGGTGTAATTGCACTGGAAAGTACACACTCAATTTCGTTTAAAGCCGAAATAATTTAAACCGGTATAAAATAACGGAATTATTGCGGGCAATACGGTTAATACCCGTACAATTAAAATATTTAAATATTACGTATATAGGCTCAGGTGAAAAATAAAAAAAAAAATGCAGACACGGTGAAAATGTACATCTCAAGCCGAAGGCGAGCTCGGAGACTACTTGACGCCTTCTCTCGAAATACTGTTCAATGTCTCGGCCAATTCGACATAAGAGCACTTTCTCCGCTCCGGGTCGAAAAATAAATAAAATGGAAGCTCTTGTGAAAATCGAGTATGGAAACCGCGCCTTCTCTCGTTTCAATTAATATCGCATCCCACCATACCAAATGTTTTTTTTTTTTAATTTTTTTTTGTCATAACGTCTGTTATGTGAGCACTTAATGACGAAATTCGCGCACTGTTTTATAACAGCTTATTTTTTTTTGCATTGCAAAGAATAATTATATGTATACAGCGAAAATCAATTAAGGTGTTACAAATAATAGTTTATAATTTGTCATTCCATGGTTTTATTTGCTTTCTCCTGTTAATTATTTACCAAATTTTAGAACGTTTTGTACGTTCAAGTATTACTCATGATATCTTGTTTCAGTCGAGGGTTTTTAAAATAATTTCTACAAACAGTAAACTTTTTATCAGAGTTATCAACTTTTCGTTATCAACATTTTTTAGTGTTAAAAAAAAGGGTCCTGAATTTCATTTCGGCAGAAAAGACTAATTACTATTTGCTATATGAAATGTACATCTATATTAGCATTTAGTCTTCAATAGTATAATTGAACTATAGTCCCATTTTTACTCTTCTATTAGTAACTTTTAACTACTTTAGGTCTACATAATTCATGCCCTCTTTAGAAATTATATTAGACACGCTTAGTTGTTACCCTTTGATAATATATAAAATATCCAATAAAATGGACTAATTGAATTTTACTAGTGTCGAGTAACTATTCACTGCTTTTTCAATTTTTAAACTAAATTAAAAAAGTATTTAATGTATGAACTAATAAACATTTAATATTTATTGCAATTACAATTTCATTACATGGAGTACCAAAATTTAAACCAGTCAACAACTAGTTTTAAGAAATAGAAAAATATATCGTTATACTTTTTAAAATTGTTATCAAGAATTACTCGCCAATTTCGAAAGAGGATATCAATAATTCAAGATGTCATATATATTTAACCTACCAAGTCCGGGAAATGCACAATTCTAAATTGGTGTGTTAGACTTATTTTCTATAGTAAAGAATTATTCGTGAATGTTTGGTTGTATTCATAAAGTACGAGATCGAAAATGTGACATTTTTAATGGGATTTTAGGGCCATTCGTCATGAATTTAAGGTTAGATTATTAAAATTCAAGATATCGGATACAATACGACCGACTAAATTTCATGAACTTAGTAAAACCACTAGACATACAAGTGTCCTCATACTGTGCAGAAGTAATCAAATGAGGTTTATTTTTTCGACGTACTGACGTTTTGAAGAGGTTAGAGTGATTCAAGTTGAAACAAAAAATGCCTGGTTAAAGTTCATAGATTTTGTTCGATTTTTGTTGGGATTTGGCATCGATATCACAACTTAATTTATACAAAAAATAATGAACCAAAAATAAAGCACACCAATTTTATTTATTTTTTATATAAATGCACCATACTGGGTTTTAGAGTAATTAAAATGAAATTTTTAGTTTTTTACTGCTGAAATAAATCTCAAACAGCAATAGAGAATTTTGTTTCTTACGTACTTAAAGAGTTAAAACGAAACAATATTTATTTTAGACATTTTTGGAGTATCATAATATTTTAATAACGAATTAAAAGGAAAAAATATAAAATAAATAGAATCATACAAAATCAACAGCCGAATTTAATGGAATATCGTCCAATCATAAGAGACAAGATCATAAACAAATTGCATCATCTGTCATCTGTCCCTAATTGATGTATCTGTTGCGTTGATAAAAAAGGACAAACAAAAAACTATTTCTTTAATCATAGTGCACTAAAAACAGTAATGGTACTTTTAAAAGCATATTTATTTGAAATCGTTAATTATGAAGTGGGAAAAGTTGACATATTAGTTCAAATTATTATTAATTATTAACAATATTCATGTTTGTCTCAAAATTATAATATCTAGATTTTATTAATGGAATTTAAGTAACCAATAAGTTTCTTTAAACATAAAAACAATTTTAATATTAACATATAGAAAAATCGTTTTTATTTTAATGTACATGGTTTCTTATTAATTTGTTCTTCAGAAATAATTATAAAATCACATAGAATTAAAAAAAACGTTTACTAAAAATTTCAGATGATGATGATTTCAGCACAAAAAATTATAAAATCCGACGTTTCTGAGAATTACGCATATCTATGAAATACTTCATGTAAATCCGTTATTTTACGCCATTGCTCCTTTTATTTTGCCCTACAAATTTACAGTTTTTTTTTTGTAATTTTGCAACAAAATCGTACGTATAATAAAAATCAGTCAATTTTCTGCAAAAAATAATTTATCGAATACGTTACTTTCCAGCAGAAATGATTTACAATTATTTATTTGACGACACCTGAGTATTAAAAAATCAGCATTTTATTTTTTCAAATTTGCGTTTCCGCAGTGATAAATTACTCAAACTGACCTTCTCTTCCGCGTTTTTGACTCGTACTGTACAGCTAGGTAATCAATTCGTTTCGATAATTACATAAAAATATCGACACATACGTATGTGTCTTGCGAATAGCATTTCCCGGCTTGAACCCGCCGTAAACGTTTATTTTTCCAGCATTGCCGTGTCTAAACGACGCTCGAAATAAATCCTTCCTCTCTTAGCTCACAATCGCTCATTTCCGAGTCGAATCGGCCTCTAGTCTGGTCGAACCTGCCCACAAAAAAAGATATAAAAATAAACAAACATCAGTTACCTGCTCCCGTCAGTCCTGTAACCTCTCAAAAAAATAAAAGAAGACAGGACTAAGAACACAAAAGTCTCTCGCGAGAACACGGATGTGTCTACCTCGTGGCCGGGTCAACGGACACGCGGCCACCAGCCGCAACAAAAATTCATCAGCATCGTGACGTAGTTACTTATACATATGCAAAACCTTTCGTTCCTGTACGGGGCCATAATTCCTCGACGCTAGGTACTTGTAACGTTGCCGCCCTGCGTGTATAGCTTCGCTCGTGCTATTCGCTCATGCGAGTGCATGACAAGTTACAACGGCGGTACCTTGAATCATGATCCACGAGTATACGCGATCTTTAGTATCGATACCAGTGTTTTTCCGATTTGTTTTCCGCCCGCTGTATACGCACTTGTATGCACCGTGTGGTACACGTGGACATAAAGTAACCGCGTGTCCATAGGCCGGAACTCGCCCGGAAAGGGCCATGTTTCATCCGTTACCGACCCTACATATCGACGACACGCGCCTGTATTTCTAAATTATTACACCGCCACGCGAATAAACGCATTTTCTTGTATGCGATGTAAAAGCATGTTGACAACCTGTGCAAGGGGGTCTTGAAAGATTTGTACATCAGGATTATCGGAAATGGAGACGTTTATTTTACCATTATCAATGGAGAAATACGCGTGTACGAATCTCACATTTCTACAATTTTTTAGTTTTCAGGTATGACCAAATTTTATTTTACATGGTACCTTATAAAAATTAAGATATGATTTCAGGGACTATAGTTTGTCATTTGGTTTTTTCAACTTAGAAATCCATTTATCATTTTACATGATTCATTCTTACATTCTTAGAAGGCTGAAATGTTTTAATAAGGTAACAAAGTCAGTTCGAAATATTGTTCGATAATATTAATTGTTTATGAAGAATGATATTCAAAATAATTACCTTTCTACATTTGACTCTTTTTCACAAAAAGAATAGATGATAAGGAGGTTCTAAAGTGCTCCGCCGATATGGTAGGAATTTTCACTAAAAATTTTAATGACTAGATTCGTAGAAAATGCCAAAAAAATTACTTTCGAGAGAATTTTCGGAAATAAGTCCCTGGTAGAAAATCTGAACAGTTTTTATGGGCCCAACCCAGAAACCAGCCAATTTTACTGCCCAAAACTTGCTTCCTAACTTCTAGCAAGAAATTGGTTGACAAATTGCCAGTTAATGCTCAGTTTAAACCAGACTAACATCAACCTATCTAGATTTTGCCCAGTTAACTGCCTGAAAAATATGGTCTACATTTACCATGTTTATGGCTAGAAACTAGCAATGAAATGGGCATATATTAAAACGATCTTACCTCAATAATAACCTACACAGTTTGGATTAAAAATATATCACGAATATTATAACAAGTGGTCCTCTCTCTCTCTCTCTATCTCTCTCTCTCTCTCTCTTACTCTCTCTCCAGTCAACTATCGAGCATAATCTTGTACAGGTTTTCGCCATAAAAACTGGCTAGATTCTGGGCAAATGGGCGTTACATTACCACAGGAAAACCAGGTAGAAATGTTGGACAAAAACTGCGCAGAAATCAACAAGATTGGGCATAAACCATCCAAAAAATGCTCCCTTTTTCTACCAGGGGTTATTTTGATTTATGTCTGAAAATTCTCGACCAGTTTTCTATTAATATCTTTGGTATTGTCTAAAAAATTGTCTGTAGTAATTAGAATTGCCTTTACAGAGCCCGAATTTTGACATTTTTATTCGGTCGTCTTTAATTGACGTTTTTAATGAAATTTCCTACCTTGCCGGTGAATCACTTTAGAACCTCCTTAAGAAGAGCACAATATTGACATTAACCATTAAATTTTATGGTCATTATGTGACATATAGTGATACAAGGATATAGTGAGGTACAGTGATGTTTCTATGCTATAAACTTGTTTCAAACATCAAATCAGTCACGTGGAAGATTAAGATAAGAATGATAGCTATTTGGTTATGTCTGTCCTTATTTTAAATATGTAGAGATAGTAATACGAAATGTCTTCTCTAAAATTCTGAATATGACAATTGAAATAAATATAATCCCAAGGATTTTTATATAAATCTACTGTTTTCAAGGATAAAAATCCATGATTTGTATCGCACATCATTATGGACATTTCCGTAATTTTATCTAAGAAACAACACTATTTGTACAAAATTAGAAAAATAAACTTTTTGTGAAAAATGAAGTTAAACTAATACATTAAAACATAGTTTTTTTGACTACCTGTACTAAAGATTAAATAATCAAAGGACAATAATGAGAATTAAAAAAAAGAATCAGTTTTCCAACTTTATAATGAAGAACATAAATTTTGAAATTTTGAAATTAAACTCGAAAAGTAATATGCGATACAAACATTAAAAAGTATGTCTACAAAAATGGCACTTACAGTTTCTGTTTTTGATTCTTTACTGAAATATTTTTCTATTCCAAAAACGGACTTACTGCCAGAATTTTCCCCGTCAAGTTTCAAGAAAGGTGAGTTTAAACGTGATGAAAAAAAGAAAATTTGTTTTTGATAATAACCATGTTATTTCCATAACATTGTTGCGTGCTAAAAATACTATTAAAGGGATCATCAGAATTTTCCCATCACGTCAAATTTCGAGAAAAGTGAATTTCACGTAAATTTTTCTTGAACATGCAATATGATAATGAAATTCTGAAGTAGTTTTCTGATAATTTTCAGCATGAAAAAATACCCCATAGAAATTATACTACGATTGGCAATAAAAAATTCTCTTTAACTATAAATAAATATTCTAAATATGGAGCAAATGATGGCGGATTTAACCTCATCTTTCTCGAAAATGCTATATAATTAATAAAACGTAAATTAATTTTTGTTAAGAATTTATATAACAAATGTTTAAATTGTGAAATGTTTCTATCAATTTTATTGCGGTTTTATTTAACAACATTTTTCTTAATATTTTTTAAGACTGGCGAAATCATAAAAATTCCTTATGACTTTTAAGAATTATTAAATGGATAATAGTGTGACAAAAAACCGCATAAATTTTAAACACCGAAATAAAAATGTTAAATGAATTACCGAAGATAATAATAAAAATATCAAAAGAAATGTTAAGTATATAATATAAATATAGATAAAACCCTGCGATATTAGATCATCATTAACAAGTCAACATTACTAACTATTACGATTAAAACAATTGGTCATTTACGAGGAGAGAACAAAGTAATTTGTAATTAATTTGAAGATTCACAAGTGATCGTCAAATTTATCATGCATAAATATAATACCATAACCATAGAATCACGAGATCGAAATAATTAACTGACAGTAACCATTGTCCCAATTAAAAACAAGAGTGTAACGTTCTTGATACGCGTAATGTGTGATTATAAATGAATTTACATATTCGAAAGTTCTAATTTTCTCAGCTCTACTTGTAAACTCGAATAAATCACATCCTTGTCGAATATCATTTAAAAACAACATTTCAAGAACACTCGTAACTGTGGCGGAAATGACTTCATATTGCGTGATTAAATTATAACATACTGGAGTTCGGGTACTAAATCATCACATAAAATTATCGTATGTACCGTGGAAAAGATCGAGCCGATAGTAATTTTTGCAAAACCGCATTAAAAAATGACACAAGTTCATAGTTATTTAACCATTCGTAAATAATGATTATATGGAGTAAGAAAATATCTTCTTATATGGTGAGAGTAATAAAGTATTCGCTGCTGTCTCAAATAACTTCAAAATTTACTAGAAATGGTGTTTTCTTCAGTGTTCATAAAGTTCTTCAAAATACTAAACTGAATGACCGCATCGAACAGGAAATTAAAAAGGAGTGAAATGTTTCAAACTCTTCTTAAGTCACAACTTCCTTAAAATAAAATTAGAAATCTAAATCTTAATCTCTGGTATTCTTAGGTATCATCCAGTGAAAATTAATCAACTACACCTAAACACCAATGAACTACAAAAACTATTATGTCGTAAACAATGACGAAACGTTACAAATCACGTGACGTAATAATTATGAGAACGAAAAACTATGTCACGACGTAAAAATATGAAAAAAAAAACGTAATAAACTTACCGACACCGATCCGTCTCATCTGCTAGCCCCATTCGTCGTTAATAAGCGTAATAACGATGGAAATAACAATAAAAATATAAAGAGATGAAAAAAATGGACGACTCATCGTGCACGGACTGTGAAAACAAATCACTCGGAACACGAGTTGAAAATGACTTGCTTGTTCCCATGGCGGTGCTTAATATTATTATAAAAGCATCGTTGGTACCCTTTTTTTTACTAAGTTTTATTCCTTTCGGCCCCCTAAGGAGTAACCGGCGCGATACGCGCTGCTATAACGAGTAGCGAATCCTCGAGAAAGTCGGATCTCTGAATTGTCCCGAAGGCTCTAAACGCAGTGATTATACGACGGGGATACGACTCGAAGAGGAAAATGATGGGTTTCATGCAGACTTCGTCCCTTAGCGATGCATTGGAAAACTGGCCAAGATTCTCGGCGCATTACCAACGACGATAACGGGGATTTTAAAAATTGCATTGTAAATAATCATAATGAGGAAATATTTACCCGTTTCGGTGAAATGGACAATTTTCGAAAAATTTCGTGTGAATATATCAATCAAGGAGTTTTTTCAGTCCGTCGCTTACATTTCTCATGCAAAGCTATAATTTAAGATTCAAGATTAAAATCTTAAGGTAGAGAAACGTTCGAGACGTCCACGAACTTCCTACCAATAATTTATACGCTTTTTTATACGTCGTTAGAACGTAAAAATGTCTACCATTATTTGATACCATCAATGAATGAAATAAAAGTTTTTAAATTATTTTGACTTAAATTAAGTTATATAGGAAAATATATTCTAAAGAGTTCATCAAGCAAAACATAAAATCATTGATGAAATAAATGCGGAATTTTTTCCGCCATATGGAATCCGCCATTTTAAATATCGAATATTTATCAATACATACGTAATCGGTGACCAAAACAACACTCAAGTATACGAAGATTCATTTCCATCTTGAACTTTTTTGAATACTTATCCGCCATAGTTGATCCAGCATTTTGAATTCCGAAAACCTAACAAACAATTCCTAATTGACCATCTCAAAAGTCCCTAAGCACCCAATTTCACAGAAATTAAACGTAGTTTTAGATTTTTGTCGACCATATTAGATCGGCCATTTTTAATTTTGAATGCTATTTCTCGGATTTCTGGCAGCAATGTCTGTCGATTCATACACAATCGGTGGCCTCGGAATCTCTCGAGTATCGAGTTTCATTTAAATTTAAAATTTATTTGGATTAGTATCCGCCATTGTAGATCCACCATTTTGAATTAAAAATGTGTTATAATCAAATCACAATTAGTGCTTTCGAAAACCGTGTTATATTATGTTTGATGTTACAGTGTCATAAAAGATTCATTACGGAAAACAAATTTTTTATTTAGAAAAGCACAATTTTTGCTCGCCATATTGGATCGGCCATTTTGAATTTTCGACATTTGTTAATACATACGTAACTAGTAACCTCGGCAATATTCTAGAACTCGTCTTGCATTTTTAATCAGGGAATTTTTATTTTAACAGCCATTTTGAATTTGGAAAACTTAATAAAAATGTGGTTTTTATAGTTCCACATTCAAAAACTTGTATCGTTATGTAAAACGTAAATTCTCCCTTGAGGAGACATAATGTACATTTACGTGTGAAATAATGCTATGAAATCTTTCGCCACAGAAAAAACAATTTCATATTTTGCATATTTTATACGCTTTTACGTAGCCGACAATCGACAGCGAGTAACTACGTGCGGTTAAAATTAGTGGCAACTACTCCATTTCCGTTTATTACGATTAACAGTCGCAGGAAAGGAAATAATACGCTCTTTTCTAATTTATTTATGTGCAAAAATATTCTGTCTGGAGAAAACACATCGAAAATGGATTTTTAATAGAAAAAGACACGTAATCGACATGTTTTATCAGCGATGGAATTTAAAATTACAAGAAGGAATGCCACGCTTGACATCTTCTACTTTATTTAATTAATAACTTTCTTCCTTCAAATCAGATGGACGTTACAAAAATATTTCTTAATTTTAATAAAGGTTTGAAGAACCAAAAAAACGTCAAAAATAATTCAGATCTTAATGTTTTTATTTTTAAAATAATATGAAGATTAGGAAGAATGTTAAGAAACGACATTCTACTGAAGTAGTGTACACAAAATTGGTTAAAAGTATATTTACTAATTTAATCAATGCCAATGAAATAATTTTCTTGAATCGCCAATGCATGGAAAATAATACTTAGAGGTCGTGTAACTTTCTGCAATTGCTTCGTTAGTTTTTCGGAATACAATATCACTTAAAAAAAAAGAGATTATGACTTTATAACTTTGTTTATAACTAGTAAGCGTAAAGTTAGTCGGTATACGTATCTTAATTACTACACACTTTCTTTACGTTCAACGACCTACAAGTTTGGTTCGAGTTTCCTAGATTAGTTCACGGATACATGAAATTTTCCGAGCAACCGAACTTTCATGTAGATAGTAATTTTTCTCGTTTCATACCAATATGGGAAGAAACGCAGCTAAAGTAACACGTACACATTCTATGTGCCGTGGCACGTAAAAATTGCAAATCATTTAAAACGCAATCTACATTTTTATTCAAATTTCTGTAACAGGTTTTATCAACGTTTACAAACTAAAACGTCAATGTTTATTTGGAACTTTGGACCCTTGAGTTTTCTTCTGCTTTGCAATTATTTTTAAATCCATTTATGAAAATATATTTTATTAAAAATTTCCATTTTGTAATATGATTGTTTTACTGAAATTTATGTTCAATTAGTTGGAAACGTTTCTTCATTTCAAGTTCCGTGAAACAATAAAATACTGCAATGTGCACATGAGACATTACTATTCCTACATAGGAGTGAAATTTCATTCTGAGAACGAAGACGAAGTGATAAATAAAACTTTGATGACTACATCAACGACGAGAAACTATTCAAGGGAAATTACCATATGACTCTTTACCAGCTGAATTCTCTAAATGTAACTCTGTGCAGTGAAAATTGTGCCATTTTTAATACAGCATTGGCTTTGTGCATTTCATGAATGATACACGCACTGAGTTATGTTCACTCTAAATTTCTTTGATTGAGAATCCACTTTTTATAGAGAAAATTGAGAATATTACCCCTACTTCCCTGTCAAGATTCCCTTTTACTTCTATTTTTTCTTACAGAGATATTAATCTATATAGAAGACAGTTTCAATCTACTTGCATTTATTTAATGTTATTAAAATGTTAACTACACGCCTCGACTTTCAGCAAAAACCATAACCTAACCTAAAATATATGACCACAATTAATGTACAGGAGTTTACTATCCGTAGATCGAAATGGATTGCACATTACTTAAACTCGATATTTTTGGTTTCCTTACTTCTAGAATTGCAGTGATCTCCGAGGGGTCAACCGCTGGTAAAAAAATGTACAGGTATTCCCAAAAGTGGGAATATATTCCTATTATTCCCGCCGTATTCCCAATATTCCTGCCTTATTCCCAATATTCTCGCCATATTCCCAATATTCCCACCGTATTCCTAATATTGTCAGCTTATTCCCGATATTCCCACCTTATTCCCAGCATTCCCACCGCATTCCTAGTATTTCCTACGTATTTTCAGTACTCTCAGTGATCATTGCCTTTTATACTGTACAATAATTTGCGATATTGTAGTACAAAGCAACTTATACACATACACATACATATATTTAAGTAAACAAATTTTTATTTCATTTATGAACAGACAATTTTTTTTACATTACAACCTAACTATAAAGCTCTAAATATCTAATGTAACGTTTAAATATTTTATTCCTCATTTTTAAAAAGTTTTAAATTATCATTGTTTTGTTAGTATTGTGTAAAATATATAGAATTGCTATCACAGATCTTAACTTTTAATAAAACGTTCCAATAATTTTAAACTCAGATTTTTTTTTAATTTTATTGATTTTTAACATTAGGTTAAAATTTAGCAACTATCTGTAGTTATTAACAGTTTGCAAAATTTCGCATTTTCTATCCTCGAATGTATTAAATTAAAAATATATACAACAATGATTAACTGGAAATATTTCTTTTAGAATTAAATCGATTACAAAAGTTTTGATCACCACAGTTAACATCATTTTTAAAACTTCTATTTCCATATAACAAAAATAGTCGAAATAACAAGCGTTTCTAAATATTTTTAAAAATTATCATGTACTCTCAGATGTTGCCGATTGTTGATTATTTCCAAATATTATGATTGCGTCATCCAAATATTCCCAAATATTCCAAGATATTGGCGAGTATTCCTAAAGATTCCGGATATTGCCGAATATTCCGAGATATTTCCAAATATTCCCAAATATTCCAAATATTGCCGAGTATTCCTAAGTATTCCCAATATTGCCGAATATTCCCAATATTCCCGGTACAATGTACAGGTATTCCTTCAGCGGTTGACCCCTCGGTGATCTCTAAAAATGTTCATTGTCGTAAATATACTTTTTCAATAATGTTTTGAACTCTCACTTGGCAAAATCTTGACGAAGGCGACAGTAAGCATATACTACATATTCTTATGTAATTTTACAACACAACAATGAAATTTACAATACATGTATTAAAAACCGCTATAGAATGTTGTAAAATCACAAAATAAATTTAATTTTACAACTCATTATTTAGAAATTATAAATTCACAATAAAATGTTATAATTTTACAAAATATATTATTACATTATTTTTGAACTGCAATTTTGTTGTAAAATTAGAACCACTTTTAACAGTGTATCAAAAGTAGACGGAGCTTCGAAAATACTTCTTTTTTTTATTTGGCGAGGTGAAAAAAAATATGGATTAAATTACCCAATGTTTAAAATATCTTTTTATTCTTTTTTATATTTTACGAACATAATGTCATCGGATTATGTAAAGGAGGTGCCTTAATAATAGCGGAGAGCATCACGTGACAAAGAGTGAGTTTTCGCTCGTTAAAAGTGAAAATTCAATATTTCCCTAGAGTGACTATATTTTGAACTCCACAAGTAGTGATTCACTCCAAAAAATGTAGAGTGTATGAAAGATGATGTAAGTGAGGGCTTAGCTGCAATGCTACTAAGGTATTTTGATATAATACTGATTTGTCACTCTTATGGAAGTACATGGACGTAAAAATTCACTTTTTCTTAAAATGACTCAATCCTCACCGTTTAAAGAGGTAACTCTCACTCTAACAAATTTCAGGACATCATTTTCACGCAAATACTAACTGTACATCTCGAAACGCTCGGAATGGAATCTGATGTCTATTTTTCGCGGAAACGAGATGTTATGCTACGCCCATGAAAGGGCATAATGGGAAACATCAGTGATGGCGCTCGAATCTCATCGTTTATTCAAGGGAAATTCTCATCTTTCTTTTCTACGCGCAATTTGTCCGCGTCGTAAAGTACAGAGCAGCGTACTGTTCGTCAGGGTGGATCATTGAGTCGATCGAGTTGCGAGATATCGTCGATAACTCGAGCCATTATACGCCGGCTCTAATAACACGTCCCTATCTCCCGGTGCTTGAAAATTTCCTATATATAATATATATGTATTATATATGGGAAATTTTGCATAGATTATATGTATACATCTATGCAGACCGCGGGGCCAAAAACTTCCGAACAATAATTTACGTACATTATATGCCTTAATTTAAAATGAAAAGGAGCAAGAATTTTCGATCGAAATGGCGAAAATTCGATCAAATTACTATAATTTAATTAATACGAATTATTTTTAGTTGGACCGTTAGGTGACCTCTCCAATATATATCTGGTGTTTCAAGTATATTTTTACTCCCATAATTTTTCACAAGTGTTAAGGAAATTCTTAAACCCACTTTAAAGCAATTTGGTTTGATTTTAATCAGTGGATCAAGACGATATTGAACGAAATTTCTTGATTGCTGACGAAATAAGTATTGGCTTAAAAATTGCTTTAAAGTTAATGAAAAGTTAAAGTAAACAAACTAATTATTATAATGACTAAATAGGTCTGTATTTAATGGAATAGTATATTGAGAATTTCATGAATATCTCTGATCCTTTTAGTAAATTTTACCTGATTTAATAGCATTAACCAAGGCAGTTCCTAAAGTAAATGTTTAATTTCGAATATTCAAATAAATATTTACACGAATTTGAACAAGCACATATTTGGATTTTTCAACAATGTTATATGACGGAATGGCGGTCGACAATTACAATTTAAAAACATTCTTTAAAACCATCTACACATAGATTTTTGGGTTCTTAAATACCAATCTCATTTTTTTTTTAAATTCAAAATTATCGAAATCGCCAATTTTCATTTGTAGAAACTAACTCGAGATAGCCAACAAGAAAATTACTTCAGTGGTCGACATATTAAAACCACAAACTTGAATTTTCCGATCTATCATAATCAACATTTTTATTATTCTATTTATTCTATTAAAAAAAAGGTTTCTTTCAAATAATTTAAGTCGTAATTTGTGTACTCGCATCAAATATTTTCCTGACATTAGAATGATATTATTTAAACAAATCAATTTGGTTAAAGAAGAAAATAATTGCTTTACTAAATTATAATTAATTTAAAATACTCAGACATTTGTACATGTAGACATAAGCATGGTGATGTACACTTGAAAGGCAAAGACAGTATTGTTCTCGATTTTAAAGTCCACGTAACCCATAGTACACAAATCATTTGTTGGATGCAGAAATTTCTCCTAAAACAATGCTTGTGCATTCTGTGGCTGGATTCTCTGAAATCTTTTATGTTACAAAGATTTTCTTTCATAATAAATGAGAACCGTTATTTTTACATAAAAGGTATTTTTGCAATATTTATGTTCGAGTAACCAGACAATAATGGGCAAAAAAATGCACATAAACACCACCGAAGTTTAAGTATATAATTACTGTCAAAACTATTATTGAAATGTACATCAAGTGTTGGATATAAAGATTATTCTACAGAATCTTCAAAGTTTTTGTGAAAATGAAGAAACCAACATTTTTCAGACATCCATGGAATTGGTTTGTTCTTGAACAAAATATTTCTTGTCATAGTAAAACTAATAAAAACTCAAGTATTCATTTTATTTATTCAAATATCGAATGGCGACTAAGATACCATTTTTTCTGCATTGTTTTCAGTTGTATATAGATTGATTAATACTAAATGTCCTAATAAAAACATAACTTGTCAAAAACATTCTTTAAATTTTAGCAGTTTTAGACAGATTTTAATCACGTACTTAAATTATGTATCTAATATGTGCACAAAAATTCTTTACAGTAGTACATATTTCGTAAAGTTATGCGTACACTAAGAGGGAATATTTAATAATTTAATGAAACAAATTATGAAAATGTTGTTTTCTTTGTCAAAATTTCTATGACTATCATAAGAGTATGTACGGATATTGTTACACTCTAACGTTGTTTGAGTGACGCATATATCCAAGGATGAATGTTGTAATTTTTTGAAGTAAACTACACTCCGAAGAAGTGTTTGCTCCGTTTGAAATAAATTTTTCTCCAATTTAGTAAATGTTTCCTCTATCAATTCTGGACTGTGAGAATTTGTATGAAATATATTTTTCTGTGCTATAGCCGTAAAATCCGATTTTACGACCTACTTTTAGTCCGTAAAATAAAATTTCACGGATCATATCACATACGAATCTGCGTTGTCAAAAACATAACTCATGGGGACTAAATGCAGGCTCCGAAAATTTTACAGCTTTCAGTACCGTAAAATACAATTTTGGGACTCATTTTTCGAATCGGTATTCCATTTTTCAATAACATTTCCCATTTTTTGAAATATGGCTACTTGAATTTGGTAAATTGTTTATTATGCTCGTAAGTTTAATAAAGACCTAGTAAATGTTATGCGAGCAAATCAGGAAGAATTAAACTATTACAAATTTAAAAAGACTGGATTAAAAATTTTTCATCACTTACTTATGAAGTTACTTGTTATATGACTTATAAAACTTCAAAAAAAACGAGCAATTAAAACAAAAATTTCAATCTTTTTAGTAAATTTTCTTTTTTATTGCAAAAGACATCCCCTGTAATATCAGGCCTCAGAATCTTGTGTCATAATGACTTTTACTAAACTTCATATAAGAATTTCAATTTCAGAATGAAGCTATCGACACTAGATTTTCGCTTATTTTCCAAAAGCACTCAGATTTAGGCAATTGTAATATTTTCTACTTTTATGAAAATCTCATTTTTTAACTTTCCTATGAATGTCATTCTTTCAACGTTTATTGTAAAGGTTACCTTAAATTCGTGGGAAATTTCAAAAATGATATTTCCATAAATGTAGCAAATATTGCAATTGCATAAATTACCCTAATTTAGGAAAAGTCATATTCTGAGTTTTGAAAATAAGCGAAAACCTATTGTCCATAGCTTCATTCTGAAATTGAAGTCATTATGATACAAGTTTCTGAGCCCTGATATAATATGACATGTCTTTTATAATAAAAAAGACAATTTACTAAAAAGATTGAGTTTGCTCGCTTTTGAAGTGACGAGCCATATAACAAGTATCTTGCGATGAAAAATTACCTTATGTTAGTATTAATTGTTTATTTTTGAAACCTCTATTGTAATCTATATTAAGATATTCATTAAAATATCCAATAAGATACAAAAAATATGAAACAAAAAAAAAACAAAAATAAGGAACAAATAATGTCATTCCCAACAAATTCACGATGCCATTTTGAATTTGATTTCTAATACAAATTTAAAATTTAATTTTTAACAATAGTTATTAAACCACATAATTATCAGGCCTAAGATAATGTAATAAGTCTTTCGTAATAAAAGAGACAATATAAAAGATGTTTAAGTGGACACATGAAACAAATAAGAAGTAATATTGAAAACTGGACCTTTGATTCGGAAAGAGAATATCTAAAACGCAATGCACTTGTATATCCTAATGATACCTGTAAATTTATAAATAGGAAGAAAATTTGCAATAAATTTTCTCTTCTTTTAAAGTAACTTTTACAAATTTCTCGTTTCAAAATCTTGTAACTACCTTCTCGAACTAATTACGTAATACTCGATCTGCAAGTATATTACCACTTTCGATGAACTGGACCGGGCTTTAGAAAGTTCATTCGCATATCATTTCTCACTAAAACCCAAATTATGACTTCAGCAGTGAAATCTCGCCGTTCAAAAAAATAAAAAAAAGAATCAGTTACACAATGTGCGATCTCCAAATACGGGCGACATGACTTTAAACCAGAACTTTTTCCTCAGCGAATGTTTATCATTGCAGCAACTAGTGACTTTGAAGAGAAAAACTCAATTACTGTGCATCAAATTAGACGCGAATCGTAATTAAAAGAATTAGACGGGCTTCATTTTCGCTCGTTTCTAAATGTCGAGCGTCCAATTAAATTAATAAATGTAACAATTGAAGCACCCGGGTATGGCAGCCCCGGCTCCCTGGAAAAATTGGCTTTTTTGTGGCAAACCTGCAAAAGGAACGGTACATACGGGATAATTGAGCTGAGAAAAGAAGCATTTTCAGGAAGTTCGATAGTCGCGCGCCTCTCCGGGTATACCTTTTACGCGTTTCCGCTTCCTGGTGCAGCAGCCGTACCGACGCAGCGACCGAACAATCGCCCCCGTGAGAAACCTCCATAAACGTGTCCCTTCGCGGTTTTCCCTACCTGTTGGGTACGTGCCATACATTATTCATATTGTGACAGTGTATGACGAGTGCTGGAGTAAATATAAATAAAACCTGAGCGTCGACATCGAAATCGGACACGGCATAATATCGTGCGCCGTAATTTTTCCGTCGCCCTCGCAATACTTTAATTGCGAAGCGAAAATTAACTTTCTACCGAATGGAGCAAATGCTGTAAAACGGATATTTTATCTTTAATTATTCAAATTACACAGAAACTAGACATATTTTGAAGGCCATATACATTTTAGGGCGTTTATATCCATTTTTTAAGAATGTTGACCAAGTTTCAGCGAGATCAGTTCAGAATTGGGTGAGAATTTGCAAGAATTATTCAATCACAAGAATAATTCATCAGAACGTTAGTAGACACTGAGACCTGATCGTGGATAAAATTACAGTTTACGCCCTCGTTAAGAAATATTCATTTATACTTGCACAGAAAATTCAGAAAATGTACGTATCAATTTCAATGTTTTTAGGAAGAAATAGTACAGTAGAGTCCCGTTATAATTGCGTCTCGCTATATTTACGTCTCAGCATATTTGACCACTTTCGTCTCGTTATATTTGTTTGTCCCCGCTCTCTTTTTCCCCACCTTGCGCGCTGGGGCTCCAGGCTCCAGGAAGAATCTGTTGTGACGTGACGAACGTAACGGGACTGAGGGGAGTGGGAGAAGCGACGCTCCCCTTCTTTCGACAAATATAAGGAGACGGGAGGGGAAAGCGAGGAACCAAGCGGGCAAATATACCGGGACTCTACTGTATCATAAAAAGGTATAATTCTTATATTATTTTTTAAACTTACTTTGTTATTAACGATCGGATTCGAGACTCGTGTGAGTAATTATCAAATTAACAAACTTCGCACTTAACGGACAAGTTCTCGACATAGTGACGTAATATTGCGTTCAAGTCCATTAGTAAAGAGGTTAATTCTCGCGGGGAGAAATCCTCTGGATCGTAAAGATGCAAGTGTACAATTGATATAAACGCGAATAAGCAAGCATGTATAATGCGAATCGTTTTATTAGTGGCGCTTTGAAAATGCTGCTATTAATAAAGTGTTACGGTTATAACAAACTTGGTAGCATCGGCGTTATTAATTTCATTACGCGAGTGCGTATTTCCCCAGAAGAGAAAACGAAGCGTCAGACAGCTAATTAACCGTTACTAGCGTTTTCCTTCACTAGGAATAATAGCCATCTTGCGATAACTGTTATTTTATTAAACAGCGCTAATATCTGAGCATTATCATAAATTAGTCGCCATACCGTAGAAAGGGCGTTTGAAGCTTCCTTTATTATTCAATGTTCATCACCTATCGTTGATTAACTTGTGCACCAGCGTGATTGATATAGGCATAGATATAAAAAATGGAGGCCATAGTTAATCTTTGCGTGAGCAGATATATTTACATTCGAGAGAAAACATAATTCACTGTTTTCATTTGAACGTTAAGCATGTTTACCTTTATGGCACTCTCGATAATTATCCTGATAGTGGCCATGGAGATAGTGTTAATAAATACATTAGAAAATGGTGCCATTTATTTTCATGAATTAACTATGCTTATAATCCGCAGTTAGTAATTATTACTAGGAAAGTGAAGAACTAGCAAATTAGAGTAACAATTATAAGTGCAATCAAAGTTACTATTTTCACTTGTATGTAGAAAATTAATAATAGACCAACAATGACGATTAATTCTATTTACTTAGGGTTAATTACTTATTGCATTTCTCTATCGCTAATTACGGAAATTAAATGTGTTGTTATATTTTTATTATATTTTTACTTTAAAAATACCACAAAGATATCAATTTTTATCACTCTTCTATGAGTTTCACTGTGATTGCAAAAGTCTGATTCTTCTCTGTCTTCGCGTAAGTTAGACATGATTTGGAAAATTTGTAATATACGCTCACTACACATGGTACTAATGTATATTTACTAGCCATGAGAGAAATATCAATTATTGTAAATGGACAATTATTACAAAAGTAAATGTTGAATGTGCAATAAAAGATAACATGTATTAAAAAAAATGAAGAATGTTGACATAATTTACTTACTTCTCCAGTGTGTCGAAAATTATAGAACTTTTATTACAAATAAAAATTAAATACGGTATATTATCCTCGAAAAGACTTCTTCATTATTACACAGTACTATTTTCCAGTATCATATTTTAAAATTGCGTTATCAAATATTTTTGATGATAAATAGCACAAAACGCAAATGTAGATCTTCAGGTTGTTCCTTTTTAAAAATTATAGGTTTAAAATCTGAGGTTTGATGACGCAAATAATTGTTACGTCGTTCAATGTTTATGTATATTATTACTCTGATATTTGCGAAATCCTAATACTAATAATAACAGACAAACATTATACTCAATTCTATTGTTTAGAGCACAAAGTCCAGAATAAATTTATGAAAACGATTCATGTCATCTACTACAAACGACTTCAAATTCTAATAAATTTCTAAATAAACTTTTGATTTAAGAAATAGTAATTATACAACAATACATATACAAATAAATATCACAGATATATGTTATATGACTGCCAGTTAATGAATTTATTCTCGAAGAAATAAGAATGTCTAAGAAAGAAACTATTCATGTGGTATGAATAGTTTAAAATAGTACGAAATTGCAAAATATAGAAACATAACTTCACGTTTGCTAAAAGGTAACATAACTTAAATATGTTTTATTCGACTTTCATATGACGTATTAAAAATATTTTGATAAAATCCTAAGAAATATTACATGCAGAATCGAAATTTGGAAAAAAATGTGCTATTAACGATTATAGTTAATAACTCTGAATGTCTTTTTTCATTAATTTGGAATTTATGTAAGTAAAGGAGATGCCTTTAACGAGTTCATTAATATTTACAACGTTGTTTACGATGATAATCAACTCGTTGCGTGACTTACTTTAGCAGCATCCGTTTTGGAAAAATTATAAAGTGTTTTTCCATTTTTATGTACTTTGTATAAATATTTGCATTTCACGACATCTTATAAGAAATTGTAAATTTTAATAGAATATTACATTCCGTCAATTTGCAAAGAAAAAAAAATTATTAATTACATTTAATAACTTCTGCGACTTAATTTCAGTTTCAAATAACGCTATTAGTGCTACATCAGCATTTAGTATTAAGAGTTTGTTTTTTATATCAAAAGAAAACTTCCAGGTATTATTTGAAATAATCATTTTCTAATATATTCTCGAAAAATAATATTTTATATAGTTTGAAATTAAACGTTTAACATTTTAAAGTATCATTTAATTAACAATTATAGAGAATTTCGAATTACAATTAAGCCTAACACGATGCTGAATTTGACACATTTTTCTATGCATCATGAGAAAAAAAATAATTTTAAATTTATCAGAAAACGTAAGTATGATAGGTCGAAAAAATGTAGAAATACGTCTAGTTATCATTCTCTTCTCTCAGAAAAAATCTCTGTAAACCCAAAACATATATTAGAAAACTGAACTGCAATTATGTATTAACAATTATTAATTTCAACATATACATGTAATTATTGTATACTTGTCATGCTCATTATTGCAATAATGAGCATGACAAAATTATTGTTAAAATTGCTAATATATAATTTCTAACCGTGATTTTTTCTAGTTTTTACTCAAGCTGTTTTACAAAATGTACATTACTTAAAGAATATTATCTGCAGATGTATTGTGAAAAGCAGCGAAATATACTTTAATAAACTAATACTCGAAAATTAAACAGGTTGCAGAATGCACACAACAAAAATAATTTTATTAACAATTTATTGATTTAGTATTAATTTGATATAATAGACATGAATTACAGCAATGGAGAAATTTCCCACATTGTTTTAAGTCCTGTAAAAAAACATACAGAAAGAAGTCTTAAAATGGCAAGTATCTTAATCTTAAAAGAAAGTGAAGAATTTTAATATTAAGGCCGATTTAAAAAAAATATTTTTTAGTTTCTGTAATAACACATATATCGTTTAACCAACTTAAATATAAAATGATATATTAACTTATATTAAATTTCTTCCTTTTTAATTAGAACCTAATAACTGATTATTAATAATTCAAATATAACAGGATTTTGAAACAATAAAAAAAGGTAATGGGGGTAAATAATTAAGAGAGAAAATTAATATTATATGAAAATAAATATCAAAAATTGGAAACTGTGTGCATAAACGAAATCAAATTTTATTTATACTCACCACCAAAAATAAATTTTGAAACTATAGATGTAAATCTTACAACATTTTTGTCACATTACCTATTCCGGAAGGGTTTCTTAAAACCATCAAACAATGATCGTTGAAGTCTTACCTGGAACATGAATAAAACGCTCACATTAGATTAAAATTCTTTACTTACTGTTTTTTGTAACATATTTTATATTTGTTATTCATCTATCCATAAAATTGTATCAATCACTTAATATTAGATATATACTATAATATGTATAAAATAGGTTAGGCTGATGATGAATAACATGATATACTAAAGATAAAAAATATAAATTACTAGATTTTTATATATACACACCAGATGTTTTATTATTATGTATAATGATTTATATATTTAACAGTCATAGGAATTACTAAAACGTTGATTATCGTTTATTTTACCTGATAAATTATCCATCAAGAATTTGTATCCGTCAGTATAAAATTTATCATAAAATATTGTTAAGGCTTGCATATTAAGTAACATAAGGCACACTCTTTCTGAAAGTATGTATCTTTAAACCTTTATAATGTGTTGTATCTATGATATCTAAACCAATAAGATCATCTAATAAAATATTAAAAACGATTTCTACAATTTTGAAACAACTTATTAAAAAACTAGTACTCTTTAACCCATTAAGGACGGGAGACGCACATATTTACGTTGATTTTCGACCTCCATTCTCAACAGGAAATAAAATTAATATTGACTTAAAAGTGACCAACCCTACCATTTTCGAGTATGCTCTTTCGATTGGCGTAGTCAAAATTGCATTTAAATTGATTTAAAAACCAATATGGCGCATTTTAAATAAAAAAATGAACAAAATTTCGTGTGTTTCGTTTTTGTGAATTTTTTTCCTATCAATAACGTTACCAAATCGATGCCTTTCTGCAACCAAAAGTGCACAAAATATATGAACTTCAACTAGGAATTTTCTTGTTTTGCCCTGAATCAACATAACCTCTTCAAAACGTCAATATCTCGAAAAAATAGACCTTATTCTATCAATTATGAACATTATTGATGAAATTCGCATCTCTAGTGGTATTATTTTCCCTAAAACGAAGCTCCAGGGGTTTTCGAAGTTGCTGATCAGCAATTTGAGGTTAGATTTTTAAAATTCAAGATGGCGGATCCAATATGGTGGACTGAAATTCAATAAAATGCTTTAAAATCGCGATAAAATGCGTATACGGGATTTTTTGGGGTTGTTCATCACGAATTTGAGGCTAGATTTTTAAAATTCAAGATGGTGGATCCGATATGGCCGACCGTATTTCATGAAATAATTCAAGATCATGCGATAATGTTTATACGGGAATATTCTGAAAGAAATGTCTAGGAAAGTTTAATAATTTATTTTCTCTGAAACTATAGATTTTAAAGGAAATTTCCAAAAACAAAAATATCTTAGAATTGATTAAAGAACCTTCTCAAATTTTTTCAGATTTTATAAATGACTTTTTTCAAAATTACGATTTTTCAAATTTTTGAAAAATCAAAAAATGCTTCAACGCATTCTGATAAAATTTGAAAGTATTGTTTGACTCATTTCAAAGCATTTTTGTTCCTGGCAAATTTTCTCTAAAGTCTATAGTATTCAAGACAAAAATTTGTCAAAACAATTCATCAATTTTTTCGACATATTGCCGTTTTAAAGAGGTTATGTTGATTCAGGGCAAAACAAGAAAATTCCTAGTTGAAGTTCATATATTTTGTGCACTTTTGGTTGCAGAAAGGCATCGATCTGGTAACGTTATTGATAGGAAAAAAAATTCACAAAAACGAAACACACGAAATTTTGTTCATTTTTTTATTTAAAATGCGCTATATTGGTTTTTAAATCAATTTAAATGCAATTTTGACTACGCCAATTGAAAGAGCATACTCGAAAATGGTAGGGTTGTTCACTTTTAAGTCAATATTAATTTTATTTCCTGTTGAGAATGGAGGTCGAAAATCAACGTAAATATGTGCGTCTCCCGTCCTTAATGGGTTAAGGCGATGTTATGGTACTCAATATGTTTTTTAGCCATTTCGAGGCATTTCATTTTTGCATCATTTTCACACGTTGTTATAACCTTCTTAGGAAAGGATTTATTCTATTTATTCATCTTAAACAGATGTTAGGAATTCTTGAATTCCATCGTTACTTAAGAATATTTAATATTAATTAACAATAAGTCTTTATTTGCATCAGAAGAAGACTACAAAAATTTCTAAAAATAAGTATTCTTATGACTTCTAAACCATGAACTAAAAAGGTGTAAAGAATTCTAACAATTAATAAATAAATGGTTTAAAAGCTATTGTTTGTTCGGAAAGAGATTCTGAAAGAGATTACAACTAACTAATTTCTATTTAAAAGGGATGTTGAGTGTGCTTCTTACAAAAAAATTGCAAATAAAAGCAATTTGATTTTGTATAAGATTAAATGAAATAAACGATTTATTAAATCTTTAAATATTTAATCTTGGTAGTATCGAATTACAATCTAAACTTTTCCTTAATTACTTTATCCGATTAATTTATCTACTTATTAAAAAATGAAGCAATTTAATTCTCCAGCATATTGTGCGCGAATCGACCATATGGTGCGGTATCGCGAACGCCTAGCTATCAATTTCGTATACGTAATCCAGCTGTTCCAAATTAAAAAGACTAAAAATACAAGAGCGTTGTAATGCTTCCTCAAAAATCTGTAGCGCGATCTACTTGTTTCGCGCAAAATTTCATAATGTGTATTCTCACAGAATGATATCTTTAATACAGAATGTCGACATTGTTCACTGGAAAATAGGTCGATGTTCTCAAGTTGCAATATCATGACATAATATTCATTGTCGGATCGAAATGAGAAAATTTTCGCCATTTCCCATTTGTCTCTCGAAGAAAATTAAGTTCATCTTGTTTCCTGATAAGGCGATTTCATTCCCAGTTTATTTTCGACAAATGAAAATCAGTCAGTAAAAGTTCCATTATTACATAGCATCAAATTCTAACTGTTAATTTGAATTATTTGTTTATATTGTCGGTAAATTTTATAGACGATGACTTCAAAATCTTTTATATAAGTAAACATTCTAAAATTTAGGAAAGGGTGGAAACAAATTCACTGGCCGAATGAAACTCAACACATCAAAAAGAAAATTTCTGTCAATAAAACGAGTTCAACTTTGAAATGTTGACAGGATAATTTGAAAACCGGAATAACTCGAAATTTGCAATCTCCATTTCTCGTAGACTTCCTCACATTTTTCGATTGCGTGTGCGAACGAAACAGGAAGCAAAAATGAAACTGATATATCTGTTTTGAAAAAAGTAGTTAAATTAAATATGAGTCCTATTAAAGAAAACAATTTATTCATACGGTTTACTATTTTCGTTTGTTAAATATTAACGTCTAATATTTTACTTAAAAATTATAAACATCACTTTTGCCATATTATATTCGATAACTACTAATTTGAATTTTGGTTTAGCGAAATGAATCTTGTTTATCAGCTTATCTTAGAAACACTTTATGGAAGTTTATTTACTCTAAAAATTAGAAATAAATTTTACAATGGCAATTTTGTGTTTTGAACCGAAAATTTTAGTAACCTCTCCAAATGTAGGTTATAATTGTATCTCATAAGCAACAACTTTCCAAGCAACTAATGCTACTATTTTTCGTTGCATACATGTGTATTGTTTTTCATAATTGATTCAACTCGTTTTCTCATTAATTTTTTAAAACATGTTAGCAAAAAATAATTGTAGAGAAATTATCAAAAACTCAAATCGATATTTCACAACGATTCCACTCAATTTCACACATCGGAGTTGTTATTAACGAAACGTAATAAAATCAGCTTTTATTGGTATTTCAGGAAAAAAATTACAGTCGTTCACTTTCGGTACATTTAATAACATTTTAATTGCAACGATGAATTCCAAGATTTACACGGCCATGAATTATTTTAAAGTTCATCGCGTTTTTGCACAGCTGAGAAGAACTGTGTAAACCATAAACCATACCGTATCTTGATTGTGCTCCTTTCCCTCCCATGGTGCCCATTGGTTTTTTACGCTTCAGCTTACCCTTACGAAACGATTTATTTTAATACATTGATTAGTTTCAAAAGATATTTCTCGAAAACATCATCGACATTCAATTTTAATTATTATTATAATATGGAAGATAGATTAATAAAGACATTTTCGGATTGAGAATTAAAATGAATTGGAAAATGATTCGACCGTTATAGGTATTAAATTTATAAAAGATTCAGAATATTTACCACATTATGTTTATGATGTTTAATGTTAATGAACTCTGAAAGTTGTAAAGATATCGGTGATGCGACTATTCAACACATAACTTTTCAACACAAGTATGTTTTCACCACAAGATAACTTCATCATAAACATTTCATCATAAAATTTTCCAACAAATGACCATATCAACATAATATATTAAACATGTTAACAAAATAAATTAAGTTAGGTTAGATTCGGTTATAAGGTTAGGTTAGGTTAGGTTAGGTTGAGTTAGGTTAGGTTAGGTTAGGTTAGGTTGGGTTGGATTAAGTCGGGTTAGGTTAGATTTTTGTATTATGTTTTTGGTGCATGTTAAAATGATCATGTGATGAAATGTTTGTGTTGAAATGATTGTACGTTGAAAAGTCGTTGAACTGTCGTATGTTGAATTTCTGTGATGAAATGTCGTATGTATAAAAGTGGTGTGTTGTATAGTCGTAGTACCAAAGATATCGCATAATTTGAAAAGAAATTCATGGAAATTAAATGTAAGCTTATTAAGTACATAATAACTGAACATAACCTTTAATTTTAATAATTAAGTGTATACAAATTGATGAAAGTTAGATATAATACGTGTTGAAAAAGGCATCCCAAAGATATCTATACTGTTTTTATGAAGTAGCTTCAAATTTAGATTATGAAATAAACCTAACATGTTACACGCATTTAAACTGGCCAATATATTATAAAACATTTAACTTGTTACAAAATTACACAAATTAGTTTACTGATCGCAATAAATATTCTGTTCGATATGGCATGTAATACATAGTCGAATTACTAAAAATTACTACTGAACTATACTACCAAAACACGATTGTTATATCATCACAACAGAACTGTTTAGTTCTGATAACCAAATAGATTTGAATTCTTTAACTATCCGTTTAGTTGCATAAACCAAAATAGGTTCAACAGCATCCTGGTTAGTAATAAAACTTTGATTTATTTATTTCCGTATAAGAGAATTAAAATTTTGGGATGAAACCCCATTTTTTCATTATGAAACTTTAATAAAAAAAATTGGCAATAACATTTTGTCCACTCTACGAATTCATGAAAAACGGAAAAGAATGAACAAACTGCACAAAAATTTACAATTCAATTATAATATTCCTTTTTATTTTATAAACATACCTAAGTAATTTATTCTCGTTAATTAAATTCCGTCATAAAACTCAAATGACATTAAAGAAATAGGAAACCGAGAATCTTTTTAATCATATAACATCTACGACTTTGTACACACATAAGGAAGAAAAGTCTATTTTTATGTAATCAAATATTCTTGACAAAGTAGTAAAATTCATATAAAGTTTGTCGTTTCACTATATGAAGAAAACATCTTCTTCAGCATGCGGATACTACAGAAACCGTGTTCATATAAAGAAACGCCTTAAAAATTAATTATCGTAACATTTAACGGTACATGCCAGGATTGATATTGCGATTCGTTAAAGTGGACATTTTTAATTTTATGTAATATGCATGCAAAAGAGAGGTATAAGTGTTGGATTACTTCAGTAAAATATCGTAAAAATTAATGAGACTTAGTATAACTTAATTCATCAGATAAATACTCGGAAGTATCAATTCATCTTTATTTTACTGCTAAAAAACGTCATCCAATAGTTTTGAGTAATGAGAAACACTATATTAATAAATAATATTTTACCTGACCTAAGTCTATCAAAGTATCAACTAATACGTTTAAAAGTTTTTGTTACAATCGAACCCTACTACCGTAGTTTAATCCAATGCTTAAAAACCCTTTAAAAGGAAACACAGTAACTAAACTATCATAAAAATGATTAAATTATTCTTCACACATTACGAAAATAATTCTTAAAAGTTTACTTGTCAACATCGTTTATATGTCATCTTTTTATCGTGTCGGTTTGGTTGCACCTGGTTTTTGTTCGGAAAAATAAATAATATATTGTAAAAACTGATCGGTTTGGTTATAAGTGTCCGACCAGTTAAGATAATCCAAACCAACCAGTTCGGCTGCCATAACCTAACCGTTTGGTTCGAACAATGCACAGATATACTAATAAACCGGGTACCGTTTTGTATTTTGAGTAAAACATTAAGTAAAAGCTGAACTGATCTTGTTGTCGGACTCTTCGATTCAAACTCTTACAAGTATTTAATAAGGGCGAGTCACCACTCTGCGTCGTACCAAACCGATTCGGTTACATCCCCTGCTTTCTATAACCAAAGTCTTTCGGTACCATAGCCTGGTTTTCGTTTGGTAATAGCAACCAAACTATAGTAACTGAAATTTTGGTTGCAACAACGAAACCATCACTCCTTGGCTTTTACCTTGAAGTAATCCCAAATAGCACACTTCATTCCATCCATATTCATAGAATATTCCTTTTGGAACATTATTATTAATAATGAAAATTAAATTCTTGGAAACATTAAATATTTTTCTTCACACCGGGAGGAAAGCAGCAACTTTCCTCCCGCAAGCGGAAGGAAAGATGCCGCTTATCCTCCCGGCCATAAAGAAAAATCGTTTACTTCCCTCGGGAAGTAAAAAAGAATGCCTCAGACTACATGTTTTTCACCCTCGGCTTCACCTCGGGTAAAAATTACACGCAGCCTGAGACATTCTTTATTTTACCTCCCTCGTTGAGTAATATACTATTTCCCCAGCATATGATATTTTGAGGTCTAACGACCTTAATAATATTTAGTTAGTTGGTTACTTTATTAATGGCACAGGATTAACTCCCTTTAGCCAACCATGATATATACATAATATTGTTCACAGTAATGATGAAGTAATATAGGCGCAGAAAATAAAAGTGAGTACGACTTAACTTAAAATTAAAAAGAAGTTATTAATAATTTTGTATGAGCATGGTATATGAAACGAACAATAAGTTTCAACAACTAATTAAGAAATTGTAACGGGGATACACCGAAATACGAAACTTCAATCGACTGTAGTAAACGCGAATTAACGTACCGATAGCACATTACGGCCCGACTTGTCAGCTTCCAATAAATATTCAAAAAGTATATTTATGATGCAGAATATATCAATGTTCCTGGAATATTCCAAAGGAATATTCCGAACGTTGGACATTTTAATGTTCCTGGAATATGGATGGAATAAAGGGGTGCACCTCAAAAACTCGACAAATCACAAATCAGGCACTTTAAAACCCCGACATTAAAGAACCAGACATTTCAAAATAGAGACATTCAAAAACCAAACATTTGAACAGTCATTCAAAAACCCGACATTTCAAAATACAGACAACTCCGATTGGTGCGAATTCTACAAGAAAAATCTCGAGTAGCCATCCTTGAGGTATCACAGGGAGGTCATTTCAAGGTCAAAAATTCCTGACCAAGGGATTAATTATATAGGTCACTTGTAGGTCAGTTAGTTTGACCTCCGGATTATTTATTAAGCACATTTAGAATTCAATCCTTAATTGCATTTACAGAATATGTACAGTTTAAAATATCTGGTTGTGAATGTCTGCATTTTGAAATGTCTGGGTTTTTAACCCCTATTGTTTTAAATGTCTGGGTTTTTAATGTCTATTTTCTTAAATGTCTGGTTTTTGAATGTCGGGTTTTTGAAGTGTCTTTTTTTTATTTGTCTAGCTTTTGAGGTGCACCCGAATAAAGTGTGCTATTATAATAAATCTACTAGCAATCTCTAATGGACCTTGGATGGTTATATGTGGTTATTATAAAATAAAAAACCTAAAAAAAATCGCTCAAAAACGCGACAAATCACTTCGAAAAAAAGAGGTTTCGAGATCAGGCTTATTACGAAAAAAGGATGCGCGTAACGCGTTAATGCGCAACAGCTGGTTAAATTGCTAGAACTCGAACACGGAGGCGTGCGAGAAATAGCTAGTCTGCTAAATGTGGGTAATTTTAGGCGCAAACACGGCATTAGCAAAGATTACCAAGTTTACGCACATCGCGCGATAGTTTTAGAGCTTAAAAGAGCTCATTACGACCAGGTCGTTTCTTTGCAAAGTGGAATGACGCGAAGGGAGACAGATGCCGCCGATGTATTCAGTTACTTTTCTGTACGTTTCAATGGCAAACTTCCCATATTCGAAAGGCAGTCGGGGAAAACGGGATAAGTTACTTCCAGTTCACTTTTCACCGTATGAATAGCATTTATTTTTTTCACCAAGGGAGAAAATAAGATAAAAACTATGAAACCGTCGGTAAACATGAAGTAAGTAAGTGCGTAATAATTTTCATAAAATTTAATCGTAACTTAGTTTGATCGTTGCACAAGCGTTTCATTAGCATTTATTACACTGGGTCAATGGTTCAATTGACCAGGGAAACAGTATACGCAACGAATAAATATATGTGAAAAATAGCCTCAATTAAATTTTTGACATTAATTTTTTTTTATTAACTTTCTTCCTTATCTGCATGTCTGTTGAGGTCACATGACTGAAAATTTCGGATTAAAAACAAACCCGAATTTTTTGGTTAATAGTTTTTTACATCATTTATTAAATTTGAGAAAAAATTCCAAAACATAAATGTTTCATATTTATGTTAAAGACAAATTTTGTGTTTTAACATCAAAAGCGCTTATTAAAATGTATAATTTAGATTCTGGTTTAATTACTCAGTCCTACTCGAGGACAAACCGCTACCTGCAACTTAAATTTTGACGGACCCATCAAGTAACGATAGCTCAGAACTGACGGTTAATATATTTTACTTTATTTATCTGGTGTATATGGTATATATTCCAATAAAAATTGCGGATATATTAAACAATTTTGTTTATATTATTTAACTATTTAAATGTATTTCACTACTCCTGAACGACCGAATAAAAGGTTTCGCATATCAACTATTAATAATCAAAATAGTTTAAAGAGCTTTAACTAATTACCAATTGAATGAAAACATCGTTCTAAATTAAGGAGGGGAAGCACTAGCTTTATGCAATATCGACATTTTCATTGAAACTGTTCTCATAACTTTCTATCGTATTATTAATTTTTAGTACCTCATTTATTATGCAAATGCTTTGTTGTGATCGTGCATATTTGGCACGGCCAATAGCGTGCAAGAGAAATCTGCGAATATTTTCACAGGGAAAAATGAAATAGTTATAATTAATGCACCGTTATATAATTGGGTTCTAGAAGTCGTTACCGGGAAAAGAAGTACCCTTCCACAATTTGAGATTCTTATTAGGTCAAATTCTAATTCTAAGCCCTATACACTAAAAATACACTGGAGAAGAACTATTTTGCCTTATTAACTCAATTCTTACTAAAATAACAAGGATTCCTTCTTAGGACAGCTGGATAACCTAGCTGTTATAGAAATAGGAATTTTGCTTACTTAAGAGTATAGAAAATTTTTGAAATAACGAGGAATCCTTGTTAAATTAACAACAGATATACAGTTATATTAGTGAATGATATCATGCTTAATACAGAAGTGATAAATTATTCAATTAACCAGGTTTCTTAACCATGAAAGTAAGGTTACAAATCGTTGTTATACAAATATTATGATTAAGAAGATAAATAAAACAATATAGTATTTGAAATTACAAGCATGCACGGATATATGAGAAACCTCGAATTTTCAATTAAATTAAATTTCAATTTCAATTCAAATTTTCATTTCAATTATAGTTTCTTAAATTTAATTATTTTTAATGAACATTATTTATATTAGGATATAAATATATAATGTATTTTAATTCCAAACTTTTAAATATTTATTATAATTTAAACAATCTGTATCAATGCAGAAATGAAGGAAAACATCCTCGGTAGAAAATATTTTTATCTCGAATTTCGGGGGCTGAAATTTATTATCTCTTTTGACGATAGAAAATCGGTTACTGCAAGATCAAGTTGTAATGAATTTAGCCTTAAATAATTAATCCATAAGAAATGTACATAAAGAAATTCATGATGTAGGCCTGTGAAACCTTGCTTTGCAAGTGTTCGAAAAGTCGAATCAGTGATCAATTTGGACCCTTTTTGCATTAGCATTATCTGTTATTTGAAGTTATGCAATTTGTTCCAATCAATTTTTTTCATGTTTTTGAGATTCTGACATAACTCGAGACCAAGTTATAGGGTCATTTTTATGCAAAATTGAAGGAGATACAACGATGACAAATTGGGGAATTTTTCTCCTATTGCAGTATACGCTTTAATGTTTTTAATGTTATTCAAGGCATATTAAATTAGTTTTCTAAGGTACAGTAGACTTGAACCAATTCAACTGCTAGTATTAAATTTTCTCAGCAAACTAATTATAAAATTATAGAAAAATAAATAAATATAAAACTTGTGCTGAACAATAAAATGAACGAAAAATGACACAATTTGTCCTCATTATAATTCCAATTTATTTTCAAAATTACTTTATAACCTTGTCTCGAGTTATGTCATATTCTTATGAGCCTGAAAAAATTTGATTGGATCAAATGTTATAACTTGTAACCCGAGAAAATGCTCAATAAAAAAGAGGTCCAAATTGAAGAGCGACTCGACTTAACATTTCCCTTACATTTGTTTTAGGCGCACAAAATTTTAACGACAAACTTCACATCTCTTAATAAACTTAAATACTTTTTAATATATTCCATGGATATATATATATATATATATATCCCTATTCGTATATATCTATAAAAATCAATTTGAAAAAAGAACTCCACAACAGAAAAATGGAAATGAACTTTTTAATGTAAACTCATAACTGATTAATTGTTTGAGACCTAACACATTTTTAGTGTAATAATAATAAAACTTTCATCGAAAGAGCTAGTGCATTTCAGTCACTGGCTGTGATAGATAAATATGTTTTCTAAGGGCTATTAACATTAGGCCCTCGAATAATCTTCTTGTGTTTCTGATTAAACCTAATAATAATATACCATTAATTATTATACTAGTAACGGGATAAGATGTTAGTACTGTGGTATATAAAGATGAAATTCGTATATGAATTATTGCCAGGGAATTTTAGAACATTCTGTAGATTAGTATAGGTAATTGTATATGCAGCAAAGAATCGTAGTAGAGCCAGAAACTGTCCTTGTGATCGACAGGAAATTTAAAGCGATTTTATGTGGTTCACATTTAAAAAATTGCGAATTTAACAATACTAAATAAAAAGGCTTAAAAAGCACCGGAATAGTTATACCGTTGAATCTAACATTACTGTTCGCGGCTTTTAAAGATATGAATTTAATACTTAGTACGTAAATTGAATACCTTAAAACAGTTTACTAATCGTCCTGACGGTCTCACAGCATTTTAAACATTTATCATCCAGGAAAATACATTGAAACACATACACACACATGTGCACAGTTTAACGGACTCAATAGATTTCGATTTAATAAAAGCAGAGAAAAAAATGTAGTATTTTTGGGCTGAGTGAAAATTCGTGTTAGCAATTTTATAATTAAAAAAGAATATATGAAATTGAAGCAAGGAATAAAAAAATTGATCGCAGGGTACATCACCCCCAAATATCTGGATTTCTATGCTTAAAGTGGATGGAGGAAAGTATACTTCAGAAAAATAAAAAATAATTAATTACATCAAATTAATTACATAAAAATAAAAAAAGAAAATAAACATGATATAACAATCATCTTTACAAAAAACGATACACCTTTGCTATCTTATGTAATCATAACATATCGCTAATAAAATCGATGTTATTAATATCAATATTTCAGAAGTGAATGCACATAATTTGTGTATCCTTAATTAGTATACTCACATTTCTAAGAACCATGAGTTAGGTTTTGACAATTGAAAATTTCAATTAAATTGAAATTAGTTAAATAAATTATTTCAAAATATATTATTTACTAAAAATTGTATATTTAAAAAATTGTTTATTACTCATGACCTGACTTATGGTATGAAATTAAAATAATCCATATGATAATATCTTTTCAATTTATAAAATATTAAAAACAACGAATTTTATTCTTTAAAATAAATGTTTAATTTGTAATATTGAATTGATTAAATACTGAAAAGTTAATTTAATAGTACAATAATGTACTAATCTACATAAAAACATAGAATTGTGTGTACTGGCAATAAAACCGTACTTTCGTTTATGTTAATTATTATAGCATACATTTTATAAAATTAAAAAATGGGACATTTTAATTAGGCTGACTTGTTTTCTGTTCCGGATTACATTTACTTATAAACAATATGATACTTTTGTTTTAGTATATATAATAAACTACGTAATTTAAATAATTACAAATTACTAATCCTCTCTGCGTTATTAACAGCCAACAATAAAAAGTTTCAGTATTAACAAGACAATTACATAAATTAATATAATACAATTCTTTCATGTTACACGATGAAAATGAAAAAGAATGTTATCCGCGTTTACTTTCTTTTCCCTACTTGCACATGCAAATTCTAACAGTAAAATGACATATTTAATAGTATTAGTCGAACATGTTTTTTTCTCGAAAAGCTACAGCCATCTTAATTTCTGATATTTATCCCAACAATGCCATAAGTTTTTGCGTCTTCCGTTATTTTGAATCCACACAAATTTGTCGACATCTGTATATGTACTCAAAAATTACTCAAAAAGAACTCAAAAATAAAAAGGAACATTTTTATCTAGAATATAACCTCAAAAATTTTAAAATCCTGACTTGATGAACCGATACTAACCTCGGATTCGAATTCTACGCAGAAAATTACCTCAGAAATGTCTCACAACTTCCCAACAACATCGAAGAGCTTTTTTGTATGCCTTTGTTAGGGACTTTCATCAATTTCGATAATTAACAATTAAAATGTGACATTGTCACTGAGAAACTATATTTTATTATTAAAAATCCAATTGTCTTTTAAATAATATTATTTCACGTCTAAAATTAATTTGCTTTTTGGCGTTTAAAGAAGCATGTTAATTGAGTGTTATTACAAGTAAAATAAAATTTGTAAACATTTATGTTTGTGACATGTTTAACAAATAAAATTAACCGATAAGTTTCATGTTATTTCAATCATGTACAGGCGCGCCATATTTCTTAATATTCAAATTTGCTTTTTATGCAGTGAACCACTGTATTGAAGGTTGAAATCTCATTCTGAGAAATTGATGAATTTCTAAAGTACTCTATAGGGAGTATTTTTACTTGCTTTTTACTTGTTTTTATAATGAATAGTGTAAAATAGAATTTCACGACTAGAAGTAATTACATCATGTTTGTATAGTGCAATAGTAACCAAAAGAAACCAACATTCATACAAAAGTTTCTTTTTTGGTCAAAACTTTTTTAAATTCTGTGGAAAAAGTAACTTCTGAAAAATGTGAAAAAATTGAGATCACTGGTTTCATGGGTATCTATGTAAGAAAAGGAAATGTCCTATATCTTGCTATTGTCGATATTTATATAGACATCCGGTACTCTCTAAACCTGAATTAGTCGATAACTAGTAATAAAGTCGGTCATGAATTAGTGACAGGTTTTGGCAATTGACAATAAATAACTAATTTAGTAATCACGAATTGGTAATCTGAAAATAGTAACTAGAAAGTAAGTAGGCAAGAAATAAGTACTAATCTAAATGAGTCAACGATATTAATGAAATTGTATTTGTTACTCTCACTTAATATTTGTGATTTAAAAAAAAACATTTATTACTCACGAGAAAAAATATCCTGGATTCAAATATTTAATTTAATTAAGCATATAGTTTCTTGAATCGAGGTAATATTATAGTTACTATAATTAAAATAATTGCTTACGTCAATTCAGAATTTTTAGAACTTAAGCGACATTTTTTGCAACAAATTTTGTTATATTTTTATTTGTATATGTTTATATATTCCTGGCGGTGTTATCGATGTTTTAGACACAATACAACATGTCACAAATATATTTTATACAAAATGAGCAAAAAAAGACTAAAAACATTGTTTTCCAATTTTCATCCCAAGAATGCAAACTTCAATGCACTTTCTATACTTTTTTTACTACCCCTATAACTTCTCTACAGTTTTCTCTGTAACATTGTTTCTATTAATAATTCAATAGGCACATTAACTACCAGTCTATAAAATTGAGAATTATTAATGACGACACGAGAAATCGTTTGACAAACCATCAAACCAGGCCCCCATGTGACCTCCCGTGTTTAATCGCCCGAGTGTTATTCGCCTTTTCCCTCTCGTATTGGCAGCTTTTGATGCTGCACACAAATTACTACCACTGGAATGTTGATTTTACGTTTTTATATTAACTAGTCACGTTTAACTATTTAATAACTAAGTACTGAAATTGACGTCGAGCCAATACTGTTACATACAGTGTGAAAATGCTACCAAAAAACTTCCAGCTCATCTACTTCTTCACAATGTGTATCTGTGTAGATATAAATATATACCATTAGAAAAATTATACTGCATAATTTTCACGACATTTTTAGCTGTGGATGGTAGTCGATAAAAAAATACTTTCGCATTCACCCGATGATGTTCTAGCAATAGTAATTACTGATTTGTCGCCAAATTGGAAACCTCAACATCGATTTCGTTCACGATTGCATAGAAAGTGTCGCGGTGAAAGTAATTACATATAAAATGCACGTATGTGTCAAAAATAAGATAGAAAATACTTTGCTAAAGGAATAAAATTCAATTGCATTTGAAAAGGAATATCAGAATTTTCACAACTGACAATATCGTTACGTTAATAGGATACTATCAAAAATTAAAAAAAGTAGAAAAGTTGATTAAATAATTGAAATTTTAACAATTTCTCGTGTATTTATTTAAATGAATTTTGATACAAATAATGAACAATGAAAAGCAAATAAAAAAAATTTGTTTATGAAAAATAAATGAACAAAAATTTAAAGTAAACAAAATCGTTGATATTGTCATGAAAAGATAAAATACAATTGACTAAATTGTTATATATATTTTACTAATTCTCTTTAGTATAAATTTCTTTGAAAATACTTTTAACAATTGTAGTTCATAAAAAATATTTCCTGAACGGAAATAAATAAATCGTTTCCATAATGAGCGTACGTAAGTAATTACGCCGGACTACTTCTAAAACGAGGATGATTTTCCAGCACAAAAGTATAATAAATGGTTTCTGGCAAAACATACATTAACGACAATAGCTTGGAATTCACGAGACGAACATTATGGACTATTTTAAACTTACTACCTTTTTCTCTGAATGAATTTGTATATATCTAACTGTACCGTTTTCAATGCTGGGTCCAAAATAATGGAATCGATATTTCCCAATCGAAAGTGAGTGTTACAGGGTCGGTGCGATTGTCGGTATCTCGTCTGCACAATATAGGGGAATGAGACACTGTAAAAAATGGTGGTACGATTAAAGTGTTCATTTGAGTTATCCGTTAACACTTAGTAGGCATTAAGGTGAAATGTAACGAAACGGGACGATAATGTAACTAGTACACAGATTCATCACTTCCAGTCAATTTTTAGGTCAAAGCGAAAGTTTTTTTTCCAAATGTCTACTTTAAGTATTATGATATTAGTGACTTCATGCGAGATTTATGCAATTGTTTGTATTTTTATTAAGTCATTACTAAATTCTAAACAATATTTTTTTACTGTTATTTATACTATTTGCATTTTTGGAAACAATACGTAATAATTTATCATAAAAAGAATAGTCAAAAATTTGCGTAACACAGAACAAAATTGACTACAGCAGAATTATTTTGCTTCATTAGGTTAATCTAACCTAAAATAAAAAAGACTACTACTTACGACAAATAGTTTAGATCATTATTATAAACATTTTAAACAGAATTTTTTCTCATAAAAGAGTTTAAAAAATTCTTCAAATAATGATGAATGTTAAATTATTATAAATCAACTTTTTTAGTGAATGTTATCCTGTCAACACTAGAATGAGACATTATTTTTAAATCTTGCAACTTTCTTAACTATTAGTATTAAGATTAAAATTTTTAGTCAGTGTCGACGAATTATAGTCAAACCTCATGTATAGATCAGTACGAAAAACATCCCTTTCGTCTTAGTAAAATATATATCTATTTTTATTTCTATTATTAGTATAACTGAACTAATAATACTTAACTTGCTGCAACATTGTATTTACACAGAGAAAAATGTCTTTGGAAATTAGGGGACAGATTTGAAAAATGCGAAAATTTCCTATTCCTTTTGCTAAAAATTACTACAATTTTTGTTATTTTTATCGGACCTTTCTGGAATTTTTCATGTTAGTTTTGCAAAAAATTCAGAATGTTATGGTAAAAACTACACAAATTTTAGTAAAAGAAATAGGAAATTTTCGCCTGAGGCAAGTCTGTCCCCTACACAGAGAGAAATAAAGTGTTAATGGAACCACGAAAAAATAGTAGAATCGATTTTAACCTCTTAAGTCTCGTCTTAAGTAGTAGAATTAACTATATATAAGGTTAGATTTGATATTTGAAGTTATGTAGGAATGATTTAGCAATCGGAAAATAGTAAATGGTACTATTTTATTGTACCGTTTACCATGGAAATAGTCCATGTAACAACTTTTTGGATTTACGCGTTTTACTATTACCAAAAGGTTCCGTTAACTATTTTCTTTCTCTCTGTGTAATAACCATGTAGAATAGTAAAATTTCCAAAGAAATTTTTCTGCGTGTATTTTATTATTATAAGTAAATTAAGAAAATGTAACGCGACTATACAAGACTGCTCTATACATAACTGTAACGTTTTCCTTACCACTTTGATGATTGCGGAATGATTGCAAGATGGTGCAAGGTATGTTTTACTTAATAACAATGCAATTAACAACACGAGAATTCATCACTGACATGCTGTTATGTATCATAATCATAAATTATGCGATGCAGTAATTATTTTATACTGAGTGACACAAAAACTAGTAATCCAGGAGAGCAAAGACGGCAAATAGCTGAATCAGTAATGATTTTTAGTTTAAATTAGTACATAAATAACTTAATCTTATAGTTGATTGTTATTAGTGACTTAGTAGTTCTTTATTCATTATTAGCAAAAATAAATAACAATTATCGGTTGTGTTTTCACTCCTTCATTAGAAGATTTCGACTAATTCATATTTGCAGACTTTCACTAATACATTAATTTAACCTAAGTGGTTGGACCATGATGGACTGACAACCAAAATTTATAAGTAATCTCTAGTAACATTTTATTGGACAAAATAGTGGCAATAGTAGTCAAAGTTAACAGTAATTTTTTCTCTTTGTATAATAAGTACTTTAATGAAAAATGTCCAGTATAGAGATTCTAACCTATCAATTTAGTTAACCCTTTGAGGGACATTTTATGCTACTCAACAAATTTAATCCTGCTAAGATCCAAATTATTACAGAATATTTTCGTATGTTTACTAAATCTATTCTATATGACAAATATAGGTTATATGATCAAATGGAACATCCAAAAACAATATATAACCAATGTATAGAAAGATGTTGACCTTGTCCTATATTACTTCCACGCATTAGTGGACGTCTCAGAGAAAACATTTACTAATTACCGTTTTCTCATTTTTACGAAAAATTCCAATTCATAATGAACAACTCAAAAACATTTTTATATTAATTGGCAAATTAGTGATCTTCAAAATTTTGCATAGAAAATGACATCAGTCAAATTGAACATTGAATTAGAGATTTACGACAAAAGGATAATATGTATGAAATATATTTCCATAAACAGATTAAAGTTTTTATAAGATTGACAAAAATTTTCAGTTGTCAATTGACAAATTGATCCACTGTGCATCGTACCCCACTAAACAACCTTACTGAATCATCACAGATGAGTGCCAGTAATTGTTTTCCTTATTCCAGGAATCCAAATAAACGCTGTCAGAATTTAAAGGATTGCATCGAAATTTTGACAGATTGCAACTCACTATCATTCCATATGAATGTCAGGTATAAGCGCTTGTAATCCATACCCCAAAATGAATAATTCGGAACCACAGGAAGAATCTCGTGGGTTCGCGACGGGCGATCATCGGCGCAAAGACCAAAAAGATTTAGTAAAAAATGAGCCATTTCCCAAATGAGCGTACATAAATAATAACCCACTACTTTCGACTAATTTCCAGCCGGGTTTCTCATCGAAAATGAAAACAATTAATAACCAATATATCGATCGACTCTACTCATCAATGGAACCACCAACGACGGTGTACCTGTGAGCTAATCGTTGGCCCTGTACACGATGTCCCTCTGGGAAAAGGAGACGCATACCACACGGGGGGAAAATCGAGTCATCATTTTTCATGAGGCCGCTGCCGGGAATGAAAAGTGACGAGGCGGTCTTATGCTTCTGAACGGGACATTCGGGAAATCGAGGGTCCGGCGCCGGTCAACGGTTTCATGGTGCGAATAGAGGTCATCAGGCGCCGATGCTTGGCACTTCCCTGATGTCAGGATGCACCTTTCTCCCGGGTCTGTGAATGTACACATATATATGTATACATCCGACGACGGTGATGTCGCACGAGGTCGCCGTTCTCATCTCCTTCATATTCGCCAAGCTCTTTATTCAAGCGCGGGCGCGGCTTCATAAAAGCCGATGACCTTCCGGACGTCGGGGGAATATTCGCGAGCCGTCGGCGACGTCTCCTGGTCTATTCGAAAGGAGGATGCCGAGTCGAGAAATCTGAATGTGAATAAGAAGCCTGGGGGCCATGCCCACACGCGAGGAGAATTCGCGTTTCAAAAGGGAGAAGTCACTTCGAAGCACCACGTGGGATGCGGGAAATTGCAGGGAAAGCAACGTCGCAGTATTGCACCGAGATGTATTAAAGCGGTCAAAATGTTGATAGGACTTTCAAAAATCTCTTTTGGAATGTGAAAATCAATTTCAAACTGAATTTTGCACCCCTCGAAAAAGAATTCGAAAATTGTTATGTAAATGTATGGAATTTTCAACGGTTATAAAAAAAAAATTGTATTAAATCTGGCTTCATATATTACGGAATTTTCTATATGGGTCATTCTTCGAAAAAGTGTAAAATCTACGTATTTTTTTTCCACAAAATAAAATATTATAAAAATTAAAATTTAAAGTTTAAATATATTCATTGGCTTGCTAATTACGTAAATTCGAAGTAATAATGCAACAGCCATCGATACACGTGAAATATGCAAGTAATTTAATTTTTTAATGGAAATTTTATATAAAAATGGCGAAATGTTCACTCTTAGCGAACGAGTGACTCATAAAGAGTAAGAATAAAAATAGTAACTTAATAATATTTATTTTATAAAACTCAAAACAGTTAAAATTATTATGGAAAATTTTAAATTGATATGTTTAGTTATTTTATCGATGTAAAAAAAAAGTTTTGATTATCGCATATTACTGACGATGCGCGCTTAATGCTGAAAGTTGTTAAGAAAATTGATGTTAAGTTTAATAAAAATTCGTTCTATCACTAATAAGAACGGAATTTCCGTAAATCACTACAATTGTCCAGGAGGCTTACATGACAGGGGAGCTTACATGTCAACGTATTAACCATGTTAACACAAGAACAAAATAAATTTCGGTCAAATGAACTTAAGGCATAAGAATTTAATCTTTTTTTTTCTATTTTAAGATATCACTCACTTTCTTAACATGCTAAATTAGCGTCGCAAATATGACAGGAGGCTTACAGGGAATAAACAACTGGCCTTGGTTCTAACAATATTACTAAATTTGGGTTTAAATTAGTTTTGAAATCAGTAATATTATACGCACAATCCATAGTCTAAAAGTAATCGAAATTGTACAACGATTGTCTGTATCTACATTTATTTTTTTTTTGTACTGGAAATGGCATGTATTCTGTACTTACATTTTTTTGTTAAAACATGGGGACACATTTTACAAAGCCATAACAACTTTCAGGAATGTTATAGTGAAATTTTCACAGCACTATTTGTTTGTTATAAGTAAAACAGATCATAACTACTTTTAAACAAATTTAATCATTTATTACATGAAAGAAAATGACAATGATCGAAAACGTGTTATTTATACCTGGGGACAGCCAGGAGGCTTACATTTCGGACCTTTAGCAGTATGTGAAAATTTTATCATGCGATTTGAACAAATTATCTCTTGTGCAATGTTTACATAAAAGTATAAAGCGCAAGAAAAAAAAAATGTTGGAGAATAAATTCCATTATTTGGATAAGATATTAACTGAGGACATAAAATTACACTTTTCTGGAGAATGACCGATATGAAAAGTTTCGAGTAGAATAATAAAGTTCCTTCCAAAAATTGACCAGAAGTGATCATTAATGTTTTGACATCTCAGTCTCAGCAAAGCGCATTGGATAACGGACTAATCCATTAAAAAGGTTATACCGCTTTTAGTTGAAACTCAGGTGTAATTGATACCAAAACTAATCCTAATTTAACTGGATTTGTAGAAAGGTCTTGGTAGATTGTTATTTTTTAATACTTATATATGCTTATAATGCTTTTACATGCATATTTAATGTTTTTTTCATTTTTTGTATGTTTTTAGTCCCTGACGCTTACTTTTTGAATAGTTTTGTTATATTTATTTCAGTCTGATACCGATTTTGCCAGAAAATAGCAATACAAGATGATATGGAATTTAAATAGCTGGGAATAATATATTTTTATTATAATATAGATTTATTATGTATATTTCAGTTTATATCTATTATGCAAGAAAATAACAATACAAGATCATATAGAATAAAAAATATTGAAAAATATTCTATTTTCTTTCATAATTGATATAAAACTGAGATAAATATAATAAATCTATAGAAAATGTAAATGTCATGGACTAAAAACATAAAATAAAATTTAAAAAAAACATAAAAAATGCGTGTAAAAGCCGCCATATTGGATCGGCGATTTTGAATTTGGACATTCGGCGTCGCTTAAATTTTAGTTATGGTGATATTCTACATTATTCATTCCCTTGTACCGATCCGACAATGGGAACATTATGAGCCAGTACGTTTATAAACAAATAAAAAAATTTAAAAAAATCCTTTTTTTTTTTGTATATTAGCCGCCATTTTGAAAAAATCAAACGTCATAGAACAAAACTAATAGCAGATTTATAAATTATGGACAAAAGTACGTCAGAAAATGTGGGTTTAAAAATTTTTGTTTGTCATTACAGAGATAAATATTCACTTGAAAATCACAAAATAATTATGGCGTTTTGGCATGAAAAGGGTTAAGAAAATAATAGATATGTCACTTATTAAAAAACATTTTAATAATACAAGTCTAGTAAGTTGTTAAATAGTAAATGCAAATTTAGACTTATAAAAATAATAACAGCAATCATTTTTGTTGATAGATCAAAACATTAATTCTAAACTAATTCTAATTGAGAATTTTTCACATCGTCAGAAACAAAAATTGCACAGTTATAAATTACTTTAAAACGTAAAAATAACTGTAGTGCTTAAACTGTTAACAATTATCTGTTATATATTTACTTTAAAAAAAAAGGGTTAGGAGAACTAGAAAAACACGATTTTCTGTTTATTTTATGTTCCAGGCGTGAGTTTTACAGAAATGTGTTTTTAAAGGCCTCTCAATTAAAATAGAAAAGACGTTAGAGCGTCAAATCGCTTACCAGTCAAGTGAATTTCTTTGTCAAGTGAAATAACATTGTAAATGTTAAAATAACGATTCAAGTGGATGGTTCGGATAATGCTGACAGTTACGAAATTGTTCGGGCTTTTAAAAAACGAATTCTCATTCACGCACATGGACCATTTAAAATAATTCAGCTCAGTTCCAATGAATCAATTACTACAATGATGTTATTCGAAGAAACGTAAGAAATTGAATCATTTAAAAATTATCTGTGCATCATTTTAGTATTTCATGACTGTTTTTTAACAAAATAACAATAAAATATTATAGAAATACTAAGTAATATCGTCGAATTTTCTCTCGATGTTATCAAACTTGTTATGCTTCAAATTTTTAAAATTTTTAACCTGAATGACATTTATTCAATACATACTCGAGATATTCAAACAAAACAGGTTTGCTTTTCAGCGTATTCAGAAAAAAGCGAAACGATTTCGCTTTTATTTTTTTGAATTGAGATTATCGTTATGAATTTCAATTTTCTAAAATGTTCCACTTTTGCAACGAGTAAAAGTTGAACCGGAATTTCTCGTCGATGAAGTTCAATAGAAATTGAACTGAAGAATTAATCTGGTATGAAAATGAAATGTACACCGTCATGTAAATAACACTGGAGCAGCCAGAAATCTTCGATTTTTCAATAAAAGTAGTTCAATCATGATCGTAGACGATATCCTTTGAAAAGGAAATTACTTCAAAATGAAACGGAGAAATATTTTTTGTGGCGTATTGAATGTTCGTATCAAACGTATGATTGATGTTTTAAGTTAATACACAAAATAAGTGTAAAAATCATTTTAGAAACTGTGATTCGCATTCAGACTCTTCTTATAACTCTCGATCATTAAATCTCTTACCATTTTTGGTATACATAGTCATGTTACAATTAGTTCGTATTGTTTAAGTGACAATGTCCACATTTTATTATGATCTTCTGTCGTCAACCCATTAACGCCTGAAATGACAATTTTTATACTTCATTTTCAATCAAGTATTTCGTATCAAAATCAAAGTTGAAAACAATTGAGAAGTGCGTATCCTACTGTTTTCGAGGTCTCTCTTCAAGATTCCGAGGTCAAAATTGAGTTTCAGCCATCAGAAATTCCAATATGGCGCCGAATATGAAAAAAATTTCAAAAAAAATTGGGAATTTTTTAAACTTAGCAATTTTTTTCGAGCTATTAGAATATTGGAAGTCTATTGAAACTATGAACAAAGGTGAACAAAATACTTCAATTTTAAGGAAAAATTTTACTTTTATACCCTACATTATTTTAACGACCTCAAAATGGCGTCAACAATGAAAATGTCTTTGAGAAATTTCTGGACCCTCTAACTCAAAAACTACGAACTTTAAAAAAAAATGCCCAGGATAAAAAGTCCTTAGAATTCATCAAGCGATATAGTGGAATTTTTTCAAAATTTTTTGATGACATTTTGAGACATTCTTTTTTCAACATTTTTTTCAAAATTGTAATTTATTTACAAAAAATTCTGAAAAAATTTAGTGTATTCTCTGATGAATTCTAAGAGTTATTTGTTCTTTGCAATTTTTTCGAAAAGTTGATATTTTTCGAGGAAATGTATTTCAAATATTATAGTTTAGGATTTTTCCCCCAAAAAATTATTAACTTTTGGAAAAAATTGCGAAAGAATAAACAACTCGTAGAATTCATAAGTGAATACACCAAATTTTTTTCAGAATTTTTCATAAATAATGATTTTGAACAAAATTTTGAAAAAAAATTTCTCAAAATGTCATCACAAAAATCTGAAAAAATTCCACTATATTTCTCGATTAATTCTAAGAACTTTTCTTTCTTAGCATTTTTTTTATAACACCATGTAGTTTTTGAGTTAGAACGTTCAGAAATTTTTCAAAGAAATTTTCATTGTTGACGCCATTTTGAGGTCGTTACAATTATGTGGGGTATAAAAGTAAAATTTTTCCTTAAAATTGAAGTATTTTGTTCACCTTTGTTCAGGGTTTCAATAGAATCCCAATATTCTAATAACTCGAAAAAAATTGATAGGAATAAATAATTGCTAGTGTTTTGGAATTTTTAAAAAAATTTTGGCGCCATATTGGAATTCCTGATGGCTGAAACTCAATTTCGACCTCGAAATCTTGTAGAGCGACCTCGAAAACAATAGGATATGTACCTTTCAATTGTTTCCAACTTCGATTTTGATATGAAATACTTGATTGATAATGAAGTATAAAAAATGCCATTTCAGGCGTTAATGAGTTAATCTGGGTGCACCTCAAAAACCCGACATTCAAAAACCAAACATTTAATAAAACAGACTACTTCAAAAAGCAGACATTCAAAAACCAGACATTTAAAAAAACAGACACTTTAAAAAACAAATATTCAAAAACCAGACAATACGAACAACAGAGATTAAAAAACCAGACATTTAAAAAGACAGACTTCCAAAATATGTGTGCATCTTGAAATGTCTAGATTTGGAATGTCCGTTTTTTTTAAATGTCTGGTTTTTGAATCTCTGTGTTTTGAAATGTATGTTTTTTAAGTGTCTGTTTTTTAAATGTCTAGTTTTTGAATGTCGGGTTTTTGAAGTGTCTGTTTTATGATTTGACGGGTTTTTTAGATGCACCCTGTTTTGTGATTTGTCGGGTTTTTGAAGTGCACCTGTTAATCTTATTTTTAAATGTTTTATTTTCTATTTGTTTTTTAGATTTATTATAGTTTTCATAAATTTTACAATATTTAACAAAAATATTGGTCAGTCTTCTATTTTTTGTTTATTCTGCTTTTTCATTATGTTATCAGATTATCTTTTCATAAAGAAATAAAATGAAACAAGTTTTTACTTATGAGGTACATCAAACTAATATTTTCCAACATTTTGACTGAAATGTTACAAATGGTACTTTCAGATCAGACTTGTCATTTCTCTTTAAAGTGCGTACATGGTACTTATCGTCCTTGATGGCCACGTGACAAAAAGTAGTTACGAATCCTTACTCGAGTTCTCTCAGGCGTGCACAGCAGAAAGTTGCAATTATTTTACACAACACCCGTTCATGCAAGCATCGCCGAGTTTCCGTGGTTCACTAAATATAACGAGTTGGTTTCCTCATATAGAAAACAATGCGGCCGCAAATGTTATATTTTCTTCATTATTCGCGAAATAAATAAAGAATATTCCATGGTCACTTTCATATTCAATAATAGGTTTTTAGTATAGATCGACGAAAAAAAAATTATTTTATAAACGAATCCTGTTTCTTTCTTGACGAGCTTTCTCTTGAAAAATATAAAAAAAAAAGACCAATGAGAGGTTTCAAGAATTTTTAAACGTTTTTCTCAAAACATGCAGGAATAAAATTCAATTAAAGACACTTAACGAATAAGATTTTTCATAATAATTCATGTCATGGAAATGTAATTATGGGCCTAAATTTATTAGTTCTGAAAAATGAGTTTCAAATCATCACTAACAAATGAAGTCACCTGAATACTATGTAAATTCGTTTAACTCAGGGGCCAACATTTTCAATGTAGGTATGTATCCATTAAAAGTTGTCGTATTCCAATAATTTTTTTGTTGTTTTATTATATTTTCGAAAAATATATCTAACGTATGCAAAACAATGGAAATATTTTTCAGTTGGAATGAACAGGATCGCATGCGAAATTTTAATGATTTTTCTACAAATAGAAATAAAAGCTTTGAATAGAATCAAAATAATTACAACGAGCAATTCTATGATGGTACTTGGGTGTTACACAAATTTGTATTTCCTACAACGCCATCTAGGTTACATTCTCATTATAGTAGAATCCCGGTATAATTGTTTATCGCTATATTTGCAATCCAGCATATTTGTCCGCTTCCTCTTCGTGATATTTGTCTGTCACCGCTATCTTTTTCCCCCACTTTGGCACGATCAAAGCGCGAGTGAGGAGAGTGGGAGAAGCGGCCCTCCCCTTATTTTCACAAATATAAGGAGGTAGGAGGGAGAGGCGAGGAATGGGGCGGACAAATATACTGGGACTCTATTCTACTTAATTACAAAACAAACAAAACACATTGGAAATTGTTGTGGAATTATTTTGTAATAATATAATAAAAAGCATTACGGAATTAATTTGTAATAAAGAATATGATCCAAAATAATAAAAAAAATGTTCATAACTTGAAATTATTTTATAGAAATAAAACTAGAATCAGTTTAAAAATCTTTTATCGCAAATAAAAGTAATTGATAGAAATTAAAAACAATGAACAAAATTTATAGGTTATTAGTATAAATATGACAAATTAAACAGAAAAATTACGAACATTATTAAAAAATTATAAAAAATATAACTTCAAAGAAACAAATCAATGAAAAACAAATAAAATAAATCACTCATAATTCAGATAGTTTTATTAATGTATTGAAATTAAATTTTAGTTTACCGCTCTATTTCTGCAATGAATCAAAACACCTGAACTGTGCGAGTATTTAGTTTTCACTTTAATTCAAAAACTAATTACCAGCAATTACGAACAAGAATTGATTGTCTTCTTCAGTAACTTTCGATTGAACAACTTTAATCGTTTTCGATTTACTTGAGAATGCGATGCATCATCAAGTTAATCCTGGTACTAACAAGAAATGCTCGACGCCTAAGTACGTATATTTACAATAATTAAATGAATTTCCCGTCATAATCCCCCAGCGAATTCCGTTATCTAAACATTTATGCAAATGTCCCCAGCTATTATCGCCGACACTCAGTGCATAAACGTTTATCCTAATCAGTTTCCATGCAACGAATCTGATTCGCTTCTAAACGCGTTTCGATTTACTGGCTAGATGGTCGATTGCGTTGAAATTATTGCTCGGTTTTGTAGAAAACTGTAATTGAATTAGCTTAATAGAAAATCCTAATTGAATGAAGTCGCGGGCACGAAAGAGAAAGACGATATAAATCGATAAGAAGAAGACAGTAGTTTCTCTATTTTCTGGAACGAGTCGATGCGGGTCGATTTTGCACTTTATCGATATGGCTGTGAGAGTTATCGGCAAATATAGCACCGGTGGGTCATTCGGGTTAAATTTCACACAATTATTCTCAGACGATGTCTGTGCTACATAAATTCGACGGGAAGAAATCCCCGAGGGGAAACGCATTTCTTCGTCGAGGAATGGAAAGGAGACGACGATAACAACGAATGAATTGCAAATAGGAGAAATGACAATTGGAAGGTAAGTTCAAAGTTTGCGATGTTCGCAGAAACCAACATCCGTTCAGAAAAACTTGCGAAACTTCTACTGTGGTCAATTCTCAAAAAACTGGCCAACTCTTCTCATCTGATAAAGTTGATAAAATGACAATTAAAAAGGTTACAAAGTGTGCCACTCTGTTTTTTCAAAATATCAAAATTCCAAAGTTCTTCGATACACAGCGCAGTTGATTAAACTAAGTAAATTTGCTGACAGGTATACCTAGACCAGTAGATTTCTAATCTCATGTCCAGCAGCGTAGTCCAATGAATTAAAATCCAACAATTATAGCTTGGCTCTAATACCGTAATAAATTAACCTTTCAACGACGTCGAAACAAAATGCGATCGAGCGACTTTATCGACTTCCAATCTACGAAGGATTGATCGGATAACGAGTCGATGACTTCGAAAACTTCCCACGTGCTCCAATTAACTTTCGCCAAAACCATCGGCTCTCCAGGGAGCAAATTAATCTGGCCAAACGATTCCTGGTACTCTCGCCAGTTCAAAAGCCTCATTGCCAGTACGAAAGACAAGGATGGGTGATGACAAAAAAAAAGAGGCAAAAGGCCAAACGATTTGAATCTCCGTGAACATCGAAATGTCGTGTTAACTGGCAACAACCGAAAGATTCTCCTCGCGAGTTACCCGGCAGTCAACATTAACCCCGATTTCCGTTCCCTTCCTACTGGGCGAAATTCACCAACCATTTCCGACCACCGTACAATTTCGAATAATCGATCTTTGGATTCGAGATGACAATAAACTACATGTCCCGGCAGAAATTATACGCTGTTATGGCGAGCTTCTAATAGATCAGCTACGTTACTTTGAATAAACGGTTTGAGTTTTTTTTTTGCGAGATCGAAATGTAAACCGAAAGTCTTTTTCCTGTTTCCTGGTTTTCTCTGCAATTTGCCGGTGAAAATCTGCGTCCGACTATTATACATTTTTTTTTTAAATTTTGAATCAATGTAAACTTTGAAAAATTGAATTATTTTTCATTTGATGATTTTTTAATAGAAATTTTTCTCTATTTAATTAAATAATTGATATGTTTTAGTCCGTTTAAAAAAACGAATTGAAAAATTTCATTGCAACTTTCGGGGAATTGGAAAATGTCATACATGTGTTGATATTTTCCATTAATACTGCAAATTTTGTTGCAAAAAGTGGTGGATCGAAAACATCTAATTTGTGTAAGTAGATTTTTAAAATATTAAAAATAGGGTAGTTCCATAGAGGAGCGTTAGATGGCGTCCCAATCCAAAAATGAAGTTGCTAAATATTTTCTTAAGGAATGATAATGGATTACATATTCAGAAAATGCAAGCTCACTGAGAAATTTTACAACAGGGCATGGGATATTACTTATAGTTTCTTTGTAACAGTTGACACTTCAATATGGTTCTAAAATAGTCAATTTGGGGCAATAGATGGCGATCAAATCCGAAAGTGAAATGATGTCAAGTTTCGTTTTAGGGGGTGTCCAGAAGCTAAGCTAGAAATCTGAGCTAAAAATATAAAGTAAAGGTAGTTAAATCGATTTTTCAAAATTCAAATTCCTAGAAAGTAACTATGATCAACAAGTACGAAAAATAATTGGGAATTATCCGAGACTCCTGTGAACTAAATGAAAAAGATAAATTTCAGTGAAATTTGGCACAATTCTCAATTAGTCCCTGTTAATGTAGATTATTGTTTTATCGGCCAACTTCGTTGCACGACTTAACTTTTGGACTTAAATGTGAAAGAAGAAACAAACAACTCTTTTCGAATAATTTTTACAATTTCTGGTACTTTCTGCAGGGAAAAATTACCATTCGTAATAAACTTGTTATTCAAATAAATTAAGAAAAATTGAAAAGTATCTACTTTGCTTATCTTCTTGAATTACAAAAGTTCATTTTTAAGAATTTTTCATCGTAGACCAATCTGTATAAAAAGACTTAGTTCTGTCAAGTTGAACTGCTTTCTATGATGAATGTAATGTACAGTGCATTTCATTTAATAATATTCCTGGTAAAATTGACATTAATATACCACTTATTTATGTTGATAAAAATGTTCTTAATTACATTATGCAGGAATACACGATGGTTTTATAAATAACACACATGTTATAAATTGTATACGTCGACTGCAAAATTAGTATACAGTATTTACCCACATTATAAAATCAATGACCTTGTTTTATAATTGATTGATTGTCTGAGATCCCACAGTTGTCGTAAGTAGAACAATTTTGCTAAACGGATTCCTCTTAGTAGCAACCAAACCATACGTGGGAAAAATTACTAGTACACGAAAAATAACACTGTCAAAGAAACTTAAACCTAATTAACATCTTTTCCAAGATATGATGTTCACATTAGTCAAGTTTATCCATTTTACCACACAAATAATGAAAAAACGTAAAGTTGTAAAAAATTTAGGATAAAAATATTATAATACACCTTCTCAAAAATTGAAATAAAGTATATCTATTATTTTCTTATCTGAACTTAACCGTAACGGTGAGAATATTGATGCTAACCTTTCTCCAGATGTAGGACGGGTGGAAGAAAATATGACGGGAAAAAAAGGATTACAATGCATGTGAAGTAAAATACGGACGTCATTTATGCACAAATAATGTCAATTTACAGTAATGTTACAAACTTATACATACAACTATTACCAAACTTGTAGTATTTTATACAAGTTAATGGTTAAAAATTTCCTTGCCATTAGTAACATTTATAAAAAAGAAGAATCATTTGTGAAAGATAAAAACATTAAAATGAATATTTTACTTGCCAGTACAGAACGAAATATTTACTTTACGTAAAGTGATCGTAGATAATTGTAATAAATTATAGCGTATATATAATAAAGTCGTTTCCCATGTAAACAATGATCTTGAGAAATTAGATATGGTATATAGTTATTGCAGAGTTAATGCACATGATACCTAAATTAGTGCTGACATATACATAGCACACTGTTGTTTGTTTTTTCTGGGTTTAACTATAATACCTCTGTACGGAATTTCAATATTTTTAAGTTCATAATATTACCGCTAGGTGTCATCTCGTTACATTTCGCTCTTTGCTCTATTCGTTATAGAAATTCATTTTGATTTAGATATATGATATATCCACTAAAAGTAGTGAATAAAGTATGCGATGTGCAAACAAGTATTTTTTGTAAATCATCCTGTCGCTGCTCTAAATAATCTAGACAGAGACTACGGTGAAATGAAACGATGTAACAGACTAGTTACTTTACAGTTTAATTTTAGAGAAACCCATTCATAAATCTATCAACAGAGATATTAATATAGTACAGAAAAAATCAATATAGTATTCTACATTTTAGAATTTTCTGGTACAAAAATTTAGTATTATTTTGAAGTAACGAAAATTATAAAACCTATCAGTTTATAATATATGTAGGTTTTGTAAATGAACCCACACAGAGATAAAAAAGGGTTAATGAAACCATACCAAAATTTATATTATTACATTTATTTTACTACTCCGGAATATTTAAAGTGTCCATTTAATTCTAAAAGTGCAGTATATTTGAGGTTATGTACTGTAGTGCATTAATATCTCTGTTGATAGATTTATGAATGGGTTTCTCTAAAATTAAACTGTAAAGTAACATCGTTTCACTTCACCATAGTCTCTGCCTAGATTATTTAGACCAGCACGATTATTATTTACAAAAAATGCCCTCAAAGTATGGTGAATACACCAGCACTGCGATAAGAAATGTCCAATAATTTTTAGAAGTCCCTAAATTATCATTTAAGATGGCCAAATTTCCAACAAAATTTGTCTCTACACAGAGAATGCTAGCAACACTAACTATCTACATATTCAAAATTTATATGAGTATCCCAAATAATTCTCCTTCCTATTTTAGATATTTCACTTTAATATTTAGATGTTGAGAATAGGTCTATAACATATAAGCATTACTGGCAGTATTATCATCCCATGACCAACAATGACGAATTTTACATAATTTTTGTAAGAATAATTTTTATAGTGAACAATCAAATATTTTATCGACCATAAATATTCTACTATTTTTCAATGTACTTTTTTCAAATCAGGCTTTAGTTTTTTTAGGGCGTCGATTTTTAATACGGTGGTTTGAAATTAAAAAAGACGGAAAATACTAAAAACTTGTTTACATAGGCTCCAAAATAACCGACTATTTTTTTTGTGCTTCACCAGGATTTTGAAATATATGTTGACAAAATTATATTTTAAGCGTGTTCTAGAGGTCGCTAACGATCGTCGAACATGGAAATCGGAAATTAATGAGAATATAAATATTTATGAATATTTATTTCAACAAAATGTTGTTACCATAGTCATATACCATTTCGGCATGAGCGCTGAACTATAGAAAAATCTATTGTTAGAAGTATTTTCAGGTTATAGCAACTTCGGATAATTTTTTTGAAAATCTGAAATGGGAAAATTAGCTTCACTTTCTGTCGGAATAAATTCAGCTTATTTGTTAAAGTTTGCAGAATAATATCTAATTACTATTAAAAACTAAATATTTAAGTCAATAATAACAAAAATTAAATATTATTAAATCTTGATTTACATGTTCGACCGTCGTCAACGACTTCTAGAACCTTTAAAATTCTGCAAGAATTTGAGTGTTATTTTTTCAACATATATATTTTCAAATTCTGGTGAAGCACAAAAAAAAATACTCGGTTATTTTGAACCACTCCAAAATTTCAGATGAAATTAAAAATTACAAATGTCGGAATCTAATATGAAAAAGAAACAAGCACCTAAATTTATTATTTTTATCTGCATGGAAAACCGACAAAGATAAAAAAGGCCGAAAATTAGAGTTTTTTAAAACTGGCGTGTCGGAGCCAATTAAAAATCTAAATTAATAAAATAAAACATTTGTAGATATCATGTTTATAAACTGGTATAATAATGAAATTTGCATTGAAAAAATATCCTTTTTGTTTAGTATTTAAAAACAAAATGTGAGAGTCTACCACAACATAAGTAGGAAATAAATGCATCCATTCTTTAAAAATAATTTAATGTTGAACTAAAACTATGCTAAAATTAATTTGCAAATAGTGTACATTTGGATGTTAAATTGATACTTAAGAATATCCAAAACCTCTGAGTAATAAGATGACCTGGCTCATCATCAGCAATATTTTTATAAAATTTCGGTACATACAAAGAAAAAACTACAAGTGAAGGACAATCTAATGTTTACCTTTAATATAATTAACCATTTAAATCCCTAATGTGCACAATTTGCACACAGATTTCAGCATCGTTTTATTTATAACTTAAAAATTATCTTTATCCTACTAGTTTTGAGGTCGGTCTTTCGATTGGTGCTACTTAAATTTTCGAGAAATCCCGTTTACCAAATTTTTTTACAAAAGTATTAAAAAAACGCGATTTTTTAGCCACAATTTTTAATGAATTTTTAACTATGATATCCATTTTAGATAACCTTCTAACCTGTCAGAAACGTGTTCCCGATTTTGTACTCTATAATTATACATTCACATATTTCGATTTATTTTGTTATTCATTTCAAAATTTTATCTGAACGTTGTAAGTTTTTGAAATTGGTTAAATTGCTACTAATTTTCTTTGTAGTAAAATCGTACAAATAAGTTATTACTAGATGTGCATGGTCTATTTTGATTTACGGAAGAAGTAATATCCCATAAAATCCAGTTTCAAGATGGCGACTGCCATGTGCTCAGTAGGAATATGTGTATTTCCAGTTCTGTTACAACTAAAATTGGTGTGAAAATTGTCTATTAACAATCTATGGAATATTACTGCTTCTCTCTGTAAATCAAAATAGGTCACACAAAACTCGTAATAACTCATTAGTATGATTTTACTACAAAGAAAATTTAGCAGATTCAAAATAATAGCAATTTCTTCAATTTCAACAATTTTCAACGTTCAGACGCCATTTTGAAATAAAAAATAAAATAAATCAATATATGTGAATGTTTGATTTTGAAGTTAAAAAATGGGGAACACGTTTCTGATAGGTTAGAAGATGATCTGAAACAGGTATCATGGATAAAAATGCAGTTAAAAAATTGTGGCTAAAAAATCGTGTTTTTTTTCAATATTTTTGTTAAAAATATGTGGTAAATCGAGCGACATCAAAACTAGTCGGATGTAGATGTTTTCATTTTTAAAAAATTATTATTGTATGAATAAAACAATACTGAAACACATGTGCAAATTATGCACATTCGGCACTTAAAGGGTTAATGTTTATCATTACTATCTAAAATATTTATTATCTATTGTAGGTGTTGTTAGCAGTAATGCTGCTACGTTATAGACATATTATAAACATCTAGATAGAAACATATATTATCTTAGAGAGTTAGAAAAATTACCTAAACATCTGTAAATACGCAGATAGTAATAGTTAGTATCTATCTTTTTCGTGCTTGGAGAAAAATTGTCTTGGATACTTTTAGATAATTCAGGGAACTCTGTCTAGTTATTGGATATTACATTTGCCATACTTTTTGGACATTTTAGGAATAAAACGTGTCACTCCCAACTATCCAGTGTAAAATACAACAGTTTTTGTTGCAACACTTTTGAAATAAAATTATTTTCTTTTAGTTTTATGTTCTAATACATTTTTCGTTTTCGTCTCTAACCGTATGGACCGGATAGCTTCGGTAAGTCAGAAAAATCGACGATTCCACGTGTTAGCCCCGAAATCGGGGTCGATGAGCCGACACGGTCTTAGGACCTCGCATTCGGGGGACACCGTTTCGCAAAGACAAAAAACCGATATCATCTGTCTCCGTCGAAAAACGACAAGACTCGCCGCCCGGTGGACCTTCGATCGCGCGAGTACACCGGGCGAGTACTACTAAAAAGTCACATCCCGAACTTTCTCGTGGCCCACATACTACGCGACGTTTCGCCTTTGAGCCATTTCATTTCGTTTCGTCTTTCCGGCGACGTGTTGGCAAAGAAAAGTGAAGATTTACGAGTTGGATGAAAACGATAACGTCCAGGTGGAGCCGCCGGCAAATGGCGTATTATTTTTTTTTTTCATCTGGCGATTTCCGTTTAGAACTTGGTCCATTCGCGCATGCCGATTATCTTCATTAGCATTTCTTCCGACTTTGGTGACAAAAAGATTTATCTCGAACTTTGACCTCAACGGTATTCGGTGTGAAAGATTATGTGTTGAAATCGCTTGTCTAATTTTGACCGCTTTATGGTTATGGCGAGGATAAAATAGATGTGGATATTAGGAATTGTGACATTACCCATTATTATACTGACAAGGAGGGATGTTAATTTTAGCAATGTGTATCGTAATATGTATTATACGTATTGTTAAATTTACTAAACGTATATTGTAATGCTTACAATATGTATTGTACAATTTACTACACATGTTGTAATAATTGCAATTTATATTATTTAGAATATGTGTAAAATAAAACTGTAAATTTAGAAAATCATGTTGCAAATTGTAATATACATATAGAATCGTTTTTCTTTATCATTACTATTTTATAATGTTTGAAACAAATTGTATATTGTATGAGGGGTATTTATAATGTTTGGTTTACTACTATGATTTAATTTATTAAAACTGTTCCGAAAAAACTAGATTGTGTACAGTGATAGTTATTAGTAATTGTGATATTACTCCTTAATTTTAATCCATTAAATTCATGAATTTTCTTCTCGATTCGACTCCTATTTCTGGTAAGTTATAAAAGAATAAAAACAATTACGTGCATTGCATTTCTAAGGCGAAATTTATAGTACCTTAAATATTTACTTGCTGGATAAAATCAAATTAATATTTTGTTGAATTAGCAAACTATTTTTCTATTATTAGTAAATATTTTGTTGCCACTATTCAAGTAAATATTAACTTGAAATTAGAACATTTTTTTTTTCAGTATATAAATGAAACATCCTCGGACGTACATTTATGACCACTTCCTTATAAAATTACTTTGTTTCTAAATTATAATTAATATTTTGATTATAACCTTTCTATAGCTGTACAATTATTTATCTAAATTCGAAACTGACTTTGTATTTATTACGTTCGTTCACTTTTAATAAGATTAAAGACATTACATATCTTTCATGTAAACTAAATCCATTTGTAATCCGAAAATCTATAGACTGTCATTTCATTAAAGAATAACAACTCTAACAATTAGTTTAGTTCTGTTGATTACTTTGTTCACCTGCAAGTAACTGTCTCATAGTACATTTTACTAACTAAATCACGAGAATGTCTATACTTTCCTTGGATCGAAGCTAGACAGGAGCTAACATTAAATCGTCAGATTTTTCTAAGCACCGACAGGTTTTATACAATTCGGATTCCTGCCTATAGACAAAACATGATGAATCACTGCTAGTTCCTGTCTAGTGCTAAGGTAGCTGATTTTAAATTCTACTAGGGATTATTGACTATCTCGACATTGTAAATACTACTACTTTTTTCGCAGTGTATGAATTGAATTGCCGCTTTGAAATTCCTTGTAAAAATCGAGTTGTTATTTGTCAATGTTAACTAATTGTAACATTTTCCAATCACTTACATTGTATGAAATTACAATTGTCAAGTACAGACACGTACGAGCAGGCAGGTTTTTCTTAACTTTTTCTTATTCCAGTATATAAAGAATGAAGGAACGCTAATGTAAAAGTCGACTGCAGACGTACGAAGGAAAAATGGCGAATGAAAATCGAGTTAGAGATAACTGTGTATTTTAATGAAATTCTGAAACAAGAAAGAATCTCAAGTTACTTACTTACGGCTCTGTTTTTTAAGGAAGTAAAACCAGTGTGAGAAAATTACGCTACCTTTCCTTATGTGTGATTCAATGTGATAGTAAACTTCACGAACAAATGTTCGAAATGTTGAGAAGCTATTTGTTAATTTTCAGTATCTTTTTAATTATTTCAATATATTACATTGTAACTTATGTAAAATATATCTTATATTGTTTTTATTTATATTTTATACTGCGTCCAGGAATATAACTCAGATCTAAACTAACTTTATACTCTTTTACAACAAATTACTTAAAAATAATTCATATTTGTAAGCTTGGTACTACCATTATTAATAGCGATAATGAAATACTTATTAAAAAAATGTAATCATCACCATTAACATAGTTTTATGTATTTCATGTATATAATGTAGATTCATTTTTACTACGAAATAAATTTTTCATATTATTTCGACTAAATATTTAAAGTTATAAATTCAGCTGTAATACCTAAATTCTTGGGCATACAGTCATCATCCACTTTCTACAAATGACCAATGGATAGTTTTTCTAAATGTGTACATTGGTATGTAATGAAAACAATATGACTGCCGTTTTTTTGTGAGGATTAAGCGAAAGTACCCGCACCGATGTCATCGGTATTTTCAACAAGTCTTGGGTATATTTTACAAATTTTGTGCGTGAACCGTATTACAAGAGAAATGCTGTTGTAAAACCATCATTCTTATAGGTTTTTTGTTTTTGCACGCTTATTTACGATCATTTTAAAAAATGTTGAAATAACCAATTTTTTACTAAATGAATCATAGTGTAAAATGAGGTCTAGGCATGGTAATAGTTAAAATAACTATTTTAAAATAGTAAAGTTTAACTACTGTTTCATGATTCAAAATGTTACTTATCATAATAGACAAATAGACTCGACTATTTTGAAATAGTAATTTCGGAAAATTACCACCTTCAGTGAGAGAAATTGTATAAGAAATTGTCATAAAAAATATGGAAAGGAGTCAATATTTACTTTTTAAACATATTTGTAAACTATACATCATATTGTATATATCATAGCATATGAAAAGTCCACTTTTCTCCCTTCGTTCTTTGTTTAACATAAACAAGAAAACAATGATTAAAACCATAAATCAATTCTGCGCTAAGTTTGTGAATGTTACACTCTAGCCAGTTAAAAAACGAGACATAATGTGAAATGAGGACTACACTAGATTATAGTTATTTTAACTATATTTGCCATATTTATTTAAATCATTTTACATACTTGATTTTTTTAACTATGAGAAGATAGTTGATGTAGCAAAATTATGTAAATGTAAAATCGACTATGAAAGTGACAGATTTAAACATTTTTCAAAGTAGTTTTAACTATATTTTTCCATCCATGTGATATAATCAATTTAACTATGATTTTTTTCTCAGTGTAGTTAAACTGATGAAGAAGCATATTTCGTATCTGTCATAAGTTTTTTAAATTTTGGTTTCATTTTTTTTTTGATCCATATCACCAAGGAAGACTTCCCCGAATTTTGTTTTGCAGGATTTCGTATAAATGATCTTCAACAAGTCAACAACTGGCCATAAATAAATTCTGTCAAATTCAATCCGTTTTGAAATAGAATAAATATGTCCAGTTTAAGTGATAATTTATACTCATAATATCTAGCTTAAAAAAATCTTAAAATTACACTAAAAATGACCAGTTGGCACTTTTTTTTATTTTGTTTTCAATAATCTTAAAAATTGCACTTGTTTTTGGAGTGCAAAACGTTCGAGAATACCCGTTCTTTCCATCATTTTTAATTCCTATAAACATTAGTGCCATCAGATATGCAACATTAACACGCATAAAATGACAAGTACAGCTTTACTTATAGGCCGATATTCCAGATTAAAATTAAACCTCTACATTAAAATTACGATAAAGCGATAATAATCCTATTTTGAACTCTAATTCTTGTATTTTTAATCCTGTTAGTTCCAGATTTCTATCTATGTACATTCATTTCATATAATAAATCAAGTCATTTTTTTGGCAAAAGAGAAAATTTAAAACTCGTTTGATGGGATGCCGTTTCTCATTGTTCCAGAAAGGAGAACAATAATATATTTCTGCAATTTGAAAAACCTGCTCAATTATTCTTTAAAAATAGAGCACGCGTTACACGATTGCTACCTTTCCCTTCTCAATATTTACAATGAAGTCGTTTCCAACCTAAAAACAGAATTTTATTGATAATTGACCTAATTCGAAGGTATTCATACCTTTGTATGATACTGTTGCAATTAACAATACTAAAGCATCTTTTGTTGAAGTAAGTCTTCTCAATATAATTATAACAAAAAATTATTCTTTCAAGTTTTTTTACATCCTTAATTATCAATGTAAAGAACCTCACTAAATATATGGTATATTGAGAATTGTTTGCGGCTAACTATTTAGCAGTTAATATTAAAAAATTTTTTAAACCCTTTAACCTCAAATATAAGAACAATTATTTACTATTGAACTAACATTAAATTTAAATGTAAACATACATTTTAAATAAAAATATATTGACAAAACCATGTAAAATACACGTTGCATTAGTGACAATAATGCGCTCAAATCGTAGCGATTATAGTATACTAATAACGACTATAAATATGATTGTCAGACTCTACTTTCTCCACGAGCAAAACTATAATCACATAGTTCTCGAGATTCAGAGGGAAATCTACGACGTATATGATCACAAATAATATAATTTACGGTTCGTATACAACTTTTCTTCTATCACTTTATATATTGTTTATGCATTAAATTTAAAAAAGGAATTAAAAAAAAGCATCGCATGAAAACTATAAAATTATACTGACGTTCAGTTAAGACTGGATTAAAAAAAAAACATTTGTATTCTCAAAAAAATGCTAATATATATCTTCGTTACATATTTAAAATATGCTTTAAATCTGAATTGGTCAAAAACTTGTAATGTTTAAGAGTGAAAAGTCGGTGACTAATTCGTTATTCATGTCTACTAATCTTTAAATTCCTCATTTTATTTTTTAATATATTTTTTCTAAAATCAATTGATTAAATTTAATATGAATTGATCTTACTTTATACTTTATTAGTAAAAATGATTACTAATTTAATTAGTTACTCTCCTCGATTAGTAGCTTTTTACTAATTTCAATTTAGAAAGTAAGTTTAAAACCCGCAATAAGTACATGAATTTTCGCAAATATTTAGTCGACCACAAATTCACATATAGTCGCAACCTCGTACATATACAGAGACATATGCAATATTTATATCCTCATTATGAAATGAAAAGTGCAACTTGCAATGTTACAGGAAATCTGATAAATCAGTGGTATTACAGAAATTATTAGCGTAATATGGTAACGATCAATAAATTAGGCATAAATTAGCTTTTCACTTGCACGGCATATTAAAATATAATATAAATAATTCAATCATTTCCAAATTTAATTTTGAATTATTTAAATCCATTAAACATTTCCTTTGCAGTTATATGCATTTGTCAAAATGTTTAATTTATATTTTTGCTGCATAGCCAACAAATTTAATTATTAAATAGTTACTTGTTGAATGTTAAATTTCGTTTAAATTGAAAAATATTTGCGTAGCAGCGTTATTTAAAATGTAAATACTAGTTCATTGAAATAAATTTAGTGCTTAAAACGATTCATTTTTTATTAGCTTAGACATGTACTATTTCAAATATTTATTAAGTATTATATTTGAATATTTATTAAATGTTATTAACGTGAATTTAAATTAATTACGGACTAAATAAATATCATTTCAGCCCACCTATAAAGTTCATCCATTTAACTACCTTATGCCATAAACTACTACACTGAGAGAAATTTAATCCGTAATTTAAGATATACTTATTTTAATGTTTGCTATTATTTTAGTAAACTTGTCTGTTCTTTCCACATATTTATTACATAAGAACAAATTGTGTATTACCCGATTAGAACTTGATGGTATAATAAACGAATATTATATGTAAAAATGGCATAAAAGTGGCACACGTAAGTGGTATATACGTTTATGTGATAAAAGACTATAAAACGGTAGTATAAAATACATTTGTTGATGACGTTTTACATACGTATATATAACAAGCTACGTTTATTAAACTTAAAAATATAGTTTATGAAATAAAGTATTATATTTACGTATATAAAACTTATATAAATCGTTAAATTTCCAATCATAATAAACGTATTTGAAAAACGTTTATAATCTATGAAAATATAAGCGGTTAAATACGATTTTATAAAATAAACTTATTTAGACTCTTAATGTAAACACGTTTTATGGGAATATATTATATTCGGAGATCTACGTGGTAATATATACATATTTGATATACTAGTTTAAAATGAATATATTTAACGTTTAGATTACGTTGTATATTGTGATGTTTGTTAGAGGGTCATCGAAACGAGAATTATACGTAACTTATAAATGTTTTGTATTCCAGATTTATAGTATAAATTAAACGTTTATTAAACCATCCAGTTCTCATTGGGTAATCTTCCATAATAAGGAAACAAATTTTAGATTAAGGACTGTTAGTGTAATATATAAATAGGAAAATAAACTCTTTTCATAATAAAAAGATGATTTTATTTTAGAATTTATGACTACGAATCGTATGTTTAAAATTCTACCAAATACAACTTTTCATATTATTAATACTGTTATTATTATTTTGAAATATATAACCATTTCTACTTAATCACATCGTTGTTTTAACCTCCTTTTTCACCCCCTGTTTAGACTTTGTTTAGTATGCTTACATTTGAAAACTAGTATTTCAACTTGAATTTTTAATGCTGATGTCTATATCTTATGTAAATATAATAATTATGTGTGTAGATTGTCTTTTTTAAAGCACGTTAAGGGGTCATTGTAAAATCATTTACTCCTTCAGTTTTGCGTCCAGCGCACGGTAAAGTTACATTGGTCGAACTACAATCGTGTCTACAAAATAATCTGCATATTCTGTTTTAAAGCGATTAAAAATAAAACTTTTTATTCATAAATGATGATTCAATTAATTAAAATTTAAATGTCATTACCGTACATGATTTGGCTTTTTAATCTTTGCTTCAAGTAAACTATGTGGTAGTAGCCCTTACCTGCAACATAAAAAAACAAAGATTTAATTAGTTCATGTCTAAGAAATAAATCTTAATATAAATAATAGATCTTAAAAGTAATACAGTAATAATATATTTATATACATACATTGTATAAATTTATTGAAATGAAAATTCACTGTTAATAAAGTGAAATGTCACTCTCGTGGAGTGGAAACTCGATCTACATGGAGTAAAAACTCGTTTTGTCTGAGGCGAAGATTCACTCTTAAACCGTAATAATTCACCCTTACACCAGAGTGTCTCAATTTTCACTCCATGAAGAGTTAATTTCCACTCCAAGAAATCGTTACTTCTTAACTAAAAAAAAGTATGTTACTTCTTAACTAATATACATATAGTAATTACTAATTATTCTGTACATTTATTATTTATAAAAGGACATCTTTTTCTTTGGATTATAAAAACTCAAATTATTCGTGGTCTATAATTTGAGCAAGTTACACAAAAATCTTGATTTCAATTTTATTTATACTTTATCAAGGATTTGAGCCTCAGAACTCACTATTATATAATACACAAATTGCTCCTAGGTTAGCAGTCTGCTTTCATTTTTTCAAGATTCGAAATGGCGGATGGGAAATAGCAGACAATATTTCGAAAAATTTAAGAAAGATCGTGAAAATCAGCGGTCAGGAGTTTTAGAAGTTGCTCATAGGTCTGTTGCCAATTTTTCGAAATTTGAAATGTCAGATCGAATTTGAAAGATAATATTTGAAAAATTGAGCTAAGGTTGTAAAAATTGCCAATTTCTCGCGAAGAACCAAATAAACCCAGATAGGAGCACAACTAACTCCAAGGGAGACATATCAATGCTTCCACGACAGTTTGAATTACAGGATATCATTTGTGAAAATGAAATTAGGGGTAATTAGATATATTTATACAGAATTATATATATATAAGTATACGTCATTTTTATTATTACATGGATTTGTATAACGTGTAAAGTTTTCACTGGCAATGGTCACGCTTTCGAATTTTTACGCAATTTGTGCTTTCGTTAAAAAAAAAATAGTTTTTGTTCAATATATAACCATAAGGGAGTTGTGAATATATGTTCTACATATTTTTTAACACCACGAGGGTATTCACTTTTATTGACAGCCGTATTACTTCCACCATTTTGAATTTTCGATAACCAACCTTCGAAATCAACAACGTTAAAATTATATAAAACAATATTTATAACTACATAATAATTGTCGAATTTTTTGGCAATTAAAATAGCCATAAAACCAAGATATTTTCTGGTCAAATTTCCGTACAAAAAGTCGAACAATAAAATTATTAAAGGCACGTATTGTCTGATTGACAAGCCTAAACTCTTAGCGTATTAAAATGCAAAAAATATGAAAGATTATATAGAAATGGCAAAATATGATAAATTTAAAGAAGGCTAAAGGCCATTTTTGGCGAGAGAATTCTTTTGACTAATTAGATACTTCCACCAAATAATCTGTCTCTTTGCCAGTTCGAATAAACAAAACCTCAAAATTACTAAACATTGATGTCTCGTAAAACACTGCATTCCTTAAATGGATTTTCCATTAACTTTTGACGCCTTTGACCTATTCGTGGCTATGTTAACACAAGCTATTTCTAAAATACAAAAACTCATGCCCAGAACAAAGGTAAATTTGCACTACCCCCGACAAAAAAAGCTTGGCCACACGAGGAAGGGCTTGTTTTCTTGAAAGCAACATTTTTATTGCCCCAACAAAACATTTTTCCAAGCGCGCGTTTCGATTACGCAGCTCATTTCGTTTTTCAGTGAAGGAAGGATCATCTTCTGTCCGATCTTAGCGTATATAGCCTGGAGTCGGAGTAACTTACTGCCAGCACGGATAATAGATAAATCAACGCAATTGAAGTAGTCGCGCTAAAAAAAGCTCCCCTCGTGCTTTTCGCGTGTTAAAAAGGCGATTCCTCCACGGAGGAAGTTTACGACGGCTATCGGCCGCTTTGTAGGATCAGGCTTACGAGGTGCTGGGAAAAGAAGCCGATGGGAGAGAATTCAACAATCCATGAGAGGGAGAGAGAGAGGAAGGAGAAAGATGTCTGGTACCAACTGCATCGTGGCCTGCCTTAGACCATCCAAGATAAAAAGGCCCCGCTCGGAGGAAGGAAGGACCGCGGCGAAAAACTGGTGCGGCTATTGGCCGCGGCCGCAAGGAACGATCTGGAGTGAACGCAGCCCATCTCCGCGGAGTCTGCGGTTCTTTTCGCAATTTCTGTGCCGGAGGAGGACTCGCCTTGGCGAAAGCGCTCTTCTTGCCCAGGTCGTCTTATTCACGATCACGCACACAACCAACAAACGGCCAGCAGGCCTGGTGCATTGCAGATTTTGCTATTTGCATCAACAACGCAACTGACAACAATGATTGCGCCTCTGACGTGAAAATAATTCCACCGTTTGCGAGAACCGAGTTTTTCCGTCTGCTCTTATTGCAATGAGTTCATGGCCGAGGTAAAGATTGTGCGGAATTACGATGTTATTGCCTGTCATATACTCCAGGAGATCTGAGATAATCCTGTCGAAACGAATGTTTGCGCGATCCAGCAAACATACTTTGTAATAAATGCAGTTTATGACTTTGACTTGGGATTTTTGAAGAAAAGTAACAACATTTACAATGAATGGTGGATGAGTATCATGAATAATCATTCCATAACATATCCTAAACCTGGACATCTTATTTCGTGACGACTGAAATGAGCAATAAATATTCCTCAATAGCCCTTTTATTGTCGCTGAGTAAACCTTACTTGGGCGCCATTGACTGCAAAATTAAGTGCTGCTGAGAGACACCACCTCATTCAGAAGAATGATGTCATAACAATCGAATACTGGCTTAGCAATAAACGATATGAATTTTATATGATTATAGTACTAATTAGCGGCATCGCGGATGCCATCATGTTTAATATAATCTCTATATTGTAACTAATTTCCACCATAGAAACTAACATCATCGTACATCATCACGAATGGTAGCATTCTTCACCACCGTCTCTTTCGACAATTGCTCATGCACATCTTTCACTCTTTGTCATTATCATATGGCTAGTGTTACTTTAGAAGCTTCTTTATATTTTCTTTATCCGACATGTTTACGAGAACTCATGAATTATACTTTGCATTCAACTGTGCCACACGTTCAACCTAATCTTCCCGCAGAATACACTCAAGCTGCTGAAAGTGTGGCATTCATTTTCTTCGGGGAATTATCCTCTATGCCATCTATCGACTTAAATCGGCGATCATGAATCCTCAATTTAGGTTTGGGAAGTAAATAAAGATACACGGAACTAGGTCGAATACTAAAGTTGTGCTATCATCGCGAGATCTTATGGCGCTTTGTCATTGTATACAATCGATGGTCCCATTTATTCAATTCTTCTGGGATAAATTCGAAATATACCAAACGGCAATTGATAAAAATATCAACTTCATTTTAGAATTTGGCACGTTCTTTGGTTTTGTTTTACTCTGATTATAAGTTTGCATCTTAAATCCATAAACCTTGACTCATGCCTGATTAGGATAAACTACATGAGATAGCATCACTGTCGACTAGAGTAATCAGGCTAAGAGCTTTTCCAGCACCAGTTATGCTGACATTTTTAAAGTTTCGGAATAGTGTCAATCGTTGACCATCAATACAACCTACTTTTCATAACCTTGGTTGGTATGGTACATTTCAAGCAAATTCTTTCTTCTGTTATCTGGTCTATTGTGAAACTCTCCAAGCATTCTTAAATCAGCATGATACTCATTGCTGTTGCGAAAAAACTGCTCAACCAGAGAACATTTGATGCAATATTTTTAAACGGTTCATTTATGTAAAAATTATTACTAATTTAGAGATACCATTAGCATCAAATATAGCTTCAAAAAGCATGAAATCCTAAAAAGAATGCTCACCAAATTTTGAAAGGTCCAGAATATTTTAGAACAAAGTCAAAACGAACATTCGAAAAATACCCATCAGCTGATCGGTTCAGAAAGTATTGTGAATGATTGAGAATGAATACCCGACGTACTAATTGTCGTCTTCATCCTAAAATCACCGCTAATTGGCCGTTCCTTACGTAACCCGAATGCGCGAACATTAAAAACTGTAAAATCCGCATTATCGGCTGGCTGATGCCCTAGGGCGAGCATAAGCCGAGAGATTCTCAATGTCCTGCTAATGTGTTTCCCGTTACGTGTTCCAATTGTTCCATTCTCTTCGAGACCCACCCTTTCAAAGGTCAGCTCGTACACGATATTCGCGACAGGAAAAAAAAAGCACAAGGAGGAGTCGCCGAAGCATAACACGCCGATAAAACGGGCCGTGCTCTGCTTTCCCATTTCTTTTGGTCTACCGAAAACGGAGCCATACTTTATCGCTGTCCCTTGCTACGAATACTTGGCGTTTTATTTTTTATCCCCATGGAAGTATACGACTTTATATTCCACGGCATGACAGGATTGCCTCGGGTTCATCCTTTGCGGTAGGTATGTACACGAATCTATACATTTCATAATACACATGCGTGTGTGTTTGTGTGCATTTGTATGGATGTACTTTCGAAGCTACTTTCCCCATTTCGAATATAAGCGTTCGGTCTTATCTTACGCATTCCTCAGCCGCGTCCTGTGGTCACGCGTTTACGTCTATATACGCGTGCAAGTTTAGATACCCGGTATCCATCAGCCGTAAAAACCTGGAAGCTATGCACTTAAAAAAACGTGCCGAACGTTTGTTTTCCAAATTCACTGATTACGGTAGGTATGCAGGTGCCGGTGTGAAAGGAAACACGTACGACTCCTGGAATCCGTTTTTTTCCGATGCCGCACGCGTAAAACGTTGCGGTACCACGCGTAAAAAAGATAGGCATAGAAGACGTTACGTACGCTCACCTATCGCGCAAAAATCAGCATTGCGGAATAATGAATACCAAATAGAAACGCAGGAATGACTAACAGTACTAACAGCTACTAACTCAAAAACCCATCCGATTCCTGTGACGTTCATGATGGGAAAAAGGGGCATCTTTCTGTTTGAAATAATTCTCCGAGTTGTGGGTTTGGCGTTCGGCTATTTTATTGGACTTTAACTAAGATTTCATGGCATTTTTGTAAAAGTTTATAATTGTTGCAAGACGTGACAATTTATTAAAAAAGATAGAACTGCTGTTTTAAAGATAAAATAATTCTACAAGATAATAGAAAAAATGGTCTTAGACGAGGTTGAATGTGGTCTGTTGTTTCTTTCACCTCAAACATAACCTCTCTCTCTCCGTTTCATTTGAAGTTAAACAAGCGTTGGTCGTTATAAAAAAGTTAGTGTGGCACAAGTGTGGCAAAAGTGTGGCTGCTGTTATGTGGCGAATATGTGGCGCAGAGACACATATGCCACACAAGATACAGCGATTGCTCCAAGTACGGCAAAAGTGTGGCATAAGTGTGGTGGTCGACACTCGGTATATTTATTTACAAGTGTGGGGCACTTGTAAGAATTAAGTATACTTTTTCTTTATGTCGGCCGCCACACTTGTAAAAATATACCTAGTGTCGATTACAACACTTATGCCACACTTGTAAAAATATACTTAATGTCGAACACCACACTTATCCCACACTTTTGCCGTACTTGGAGCAATCGCTGTATCTTGGGTGGCATATGTGTGGCTCCGTCTCCTGCGCCACACATTCGCCACATAACAGCAGCCACACTTTTGCCACACTTGTGCCACACTAACTTTTTTTATTCGGGTATGCATGAAAAACTCACCACATGGTGAGCATCAATTAAGTCCAAAAAGTTCCCCTTCCTCTCGGATTTTTGGGCATCTTTTCAGATTTATCTACTGGTGGTTTTAGGCTATTAATGAAAATAATCGTATGATGGGAATTTGAAATATCTCGAATTTTCACTTTTTTTTAAAGGTTATTTTAATTATTTTCATCGAAATAACTTTAGGTACAGTTTTCTATATAAATACATAGGTTTTGGCTATAGAAAGAAAATCCCGAAGTGTTTTCAATAGTTTTAAATTTTTTAACGCGAGGCATGTACGAAAATAAGTAAAGAATCATTAAAAAATATACATATTTACAAACAAAAGTATTCAAAACATTTCGGAATTTTCTTTCTGTAGCTGAAATTTAGACTTTAGTCTAAAAAACTGTATCTAAACGTTATCGCGATGAAAATAATTACAATAAACTTAAAACAAGATAAATAAAAAAACGAGATATTTTCAGTTTCCATCGAACGATTGTTTTTTATTTATGGCTTAAAATAACTGGGAGAGAAATCAGAAAAGGTGGCTAAAAAATCTTTTAGCTTGAACTTAGTCCAAGCTCATCGTGAACATCTACCGCAAAGTAGTAGGTTCAAACCCCTAGAGTAAAATTCAGATTCGATTTCATCCGAGAAAATTTTTTTTTTAAATATTTTAGTTCAAAATGTTATTTTTAATGGTCTTTTTAACTTATTTCTAATTTCTAAATTTAATCATCCAACAATTTTTCTATCTCACTAGCAAGGACTTCAAACGTTTTCAGTGACTAACAAATGATAAGTTTTTAAAATGTGATGGACTAAGGGAATATGGAAATTTGGAAAATCACTATTTTATAAAAGTATTTTGGTGTATATGTTAAAGATTGTTGTTAAAATCACTTGTAACGTCTGAGATTTCATGCAGAGTTCCAAAAATCGACGTGCTGTTCTCGAAGGTTATTTTATTGACGAAACATGTTTATAATAACAATCATTTTTCGTGTCCGAGATATTTCAAAATGCCAATCTGATATTAAAAAATTTTTATTTTAAAAACTGCAGTTGATAGAAAGCAATTCTTAATACAAACAAATTGAAATAAAATTTAAACTTCATATTTAAAAACAAGGAAGTCGCTTCTTCTGCCACAGATCCAAAATCATGATTAAACTTTGTGCCATCACGTGAAGGAATCCAAGAGAAAAATAATGGCGCATTGTGTTAATTCTTTAGAAATGACAATGCTTTCTCTCTCATCTTTAAAAGGCAGTAGGAATTTTTAACATGAAGTCCCGGTTTTATGTATTCATTGTACGGAATGCAAGAGGTTGATAAAAACAAGAACGTTTTCGGTAGTAATTAAGTCAATGAGCAAACACACGAGCCAACTAAAACAGAATGTAATCATCGGAGCAATGTACTTGCTCTTTTATTTGAAAACGATAGAATTTACTCCACTAATGCAAAGTAGTAAATATACAGTTACTAACTAAATTACTCAAATCAATAAGTTAAAAGTATATGTTCTTCAGGAACTTTACCAATAAGTAAACTCACCAGATTTTTTTCTAAAATTGTATCGAAGTGGATTTTTATTTGTAAGTTTCAATATGGCGATAAGACAAAATCTAAAGCAGAATAACGGCGTATGTGTGTCACAGCAATCGAGTCATTCGCTAGTTCTAGTATTTATTTACAAAACGCCATCTAATCTATGTTATTAATGACTCTCCAAACGTGAATAGTACATATTGATATATGGATTTCAAGTTCCTGATCCGTATCGCAGTTATCTTCATTTCACGGATATATGTATATTTATACCTCGAGAAAATGGAAACGCTTTTAGTTAACTTCAAGAATATTGGCAACAAATTAAGTTGTAATGTATATATAGAAATATTTGATAGAATTATCGAAAATTCGGTAGTTAATCGGAGATATATCAGCAAACATTTTAAATAGTAAATTGTCAGATTAGCTGAATTGCTTTATGAAGTTTATTGCATGTATAAAATTAGTTGAATTTTGACGATTCTTTAGTAACTTTGTATTCTATTTATTAAAATATTATTAATTGAATAGAGGATCGAGTAGTATTTTTGCACAGTTAATTTTTGAATAATTCATATGCAGTTACTGTGCAAAAATAAAAAGGAACTATGGTCGGTAGCACATGTTTAAATTAGTTACATCTTTAATTGGAGAAAATGGTTTCGTGATATTTATAAGGCATTGTACTAATTGTATTTATTTTGAGGTAGCTACAAACTACAGAACAAGTTTTACCACTGTTATCGCTAAATAAATAATTTTCTTACTACGCTTTCACTTAAAATTTGTATTGATTGCTAACTTGATGCTGAATCATTAAAAGCCAAGGCAAGACAAGATTTATAAAATATTTGTAATATTTATTTTTTCATTTTATTTATTAATTTTACTATTTTTAGTTAAGTTAATATTATTTACCCAGTAAATGAACAAGTATTCTGAATTATTGTAGATCAAGAAATACGATACTATGCATAAAACTCAAGAAGATATGCACTAATATAATAAAAAAGCAACCGCCAATAGCTGCACTAAATATAATTCCATTAAAAAAAATTGCGGAAAAATTCTTAGTTGATTTTACTACTTTTTAACTTGTTTAAGTTGCAGTTACTATCATAAATGAACTAAAAATTTAGTTCTGCTAAATTCAATTAAAAATATATCGCTCCAGCATGTTGAATAGTTGTTACTGTACTAGGTAGTTAGACTCTAAAAAATGTTTTTAAATGTAGTAGAATTAAGTGCCAAAATGTCGTTTCTATAACTATATTTTCTGTTTATTTAACTTCTTTATGGTTGTAACTATAACCAAAAAATACTTTCAGTAGTTCAAAAGTAGTCAAATCAACTAAGAATTTTTTTCAGTGTACTTTCAAGATTTATATAAGCCTAGATAAAAAAAGACAAGCGTGTGAGCTGCATAAATTTCCAACAAATGTAAGACTGTATTTCTCGGCACGGAAAAAACTACTTGGTTTGCTCTATTGGCTTACAATCGTGTTATCTAGTAGGCCTAACTGCTTCTTTGTTGGACCATCAATTCTTTTTCCCTATGTGAGATATCTGAACATGTCTAGAAAAGGATACAGATAGTAGGTTACATCTAGTGGTAATATGGTTGTGTACATTCAAATTTTACATCCAAATCCGGTCTTGTCAGGTTCCATCATCAGAGTTAGGGATAATCCATTAGGTCCCCAGCAGGACCAAGCTTTAACTTACATATGGGGTTCTAACTTAAGTTTATATGTCAAAAAGTAAAAAACGAAAACGTAGTTCAACTATTCAGAAGGTATTATTCGTACAGCATCTTGAGTTCAGACTCATCAACGAAACTTATTAGAAAATGAAAATAAGGATGTAGAATGCATTATCTACAGATATAAATCTTCCGAATACCAACTGCTTTCAAATCACGTGAACAAAAATCAGTCTACTTTTAGTATAAACGAGTCATTCATGAGATACTTAATTTTAGATATCACTAGTTTAGGGCCGTTTTTATTGCCTACAATTTGCATCCGGGGATAAGTGCATAAGAAACCCATGATCCGCGATTGCTCGTTATGTCCTGCATGTAAGATAAAATGCATAAAGCAGAAAACCATAAACATACCAAGACTTTCATCCGTCGTACCGGAACACTAACCCTAATCCAACCTAATTTCATTGCAGCCTCACTACAATTACTTCGTATTTTTATCATCCGAATACTGGCCGCTAAATCTGATTGTCCCAGAATCGAGCGGTTAATGCCAAGTGAAAATAAACAAGTGGTACTTTATCAACTTGCCAGCTCCTGGTCAGCCTCGCTGGACGGGAACTGTTCTCAGCCAGAAGATCCCCAGACACTCTCGCGTCGTAACGTCATTTATCATATGAGGGATACGCGCGTACTCGCGTTTTATCTGATGAGATAGTAATTGTAACCTACATGATGAGTCGAGCGTAAGAAACGGCTTTCATCCCGTAATAGCAAGCGATATCATCGCGTAATAATACAGAAAACAGACGCTAAGGGGCTTTTTAAGTACACTTTTTACCGCCGTTTTTCGGTCACTTCCAACTTCCTTTCTTTGTTCCTCCACCGTATCGTCTTACCATTTTTTTTACCAATATTTGTATAATATACAATTCAAATTGGTACTTTAAAGTTCTATATAGATTTCATTAAACCTAAAAAGAATATGCGGTGATCGTCTACCAAGCTTCCCAAATACGAAATTTTAGAAAAGAGCTTTCATTGATACCTCAATAAGTACTTGAGTATTATTTCACTTTTCGATTCGAACGCCATCTAGTGTCTAAAGTCGAAACTGAGATTTTAAAAGAATGAACCGCTTTGTCAAATAAAAGATGTTCTGAAATAATATAAATTTAAGATCCCAAGAATAAGACGTCTCTGTACTTAATATTTTAAGCCGTCAGTTAGACTTGTTTAAAGAGTTCCTTTTTAATACTATCTTAATCAAGGCCTCTTAAGGAGATCTCTTAAATATCTTCGAAAAAAATAGTTTTAAATTTACTTTTAGAACTAAAAGTTCAAACTACCTGGGTAACAGGTATGGCTGAGTATTTTAAAGAAGTTAAATAAACTAAGAATATAGTTTTCTTCACACTAGGGAGTAAATGGCGATTTTGCGCTTTATTTTAAACAATATTTTTCTCACACACTGATGCAATTTATATCTACATAACTGCTCCATCGTACTTGACACCTACAATGACAAAAAATAGAGGACTGAAATTCTGAAGTGAATTAAATAAGTTTCAAAATTGAATTAATAAAAAACTACTTATGAAGGAGTGAACAGCCACAAATGAAACAAGATATTATTTTTATTATTAAAGAGTAAAAAACTACTACTTCAAGCATTATGTACTTAATAATAATACATTAAAAAATACAATTACAAATTTCAGATTAGTGGAATTTGATTGAGAAATTAGTAGATTTTTATTCTTTATAAGTAAATTTCATTGTTAATTTAGGTAGTCACGATGCAAAAGATTTTTAAGTAAATAGTTAATAACGCCGACTACTTTGGAATTTCAGGGTTAATCAAGTGCATGTCTTTCCGTCTTAATATCGATTTTAGACAACATATTAGTTCTTTAACAGTTCCTTAAACATTACTTTTAAAAAAAATCAAAAAAACATTATTTTTTAAAAGCTCTTAGAGCGTCCAGAAATTGTTCAAAAGAAGGTCTCTTATTGAGGACGCTATTTTGAGGTCGTTACAATATGAAGTAAGGTATAAACATAACATTTTTTTTAAAGCCATATCTTTTATGCATTTTTTTTGCACAGTTCCAATGTTTGTCATTTCTTTTTCAATTCCCGATGAACTCAATTTTGACCTAGGAATCTTAGAGAGATCTTCAAAAATTGTAAGACATGGATCATTCAAATGTTTTCAGCTTGAATTATGATACGAAATACTTGATTGCAATATAAGTAAAAAAATGGCCATTTCGACGATGATGGGTTAATAAAAAAAAAAGCTAATTTCTAATTCGATATGAAAAATCTCATTTTTTGTTGGGACCTACAATACATTACTACATTATTATAATTCATCTTCAGTATATTTATTTTTATTCAGTAAAGGACCAAAGATATTACGAAAACGCAAAATTTAACTTCAAGAAATTTAAAAAGATTATTTTTATGATTTCAACAAACTGATGATTATCTGCTTCACTGGTGTTAAAAAAAAATTGGCTTCAAAAGCGCATAACTTGTAGTCGCCATATTGAAACCACCATACTGATTTTGGAAAATGTAACATCAGATTCGCATTCAGCGACTTAAAAACCTGACAGTGTACCATATTTTATATAAATTCATTTAAAACCTTGGAAGTTATTATATATGATACATCACCAGTCGTAGCACTTTTTTGTATACATATGATGCATTACCAGTGAAATGGTAGTACTCTTTGCAAGTAATTTGAGAATAGAATTTGAATAAATTAAAAACGTAAATAAGGCATCACTTTTCAAAACCAACATCCCAAATTCTCGGGTAAATGTAATTTTAAATTCCATTCGTTGTCAGTCAACATATATCTCAATGTGCCGTAACGATACACGACGTAATAGCACCTTAACATTGCACAATGTAAGAAGATTTTTGGCAAAAGTGGTAAACATTGAAATCTAGCGAATAATCTAATAATTCCGTGACATATTACACCCACGTTCTATAATTGACGTCATAACGCTGACGGTGGCTCTATATTTATTCTAACATAGATTCTTATGAACATCAAATTTTTAGCTTCGTTACGAGTCTTCCTTCTAAAAATTGCGAACATTGATCAAGACTATTTATATATATTTGCGCATCAGATTTACTTCAAAATTTGAAATTGAGCAAATAACAAATGTTAAATATTATCAGTGAATTAAGGTACTTTAATATATTATTCATATAAAGACCCGTTTAACCAAATTTAATTTCAGAGATTTCTGTAAGTTTGTACAACGATTTTAATATATATTATTTATAAATCATAAATTCATAAATCCGTGTCATAATTGCCTTACTCTAGATTAATATATGGTTAAATAGCTCAAAGTAAATACAAAGTTCGTAAATTTGACGTGTTTACGTATGCATGTGAATTTCAAAAAGTTCGTAATCTCAACAACAAATAATGCATTTATGATAAGGTAACGCGAAATTCGTTAATATTTTTAAATGAAATATGATTTTCAGGTAATAGTACTATGCTACTAGTAAATTATGCTACTAGTACGAAACTGTTTTATACAAAAAGAATACATTTAGTATGTGTGGTATAGGATATTTTACGTAACGAGTTACATAAAAAATATTACTGTTATCGTTACGTTTTAATTTTCGAACGCACAATACACTTCAGAAGTACCTAATATTAACTATAAATGAAGAAGCATAGTTGAAAATTAAAATTTTTGAATGATATCGAAAATTTGCATTTACATATAGAATACTTGAATAATACTAGTTCTTTTTTATTATTTTTTATAATAATATCGCAATTTGGATATATCTCAAAGGCTTAAGAAATTATTACATTATTGTTAATCCAAATGATTTTAAGATTTCTTTTGTGTTTCGTGGTTTAAACCATAAATGAAAATACAAATAAAATTTGTTTAATTTTCAATTGCCTGACAATCATTACAATGTATTTGGAATAATGTGGACCCATGCAGCAAAGTAAGAAATTCTGACCCTAACCACAGTTGAAATGCCCTATTTTAGTAAAAAATAGTCAAATTACAACCTAAAATATGTCTTCTAAATCAAAATGTATTTGAGGTCTATTTGATGGGTTAATTTTACCAAATAATGCCCACAACAATTTCCTCACAGTAAAAAAGGATTTGAGGTATATTCTGAAAGTAAAATTAACCAAATTTCGACCTATAAAATTGCCCTGAAGGTTTTTAACGAATAGGTTCAATTTTAGTACATAATTTACCACATATGAACATGTGTTCTGCCTTAAAAGTCCAGTGGTTTTGAAATGAAAAGTTAGATTCTGCTTGAAAATGAATATGCCTTTGCTAAATTCCCTATTCTAAACTTGAAAGTATGAATCCTTTGCTGGGATCCAGCAAGCACTTTCAGAGTGCTGCAAACTGTCTACGATCGCAAATTTACCTGCTGCAAGACAGAAAGTACTAGCAGTATTGCTGGAAAATACCTGCGACAATTACAGTTCAAATTCAGAATCGCAAATGCACTCCAAAGTAGCTGATGAAGGATTGGTTTTCCTAATTTTCGAAATTCCAACTAATTTATTGGTCGATGAATTATACAAATTAAATGTGTTAATGTGTGTAGTATTGTTTGAGAGATTAACTCCAAATCATGAGATTGTGCATCTTATTCCCCATTTACCTGAAATAGAAGTCGACTCTACGTTAATCAGGTTACGGCCTTTAGGCAGTTGGACCTATTCGAAAGTCGAATAAACGTAATTTCGACCAATTTTGCTGCTTGGGGGAAGAATTAAAAAACTAAAATTACGCGTTTATCTGATTTTAGTCGACATTCATGCACACAGGAAATAAAAGAATGTTCCAGTAAAAGTCAACATTTAGTAAACAGTCGACTTATAGTTGACTTAAATCAACTATTACTGGGACATTCATAACCGATTTTCACAGTCGATTTTTGGTTATCGAGATTACTATTAAAAATAGTTGAATTAATCTTAATTAATCCCGGAAACGAACCCCTTCACTATGGGTCTTTTATTGTATCCCTATATATGTGAATAAACAATCTATCTATTTTTCATAGCAAATAGTGTAACTTTTCTATCTGTGCACTGAGAAAAATAAATGTACTATTTAGTGCCAAACAACAAAATTTGAATTAATGTGAGAATCTTTACCGTCAGTTCGTGACGTAATCACTATTGTAAAACCTAATATTTTATACATACTAGAAATATAAGAATATTATTTCCATAGTAAAAACAATTTTAATATGGTAATAATAAGTTTCAATATTTCAAATTCATTTGGCTACAACTATTTATATCTTCTTGTCGGGATAGCCCTAATATTTTTAAAAAACGGCAGAGCGTGTTTGAAAACTAAAATATTCTGAGATACTTTTAAAATCTAGTAGCGCTGAATGTTGGTTTTATTACATTTCCATCTTATATAACTATGACATGTTCAAGAATTAAAATTTCCAAGCAAGGAGAAAAAGAGGGCGAGACAAGAAAAACGTTCGGTTAGTACAACCACAATTCGTTATAAGTTTGATTAGAAACGTTTGGTTGCTGCAACCGAACGGTTTGGTTTGTGAGACGCTTCTTGTATCATCCACATGGTTATGTCGTAGGAAGTATGCATATATAACATATCATAGAGTTATTTTTGGCGTAGAATACGTTTGGTTGCTATTACTGAATAATTTGGTTGCGATAATCGAACCGGTTGGACGATTTCGTTCCGTTTCCATAACTAAAATCGTTGTTGATCGAACAAAGTTCGGATGAACAGAACCGATTTGGTTGTAAAATGAAATTTCTTTCTTTCCATGGAAATCACGCTGGTCTGATTTATACATAGTTAATGCCTTTCTAAAAATCAGTATTTTAATTATTTAAAAAGATAAATGTTTCAAAATATGTAATTATTTTTTAATTTTGCGATACTTCAAGCGATAATTATACAGAACGGTTTATTAAATTATAATGACCAACAAAGTTTATGAAAAGGGAGGAATATCGCAAGAAATTAACAGACATGTAAATGCCGCTAGTCAGGTAAATAGATATTACCTTGCGGAAATTACGATTAACATATTTTAATCGGCTTAATCTAATACAACATGCGTTTTCGTGTTTAATTACACTATTAATATGATGTACCCAGGGAACGTTTCATTACGTTATCATCCTTCGGCTGCCTACAAGTCTGTGGAGCATTTTCCATTCAGTGGCGTAACGTAGGTGTGAATTAATTCGACAGTGACGAACGTCGGGAATTCGTCAATCCATCATGATAGCCTTAAAATATCGTAATAACACGCGTATCACCTTTCAGCCAGATAACCCTGCAACGCATAATATGAAGCAGCTACGAGCCCGGTCTAAAGAGATTCGTGTTCGAAGCGGTAAACCAGCCTCGAATAAAATTATGCTAAAGAGATTTCCGACACATATAAGTGGGGCCCTTCGACGGGAATTTATTCGACCGAGGAAAAAAATCAGATCGGAGGCTGCATGGCAATTACGAATTAATCAATTTGTTATTTTCTCGAAGGTGAAATTTTAGATTATAAATTTTAACAGTAATCAAATTTGTTCTTGCATGCAAATTAATCCAAAGGTACTTTAATTACCATTTTAATGAACGGCTTATAAAAATTTTGCGAATTAGTAAGCCAAGGAATTAGGTTGTGGTCACCCTTTTGTTCTTAGTTCATAACTTTTTCCCAAGTAGACTTTAGTTAACTACTGAAGAAACTAAATTGATTCTGTCGACCAGAAATATTTTGTCAAACGTTTAGTTAAGTCATCATTTTTAACAAATAACAATTGTTGGTTGAATACGTCCCTGAAAAATATCATTGAAATTGGAAAATATTAGTATATTTATTGATTTCAAAACCCGTGGTTGTACTAGCTCAACTGGGTTGGTTGAATATTGCTGGATTGCTTATGAGAATAAACTTAACCTAGGAATTAAAAAATCGGCAAGAATATGTGCATGTGTGTTTGTACATGGGTGTTTTTGTATGTCCACTTGAGTGTATGAGTCCGTTGGGGTCCTTTGCGTCTCTATGTCTTAGTGCGCATCCATATGATCCCCGATAGGTCCATATGTTAGTGTGCCAACAATGTTATATTATTTTTTCAAAAAAGATGTTCGCAACTGAACTAATTTGGGTGTCCACAACTGAATTTTGCAGCAACATTAAAAGGTCATAACACTTTTTTTGTACATTGCGGTGACGGTTGGTACTGGCCCATTAGCGCATAATGGGACTCAGCTGGATCAATTTTGGACAGATGCCTTTTAAATCCGCAAAAAACAATATTTCTTTTGGAAGTGGTTGCTCTATGGATTTAAGGGTCGCCGAATATTTTAAAATTCGAAACCCTAGATCCAATATGACGGTTCAAATTTTGAGATCAGCTTTTTCAAAGATCCACTTAGACAAATAAAGCTTCTAATTGCTTAATTCGAATGACAATGGATGTTTATATGTTTTTTATTAATTTCAAAATTCAAAATGGCGGACCACCATGCGCTCATCATCTTATACTTTTTTAATACTAATTTCAAGTTTTTGAGGTTGAACATCAGTTTTGAAATTTGCAATTCTGACTCGAGATTAATTTTCAACGTCGTAATCGGCAACATCAACTTACCAAATTGATGTTTTTAATGTTCTGATAAACAATGCAAAAATTATCATTGGCTTCCTGATGTATGCCATTTTGAATTCTGCAATTCGAAGTTTAGATTAATAATTTTCAACGTCGTCCGAAACTTAGGGAGACCTACTTTTATTGATATCGAACTTTAAGAAGGCTGATTTGTCAATTGGATTGATGAAGACATTTTTTTTTATATTTTTTAAATTGCCATATTGAATCAGCCATTTTGATTTTCGTGATGTAGATATTTTAATGTATAATCACTGATCGTTAAATTTGTAAGATACATATTTTCTTCATTATATACTTCATGATATTCAATTGTTTCGGAATCTTTTGAATTAAATAATTTCTAAAGTAAAAAGCTGCCAAAAAACATTTAGGTTCCAGGAAATTGACAAAAACGTTAGGATCTTCGTAACAAAACACATTCTTTTCACGTAACTAAAACGAATAGCTCTTTCTCCGCATTAGTCAGCAACGAGAAATCGTCAAGTCCCACGATAAATTCGCATCCGAATAGTGTCATGTATGCGCAATTGAACTTTTTACGCAACCGAAGAAAGGGATACGCACAAGTGCATAATTATTTTTCGGACCGGCTGACTTTACGTTCCCCGAGATGAATTAACGAGCACGAGCGAGTCGTAATTCGAAACTTTGAATTTACCGTCAGTACTTTCAAGAGTTTACGACCAACGGGATACATGTTCCCTTCAAAATCGTCTCTTTGAGTCAATTTTCACTCCTAACGAAACAATGGAAACACTTTTCGATGCAATTGTCGAAAAAAGAAATGACTCAAAAAAGGAACACGTGGAAGATGAAAGGTGTAAATCATTTTTTTGCAAGTCGAAATTTGAGGATGATTTAAGAGGCTACCATTTTGGACTCCGAAAGCAACATCGGTTCCTAACCAGAAAATCGAAAATTAAACGCTTGTTATACTTTTCATAAGGGAACAGTAAATCAGTTCGGCTCCTACAGATTATATTTGCTTCATTTTGCAATATGAACTTTCACTTCTAAAGGATACGAGCAACAAAACTTTTCTCATATAAATTACAAAACTTTCTTTAAAAATGTATGGAAATAATTTTTTAAAACAAATTTCTACTAGGTATTTAGGGCGAAACTAGTGGTACTTTATTGATATGGCTTAATTAAAAATAGCCTGACAATGTTCTAAAACATATTTTTCATGGTATAAAAAAATACAATTTTGGTTTGTAATAAAGATGTTCAAAATAGACAAAAATTTCCAAAAATTATTAAAATTTTCTGAAATCAAAGACAATTTTTCGTATTTGTCATAGCATGAAAAATTACTTAAAAAATGACCGAAATAGTTCTTAATTCATTCATGTTCTGTCCTGAACAAAATGATTTACTTGAAAAGTTCTTTACATATTTTTAATACAGTTTACAACCTTGTACTTTATGGGAAAAAATTTCTTAAAAAATTGCTAAACACTCAGATGTGACGTAAAGTTAACTAACTGAAAATCTTTGATTAGATTTTTTGAAAGATGAGAACATGAAACCCAAAAAGAAACATAAATTCCTTTTTATTTTGCTTTTGCACATTGATGTCGTTTCGTAATTCCTGTTTGAAGAAAAGAAATCGTGTTTCCGATACTTGAACAGTAAAATGCATATTAATATTTTGAAAATAAAGCTAAAAGCATCCAATGTGGTGGTCTAAACACGAAAAATTACCTGTATTTTTCTTTGAAAATGACTTTCAGAAAGAAATGACGCTCACCAAAAAGCTCCTAGAATTGGTGAAAGAATACATTGACGTTTTTAGAGAATTTTTAAAAAATATTTTGTTAATTTTTAAAAATTTCAAGATTTAGAAAAATGATATAAGCGTTCAAAATGTTCTGAAAAATTGTATTCGGAAATATATCATTTTCAAATAAAAAATTTCTGAACGATTTCCTGAACTATTTTCCAATTTTTTCGTGTTTGAGACTCGTTTAAAAAGAAATTCTAAAACAATATCACAGATTTAAAATAACTTTCGGAAAAGTTTAATAAAAGCTTTAACATTGTGGTCAATCATATGACAATTTTATTTTGTCACAAAAGTTTAGCAATTTTATGAGAAAATATTTTCCATTGCATTTGAGAACATCGTTTGGGTTCTTTCTTTTTAAATCGAACGTTTTGAAATAATTCCGTTGACTAAAGGGATACAAACTGAAAAATAGTTGAAGTGTATCACCATTTTTTTAAATTACATTATAATTTGCATATAACATAAGAAAATTATTGCAATAATCATTTTGTGTCTATTTATTACGTTATATTTAATCATTTTTAGCACATTATAATTAAGATTTCATAAAAACTAAATAATGATCAGGTAGAAAATAACATTTTAAAATTAAAGGTATAGATGCTTAAGTAGTTAATAGCTATTTTTAAAATTGTGCTTTTCTGGTAATTCGACATATGAAAAACAATTTAAAAAAAATTCATAACCATGGCCGAAAATTCGAGGAACTCGAGAACATCCTAGTTTTCTAAAAATCGTCTATTAGCATTATAAGCTTCGGGTTTCATGATGTGACTCAAACAATCTTTTTAAATTGAACTAGTTTTGATATTTAAAACAAAAATTCGATATTTTTGGAAGTATGCTGACCAATGTCGACTGCAAAACATGCAATATTTCAAAAACACATAAGACGACACATATAAAAACACTTCAAAGTACACTGATAAATAATAATTACATATTATTTGCAATCAATATGGTTGATAATTTACGAAAGTTTTATTTATTAGCTGTAACAAATTATTGAAAAATGTTGAAATATGTAGAAATATTAATTAATAATATCCAAAGAGTCACTTAAGAAACTATAAATCAAATTTTATTAGAAAATATAATAAAATAATTCGCCAATTTCAAATTATTTGAGCACTTTCCAGCCAACTGAATTCATATCCATAAAATAATGACTAGTTTTAAAGTAAATCTTATGTTTTATTTCACGTATCAATAAGAAAGTATCTGAATCAGAAGACAATGGTTTGGTAATGGTAATGATCTAGATATTTAGTATACTACCCTATAAAGTGTAAAGTATATTTTCATGAATTGAAGGTATAATATGCAGAGGGCGTTGAGTGATTCGTACATTTCCTGAAAGTGAACAATTTACGCTCAAGTTAAATATCCCATGTTTTATATTAAGGTGTGTAACTTTTAAACGTATAAAGAACTTTACTCATGATCTTTCAAGAACATTTCTAGTCGTCATACGAAGTGTTAAGCAGTTTATTTAATAGAATCAGCACTAATTTTAGTTTTTAGTAAATTTAAACCACCAATGCATAAGTATGACGTTATGAAAGCTTTTAAACGTCTCATTTTCATCTATGAAAGTTACCAGCTTACTTTGTTAGCTTAGCAGATTTTTTGAAATGTTGAATACCGAATCGTAAATTACAGGCAGAGAGTTCATTTCACTAGATATACAATTCAACGAGTATCGGCATTTTCGTCGTCATTCAATAATACCGTTCTATTCACGATTACTGCTAAAAAACCATCAACAACGCTCATTATGAGAATCGGCAAGAAATTTGCATCTGTACATTTAGAACTCTTGCCATTACGTCTGAAATGAAAGATGCTGCGCCTTTCTACAATGAGGTTCGTGGGTGTTAGCATCAACACAATGGATGAATTACCTATGATTGCGATTGAAAATATTTGCATTGCCCAACTCGTAATAGACCCCAGACAATAATCGCGAGAAGTTCAATAGTGATGCCATCGCAAAAGTGCAAATCGTCATCTTTATCGACGGCAAGACACCTCTGAAGTGATGTTGCGAATAACAGTGAATCCAACGTGTGATTGATATCTTTAGAAAGTAAATCCGAACACTGTATACGTTTCAAATAGAAATATGTTATGCGATCTGTTATATGTTGACTTATATGATCCATTTGTTTTTTAATCGATGAGTAAACATTCAAAAAAAAAAATAGCGGAAATCCGTTGACTTAAAAATTTGTAACCGTACATTTTTAAACAAATAATTAGTAAATACTGATTATTTAATACCAATTTTGTTGTCGTTAGTGCAATATCAGATTTTTATGAAAATTGTGTATTAAAAAATAAAATTGTCGTACAATAAGTAGTGACATTCGTTTTTAACAATGAGAAAATATTCAAAAGGATACATAAATTGTTTGTTTATTTTGTTCCAAATACTAAGGGTTAGAACATGTGAACTAGTCAAGCAAAAGAAAATTGACGGTCAATACATATTGCTTAAGTTCAAATTTACTCATTTTGAGGTTACGTTGACTGATTACTGATTTAGACATTAAAGGTTGATTTTCAAATTTGAGCAATAAACGATAGAAATTGAACGTTTCAGAACAAAATTCACTCGCTGATGAGTTCAGTAATCATTTTGGATTGCTAAACTCCGTTTCTAAAGTGAAGACATTTTTAGTGCCTTCTTGATTTTTCTATAATAATAACAACTGGTATACTTCATAAAAACTGAAAAAAAATGCCAAAATATTGTACAAATTCGGAAAAATTTTTCGTTTCGTTTTTTCCAAAGAAAGAAAAACATAAAAGTGTTTTAGACAGGAAAAATTGAACTAATTGTAATATCTGTCATTTTTATTTCTATGTTACACATCTTACTTGAATGTCATGAAAACATTTTCCACTTTTTATGAAATCTATTTCCCAAATGTTGAAATCTGTAAGATTTTTCCTGAGATGCTTGCAAATCTGAAAGATCGCGATATTGCAAACATTCTTTAAATCATGAACTATTATTTACAGACTCCGTTCGAAAGTTCAAAATGGTGGAGACGTATGATTTAATCATTCAATAAATTAGATAATCATCGCGTACGTCCTACTAGATGCTAAAATCTCAAGCAAAATGGAAACTCGTCGCTTTCGAAAGCCTGAATAAAGCTCGCGAATCCTACATCTCGAGTTTTCGCGGCAGATGCGATCTTAGCTGTCGGCAAAATTTATCAAAAGGGAAAAAAAGAAGAGGGGGGAATTCGTAATCGGGGGTCCTTTTTATGGATCGTCTGAATCGCGGTTCGACGACTCTTTAATGAGCCTACGTTTCTTTCAAGATGCCATTGGTTCACTTATGTGAGTGTTACGCGTGTCGCTTTCCATCTCTCTTTCTCTGTCTACCTTGCGTGTGTGCTTAAAATTTCTTTGCCCTGATCTCTTCCTTTAATGTACCACACGCAAAATGAACGCAACATGTACTCAGTTTCCAATATTGGATAACCAACCAGTTTTTTTTAATTGATGGAATCGACGAAGAGAATTGACGTAAGTTTCGAAAATTATTGTTTAAAAGCCATTTTGTTCAGCGTTGATGAAACTGTAGAAGTTTTTTTAATTTTCAGTAGCGAAATGACATAAAATTAACCTTAAATGATAAAAATGTGCTAATTTCAGTCGATGAAATAGGACCTCCATTGATGGTTTGTTTGGAACTTGCGTAGTTACTCACGAGATGGACTAGAGTGGTATATTCTCGCAAGTGGTACACATTTGAAGGGTGGCGACATATCCTGAGTGAAGGTATGACCATGATGATTTTTATCAAACATTAGATTAATTACACTTTTTAGAAAATATTTCAATATTAATAATTTATAATTTTAGCATCAATTACTTCATGGTTCTTTTCTAGGCATCTACCCAAATATTACATGCTTGAAGTTTCACCACCAAAATAGTCAAATGCAATACCATTTTTACCAAAAGTTCCAACGTAATGACTTTCCCGTGTACGAAGTCATGATTGACTCGTATACCACCATCATCTTCGCGTTTAATTCGGAGCAACGTATTATTTTCGTTTCTCAAAGTTTCCTTGATAAGTTATGCAACGAGGACCATTGTTAACTTTCGCCGGTTCATTACATCGTCATCACGTGTGGGTATCTTAACGCAACCATACCTACTCCCGACAGGAGAGTACTGTTTATGAGAAGATTCGATGGATTCGCTGATAATTTTTTGCCTCCGGGTAAAATGAAATTGCTCATCGAGTCACGCTCTTCCTGCGGAAACGACGATACGAACTCGGCAAAAAACCAAACAAAAAACACAAAGAGAAGGTATGATAGTGCAAAAAAAAAAACAAAGAGAAAAATTGTTTATACCTTATAAACTTTCATTTGGGTAGTTCATGGCTGGCTCGTAAAAGCTTGTCAAGTATTTGTTGGGTGCCGAAATGACTCAGGTGATATACTACGCTTTGCGATTTACGAGCAATCATTTGCTGCGAGCCAATGTCAGGAAATGATATACATGTGTATTTGTTACGCGCTTTCTTATAAGTATTGTAAATTATATTGCGTTTTTCTACTTTCTTACATGATAGTATTTTATTGTTGGGTGTGGATTGATAATCGTTTTATTAACAATAAAGTGCTAGACGTGAACGAGCTGGTGTATTTCAAATATCCATCGTGCTGAAAGTACGGATGGGTTTGTGATTATTTTGGAGTATTCATTGCTCAATATGGAGAGAAACTGTGTTAGAAATTTTGCTATTTGAGTGGGAAAATTTAAGATAAGATTGAATTGTATGAAATCAAATTGGTCAATCTTCTATGTAAAATTACTAGACATTTTTAAAATTCGTGTACCAAGAATAAACGTTTTTCACTTGCATTGTAGACATTGGCAGACTAATTTTTTATTAGTGCACTAAGGAAAATATGTAGTAACTTTAACTAAATTATAACTACCACTTTTAATTGCTAGTGTCATATTTTCTAGATAGAATTGATAATATCTAATGGTACGAATGTAACATGACTAAAATTAAAATATTTTAACGAGCCCTTTTAAAAATAATCGCGATAAAGTATCAAAAAATGTAGAATTTTTCTTTTGTAGCTCCTTTTATTACCGACGCAAGTTGATCTCCAATCGAAATATATTTCATGGACAAGTTTTAGATATTAAAAAGTGAATTTACTGTAAATTTTAATAAATAATAGACAATTTGAAGAAATAATTGCATAAATTACTTTTTGAAAATATGTTTTTTCAGTTTTTTCCAATTGTTGCAAATTATTGCAAGTGGTGTTTTTTCTGTTTATGACTATCTAAAAATAGACATTTCAACGAACAAAAGTCAATACAAAAACGTTTTAAAATTTAAAAGTTTAACGTGAGAATGTTCGGTTGAAGTTAGGGGTAATTTTTTGTTTTTAATTCAATATAACATTTACAAATGAATAATTTTATTTGAAAAAATTACGCCATATTTGAAATATAAAAAGCCAAGTTTTCTACCAATTTGGTGAACAAATACGGTTTATTAAAAACGTTTTTATTTATTCATATCAAAAATTTGGAGGTTATATGAAAAATGTTGTATACAAAAGATGTAGATCTTTTAAATATCTATAACTTGTCCGTAAAATATGTAAAATTTATTGTAAGTATTCCAAATTTTGTCATCACGAAATTATACTACTAAATTACCATCTAGGATACTAATATTGATCTACATCCGTAAACATTTCTTAATGTAAGGCATATAGTTTGTGAAGATGTTACTCAACATTACAAATCCACTAGAATATAGTTTATTCACTGTAATTACAAACTGTTTAAGATGTTTTATCTTTCTCTTTTCCAAATCCTCTCGACTACATTTTTTGTTTACGCATTTCGTAAATGGAATCATTTTCATTAATTCTAGATTAAAACCATTACTCGTAATTAATAATAAAACAATCACTATGAAGATAATAAATTGTACTTTTACTAGTAACTATTTATTTAAAAAATAAGAATAGTTTGCGGATAACCAGGAAAATAAATTAGAAACAAAATATCATTACAACAATATTGTCACAATACAATAACACTAATTAAAAATATTATAATTTAGTATGCGTTTCAACGTAGCTCATTTATTATAAACGATCGTTTAATTTAATGCCTGAAATATTCACTATACGAAATTTCAAACTGGAAACATCACTTGTGAATATGTAAACTCGACCTCAAACCATTGGTTACAAACGAATCTGCATTTCGGACGTTAAAATTACATGACTTGTAATGGTCAGATGCACCTTTTCATATTATATCTTTAATTACCACAATTTCCTAATACAAAAATAAACTATAAGTTAAAAGTTTAATCTAGAAATTAGTTGAAAAAGAGGTAATATAGTAATACATCAAATAAATCTAAAATTTCGTGTTATAAAATAATATTATTGGGGTTGGGTAGGACTTTTCATAAAATATGACTTTCGGGACTTGCTACGTGGTTCTGTAGTTTCCATTTATATTACTAAGATTTTTAATTCCATCTCAAATGTAAACAATTTTATTTATATATTTAAAAAAGTTAACACCATATACAATGAGGCTTTTGGATCACTAAAGTAGTCGGTATAGAATCTAAAAAATGTCATAAAATTTAATTCAAATCATAAAATCTTCTTCCAGAATATTCATTGAAATCAATGATCATTTTATTACAATTAATTAGTATCCCAGAAACAAATTTATTACATAAAATAACATTTTGATTTTACGGCTATAATTTTATCCATACGTGAATCCTCTTAAAAATAATAATAAAATTGTGTGTGTGTCGCAAACCTACAAATCAAAACGCCGAGAGGTTAAAAAACCGACAGTCGAAAAGCCCACAGACAAAAACCCGGCACAAAAAAATAGACATATCGACAAGCGGACGACCATTTTTTGAAGTGTCGGTTTTTGACCTGTCGGCTTTTTGATTTGTCGTTTTTTCGACCCGCACCAACAAAATTAACTAACAATTTATGTAATTTTCGGAAATAAGTAAAAATCAACATATTTAAATAATTTGCAGTCAATTCCCATAAGTTTTTATTATTTTTTTAAAAAAACATAAAAGCTTTTTGCAATGATGCATTGTTGTAAATGTTATGTACTTGAGGTGTAGCTTGAATATTTTAGGTTCGGCGTTTATATTATCGTCCGCACTAGGCTTTAATAAAGACTCTTTAGGGGGTGCTTAAATATGTTTGAGGTTTTAATGGTTCCCAACTGCTTTACTATATTTCAAACACCAAAGATAGTTTTCTCAAAAAATAAGTGTCTAGAATATTTGTACCAGTAATTGGACTTGTTAAACAATGAGTTGACAAAAAACAAAACATAAATTGTTAGGTTGTATTAGAACGTATAATTTGGGGTCCTGACACGGTAGTAATAGGTGCGGCCATTAAATATACTTGTGGCTGTCACCGGAACACATAAACAGAAAACAAAATTTAGTCCAGATAACTAAACAAGTAGTTAGTTTCTCAGTGGGAATTAAATATTTAGTCATTTTTAAGCTGCATTTAGTTAAATTGACAAAATCAACATCAAATTAACTACATTGTAGTTGGTTTAACTAAATGTAGCGTAAAAATGTCTAAATACAGCAGAGTCTCCGTATATTCACCCACTCAGTTCCTTGCATTCCTCTCCCGTCTCGTTATATTTACCAAAAGAAGGGGAGAGCAGCTTCTCCCACTCCCGTCAGTTGCTTTATATTCGTGACGGCACAGCAGGCCTTTTTTGAGGCCCTAGTACGCAAGGTGGGGGGAAAAGAGAGCTTCGACACGTAAATGCAACGAGACGCAACCGGGCAAATATGCTGGGACACAAATATAGCGAGACTCAATTATACCGGAACTCTACTGTATTTAGTTCGCACTTTACAATTGCATATTTAGTTGTCTGAACTAAATTTTATTTTTAGTGTACATATTGTGTCCTGCAATAATGAAAAAGTCTCACAAAGACATCAGCATTACAGGTTCCAATCCTCTAAAGCATACCTACGTTCTACTGCAGTTATATTTGGATTAAACATCATAATGTGATGTTAGCCACCAATATTTTAGACGAAATTTACTTTTCTTGTGGTCATCTAAACGATATACCATAAAACCATTATATTACCCTAATACCATAAAACCATTATATTACCCTAATACCACACTTTATTCCTTCCATATTCCTGGAATATTCCAGGAACATTGAAATGTCCGATCCAACGTTCGGAATATTCCTTTGGAATATTCCAGGAACAATGAAATATTCTGCATTAGAAATATTATAAACAATATAAATTTTGTTAGAATATTCCAAAAACTATCAAATAATATATATGAAATAATAATGCGAATGAATGAATATTATTTTTTAAGCTGATTTCAGAATATTTCATTCAGAATATATCACAATTATTAATATAATAATTTCCTAAAAATTCAGTAGGTAATCGTTAAAAATACAAATATATGTTAATTGTTTATAATCCCTCTACATTAATTGATAGGGTTTTTACAATATGCGAATAAAATGTTCAATCTATAATTCTTAATAATATTTCTGATGCAGAATATTTCATTGTTCCTGGAATATTCAAAAGGAATGTTCCGACAGTTGGACATTTCAATGTTCCTGGAATATGGATGGAATAAAGTGGGGTGCGGGTCGAAAAACCGACAAATTAAAAAGCCGACAGGTCACAAAACCGACAGTCAAAATACCGACAATCGAAAAGCCGACAGTCAAAAAGCCGACACATAGAAACATAGACGCAACGACATGCGGACTATCATTTTTTGAAGTGTCGGTTTTTTGACTGTTGGCTTTTTGATTGTCGGTATTTTGACTGTCGGTTTTGTGACCTGTCGGCTTTTTAATTTGTCGGTTTTTCGACCCGCACCCATAAAGTGCGCTATTGGAGTACGATATTGCATCGGTCAGTAAGTAATATTTCAATGTTCCCGGAATATTCCAAAGGAATGTTCATAACGTTGGACATTTCAATGTTTCTGGAATATGGATGGAGTAAAGTGCGCTATTGGAGCACGATATTGCATCGGTCAGTACGTAATATTTCAATATTCGTGGAATATTACAAAGGAATGTTCATAACGTTGGACATTTCAATGTTCCTGGAATATGGATGGAATATTACTTTGGAATTTTCCCAATGTTCCAAAAGAATGTTCCGGGAATATAGATGGAATAAAGTGCGCTATTGGAGTACGATATTGCATCGATCAGTAAGTAATGACACATATCTAGCAGTATCAAACAAGAGCATTATTATTGCTCAGTTTCACTCAAAGAATCTCTTCCGGATTTTGTTGTTTGCTCATCCGAACACAATAACTTCTTCCGGAAGGGGAAGAGGGGTATGTGCATCCAGACGTTTCTCGCACGAGCACCGTTATGACTCTCCCGAATCAACCAGGCTGCATTCGTTTCTTTCGTCCCAAGTGAAAGTGCACATTTACTTATATGTCGGTGCCTTTTACGAGCTTCCAATGCACCCGGGGCCATGTCTTTCTCGCGAGAGAGAAAGATTCGTGAAGGAGTAATGTCCTAGCACAGAGATACTCGCACGTGCGTGATATCGACCTTCTGCTGCATCACCGGGCGAGCAGGTGCATTTCCTGCCCGGCCATCGTAAACGCGATTTCTTTTCGACGAGGTAATCACTTTGGGTGTACAAGGACCAATGGGTTTTACCATCGTTTCCGAAACTGTCACTTTTGGAAGTAATTTTGCTTTTAAGGAGTAAGAACTTTTTCGAAAATTAACAAATTGTAAAATTTTATATTGTTGCATTATTGGCGTTGTTATTTTGAAATGCAGAACATTTTTTTGGAACCTTTTAATATTTTGAAAACATTTTCGAATGTTATTTGAGGATTTTAAAAAATGTCTAGTCAAATATTTTTAATTGGTTTTATCAACTATATAGAAATTGCGATTTGCTTGAAAATCGTGAATCTTTGTACGTCATTAAAATAATTCTGTAACTTTGGTTGAATCGATTTTTAAAAAACTTCTTCTTCCCTTTAGACTATTTGTGGTGAATTTAGTGATATATGTAAATATTATAATATAATTATAATAAATTTGTAAAATTTTCGAACGTATATTTTTGTTCTACAATTTTTCTATTTGCTGTTGTCGATTTTTGAGGGATTGGAACTTGCGACTCTAGATTTTTTAAACTTTATTCTTTTGCAAAATAGTATTTTACTTGTTATTGTTTCCATACATTTTTTTAATTTATATAATATTTCCAGGTGGTTTTAACATTCTATTAAGACCTAAATGGTGGAAGGTGTGTCATTGGAGGATCTGTCACAATTTTATTTAAGCATCTTTCATATGTTAAAATTTCGTCTATGTAGTTGATCTTTTCATTTTATGTTCGTTTATTCTATAAATTTTTTTACAGGAAGACACAACCGAAAATTTAGCTCATTGATAATTAAATGATACAGGCGTGTCATTTTTTCTAAACCTTTTTCTGTCTAAAATTATGTTTCGTAGCCAATAAATATTTTCGAGCATATACAATTTTTATTTTTTTAAACATTCAGGATTTTTCAAAATCCAGACTCAAAATAAAATATCGTACAAAGAAATAATGTACAAACATTGTTTTTTTCGAACCGATGCGTATAAATCATGTAAAAAATATTCTTATAAACCCTTTTTTCAATTTTTAAAGTTATATATTATAGTAAAATAAAAATTGAATGCTTCATTTCTCTTAATTTTTCATTTTATTTGCATACTCTTTATGTAGATTATGTAGATACAGATATTTAAAAATTAAGAACGTTTTAATATTCCAATATGGAAATATGATTAAAGAAATAAAAATTCTATATGCTCGAAAACATTATTTTTTAATTTTTTGAGTACATAGCATTATTTAAAAGATAAAATGAATTTCTAAAAAAAAATGGCAGCTTGACCTTTTAAACAATAATCCGAATTTTTGGTGGTGCCCCTCAAAAAATAAAAAAAAAGTTATTAGTCTTTTTCATTTACTACTTAATATCATTTTATATTTTATTACATTTTTAGAGCAATGAAGGTATATATTGTAACCTACTGTTATTAGTGTTTGAAATCAATTATCTAGATTGATTATGAGTAAACATACCACAAGAGTCTACGAAATAAATCTTTTTCTGTTTCTGTTTCATACTGAAAAAAAGATGCGTTAATACTACTTGTAGTAGTTATGTATGATCCAACAGCAACAAGTAATAACTATTACTAAGATACTGTAGTATATAATATGTAACAGTATCTGACTTGAGATTAGATACTATTTTTGGTGTTATTGAAACTGGGCTAAAGTCAGTTTTCTTGTTGCGTGTATTTGTTTTTTAGTACTTTCGTACATTCCCAGACAAAAACTAATATAAATAAAATTTAATATATATTAAAACAAAATACACGTTACTAAATTATAAAATAAAATGCATATGGTTCAACTTCTTGACATGTATGCAATTCGTTTTGACAGTTTATCATGTAATTTTACTTTCCTCCTTCATTCTTTATCCCATCCCTGTTGCCTTTACTTTAAATATCTTTCCTAATTTAAAAATACTTCAGATTTTTTATACACACGCACACGCCCGTGTATATACATATTAACTTTCATGATAGTTTGCAAAAAAAAACTGTCGATGACATTCGACTTGAAAGAATTGTATTTTTGACTTGTCTTAAAGTGACAAGACGAAATATTATTTATAAAAAATGATGTTAATATTCGGAAATGCATTTTGTGAAATTCATAAAAACATTCATAGCGTTACAGTAATGGGAATGTCTATTTTCAGTTTTTAATAATACCACCACTAAAATCTTGATATCAACGAAGTGTCATGTCATCTGTAATTAAACTCCACTTTGTCGCTTTCACCTGTCTATATGACATATATAATTTAGCAATGATTATAATAATTAAAATTTTAATCAGTTATCGAAAAATCGCGGATAATGTTTCTTAATATTTCACATTTACGTAAGTCATTTAAAAAAAAATTTGTTATATGAAAGTTTGGTACAAATTTTTTTTTTTTGGATCGCATATTTTACATCTTATTTCATATTTGTTTTTAATTTGATTAAAAACATACACGTTATCAAATTTAACCTTGTCCTACCCAGATTTATTCATATTACATTAGTTTTCTAGTAAAATACAAAAGATACAGGGACGAACATTTTTTTCTATAATAACCTAAATAATTATAGCAAAATTATTTTCCGTGTTTAATGTTATTAATATAAATTGTTACTAACAAATAAACTTGAAAGATTTAGTCAGATAGATTTAGTTAATTTTGCCAAATTCATATTGAAACAACAATATTAAAGTCGACAACATTAGTCTCGAATTCGTTATCAGCGTTTCTGAAATAATGTAATCAGCAACCTCCGAGTAACAGATTTGTTGGTCGTACTGAACCAGTCATTTTTAATAAACCCCCGACTAATAAGTTTCAAACAAATCTGATGCATTTAAAAAATTCGGCTCCTAAATTGGAATCCGATATTTTTAATTTTTTAAAACTAATCTGAGATTCGTAATCAGAGCTCACAAATGTCCTCGATAATGCGTTTAAAACGTTTTTAAAACGATTTTCAAAATGTTCTATTTATGAACTATTAAATAATTAATTAGAAATATTGCTCATTTATTATTTCGTGAGTGATGTTCATTATATTTCATTATTTGAACGTTTATTACATTGTTCTAATTTTAACAAAAATTTGATTGATTTAACTGACAATACTTTAATTTATTGTACAAATTCATTGGAATACATTTATTATCAAAGCATTGATAATCATAAAGTTTAAACTTAGCTAAAATTTTTATAACAAATAGTACAGACAAATAAGTAAACATTCCTTTGAAACTAAATCAACTGCGAAAAATCTGTACGATAATTGAAAATCAAATTTAAAAGTCAATTGCTATTAAATCTTTCACAATTTCCGGGAGCTTCGGAAAGCAAAGAAAAATGATCAAAAGCTCCGTTGAACCTCCACGATTAAAAGATTCTTCGTACGTATCCCATCCAACTTATAAGATTATTAGAAAGTTCTTTTATTTTGGTCATATAGCCAAGTAATTCTCGAAACTTATGATCTTTATCGCCCGTTTGGAGATGTAATTAATTTTTTAAAACTTTTCGTTCGAAATTAAAACTCTATATTAAAAGATGGTTTCTTACGTCAGACTCGATCGAACTTTTCTTCCGTAAGCTTTCAAATTGCGCGTAAAAGTTACGACTGGTTATACACATTCGACTGATTTATTTGTACAGATTCACAGGAATTGATCTTGCAACGCATCTGCTTAGTACAACATGTAATATAACTTCCTGCATACAAAATGCATTGAAAAAGAAACATGGTAAATCTACGATAACGAAATTTCAATCTTTCAACGAGAAATGTGAGTATGCCTTTTGCGGATAACATCAATATTGATGCTTGAAAAGGAGAGCTTGATCTGGTAGTCTGCCAAATTTATCTACCGTAACTTTTCAGGCATCTGATAGACTTGAATTTTGAAGGGTTTAATAAAGGAGCAAATATATGGATGCAGGGAAAGTTATTGAGCCGCGAAAGTGTTCACTTCATATGATTGCTGGAATTATAACGTGATTACACGTGTCATAATTTGTCTAGATCAAGATATAAATGTACGAATTAGAAAGTTATATTTTAACTCCACAAATTTTAAGCAGTTGTAACAGTATAAATACTGACAAATTTTTATTGTTTTGGGTGCTCCTAGATTGATTTAATCTGTCACAGACTATTGTCGACTGTAAATTTAAACAATTTTGTTTAAGTAGGAGATCAACATATCGTAATAGTATATTTCAACCCATTATGGACCAAATGTACATAAATTTAACATGTTTGTCAGTAATTTTTTATATCAAAACGCAATAAAAAAGTAATTTTTTATCAAACACGAAATTTGTAACCTGTGTCTAAACAAAAATACAAGTACCAAGTTTGAAGTGATTTCGATCTATTTCTATAAATTCGTCCTCCATATTGGATCCGCCATTTTGAATTTTTTAAAACTAACTTCAAAAGCGGAATCTGCGAGTCCAAAAACACCCGGATATCAAGTTTGCGACAATTTTGAACGATTTCCATAAATTCGTCCTTTATATTAAATCCGCCATTTTGAATTTTTGAAAACTGACTTCAAATTCGGAATCAGCGACCCTAAAAACCCCGGGTACCAAGTTTAAAGTGATTTCATTCTAGCCAGTCGATTAAGTACACACGACTATGATTTTGAAAAGAAAATCGACTTTAGCAGCCATTTATGATCCGCCATTTTGAACATTTTTTTTTATTATTTCTAGACAAATCATATGTGACGCGAAATTTATACCCATCTGAGATATTCGGATGCGGGTAATGATACAAAAATTACGATAAGTGACAAGAAAACCTGAAAAATCGTGATTTTTGTGAAATAAATACTCGTAGTTTGTTTATTTTTTAATTTGCAGCAATTTGCGATACACCCAAAGATTTCACGGCAGGGCGCAAAATCGAGTTCTACTCCCGGAGTGTTAAAAATATCATTAAATTGCCCAAATTCCATCAAACTTTCTGAACCTACTAAATATTATGAATTTCTCGCTTCACAAAAATATTCTTTTAAAAGTCATGAAGAAACTTTTTAATCCGTAATATTCTCTCTAATACGAAGAAATTTCCGAATAATCATGGTTTCATTCAATAATTCAAATTGTTTCCATTTTTTCAATACATACCCTTAAATTAATTACTGAGAATTGAACAAATTTTGTGGGTTTAAATAACGTCGGTAGTCACAGGCACGAAAAACTTGTCTTTTAGTTAAAACAATAATTTTGGTATCGATTTCGAATTCACAAAATTATTACTTAAAATTTAACATTTTTCATAATATTTATATTGAATTTCATAAATTTTAGGACTCACCTGACTTTGTCCGACGCGATAGGACGCTGGATCAACGTCAACAGATAACAACATGTCCTCAACAGCTCGACGTTCATCTGCAACCGGACTATCTGGTCGTGATTTTGCATCACTAGACAATAGACCGAAACGACGTCGAAATTCACTAAGAGGCATGTGTTTCGGAAAGCCGACTTTATGAAGTCGCACTGCATCCAAAATTTGGCTTCCTCTCACCTATTAACAATTAAACGCACATTAATTTCACGAGGAAAACTGCAATAAGGTTTCGTTAAAAACTGCAGTTTTAGTAATTTACTTCAATTAAATTGTGCACGTAGATATCTTGACAGAATTCTGCCATCAGTTCCACGTATACTATCTCATTTTTTATGAACTATCATTGCAAGTGACGCATTATCACCGACTACATATAAGATAAAACGTTCGCAGTTCCCCGGAAACGTTATAATGTAATGATTTTAAGGACAATTTCATAAATTAGTTCACTCAAGAAATTTTCTAAATTAATTGCGTTTTTATTATATGATGCAATAATTTTCATAATTTTTACGCAAATAAGCGTTTGAGTTGCGTTTTTGAGTTTATTCTGATATTTTTAAATATTTTACATAATTATTTTTAATCGTTATATGACGTTCCAGTAAAAAATAACGGAATCCTACTATGCAACTACTCTAAAATAAGATTCTTTAAATTTTGACTAAATTGACTTTGAAATAATTTTATTTTAATGTCTATTTTGATATATCGATCAACGCGAGACGGTTATAATAAAATATATTTTAAAGAAAAGTTGCAGGATTTGGAAGTCCAAAGGTGACCTTAACCTTAGGTCAAAGGGTCTAGCAGGATAAGAAGATCCAATCTGCCCCAGCAGGGATTCAGATGAATGAAATTTTATCCTTTTCTATGTCGAAAAATAATAATTCTCAGAAATTTTCAACTCCCTATCCCCAAAATTTCGCTATAGGAAAAAACGTGAATTTCCAGTTTTTATTTTTTATTTCGTAGCCACGCTATGCAATCTTTACAGAAAAATTCATGTGTGTAAATAATATTAGAGTGTAGCTAGGAAAATTTTGACCTTATATAGACTTTTTAAAAAATTCATAAAAAATTCAAAACATGTTTTCTCGCGTTAAAAAAAACGCCCTCTTGAAAAAATTGAAGAAGATGTATTTTAGGCCAATCTATATGGTAAATTTTTTTCAGATTTTTGAAAGTGGTTCGCCATAGTAAAAAAAAATAAAAACGGTATTTTTCTCATTTTTTCGCTCAATTTCAAAGCGAAAGAACTTAGGGTGTTAAATTATTGTTCTTTTTAATCTCTACAACTTTCTCCTATACAAAAATTCACTAGCTGTTGAACGAAACGAGTTGGAGGCGAAAAACCGCAAAAATAAGAATTTTTTCTCTTTTTATGGGCTCTAACCTGAGAAATATTCATTTTTGGTCAAAGTGTTTTAAAGATAATTTGTAGGGCTTGAAATTAGCTTCAAAATTATATCGTTGTCGAAACTTAAGTAGAAGCCAAGATATTACCAAAAAACCGGATCAAACTATTATTTTTTTTTTGTTTTAAGGTTTTATATAGCTATATTGAGATGAAAAGTCGGCAAAATAACTTCGTGAATATTTTTTTTCCTAAAAATTCAATAATTTTTGTAAATATGCAACTACTTAACCCCACCATTAAGCGTGTTATAGAAAAACACGTCAGTTTTTATTTTAGTTACTTTTCATCTCAATACAGCTATATAAAACCTTAAAACAAAAATAAAATAATAGTATGATCCGGTTTTTTGGTAATATCTTGGCTTCTACTTAAGTTTCGACAACGATATATCAGCCAATTTTGAAGCTAATTTCAAGACCTACAAATTATCTTTAAAACAGTCTTACAAAAAATGAACATTTCTCAGGTTAGAGCCGATAAAAAGAGAAAAAAATGCTTATTTTTGCGGTTTTTCGCCTGTAACTCGTTTCGTTCAACAGCTAGTGAATTTTTGTACAGGAGAAAGTTGTAGAGCTTAAAAATAACTACAATTTAACACCCTAAGTTGTTTCGGTTTGATAGAAATTGAGCGAAAAAATAAGAAAAATACCGTTTTTACTTTTTTTTTCTATGGCGCAACACTTTTAAAAATCTGGAAAAAATTGACCATATAGATTGGCCTAAAATACATTTTCTTGAATTTTTTCAAGAGGGCGTTTTTTTTAAACGCGAGAAAACATGTTTTGAAATTTTTTAAAAGTTTCTATAAGGTCAAATTACTTGAAAACATTTTTGCAGCTACACTCTAATATTATTTACACGCGTGAATTTTTCTGTAAAGATTGCATAGTGTGGCTACGAAATAAAAAATAAAAACTGAAAATTCACGTTTTTTCCTATAGCGAGTGCAATTTTGGGGATAGCGAGTTGAAAATTTCTGAGAATTATTATTTTTCGACATAGAAAAGGATAAAATTTCATTCATCTGAATCCCTGCTGGGGCAGATTGGACCTTCTTATCCTGCTAGACCCTTTGTTGATTTTACGTTCGGGATATTGAAGGCGTTGTATGGAAAATGTCGTGTTCCAATGTGTGGCTATAAGAATGACATTTAATAATCATTCAAAGGTGAAACATGTGGAACGGTGACTAATTTTATGGTATAAGAAGCGAAAAATGCACCCTGGTAGTTGTTACAAATTGAGTTGTCGGATTAATTAATTAATTAAGTTAAATCACATTCTTCAATGTTGATGTTTAAAAATGTTCCATTTACTTTTGCTAGTTTATTTTCAAGGTCTTTTCAAGGTTAAACTGGTTTTCCTCCAAAATCATCAATATTTCAACCCGAGATCGAAATAGCAGATCATTTCACGCTAAATACTTTAAGGAGAACAAAAATGTGGGTCATTATGATTCAAGACAACCAAATATTTTAACATTGAAACGACTTTAAAAAATATAATTCAGCTCAAATTTAAGATTATCAGTGAAAGGGATCTCAACTTTTATCTGAATTTATTTTGTGCACTGCGTATCGTAAAATCACCTTTTTATTTAATCGACACTGCATAACAAATCTCAAACTTTAGTTTTGCATGACAACCATCGCAATAACTTTTGCTTTATTTACAAAATTTAAATGTAGAATTAATAAACCATTTTTTGTTGAATTATAGATATATTTTAGAAGTGCAACTGTGTAAATATATTTCTAAGTTTAGTAAATACATCACGAATGTTCTGCACAAAAACATAAAACCTTTCGGATACCCTGATCATCTTATTTTTGTGACGATTTAGTTACAGGATTCTCATTAATTATATCACTAATTTACTAAAAACCATACCTGTGATCGGAGCAGTGGCACATTGATGACATTATCTTCATTCTGATTAGATTTGACGGAAAGGATGCTCTTATTGTCTGTACATCCAGCATTGTGTTGGGGGAGGAAGCAGTGAACAAACTTTACTCGCGTTCTCCTCAAAGTCTCGATGAGACCATCCTGTAAATAAAATGTATGATTTTCAAAACCTTATAATCGCTAAGTATCTAAAAAGCAAATTAATTGTGACGTCAGCATGGTAAAAAAAAGGAAACAATGAAGAAACGAGGCTGGCGCGAAAATACGAGCCGAAGCCGGAACGTTTTACGACTGGTACAATAAATCTTTTATTTGGCGGATTTACGATCGGTTGGATCGAAACGTCGATCTGAATGATATATTATCGCGTAACAACGAGAGGAGCATCGGTTGACAGGACTGCGGTTCGATAACATGATAAGGTAAGAACCTTTGACCCCTTCATTAGCTGCTCGTTCTCGTGAAACGCCTACTGGAAATATTTATTTCGACACTTGGGTAATTGTTCTCCAACCGCGCACAACTGCACTGGAAAGTGCATAACTGCATTTCAAAAGATGCGAAAACAATGAACGTGAATGATTGCACTTGATCTTGGTTATGGATTGCAACGTTTCGCAACTTTGCTGCTCATTTTATATATAGAGGGTGTCCCACGGCTCAGCGGATATATTCAAGAGACTAAAAGTACTCAAAAAAAATAAGACGAAAAGTCCTCTTGCACTTTTTACAAAATTTTTAGTTTTGACTTAGTTATCGGATGGGCAAAATCGAAAAATTCCGTTTTTTTTTCGAATAAATTCGATTTCTGGTAAAATATAAAAAGTTATAAACTGGTATTACGTAATCCGGGTTTTAGAGATCGCTGATTACGAATTTGTCGTCGAAATTTCAAAATTTAAAATGGCCGATCCAATATGGCGAACCAAAATTCGAAACTTTAGCCGATTACGTCGAAAGTCAGTGTAGGGGATTCTAGGGGTCGCAGATTATCAATATGTTGTCAGAATTTCAAAATCCAAAATGGCGGATCCAATATGGCCGACTAAATTTCGAAACTTTATTGCAAGACTTTACAAAGTAGTTCAATTGTTATGCAATTGCTATTTAAACATTTTTCCATTCAACTTAAAATTTTGTGGTGGATGGTATTCGAGGCCGCCGATTACGAATCCATTTTCAGATTTCAGAAATTCAAAATGGCGGATCCGATATGGCGCGATGGTGAATCCGCCATTTTTAATTTTGAAAATCTGATAACGTATACGTAATCAGCGGTCTCGAAAACCCCCAAGTACGAAGTTTCATGTAAATCGAATAAAGTTTCGAAATTTAGTCGGCCATATTGGATCCGCCATTTTGGATTTTGAAATTCTAACAACATATTGATAATCTGCGACCCCTAGAATCCCCCACTATTGACTTTCGTCGTAATCGGCTAAAGTTTCGAATTTTGGTTCGCCATATTGGATCGGCCATTTTAAATTTTGGAATTTAGACGAGAAATTCGTAATCAGCGATCTCAAAAATCCCCGATTACGTAATACCAGTTTATAACTTTTTATATTTTAGGAGAAATCGAATTTATTCGATAAAACGCAATTTTTCGACTTTGCCCATCCGATAACTAGGTAAAAACTAAAAATTTATAAAAAGTGCAGGAGGACTTTTAGTCTTATTTTTTTGAGTACTTTTAGTCTCTTGAATATGTCCGAACAAGACATTCAAACAAACAAAAAATCGGTTCAAAATTGCTTTCTTTTTTTCTACATTTAATTGGCATTTCATAAGCGCTTCATTTGCTAATAATTATGTTTGTAGCAATTCTTTCCTATCATTTTTCGTATCTAACTAATTATTTCAGAAATCCACCGTACACTGGAAAAAAAGATGCTACCTTCAAGTATCTCCGGTATGCTTGGAAATATTCATTGCAATTCAATAAAAATTAGCTGTTTTAAAAGATAACTTTTTAGGAATAATTCCTCGTAAATTACCTAAAGTTGTTTGGAGTAAAGTGTACCAAACACTAATATATAGAAACTAATTTTTAAAACGATAAAAATTGAGACCATACAGGTTATATGATAGGTCTCGACATAAGTAATGATTTATAGTTCATATCAAGAACAGATTAAATTATTTGAATACGTTTCAAAACAATTTGTGAATTTTTCAATTCTCTAGAGCATTTGAGAATATATTTCACAATGCTTATATGAGTATTATGACTAACGAACATTATTATCCTTTTGGTAAATAATTACATATTATTAGTATTATTATTATGAAACAATGACTTAGTTTTTAGTGTAGAAGTTCTCTGCATACGTATGTAACGTTATTAACATTAAACAAATTAGTCTTTGTTATCATTTAGTTACATAGTCCACATGATTATTTTTATATATAAAGGGCCAGTGCAAAAAAGATAGATTAGTATAAATACTAGACATTTCAATCGCATTTTTTACATTTTATGAAACGGCGCAATTATAAAATGGGTAAGAAGAAACGTAGAGCCTAAAATCATGGAATAATACTTGTATTATTGTTTGTTTTATCAATAATAGGGAAGTCTCCTGTATAACGGAAACAGAAACTTGTACAGCGTTGGTTCTCAATAAAATATCAGTATTTTAATGTTAGTTAATATTTTTGGAAAAGTTGTAGGCATTGATCCTATTAACTAATTTTTTCAAATTTATATTCACGCTGCGTTATAAGTCCCTGAAAGCCAATAATTTGTTTATGTATTAAGAGACACTAGTGTGTCGCAAAACAATTCATGATTTGAAGACATTTGTAACGTCCTTTTAAATATTAGATTGATTCTAAATTCTACCTACAGTTGTCATATATATGCAAAGTAAAACTTCGGTGGTAAGCTGCAAAGCAAGTAACTCACTAGATGTTCCTATTATTTAAGTAGTAACATCAACACTTAAGTAGTAACAGTCAGTATGACAAATATTTGGTCCACTTCGTGTTAAAATTCAAATTTGTATCCAATGATTTTAGATTGATATTGAAATCTAAAGAGAAAAAAAACTTTAAGTGTGCAGAAGTTTCTGAATTCACAGTAGAAAAATATTGAAAAAATTTCTTAGTTACTTGAAAATGATTAAATTGCTATAAAATTTTTATGGGATTCGAATCATGAGTATCTTAAGTTAAAAATACCTTCTTTAAATTGATAAGAAACATGAAACTGGGTTATAAATGTTAAATAGATGTTATAAACATTACATCTCTCATAATGTCATTTACAAGTATAATCCGCTTCCTAAACTGAAATTATTGAAAAATTATAACTAAAATAGTAAATGTGCATTAGGCATATTTTGATATTAGGGAGTAAAAACATACTTTATTAATAACATTTTAGTTAATAAAGATGTTTAATGGCTGTAAAATTACTGGGCGTTTAAAAAAGGTTTATTTAGTTAGAGGACCATTGTTTTTTTTTCATTCGAAACAGTTTTTTATTAATTCCGAATGTAGGGACGAATACATAACATCAAAATGTTAAGAGGATATTGCAGATATTTCTTCGAAAGATAAATTTCTTATTACGATGAATTCCGCAACTTTCACAAATATAACTTATATAAATGCTAGCGAACAATTAGAGACATCATAACACGATTGATCAAAACTTTTCCTTGTAATATTTGAAAGTAATATGTATATAATTGTCTATAGGTTAAATTCTTTCTGTTTAATCCACTAACATAGAGCTTAGTAATTGAAATAATTAAAGTTTTTCTTGAAGAAAAAAGTTATTGTTGATTTTTACTTAAGACAGTAAAATTGGCAAGTATTAAGTAAGTCCTTTTTTTAACATTTAACTTAATCAAGAAGTATTAATTATTCGATAAATCGATAACCAATACAATTACTAATGGGTTTCTTTAAAAGAAAATATAAAGCAATTTTATAAATTCACTCACTGAAATATCAGTACAGAATTAGTATAGTAAAAAAAATAGTAAACTATTTTCAAAAATAACATATAGATTATATACAAAAATAACATTGTACATTCTTAAAATTAATTTATCAAAGTATGAAAATGCTTTATGAAAACGATTACTTAGTCGTTCAAATTCGGAACACAAGGAACGATATTGAATATTTTCGTAAAAAGTTGATATAAAAAATATAATATATGTATTTAATGGATCAATATCATATCATAAATAAATTCTGATAATAATGAAATAATTTCAAGAATTATAAAAATATAAATGTATACCGCTTGCTTTTTATTCATAATTTTGATTTAAAATATTCAATTCCTTAAAATACCATTAAATGAACTACAACTTCATCACTTAATTAGTTGAGAATTATGAAATACAAAAAAATGCCCAAAAATATGAATTAAAACATTTGTTTGCAAGTCTAAAAATATGGCAATGAAGGACGAAACCATTATTGTGTGACTTTTCAGTGTCATTTTGATATTTTTATATCAATATATTAATTTGAAGATTTTTATTTTTTTAATTTAAAAAAAGAAATAAGAACGCATGTCGTAAAAATGTTGCGTTTAAAATTATTAACCAGGTATTAAAATACATTCATAAAAATATATGTGGGCATTGTTCTAGAACTTTTAAACTTTGAGGTTGAAGAAAATTGCATTTTTTTTTTAGGCACATTCATGAAATTAATTTTATTGGCTTTAGAATTGATCAAATGACAGGAAAAACCTTGCGTGACTCATTTATACACAATGTATTTTTTTTTTAATGTTACATATGTTACGTTACTCGTAAAATTAGTTTTTAGTTTTGTAACGTTTAATATACATAAAAAATTCAGTTCTTTTGCTTATGGCCTAATTTTTAGAAGCTAGTATATAAAATTAAACGTCTAGTTAATAGTTCAAATTTAAAATAATGGATTAAATATGGCGGACTATTTTTACAAAATTTCTTTGATTTTTATAAAATTTGATATGTTAGGGTTTTTGAGGCCACTGATTACAAATCCAAAGTCAGTTTTCATTAAAATTTGAAATCCAAATACATGATTTAACATTAAGGTTACCAAAAAATTAAAACGATTTGTAAAGAATAATCATTTTATTATTGTCAAAAAGTGTGTTTTTTGTTTTATTAAAAAACACAAAAGTTATAAATACTTTAATAACATAGGAGAAAAGATCACAATGATTCCAAAGTACTTAGAAGCTAAATTGTAGATGTGCCCATGTGGATTTTTCATTTGTTTGCATCCCCAAATACTTCCACAAAAAACCACAGACCATAAAAAAAGGTTCAAAAAGTTTCAGCGTTAAAACTGAAAAAATGTAGTGAGTGTCGCGCACCAAAAACAGGCAAATTCACTACTTTTATTTACTCTCATTGTTTTCTACATATCTGTAATTAGTAATAAACACTTATTACATGTAAATCGAACAAAAATTTGTTGATCTGTAGTGTTGCAAAGTTATATTTAAAATTTGTATGGTATCATAATGAGCGACAACATAAAGTTTAAAAGTTCTAGAACAATGCCCATATACTATCCTATAATATATATATATATAAAATATATTAGCGAAAACCTATAATTTTCTAAAATTAATTATATTTTTAGTGCTATTACTATAGTAAAACGATCTAAATGATGATACTTATTACAATAAACTTGAGTAAAATAAAGTCTCAACTATACATTCTTCGTGTATTTCCTTGAATTTTGTTTACTATAATAAGAATAAAATAAACGAAAGGGTTCTTTAGTTTAAATAATTATGTTGAAATAGAGAATGAACGAAAGGAATTTGAAGAACTCAAATGCAAGGTTGGATTTCACTTGGATGATTGTACAATGCAATGCGAATATATGTCGGTTAAATAATATTTTCTTTTAATTCAATTTTTTGTTATGTTTTTTAATAGTAAATAGTGATGTTTAAAGAAAATTTTAAAATGGGCCTCCTCCATTAAAAAAGTAAAAAATGTAGTTTGACTATTTGGAATAGACAGAAGTAGGCTACTAAAAATTAGTAGAATACTATACTAATTGTATGAATCAATATTAATCACTAAATGAATTAACCATATATGTATTATATTACATTGAAATAGTTAAGTGTTCTAAATATTCACGGATTGTTGTATTTGTAAAAAAAAAACCTGCAGGAAATTATGTTCTTAATTTGGTTCCGTACCTAAACTGACCAATTCAAATAGTTACATTCGAAGTACTGTATTAGTAAACTATAGTGTTACTATACTGAAATCCTGTTTTGATTTATTTTCAGACAGCTTCATGAAACTTACAAATTAATCAGGAATTTTCAAAGAAGGTCATACAGATATTAAGAAACTCCTAAAAAATTATTAATTTATTTTAACATTTTCTTGAAAGTGCAACAAAAATCTTTTTTTAACAAACCAAAAACTTCCGAGAGTTTACTGATTTTCACTAAATAAAGTTTTCTCTTATAAGAATAGCAAACGTGGTACTAATTTATATTCATAGAGTAGAAAAAATGGCTATATGACTAAATAGCTTTAACAAAATTACTCCCGAAAAATAACTCCAACAAAAATAACTTTAATAATAATAACTTCAAATATCACTTTAACTCGACACAACATTTGCGAATTATATACATATCTCAACGCGTCTGTACATGCATTAACAAAAATTACAAAAAAGTATTTTTCGAAATATCTCTCATAACGTAACCTAACTTAACCTAGCCTAACCTAACCTAACAAATTACTAACGAATATTAAATTAAAATCGATGTTCACAATGATTATGTAGAAAGTATGAACTTATATAATATTGTTATTTTTGTTAAAGTTATTTTTCCTAAATTTATTTTTGTTAAAGTTATTTTTTTTAAGTTATTGTTCGGAGGTTATTATTACAAAGTCATTTTTGCAAAGCTATTTAGTCGTGACACCGAAAAACAGTATTTGTTTGTTGGTGAATATAAATATTACGTGCGATTTAACTACATTTCATAAGGAATAATATAACTATTGTTTAAAGCAGAAAGTTTTTCTTGGAATGCAATTCGGTTAAAATATGACATCTTTAACGATAATAGTGTGAAAGAGAGAAGTTACTCCCTTGGACTAAATTAAATTCGAAACCGATATTACCATTTATGCCACAATCAATAAAACTTTCAGAAACATTTGCACGTTAAAAATATTACCACATAAAAAATCAGTCGATCAATGGGCAGACTAAGTATCGAATAAAATAAATAAAACACAAATTAGTATAAATTAATTAAAACCCGTTAACTAAAAGTTCAACGATTCATTTCAGTTCCTCCAGTTGCAAAATTAATCGATTTCAAACTATGTCAAGGTGACTGAGCTATTAAGAAATATCTTATATAAAAGAAAGAAGAAGATGGCAAACACGTTTGAAATTACCTTGAGTAGTTCTTGCACCCATTCGTTTAATTAGTGGGTAGTTTAATTAATCTAGTAATTAGTTAATTAATCCGTAAGTAAGTCTCGATTCCAAGATAATTGTTATGAAATTGCGCCGATTGAAGAATAAAAATATCCTGCATGTCGACATAAGAAGATATCATTTTCCAAAGACCTTTATCGTACTTTTAATCCTTTTTTTTTATTTCAGGTGCACCGTAAATAATTCGCAAGAATTTATAGAAAAACGACGGTTTTCATTTACCGAAATTTTTCTGGTATCATGATGTTGATGAAGAGAAACGCCACAAAGTTGTGCTTGTAAATTTAAATATCAAACACAGTTGACAATCTCAATAAATTTGTATACTCATTCACATAATAACCAAATAAAATTAAGTTTTTAGGGGATACGTGTTAGTGTTCCCCTACTTCCAGCTTTCCCACTAAATTTCATGGAGAGAGAATTTCCCTCCTGTAAAGAGTGACTGCCAAAATCCCTCCAATAAGAGTGGATTTAGTGAAATTTGACTCTAAAAGGAAATGATATTTTCACTCTTTTAAGGCGCAAGAAAAAAAAATGTTTGGAGAATAAATTCCATTATTTGGATAAAATATTAACTGGGGAGATAAAATTACACTTTTCTGAAGAATGACCCATATTGTAACTAACATTTACTTAAGACTTTGCAGCATTATATTAGAGTGGAATATTTAATTCATATTTTCTCTAATTATATATTATGAATGGCGAATTACGTGTTACGAATTCGAAAAATGCTTTTTTATATGTATGGTGATTTTTGTAACATAATATTAGAAAAAGAACGTTCTTTTATATTGTTTTTTTTTCTCTATTTATTATGCAATTATAAGCATATAACTTTTCTTCAAAGATTTCGAATTATAAGTATGTTATTAATTTATTTTTAATTTTTTTTATCTAAAATTATATTGTCAAAATCACCGCCATAATTAAGAGAGAGGTTACTTTTATTTATTACCAAGATAGAAATAATTATATATTAATAATATTTATTAACACTTACATTTAAATAATATACAATGAGATCTGAACAATTTTTCCAAAATTTGTTGTACCTTTAAAAATGAACTTTAAAGAAAGAACTTTAAAGATGAAGAAGTAATTTTTCATCTTACAAAAATAAGAATTTTTTTAAAGAAATTTCTGAGCTTCAATCTAAATTTTTGATAATTTTGACGTATAAGTCATAGAAAAGGCGAAAAAGAATAAAAACCTATATCTAAAATCTAAAAAAAAGTAACATCACAATCACATTTCGAAAAGAAATTTAATTCTGAATATCAGAAAATTGTTCAAATACCATATTAAGTGAAACATTGACTGCAGAAGGTGAAATGAAAAGCGATTTTAAAGATAATTACATCATATAACGTACTTATGTGGGTGATTCTCCTGAAAAGTACACGTTTTCGCAATTTTTTAACGAACAAATTTTTTATCGAAATATTTTTGTTTGTGTGAAATATGTTGTGGGTAGGTTCTTAAGTGAGAATCGAATATTGCGCAAAATTCATCATTGTTATTATTAATGATATAGCCATTCTTAAATTTTAATTATTGATTATACATTAAATGAATATACATATAAAAATCACAAATTATGTTAGTCGACGATTATAAATTGTTAAATATTTCAAATGAAAGATGGCGGATCCATTATGACAGACCGAATTCTAAAATTAAAGTGTTTAAAATTTACAATTAATAATTATTTATTTAGAACAGTACAAAAAACAATATTTAAAAATACTACTTAATATAGTATTACATTCTTACAATACAATATTATTATTTTCTGGTTTTCCTTTTCGGTTGTTTCTTAGAAGTTTCCGAGTTTTTCTGACCTGATGAAAGTTTTCTAGTCGCAATTTTCTTACTCTTCAAACTCGTTATTCACAAATTTTAATTCTCCCAAATGATAATGTACACAATTTTGTTTCATTTGACAATCGTAACAGCTCCTTTCATTGAATCGAATTATGTCTTTATCGAATTTGGTACAATTTGTGGTCCCCATATTGGATCCGCCATTTTCAAATTTAAAAACCTGACATCACATTTGGATTCAGCGACCCCAAAAACCCCCGAGTAACAAGTTTCAAGCGAATGTGATCGACTTATGCAGTTTAAATACATATTTTATAAAAAGGCTTCGGAGATCACAAATCGACATATTACTGAATGTTATTAAATAACGGAATGATGTAAACAAATATCCTTATAATATCTTTTTAGGACCAATGAATACTTAAGTTTTATGGCACTAGCATTTATTTATAGCACGTTGATTCACTTTTATTCCCAAAAATGAGAGGCTTCGGAGATCACCCGGAATTTTTACTCGCAAAGAAACATAAACATTAAGCAGTGATATAAGATATAAAAACAACATATATATATATATATATATATATGTGTGATTCACCTTATATTTTGAAAAAATTAAATTGTAAGGTTCTTCTTTGTCCGTCTGTATTTGAAATAGGTGTGTTACAAAAAATTTTTTTTTTTTTTAGAACACAAAAACTGTAAATACGTGCGAGTCGCGTGCCGGTAACGAACTGACTGACAAAAACATAAACATTGCCAGTGCTCAACCCTTGACAATAATAATGTGAAGATGTGTGGAATGCTTGAATTCAAAGTTAACGAAATTTTAACGAGATGTTTTTGAAAAAATTATGACGAAATTATTAATTATTGAGTAACGGAAAGTATGTTTCTGGAAGGTTCGAAAGTTCGAATCTTATATTCACTGCATTATTATTATGTTTTTTGATAAAAAAGTTTTCTTTTCCAATAGTTTCTTTCTGTAGTTAATATTTGAACGTTTTTATAATCAAAATCATGTCCTGTGTCTAATTTATGTCTACTTAGTCCCGTAAGTTTATCCTCACTTGAGTAAATATTTCGTTTAAGTTCGTTAATTCTGTCTCTTAGCAATCTTCCTGTCTCACCTATATAACATTTGTTGCATTGGTTACATTTAATTTTGTAAACGACGCAACTTTGGTGTAAATTATCTAATTTATCTTTTCCAGGTTTTATACCTCCTAAATTTGTATGAAATGGTTTGAAAACTACTCTAATATGTTGGTCTTTCATTGATTTTTTGATTTGTTCAGATAAACCTTTGGCGTACGGAATGCTTATAGTTTTCACATAGTCATAATCTTCTTTCGTATTATCTAGGGAGTTATAAATTTTGTGTACTCTTTCTCTAAGACAGTCAATAATTAGATCTTCCGGATAATTATTATTTCGTAATAAGTTTTTTACTATTTCAATATTTTTTTGTCTGTATTTAATATGGGATAATTTGATTGCTCTGTCTATTAAACCATAAACAACTCCAATTTTGTAAGATAAAGGTTGATGAGATAAAAAGTTTAAATATCTACCCGAGAAAGTTTCTTTATGGAACCAATCTGTTATGATAAAATTGTCTTTGGCTCTAATTATTGTCATGTCTAAGAAGCTAATAGATCTCTGTTTTTCAATTTCAAGAGTAAATTTAATTCTATTCAATTTTCCTCCTATTTTGTTCATGCTGTTAAAAATGTCTAGGACTTTGTTTTCAGAATTTTTTGGGATTGCTGTCAAAATGTCATCTACGTATCTGTAATAGAATGGTAGAGTAAAAGGTAATTTGTTTATAAGTATATTTTCAATAAAATCTAAGACTAAGTCAGATATAATTGGAGACAGTGGGGATCCCATAATTACACCAAAAACTTGTTTATAGGTTATATTTTCGAAATTAAAATATGTACAGTCTAAAATAAGTTTAAGTGTGCTATAAAATTCATTTTTAGGAATATTGGTGAAATTTTTGATTTGATTCCATTTCTTTTTTAAAATATAGATAGCAAGATCAGTAGAAATATTTGTAAAAAGTGAGACTACGTCCAGAGAGATTAACATGAAGTCCTTATCAATTTTGAAATTGTGTAGTTTTTGTTTGAGATCCCAACTATCTTTAACAGATTTTGATGTTCTGGGGAAGGTAGAGGATAAAATTGAATTAAAAAATGATGCCAGTTTGTAAGTGGGAGAATTAATTGTGGAAATAATTATTCTTAATGGGATGTCGGGTTTATGAATTTTTGGCAAACCATATGCTCTCGGAGTAACTAAAGCATTATTAGTTTTTAAATGTTTATTTTTTTAAATTCACCTTATACATTGTAAAGAGCATAATTGAAAGTAATTTTTAAAGCATTGCAAGAAATTATTTATATTTTGATGTTACTTTACTGCTAAGAAATACATTAAACAGCCATTTTTGTTAAAATTTGACAAGTTTCCAACGCTCGTTTTAAAATAAAAAACAAATTTTAAATTTAGTCTATATGCATGAAAAGTTAGTCAATATATTACAGTTTAAGAATCAATTTATAGGAAATTGTAACTACATAATATTTATGATAGTATTTTATTTCAAAACAGTCATATAACATTGGCGACACATTTCAGTGTACTTTTCAGGAGAATCACCCATGTAATTTTTCGAAAAATTTCTACCAGAATACGGAAATTTTAAATGAAATTGTAAATAACTCAATTATCTTTAAGACTATTTTTATTTATTTCTTTTTAAAAAACGTTCATTTTGGAAAAACAACCATGCAAAAGGGTATTATATATTGGTGAAAATGAAAGTTTGCAAAACAAAACGCGTTTCATAAAAGAATTTTATCTTGGCGAATATTTGTCGTACGAAGTTGAATAAGAAATAAAATTATAAGTATTTTTATTACTCATATTTATTTCTACCTAAAATTAATACTTTTCGACATAATCGCAATTTTTAACCCACTCCGAGAGGGTTTTCGCATTTTTGAGAAAAGTGAGGTTAAAGGTGTAAAAAGTTGCGTTTTGTCGATATTAATTAGATTTTTATAAAAAATGCAAGGTAATAGAAAAATTCTGAGGATGGCATCAATTTCGCAACAAAAAAATATTTCGGAAATGATATTGCAATTATCAAAATATGTTTCGTCATAAAAATAAAAATATGGCAAAAAAATGGATACTTTAACATGCTTGACGTCTTTTAGTCTATTTACTCGTGTTTTCGTATAAAATAGTTAAATTTCCAAAAGAACTGCACTCAAAAATATTTATTTATTTACTTACTAATATACGGACTGAAAGTCCTCTACATGAAGTTTCCTTCATGTACAAAATGGAACCCAGCAATCGAGATGGATTGAAAATTTCCATTCATTTTGAATCCATACTTTGATTCTGTAAATATGTATTCAAATGGATTGAATTCCGAAGAAAGGAATCCATCTGTATTCAATTCTACGAATACAATCGGAAATGTAATTTGCCGGATTAAATTTCAGAAAAAGTAACAAAATACAGTAACGCGCCATAACTATAATTATATATTTTAAAATCGAAATTGACGATCAACTCATAATCAACTTTTTCAAATCGATTATCCATAAAAATTCAAAAGAATTATGTATAAATTGCAAACTGACAAAAATAACAAATACTCTATTTTGAAGTCATATGAATACAATTAGATAGTTTTGAATCCGTAATGTTGAATACGGATGTATTCAAAGTTTTGTTTTTGAAATACAACTTTTTTTGGATTGAAATGAATACACTTGGATAGTTTGAATCCATATTGTTGAATACGGATGCATTCAATGTTTCGTTTTTAAATAGGAAACTTTTTTTTTATTGAAATGGATACACTTGGATAGTTTTGAATCCGTAATGTTGAATACGGATGTATTTAAGATTTAATTTTTAAAAAGAAAACTTTTTTGGATTAATATGAATTCAGAAAGTAACCTTTTTATTCATATGAACGAATAGAATTGTATTTACGTATTAAAATGGATGTTGACCTATGTATGGATTCAGAATTTAATAATTGAATCCAATTCTATTACAACTCTATCCAAATTCGTTTGCTGGAAAGACTCACTGCAAAAACTCGTGTCTTCTAAACGTCTTATTTGAAGGCATTAGATACTTCAAAAATGCCTTTTCAGAATAAACGTCTTAATATATGTATCTGCGTTACAAAGTGTCTCAAAATTTGATTATTTGCATCTACCGATCGTAAATAAGATATTTTTGTATCTTATAATCTGAGACATATAATAGACGGTAAAAGTGTCTACATTAAAGTCGTTTTAGCTAATTTATGTGTCGAGACACTTGTAAATCGAAGACACATTGCCGATTCGAGTATCTTCGTGAATATTCGGGAACTAGCGACTCGAAGCGTCGTCTTGATAAAAGATACATAACCTATTCTGTTGATGTGCGGTTGATGTGATTTCAACGGTTCATTATATCAAAATTTGCATGAAAATTGCAAATAGAAGACGAATGTTTTCACATAAATATCAAACACTTGTAGGTTATGTATCAACTATCGAGCAGTACATTTAGATTGCGATTAACGACACTTCTAGCTTCTCAAAAGAAATAATTTATAACGTCTTTCTATAAGACACTCAAAAACGTCTTATAATTGAGGACGAAAGTGTCTCAAAATAAGACACTCGTTTTTTGGAGTGCTAAATAAAAATTTACGGGTCCGGCTTTCAATTAGAATTTTATAAAAACATATCGATTTACAAGAACTCAAATTAAGGATTTCCATAATTACCACACATGCGTTTTTATAAATCACTTTACGTAAAATCAACGCAATTAAAAAATGAACGTAAAAATAACATAATACAACGACAAAATAATCAAATAACCTCGATAATATAAAATTATTTTAATAAAATATTCGGTATTAACTAATAGCTTTTTTACTTCAATGCATGTACAAATATTGTGCAATTCATATTCAAAATAGAATGCCATTGCGATATTAAACATAAAATATTACATTGGCGAAGTTTCAAAGAAGCCGCAGAAATATCGAGATTGAAATAATTTGATTACATTTACTGACGTACACTTGGATACTTTCTATCGGACCGTTTAATAATAACAAAGTTTATTCAGGGGATCGATATTTGCCTAAAATCATTACTTATTTTTGTATTTTTCCAAATTGGAATTACAGGGAATATCTTTCTATTTGAAGAAATCAATTATTCGTTGATAAAAGGTTTAAACTATCGCAAAATATGAGAGCTTAAACTCGGAAAGGAAAATATCAAACATTATTCCAACTTACGACTGTAAATTTGACTTGAAGACAAACATTCTTCCGCTTAACGGCTGTGAATGTACGTCTAATGCTGGAAGCTCGCCTTAGAGATTGTGAACCTTCCAATCCGTGCACTGAACCGCTCAAAGCTCCGGAAACACCAGCGCCACGGGCACAGACAAACAATCTACTAACATCCTCCCTAAAAATAATTGATTAAAAATTAATTATTTATACAAACATTGCACAAATAATGCAAAATCTCAAGTGTTATTTTCGTTAAAAATCTCCTATCAAATTCTTAAACCAGAGTCACTTTTATTTTAAATTTCTCATATATTTTAAACATATTTCTGGAAAATTTAAATACTAAAGTAAGAGGATTTTACTATATATTGAAAATTTTCAAAATAGGTATACAATTTTTTTCCAATCGGGTTTGTTTGAATGGAAAAATCCAATTCATATTGATATTTTACTACAATTTTAAGCAATCTCTTAAGATATGAGTTTCTTCGGGGAATGCTAGGTGGCGCCCCAATCCATAAACAAAGTCGTGCATCGTTTAGTACTAATCTGATCGACGATATATGGGTAAATCCTGTAAATCCACAGAACTTTTAACTTTACGCTTTAAGAAAAATATTTTTTTTTCGGTGGCACACATTTAAAATCAACCCGAGGCCACTCCTAAACATATAAAATGTAGAAAAAACGACACGTGACGACTTTTAAAGGATTGTTCCAGCGCAGTCAGGTAAAACGAGACCCAAAATTATATCTTCGAACTAAACATATTTCTGTACGCGGAAAACATATGAAATTTGTTACTCGGGGTTTTTTAAGTTACTGGTCACGAATCGGTCAACAGATATTCAGAAATGAAGATGGCGAATTCAATATGGAAGACCGAATTTGTAAGAAGTTACTCACACAAGCTCAAATTGGATATTCAGGGGTTTTCTTTCTTTTTGCCTTCAGGTTCATAATATACAAATTTTAGAAGCAAACATTTATTTAAGTCGATTTAAGGCATTACAATCCCGGCAATCCTGAAAAAAAAATTTAAATAGGTGTAACGTAAGTTGTCATTAGTACCGTATTTATTCATTTTTAATCAGAAAAGATGAAGCAAGGGAGATGAAAAACAAAGTTACCCAAAGTTACATTTTCATTATTTCTGGAGCAAAGCTATAGCGAATCTCGACCGATGAGCGACCCCGAATACACAGTTTCAGCTGGTTCAAGCAACTTTTTAGGAATTTGGTCCGCCAGATTGTATCTACCATCTTCAATTTTTAATATTTGTCAACGTATTTATGATCAGTTACCAATAAAACCCACGCGTAACAAATTTCAGCATTTTTCGGTGTAAAGAAAGGAGTTTGTGTCAAAGAGATAATTTCATGTCTTGTTTTACCCCTGAACATCGTATTGTATTTTTGGAACAAGTTCAGAGTATTATTATGACACCTAAAACAATAAATTACGCCAATAATCGAGGCATTTAATTGTGTATAGTTCGTGTACCTGACAAAAGTGTCATTTTTCAACAACATTTACGCACGAAGGCTATAGGTTGTAATAGGCACAGAATTGAGATGAGACAAGGCACACCTTATTCCTTGGAATACCTCACTTATTATATCATCAATTAAAAATTCCCAAAGTTTGGAGCCATAATATTGTTTGTTCCAAAAGTTATTGTTAGAAATTAACGAAAATTCCATTTTTCATAAATCTTCTGCACGCGACTTTGGACGCATGTCATTCTTATTAAGCGATAGGCACACTTATTTTTCAAGTATCTTTAGCTTTTATAAAGTGCCATTAATCAACGACATGATTTTCAAATGAAAAGAATACACGTTCCAAAAGTTACAGAACAAAATATTAACAAACATACGATTTGCACGCAGCAGTTTATTCAAATTTTTTGAGCTTTCGTGTTTCCTTTGGCTTTTTAATCAGCTATCATGAAAAACAAATAGGTGTACCTTGAAAAGCATATCCTTTTTAGTAAATAGTAATGTTTTATAAATATTTCTGTACAGCTTATTTACGTGAATCGTAAAATAACATGAAAGTTAAAAGTTCTGTGGATTTGCCCATATAACAACGGAGTCTACCCTTACTATCTCAGAGGAACTTAAGATGATTTGTCAGGAGGAAACACATGATGCATCGACATTTGATGGAAACTGTTCGTGACATCGCTTGTGGGTTTGAACGCCACCTAGCGTCCTAATAAGTAATTTATATTACTTAATGTAGTTTTCTGGTTATATTTATTCGTAGATTTATTCAATGCGAATATGATAAAAGTCAATACGGGTTTTAAAAAATGTATAGATTTTTTCTCACATTGTACATTTGAAAATGACCACGCATATTTTGACAAACTACCATAATTTATATGGGAAATTTACGAATACGAATCCTAAAAATGCCTATGTGATAGCAAATTCATTATTGACATGATATTCGCGATTTTTAGAGACATGCTAATGCGATTATCCATAGTAAAATTCGATAAATTAAAAATAAAACAAAAAATGTTTGCTATGTACTAAAACAAAATCATATATAGTTTTTTTAATTCGGAATTTGAAAAATGTTGATACGCACCATTAAAAAGAGAGATTTTTGGCCAATAAGAAATGTTTAGTGTCAAATTTCACGAAGAAATTTTGTACATTTGGACATTAAAAGGTTAACTTAGGAAATATAAATGTAATATACACTTAATAAAAGTGAAAAAGTACAGGAAAACTCAATTTGATTTCAAGAAAGTTTGTGATGTAAATTAACCAAGAACTTCTACTCAAAACAAGATGCACTTTAACGATCCATCTTAGTCAAAGGTAGATTTATATCCTTTGCAATAATAAAATAATCGGTATGATCGTTTGTAATATTTATTATTCAAGAGCTAATAAATTTGCCTACCGTGTACTTTCTTGTAAAATCGAGATGGCGCTCTTGGCGACGGGATTTTCACGTGTCGCCTTTAGCCATCCAGTAGCAGTGTATAGAACAGGATTCGTGCCTTGTAAATGTTGCAGAACGAACTGATTATTGCCTGGTGCTTTTCGTAATAACATTTGATGATCTGAAAAAATTAAATTATCAGTGAAAATCTCGGTATTTTATAATCGATGGCTGCAGCTTCATCTTGATAGATTGGCTACAATATTTTTAATTTAATATAAATTAACTTTCACAAGATTTTTTGTCCTTTGTAGTAATCATAACGTGTAAATTTTCGTGTAATATTTGTATTCGTACAGTTATATCAATAACAATAAAAATATTCCAACAATCATATTTTCGAGGTTTCATCATCAATATTCAGGGATCAAAATTTGTTTTAACCCATTAACACCTGAAATGACAATTTTTATACTTCATTTTCAATCAAGTATTTCGTATCAAAATCAACGTTGAAAACAATTGAGAGGTATGTATCCTACTGTTTTCGAGGTCGCTCTTTAAGATTCCGAGGTCAAAATTGAATTTCAGCCATTAGAAATTCTAATATGGCGCCGAATATGAAAAAAATTTCCAAAAAATTGGGAATTTTTTATACTTATCAATTTTTTTCGAGCTATTGCAATATTGGGATTCTATTGAAACTCTGAACAAAGGTGAACAAAATACTTCAATTTTAAGGAAAAATTTTACTTTTATAACCTACATTCTTCTAACGACCTCAAAATGGCGTCAACAATGAAAATTTCTTTGAGAAATTTCTGGACGCTCTAACTCAAAAACTACGAACTTTTAAAAAAAATGCCCACAATGAAAAGTTCTTAGAATTCATCAAGCGATATAGTGGAATTTTTTTAAAATTTTTTGATGACATTTTGAGACATTTTCTTCAAAATTGTAATTTATTTACAAAAAGTTCTGAAAAAATTTAGTGTATTCTCTGATGAATTCTAAGAGCTTTGTTCTTTGCAATTTTTTCGAAAAGTTGATAGTTTTCGAGGAAATGAATTTCAAATATTATAATTTAGGATTTTTTCCCCCCAAAAACTAAATTGGAAAAAATTGCAAAGAACAAAAAAACTCGTAGAATTCATAAGTGAATACTACAAATTTTTTTCAGAATTTTTCATAAATAAATTATGATTTTGAACAAAATGTTGAACAAAAATTTCTCAAAATGTCATCACAAAAATCTGAAAAAATTCCACTATATTTCTCTATTAATTCTAAAAACTTTTAATTCTTAGCATTTTTTTATAACAGCATGTAGTTTTTGAGTTAGAACGTTCAGAAAATTTTCAAAGAAATTTTCATTGTTGACGCCATTTTGAGGTCGTTGCAATGATGTGGGGTATAAAAATAAAATTTTTCCTTAAAATTGAAGTATTTTGTTGACCTTTGTTCAGAGTTTCAATAGAATCCCAATATTCTAATAGCTCGAAAAAAATTAATAGGAATACATAATTCCCAATTTTTTGGAATTTTTTTAAAAGTTCGGCGCCATATTGGAATTCCTGATGACTGAAACTTAATTTCGACCTCGGAATCTTGAAGAGCGATCTCGAAAACAATAGGATATGTACCTTTCAATTGTTTTCAACTTCGATTTTGATATGAAATACTTGATTGATAATGAAGTATAAAAAATGCCATTTCAGGCGTTAATGGGTTAAGACAAAAGGAATTCCAGTATAACGTAAAATTGGAACAAAAAATGCCAAAAAAACGGTAAATCTTCGGAAAGACACCAACAAAACAAAAATAAAATATGGTGTCTTATGTATTTTTGCCTCCTGATTAAGAATATCATTACAAAAATTGGAGAACGGCCATATTTTCGTCGCAAACTTGAAAAAAAAATATGGAAAACCGTGTTTTTTTAGTGTTTTGTATTCATCTCGAAAAATACGCGTCATACAAAAATATGTTTCAAACAAAAACTGAAGAGCAGAAAAACAGACATTTTAAGACTTATTTTAAAAGTCTGTTTTTTAAAATGTCTGGTTTTTGAATGTCAGATTTTTTAAGTTTCTGTTTTGTGGAATTTTTGAGGTGGATCCCAATTTTCTACTTTTTACGATACTGAAATGGATTCAAGCGTCAATAACAATACAATACAAACTATAAATCTTTTCGTTTTTTCATTTCAGATAACATGAACATTCGGAAGGTGCCAATTGAGTACATTTTCTTAAATGTTATAAATGTACACAAAAAATGTTCAATAAGATTCAATAAATAATGTCAAAAAAACTGTTCCATTTTTTTCCCACACGGAGAAAAAAATCCCAGAATTTTTGTACGGAAATTTCCTGAAAAATTACCGTGCTGTCCCATAAACGCAGTGCATGTTGTTGGCAAAGTAAAATTTACATTGCTATGCTGAATTTTTCCAAAGTAATACGTAAAATTTCGGATCAAGAGCACAGTAAAAATTCCTGTGCCACAATACAGCAACAATTCCTGTGCCACAATACAGTAGAATTTCCTATGTCATAGCATAGTAAACATTTTTGGCTCACAGTTCATTTCAAAATGGAAACAAATCGAATGCAAACAGAAAATACGTGAAAATTTTGCACAGGATATCGTGTATTGGGTATAGATGAAACAAATTGCAAGCCTACAAGTAATATCAATAGTTCTTAAAATCGTAAAAGCCTTATCGACATTTACTTTCAGCTGACAAGATATATCAATGTTTGTTGTATATTATTTGTATGCACGAACAAAAAATTTCTATTTTACTTTCAACTTGAAAAAGTAATATTTATATTTTATTAAAATTTAAAGTAATAGGGAAAGGACTATTAATAACTGATTCACATATTCCTATTACCCCGCATAAATTGGCCGAACTACTTCAAAAGAAATTACTGCAACGAAAACAAAAACAGTTTACTCGGTTCGGACCAGTTCAGACCCGTACGTCGGACTACTCGGCCGCCATATCGGTGCTCTTTTGTTTTCACCGCAGTTAGACTCGGTAGCATTCGAATATGTTCGGAAACTTTCGCTTCCAATTCGAGAAGTGGCATAGTAAAAATAATGAAGCAACATATTATAAATTCTTCAAATATTGGGGATTATTTGACTTGCACTAACTTAAAAACTTGCTGTCCTGTAAATTTTACTGTGCTACACTAAACATTTCGACTAGCTCGTACATAAAAATATCTAGCCGTTATTACAAATATTCGTGTCCAGAAAAGCAATATTTCTTGTCTGTTGCTATAAATATTTCCGAAAAATCAAGTTGCAACCGTTTTCAGGTGACTAGCACGGTAATTTTCCAGGAAATTTTTTCTCCGTGCAGTAAAAAAAGAATAAAACAATCACTGTACAGGAGAATCCCAAAATCACCATTCAAAAATCAAACGCTGAAAAACTAAGATCATAACCTACCTCTATCGCCGTAATGAGAAAACACTCGATCTAAGAATGTTTCGTCCGTGCCACCTGGACACACAGCTTCCTCGTCTAGGAGCCAAAGTAATCCTTTTCGTTCCATCTGCCTGGTACTACTCAGGTCACTTTGGCTAGTTCGAAGCATTGTTGCACTTTGCGAACTTCCGCGGTCCATCATCGAGACCAACGCCTGAGGTGATCCTATTCCTCCTTCGCAGTCGTCCTCGTAATCAACGTCGATTCCCTCCTGGACGTATCTAAGGCGGAAAACATGACGTTATCGACGAGGAAACCCTTTGGGGGGTTAATTGCTACTTATCGAGTGATTCATGATCTCACCTGTCTTTAGGCGCTACTAAAGCACTGTGGTAGAAAAGTAGCTGTAGGCGCTCCTGCAGATAATTGTGGCAAAGATCTTCGAAACTCGCGCCTGTCTGACGACCGCAAGTTGCTGGATTCTGGAAGCCTGGTGCATCACATAGCAATAGCGATGACACGGTATGTACTGGTGATGAGATAGACCTGAAATTTTTATTTCGGTTCAATTTCTTTAATAGTTTTAAAAAATAGTTGTTTTATTTTAACCCATTAACGCCCAAACAACACTTTTTCTTGCTTCAATTTCAATCAAGTATTTCGTATCAAAATCAAAGTTCAAAAAAATTGAAAGGTACATATCCTACTGTTTTCGAGGTCGCTCTTCAAGATTCCGAGGTCAAAATAGAGTTTCAGCCATCAGGAATTCCAATATGGCGCCGAATTTGACAAAAATTTCCATAAAATTCGAAAATATTTATCCTTAAGAATTTTTTTCGAGGCATTAGAATATAGGGATTGTATTGAAACGATGAACGATGGTGATCGGAATACTTGAATTTAAAAAAAAATTTTTACTTGTATACCCCACATCATTCTAACGACTTCAAAATGGCGTTGACAATGAAAATTTCTTTAAAAGATTCTGAACGCTCTAACTAAACAACGACGAGTTTTTTTAAAAAAATGTTAAAAATGAAAAGTACTTAGAATTCGTCGAGAAATATAGTGGAATTTTTTCAGATTTTTTTCATGACATTTTGAGAAATTTTTTTTTTCAAAATTTGTTTCAAAATTTTAATTTATTTGCGAAAAATTTAGATTTAGTGTACTCTCTGACGAATTCTAAGAGTCTTTTGTTCTTTGCAATTTTTTCAAAAAGTTGACAGCTTTCGAGAAAAAAAATCCTAAAATATTCGAAAATTATCAACTTTTACAAAGAATTGCAAAGAACAAAATACTCTTAGAATTACGTCAGAGAAAACACTAAATTTTTTTCAGAATTTTTCGTAAATAAATTACAATTTTGAAAAAAATGTTAAAAAAAAATTTCTGAAAATGTCTTGAAAAAAATCTGAAAAAATTCCACTATATTTCTCGACTAATTCTAAGCACTTTTCATTCTTAGCATTTTTTTAAAAAAGCTCGTGGTTTTCTAGTTAGAGCGTTCAGAAACTTTTAAAGAAATTGTCATTGTCGACGCCATTTTGAAGTCGTTAGAATACTGTGGGGTATACAAGTAAAAATTTTTTTTTAAATTCAAGTATTCCGATCACCATCGTTCATCGTTTCAATACAATCCCTATATTCTAATGCCTCGAAAAAAATTCTCAAGGATAAATATTTTCGAATTTTATGCAAATTTTTGTCAAATTCGGCGCTATATTGGAATTCCTGATGGCTGAAACTCAATTTTGACCTCGGAATCATGAAGAGCGACCTCGAAAACAGTAGGATATGTTTTCAATTTTTTTTGAACTTCGATTTTGATATGAAATACTTGATTAAAATTGAAGCCAGAAAAAGTGTTCTTTGGGCGTTAATGGGTTAATGCAGGATTGAAATATTGCAGTTTAGTATTAGAATTGAATTAATGGACACCATCAAGATAATATACTAATTTCGAAATACCTTCTGTTAGTCATAATAAAACATTCTTTTAAAATAGGAGAGTTTATTACAGTTTCGTATAACCTGTCAAAAACAAATGCTGAAGACGGAGGATTTTACTAGTTATAATATTTCTTTTAAGGGCTATAATACACTTTTTAAAAGATAAGGGATAGTAACTTATAAAATACACTTTTCTCAGTGTAAATTAGTTAAATTATTACCTATTTATCTTACTAACGGCTATTAGAAGAATCGTTCTACTCATTAACTCTTTGTCAAAAATTAAATCGTTACCCATTAATGCCTGAATGTCCAAAAAATCGTACAGTAACTTTGAACTAAAATCTTTTAATGAAATCGCGGAAATTTCTATTTGGCATAAGATGTTCTAAACGTGTTCAGGTGTGCTCTACATGATGCGAGTTAGAAAAGTGAAAAATTTCATTTTGTATTGTTTTTTGATAAATTTATAGCGTTTTTACGGGATTTTTTCGTAGAAAATCACCATTTTTTAACAGAAAATATATGTTTATCATATATAGTGTTTGTGCCAACAAACTATGGATGTAGATTTTTTCAAAATTTTTTTTCCAAAAATAGAAAGCTTTGGAATGCAAAAAATATCACTAGCTCGGGCATTATCAGAGTTGTTCAGTTTTTTTCACTATTATAATCCCCGATTATTCACAAAAGTGTCTATTCCGGGTTTTGGAGGATGCTGATTACAATTTTTCTGTCAGAAATGGAAAATTAAAAATGGCAAAATTTTTTGCATTCCAAAGTTTCCTATTTTTGTAAAAAAATTTTGAAAAAATCTACATCCATAGTTTGTTGGTACAAACACTAATGAAACGTTTTTAATTAATTTTAATCTCATAAACATATATTTTCTGTTCAAAAATGGTGATTTTCTACGAAAAACTCGCCATTTTTTATATAAATTTATCAAAAAACAATACAAAATGAAATTTTTCACTTTTCTAAAGGGTCGAATCGTGTAGAGCACATCCGAAAACGTCTAGAACAATTTATGTCAAATAGAAATTTCCGTGATTTCATTGAAATATTTTAGCTCAAAGTTGCTGTACGATTTTAGGACATTCAGGCATTAACCCATTAACGTCAAGTAAGACACTTTTTTCTTTTAAATTTCAATAAAGAATTTCATATGAAAATCCAAGTTGAAATAAATTGAAAGGTACATGTCTTACTATCTTCGAGGTCGCTCTTTTCAATGCTGTTGTCAAAATTGAGCTATCTTAATTAGAAAATTAAATATTTCGATTTAAATGTCAAAATAACGCGAAAAATCGAGTCTTCTTTTTTATAAAACATTTTTTTCTCATCGAAAGAATATTTGTCGTCAGAAAATTTCTTCATTAAACGTGGACCCAATAGTTACAGTATCAAGATCAATTTTTAAATATTTAAAAACTAACATGGTGACCACAAAATGGCGACTGCAATGACAAATTTCTAATTAAAACTTAACAATTGTTTTTCTTGAAAACTATAGACTTCAGACAAAATTTTCTAAGAATAAATACGTTTTAGAATGAGTCAAAAAATGCTCCCAAATTTTTCCAGAATATATTCTTAAAATTTTTTATTTTTCAAAAATTCGAAATTTTTCAAAAAGTCGTCCAAAAAATCTGAAAAAATTTGAGAGTATTCTTTGACCAATTTTTGTTGTACGGAAATTTTTTCTAAAGTCTAAAGTTTTCAAGAAAAAAAATTACTAGTCTTGAAATCTAGAAAAGTTTAATAATTTTTTTGCTTGAAAACTGTAGACTTTAGAAAAAATTTCCTTAGAACAAAAATGTCTTCGAATTGGTCAAAGAATACTCTCAACATTTTTCAGATTTTTTGGACGACTTTTTTAAAAAGACTCATTCTATAATCGAAGTCTATAGTTTTCAAGAAAAACTATTGTTAAGTTTTAATTAGAAATTTGTCAATGGAGTCGCCATTTTGTGATCACCATGTTAGTTTTTAAATATTAAAAAAATTTATCATAATACTATAACTATTGGGTCCACGTTTAATGAAGAAATTTTCTGACGACAAATATTCTTTCAATGAAAAAAAAAAATGTTTTATGAAAAAGAACACTCGATTTTTCGCGTTATTTTGACATTTAAATCGCCATATTTAATTTTCTAATTAAGATAGCTCAATTTTGACAACAGCATTGAATAGAGCGACCTCGAAAATAGTAAGACATGTACCTTTCAATTTATTTCAACTTGGATTTTCATATGAAATTTTTGATTGAAATTTAAGTGAAAAAAGTGTCCTTGACATTAATGGGTTAATGGGTTAATTAAGTTTTCACATGAAAATTTGTTATGTTAAGACTATTTCAACACGGGGTACAGAAGGAATCACATACATTGCAAACAATAAAAATAAATGTACCATGTATACTTTACATATATACGAGTTATATATGTTATATATTACTTAACACATTAAATAATAAAGTTTTAAATTAAGTTTGTTCCATATTTGCCGGTTTTGTTATTACTTCTGCATACACTGCCAATTTGGAGCAACGTCTGCCAACTTAAGGCAAGTTTTTCTCTTTTTAAATTGCTTGTAACTTTTTTGTTTATTAAGCTACTAACAAATTTAAAAAACAAAAAATTGCCTCTTTATTAATTATTTTGTATGCCGCAGAGAGCGTTTAAAATTTTATGACCTGACGAATTCTACAGTCATTTGAACAAAAAACCAACAAATTAGGGTTCTTTCCCCTATATTTTTCACAATAAAATAATTTAATACTAATCAGTTCAATTATTAATAGCGTTTACATTCTCTCTGATGCTGTCATGTATTCAGTTCAGATGTTATATATCAAGTTCCAAGGATTGTCATTAAAACTGTTCTCTCAAAAATGCGAAAAGTACGAAGGCATACAGTAAATCGGTATTGTGTTTGTATATTTTGTTTAGCGAAAAATCGACTATGATTCATATTAATGGTGCAGTAAGTGATTGAGTAAAAAAATATGCTTATAATGATGAAAAAGAGGAATATTAGCAGATGGTACTATGCTCTTCTTGTAAATGAGATTTTTATCGGAATGGAAACGATTTAACCAAAAGAGTCAATCCATCAGCGTTTATACAGCTGCAATTTTTAAAATAATGACACGGCTCTAAGTATAAATATTCGTAATTTTACTTTCTGTGAGAAAGCTCGAAAACCATCAGCGAAATTGAATGAAAATACTCTCCGACATCAGATAAACATACTAACTGATCTGAAAATACCTGAATAGTTTCTTTTTTATGTTTGACAAAAATAGTGTACAAAAGAATTAAATTTATTTTTAATCAAAGTAATATTAATCGTCTTTAAATATTCTTGTTGCAATCCGCATTTTTCTGAAATTTGAAGTGGTCCTAGTAATATTAGAAAGAAGTTAAACTAGATTAAGAAACTAACGGACTAATATTTAATTATTTTAGAGAGAAAAATATAATATAAAAAGAAAAATATATACATAAACAGGGTTTATTCGACAATCCCTTTAGTGTTTGTTTTCATTTTAGGCTTAAATTACTCAAAAGCAGAAATTAAATTCAAATTAAAGAGAACTGACAAGGGGAACCCATGGTCGGGGGGTCACGATTTTTGTCGGCAATTTTGGTACGTATTCTAGGGCGAAAATAAAAATATACGTGTTTCAGCGTTTTATCGAATGCGCTTTGGTTGTTATACAATAAATTATTGAAATTCACCTTCTTATTGCCATATATGGGCATTGTTCTAGAACTTTTAAACTTTATGTTGTCGCTCATTATGATACCATAAAAATTTTAAATATAACTTTGTAACACTACAGATCAACAAATTTTTGTTCGATTTACATGTAATAAGTGTTTATTACTAATTACAGATATGTAGAAAACAATGAGAGTAAATAAAAGTAGTGAATTTGCCTGTTTTTGGTGCGCGACACTCACTACATTTTTTCAGTTTTAACACTGAAACTTTTTGCACCTTTTTTTTATGGTCTGTGGTTTTTTGTAGAAGTATTTGAGAATGTAAACAAATGAAAAATCCTTAACTTAATGATGTGCCTCACTGAGGAATAAAATTATATACCTTCAAACTTGCGAGATAACTTTTTTTTATAGTTGACAATTTAGCAATCAACCTTAGATAATTTTTTTCACATTGGTTTTTAAGAAAGCACACAACAGGGGTACATTACCTATATGATAAGAAGTAATTTGAGCCTTTTCCCGAATGTGTGCCACCTATACATAAAAAATGCGACCACGTCAAACTTTAAATTTCCAAGCGAAACTCACTTTGAAAAATCAAATTATTTAATGGCACATCTACAATTTAGCTTCTAAGTACTTTGCAATCATTGTGATCTTTTCTCCTAAGTTATTAAAGTATTTATAAATTTTGTGTTTTTTTAATACCACAAAAAACACACTTTTTGACAATAATAAAATGATTATTTTTTAGAAATCATTTTAATTTTTTAGTATCCTTAATGTTAAATCATGTATTTGGATTTCAAATTTTAATGAAAACTGACTTTGGATTTGTAATCAGTGGCCTCAAAAACCCTAACATATCAAATTTTATAAAAATCAAAGAAATTTTGTAAAAATAGTCCGCCATATTTAATCCATTATTTTAAATTTGAACTATTAACTAGACGTTTAATTTTATATACTAGCTTCTAAAAATTGGGCCATAAGCAAAAGAACTCAATTTTTTATGTATATTAAACGTTACAAAACTAAAAACTAATTTTACGAGTAACGTAACATGTTACATTAAAAAAAATACATTGTGTATAAATGAGTCACGCAACGTTTTTTCTGTCATTTGATCAATTCTAAAGCCAATAAAATTAATTTCATGAATGTGCCTAAAAAAAAATGCAATTTTCTTCAACTTCAAAGTTTAAAAGTTAGGGTTTTTGAGGCCACTGATTACAAATCCAAAGTCAGTTTTCATTAAAATTTGAAATCCAAATACATGATTTAACATTAAGGATACCAACAAATTAAAACGATTTGTAAAGAATAATCATTTTATTATTGTCAAAAATTGTGTTTTTTGTTGTATTAAAAAAACACAAAAGTTACAAATACTTTAATAACTTAGGAGAAAAGATCACAATGATTGCAAAGTACTTAGAAGCTAAATTGTAGATGTGCCATTAAATAATTTGATTTTTCAAAGTGAGTTTCGCTTGGAAATTTAAAGTTTGACGTGGTCGCATTTTTTATGTATAGGTGGCACACATTCGGGAAAAGGCTCAAATTACTTCTTATCATATAGGTAATGTACCCCTGTTGTGTGCTTTCTTAAAAACCAATGTGAAAAAAATTATCTAAGGTTGATTGCTAAATTGTCAACTATAAAAAAAAGTTATCTCGCAAGTTTGAAGGTATATAATTTTATTCCTCAGTGAGGCACATCATTAAGTTAAGGATTTTTCATTTGTTTACATCCCCAAATACTTCCACAAAAAACCACAGACCATAAAAAAAAAGGTGCAAAAAGTTTCAGTGTTAAAACTGAAAAAATGTAGTGAGTGTCGCGCACCAAAAACAGGCAAATTCACTACTTTTATTTACTCTCATTGTTTTCTACATATCTGTAATTAGGAATAAACACTTATTACATGTAAATCGAACAAAAATTTGTTGATCTGTAGTGTTACACAGTTATATTCAAAATTTTTATGGTATCATAATGAGCGACAACATATAGTTTAAAAGTTCTAAAACAATGCCCATATATTCAGTTTCCTAAATATTAAAAGTGTCGCGGAATACTCCTATACATATATGACTAGAGTATGGTATGATTCCACCTTTGTACATAGTTTCAATGGAATCCTAATATTCTATACTTTTTGGCAATTTGAGTTTTGATAACTAAAACTCAACCTTTTCACCTCAGAATCTTGAAGAGCAACCTTAAAATTGATAGGATATGTACATTTTAAATGTTTTCAACTTTTGATACGAAATACATGATTGAAATTGAAGCAAAATGAAAGTGTATTTTGGGCGTTTTAATGGGTTAATATTAATGTAAAATATAATGTAAAATTAATTATATTTTAATTTTTATAATAATTTAAGCCTCTGCATTCCGCCAATAGAATTTATAATTCATGCAATGGTATACATTGATTTACGAAAATTATTAGTTTCCCCCAATAGAATAATCATTAATCTTTTATTTAATATATGAATCATTCTTCGAAAAAGTGTAAAATCGACTTTATACGTTATAAAATTCAAAACAGTAAAAATTATTATGGAAAATTATACATTGATATGTTTAGTTATTTTAGCGATGTAAAAAAAAAGTTTTGATTATCGCATATTACTGATGATGCGCGTCTAATACTAAAAGTAATCGAAATTGTAGAACGATTGTCTGTATCTACATTTAATTTTTTTTGTACTGGAAATGGCATGTATTCTGTACTTACATTTACTTTTTAAGATACGGGGACATATTTTACAAAGCCATAACAATTATCAGAAACGTTATAGTGAAATTGTCACAGCACCAATTGTTTTTTATAAGTTAAACAGATCATAACCACTTTTAAACAAATTTAATCATTCACATGAAAGAGAATGACAGTGATTGAAAACGTGTTATATATACCTGGGGACAGCCAGGAGGCTTACCTTTCGGACATTTAGCAATATGTGAAAATGTTATCATGCAATTTGAACAAATTATCTCTTGTGCAATGTTTACAAAAAAGTATAAGGCGCAAGAAAAAAAATGTTTGCAGAATAAATTCCATTATTTGGATAAAATATTAACTGAGGACATAAAATTACACTTTTCTGGAGAATGACCCATTATACTAAATTCTCTAAAATTCTTAAAATGAAAACTCCCAAATCTCACTGTATAAAAGTTCCAATTGGACCACTGTCAGTTAAAGTGGTCAAATCGGCCCTTTTATTAAGCGAAATTTTACTGTTACACTGTTTACACTGTGGGAAAGGAACGTTTACTAAAGCAGGCTTCTTAATAGTTAACAAATCGTATATTTAAATACGTCGAATCGAATAATTTGTTAAGTATGAAATAATTATTTATTTCATATAAAGCTAACATTTCTTTGGAGCACACAACGCATTTTCTATCTTAAGAAATGTCTATTAAATGCAACCAAACATTTCTTAATAGTTAAGAAACCGATTGTATACATGTGTAGCTATAAAGTAATGATTTCTTAATAGTTACAGAATATAATGGTGGGAGTCGCAACGCATCGTAACATAACCTCAAATGAAAACACGGATGTTTTGTTTGGTTTTTCAAGAACGATTGAGTGCCATTGCAATTCGGTGGTTGTTATTATGAAAATAAATCAATTAAAGATATTATTTATACGTTGTCTTAAATATGCGCGTTTTATAAACAAATACATCGAATAAGACACATGTCTCATGTCATATTTATGAATTTGCGCAGCTGCGGAGTTCGAAGTATACATTTCTTAACTATTAACAAATGATCAATTCTGATGTAAGAAATAAAAATGTTAATATTAAATAAATTGCCTTTAATATTAAAATACCCTTTTTACATTAAAGAAAATGATGTTAACTTTTCAATTGAATGATATTTCTTTGCAATAAACAATCCCTTTTCCACAGTCTACAGTGAGATTTCCGAGTTTTCACTTCAACGATTTTAGAGTGTACATAATCGTTACTAGTTTATTTTAAATATTATTCAAACGGAGTATGATTTTAATGATGAAGATCACTTACAAGATTACAACAATTTCAGAAGCGAATTCGATATTCCCAATCAGATTTTGGATCGAATTGAAGTAGCTTTAAGAATTAATTCGATAAGTAATCAAAAAGTGCCAAAATGAAGGAAACATCCCGAAAGAAACTTGATACAATTGCACGTTTTTACACAATAAAAATGTTTCCAATGAAAATCATAAAATTCGGACTCAATTAGATGTTGAAAATGATGAAAACATCAATGAAAATATTACCGAATATTTCAGTGAGGTATGTGAAAGAAAGGAAGTTTAGAAATCTATTATTTCTTTCGAATTCTTAGAATTTCCCATAAACAAAGGCGTTAAATTGTAAATATTTTCAAAACTTTTGTATTGCTGTATATTAACGATTTTAAGTGCAAACAAATATAGAAGTACCAATAATGCGTTCCTGGAAATTCTAATCAGTCCACCGAAAATTAGAAAAGTAGAATAAAAGGAACAGCAGATTTCATACTTTGTATTCCTTTTAGTTTAGTGACGTGGGTGTTCGACTTCGAAACATGTGTGAACACTGTCAACAACGTCATTTTTAGATGCTCCGCAAATTCGCAAAATATATCCGAACATCTAAAAATGGCGTTGTTGATGTACAACTTCCTGTTATCGGTTGACAACATATTTACTAATTGTGTCTAAAATTAAGAATGGACGATAATAATAAAAATCATTATTTACTTTAATAATTACGTAATGTTTCACCGAATCAGTAAAATGTTCGTAGAACTAAAAAAAAGTAGGTGAAAAATTACTAAAGCAGAAAAGAAATTTATTATGTTATCATATATATGTCAACATTTTTTATTATTATTTTAATTTATATTTAATTTAGATTTGAGTTTAGATTACTTTCTTATTGACTTTAAGAATCTATACCTCTTCAATCCGCTATTATTTCAACAGATTTTAAACATTACTAAGAACGACAAAACTACGAAAGTATTAAAAAGTATTGAATACATTTTTATGTTTCCTTTAATTCAATTATTTTTAATTCAATGAATAAAATCTCAACCCATCATAATTTACTTCTAAGAAGCACACGTCTGTCTTGTTCATTTTCCCAACTTATGTCAACTAGGATGCCAAAAAACGTAATTTTGGAAAACTAGCTCGACTACAATCTTATTTCCAAAATTCCCCCACTTGAGAAAGAGCATTTTTCATAATTACTTGTTGACTAGAGCAGCAACGCAGTGAAATACTTCGGAGTAGAGGCCAATCAGTAAACCTTCCAGAGCATCAAGTCCAGTGACATCTCTACCCTGATCAGTAGGACTTGGTGTTCTCAAAGCTGGTCTGGGTGCATTAGGTGTTCCACCACCTCCGTTGCAAGCAAATACCAATCTACTCAATTCCTCCACCGAAGTTCCTAGTAAATTTGCAGCTTTTTCAGCGCAATCGACCCGAGAAAACTGCCATCTACTTTGGGAGCTAGTTCCAGCTTTGACAGCACCAGCGCAGCTCAGATGATAAATACCAGCCAGCACTAGCCAAATAGCTTTCTGTTCTGCTTCTGTGACCCCAAGAACTTTGAAAGCTGCGGTGATGCGATTAAATTCAACCATAGCACGTTGTTTGTCCTCATGTTTTTGAAGAGGTGTCACAAAAGGATTGTTCTCGGCGACGAGATTCGTTAGATTTAACTCTTTACGAAGAGTACCTTCTGCTCCCGCTAGTAGTCGATAGATGGCGTGGAATGTAGGATCTCCACTCATTCTTCGACCCATTCTGGATTTTTCTAAGAGTAACACCTGCAAAATGATTAAAATGCTTAGACCTTTAACTATCAGTTGCAACTAAAACCTTGAAATTATATTTTGTCATGTGTTCGACTTATCTGTTTGATATAACAGGATGCAAAATTAAATAGACAATGTTTATTTCCTGTGTAAGACAATATTTAAAAAATACCATCACTATTTTATGTTAATCACATGGTTGCTAATTTCAGGATGTCCTTACCTGCAACGAAGCAGATGCAATTTGTCCAGACTGATCAAAGTCCAGACTAAACAATTGTGTGAAACGAGTCGCATTGGAATTGATATGTGTACGACTGTTTCCAAACGCTTCCAGGACGCTAAAAAGTGCATTCAGCTTGTCTATTGTCAAAATCTTATTGACCGATCCAGCGGCGAGTACCAAATAGTGCAGGGCATGTTTGAAATTCGTTGTTTTTCCTGCTCCGCTACGACCGAGGAATAACAAGGAATGGTCCCTTCGTGTTGCCAACATCCCCCTGTAGGCAGACTGCACCATGGCATAGATATGTGGTGGCATATCTTCGTTTTTGCAGCCTTTGAACATCTGCATCACCTGTTTTATAGCAAATAATTAGTACATGTGCTTAATAGACATCCTAAAGATACCTTTGAATTGAGAAACAATGTAATTTGTTATTTTAATCTATTGTGCCATCATTCAATCAGGTTTCGGTCATTTACCAGTCAGATTCAAAAATGCACTATACTATTTTCCTGCACTGAAAGAAATTTTTTACTAATAGTTAATGTAAGCTAATTTCAAGGCTCTTACAATAATCTAAATTCTCTTAGCTTAACTGTAAAACTATAAGTGTAACTGTAAAATTGAGATCGACAGGTGACTTTCAGATGAAAATACCAGCACTTTCCTGCATGTCAGTAATGTTATTGTATATTAACTCATATATTTTGACAGTCAAGGAGCGTTCGTTAACTGTTAATAAAGCTTACATTAAATTCTGTCGTTTGAACAGCGCATGTCAACAACGCGTCGAAAATTCGCAGGGAATCGAGTAACTGCGCGTGTGTATGTTTGTTTATCTCTGTTTCGGCGAAACTTTGCTATGAAGCTATTACATTAACTGTAAACAAACATTTCTCTCAGTGTATACTTCCAAATCTTCCACTTATCGAAGTATACAAACTTTATGCAACAAAGGCAGAAAAGAGTTTCTAACCTATACGAAATGATAACAAACTACATTATACTCTTTGTGTTACATAAAATATACTAGTATTCGCTAGTGATCTCATCGTTAATATTTAAATTTCTTATCTTAACTATTAACATAACAAGTGTAACCGATGCCAGGATTACAGAAACTTTAGGACAAAGTACTTTATTTTAGGTTCAGAATCTAAATTCTCTTAGCTTAACTGTTAAGCTATTAGGTTAACTGTAAAGAAACATTTCTCTCAGTGATGGATACTTTTTTTCACTTAGTGAGTGATCCAAAGATAAAATAACCTCGCTAAATATTCATGGCGGTGAATTATTCGAAGCCATTTTTCCTCTGTGCAATTGTTTCCACAGACGTGGTAATTTATTATCAAAATTACACAGTAGTGATAAAGAAGAACTTTCTTAAATCCAAAAATGATTTTCAGGAAAAATGTTATTGCTGAATAATACCTTTCTTAATACTCTTGGAAATGTTGCGAGATAGGACCGTTTCTTGAATGACTTAAAACCGAATAAACAAATTGTTGAAGAAAACAACCGTATATTTTGAGACATGTTAAATGCTTTATTCTAAACACTTTCTATTCGATACAATTTTTTCTTAAAATTGACGGTACTGGAATGAAAAAGTAAGAAAATTTACTCTGGTAATACATCATTCCAGACACCATTCAGATTCATTTTTATAGCCATATAACATTTGTGTTAAAATTTAAAAAAATTGATAGAGAAAATTCTGTGACTTGTGAAGAAACAATGGGCTTCTATTGAAATGCGAAAACTTAATGAGTTTACGGGTTTACGATTTGCATAAGGTATATGCTCCAAGTTTGAAACTTGCTTTCGAGAACAATTGAGGTTTAAAAAACAAAAACGTTTTTATAATACGTTTAAGAGGATAATATTCAGAGGATAATATTTCCCTTTGAACGCTCCAAATAATAACTATTTTTATTATTAGTTTTGTTTGGATGCGGATCGAAAAACCGACAAATAAAAAATCTGACAGGACAACAAACCGACAATCATTAAGTCAACAGTCGAAAAGCAGACATTCAAAAATAGACACATCGACAAGCAAAGAGTCATTTTTTGAAGTGATGGTTTTTTAACCTTTCGGCTTTTTTGATTTGTTGGTTTTTCGATCCGCATCCGAAAACACGCATAGCTATGACCACCTCAATCAGACAAAAATATTGAAATTACCATGTTGCAAAGATAACAAAATTTGCCAAAAACTTGTTTCGTTTTATTTTCCTTAAACCACATTTCCTTATTTTTCAATATAAATGATGGATTGAGAAGGCTCTACTCATACTGATCTGTTTTATTCATTTTCCGACGATTCCAAGATGAGATACCATGTACTGAGTGAAGCTATTATATTATTAGAGCTTCATGTATTTGTATGTATTTTAAGACAAAAACTGAATAAAAATATGTCGTATAATATATATAAAAAAAATGATAAAAATAATTATTTTTTTCGAGCGTTTAAAGTGATCCCTTTAAACGTGTTTTCTAAACTTAAATCTATTAGGTGAAACATTTGGAACTGTAAACAAGATAATAAAATAATATACAGCCGTCGTTTTTATATAGTTAATTTTACTATCTAAATAATAACTTCGACAAATCACCTTAGTGAAGGCAAATAAACATATAGGGGAAGTAGGGGCAAAGTGGGATGGTTTGGGAAAAACTTGTATACAAAAAATATGGGGCATAAGAATGGTTAGGTGTGGTTTAGAAACTCTTATTTAGGTCCTCAACTAACTTATTATGAAACGCATTTAAAAAAAAAGTATCTGTTTAATATTCCAAATTTCAATTTTACCAAAAACCTTTTTTTGAGAAATCTGAAAATCCAGGGGCAAAGTGGGACGGTGGTTAAAATGACTTCTGGAAAGGTTTGGCAGAGAGAGAGAAAGAGAGAGAGAGAGGGAAAGAGATTTCTTACTTATCTCTGTGAACCTAAATCAAAACGGAAAACATCCCACTTTGCCCCAAAATATAATTTTTTTAAACACGTCGTAAAAAATCATCCTCAACCCCAAATGAAACAAATAAAAAACGAAAAAAAGTGTAAGAGAAGACTATTAAGTCATCGAATTCAGATTTTAATTACGCTTAATTTATTGATACTTTCTAATCGATTGAAAATATGTATGAATTTACAAATTGACTTCGACTTCCTAGGTGATGTTCGAACGGTTGGTAAATACTGAATGGAAACTGAAATATGTTGCAAAATTTGTATTACGATAACTCTTTTGTAAATAAACAATGCAAACAAATACATAGGAGCTGTTCTAATACAGCGAAATGCCAAAATCCCACTTTGCCCCTACTTTCCTTACATATAGCGAATTCGACAAATTAGATATTCAAGGCTACAATTTAAATAGTAAAACCAACTAAAAACCAGGAGCTACATAGTGATGGCCTCAATACTCTCATCGTTTTGCACAACAGTTTTGTGAGGTCTGTTATGGAGTATGTACTAGGGGTTTATTACGCAAAAATACCTACTATAAAAAAATTGGCCTAAAAGCTTGAACAAATACAAAATCAATCCCTTTGAAGCTTAATGTTATATGGGAAAAGCACTTCTATTAATGTAATTGCTGCTGAAGCCAAACTCTCCAATATTAGAGAACTAGCAAAATTTCTTCCGATAAATTTTTATACCAAAGTACTCAACAACAGGTAACTTCAATTTTACAATATGCTCCAGGATTTTATCATTAATCGCCCACTTCTTAATAAAAGATAAAACAGATTGTTTTTTCAATGTGCGAGAGAAATGATGACTCTTCTTGATCAGATTCTGAAATTGCTTTAATATTTATAATTTTAAATATGAAGACATTTTCATTCGATTTGGAAGTTGAAAAAAACTTAAAGGGTGATGGAAATCCCTAAATGATTGGGGAAATCATTGACCGAATGAACAGAGAAATATACGAGATATGTACAGATGGAAATAACATGAAAGGGGCGTGCTCCATAGGAACCGCATGTTATTGTCCAGAGCTGGACGCTAAAATCACCGAAACTATTAATCAGAAGTCATCTAACTATTCTGCTGATTATGTAGCACTGAATGATGCCATTAATTTAGCTCTAGAACACATAGACGAAGATGTCTATATCTTTTCTGACCGTCTCAATATGTTTCAAAGTCTCAATCATCTACAGTTGAAAATTAAAATCAATAAATACTTATTGTTGAAAAATATGCTACATCCAGCATGTGAATTCAAATTATTCCGGTTACCTTCGCATCTTGTCATTCCTGGTAATGAAGAAGCTGACAGAGTAGTTAAATCAACAATTGACAAAAATTCACCAGATATCAACAGTATCTTGTTTACAGACGTCAAAGAGGAGTTCAAAACTTCATCTAAAACAAATACGAACCAACTACTAAACAGTAAGCAGAGAAGACGGTGAAAATTATGTAAAAGACAGCTCAAACCCAATCTTTTATAAATGTAACAAACTACACAGGTCCACAGTTGTATGGATAAATCGGATTAGAGCCAACCATTATAATTTGAAAGCATCGGTAGCCAGTTTGGTCACGTCGTTTGGCAGTGCCTAACATATGAAGTGCAAGGAGAACAAACTTTTAAAAAAACTATGAAAGATTGCCAGTTACCATCTGTAATGTCGACTATCTTTTATATTCTGAATCGTATCAGGTTAATTTCTAGCTAATATACCTTGTAGCTGAGCGTCTAATGCTTATAAAAAAAAGAGAGACTGAGATGTACATGATCCTAGTATTTAGATAGTAAATCCAACTATTTCTTCTTTCCGTGTAGACATGTAGTTGGTTGATGAGAGTATGCAATGCAATCTACGCCAAGCGGACATAATGTGCAACTATTTTTCAGATGACCGCGTGAAAACTGCAAATGCAATTTCTAAGAGATTTTCAGACGTGTCAAATCACACCTAGCAAACTTGTGAATACCGTAAATTGGGGTAAAATCGGCTTGACAAGAAAAGTCGACCATTCGATAACCTATTTTAAAATATTTGATTATCCTTTTTGTAGAGAGAAAAGCCGAAGATGCGCAATTGTTTTAGTTAGTAGGAATGTCAAACTATCATTTACAGTTTATTTGACTCAAATTCATCGATAAGTTTTAATAAAAATGTCGTTTATGTGTGACTGTATATTTAGCCTCTAAAGTAAGTAGTGTGAAAAAAGTACTTGTAAATAATTGTACAAATTTTTTTATGTAAAATCAAACTGTGTATCGCATAGCCTATATCTCTAAACTAATTTACGATCAAAAATGACCTGAATAATATCATTAGATATCGCAAAATATCGGTTTCTTTAAAAATGTAACATTTGTAGGGAAAAGTCGGTCATGGGGCGAATTTAAAAAACAAAGGCGGATTCTTCCAGATTGTTCAAATATTCAACAGAACAATTACAGAATGCAATACGAGAAGCAGAGAAACGTCAAAATTCAATGTTACAAATTTCAAAATTAAAAATGGCTGAATCAACATGGCGCCATATCGGGTCCAACATTTCGAATTTCGAAAATCTGAGAACGGATACATAATCAGCGGTATTGAAAACTCCCCAGTACCAATTTTCATGTAATCGAATCAAATTTCAGATTTTGGCCTGGACATATTTCATCCGTCATTTTGAATTACGAAAATCTGACGACATATTCTTAATCAGCGGTGCCGAAGATCCCCAAGTACTGAGCTTCATCGAAATCGAATTAAGCTTCGGATTTTCGTCTGCCATATTGGATCAGTCATTTTGAATTTTGTGATTTTGACAATATATTCATAATTAGCGACCTCGAAAACCCCCGAGCACAAAATTTCAATCCATCATTGAAATAGATACTGATTTACCTACATGAAAAAAATTATTTACAGGTGGGACACTGACAGTCCCACTATGCCTCAAAGGGTTAAAGAGCGGTTTTAACACTTAGAAATTTATGAGATGGCCATATTTTATTTCCGATGGTGTTATAAAATTGTTTTGTTTTATTACAATAGCTTACTTTTTCGAAGTATGACGATAGTCGACTTTTCCCCGCATTTGGGGTAGTATATACCGTTAATTCTAAGAAGTAATTTTCTTACTATTACATAGATCTTAAAACAGAGGAGTTAAAGATTACATATTTTAAGTTCGCATGAGGGTTTAAGCAAAAACCATAAAAAATAGCCGACTTTACCCCAATTTACGGTACTTTGAAGTTAATTAAAATTTCATGACGAACGTTGATTTGCATTTTTAGTTTTCTTTTTTTCGTAGTTCCAATTTTCTTTTTGTTCACGCGCTTAAGTAATTAATAAAATTCTATCATGCAAATACACAATATACTCAATTTAAAAGCCAGTAATGACTGTTCATGTTCAGTGGTAAATGGAAACAAAATGGCAGCACAAATTGCTATTGTACCCTGAAAAATGAAATCAATTTTTCTCCGACACTGATCTAATTTCCTCTCACTCCCGCGTCCTTAAAGGAGTAAATTGATCGAAAATTTTATTCAACGTACCTTCTCGGAATAGATCGCCAGGGGCGCCACTGGATTTATGACGACCATGCTGTCACCTGCATATGTGTGAATCAGATTACTGGCGTATCTTTGCCTCAGCGTGTGCAGCACTGATGACTCGTTGAGAAAACGCAACTGCGAAAGTTCCTCCGCCTTGTCGAACTGCGGCGGATTTGCCTACAAGATAAAAACTGTCAGTTATGTCCTTTCAGAGTAATTAAAAAATATTTCACACTTTTTAGTCGTAAGTCCTTCTTGGGGCAGTCCGAAAGAAGAGTGGATTTAAAATTAAATCATTTTGTTTCGGTGAAGGTATTAATAAAAACATTCATCTTGTCTTTCCCTTCATTCTTAGATTTATTTGGTCCATAAAGACTTCACGGGGACTCGAGATCTGTGGCAAAGGCACCGGTAAATACTTCAGAGGAATTTATTAAGAATATTTTTTAAAACTTAATTGAATTATTTTTATTTCGTACTAAATTAGCATAAATCATTTACATATTAATTTTTGGACGAAGTCTTTACATAGGTACATTTGTAGTTCTTGGTATGTAGTAAAGTGGACTTCTTCCGGCGTAAGAACTTTACAATACTGTTTATTATATTCATTACTTATTTCGACTATTTGTAACGATCTTCATGATTGATTAATAAGATTGATTTGTATGCTCTGAAATAAAAGTGTAGAATTGTTCTTCCCCAATGTGCAGAATCTAAGATTCGTGAAGGCAACTTTAGACCATATATGAAAGAATGGACACACTTAAAAAGAAAAAAAATGTCATAAAAATATTTCAAATACTGTTAATATCAAATAAACGAAAATCTAAATTATTTTTTCTTTCGTATATAAAGAATCTGCTTGTTTTTAATTAAGAAATCATCTGCAATAAACCTGCGGATTGAATGTGTGCACGATATCCCCCTTTTAACTTAATTTTATCACAATCTGAAGAGAAAACCTCAGGCCGAAAATTGATTTATCTAATTTTTTATTTTTAACCCTTAAAGCGCCCTGGGGGTACTGGGAGACCCCACACATAAATAATACAACTGCACTATTACAGCATTTTTTATCTTAAAGAGCTATAATTCAAGAGGCACAAGTTAAATTTATAGGAAAAAATATTGAAAATTGCCTGAGTTATGATTTTGTTTGTGAAAAACGTCACTTTTGTATTTCATTTTTTACAAGGGGCACCAATAATTATTTTATCAATATAACTTATTTACGCGGTAAAATGACACTTGGAAAGTATCCAGTAATTTTGTCGAAACGAAATAATGAAAACTGTCTGCGAAGGACGATATTATTTTCGGATTGGGGTCTTCAACGACCCCACATAGCGCTTTGTGTTATTTTTATATAGTGACGCTTTAAGGGTTAATTTGTAATTGATTTTTATTTGAAATTTTAAATATCATCTTCAATTATATTCATTTGATTCTTATGGTTTATATATCGAGTTAATGACCGAAAATTATTTATTTACACTTAATTGTATACTGGTCACTACAAATACTTTAATAACATTTTTAGTAATAGATCCTAATCAAGAGTGCCTTTTGTTTGTTTACACTGCTTTTCTTTCTAAAACAGAGACATTAAAATTCTTACATAAAAATACACTTATGATTTTGAATTTAATCTCTGCATTTCGTACTTTGATTTGAAACTAATAGTTTTTAATGTAGCGGTAAATAAAATAGGATGACTTTTAAAGAAATATTAATTATTATTTCGGATGGCCTGAGTTTCCGTAAAAAAAGCATATATCTACCAATATTAATTTTTTACTGTCTAAGTAACAAAATAATCTGAATATATTGTTACTAATTGTTTATGATGAAATAAATTTAAAAAAATTACTTCTGAAGGCGGAATTCACTTTCTTAATTCAAGGTTAATTGCCTCATAAATTCGTTATAAGAAATAATCAATTTCACGATTAATAATGCAACGTTTTTTACGATTTTTTTTTGAGAATTTTTTTATTTTTAAAAAAAAATAAGGACCAAATTCGAGAAATTCGATATACCTTGGGAATTGAACCCAGGACTCTAGTTGTTTTCAATATTTAAGAATGTTTTACTTTATTCTGTAAATCGTAATTCATTGAAGAATTTACTGATGTAACATACTTTTCCATGCTATACAATAGAATAAGACACTGATTTCTATACAGGAAGCGAGTTTAAATCAAACTTAAAAGATACTTAAGAAATTCTTTAGCAATAAAGCAAAAAAAAAGAATATCTCATAAAGTTATATGTCAAAATTATTGACACGTTTACTATAATCTGGTAAATTATAAACAAGAACATATTGAATGTACAAGCGTAAACAAACTGGATTTAGTGAAATTTAAATTTCATATCGATTAGTTTTTCTGCGTACTAAAAACCAATGTGTTAATCTGTTACTACAATTAAGACGTATACTTAAGCTCATATCACGACCTGCAGGTCATTATTAATTACTTTATTATGGTTTACATTATGCAATTTTCCTTAATTGATACTCATTTTTTAAAATTTTTTTTTCGGATGAGGCCTTGATTGGAATTGTTACTGCAAACATGTTATTTTCCACATCGGACAATGTAGCGCTTCAATTATTCCTGTTTTTATTGAAATGCATTAAAATTATATCCCGCAAATTTATTAAATTTCATTTTCACATAACGTCGGGAAATCTATTCATTTCTATGAATATTTAAAGCTGTATGCTTTAATTCAACGGGTTTAGAAAAAATTTATCACACACAATTTTCGATGACGTCGTTAACGTTGACCTATGAAGCAATATAAGAAAGTTACTATCCTTTTTTCTTAAAGATCGCCAAATTTTTTGAAACTTTAGACGTTTGCGGAATTTCAATATGGTGGCTTCAATATGGAGGTAGTCTTCCTCAATATTAGTTTAAGTACATACATTCTATATATAATATGCGTGAAAATCATAAAAACTTTCTTTAGATTCTTTAGAAAACGTGAAATTCGTGTTTCCTCATGGGTAAAACAGCGAATTCAATATTAAGTTTATAATCTCAGTACTATCTTGTGCCTAGATGTACATATTCACAATATATTGTTATGATTTCTATGTTATAGGATACAAAATGTAGGCTTTCAAAGTGCTGAAGATTGCAAGAAAGATTTTCCGGGATTAGAATGACCTTGCAAAATAAATAAACATCGGTTTTATTAAATTAGGTTTCCATCTTAAAGACGCCATTTTGAATTTTCATAAAAACATTTCAATTTGCAATTTGCAATTTCAGTTCCAATCTTCAATCGATGTGAAGCTGGCCCCCACTTCAATGAAAAAAAAAAATAATAATATATATGCCCCCCACATAGTTCTGAAGTTCTTTATACATTTTGAAAATAATTCTGTTGATTTTACCAAAAAAAATGCATTTCGAAACATCGGGGGGGGGGGGCGAACTTCACAAATTATAAAATTTAATGACTTGTAACTCTCCCATTTGGCATGGATTAAAAAGTTTTATAAAGAAAAGTTGTAAAACTGTTCGGGGGGCAAAAGGAACTCCAGAAAAAAAGATCGTGATGAAGATTGGCGAAAATGCGATTATCATGGTGAAAACCACGAAAAATCCTTAAAAAACGGTATTTGAAAAAAGTTTTTGCGTTTATTTCATAAACTACAAATCTGACAGAAAAATGTTTCCAACAAAACATATAAAGCATGAAGTTACAGGCTGTCAGTTTTTTCAAAAAATCCAAAAATTTTTTTAATTTCAGAAAATCGATTTTTTCTCTAGAGTTCCTTTTGCCCCCCCCCCGATGTTTCAAAATGCAATTTTTTTGGTAAAATCAACAGAACTATTTTCAAAATGTATAAAGAACTTCAAAACTATGTGGGGGGCATATAGAACTGCTATAATTTTGTTTTTCATTGAAGTGGGAGGCCAGCTTCACACCGATGGATCTTCAAAACCAAAATCGCAAAGATTCTGGCAATATTTTAGAGGAATATAACTTTGTTATATCACTTCAATAGGCCTATTTTAATGAAGGCATCTAAATGAAGACGCTTATCACTTTCAAAATTGGTAATTTGTGAGGTAATTATATGATGTTATCTGGGCCAATTGCATTAAAAGAGACGACGTTAAAAGTTAAGAATAAAGAACGGCTTCCTGGTTCTTAAAGCATTAATGTTAATTTCCAATTCTATGAAAATTCACTATTTAATTAAATATATCTCCCAAGAAAAATAATCCTATCTGTCGATTCAAGATTTCCAGAAAAACATTTTCTGAATTTGACAAAAAATTCATGACCTCAGAAAATGAATTAGTATTCCAACGACAATCGAAACATCCCGGGTTCAAATCCCGGCAAGCCAAATTTTTCCAAACTTAAAAACGCAAAATTCCACCTACGCCATCATTGAAGGGATTTTATAAATATTTCTGTCACATCCACTGAGAGAAATGGAAAAACCAAATTTTCATTACATGTCTTATGTTGCATAACTTATATCTATTTCCCGGTTTTAAAAGAACGATACTGCTTAATAAATAATGGAATATAATATATTCTACTTTTTGTAATTGTAGCCACGTATATTTAGATGAAAATAACACGTTAAGTAGAAAATATGATGTTCGAATATCTAAAAATAAGTTTACATACGAAATAAATAATAATTTTATTTTTTAAATTAAGGAAGATATTAATATTAATGAGAAAGTATAGAATAAATTATGTTATTTTTAACATTACACGGAAAATGAATATTCAACCTGTTACACTTCAGATTAATTAAAAAGCTCGATTCCAATCTCACCTTGAGACAACTTAGATTTCTTTTTGACCTTTAGACACTTTTTCTTACATTAAGTATTAACATTTGAATACTGTGGTATTTGAATAGTATACCAAAAAAGGAGGTGCTATCTTCGCGGCAGTTTATTTGTTTTCAGTTGGGAATTTTTTCATATTTTTGTTTCCCAAAAATCAATTTCTCTTCTCACAAGAAAAATAATTAAAAGCTTGTTTCCTTTACACTTCGACAACAAGTATGAAAATAAATTTAAACATTTTTATTTCGTATATGTTTAATGTGTTATTATTTATCGCTGCGGAACCTAAACAAATAAAAATATGCTCTTAGGACAATCTAATTATCACAAATGTTATCCCAAAATTATAAGAGAGCATAATGTCCATTTCTATCAGGACATTCATTTAATAACTCACAGTGGTAAATCACGTAGATGTTTAAAAAAATTATAAAAGAAATTGATGACAAATTGATCGAGAATTTGAGGAATTCGTATATTTATAGATTTTATTAATATTATAGAAAAATAAATAAAAATCTCATATTTCCCAAAACCCGTCATCAATTTCCAATTGATTTATTTTGTAGTTTTTATGGGACCATCTATAGTAATTACAATCCTTCATAGTCTATATTTTCGATAATTGTTTTAGTAATTTGGAATTTACAGTTTTCAGAAATATCCCTTCTTTATCGACGGATCACTTTGAAATTTTACAAAATTCGGGCGATGTAAGGATAATTCTAATTACTATATACGGGTAATTAACGTATGTTTAAGAAATTAATTAAGAATTGAACGAGAACTATTGGATATAGGTGATTTTATTTATTTATTTATTTATTAATATATGGACCAAGTGGTCCTTTACACAATAGGAATGTAAAGATACAACTTATCTTTGGCATTCTGTATATGTATAGAAAGTAGAATTACCCTTACACTGCTTGAATTTTGAAAAATTGCTTCAGATATTAATTTACTTTTTTTAGCAGCTTTAGAATCCCCTTAACAATAGTTTCTACGTAAAATTTGGTTTTTCCATTATTTGGCAGAAGAATTCTTTAAAAAATAAGCGCCTAAATATTCATATAAATAAAATTTAGTTAAAAATTAAACTAGGTTTAATTAATCAATTGTTTTGAAATTTTTTACCAAAATATTTGCATCACACATATGCAAAATCCTGAATACAATTGTTAAAAAATATTCAAAAATTTTTGTGTTCTGAACAATCTATTACTGAAAAATCGAAATTTGATTTCTAATGATTATTTAATTTAAAAAATGTCCAATAATTAACAAATACGTTTTTATGTTTTAATTTCAAACATGTATTTCAGCGACAGTAGAGTAAGAAAGTAATTCGTACATGTTCTTATTAAAAAAAGAGTTATGTTTAATAAGAGGTATTACTGCAGTAGATAAAAAACTTATATTTCCTCCTTCCCCAAAATAAAGTAGCAAAAATGATTTTATTTAAAAAAATAGATACTTTCATATAAAAAAACAACTATAGATCATCAGATTAACAATTAAATTTATCATAAATACCATACCTTCTCAACATCCTCTTCATCAACTAGGAGTTCTTCGCCAGATGGTATGAGCCTCACTCTCAACTTTCCTGTATCTGGATCTGCTGGACCGCATCTTGAGGCACATGTAAATCCTCCGCGATGCAATAACCAAATTCTTTCTGATGCTAACCATGCCTGCTCCTGTGCAAGATGTTCTTCTGACTTTGCCTGTAACAGAGCAAACGAAAAATTAATTACTGTGATAAAGTTTATGTGTATCAAAAATATCAGAAGTAAATAATAATTTATATTGTTGGCAATCTTTATAGGTTTCTTACAGAATAATTTACGGGACAGCTCGTAGTTAGGTTAACTGCACGTACAACCATTAGTTAAATTTATCAAGAGATAGATAATTTATTGTTGATTTTTTAAGTGTTTTTTAATACACAAAGATATTTTATGTTTCCATTGCATTGTATTGAATACAAATCAATTTGCGAAAAATCTCGTATTTGGAGTGATATGTGCAACATTTTTTTAGCGATGTACAACATTGCTTTTTATGCTAGTTTGTCGATATTTTATGATAAAACATGTGTATAGGAAGTATTTTTATGTCTTTGATAATTATTTATAATTATAATGGTAATGGTAATGACAAGGGTTAGAGTAATTATGCCCCGGTGGATTTTAAGCGAATTTGGGATTCAATTGCTGAAAAGCCATAATTTCAAAGGTCAACTATAACCTAGTGAATTTTTTCATTAAATTTGGAGTAATTGGCATTGAAGAATCCAAATTCAAAATGTGTAGCAATTTAATACGAAAATTACTCATTAAACCCGAATTTTAGTAATATTGCACATCAACATTTGGAAACTGCCAAAACAGAAGTTTCTCAAAATGCAAAAAATGGTTATGAGAAATTGTCAAATCTGAAAATCTAATAATGCAAAAATGTTTTATAATAATTTCTTCAAATTATTTCATCTTCATATATTTCAACATTTGATTATTGACTGATTTTCATGCAATGAAAGAAAACGTTGCACATTACATTACAACATTCTACTAATTCTATACACATTAATACAATTATCCCGTAACAACAACAAAAACATTACTGTTATGTATATACATGACTAAATTAATCCTGTCTTAATTAAAATCTAGGTATTTTTAGACGTATAAACATGTTTTGCGTAACACGTGGTAGTTAATTATGAAAGATTTAAGGCTGAGAAAAGATTGTTTTAATGTAATGTAAATTTTTTAATACTAAATAAATTTACATTACATTAAAACAATCTTTTCTCAGCCTTAAATCTTTCATTCCACATGTTTAAAAATTAGTCTCGACTAATAAAATCTTTCTTTAAAGAAGTGACAATTCCCTTTTTTTCTCATGAAATGCTAAGCTGTTACTCTATAAAAAATGTAATTCTCACGTAATATTACCATTTTTTACCAAGAGTTTTGCAATTTTTAATAAATCTAATAAATATGTGAATTTTGTTTTTTTTTATAAATTCCACCTGTCAAGTTTTACACTTCTACCAGTTCCTGACACTTGATTTTTAAAATAGTCTCGTACAGCGCTTAAAAAATATTATAACCTCAAAAATAATCTCAGCTTGTAATTTATTTATTAACCAATTAACGCTCAAGATCCATAAGTTTCACTTTCATTAAGATTTTTATTTCGATATATCTTATTAAAATTTAGTTGGAGGTAATAGAAATTCCAGTTGGACACCAAAATTGACAAAAAAATTAGGAACTTTCCGTTTTTATCCATTTTTTTCAGACTCATCTGGACATTTCATCTTTATTGAAACTACGAATAAAGGTAGATATAACAACTTTTCTACTCAATTTCATTGTAACGTTCTCAAAATGGCATACTAAATGAGAAATTTATTTCAAAAACTTCCGAACGCTGTAAGTCAAGAACTATTAGCTTTTTCAGAAATAAGCTAAGAATGAAAAGTTTTTATAATTCTCGGACTTATATTCTGGAATTTTTTCTAGTTTACCCTTTTTTTCTCTCTAAATATGAACTTTTGAAACACATTGCAAACAGCAAAAGATGCTTAGAATTTATCAAGGAATATACGAGAATTTTTTTCAGAATATTTCGTAAACTTGATTCGTTTTTTTTTTAATTTATATAAAAAATTTCTCAAAATATCATCAGAAAATTCTGACAAAAAAATCTAGAATATAACTAAATGAATTCTAAAAAGTTGTCGTCCTTATGATATTTTGAAAAAAGCTCTAACTTTTGGAAGTACAGCATACGGAAGTTTCTCAAATAAATTTGAAAAAATGTAAATTTTTTTGTTAAAATCTAAGTATTTTATTCACTTTTATGCATAGTGTTAATAAAATCGCAATAGCTCGAAAAAATGGATAAATAACCAATTTTTTTTGTATTTTTTTTATTGCAAATTCTGTTAGCTGAAACTACATTTTATTGAACCATTAGTATATGGAGTTGTCAAAAAATTATCTAGTGCTTTTATTACTAAAGTTATCGTTTTAAAAGTAAAACTTACTTTTTAAAGAATGTTTCATTACGATTGAAAAATTTTCATTAAACAAAATTACCTTTAGTTGAAAGAGAAAAGTCTAAAATATACCCGGTAAAATGCCGGTAAAATTATGGCGGCCTATGTCTTTAAGGTTTTAAAAATATCCTGGATAAACGGCAGTTTTCTGACAGACGAGGTTATGTAGATATTCCCAAAACGTTGGACCAATTCCGTATCAAATCATGCAACGAAAATAAGTTCGAAATTCCAAATCATGTTATATATGACTTTTATTGTTCTTTTGGACAAATAAAAAGATACATATTTTTTTGTTTTATAAACAAAAAATTCCGTATAATTACGAGCACTACCAGGATTATGCTACTTCCATCATATTCGTCCAAACCAGATGGAAAATTATTTTCAAATCTCTTTATTCTCGTTAAAAATCAATATTTTACTGTTCAGTTTTTTTTCAGTTTAGTAGCGTTTGGTATCTTCTTTTATAAAATTTTGAACATTAACAAAATGGCGGCTATTTTTTCAAAAATAAAAAAACTTAATTTTCTCAGAAACATCATTTTTTAAAAATTCAATTTTTTTTATGAGTAGACAAAGCAAAAAGGAAACTATTCCAATATGTTTGGTTGTCGCTAAAATGCCCAGAGAGCTGCAAGAATTATTTTTCTAAAAAAATGAGTATTCGGTTGTACCAACATCTTCTTTTCAGTAACAAAAAGAAAAAAGGAAGTTTTGAATATGCATATTAACAACCTATAACAGATCAAAATACAACAAAATTGTATCTTATTGTTAATATTTGAAAGTTTAGACTTTTAATATACATATTCAAAATTTTCGCTTTTATTTTTGTAGCTGAAAAGAAGACGTTGATACAACCAAATACTCATCATTTTTTTAGAAAAAAAAATTCTTGCTGCTCTTAGGGCGTTTTAGCGCCAACCAAACTTACTGGAAAAGTTTCGTTTCTGTTTTGTCTATTCATAAAAAAATTGAATTTTTAAAAAATGATGTTTCTGAGAAAATAAAATTTTCTGATTTTTCAAAAAACAGCCGCCATTTTGTTAATTTTTAAAATTTTGTAAAACTAAAAACTGGCAAAGAAAGAAGATACCAAAAACTACTAAACTGAAAAAACAGAGCATAAAATATTGATTTTTAACGAAAATAAAGAGATTTGGAAATAATTTTCCATCTGGTTTGGACGAAAATGATGGAAGTAGCGTAATTCTTGTAGTGCTCGTAATTATACGGAATTTTTTCTTTACAAAACAAAAAAATGTGTATCTTTTTATTTGTCCAAAAGAACAATAAAATCAAACATGATTTGAAATTACGAACTTATTTTCGTTGCATGATTTGATATGGAATTGGTCGTTGGTGTTTTAAATATAAGGGTAAACTTTTGCATTCATATTTATTTTTAGATGTATAATTTTCCAGATAACATAAAATAAAACCGCGATATTTCGAATCGTCAACTGTGGATTGGCTGCTAGCTTCAGCATCATAAATAGGCAGCGTGCTAAACACCGGATTTTAAAAAATTTCAATCTCGTGTAGTCTACATCAAACATTGTCGAACGTTGAACTTTTTTCAGTTGACATTTGGATGTTGACGATAATCAAAGAAATTTAGAGAGAAACCATAAATGCAAGTAATTAAATTAATGTAAAAAAAAAAGAAACATTTATTTACAAACATCCTAAAATGCACTTATAAGGGCGACAATAATGAAGAGAGGCACCAATACTATCATAAATCGAAAGTGATAAATAAACATAGCGATTACCACGCGCGTTACTTCATATCTAAACTTAGACAATGTCTAGGAGGAGAGTTTGCGCACCTTTATGCAACTTTTTTGCAAAATATTTTTCACCAAATTGATCACGTAGTAGATGAAGTAAAACAATGACAATAGATTAACAAAGGACATAGTAAAATTAATCATCGACAAGGGTAACACACACACGTACACACACATGGACACACACACGTGTTGCGGTACGCGAACCGACTGCCTGGTGCTCCTGCTTACGGGGATTGTGCTGTCGTCGTGTCGGGTCAAAGTAGGTGGGACAGGCTCTTAGACTAGTGCGACGCATCGTGGGTATCAATTTAGTTCGATTGCCGTTCGATAGAATTTACCGTATGAGGAGTGCAAGACAGCACAGGAAAGAAGGAAAAGAGAAGTGAAAGACTTTCCGACTGATGATGTCCATTGACCAGCACTCGCGAAAATAGTCATCGATTAACTAAATTTTAGTCATGTACAAAAAATTCAGAAAATATTGGTTATGTCTTAAAGATTTATCAGAAACAGCTAATAAAGTGATTTTTAAGAATACTTTGACATCTAAAATAAATAATATAAATGAAAAGACAGTTTTTGAGAACAATTACACAGATCGACATTTTGTTGTTGTTGGGAAGCAGTGGGTCATTTCCGATTTAATTTAGAGATGTAACATAGTGCACAGAATCTGAATCCGAAGTCAGATTTGATATATTTGAGGTTAAATGCTCGAAAAAACGCGATTTTTGAGGTTATGTACAAAAGACACAACATTTTTAGACGTTTATCCTTTCGTTGGATCATATGGTACTACGCCAATTTGAAATTAAGTAAACAAATATACCTTGAAATGCCGTTAGGGAACTCAAGGTCACATTCAATGTCATGGAACCTATATAATTATCAACAACTATATAAACTAAGGATATTTATAACTAACAAAACATGTCGGTAAACCTTCGGAAAGACTGGGTCACCTTGACATGTTTTTTGACGTATTTTGGGGCGCTGAACACGAATCTGAAGTCAAAATTTGTCGCTAGGACATATCTTGGCCGCTGTATTGAAAAAACATCGAAAAAGAGTCATTTTTTTAATTTTTTGTATTTATCTTGAAAACTCGAAATCGCACGAAAGAGAGTTTCAACCAAAAAATGTAGAGCACGAAATTCCCTACAACAAAAAAGGTCCGACACACCCGTAAATGGAGGTTGAATATGAGAACAATTGACTTGGCGTGTTTTTAGCATAATGCCCACACTCGGCTGCCTAATGGGAGGGCCTGCGCACAGAAGGCTAGCCAGTAAGAAAAATGTTCAGAAATCGCGCTTCCCCTCAATTTTCAACGAAAATAAACGTTTGACACGTCATTTTGTTCCTTAGGAGGTGTACTAAATGAATCCGTTTCCCTCAGGTAGGCCATTTGCAGTGTCTTCGCATCAGAGGCGAACCAAGGTCACCTGTGCACATGTATTCAAAGATAAAATTAAAGTCACCAATGTTTTAATTTCTACCGCTTGAAATATCTTCATTTGCGACAAATAAGAACACGAATATGGTCTAACCCTACCGATTATGTGTACTGCACCCCAAAACTACCCCCTAAGTAATAAAAATGTCCTAAAATCATCAATTAGGGGTAGTTTTAGGATGCAATGCTAATAAAAAGGAGGGTTGAAATTTATTCCTAAGGCTCAAAACAATAATTGAAATTGCAATGCAAAATTAAAAAATTTTTGTTTTATTGGATGAATGTTTGGACATATTTTTATAAATTACGGGTAGTTTTAGGGTGCATTATAAAAAAGTGGAATGGGTGAAATGGTTTAGTATGCCTTAGAACAATAAGTGAAATTGCAACGTAAAGTTAAGATTTTTTTTTATTGGACGAATTTTAGGACATTTTTATTACTTAGGGGGTAGTTTTGGGGTGCAGTACACATAATCGGTAGGGTTAGACCATATTCGTGTTCTTATTTGTCATAAATGAAGATATATCAAGCGGTAGAAATTAAAACATTGGTGACTTTAATTTTATCTATGAATACATGTGCACAGGTGACCTTGGTTCACCTCTGATGCGAAGACACTGCAAATGGCCTACCTGAGGGAAACGGATTCATTTAGTACACCTCCTAAGGAACAAAATGACGTATCAAACGTTTATTTTCGTTGAAAATTGAGGGGAAGCGCAATTTCTGAACATTTTTCTTACTGGCTAGCCTTCTGTGCTGCGGCCCTCTCAGACCCCCCCCCCCCGCTATAATAAAAACCTAACCTTCTTGGTTTGCCTAAACTCCGTCTATGAGTGAACCAAACATCCTACGATATGTATGATCAATCATTTCTAACATTACCGCCGGCAGTAGCATTACCCGAGATGTACCACGTGGAGGTTGCATGGTCTTACATCTCTTCGGGGTGCTTTGTTCAGGTGGTTCCCCTTGCCGTCACCTATTTGAGTGTGTGTGTGTATGTGTGTGCGTATGTGCACTTGCGTGCGCGCTCTTTTCTGTGCGTGTGTGAATGTGTATGTGGGTGTGTGTGTGCGCGAGTTTGTGTGTGTACGTTCTCGCGAGTTCCTCCTCTTAATTAGTTGGTAACTCGATGGAACTAGCTGCCATCATGTTTTTTGGAAATTCGGCAATCACGTCGAAAAACGCAGAGATTCAAATTTTTAACGGGTGTGCTCGTTTGAGGAAATACTCAGCAAGATGTAAAAAATTACCAAACGAAAAATCTGATTGTCATAACTAAGCTGCATTCGTTTGTTTGTCAATCGCAAACTGAATACACCATCTCTCATCATCGCATCCAATAATAAATTGGGTATTCGTAAATTCAATCTTTGCTGTATATTGCTGTGACTAACAAGCAACCTAATCAACGAAACAGTAACCCATTATCGAGACGAGAACGCGTATCGACCGCAGAATCGCGATTCTCCATCTAGCGGAGATTGAATCTGGCTAGTTCCTATCCTTCTGAAATGCACTGACTACATTCTCATATTCAACCTTCATTTACGGCGTTACTTTTATCTTTTTTGTAGACAAATTCAAGCTCTACATTTTTTGTTATAAACTTTTTTTCGTGCGAGTTCGAGTTTTCAAGATAAATGGAAAAAACTAAAAAAAAATGACGTTTTTTCGATATTTTTTCAATATAGTGGCCAAGATATGGCCGAGCGACAAATTTTGACTCCAGATTCGTATTCAGCGAGCCAAAATACGTCGGAAAACATGTCAATAAAATTTTTTCCAGGTGACCCAGTCTTTCCCAAGGTCTACCAACATGTCGTTATTGCGACTGTCTTTTTGATAACTTTTTTAAACTTTATTTATGTATTTTTTTTATATTATTGTACGTCGACTTTTCTGAACCCATATGTTGCTTATTTAGCCATTTTGAATCCGCGAATAATAAGTTTCCAAATTATGGGTCAACTATGAACACCACAGATCAATTTATTTACAATTTTCTTAAGTGATTTTCTTAAGTGATTTCCTTCTGCTACATGCACGAAATGTTAACTCGCCTTTTTATCTTATTTGGGTACATCGAGCCCTTCAATTTACACTTGAAATTTGGTAATCTAATAAGAACATATTAAAAAGTTTTTATGTGATATCTAAGGAAACAAATTAATGAAATTTTGAGTAGCATATGCAAACGTAATATTAATAGCACACTTATCAGACTACGTGTAAAATATCTTCTATTGCCTCATATGTCTCCTATAGTAACTTAACTTTAATGACGATAGTATACGTAAAGTAAATACAATGACATAGTTGAATATAAAGGTTGACAGTTAGATATAAAGTAGATAAAACTAATGTGTACGTATAACAATATCAAATATCCTTTTATTTATTATTTCCTCATCATTACATGCATAGTAGAGTACATAACCTCAAATCTACCGCAGTTTTAGAATTAAATATACTTTAGTTTAAAACTATAAACACTTTAAATATTACTTGTTATAAAATTGACTAAGAAACTAAAGTCTTGCCATATAGTAAAAATAATTATTGTATATTATTAATGCTACTATTGTTAGATGTTACAACCTTTTCTACGTTTTTTCTACGGTTTCTTTGACCATTTTTTTCTCTCTGTGTATACCATTGGTTTATGAAATTCTTTCGAGTAATTCTGTGCAATATTTTATGGAAAAATGTCTACACTATAATTTGAGCCTATGTCCTTAGTTCATTTATTATTATGAAATATTTTTAGTAATCCTGTAAAGTGTAAGTCATTGTGGCGAACTACGAACACTTAATGCTCTATTGAAATACCTGTTAGCACGTTATAGTAATGGCTTGCAATACGCCGCAGGGACCCACTAAAAATAATTCGCAATAAGAAAATTATAGTATTGAATTTTTTACTGGTATACGAATGTTAATTATGGGTAGGAAGTATTTTGACAATACACCAGAAGAAGTAAAAGTGACATTAACTATTCACGCTCGATTATTTACGTAAGTGGCAGTTAGGGATTTACTAATCACGTGTCGAAATGGTAACTCAATTACTTTTAACTGACTGCTTATGATTGGATAATTCTGTTTTCAGGTCTGAATATTTCAACTTCCTGTTTAGTAATTGTAATATTGTTTACTACTTTGAGAATATTTACTAGTAGTGGAGACTTATTAATATTGGCATTAGTAAGAAACCGTACTACTTATGTTCATTTATATTTATGGCGAAAACTTTTCGGTTTTTATTTCGACCGATCGTTGTAATTTCTGAAACTAATTTTAGAATTATTACCACAAATTATCAAAATACTGGAATACTTCTATTGACAACATTATTATATTACTTTAGATATTATTTACACGCCATTTTGAATCCTTCATTTTTATATTTACTCGAGTGGAAATTTTGATACGGTTCTAATCAGATCCTGTTCAAGCCCTTGTAAGGCTATACTATCAGGGCCTGATCAAGAACGTAACGACTTTATTGGTCCGGGTCGGATCAGACAACTTTACATAAGGGCCTGATGAGGTGTATAAATATAACGATCATACAGCTATAAGGTACAGGTTGTAGTCCCTGATGAAGGCCTGGTCCTGCTGTATTAAGATCCACCTTATCAGGAGCGCATAACTGCTGCCTTATCATGTTCTAATCAGTCAATATTAAGACACACTTTATCAGGCACGCCTGATTGCAGCCTAATTGTCAATTTAAAAATTTGTACCATTTTTTTTTTAATTTACTTAAGTGTTAGTAAATATTCTTCTGTAAAAAGGAAGTTTTTGAAAATTATTTTTAATGCAGCCAATAAATACTTCATCTGTTAAATCGAATAAAAATATCCCTTCTTCTATTAATTGTATCTACCAGATAAAAATATTACGTTTGCTTTTAAACTCCTCTATAACCAAATATTTTTCGCGACAAATTATTTTAAAAATATATATTTCTTTTCCTCGTGGATATTAATAAATAATGCAAACGAACGATGATCCCTTTTCGAATAAAAGGAGTCCGCGATTTAATGAATCCGCGGGTAAAAACAAAGCAGAAATAACCAGCGGATAGCAAAAGTCATTAAAATACGGAGGTTCAAAAATAGGGGCAAATAAACGGCCTAAAAAAAAACAGTGAAACGAGAAACCCAGATGGGGAGAGTGGTTTCGAAAATAATCACGAGGATTCCTCCTCGATCTTTTTCCTGGGGACGTTTCAGCGAGCAAACTCGCATTCCGCACTTATAAGACACATTCCTGCGGCTATCTACGAAGGCAATTAAAGGTGTCGCATGCGAGAAACGCGTTCGCAAATTACTGGCACCTTCGACAATACTGGTAAAATTAATTGGTCGGCACTTAGTTATACTTATTATCCGCTTGCCAGTAACAAATTATAATCTGGGTGTAAGAAAATAATCCGAGTGTTTATCGTAAAAGCTCGTATGAATGGTAGATATGAATTAAAGCTCGCGCATGCGCATTTGATCGGATCCGAAAGCGAGTGTGAGAAATTAGAAACGATAAAAAGAATTAGACTGTAACGGATGTGGTTGCAATTGGTGAAAGCGAGATGAACATAAAATAAACTACAGGATCAATGAAACGAAAGAGGATTGGATGCCCCAAGAGGCGAAAGATGGGAAGATTGCCAGAGGTAACTAATTAATTGCTGCAAAAAACTGTACACAGCGAAGAGATATTATGAAAATGTTTCGTCGATTTAAAAAATGGGAAATTTGACATTTATCGAATTCTGACAAATCTGTATTTACGTTAGGTATAAATCAGTATTTATATTTAGATCGAAAAGTATCTCAAGATAATACCAAAGATTCAATAAAAAAGTAATTCACCACATATATTTCAATTAATTTTAACATTTTTAATTTAAAACAAAAATTGTGTTAATGTCTAAATAGAAAAATATTATATAATTGTCGTTAAAAACTTCATAGTTTTCAACTAATTATAATAATTTTATCGACAAAAAAGCTTTTCATTGGCAACGAATAAAAATCATAACAAAAACAACAAATGCAGTTTAAAGATACAAACACTCCAAAAAATCAACCCACTACATAATAAAGTAAAAGAAATAGCCACCCAAAACACTCAGAATTAACGTACACGTGGAGACAAAAGAACTCCAACGAGTTACCAGACATGAAAAAAACTAAAGAATGCTTTCACTTACGCAGATGTAACAAGCTCATCTCATCGTAATAAACTGAACACGTATTAAACAAGAATAAATGCGTAATAATCGGGTAAAGTCATTCAAGAATTTGATAAATGACAGTAAAGTTAGCAAAGATGGGAATCTCGAAAAAAATGCGTAGTATTTCAAGTACGCATGGATATTGAAGCTCAGAAAAATGAATACACGCGTGCAGTGACAGGGGAAGATGAGGAGGGGGCAAAATGAAAAGTGGGAAGACATAAACAATACAACAGCGAAAGGAAAGTTAAAAAAAAAATAAAAAAAGGGAGGATACGTGAGATATAGTGTGTACATGGGAAAAGAAGAAGAGTCTTGAGACGACACTCCTGTTTTGTCTTTCTCTTTCTCCTTTACAGTCGAAAGCACTCGACTGCGCTTGAATACACGATTGCGCAAACATCCCTGCTACCACTCGTGTGAATTCTATGCATTTTTATTGCACTCCGAAACGTCGACGCTTTTTTACCTTGCATTATGCAAATAAATGCGCCGAGACGTTTTCCACGCAACATTTCCTTGTTACGTGTATTACGCAGTGTTCTATGGTTGGCTTTTTTTATTTTACAATTAGAAAATTCATAACGAATTGTGAATTAGAAATACTTTATGGAAAATGTGGACAGATTTTTCTTTGTTACATTTTACATCTCGAGAACAATAGAATTACACTGGACCACTGAAAAATTTGTTTGGAAATCACTTGAGTCAGAAATAGAACTTACAGATTTTTAAACGCTGATATTCGATTTTCCTTATCAAGTCAGGATTTTAAAATATCTGATCCGAAAAGTATTCAAAAATATATTTTTTGGCAATTTAAGGTTCTGATATGCGAAAGATCTGAAACGATGAGTTAACTTCGACAAAGAATTCGTTTTCAGCGACCAAAAATCTGTAAGATCCTCCACTTATGATTCAAGTTTTATACTATATAGATAAAATTTTCAAAGACAAACTGCAGAAAATCACCCTGGAGCCATGCTATATCGAAATTTTGGCCTTTCAGTGTGTTGATTTTCGGAGCCTTGTTCTCCGGCCGAGATAACTTGAATCAGAAGTACTGGATCTTATAGATTTTTGGTCGCTGAAAATTAATTAGTTGTCCAATTTGACCCGTGACGTCAGATATTTCACATATCCTAGCATTAACCCATTAACGTCAAGTAGAACACTTTTTTCGCTTCAATTTCAATAAAGAATTTCATATGAAAATCCAAGTTCAAATAAATTGAAAGGTACATGTCTTACTATTTTCGAGGTCGCTCTTTTCAATGCTGTTGTCAAAATTGAGCTATCTTAATTAGAAAATTATATATGGCGATTTAAATATCAAAATAACGCGAAAAATCGAGTGTTCTTTTCTATACAACATTTTTTTCTCATCGAAATTTCTTCATTAAACGTGGACCCAATAGTTGCAGTATCAAGATACATTTTTTAAATATTTAAAAACTAACATGGTGACCACAAAATGGCGACTCCAATGACAAATTTCTAATTAAAACTTAACAATTGTTTTTCTTGAAAACTATAGACTCCAGAAAAAAATTTCTAAGAATAAATACGTTTTAGAATGAATAAAAAAAGTGCTCTCAAATTTTTCCACAATATATTGTTAAAATTTGTTATTTTTCGAAAATTCGAAAAATCGAAATTTTAAAAAAAAACGTCCAAAGAATCTGAAAAAATGTGAGAGTATTCGTTGATCAATTCGAAGACATTTTTGTTCTAAGGAAATTTTTTCTAAAGTCTACAGTTTTCAAGAAAAAAATTACTAGTCTTGAAATCTAGAAAAGTTTAATAATTTTTTTGCTTTAAAAAAGAATACTCTCAAATTTTTTCCGATTTTTTGGAAGACTTTTTTAAACATTTCGATTTTTCGAATTTTCGAAAAATAAAAAATTTTAACAATATATTCTAGAATAATTTGAGAGCATTTTTTGACTCATTCTAAAACGTATTTATTCTTAGAAAATTTTTTCTGAAGTCTATAGTTTTTAGAGAAAAACAATTGTTAAGTTTTAATTAGAAATTTGTCATTGCAGTCGCCATTTTGTAATCACCATGTTAGTTTATAAAAATTAAAAAAATGTATCTTAATACTTAACTATTGGGTCCACGCTTAATGAAGAAATTTTCCGATGACAAATATTCTTTCGATGAGAAAAACATATTTTATAAAAAAGAACACTCGATTTTTCGCGTTATTTTGACATTTAAATCGCCATATTTAATTTTCTAATTAAGACAGCTCAATTTTGACAACAGCACTGAAAAGAGCGACTTCGAAAATAGTAAGACATGTACCTTTCAATTTATTTGAAGTTGGATTTTCATATGGAATTTTTTATTGAAATTTAAAAGAAAAAAATGTCCTTCTTGACGTTAATGGGTTAAATTGCCAAAAAGTATATTTTTGAATATTTGTTGGATCAGATATATCTAAAAATCCTGACATAATGGGCCAACTCGAATAACGGATTCGTTTTCAGCGGCTAAAAATCTATAAGTTCCAGTATTTCTGATTCAAGTAATCTGAAAACAAATTTTTTTCGTTGTGCTGTGTTATTGAATGCGTTGAAAAAATATTCATTAATAAATAAATATTTATTTGAATAATCGAAAATAAAACAATTACAAAAAAAATGAACACAATGATATAAATATTTGTTTTGTCTTATTGAGCAAATTTTCTTACCAAACATATTTATTGCTACTAGCAAACAAATTTTTATGTAAACCCACAATTTCTTTGTCAACCAAAACTGGCCGGTATTATTGAATACTTGGAAACTTTTAAAAATGTAACTAAATTTGCACAGAATCTTTTTTCAAATGGGGACCATAATGGCCAGATTAGTATTTTTTTCAAACTTGTAGGTTTTCAACGAAAATTGTAATTCTATGATAGTCATCACAGCAGTTATATTAATTAGGGGATTTTCCATCCTAATGTGAATACATTCTTCAAGAGAACCTCACTCACATTAAGTTTAATTACATTTTGAACAAAAACATCATCTTCTGCATGGCCGTATATAGACTTCGCACCAGACTGTCAACACTGACAGAAATGACCATGACATTCCAAATATACTATAAAAGACTATGAAACTTCAAATTAAACATATCTTTAAAAGGCTATCTTAAATTAAAAGCTTAATTTAACATTCTGTATTTTAGAAATATGATTAATAATTTGTAAACTAAAATAATGATAAAGAACTGAAAATGATATAAAAGTAATTTGTTAATTAATGTTTAAATATTTAAATTAAGAATTTTCCAAATGGAGAGGAGAAATATTAACTTTACTATTGTTGATTAAATAAAAATGGCAGAATATAATTTTTCTAAATCCACCTACAACTAAAAGACATAATCAGAAAACAGCGAAGATAAAGCTTAACTTGTATATTGCACTCTATATCTGAATAAATAACCCTTTTCGATTCATTACTAATTTGAATCACTTTACGTATAATAACAATACCAACGCCTGGAAATGTCCAATGTTATCAAAGGAAAGCCTCTCATTTAGAAATTTAGTAGCGAGTGAAACTCGACAGTTACTTACAAAAAACCTGGTCAAATTTCGACTCCAAAATATAAAATTAAACAATTTTTTGAACTGTTAGATATTAATAAAAACTATTACCAATTGACTTTGGTATTGAATTAATACTTTTTGTGTTATCATTATTACAACAGATTTTGTCTAATTTAGGCTTATAAACTTTTGCCCCTATATAACAACGATTACAATTTTTGACAAATTTGCAACTCTACAACTGTCACTTCTGCGACTTATCATATTTCATTTTCGACAGACTAACAAGAAACGTCATCGTTAAATTATATACAATAATAAAAATAGGTTTGCTCGATTACAAATTTACACTTGTTGAAGTCGCGTCCGCGACATGCGCATAACGCTACGACATTCTGCATACGTTTAATGTCATTAAAACTATTTATTCAATCAATTTCAAATGATATTGCAATTTACATATCTAGAAATTACATAAGGTTAAAATTAAAATGTTTAAAATCACACATATTACGGTTAGCTCTTGCCTCTTATTAATTACCGGAATATTATGATTTAAAACAGCGATCCCAAGTTGGGCGCCAAATTTAGTTCTTGAAAGCACTTGAGTGGATCTTTAAAATCCAAACTGATTTTACTCGCTCAGACCTGACAGCGGACGTGGGTGCCAGGGTATGAAAACCTGACGAAATTCTTGCCCACTTTTTGATTTCATTGGATTAAAAAAAAAACAAACGATAATCAAGAGGCCCACGCTTCGATTGTGAGATACTCGTTTTAAAAGCTAGAAACGTCGGTCGACTGAGATTTCTTGTGTCAGAGTTTTCGTTAGAGAAACTTTGCGTTACTAAAAAGGAGATGAGACGACACCATGACGTCGATTATTCAATATCATATGTATTTTCTATTAAACAGATTTTTTAAAATACAGAAACTTAATATTGAAATGTTGAATGTAATTACATCTATTTGTTTTTTTTTATCGCAAGATTTTATTCCAATTAAAATTCGGGGCAATATGGAAATAATTAATCGCGAGGTTAGTAGAAATCTGGGACAGTGCAGAATGTCTATTATCTAGTGAGTGACTGTTGATGTATTTTTATTAGTACTGAATAATGTCAAAACCGATAAAAACGTAGGATTAGCATAATGAAGTTTGAAATTACCTCATTTCTATACGTGCGCATTAATCGTCGTATCGTGCTCTGTGGAATATTATATCGTATCTCTGGTATAAATGTCATCTTTGAACCTTATTATTTACTGTATATGTCGTCGATTAACATAGAAACGATAATTTGCAAAAATAGTTCAGTGCCAGTAATCAACCACTCACTTAAGCTGCTTATTTTGAAATAATATTTCATACCGTACAATAAACAATCTCTTTTAGACAACCGACATAATTTATAAAAATTTAAAATCTAAGTCAACAATTCAATTAGAAATATTCTTTTATAATTAGTAGTGGATCAGATGACTCAAAATTGCAATAATATTTTTATACACTTTTTCAACAACTGTCTGTCATCAGATCTAATAAAAAAAATTATTGAAGGACTAATATTTCATTACATTATCTTTATCTTGAAAGTTATGAAAATATATTCGCAATATGTTTCTTATATGTTTTTGAAACTACATAAAATTATATTTTTAAAATAAATTAGTCAGACAGTGAAAAGCGGATAACTAAAACGTGGAATGTTTATTAAAAACATATCACCTTAAAGTATTAAATAATCATTTTTTAAAATCAATTGTCTCTTATAAACCTATGCAGATATTAATCCGATATGAATATTTAAGATCGAATAGCGAAAGTTGTTCAATCAATATTCTTAGCCGGTTCATAAAGTTTATAATGTAATGACATGGGCATTTCTAATTAATTTATGTTTCTACATTCGCGGCTTTATAAATTAGAAACTTCAGCAATTAGTGCATTGGAGCAAAGAGGTAAATTTCGACTAACATTTCACTCACCGAAATAATTTAAAATTTCTTTTTTTTAAGTTATATATAATAATTGTTGAAGCGTGATATTGTATTTAATGCGATTTTTATTGAAAGACATTTTCCCATCTTTGATATTTACAAATGTCAACTGTAATTAATTTCTTTATAACTTTCTTTGAGAAGTGATAGCTACTTAATAAGAACTACGAGTGTTCTTACTAATTGGGTTTGATAATATTTTCGAGTAAACCTCAAAAAATCGACAAATTACAAAACATACCCTTCAAAATACAGACATTTCACAATACACACATTAAAAAACCAGACATTTAAAAGAAGTCTTTCAAAATATGTCTGAATTTTAAACTGTCTGTTTTTGAAATGTCTGGTTTTTTAGCATCTGTTTTATTTTAAATCTCCGTTCAAAAAGCCGACAAATCGAAAAACCGACAGTTCAAAAAATGACTGTCCTCCTGATGAATGTGTCTACTATTTTATGTGTCGGCTTTTTGACTGTCGGCTTTTTAACTATCGGTTTTTGTCTGTCGGCTTTATCACTGTCGGTTTTTTGACCTGTCGGCTTTTTGATTTGTCCATTTTTTGACCTGCACCCAATATTTTCAACATATTTTCAAAAGAAGGAAAAAAAACGCCAATGAAAAATTAATAATTGTTGTTTCGGTTTTTGTTATTTTATCAACGTTTGTTTACAATAAAAAGTATATTCTCGATAATGATTCCTCAGCTTTAATCCATCTTAAAATCCAAAATATTTGTGCAATTATCTAAATGTACTTACAGTCTATTATTAATAATTTTATAGTATAGAATTCGTCCTATTATAAATTATTTGAAATTTACCCAAAGATTGTATACACCAAAAAAAGGATAGAATACGCCATTCTTAATTTTCGGCCACCATATTGGTTCCGCCATTTAAAACTGTTTAAAAATAAGCTGAAATTAATACTCGGAGACCCAAAAATGTATGGGAACTGAGTTTTATCAAGATGGGATCATTTTTTAAGATTTGGTATACTAAGCCAATATTTTATCAAAAAATAACTTCAGCCGCCATTTTGGAGAAGCCATCTTTAATTTTTTTATGTTATTACAAATGTTTATAGCTCAGACATTAAAGATACGATATTTTAAGGCTTTGATCCAATGACTTTTCTTATTTGACATGAAAATATCGATTAAAAAAATGTTGTGAAGGAAAAATTCGCATTTTTTGTTGAATAATTGCTTATAACTTTTTACACTTTTATTGTAGACAAATTTTTATAGAAGAATCTGAAAGAGCGATTAATTTTACGTCGAGAACGATTTGTCTAAAATTTTTTAAATTGGTTTTTAATGTCAAGAAATAATCAGAAAATCTTGGTAAAATTTATGTCTTTTTGGGCGTTAATGGGTTAAGACAATTTAGTGGGTCTCTTCTAATCCTAAATCATAAATTTTCAAGAAAATAAATAAATTCCATTAAATTTCCTGTAGTGCAAAGCTATTTTGTATAGCATTCTGATGGAGTAGAATCTTACTTTTGGAGGAGTGGAATCTATTTTCAAAAAATTGAAAATTCTCTGCTGCACAAAAATGAATTTTTCATCCCAAGAATTTTTGGGAGAACTAAAGGGTGAACCTGACTTACGACCTTGCGTTCATGAAAACACTCGTGACGATGAACCAATACGACCAAATACGGATAGCCAAGGCTGCCAATACAGAGACTTGCCAAAATGGTCGCTATTACGTCACAAGGCATTGCTTTGTAGTTGCCGGTGGCTCGTGCGACAAATTCGCGAGACTGGTCAATCAATCATCCGCTGAAAGAAACATCTCAGAGACCGATCTCTCCCACGCTTCCTACGGAGTCAAATTACCGGCATGCATTATTTACTTGTTTGGCGAACCCCTGTGGTGCATGGAGAATGTCAGCACACTCTAAAACTGTGTTAGTATCGTATCAATCAGACTTCGCAAAATTTATAGTTACGGAATATTGAAAAAGGTGCAAATTTTCTTTTTTTTAGTTTATTATTAAAAAATGTTATAATATTTTCGAATGACTGAAAAAGTTTTAAAAAGAACTCAATTTTTCAACATAATACACAAAAGTGCCAGTTATTCATCATTTCCATTATAAAAATTGATATTTTTTAATCACAAATTATTATTTTTTTTTTAATTTGATTAGCAGTATTCGAACGAGAGATCTTAAAAATGCTATAATATGTATGCAGTAAACAATCAAATTCAACATAAAAAATATGGGTGCATCTCAAAAACCCGACAAATCACATAACAGACACTTCAAAAACCCGACATTAAAAAACCAGATATTTAAAACAACAGACATTCAAAAAGCAGACATTTAAAAAACAGACATTTCAAAATGCAAACCCAAGTGTGTTTTTTGAAATATCTGATTTATGAATCTCTGTTTTTGAAGTGTCTATTTTGTGATTTGTCGTCGGGTTTTTGAGGTGCACCAAAAAACCAGATATTTAAAAAAACAGGGTGCACCTAAAAATCTCGACATATCATAAAACGGACACTTCAAAAAACCCGACATTCAAAAACCAGACATTTTAAAAAATCTAAATTCAGAAAACGGATATTTAAAAAAAAAAACTTTCAAAATATATGTGCATTTTGAAATGTTTGGTTTTCAATATCCGGTTTTTTAATGTCTGTTTTTTAATATCTGTTTTTTGAAATATCTGGTTTTTGAATATCTGGTTTTTGAAGTGTCTGTTTTGTGATTTGTCGTCGTGTTTTTGAGGTCACCCTGTTTTTTGAATGTCTGTTTTTGGAAACCCGATAAATCACAAAAAAGACACTTCAAAACCCCGACATTAAAAAACCAGACATTCAAAGAGCAGACATTTAAAAAACAGACATTCAAAACCAGACATTTCAAAATGCAAATGCAAGTGTGTTTTTTGAAATATCTGATTTATGAATTTCTGTTTTTGAAAATGTCTGGTTTTTGAAAGTCGGGTTTCTGAAGTGTCATTTTGTGATTTGTCGGGTTTTTTGAGATGCACCCAAAAACCAGATATTTAAAAAATAGGGTGCACCTCTAAATCCCGACATATCACAAAACAGACACTTCAAAAACCCGACATTCAGAAACCAGACATTTTAAAAAATAGAAATTAAGAAACCAGATAATTAAAAAAAAAGACTTTCAAAATATATGTGCATTTTGAAACGTTTGATTTTCAATATCTGTTTTTTTAATGTCTGTGTTTTAATGTCTGCTTTTTGAAATGTCTGGTTTTTGAAGTGTCTGTTTGGTGATTTGTCGTCGGGTTTTTGAGGTCACCCTGTTTTTGAATGTTTATTTTTTGAATGTTTGTTTTTTGAAACCCGATAAATCACAAAAAAGACAATTCAAAAACCCGACATTAAAAAACCAGATATTCAAAAAGCAGACATTTAAAAAGAGACATTCAAAATCAGACATTTCAAAATGCAAACGCAAGTGTGTTTTTTGAAATATCTGATTTATGAATTTCTGTTTTTGAAAATGTCTGGTTTTTGAAAGTCGGGTTTCTGAAGTGTCATATTGTGATTTGTCAGGTTTTTTGAGGTGCACCCAAAAACCAGATATTTAAAAAAACAGGGTGCACCTCAAAATCCCGACATATCACAAAACAGACACTTCAAAAACCAGACTTTTTAAAAAATAGAAATTAAGAAACCAGATATTTAAAAAAAAGACTTTCAAAATATATGTACATTTTGAAATGTTTGATTTTCAATATCTGTTTTTTTAATGTCTGTGTTTTAATGTCTGTTTTTTAATGTCGGTTTTTGAAGTGTCTGTTTTGTGATTTGTCGTCGGGTTTTTGAGGTCACCCTGTTTTTTGAATGTTTATTTTTTGAATGTCTGTTTTTTGAAACCCGATAAATCACAAAAAAGACACTTCAAAAACCTGACATTAAAAAACCAGACATTCAAAAAGCAGACATTTAAAAAAGAGACATTCAAAATCAGACATTTCAAAATGCAAACGCATGTGTGATTTTTGAAATATCTGATTCGTGAATCTCTGTTTTTGAAAATGTCTGGTTTTTGAAGTGTCATTTTGTGATTTGTCAGGTTTTTTTAGGTGCACCCAAAAACCAGATATTTAAGAAACAGGGTGCACCTCAAAATCCCGACATATCACAAAACGGACACTTCAAAAAACCCGACATTCAAAAACCAGACATTTTAAAAAATCGAAATTCAGAAACCAGATATTTAAAAAAAAAGACGTCCAAAATATATGTGCATTTTGAAACGTTTAGTTTTCAATATCTGTTTTTTTAATGTCTGTTTTTTTCAAATGTCTGGTTTTTGAAGTGTCTGTTTTGTGATTTGTCGTCGGGTTATTGAGGTCACCCGGTTTTTTGAATATTTATTTTTTGAATGTCTGTTTTTTGAAACCCGATAAATCACAAAAAAGACACTTCAAAAACCCGACATTAAAAAACCAGATATTCAAAGAGCAGATATTTAAAAAAGAGACATTCAAAACCAGACATTTCAAAATGCAAACGCAAGTGTGTTTTTTGAAATATCTGATTTATGAATCTCTGTTTTTGAAAATGTCTGCTTTTTTAATGCCGGGTTTGTGAAGTGTCTTTTTTGTGATTTGTCGGGTTGTTGAGGTGCACCCTGTTTTTGAAATGTCTGGTTTTTGACTATTTGTTTTTGATATTACTGTTTTTTGAAACGTCTGCTTTTTGAATATCGGGATTTTGAAGTATCTGTCTTGTAATTGATCGGGTTTCTTGAGGTACACCCAAAAGATCGCATATCCTGAAGGTGTCTGCCTCTTTAAACAATGTGTTTTTAATTTTTGTAAGTTCGTTGAAGTAGAACTCACGAGTTTTTGCCTATTCTGTATCTGTAAAGTTTTAACTGTAATGATTAGCTTCATAAATATTATAAAAACTAAAAAAGAAATTGTGAATTTGTAAGGCTAAACTCTTCCCTTAGATTTGGACACGATAAATGATAATTCACCTAATCAAATGAATTTCTAAGCTACCGTACCAAATCACTTCTTATTAGACACATGATTTGGTTACAGACTCAACTTCAAGCTATCGATTAACTTTTTTTTTACTTATCAAGTACCGATACTCTTATGATCGGACAGTTGGAAAACTCTTATCTTCATTGCCAGGCTTAACCACCGAACTAGTAAATTATCGCGACTAACTATAAATGCCATTCGCTGACACATTCGTCGACTCCTGGCTGTTTCCGCATAAGTCGAACGTTGGAACTAGTATAAAAAAAACACTGGCGATTTGTAGGCCCCTTAGAGGCATATATATAAAATTTTGCTTACGCGCACCGGTGCGTGCTGTCACGCGTGTAACACACGACATAAACCCGTGACAACTTATCATTCTAACACTTTTGCGATTTCGAGCTTCTCGTAAACCATTGTACACGCATACAGAAACGTGTACAAAATCGTGGCAAGTTCGCTCCAGTTCGTCAGCTAAATGGAAGCGGGCGCAAACGTAATTGCTATCGGACGCCTGTATCTTTACTGCTTTCGGCTCCATCGAGCTCGGACGTGAAAAATTTCGCCGACACGGCAATTCGCCGGTGAGATAAGAGATTACGTTACCGCTTTATTCAGAAACGTCCGAAAGACACGGCCGGGACGTAATCGCCGTAACGCAAAAGTGCATATAATGTGGTGCAATTTATCCGCGAATGGAAAATCTCGGCTCGTTCCTTGACAGTTCCCTGGGACGTCGAGGGAATATTGACGGAATGAATTTACAAGCGATAAGATAAATGACTGTTGCGACACGGTGCGTTGAGTGCGTGCAGTGATTTTTCGTATTTGACACGCGGGAGAAATAAATTCGCCGAGTAGCAACTCCGATCGTGCGAACTTGAAAAACGTTCCGCACGAGGAAACGATTTTTTTATCCCAACTTTCCTCGAGGCGTTTTGTTCCAGGGGAATCTTAACAATGATCCATTTTTTAGTGCATTTAGCGTGGCTGTGTGACTTTTCCCAAACCGATAGTTCGGTCGACTGTACCGGAAATAAGTACTCGATTTCACAGATCATTTCCTAATTATATGGCATTAATGCAATTTTTTTGTTAAAGAAACGATCAATTTTAGTAGACAATACTGACTTACTAGTCCTCCTGGCATTGTGAATTCATCAGATGTGTGAATATATTTTTCTGTTGCATTTTTGCTTTCTGAAATCAAATCCGATTGTACAATGCTCTTTTTTTCAGGGATAATTTAATCCGCCATTTAAATTTTTTTTACACTACAACGGTACAATTTAACGTATGACTTTTTATTTTATGTAAATTTACTTTCAGGATATGTGTGGAATTTCGAGAAACTAATTTAAAAATTACATTTTATATTTATCGTTAAAAAATTTTTTAAATTTCAGTAAAAAGGATGAAAACTATTACAATAACAATATGCGTATAATTTAACAAAAAACTTAAAAAGTAAGTAGAACACTTTTGAAATGAAATAGATAGTTTGCAACTGCTTTTTTATATGTTATGATTGATTTAATGGAAAATTTAGTACATGAGTGGTGTATACGAGGAAAAATGTTAAAAAAAGATGACCGTAATTTTCGACGGTTAATGTGCATATATTTCTTATAGAGAAAATCGCGAACGAAATTCTATATCTTTCTCAAAAACTTAATCTCATCATATGCATCTAACGATCATCTATTGTTGTATTAAGAATTTTAGAAACTTGAAATGGAATCCCTCATAAAGATATTAAAAAATCTTCGTTACTTTTTGAGAATAATTTATCGGTTTTTTTTTTTGTTAAATTTTAAACATCAAGGCTATTTGAACAGATTCTAGATGTAAAACCAAATTAAGAAAACGAAATGGCATTAAAAAAATACATTTTAGATAATATTTTATTTTGCAATAGTATTCAATAATTTGGTATTAATTGATTTTGTCTCATGTCCTACACTCAAAAAATTGTTCTGGTTAAATACGATTATATTTTTTTTAATAACCAGAATTCTGGGTAGTTTAATTAGAAAAATAATTGTTTTAACAATTGCTGTATTTAAACTAACAATATTTTTCGTTAAACCAACCCGAATTCTGGTTATTTTAGACAGAAAAAATAATTAGGGCCTATTCAATAATCTTTTCTGGTTATTTTAACTATTTTTTTCTGAGTGTAGATACGAGATAATATACATGACATTTTGTTTTCAGCAAATAGGTTATAATCGAGCTAATGCATTTTTATAATTTATAAATTAAGGAAAGGGATAAAACAGAAGATTAATGTATCTTACTGTATAATAGAAACGACTTTTCCTGTCAATTTACTGCTGTACTGTTAATATAACCTAGAATTGAAGACGATAGTTTGATCTTACCAACATACTACATCAGATAGTAGTTTTTCAGTAAATTTTACTATTATCTTTCTCGACCCATGTACTGAAAAATTAGCTAATTTAACTGCAGTACTTACAGTTAGTTAAAATAGTAGTAGTTGCCTTAGTCATTTAGATACATATAGTTAAATTGACTGAAATTTAAGTAACCACCTGATTAACTACCCATGTTGTTTAATTAGTAAGACAAATTTTTGGTCAGTGTCGATAAAACAGATAATTCAGATTTTAAGTACTTTTCAAGTCTGATGTATCTTCGATTTTTATAATTTCTAAATGAAATTAGGACATTTTTCTGCAATAAAACTAGAACAATTTTTGTTTGTTTCCGGATTTAGAAATAATAAAAAGTATGGGATAAAATGGCAGTGAATGGATAACTTTTTCAAACGGAATTGCATCGAGCTTGTAACAATGAGATAAAAAAGTATAATGATTCTTTTCTGATGTCTAGAATAATTACTAATGAATTATCGTTTACTAAAAATGTAATTTCTGAAACTAAACTTCTAACTTGTGTAATACTTTTAAGTTATTCAATATGGTGTATTACAAAAAAAAGGGTTGAGTATTTTTTAACATTCCGGGAGTAGGACTCAATTTTGCGCCCTGCAGAGAAATCTTCGGGGCAAATTATCGAACTCCACGCCCGTCGTATTAAAAAATATTGTATGCAACATAGGCGAAATGTGGATCTCTGACCATCGATAACTGCGCCCTTGTTACATAATATACTATTAAAAAACGTATGTTTACTATTCAATTGTAACATTGGTATGTAAATAGAATTCTTATCAAATTAAAGGCATATATTATTCAAGTGACATTATTAAACAAAGGGGTCTAGATATTTTGGTAGTCATATATTTTGAATTAGAGCACAAGTGTACTGCAGCTGCTCACATCTTAAAAGTTGAGTCCCCATTTTTTTTAAATAATAAGTAAATTAAAACATAACTAACAAGATTAAATATGTGCAATTTTGAAATGCACCTTTTAGTTACCGTGTTCTTTATAGAAAAGTAGTAAAAAGAAAACTGAAATAAATATGTACTAAAACAACTTTTCTGTCATAATTTGTTCGCCATAAAGTGATTATCTATTAAGATTAATAAACTGGAGTAATTAAACCAGTAGTGAAAAGAAAGTAATGACTAAACGATTAGGGTACGTACTTTTTTTAAGTATAAAAATCTATATGAAATATATTATATAATCTAGACTATAAATAATGACTAGGAGTGAATTTGGGTTTGAAAATAAACGAAAAGTCAGTTCAAGAGAAAACTGCATATTTCACTGAAAATTAGTTATGTTTACGTGCTTCAACAATTTGTGTGAAATATTATCACTTGTTATTTTGAAAATCGGCACATTAATTACAAACTCAAAATGTCTAAATCTTGCAATCATTAATATTGGCTTTATTCGATTATTTAAACATGTTTTAACAATGGGTTAATATATGTCCAAATGAACTACAACTTTTACATCCTTAAAAAGTGTTAACAAATATCAACAATAATGGAATAACGACAATTTAATTAAAATTAAATTACAATAAAATATCGAGCTTGTAGACAGTACAAGACTTTTTATAGATAAATGAAAATCACTGTTTTAAATCACTACATTTACATCCTTACTTTAACAAAAAAAGCATTGTCGAAAATGTACAAAGGATATTCGAAACAAAAAAAAACGACAGTTATTTTGGACGCTGATTTATGATAAACGATGGATATTCAAATATCCCCACTGCAATATTGCAACATTAATAAATTTCAGACATTAAAATTCGTCTTTACTAAACAATCACTACAACAAAAATTGAATAGAAGATTAATATTCGCGTTACTTAGTCGATAGTAGCAGAAATTAATGAATAGTCGATTTCTTGGTCAAATGTGACATAAATCACCTTTACATTTGCATTACGTGAGATCTTACCTCTAGATCCAGAAAATATCAATGCCGCCAACTTCATCTGATAAGAACTAAAAAACTATTGTTTTCGTTTTTTTTTTCATTGCACCTAATCAAAATATAGTTTGATACGTGACGTAATTTAGATCCACCTGTGTTATTAAAACTATCACTATTTATAGAAACTCATGTGTAAACGTTTGATGAACCTCGAGCATATGGAATTCCAGTAGGCTTAAACAAATCATGACACAAAGAACGTTTGTGCTAAGAGAAACGCGGTCTTATGTCAGAAGGACGTCAGTTTACTCAAGAGCAAATAGTACTTAAATCCAGCAAGGATGCACTTGATTTATTGAAGGTACATAATTATGTGCATACACAAATCAGTATGCAATTGCGTTTAAACATTTTTAGCCTGTCCATGGCTAGTTTCATTTTTGATAGGAAGCTGATGTAATCGAAAAAGCATAAAATTTACACTATTAAATATTTTTATGTTGATCAATAAATAGTGATTTCAATAGTCGCAAATAAAAGCTTTATTTGAGTTGAAAAAGTGTTTCCATAATTAAATTAAGTATTTACTTACGACTATGATCAAAGAAATTTTGTAACAAAATTTTACTATTTATTTCTGTATGGATTCAAGGAAATATTTACTAAAATTTGCAACCTTTTATTTTGGCACTTTTTCTATCTTTAAAAGTTGTTTAGAACTCAAACTAGAATCACAGAGCAAACAGAGCTCAATATTTGAAACAACAGCATATTTTAATAGCGAATTTGAAATTCACTGGAGGTACGTCTAATATTAATAAATTATTTGATTCATCTTATATTCATTAGCAGCAGAAACTGCCTCATTTATATAAGGAATTAATAAGTTAGAAGGCATAAAATGATTAAATAAATATTTTTTTCTCTGTGTATTTTAAATAAGCATTGTTTCACTCATATACAGAACAAAAAAAAAGGATTCAAATAATTCATTCTAAACGAATTAAATTGATTTTAAGACACCATAAATAACACTCAAAATGAATTCACCACCTCTGACATAAATCTGATAAAAATTCCATGAATCCTGTAGACGTTAATACAGTCAGTAGCGATTACTATCTACGCTTTTTATTAGAAATCTTCTTAACGAGAATTTTTATTAATGCTAATCCGTGACACGTGCCAAGGGGTTTCTATACTTACTCAGCATAGAGTTTAGTAAGTCTGATGTTCGCAAATATTAAAAAGGGAAACCCTGCGCAGGCTGAGATGTAAAGTCAGCATTCCGAGCCATATCCAATTAAAGAATGTAGCCAAAGTTCAAATAGGGACGTTTATGCATAAATGATCAGGTTTCGCAAATTCTTCGTCTTGCAAAACTATTCGTCAATCGTGTGTTAAATTTCGGAAAGTTACTGACGAAATATTGTTCAAAGGATTAAGAAACCGGTATTTTGTTTGTTACTCAATTTTCTGCAGTGCAGACGATTATGTAATTTTTTCGAAAAAAATCGTGCCGATCATCTTTTAACATAAAAAAATTAAGAGAAAAAGTTTATCTTAATACTTATTTACTGTTGACATGCTTGTTAATTATTTTCGACACAAAAAAAATGTTTACGAAAAATACGAGTTATTTAATATTTAACGATTGTGTAACGTTTTTTTGTAAAGACAGTAAAATTCAAAAGTTCAGATTCATATTTATGTACATTTTAATCATACAAAAATAAACGGTTTTAATTATAAACCAGTATTTTTATTAACTAAAATTAATATTTAGTATATCTACTTAATGTATACTAATTTAATAACTAAGGATCGTATATAATTACAAATCCGAAGAAAGATTTATAAAAATAAGGAAAAATTGCACTAATTATTCTTCAAAATATGTTTTAACACAGAGAAAACAACGACGATTAAAAATAGAAAATCACATAATCGCAGTTTAATATCCAACTTAAAAAATGAAAAATTCAATATTTAAAACGCATTATTCATTCGCCTTGACCATAATTTCTGCCTAGTAATAAAACATTTTGTACATTTGCATTTTTTCTTGAAGTGAACGACTGCACCGTATACACAACGTCTAATCGCAACCTCATTTACAGCACAAGCCGATAAATCATTTCAAAAAACCAATAAATATCATCGTTAATCACTTCAAAGCATACTCTTCTTGATGCTTATCAACAATTTTCCTGTTCGAAAAGTGAAGCAAATATTTTTTTTTCTTTACGAATCACCTTCGATTTATTCCTGGATTGAAATTGTTTCTGATTCAACAAATTAACGATCGGTGAAAATCACGTTTGGAAGCTAACGTTCAGACATAATGGCAAATTTGTTAGCAAAAAATCTCTTTTTGACCCCCAGAGCAAGATTTCACCGCTCTTTTCTAACGTTTGAATCGTATGTAAGACGAGATCTATCGATCCATGAGAGTAGATCAATGTGGAATTAGTAATTAGCATCTGCTCGTTCAACGATTACTGGCACGACTACCAATGGAAAACGAAGAAGAATAAATTGAGCCGTTAACGATGCGCCGCGGGATTTTGCTAAGCATGCACTCGACACGTATTTACATCGCCAGAAGACTATTATTTTTTTAAAGACCTTCCGTTGAGATTCCTTACGTCAGATATGGAGCTACCTGACGTTTTGAATCAGGAGTATGGAATTCCTACGTGAACAAAATACGTGAACCAAAATTTGATCGAAATTTGAGAAGTTTATTATCTAAACCGGACAAAACGCATCGAAGAATGAATTTTTCCTGCTTGTGGGCCCCGAATTTTCAGCAAAAATAAAGAAAAAATAGTGGATTTTTGAAATTATGCTTTAAACGGTACTAAATTACAACCCAATGAATTTCGGACATCAAATTCGACATCAAATTTCATACTCTTTTAGAATGTCATCTCAGGATTAAAAAATAATTAAGACTAACACAGAAAAAAATAATTAGTAGATTCTACCCAGAAATTAAGTAAAATTTACCGAAAAAGTTGCGTAACCATTGTTAATACAAATAATTAAAAGAACAATCCTAATTTTCTGTAGTTTTTCGGGAATTTATCTTTTTAATGTTTGATTAAAGCCAATGATGTGTTAAAATCTCTTCCAAGTAAACAAATTCAGATAATTTTTATATTTAATATAACTGGTGTCAATTTCTTTGCGAGAGCTGTTATAAGAATATCTAGCCTAGTTTTTCGTTAATCTGTGATTAAACGTCATTTAGAAACTTACAGGCTACAAAGTACTATTTATTTATATTTTTCAATACATTTTGATTTTATACGAGACTCGCTAAATTTTACATAACTAAATTTGGCAAATTCTACTCATGATGATTTTTTTTCCTCTAAAAAGGTATAAACAATATTTGCAGAAAAATTCAGTTTCATTTTAATTGCAAACGATTTTAGGTCTACAATTGTTATAAGAAACAGATAATCAACGCATTCATTTCCGCATAGAAAAGTATTTTTGAGTCCCTATACTTTAATCTATGTTAAGGATAAATAATATTAGACTTTTAATTTTTTAACTTTTCATCAAATTAAAAAATAATTTTTTAATGTCACAAAAATATTACTGTAAAAATTACTGTAAAAATTACTGTATCTAATGTAAATGATTTCTAAAGCATTTTAGAAAGAATATTATATGGATTTAAAACATTTTGAAGTATCTTAGACATTTATATTTCATAGAAAGAATATGACAATAACTGGAGTAAAATTGATTGAAAATGGACTTCTTAATAATGGACTTTGTAGTAAATTTAGGGATAGTTTAGTGAAAAATGTTCGTAATAACCTTCAGTAAAGAAAAATTAGTTAACTTTTATGACAAAATATATTTTTACACAAGGAAAAATAGAAATTTTAAGTAAATATATTTTCTGTTTAATTCTATTAACTTTCTAGATTAAACTTTACTTTATTTTACCACAAAAATACTACTATTATATTTTTGTATACGAAAGCTACTAGTTAAATCAGCACATAGATTGTTAATACAATATACATAAAATATAAAAAAAAATACTTTCTGACCAAATTTAATTTATTTACTGCCATACATAATCGTTAGTTTTAACTATTGAAAAATATTTTGCGTCTCAAATAAATCTGAAATCTTTAATAATGTTGTGGAAACAATTAAAAAGAACTTTCTAAATCGTCAACGAATTAATAATCACTCAGTTTCTTAGCGAATTTATGCAGTGAAGAAAACTACTTAATTTTCGCTTAGTAATTGATTAGCTTTCCATTTCAAAAAAATTGAATAAAAAATGAGGTAAATATAATTATAATATATAATAAGTGAAATACAGTTATTAACAAGTTAGGAAAAAACAAATCATTAAGAAGCTGGAGCTAACGACAGCAAAAGAAAGTGGTAAAATAGTTCATGGATTTTAAGAAAGTTAGTATGTAAACCCATCTTTCATTAAATCATTAGAATATTATTATTTATTAATTAAATAGTCAATTGTTAGTTCTTGTCGTAGTTCTTTAGTTAATTTCATAGTTTATGCTATTACATAAAAGTTATGACAAAAGAATGTACATTTTAATCAATGCATCAAATTGATATAAAATTAATGTTATAGTTATAAAACTTGAAAGCTGCACCGAGAAAAATGTTCATATATAACACCATATGATCTTCAAAATTTTGGGGTAATTTCCGTTAGGTTCATTGCACACATAATTGAAGGAGTCAAATTTCCCAGACTGGAAATCTTTTTCATTTGAATATAGAGAATCTTGAGGGAATTACCCGATTAATTTTGTAGCTCAATTGGTATTCGGGAAATTATTTTCCATATTCACATTTCAGCCAAGAGAATTGCAAAAATTCAAGCTGTCAAATCTGAGAGGTTAACTAGATAAACATGTCACATGTAAAATAAAATGTTTAAAAACGTTAAAATTTATCACATACCATAATAAAAAATTATGTTACGTAGAACTAAATGATTATTTTTTACACCCTTCATATAAATGTTATTAATTAATTACCAAAATATTTTCGACACACACATTAAAATGTAGAAAGAAGAGTGTTCTTGTTTATCGAGTGATTATATATTTTTCACATATCCATTCGTTTCTACAAACCGCAGGGGCAGAAGCACTTAGTAGCACTTATTATCTATAAGATAGTTGGGTAATCAAACTAATTAGAAGGAACCCTGAGTTACGGTTTGTTATCATAACAAAAAGAAATAGTAACACTCCCGACTGCAAGTACTATCTTCTACAACCAAATACATTAGCTAAACTATTAAAATAAAATATATAAAGCTATTCTTTTCTTTTTCTACTAAACTATCTTGAAATTAGCAGTTACTACTTAGATAGTAAACTGTGAAAATGAGGAAATTCCTTACGCGTTAATGACGACGCTAAGGAAATAATATTATAGTGGCTAATACGTAATACATCAAATTAATATTTTGGGATTGGTTGCTCTTTTTGAATAGTTTCAAACTAATGCTATTTTCATATTATAGAGATTACATCAGTAGGTATTTATTACAAAAGTAATTATTATTAAACGGTAGATTAAGTAAATATATCGACTATATAAGAAACAAAAATAGCCTTGCTAATTTTTAATTGGTTGCCACAAATACTTCAGAAACGGCGGCCGTACCTATGTAGTTACTAAAAAGAATCATCTTTATCGCCTACTATACAAAATAGTAAAACCAGAAAGAATATGTTATCCATTAACAACTTTGTTGATCCTTGTACCTGTAAATATCTACTTAATTTCCCCTAAGCAAGTGAGGTTAGTTTGGCGTATACATAAAGATACTCAGGAAAAATGATTCGTATTGCCCACTTGCGGGAAAGGATAACATTACGCGCCATCTACTGGATTGCGACGGGATAACTGTTATTAATATTCCTGAAGGAAAGAAACCGATGTTAGCATATAACTTACTGATGGTATCGGTTAATATTAGTATGTTATCGGATGCAATATTTTTCTCCCTGTCTACTTTTCTTCCATATAGATTTCCATTGAAAGAGAAAAAAAACATTTCGTGTTAGCAATTGGATCGATAAACTAGGAAATCGCTATTTTTTGTTGACTTCAACATTCAAGCAAATCGTGTTTTCCATGCAGTAATCGACCATAGTTAGTTTAACTTATATACTTACGGTAACCGTTTACGTCACCTAATTATAAATGATTAATGGAAATAAAAGCTGTTATTACAAAGGTACCTTTAGCAACCGGGTCATATATCAGACTAATTAACCTGGTCCAAGTAACTCCTTTTTTATCCCGGTCAAAACGTAACCGAAAAAAGGTTACGTGTGCCCACAAAACGACGTAATATCGAAGTGAAAAAACATTTTTTAAATCTTCGAGATAATCATAATTCACCGGCGTGTGTAAACACCGTGACCTTTCGTAATGCATCGCGCGAATGATAATTATTCAAGTTTCGAAGGTGACTTTTTCAATCTCGCTCATTCATCGAGCGGCCGGCATGGCACCACTACGTAGAGTTTAACAAACCTGATTAGTCATATACAAGCGCAATATGAGTTATGCTCGTAAAAGAGTCTAACGGCAGGCCTGCAATACCGATTTCATAATCGACGTGTTCTCTCTTCTTGGCTGCTGGTACCGTACCGGTGCAGCGTAAGATGAAACCTTGAGCATTTATCGAAGGAATTCATCCTACACCGCCGGCACCCACCGGCCACCACGAGAAAAATCTTGTATTGTACTTGTCACAACAAGATCTTATTTCATTTAACCGGTTCATTTTTCTCCACCGACCGAGTCGGCACGCGGTGGGAACAATAGCCGATCGAATCCGTATAATACGATATGCCGAACGCCAAATCGGCTGAATTCTTTCTGCATCCAGCCCTGTCGTTTATGTCATTGTTATTAATTACGTTTTTTGGGGTTAGCACCGTTACCGCTTACGAGTTACCAGAAATCGGTATTAACGGGCTGTCCGAATCTGTCTGTGCACCGTAAACATTTTTTAGTCAATACGACCCTTCACTGCTTGGCTAAAAAGGCTTGGACCTTGTTATGCCGTCGTAGCCGAGCAATTGCAGTTAGGTTGGCTGCAGTTTTTGCTGTCACGCGAACTTATATTTCGGCGGTCGTATCGGCTTTTTGCATTCCGCGGAAATGTGAGACATTCGACAACTTGACCAACCTGTGCACCTCTCCAGATTTTAAGGAACAATTTGAAAAAATTCACAAAATATAAAAGAAATGTTGTCGAATGTGAGAGAATTTATGGTTAAGCAATTTTTGTACACAATTCTGTTCAATTTTCAGCAAAAATGTCAAAAAATTGGAAAAATTTAAACAAATTTTAAAAAATGTAAACAGTCCAACATTTTCTTAATTCCTTACAAATTTTTTATTATTTTTTAACATAAATGTTCAACTAATTGTGTCTTCAATTAACAAACTATAAAGTTTACCACATGTAAATACTTTTAAAAAAAAAAAACTTTTTAAATTAACTTTTGCGAATTTTTAATCCTTTTTTAGCAAAAGTGCCATCTTATTCTAGCCATAAGTGAAATGCCCTTTTTTAAATGTGGTAAAATTAATTAAGCAGTTACGAAGCGATTAGCATATCTAGGATACAAAGATAATGTAGACGAATATTCAGAATAAATTTACTACATAACTGTTTCTTCAAATTAATAGCAGGCTACTAAGTATTAGTAAAATGACGAGTAAAGAAGAGCAGCATTTATACAAATTTGAATCATTCTTAAAAATTAACGAATTCCGATTGCAAGAGATCCTTTTCAAAAATACTAAGTTTTATTTAATTTTTACCGACATAAAAATCAAAACTGCGTAACTGACTAGAAAGTCGAAAATTACATTCTTAAATGGAAATTTCTAAACCCATTAGTAAAACATCATATAATATTTATTTAATAGAAAAACTATTAGTAAAATTATCACCAGCAGTTTACTAAATCGGATTTACAGAACGTTTAAAATCCAAAGTATTAATGAAATTTTACCAAGTGGAAAAAAAGATTTACTAACGTTGTGTAAACAAACAAATCACATTAATAAGTTTCAATTACTAAATCAATTATTAAATAACAAAATAGTATTATTTTTCTTATCGCTAATAACCATTGCTATATTTTAGTGATTAGACAAGGTATTAGATACATTGATTATATAATATTAAGTAATAATTAATAAAAAGTTGAGTGAAAACATTTTATCGATTCAGATTTAGTAAATAGTATCTATTCAAAAATTTGAAATGTTGACATTCAAAAGATTTAAATTTAAATTAATTAAATATTTTAATTTTTGTAATTCATTTAACAATGATTAAATGAATAGCATAAATATTTTACTAATTAATTTAGTAAGTTAGACGTAGACAATTAGTCGATTTTTTCATAACTCAATATTGCCTTTATTAATTAGTAGAATTCGATGAATAATTTGATTCAGATTTGAATCTTTCACTCTTCAAATTCCTAAATTTTCACTAATCCTTTACTTAATTGCTAAAGAACTAGAAATAAAAGGTAAAAAATTAGAATAATTATTTCATTTTTTTATTCGTGAAGTTATTTAAATTAAAATAAAATATTTTCTCCGCTATTATAAAAATAAAAGTCACTAATTAAAAAACAAAAAATAATTCACTAAAGATAAGAAATCAATGGCATTGGTAAATTCAAAACACTAAATGAATCAGTAAAATATATAATATTTATGATTTATTAGAGAGTACGTATTAGAAAAATACTTTTCTACTAATTGAGATTTAGTGAACATTTAAAAATACCTAAAAGTACTCAGCTAATTAATTATTTACATATAATAATGCAATTTAACGTTTTTTTACTAATTCTTGATTTAATTACTAGAAAACGGGTTCGATTAAATATTTAATAATTAATTTACTAATTTAGGATTTAATAATGTATTTTTCTGTTGCATCATGTTAGTTCTGCTTAAATTACTAAATTTTACTTGTATTTAGAGAAATAATTGTGCTAACGATTACTAATATTCTAGTAATTCATATTTACAGAACAAATTCCTTTTTCGTAAATAATACCAATTATTATTCATATTTTACCAATCTCTATAGTAAATTGGTCTGTAAATATAAATTACTATCATTTTAGTAATCGTTAGTACAATTATTTGTCTAATTACAAATTAAATTTAAGCAAAACTAACATGATACAACAGAAAAATACATTATTAAATCTAAAGTAGTAAATTAATTACTAAATATTTTTTTTCCAATTTTCAGTAACCTAAATTTCTTTGTCCAGTTAGTAAAATTTGACTAATACGTAGTATTTATAAAAAAAGCATCAGGATTATAATATTTTTGTTAATAGCATCAGACAGTTATTTCGCAAAAATCATACTGGATCATAATTTTAATTTTCGTCTATTTCATAGTTTTGATTCAAATTCGTCACATAACAAAATGTTTCTTAAATGATTTATTGGTTTAGAAGTAATTATTCGTAAATCTAATTCTTAAATATTCAGACAATTATGAAATTACTAGCCTGCACTAAATGTAATACATTATGCAAGAAATTGCCGTTAATTTGCAGCACCTTCTAGTAACTTGAAAAATTCTGACTGCCCGAAGTTAAAAAAAGTAAATCTTATAGTAGCGGAAATATTGATTTGAAAGAGCAAAATTTACGTCAACGAAGAAGCAAATAAGTCATACATAACCTAGTTAATATTAATTACTGCGATTCGTGAACATATCGACATTCTCCGATCATAATTTGTAGAGTTATTGTGCAATTAAGTGCGCTAGCAATCTAAAAAATGTTCACTCGTTTCTTGGGCACGTGCGAAATAAATATTCCATAATTAACTGCTAGCGACTTATATGTGGTATAAACTCCTATAACTCTTGTTTGCGATAAAATAAAATAAATTAGTCACAAAAATCCTTCCTCGTTTCTTGCAAATTTAAGATAACATATGCTCTAAATAGACTTCCCGGATGGCATGAAATGCAATACTCACTTTTCAGTAATTTTTAATCATTGTCAAAATAAATTTCAAATAAATTTTAAAGTGTCATTTTCAACATCATATTCAAAATAATTTTTAATTTCTTTTTTGAAATCATTTTCACTACATTCTTCGCAGTCATTGTCAGAATGGTTACCATATTAAAATTTAGTTTCGATTTTTAGGATCATTTTCGATTATTTTATCATTAGTTTTCAGAAATTTTGTGCATTGTTCTAGATCTTCGAGCCTGGAAAGTTGTGTTATGACAGGGTTTTTGGGCTTGAGGATACAAAAACATTTTCCAATATGTAATTTTTTTGTATCATAATATCGATTGGGCATTATGTCCTTAAAAATTTGTTCCCATATTGTCCTGTTTCTTGTAAAAACCTTAATTGAATCGGTTAATATTTGGACGTAACTACCCTATGAACATTATGTTTTTTATATCTCAATTGGTACAGTAAACAAATTAGAAATCTCTATACAAGAAACCCCAGCATGTACCATCTCGTAGTATACCCATCCACGGGAAGATTTTCATACTGAGATTAAAGCGCCACGCTGCGGCATTAGAAAAGTAACTACGCAGTTATAGTATATAGTTACTTTATACGTTTTCTAATACATATAGACTTATAAAATTTAATAAAGTTTTATTTCATGATATGTACTGTCAATTAAAATAAAAATACAAAAGAAACAAACATCAGAAATATGTGCTTTCTATACGAAACCATGCCAAATATAGACTGTTTATGTGTAGTATGTTACTGTAACTGTATAGAGTTACCGTTCTGTGCCGCAACATGGCGCTTTAATCTCACTATGAAAACCATTTATGAAAGGCCAGTATTAACATTTCAATCAGCATAATCACTTTGCATTGTCATTAATTTCATATATTGACAATCTTTGATCCAGGCTCCCAATTTTCTAAAAACCCAAATTTACAGCAATGTATTTGTAAATACTTCTGATTATAATTTACGAAATTTTGTTGGCTTAATTCGCTTTAAATTTTGCATCTTAGTAGAATGCTTGATTGACAAGAAATATGGATCCTAATTTTACAATTACAACGAATTCACGTCATTTTTGCATAAAATAATGACGACAGAACTTATTTATGATGTTACTATATAAATTCTAATTCAGTTGTAAAGACTCTTTATCTTAAAAAAATTAGATGTCATTCTTAAAAAATCCATTTTTTTAATTTTTACAATACACTGAGAAAAGTGTATTTTACCAGTTGCTATCCCTTGGCTTTTAAAAAGTGTATTATAGCCCTTAAAAGAAATATTATAACTAGTAAAATCCTCCGCCGTTCAGCATTTGTTTTTGACAGGTTATACGAAACTGTATTAAACTCTCCTATTTTAAAAGAATATTTTATTATGACTAAAAGAAGGCATTTTTAATATTTTAATTTGCTAGATAAATTTCCATAAACAAAAATTGCTTTTAGTTAAAGAGAAAAAGCTAAAAATAAACTGACATATTGGTTAGAATAATCTAAAATCTTCGTCTTTTAACAGGTAATAGAAAGATGGCAATCCCTGTGCGTAAAATACTATCTTTTACGGGGCATAAGAATTCTAATACTGAGTAAAAAACACTTTTCTCTGTGTACCGGAGGAATTAGAGTCAGTAAAAAATATTGTTTAACAAATTATTTTTTCACGTTTAAATTGTTTTTGAGGAGAATAATGCTTTTTTCAACAATATCATTAATAATAAAAACAAAATTCTTGAAAGTGTTATTAAATATTTTCCCCAACATATGATATCCTGGGGAAGAACAACGTTAACCAATTTCAGTAAATTACACAAATAATTGTTTTCGGTATGTGCAGAAACACGATCTAATATCCAGTATTAAGTATCACCTGTCAACATGAAACAGAAGTGAGTTGAATGAATGTAAACAAAGAGTATTCTCACAATGCAATTCAAATGTGGGCCCCTATAAACATTCATAGACAAGCTCTCAATTATTGGTAGCAAATTCTGACAGGCGAGGATTTGTTATATGTCACTTGCATGTTAAATTTCTCTTTTTCCCATTACCTAACAATGGGGAAATCTTTTACATAATTTCATGAAAAATTTTACGTTTACAAACTCATTTGTAATGTGCCAGTCTTGGTATTTTCTAATTTTAACCGTATTTAACATAATTTTTCTTCATATAAGTCAGTAGTTTTAAAATAAAATTAGATAAACTTCAAAAATATTGTTTATAAAGATAAACTCAATATCGTCAGCATCCTGTTATTAATCATTAATACAAATTACATATCAAGACTTTTAATTAGTATGTTTTTGCTAAAATGAATCAAATTTACGACGTAGTTTTTGTGTTTGACTGTTAGGTTTTAGTTACAACGCAGTTCCATAATTTTGAAAAGTAAATGAAGAAGTATCGTTTAAAAATATATAAACACCATTTTTAATTTTGACGCAATAGGTACTTTGGATATAACAATTGCATTATTTCTTGAGTAATCCAAAAGATTTAAAGAAATCCGATTAATAAAATAAACAAGTCCATCTTTAACCATTATTAAATTTTAAAATAGTTTTCATCTCCAAAATAAAAAAATTAGTTCCAACTGCAGAAGATGATAATGAACATAATATTATTAAGAATCCCAAAAATATTGAAGATTATTTGAATAATTAGAAGATAGAAATAGTCATTCCCCATTTTAGATTAAAAAATAAACTAGTGCCTTAACCCTTTGAGGCATAAATTTTTCTTTATGTTGAATTGACAAAATTCAAAATTGCTGATTCAATATGGCATATTTGTTGCACAGTTACATCGTGAAGGCCGTCATATTGAAACCACCATTTTGAATTTAATAAATCCAACTTCGTATTCGTCATCAGCGACCTAAAAAACCCTATTATAGCAAATTTCAAATCATTATCTTAAAAAACAGCGCCAATAATGAATTCTTTCGAAAAAATCGGTTTTTTTCGTGTTTTTTTATTTATAGATGATACACAATAAACAATTACATCCTAATAACTGCGTTTATACATTCTTCTATCACTACAGTAACAGAAAATACCAAACAAAAACCGATTGAAATGCGTTAACTGAAATTTAAATGAGCAAAATCAAAGAAATCGAGGTGGTAACGTAGGTTACCACAATGCCGCAGAAGTTAAAAATGTCATTACTAACTACTGCACAATATAGGCAATGAAACAAATTATTATTTAATAAACTAGAACCACATAATGATTAAACAGGTGTAATTAACATATAAAGCAGCTGTCCACGATTTTGAATTTTTATGTATAAAAACACCGACACTAATTCTCACTGTAAATGAATATAAGAATTGTATTAATTTTTAGTAAACTTTAACCACAAAAAGAATAAATAAAACCATTTCCCTCCGCCATTTCGAAATTTGAAATTTTTTTTTCGACTGGAGCATAACAATCCTCAGTTGCCGAAGGTGCTACCAATTACGTTACATTTTAAGAATCTCTTTCAAGATATAACTGCAACAATTTTGAATTTTGAAAACATTTTTCGACTCAAGTATAAAATACCAACCCCAACTGATGATGGTAGAAACAATGAAAAATTGTCTGGTGTTAAAAAAATTTACTTAATATTATAAGTCGGAGAAAGATATAATTTAACGTATTCAGTTCAGCGGATTGAAACGGGGTTCATTTTTTAGATGATTTTCGACCTTCATTTTCAACAGGAAATAAGATTAATATTGACTTAAAAAATCAATATGGCGCATTTAAAATAAAAATTAACAAAATTTCGTGTGTTTCGTTTTGTGTGAATTTTTTTTTGCATCAATAAAGTTGCGGGGTCGAAAACTGTTTACAGCCAAAACTGCACAAAATCTATGAACTTGAACTGTGACTTTTTTTGTATTGCTCCGAAAGTAACCTCTTTAAAACATCAATATATCGGAAAAAAACCTTATTTGATCAATTATGAATTATTCGTGAAATTTGTATCTCTAGTATGATTTTGAGATTTTTGAATAAATCTAGCCTGAAATTCGTTGTAACCAACCCAAAAAAACTGTCGCGATTTTGAAATATTTTATTGAATTTTGGTATACAATAATGGATCCGACATTTTGAATTTTAAAAGTCTAATTTCAAATTTCTGATCAACGAGCCCGGAAACCACTGTACCTACATTTTAGGGACAATTATACCACTAAAGATACGAATTTCATCAATAGTGTTCATAATTGATAAAGTAAGGTTTATTTTTTCGACATCTCCGAAGAAGGTAGGTTGAAAACAAAAAAGGTTGTAGTTGAAGTTCATAGATTTGGTCAGTTTTGGTTGTGAATAGTTTTCGATCCGAAACTATTAATGCAAACAAACATTGACAAAAAAAGAAACACGAAATTTTGATCGTTTTTTTATTTAAAATGCGTCATATAAGTTTTTGAAGAAATTTCAGTGCAATTTTGACTCTTTCGAATAGTAGGAAGAAAATAAAAAAAAAATTAAATTTATATATGATTTTGAGATATACAGTAGAATAACATGATTTTTTCAGGACGCATTTTTTACAAATGTCGAGTTTTCGATACACTATCTTAATTTGAGTGAGCTAAAATACATTGCAAGGGTGCAAACGACACTTACTTAAAAGTACTTAAAAGATACACTGGTGTATATTTGAAATTTTCTATGTCAAATTCAAAATAGCCAATGCATTTGCAAATTCCTTTTGAAAATTTACCCATTTTTTATTTTAAACTATGGACTTTAGAGAAAATGTTATAAGAACAATTATGTTTTAGAATAAGTCGAAGAATACCCTCAAATTTTTCAAAACGTATTGTCACAATTTTTTATTTTTGAAAAATTCGAAAAATCGAAATTTTGAAAAAAGTAATTTAAAAAAATGGAAAAAATTTGAGAGTATTCTTTACCCAATTCTAAGACTTTGTGCTTTAAGGAAATTTTTTTCTAAACTCTGTAGTTTTCAAGAAAATTAATTACTAATCTTGAAATCCATAAAAGTTTAATAATTTTGATTCTGATATCCAAAATTTCAAATATATATCAGTGTATCTTTTAAGTACAAATATCGAGTGCACCCTTGCAATATATTTTAACTTAAAGTAAGATATTGTATCGAAAACGCGGTATTTTAAAAAAATGCGTCCTGAAAAAATAATGTTTTTGTACTATATATGTCAAAATCATATATAAATTTTGTTGAAATTTTCTTACTATCATTCCAAATTGAAAATAGTAGAATCTGAGAGTTTTTATTTTTTTTTTAATTTATTTCATATTGAAAATAAACATTGAAGTAGCAGTAAACTTTCTGTGCATTTGGGCGTTAATGGGTTAAGTAAATATTAATTTTAACCCATTAACGCCCAAAGGACACTTTTTCTTCCTTCTATTTCAATCGAGTATTTTGTATCAAAATGGAAGTTAACAGAAAGTAAGAGATATATATCATTCTAACGACCTCAAAATGGCCGCAACGTTCTAACTAAAAAACAACGATCTTTTTTAATACAATGGTAAGAATGAAAACTTCTCAGAATTCATCTAAAAATATCACGGAATTTTTTTAGATTTTTGTAATGAATTTATTTTTTTAATTTTTTCAAAAGTGTAATTTATTTTCGAAAAATTCTGAAAAAAATTTAGTGTATTCTCTCATGAATTCTGAGAGTTTGTTCTCCTTTGTATTTTTTCCGAACGTTGATAGTTTTTGAGAAAATGAATTTCAAATATTATAGCTTAGGATTTTTTTTTCTCGAAAACTGTCAATCTGTGGAAAAAATTTTAAAGAACAAAAAAATTCTTAGAATTCATTAGAAAATACAGTAAATTTTTTTCATAATTTTTCGTTAACAAATTACAATTTAGAAAAAAAAATTTTTTAAAAATCCCCAAATGTCATTAAAAAAATCTAAAAAAAATCCGTGATACTTCTGGTTAAATTTTAAGAACTTTTCATTCTTATCATTTTTTAAATAAAGCTTGTAGTTTTGAGTAAGAACGAGCAGAAAATTTGAAAGAAATTTTCATTGTTGCGGCCATTTTGAGGTCGTTGATGAAGTGTATAAAAGTAAAATTTTTCCTTAAAATTGAAGTATTTTATTCACCTTTATTCAGAGTTTCAATAGAATCCCAATATTCTAAGGGCTCGAAAAAAATTGGTAAGAATAAATATTTCCCAATTTTTGTTGACATTTTTTCAAATTCGGCGCCATATTGGAATTCCTAAATGCCGAAACGCAATTTTGACCTCGGAATCTTGAAGAGCGACCTCGAAAATAGTTGGATTTGTACCTCTCAATTTTTATACGAAATACTGGACTGAAATTGACGCAAGAAGAAGTGGCCGTTGGGCGTTAATGGGTTAATCACGGAATTATTTACTTTTGTTGAAGTAAACGATGAATATTCTTTTTAATAAATATTTTGTTGCTATTATTCAAAGCAACTATTTACTTGAATCTAGTAATATTTTATTAAAAATTCTACATTTTTTTTTGGTGTACCCAATAAAAAAAACATCAAAATACACAGAGAGAAAAAAAAGGTTAATGAAACCACGAAGAAAAGGTAGAAATGATTATTAAGAAATGAACATTTCATAACAGTACTATTAACATCGTTAAAAGTTGTACAAAGAGAGAAAAAAATTGTTAATGGAACCACGAAAAAATAGTAAAATCGATTTTAACCTCTTAAGTAGTAGAACTAACTATATGTAAGGTTAGAGTCGATATTTGAAGTTATGTACGAACCATTTAACCATCGGAAAATAGTAAATAGAACAATTTTATTGTACCGTTTACCATGGAAATAGTGAATGCAACAACTTTTCTTATTTACGCGTTTTACTATTACAAAAAGGTTCCGTTAACTATTTCTTTTCTCTCTGTGTAGTTGACGGTATCTTATTTTTATATTTCATAATATTGTAAAATGTAATATACAATAATTACATTTTATGATTATAAGTACATAGTTATTTTCTTTAATCGCTTTTACTAAATCTATTCTTCTAGTTAAGAATATTTCGAGTGACTATTTAAATGTAAAGCTACACTGTAAAAAATGTAAATGAAATTTACAATTTTGTTGTGATTTTCCTGCCTAAAAATATGGTGATATTCCCACGTTAAAAGTTGTAAATTTCCCGTGGGAGGTTAGGAATTTCAGAACGATTTGTAAATTCCCTACACTGAAGGTGGTAAATTTACAACGCAACGCGTTTTTCCGACGCTATAAGTGGGTAAAAATCGAGCCCATTTTGTACATGGTAAATTTACAATATGAGGGGAAAAACCATTGGTGTAGTAAAATTAATTTTTACATTAAAATTCCACATATTTTAGTTTTATTTTGTTTTTAAATGTAAAACAGAGGAATATATTGTAAAATTTATTATAAGATGTATTTTAATATTTTAGAGGTTTTTAGAGCTATAATCTTTTGTCGAAAGAAAACATTAAATCTAAAATGTTTTGTTGATAGTAAAACTTTGATCGAAAGTCAATTTTAGAGCTATAATCTTTTTTTTTTGTCAATAGTAAAACTCTTGTCGAAAGAAAACATTAAATCTAAATTCTTTTGTTGATAGAAAAACTTTGATCGAAAGCAAGTTTTAGAGCTATAATCTTTTGTCGATAAAACTTTTGTTGAAAGAAAACATTAAATCATAAAATCTAAATTCATAAATTATTAAAATAACAAATTATCATTACAAGCCACTACAATTGGTTCAGGAGTACGTGTATAAATTTTACCACGTAATGTAGAGTTCAAATCACCTGCCCGCATAAGGCTATGGCGCTTTAGTACATAACCTAAAATTTTTCCTATATGTATTTTGTTGTAAATTTACTATTCTCTTGGAGAATTTAAACTTCTCTACGGTGTAATATTACCGTAACCTGTAAAATCCACTTTCAATTGTAAATTTACAATTACAAGTTGACATTTACAAAGGTGAAAAAGTAATATTCACAGTGCCTATGTAAATTTACAATAATACTGCGTAAAAGTCCTACTTGCAGCATGGGCAATATTGTGTCCAACTCTACAAGTTGTAAATTTACATTTCCATTTTTTACAGTGTATGATACATTTGAGGTTATGTGCAATGCTGCATATTTCAGTATCGGGGAATAGTAATCGGAACAATGTTTTTGTTTAGTTTTACTATGGAAATGGTTAATTTAACCATTTTTTATAATCATTCATTTTACTTTTCTAAAATGGTTCTATTAACCTTTTTTATTCTCTCTGTGTATGATTAATCAATGCAACAAAGTTAATTGATAGAACAATTACATTTCTTACTACTTGTTTGAAAAATAAACACGAATTTCAAATAGGTTTCCTAAACAAAGGACTCAATCAATGCAATTCGAACGTTCGAGAGTCCTATTAAAAAGGACCCCATTAATTTCCCTTCACCCGCTAACGGAAATCTATCCCGATTTCTGGCAGAGAGGCTTTCCTCCCGGATTGGGTTTCACAATCGTCGCCGAAGGGAAACTCGGGGATTGTTTCGCGTATTCATTTCGAGTTGGAAAAAAAAAACGTCCAGTTTCCACGCGTTCGCAGATTTCTCTGGTCCTCTCGCTCTTTGCTTCGACTTTGCCATTTTCCCTCTCTCTTGTTACCCAGGCATTGTACAAAAGAGTGTATATGTATATATAGTGCCAGGTGTCTTTTGCTGGTTGAGACGGGGCACCGCCATAAACGGTCTTGGCGGATAACTTCCTGCCGTGAACGTTCTTGGCGCACGTGATTCGCGAAAGCGTCCGCCGCGCATTGGACACGAGTCTCCCGCGAATCTCTCGATAACGCATTATCATATACGCTCTTATTAGCATACAGCGGGTCTTACGAGCAAGAAAAATCCAGGAACAAAGGATCTAGCCATCGGAGGGGATTTCTAAATTCTGAGTGTTTAGAATCGTTCCTATTAGATGACACGGTAACGATAAACTCTCCACGAGCCGAGCGACACACACGGGTACATGTCCGCATCTGTGTCAAGAAGATAAGGACGTATAAGCTACCGATCTTATCTTAAATAGATCGATTTTGATTTTTCGATACATTTCAATTAGCGCTTTCAAAATTCCATCGGCACATTTCACAAGCCAACGTCATAACTTTCGTATTTCGACAAACCCACACGGAATTTTTGGGCATCTTTGATTTTGGTGTCGTCGAGGCGAGACGATTCGCTTTATTCTCGCGACATTTTCGTTTTAGAAGGGAATTGAAACTTGGCACATCGAAAGATCATCATAATTGATGACAATTGGCCTTTAAACTTGGTGCCATAAATCACAAGAAACAAAATGGCGGCTCATATATGACAAAAAATAAAAAAATTCTGGAATTCGCTTGAAACTCGTTACTCGGAGGTTTTTGGGGTCTCTGAATACCAATATGATGTTGGATTTCAAAAATTCAAAATGGCGGACTCAATATGGCGGATAACTCTTTTAGAAATAGCTCGTATTTGACTAAAATTTATTATTTGAGGATTTTTAGGATCGTTGAATTCAAAACTGACGCTGAATTTCAAAAAAAGTTTTTGCGCAGATCATCATTTCTTTACTGATCTGCACATGTGCAAAACTTACATTGAGTACCTACACTGTTAGAAATTTCTGTAGCAATTTTCTGAAACATGTAACCGAAGCTTTTTACAGTTACCGTTTCTGAATTTTACGAAACATGAACAAAAATTTCAGAATCGGTAACCGTAAAAAGCTTCGGTTCCATGTTTCAGAAAATTTTGTTACAGTTTCAGAAAATTTTGTTACAGTTTCAGAATTTTCAATTACATTAACAGAATAGTATAAGGGGAGTAAAATTTGGTTGCTTTATCATATTTTTTTGTGTGTTTCTATGATTTATTGTCCTTCGTTTGGGGAAGGCTACTAAAAATAGAAAATTTAATAAAAACAACACTGTTTTGTAAATGTGCATCAGGGTAGAAAAAATACGATATATATATATATATATATAATCGACATTATACAATTCAACAATATTTGGATGACACTCGTTATACCTAGTAGGATATATATAACCATCAGTAGATGGTTGACCGAGGAATTCTTTATGACCAAATGAAAATTCCTTTTTTGCGACGGGTGCGCGGTCGCATCTAGCGACTACAAACCAAAGTAATGTCACCGTGTTTCACTGATTCCTTTTGAAATTTCTGTTACAGTTTCGTAATTTTCTGATAATATAACGTAATGGTATTTTCTGTTACAGAATTTAGTAAAATTCCGTTACTTCGGTAACGTAAAAATATCCGAAATTTCTGAACATTTCTAATAGTGTAAAAATGTAAATAATATATAAGTTCAAGTTTACCTTTATTTCAATTTAAATAAATATCATTTCAATTTATTTCCAAACAGTTTCAGACAGTTAATATTTTTTCAATACTATTTGAAGTCTATTTCAATTTTTTCTTTCCTAAACATTTGGATTGGATATGCTTGATTTTTATATGATATTCACACGTCACAATCGAATTACATCTATATAAAAATATACATTTTGTCAGTTTCGAATTCAACGATCCTAAAAATCCTCTAGTAACAAATGTTAGTCAAATACAAGCTATTTTTAAAACAGTCGTCCGCCATATTGAGTCTGTCGGTTTGAATTTTTGAAATCTAACATCATATTGGTATTCAGAGACCCCAAAAACCCCCCGAGTAACGAGTTTCAAGCGAATTCGACGATTTTTTATATTTTTGATTTTTTATCATATATGAGCCGCCATTTTGTTTTTTGTGATTTATGGCAACAAGTTTAAAGGCCAATTGTCATTAATTATGATGACCTTTCGATGTGCCAAGTTTCAATCGAATCCGTGTAACACACCTGGGAGGATTCCTTGTTAGTGTAGAACGTGTGGTCTCGTCACGAGACCGGGAAATACTTCATCCTAACCGTATCATCTAGTATCGATCTCGAGTCGATAGTCTCGGGTCTCGATAAGTGTAATTTTCTTAAATTTAGAAAAGATGATGGTTGCTTGTTTGAAATAATGTTTGATTATTCATATTTTAATCATAGCAATATAAATTAAGGGCATCCTCTTGGATTGGACTTTAATCGAGAGTCTCGAATCTCGAATCTCGATAAATGCATGAATTTAGAAGAAAACTTTAATGGCCACATGTTTGAAATAATTTTTGCTTATCCCTTTCCGGCACGGTGGCTAATATTAGGAATCCAGTTAAAATTTCAGGTTTCAAAGATAAAATAATGCATTTGCGACCGAATCTGTACTCAGATTTTGAAAATTCATAATGGTGGATTCAATATGGCCGACCAAAACATAAAAATTACCTAATCGAGATTAAACTGGAAACTAAGGAGTTTTTGAGGTCGCTGGTTACGAATCTGAACTCAGATATTAAAAATTCAATATGGCGAATACAATATGGCCGATCAAAAATGTAAAAAATTATCTGATTGAGATTACATTTTTAGTCGGCCATATTAAATTTGTAAAATGTGCGTTCAGATTCGCAATCAGCGACCCTAAAAACCCACGAATACAGAATTTTATCTGGATCAAGTAAATTTTTACATTTTGGTCGGACATCTTGAATTCACCCTTTTGAATTTTCAAAATCTGAGTTAAGATTAGTTATCAGCGAACCCAAAAACTCCGGAGTACCCAGTGTCAAGAAAAATGGATCATCAGAAAAATGTGTTATTCAAAATTGGATCATATTAGTAAATATGTTATTGATATAGTCTCGTATCGGTCTTGTATAAAGTCTTGGGTCTCGATAACAGTAACTTCACGGAATTTAGAAGTTGATTGTCGATTGTTTGAATTAATTTTCGATTATGCGGATTTCGATCATAACAATTTATGTCTTAATGCCGTCGTCTTGTATCGGTGTCGAATCAAGAGTCTCGAGTCTCGATAAATATAATTTCTCTCAATTTACGAAAGAGAAAGAAGGCGTTCATACACACTCATGTTCAATTATTAACATTTTGGTCATAAAATATGTATAAATTAGATGAATTTTATTAAAACCGTTAACACACTAAAACTGCTCGAGTGAAAAATAGTTCCAAAGGAGTAAAAGTCACACGGTTGAACCAGGAAACAATTCTCAATCTAACGGAGTAAATTTAATTTTGGAGGAAATAATCTACATCTAATTGTAGGTTATTACACATCAAAAAATTAAAATATCTTTGCTACTTTTTACAAGATTTAGCAAGTTATTGGAATCGTTTTAGAGTGTACATAAAAAATTCTTTTCGTTAATAAAGTGAAACAGTTTTTTACAATTCCTCTTATTCTTGTAATAGAGGCAAAGTATGATGCGGTATGAATATCAATTCATATGGTCACAATGAACGACCGCGTCTTTATCCCGACACGGTCTCATGTCAAGACCTACGAATGTCTCGGTATCGTACAAAACACTATTAACGGGTAATAACTCACTCTTTATGGAGTGAAACTCGCTCCATATGGAGTGAAAATGCATCTGTAAAGAGTAACAATTCAATGAATAGAGTCGCTCATCTTTCGATCTATAAAAAGTGAATTTTCACTCCATGAAATTTGGAGAGTTTAGAATATTCTGCACTGTTATAAATCCGGAATAAAATATAAAGTACACATTTCAAATTTTCTGAAATTCTTTTGTAATAGTTCAAGTGAAAATCCACACTTTATAGATTGAAAACTAAGTAGATACAGCGAACAAGTGAATTCTCGCTCTTCGATATTTAGAGAAGAAGACTCTGAATTTCTTCGAGAGCAAATTGAGCTATTCTAACTCTTCAAGCGTGAACTTTCACTTCATGCTAAGTGATGTTTCAATTGTAAAGAGTGAAAATTCACTTTTTCACTTTAGTGGCATAATTTTCTCTGAATTCTAACTTGAGAATAAAACTACGAATGTTATGTTAACAAAAATTGTTCGCAAAATTGTTTTCTTATGTAATGCGTTTTGCTAAATCAAACTGACTAAATATTAATCATGTAATCGCTGAGTTATTCGAATAACGCAGTAACTAACACAAGGATTCAAAATGCAAAAACAGATTTTTACATTTTTGAAACTCGCGAAAAAATCTTGCAATTACGTAGCTACTGATTAAAATTTGATTACGACAAGTATTAATACAATGTTGGTATTGCAACAAATATCAGAACATTTAATCAAATAAATGGATTAACTATTTCAGAGATCATTCTCTGTAAATATTTTCCTCTAGTCAAAAATATTTTGATTGCACTATTGGATTACCTGTCTTGATTAATGATTACGATATCCACCTCAAATAAAACCGACAATCATTCGATACACGTGAATCATGCTGGTCCAATCGTCAAGACCGCTCGTAAAAAAAAGGTTAAAAAATTAAGAAATTATCCAGTGCAATATGAAATATTAATCATATTATGATCTCGGGATCATTGTAAATGTTACGAGTCTCGAAATTCAGGATGCTTGTCATAAAAAAGTCGAAAAACGTCAACGACAATAAACGTCACATGGTGAGATTCGAAAGTAAAGAAACGAGCGTGCGGGGAGCCCCCCTCTCGGGATATTGAGAAACTGCCAAAGTGGATTGGTGTGTGGGTGGTTTGTAGCCTTCCCAATGGAAAGAATAAGAAAGTCAGTTTTCGAGTACCTTTCGTGAATGCTCACCCTTGACTGGTATGTTTTTTTCGTAACCAAGTTCACTTGTCACAAAGGCAGTCGCCGTATAATGTATATTTAACCAATTAATCTAATTATCTAGTCCAACTTAGTAAATATATGGTGGTACCGTATAATTTAATGTGCAGCTTGTCCAAGAAACTGACGAGCGAAAAAACGTAACAAATCACACGAAAGTAACCAAAGTATGGAAACCAGTGGGTACGGTTGGTCATTTTTAATTAATAACAATGCATTGTTAATATTTTAATTTTTTCAAACATAATAAAAGTTTAAACGCGATACAAAAATTTAAAACTTGAAATTTTTTCAAATTTTTAAACGAATGTTACTAGTAAATTCCAATTTTGTTGTTAAAGGCACCAAAAATTTGTTCCAGTAACAATGCTGATATTTTTTTAAATGTTATTTATTCTTAATTGGCAAAAACGCATATAATGTTCATAAGACATTCATAAGACAAAAATGTTTAGAGAATGTAATGAAAAATGATCACCTACTATAATCTGAAATGCATTGCAAGGGATAAACGCACTTATTTAGTAAAATTTAATGTATTTTCAATTGATGTGAATAATTTTGCATTAATTAAGTAAGGAAATCGTCACAATCATCTTTAGAAAATCAATATGTACAAAAATAAGACATTGTTATAGTTTCTTAAATTTCTATCATATATGTATTTATTTATGTTTTTACTATTACATATTTAGTTTAAGAATCTTAACCTGAACTTATCAATCACGTTTTTTGGCTTTCGTGCACAGTAAAAAAAGTCTTAAAATTGTTTCATCTCAAATTAAACACCGTAAAGGACTTAATTTCAGTCTAAAATTGAGATAATTATCTTAAATTAAGTCAATATTTGCGCTTAAAGTCTTACTTTCAGACAGCAAAGTTTATTTTTTGTCGAGATTTAGGCTTAAAAAACAATTTTTCGAGGTTATCACACCTAAGTTAGAGAATTCTTATTTCAAACCTGAATATTTACTAAAAGGAAGTTTCCAAAACTAAAAAACAAGGTTTTGGGAGAAATATTGACTTAATTTAAGAAAATTAGCTCAATTATGGACTTAAATTAAGCCTTTTACCGTGCTTAATTTGAGACGTAACAATTTTAAGACTTTTTTTCTGTGCAGTTGTAGAATCTGATCATGATGAAAATAATACATAGAAAAACATAATTTATTTATTTCATTCTTTAAATTATTATTTATTAATGAGTGACTTAGACATTGTAAAACATTGTTTACTAATCATTCAGAAACAGTTTGGATTATTTTGGTAATTTACAAAACTTAATTTTCGAATATTTCCTAAAGATGTATAAGATTGGTGTCTAAGTTTTCGTAACCAATAATACGATTTTTTAAGTACTATATTAAAAAGTAAAATAAAAGTTAAATTTAAATAAAGAAATGGTCGCTTTTTAATCATTATTAGTAAAGTGACTGGACGAAGTTTCGCTCCTTCATTAGTAGTTTTGGACTAATTCAAATGTGGAGAGTATACATGGGATTTAAAAAGAGTCAAATTTAGTAAGAATCTTATTTCGGTATATTTATTTTTTAAATGCTCATTTGGGATTTAAGAACCCTACTATAGAACTCCTATCCTAATATGCTAATTCTTTAAATTTTTACATACATTGTGCAGGGTAAGAAAAGGAAAAAATAGTCCTATTTTAGACCTATACTATAGAACTGTCAAAAACTACAGATTTGTTACCCGAATATAATATGCAGAAATACATTTTATAGCAAATTTTAGAATTTTGATTGGGGTTTCGAAGAGAGACCTCTTTAAAATTATACTATCATTTTAGTAAATTGTTATACGTTATTTAGTGCACGCCATAGTTCAGGTTTTTAAAACATGAAAATTTGGCATGAAATAAATAACACGATGATTCAAGGAAATTTGTAGTTTAATTCGTGTTCATTATGATGCTTTTATACTAATTATCTTCCAAAAATTACTAGAAAACTAATAACTTGCTCGAAATTACCTGCAGAAAAAAATAATTTACTACCGTTTTAGTCAATATTTTGAAATATCTGTACTATCTAAAAAAATGTAAACTAGAAGTTTTGTCCTATAATTTTTTATGAATTATTCATTAATTTTTCATTTAGGACTCTTATGTAAGTACTAAATATATTACATTTTTAATTTTCTTCGGTATATTTTACGATAATTATTCTTCTACTTTCAGGATTCATGTATGACTTTGTTAGACAAAATTTGTTGAAATCTACTTTTGAAATATTTCTACCTACCGCAAGCAATTAATTTTCCGAAATTGCTTGTTCTTGGCACTCGGCTGCAGTAATTTATTTATTATTGTATATAAAATTTCGAGGACAGATTTGCAGCCTATTAATCGTATACCATTATTTTTATAAATATTGTTCTATCTTTTGTAAAAAAATATCACAACAAAATAGGAAAAAGTTCTACCTAAATAGAAAATTTTTACAAAATATTTAACATATGAACAGTAATAAAGGTTTGTCCTCGAAGTAAAGCAGTCACATTTGTCATAAATTTTTCTCATCGTCAGAAATTAACCACGTTTTTAAATTAATTACTAATAGATCAAACAGTTGCTGATTTTAAATTAAAGAATGTAGGTATTAAAAAAATAAAGAAAAGATTCTATTGCTTCAATTGTTTGACAATCAATTTAGCACGTCGAAATGCAAGTAAAGCTTGTAGACCTTGCCACAGGCAAATTTGGAGAAAAATCCGACTCTGTCCATTGTAAAAGAAAACAAATACGTACATTTAAAATAGTACGTATCAATTTCTAGAAATATAAAAACGTTTCTTTTTTAATTTAGTAGTTTCATAATTTACTCAAACGCGCAGAGTATCGTTCGTTCTTCTTTCAAAAAATTGTACGAAGGGACGTAGATTTAGTAAATTGGTAAAAATCCAAATGAAGATTTCTAAAACTAGTTGATTGACATATTCCTAAAAAGGTGTATAATAAATGAGTCAACTAATCACATCCAAACACTGCATTACGTTTCGAGCTCAACATGACATATATTACATAAAAAAATACGTAACGAAATTATTAGATGCAATCAATCATTTCTTATTAATTTGATACGCCAACAAATTGAAAATTATTAACTATTGATTACATGTATTATTTTTCAATACATCGTTAATTGAACTTGTGTCACTCAACAATTTTAACACGTCGCTGGGATATTTTTAGGTTTTTCAGTCAGTGGGTACTTTCTATATCTGAATTAACCTGAAACATTTTTCATATGTCGTAGATATTAGTATTTGTCCGTTGTTTAATTTATTTATCATAACTGAACACTTGTAATGAATACCCTCAGTCAAAACAACTATAGAATGTTGTTAGTTGAATTATATACAGATGTTAATTTGATTAATTCTTTAAAAAATAAGTCAGTTTAACTGCATAGTTTAATAAAATCAATTACTAACTACTGTCTTATCTCTCTATCGAGTTTGTCTAACTAAAAAGTGGTCCTTTTATTTTGTGTTGCTAGGTAGATTTTTTATGTGTATTTTACTGATTGATTAGTTGCTTTTTCATTAGTAAATATTATTGCTTCAGATTTCAACAGTAAGAAGTTTGAATTAATTGAAAAAAAACATAGACGAAAAAGATAATTGCATTGCAAATATACGTATTGTTTATTATATAATTGTTTACCATTTCATATACAGATATACTCTCTAAACCTGAATGACTTAAAATCTACTAATTAAACAAGGTGATACACCACATTGAATTAGTAATAACTTTATCATTTTACTAAATCACTAATTCTAAAAACTATTAAATCTAAAAACTACGAAAATGTTGAATTTCTATTTTTAAATTAGTAGTGTTTTATTAATAAAGTAGCAGCAGTATTTTACTATTTTCTAGTTAAGGTATTACTAATTATTAGTAACGCGCGTTTTATTTTAGATTATCTTTTTGCTGATCCAGAAAGTATAAGAGAATAAAAGACATCGATCCTTTTACAGGTCCATAAACTATTACAGGAAGTAAATAAAAACTATTGGCCTCACTTAATGCAAATTGTCTAAATAATTCTTCATAATTGTTAAGAAAATTATGCATTAAATACAATTTATTTCAAATATCTTAAATAGATTTGAATAATTTAATGTAAATGTGTTGATTGCTAAGTTTAATCGCTTACTTTTAGTGGTATTGTAAGAATTAAATGGCTCCTGAAAAATTTAGTGGTTGAGGAATAATAATTATTGCTATACAAGAATTAATTATTTAAACCCTAATTGAAAAGGACGAAGTCGTTTCTTAAAGACACGTGGTATTTTGTTGTGTTATTTCGTGTACTCAAATTGTCAATAAATTTAAAATTTTGTCGTTTAATTTTTTAAGACTTTAAGTAAGTAGAATTAGTATACAAATCGTTATAAAATGATTATTGATCGCAAATAACACCTATAGCAGCTTATAACCTAGTATTTATTAGAGCGTTCAGATGTCACAAAACATTAAACGCGTTTTTCTCGAACTGTTTAACCGATCGGACTGAGATTGTTCAGAACATGTCTAGTTTTTGCCCTAACTAAAATCACAATTTTTTTATTATTATTAACACTTTTTTTGATGATTATAAGAGTCAAAAAGAGGTAAACAAATTAAAAATAATAATTATTGTTCACATAGTCCATTATAAAAATAATATTAAAAAATCGCAGCCTTTTTAATTAGTTCACCTTTTTTTCCCCCTAAAATAGTCTAAAAAAGGGTTAAAAATACAACAAAAAAATATGATTCGTAACAAGTTTGATTAAATTTCATACATTTTGCTATTAGAAAAAAAATGTCGAAACTAGGGCATTCCACGTAAGTGCCACTTTTTTGAACATATATTTTTTTAATAATTTAACAAATGTTTATTTCTTCGTTACAAATATTTGAGAATTCGTTAATATATGCGAATTTTCAGTATTGCCTTTCTTGTTATATTCTCATTAATATGGGTAACAACAAAAATTTGTTAATACATAGATTTTTCATGGGCTTTCTCGTGAAAACAGTTATTTTAATTACACGTTGCTTATCTTCGTCAAAAATCGTTTTTTAAGTGTCAAAGTTTATTTAAACGCCTTGGGACAATCGACCGAAAGTTCAAAAAAAAACTGGAAAGTTATCGTAATTTTTGCATCTAATGTTGACATTGAGAAAAACATGGGATGATGTATTAACAATTGATTTAAAACGAAATGTCCGAAAGAAGGCCCCTGAATAACACGTTGACGCGTGTACTTCACGGGCCTTCTATTTGCAAAGTTCAAGTGCCCGTAACTTCGTCAATATTTGTTTTATAATAGAATTTAATGCTCTTTCACATAAACTTGTGTATATAGCAGTATGTAAATTATTTATTTAGCAAAAACTTGAAAACTTCTCGTTTGTAAATTTCCGCATTTTACGACGTCATTTTCGTTATTTTTCTTAATTTATCGTCAGATAATCTTCTCTCAGAATTATTTCAACTGTATATAGAAGGATAAATGTTACACATTCAGATTGAATTAAAATTACTTATTTCAGTATATTAATAACAAAAATAACGAAAATTACGTCGTAAAAGGCGTAAATTTACATGCGAAATGTTTACATGTTTTTCCTAAATAAACAATCTACGTTCTACAATATAAATTCATGTGAAAGAGCATTATTTCCAAAAATATTTCTCAAAAACGCCACTTTCCTCGTGTAACATTTGATGGAAATAGTTACCCAGAACCAAATAGCACCAATGAACATCCCAATAATTTGAGACCCTGCCAATTCTAGAAATCACCACAGAACAATTCGAAATATTCAAGAATTCCAAACAAATAAAATATTTGAATAATTTTTTCTAAGAACCTATCCCACCATAAAGAAAAACAATTTGTCGTCACTGTTTGAACGCCTCACATTAACATTTCACGTCTAAACGAACAACTGTGTCAACCACGACTATCTTCCTGAAAAACGTTTTTCAATTACATCGAAATTGCCAACATCCACCGCAACGTTTAAAGTCGACCGCAAAGATGGCATCTCAAGAACTTAGAAGTACCAATAAGTACCTTGTAGTTCTGTGGAGCTCTGTTTTCCATGAGCACTTCCAAGTCCTGGAGATAACCGACATTGTGTCCTCTTCGTTCTCCAGCTGACCGCCTCCCTCTGAAGGACTTCCTAGCAAGAGCCATCTCCAGGAGCTCTTCCCACTCGATGACGTCATATATCGGAGATTGATTGGACGTGCTCCTGGTCCTTTTGACAACTTTTCCTACCGATGAAGAGATCTTCTTCGGGAGGGAATTCCTTCTGTTGGGTGTATGAACCCTCACGTTCTCCAAATCACCGTAGGATCTTTGCTCGGCTTCGGCGGTGATCCTGTGACTCTTCCGCTCCCTGGGATTTCGTATTATGTTACTGTCATCCCAACCTCTTTCCTTACGTTTGATTCGATCATCGACGACGATCCCGCTTCGAAGTGTGTCTTCCCATGTCTCTTTTTTCATCGACCTTCTTCCTGGTGCTTTCGAAGAGAAGGAATCTCGGCTCCTCCTTAAATTTCTTGCCTTTTCATCCTCCTGACGGTGGTAGAGACATTTCTCTCTATCCATGTCATCCAAAACACGATCTATCCTTCGGATGATGCTGTTGGTTTGGTCATGTAGGGGTTCAATAGTCATCCCCGTTTCTGACGAATTAAGACTGTCACTGTCGCTATAATCCCACGAACTCGTGCTGTTCCTGCTCAGTTTCCTGGCGATTCCTCCATCAGTCCTCCTGTTTTCCGCCACTGCTGGTAACTTTCTAGGTTCTTTTTTAGCTTTTACTAATTTTGGGTTAGGAATTGAAGCTTTCGGTACTTTGCCAGTAGGGCTTGGCACATTGACCTTGCCATTTTGTTTGCCGATACCACTGGCATGAGCTTTGCCCCTGCACGCCCGATGATGGCGCATGTGTTCCTGATGTGTCGCAGGCATTTTGACACCAAATATACACTACAAATTTCCAGTTACGAATCACACCAACACTAACACTTGAAACTCAACACTTGATCGTTACACCGGATAAACACACTTTTCACCTTTAGATCCCGGACAGTACCAAAGGATATTTTGGTCCCGTGACCCCTCAGACCCGAGACGGTTCCGGGTACGGTTCCTCGGGTTGGGGGTCGAACGCGGGTCCGGACCGACGACCGCCGCGGTTTCTCGTCATGTCTCCAGGATCGTTTCGAGGTATTTATTTGGGTGTGAGCGTGGACTTTTTTTTTAACTCGGGGGGAAGGCAAGACCGCACTCGTGAGAGGAGAGTCTTGAGACCGCGTGGAGTAAAAGCACGGAGGTCGTACGGGAGTCGACTGGCACGATCGGCATCGGAGTCGAAGCCAGTAAGGCGTGTGCCCGTGCCCACGACTTGTGTTTCCTCCTCCTGCCTCCGATGGTCGCGCTATACGGACCTCCATTACCTACTTGTTGCGCCGTAGTAGCCTGTCGCTATAGGTGCCGAGACCCGACAGGAAACTCCACTTTTTCATCGCTCCGTCACTTTGATTATGATTCAATTAGACGTGAGACGAAAAATTGACAACTTTGCGCCTGGCTGTCAAACACGGTTTTGTTATTCTTTAATCATTTCGAGGGCACAATTCAACTGGAAGTCATTAACGAACTATGATCATATTCTTGTGTTTTTGAGTCGTCAATATAAAATTAGAAATAAAAATTAAAAAAATTAAAAATTTCAGGGTAAATCCAAGCAGCAAAATTAGACCTTCCATCATGCCGATAGATTTTCTCAACCACGACTTATTTACCTACAATAGACGTCGACTTACGGTAATTTGGAACAAAAGTGGAAGTAATTTGATGGTCATAGTTTGGTGATACAAGACTGGGAGACCATTAGGTCGCACACGAGAAACAAGGTTTGGTTGTGACCACCAACCGCTTAGACGAAACATTTTTTGCAGGAACTAAGGAAATAGTTACGCCAACCAACTAATTAAATTTGTCTTCTAATTAATCTGAAACTATTTACTCAGATGCCCAACCAATTTTCTAGCCTGGAACTGAGAGCACCATGAGGTTGGTTGCCCAACTAATCCTTTTTTCCGCTAGTCCGAAAATGCGGACCTGTAATAGGTCGATAACTGGTAATATTAAGGTAATGTTTGCCTCTTTTCAACCTAATTCTGACATCTGTGCATCTTTTATTTAACTTTTTTCTTAGACATATGAGTGATCAGCTTGTTCATGTGTTTATAATTTCATGGCATTGTAGTGCTGCAATCTTCTAAAGCTTTTATTCAAGCAGAATATAGCAAATAAATGTACAAAAGTTGTCAGTTTTTCAAAGTAAAATTTCGTATAATATACCTTTTTTACATCCGATGAAAAATTTGATGCTATCGTATTCACGATGAACTCACCACCAAAATAAGCAACTTGAAGATATAATTTATTTATCCTGAAAAAAAATCGTCCATTTTATTTCACGCGTTAACCCTTTGAGTCACCCATTTTTCCTTTTGTACAATTGAGCTGGAAATTGTTACTCGGAGGTTTTTGGGGTCGCTGATTACGAATCTGAGCTTAGTTTTGTGAAATTCAAAATGGCGGACAAAAATTTAAAATATAAATGTATTTGGACAAAATTTGTTACTCGGGGATTTTTGGGGTCGCTGATTACAAATCTGAGCTGAGTTTTGTGAAATTCAAAATGGCGAACAAAAATTTTAAATATAAATGTATTTGGATAAAATTTGTTATTCGGGGGTTTTTGGGATCGCTGATTACGAATCTGAGGTTAGTTTTGTGAAATTTAAAATGACGGATCCCATATGGCGGACGGACATTTTAAAATAACTGTAGTTGAATAAAATTTATTACTCGGGGGTTTTCGGGGTTGCTGATTACGAATTTGATGTTTTTTTGTGAAACTGAAAGTGGCAGATTCAATATGGCGGACAAAAATTTAAAATATAATTCTATTTGGACAATTTATTATTTGGGGGTTTCTAGGTATGCTGATTACGTATCCGAATTAGTTTTGTGAATTTCAAAATCTCATGTCTAATATAGCATATGAAAATTGTAAAATATTACTCTGAACAGCATCCGGTAGTCAAAAAATTTTTCGTTAGCTGATTGTGAAGGCGATGTTACCCGCATGGAAAAATATATGTGAAGGATGTATGTAAAAATTGAAGCAATTATATGTCACATATATGTAATAAATAATTTTAAAATATCATTTTTCGCCGATATATTTTATAAACAACTTATATCATTTTTGAATTGATTTCACGTATATATGAAATATACGATTATTATCATGCATAAAAGTATTTTCATTATATGTACAGATATAAAATGCAATATATGTAATATATAAAGCACTTATTACATTTGTGTCCGCCATATTAGATCGGCCATTTTGAATTTCACAAATCTAACCTAGGATTCGTAATCAGCGACCCCAAAAACCTTTATTAAAAAATTTGCAGAAAAAAATATTGGATAGTTTTCTTAAAACTGCATTTATTTGAAAAAAAGGTGTTTTTTTAACTTTTTTTTTGTTAATAACAATTATATATTAACAACAATGGAGAAACAATTTTTTTTACTGATTATTAGGATCTATATAAGTAACATTAAAAGATTTGATCAAAATAGGTCTTAAATTTTATCTATACTATTAACAACAATGGAGAAACAATTTTTTTTACTGATTATTAGGATCTATATAAGTAACATTAAAAGATTTGATCAAAATAGGTCTTAAATTTCACGAGAAAAACAGCAAAATCTAAGTAAATGTTGGTGGAACGACGAATGTCCCACTGGGACGCAAAGGGTTAAACGCCTTGAAGTAATTTCTTTACGTTCATATATTAAAAGTAGTACCAAATAAAAATAGCAAAAGATAGAGTGTGTCATTCAGTTGTGATAAAGCAATCCTAATGTATTCTTTATGAACAAATTCTTAATACACGGTATATATATTGTGCAACCACCTTCAACTGTTCATCTACAACAGTAGACGTTTCGAGTAACAACCGCGTGGTGGTGCTCAACTTATGCACCCTGTATATTAGCATACACGATCATTCTCGCAAGTGATCAAGACACGCTTGGTTCCATACATAAGCACCGCATTTTGCGCAACATGCGTTGGTAAGTTAGTATTCGACTATAATATAGTAATGGCAATAGAATAAGAAAATAATTATTATTATTCTAGTAATTGCTATTAATAGTAAATCATGTAAGAAGTGTTTACAAGTAGTTGTCTTAATCTATTAGATAATAATTATTATTTACAAAAAGGTATTTAAAAAAAATTCTTTAGGAACTATTCGATGCCTTGATGGTTTCCGGGAGGAGAATTCTTGATGTTAAATATTTAATTAAATAAACATATGTTATATTTTGTGGAACTTTTTACTCAATCTGTTTAAAAAAGAAATCTTACCCAACTCTTAATTTAATAACTATATCTGACATTTGTTATCACTAAGCATGCAATAAGAATTCTTCGTTCATAAAAGCATTAAAGGAGTATAATTCTGATGATATTTCAAAATTTCTTTTTCTTTTTCGGGTGACTTGTACTAAAAGATTAGTTATATTAAATTGGTATTTCATCATGATAGATACAAAATTACCCCTATTCGAGTCGTGTCGTTATTTTTGAATTCGTGTAAACCAATCGAAAATTGGGAAACAAAAATGTTGAAGGTACGGTGATCCAATTTTGGAGCATACAATTATTTTACTTGATTGCCTTTGACCTTACAAGTAATCAAGAAGTAGTCACGATTATATCACCTTGAGAACATTGTTTTTACTATGATAGATTTGCCATTTCGGTAGTCTAAAAACATTTTGTAATTTTACACTTTCATACTGAATGATCTTAAACAATTTAGTTTACTATCAAAATATTTATTGAATATTATGATTAATATCGATGATACTTGTTTAATATTCGTTTAAGGGTTTAGTTTACGCAGTTGAACCAAATACTTGATCATTGTTACCAAATCTCTGTTGAACTAACGGCAAACTAAGTTAATTCAAATATATATTCACATTCTAGTTAATCGTTCGATAAACTACGTGTAACCAAATATTTTGCAGTATTTCCTTAACTTAAAATCAATTGAAATTAATAACTCATAGCGTATGCCACGAAAACTTAGTTAATAACTAGTTATATATGGAAAATTGTGAAATATTACTCGAGATGGAAATCAATTAACGCAATTTCATAATTTTTTAATAGTATAGTAAGATTTAAAGTATTTAAAGTATAGATTTTGAGTGAAGCATTGTTTTCTTTGAAATAACAAATGAGGTATTAACCACTGCTTAACACTCGCCAAGCTGTTAACTATTATTACGCAATATGTTAACCTTAAATCGTGTACTAACATTTACAAATATAAGGAAAAAAATTGTTTCTCATGGCGCCATATAGATAAACATGAACTTGTCTACATAACTCCAGAAATAATTCTAGTCATTCTAAATGAAACTTACACCTGCTTTTAATGTCTACCTGGCACAAACTTAAATAAATATTTGCATATAAATTCTTAGGTATATTAACAAAAGAAAAAAAAAACATTGGTTCAGTAGAAAAAAAAAATTCTTAATATCCAGGAAGTATTCACTTAAAGGGAATATATTGTATTAGAATAGGATCTCTGGCTTAAACCCGTCGCTAACTAAATCTATATGTTCCATAAAAATGCAAAACATATAGTTTTTCCATCTAATTATTACGTTTCCTTGATCCAACCTAAAAAATTAAAGATAAAATTTGTCTATATTAATTCAGGATAGACCAAGCGTTAGTCTATCTGAACACGGAAAAACTGACATAGTAGAAACTACTAACGACATACTAGAATAAGTGACCACCACCGTTTTTAGTTAATTTTAGCATCCAAATAGTGACCTGAATAAATTATGTAGCCAAACCTATTATTTAACAATTACACCAACTAAAACACCTGTTTGTGCCAGATCCTACTATTTAGATAGTAAACCCCATTATTTTTTTCTTTCTATGAAGGATTCCATATGGATTTTTGTTACCACCTTAAATTTATCGATCTTTCTTGATTTGTATTTTTTTATGAGCACAATTCCGAGATTTTCGGTATTATTTTTATACTTTTATTAACGGAAAATGGTTTGTGTAAGATGAATGTAATACTATTTATATCTGAACAAATTATTTAAACTTCTGTACATTCAAGATATCGTTGTAACAAATCTTATATAAATACGAAGTTTTCTGTTTTTTTAATGAACTTAGGAGATATAGTTCTATAAAAATTCATATGAAAACTAATAAAATGGCCTTTTCTATTATGATTAATGATAACGGAACCCTGAATATTCCTAAAGTCGCATTTCATGATGCACTTTCGATATTAAAAGCTTGAGGAATTCCGCGCCAGTTATGCCGCTTTAAGAAAAATGTATTTTTTTAATTTGTTTTTTCACTTGTTTCATCTAAGTTATATCAAAATACACAACTTTTAATCCCCAACGTACACTGAACAAAATTTACTTGACAAATTCAACTACCATTGAGAAGTTGAATCGAGAGTAGTCCAAAGTACTTTTTTTATTAGAATAACTTTCTTGATGTTGTTAATTTTACTATTTTTACTTAAGTTAATATTATTTACCCAGTAAACGAAAAGATATTCCAAATGATTGGAGATCAAGAAATGCGATACTATGCATAAAACTCAAAGAGGCATGCACTAATATAATAAAAAAGCAACAACCAATAGCTGCACTAAAATAATTCCACTAAAAAAGATATCCAGAAAATTTCTTAGTTGATTTGACTACTTCTTAACTACGCAGAGTTAGTTCGATACGCTTCATGTTGCAGAACATTTCTAAGTTGCAGTTACTACCGTAAATAAGTTAAATCAGCTAAAAATGTAGTCTGCTAAATTCAATTAAAAATAAATCGCTCCAGCATGTTGAATAGTGTTTAGTGTACTAGGCAGTTAGACTAAAAAAAATGTTTTTAAATATAGTAGAAGTAACTACCAAAATGTCGTTTCTATAACTATATTTTTTGTTGATTTAAATCCTTTATGGTTGCAACTATAACCTATAAAATTTCGCTGAGGACCTATTGAAATACTTTCAGTATTTAAAAAGTAGTCAAATCGACTCAGTGTAGCTAAAAAATAGATGAGTATCATACATTTCTCACTATTACGAAAAATAAAAAATGTAGAAATTTGTTTGCAAATTAAATTTATTTGCAAATTGAATATGCAAAATAAATTTTTCAAAATCGTAATATGTTCATCGTGAAAGTCAAGGACTTCTTATTGGTCAGATTAAAGTCGCTTTTTCAAACCTAATGAATTCTAGTCCCAGAATTTTATTTTCAAGATGTTAACGAATTTAAAAAATCCTATTTATCAAGAATTTTTAATTAAATTTTGTTCCGGCCATTTTTGAAAAACACGTTTACAACATTCAAAAATTAAGTTTGGTAGTCTTATTGCAGATATTCTTTTCTATTGATACTTTTACATGGGAACTCGTCAAGAACCTATAAACATATGCAAACAAATCTTTACATATTTTATTATTGATAATAAACAATGTACAGAATAGTAAAAGATATATCTATAATAATAATTTTGCAGGTATGACATACTTTTTTAGAATTAAGTGATTAACACAATAGTACTTAGTTTCAATTATAATTTTTCTGGATATGCTCGACATAAAAAGGACTATCAGCTTGTAAAAGTAAGAATTTTCTTAAACCCTATATGATCTGATCACTTGGCATTATCTACATTATTAATTAAAATTTTCGCAAGAAATCATGCCAAAATGCAAATCATAACGCTCATTAAAAAATTCAGATTATTGTTATTTTGGTTGTAGACAATCCACAGTCTACGGGTAATTAAATCATAAAATCTATTAATAAATACACTGCAGCCACATGTAAAATCCTTTTAAAAATGTTAAAAGACACTTTATATAATTAAAACTTGTAATTACTAATTGTTCGTATCTGTATGCAATAAAATACATAATCGGTCAGTGAAATCAATACTGAAGCTTCGAACAGTTTACAATAAGCAATTATGCATACAGTTAGCAATAAAATATTATGAATAATAAATTATAAAAATGAAAATAAACGTCAATCTTATGCATGTCAATAAAATAATGATAAAGTCCGGTTAATAAATACGACAATTACTTATGCGATTTCCAGGAATCTTTTACAATCGACAAAAAGAAAATGTCCTTAACATGTCACATTTTAATTTCTCATTTAACAGAAAAAGATTTAAACGTATGACGCTCAGACTTCTTAATACTTTTGATTAATGATCGTGGACTACTGAAAATCGTTTTTTTAGTATTATATATAATAAAGAGCCAGTTTTTACAAAAGATGAGATTACTTCCATTGTATATTTTTTCATAATTGATGAATCGAAGACAAATTGGTCTTATTGTATTTGTCATGTCACAAAATTTATGCTGTTTCTCATATCAAAATGAAGCATATTTATGTAAAGGGGAGATTATAATGTCTACATTAATAATATTTATATACATTATATAACATTGAAATACAGCGAGCCCTAAGTTGATTATTAAGTGCTTCAAATTATCATATGCTAATTGTTATTTAATAAAAATTAACCCATTAATGCCGGTAAGGACACTGTTTGCACTTCAATTTCAATTAAGTATTTCGTATGAATATCGAACATCAACAAAATTTATAGGTATGTATCGTACTATTTTTAAGGTTGCTCTTTTCAACGGCGTTATCAAAATTGAGCTATCTTGATTAGAAAATTAAATACAGCGATTTAAATGTAAAAAAATCTGTTATACTTTTGAATAAAACATTTTTTTATCATCGAAAGAGTATTTTCGTTCACAAAAAATTCCTTTACTAAAGGCGAAGAAAATAGTTGTAGTATTATGATATATTTTTTAAATATTAACAAAATAACATCGTGATAACAAAATGGCGATGGCAGTGAGAAATTTCTTTTTAAAAGTTAACAAATTTTTTTCGTGAAAACAATAAACTTTAGACAACATTTTCTAGGAATAAAAATAACTTAGAATGTATCAAAGAGTATGCCGAAATTTTATATGTTTAAAATTTTCTGAGAAACGAAATTTTTAAAAAAGTCGTTTAAAAAATCTGGAAAATTTTTAATGTTCATTTAACCAATTCTAAGATAATTTTGATTCTAAGGAAATTTTATCTGAATTCTATAGTTGTCGACAAAAGAAATTATTATTCTTGGAATCTAGAAATGATTAAAATTTTGTTTTTCAAAAACTATAAACTTTAGAGAAAATCTTCTTAGAACAAAAATATTTTAGAATTAGTCAAAGATTACTCTCATTAATGACTCTTTATAATTTCGATTTTCTTAATTTTCGAAAAATAACAAATTGTATCAACACATTCTAAAAAAAATTGAGAATATTCTTTTACAGATACTAAGAAACGTTTGTTCTCATAACATTTTTTTGTAGAGTTTGCAGTTTTCACGAAATAAATTTGTCAAGCTTGAAAAAGAAAATTCTTACTGCGGTCGCCATTTTGTGATCATGATGTTAGTTTTTTTAATATTTAAAAAATATATCTTAATACTACAACTATTTTCTTCACCTTTAGCGAAAGAATTTTGTGCCGGCAAATACTCTTTCTATGCAAAAAAAAAGTTTTATAAACAAAGTATACCCGATTTTTTGCATTTATTAAAATACTTTTATATACTATCTAATATTTCTTTAAAAACGTGAAATCATTATTTTTCTTAAAAAATATATTATGAATCAAACGGATGTACTATTGTTTTGCACCATAATATTATAAGAATCCCCTTTAAATCACATAGTACGGGAATTTGTGATGCAAATTTCCTGGGTATAGAATAGAAACTCCACATTTACAGATGGCAAACGAACATAATAGTAAACAAATCATTAAGAAACATTAAAATACATCACGTCGATAACAAAACTTTCTTCCGCGCATTTAAAGGGACTTCGGCAGTGGAAGTATTTGGGTTATCGAAAATTGAAAGGGAACGGTAAAAGTACATTTCACCATGCATTATAAGCGTCGCCGATGAGATGCATATATATACAGAAATTACGCTAGCATAATGCAACCATAAAGTGTCCAAGGTCTGTCTCCATAATCGGTAAAGCGATTCTTATTCTAGCGCGAAATGATTAGCGAGATTGAAGATGAAAAGTCGTTCTACCTTCACCTCTAAGGCCACATGGTTTTGAATCGAAAGCGGTAAATTGCAGCCGCTTTTCATGCCTACATCAGGCGATACTTTTTTTTCTAAATTTTAATAATTTAGAGTGTAATTTGGTGACATACTTCCATTATATCAAAAAATTGTATATATTTATAGCAAAAATTATTGTTGAAAGTCATACCGTGCTAAATTTCAAAAGATGACTATCGATATTTAAGAAGGGTATAACCGAATGGTTAATTTTATATTAAAAATTCTTTTTTGATGTATCGGTTTATATTAAGAGAATTTATATTAACCCATTAACGCCTGAAATGACAATTTTTATACTTCATTTTCAATCAAGTATTTCGTATCAAAATCAAAGTTGAAGACAATTGAGAGGTGCGTATCCTACCGTTTTCGAGGTCGTTCTTCAAGATTCCGAGGTCAAAATTGAGTTTCAGCCATCACAAATTCCAATATGGCGCTGAATATGAAAAAAATTTCCAAAAAATTGGGAATTTTTTATACTTATCAATTTTTTTCGAGCTATTAGAATATTTGAATTTTATTGAAACTCTGAACAAAGGTGAACAAAATACTTCAATTTTAAGGAAAAATTTTCCTTTTATACCCTACATCATTCTAACGACCTCAAAATGGCGTCAACAATGAAAATGTCTTTGAGAAATTTCTGGACGCTCCAACTCAAAAACTACGAACTTTAAAAAAAAAATGCCCAGAATAAAAAGTCCTTAGAATTCATCAAGCGATATAGTATTTTTTCAAAATTTTTTGATGACATTTTGAGACATTTTTTTTCAACATTTTTTTCAAAATTGTAATTTATTTACAAAAAATTCTGAAAAAAATTTAGTGTATTCTCTGATGAATTCTAAGAGCTATTTGTTCTTTGCAATTTTTTCGAAAAGTTGATAGTTTTCGAGGAAATGAATTTCAAATATTATAGTTTAGGATTTTTCCCCCCAAAAACGATTAACTTTTGGAAAAAATTGCCAAGAACAAAAAACTCGTAGAATTCATAAGTGAATACACCAAATTTTTTTTAAAATTTTTCATAAATAATGATTTTGAACAAAATTTTGAAAAAAAATTTTCTCAAATATCATCACAAAAATCTGAAAAAATTCCACTATATTTCTCGATTAATTCTAAGAACTTTTCATTCTTAGCATTTTTTTATAACAGCATGTAGTTTTTGAGTTAGAACGTTCAGAAATTTTTCAAAGAAATTTTCATTGTTGACGCCATTTTGAAGCCGTTACAATGATGTGTGGTATAAAAGTAAAATTTTTCCTTAAAATTGAAGTATTTTGTTCACCTTTGTTCAGAGTTTCAATAGAATCCCAATATTCTAATAGCTCGAAAAACATTGATAGGAATAAATAATTCCCAATTTTTTGGAATTTTTTTAAAAGTTTGGCGCCATATTGGAATTCCTGATGGCTGAAACTCAATTTCGACTTCGGAATCTTGAAGAGCGACCTCGAAAACAATGAGGATATGTACCTTTCAATTGTTTTCAACTTCGACTTTGACACAGGGGTTTCCGTTTAAAAAAATTAACTTGACCTCGAAATAACTTTCAAGGTCGTGTTCAAGGTCAAATACAACGGTACCATTAAATAGCTAGAGAAAAATCCTTTAACTTTTGTCTGAAACATTTTCCCTGAAAATGCACTCCGGCTGATTTAATTCGCAGTTCCGGGATTTTTCAGTTTGACCTTGAAATGACCTTGCTGGAAAAATCGACCATATCATATTTGAACGTAAAATTGTGCGCTCTTTCCGAATCCGTGAATCAAGTCTATACCATTCGAAAATTTCATTTTGGAAGAATTTGGAGACATCGACCTCAGTTTTGCTGTTATTGACGTGGAATGACTCTATAATCTAATCTAATCTAAAAATCTAAAACACTAGATCATTTTTATATAAATCAAGTGATTATCAGTCTATAAAACACCTTCTTTAATACGTTGTTCGTCTGTTTGCATTGTACATTGTTACATATATTTTGTATGTCATTTGGTTGGCCAGTGAAGACAAGTTATTATTATTATTATTATTATTATCAATCAAATTGGAATTTATAGTTGTAATACATTATGGTCAGAATATAAACATTATTTAACAACATACAATTTTATCTAACCCTAATCCCAGTAATCTTATGAATACTTTTAAAAGAAGTGTCTTCTTCATAACGTTATATAATTTTTAATTTTTTGGTGAACCCAATAATTCCGTAATGAAAATTTCTACACTGAAGGTTTTTCCTTTTCTGAATTCTTCTTTATTCTTTTTTGATACAAGATTCTAGAAATACTTTCAAACAGACACATAAGTCGTAAAATTTACTAAACATTCAGAATCTTTCATTATTTCAAAAAACCATGGATTTTTCAAATGTATTTTTTTATGTTAATTTTGCACGACATCAATGACAAGAAATTTGAATCTTACAACGGACGTATTATTTATAAATGAATAAATATTAACATTGTGAAAATAAAGATAGGAAGTGGCTGCTCGAACGCGAAAGAAACTGCGAAAATTTCGTGAATAGCTACTTGGACTTTCGGAAAAAATATTGCTAAACCAAAGGCTCTACGAACAGATCAACAAATTTACTGAAATTTTTTCAGAATATCTTTTACAGATTTATAATTTTTTAATTTCAGGATTCTGAAAAATTAACATAATATCTGTAAAAATTTCACCGTCTTCTTCGACCAATTGCAAAGACTTTTCATTCAGCAACATTTTATTCAAAATTCTTGAACTTGGCACAGAATTTTTCGTGTTTGAGTCGCCATTATTGACGTTTTTTTTATCTTTATTTCCAAAATGTATATGAATATTTAAAAATAAGTCCTATCTGGAAAATACATTTTTTTTACTTCAACTGTAAATCTGATACGATTTGAAAGTGAAAAAAAGTAAAAAAAAAAACATTTGAAAACCATGTTTTTTGGGAACAATAGATACAGTTTTTACAGTTGCATTCTGCTGAATTTAATAAAATAGCCTGTATATTTTACGTCATATATACATGGAAGTTGTTTAGAACCTTTTTCATACAAAATTAGATCGTTGATAACATTAGTAAACTAAAGGATTAACTCCAATATTTATGGACATTTTTATTTCGTATTAACTCTTTTTCATAAAGATAGTTTGTCACCAAGTTACTAACAACAATAAATATTTTTCTGTATCAGGGAACGTAAATCACTTTCCAGATTGCCATTTTCTATGGACGATATTACAATATGATAGAAAAGGTGAGGCGAACTTTAGACGTTGTGATTAATTTTGTCAATGGAATCATTACCCTGAAGCTGCCCTCGGTTTCTCAGGCAACTTGCGATCAATTGTGAAATGTAATATTGATCAAATCCTATGATTTATTCCGCACTGTTGAAACAAGTATATTTTTTATGTATACAACAATCTAGCATTGCAACTTTTACAATTAAGTAAGAAATAGGATATTAGAAATTTCTCTCATTACCCTGTGATTTACGATTCAAGAAATGGCACAATATTATTTTTCAAATTAAAGTTTTCATCATTAGATATCCTATATTTTACACACTGGATTATTTGCTAGTTTTTTTAAACTAATATTGTTATTATTACTTAAAACTTTTGTTTTTTTTAAGCAATATTATAATTTTATAAAAGAAGCAAAAAACTCAAATATATAAAAATAAGATTACGAATGTTTAACGATTAAAAATTAAACCTTTTTTTAAATCAGGATATATTAATTAACAATATTTTGTTAATTTATTTACGTCAACTAAAAATGAGAAAAAAAATCAAATAAATCGCATAATAAACATACGTAACATGTTACATAATCACGGAAACCCCAAGCAATTCATGAAGAAAATAATTGAAATTACTCAATTTGTTTTGAAAATGTTTATTAATAGCAAAGTAATTTTAAAGTCATAAAAGTTACAATATTTATGCCATATATATATGACTGCAAAATAAAAATGTTTCAATGGATGAAAGGATTTTACTGTTTCTTTATAGCCCCGTATAAATCGCGAATTTCATGCCGATTATGTTGCTACCATAATGTCCACGAAACAAATTGCTTAAAAATTGATATGGTAATTTTCACGGTACTAATAGAAATTATACGTATTTGCAACCGTTTCAAAGACGCGAGATATAATAATTGTGTTCGATTACGTTACACCGTTTTGTCTTATGTAAGCCGCAAGATCTAGCAGAGCGATTAAGATATCGCATAAACGCCTCGGAATCAGTTTGCATTACATTTCTTCTTTCCTGTTTTGATTCCATCCGATTTTTAAACCATTTCGTGACTCAAACTTATAATTTAGATTCGACGGTTCCCACTATGATAAAATCAAATTTCCGTCAATTTCTATTGTTTGCCAGTATCACAATTCTGACTATTCGTTTATTAATTACACTGATGAAGAATGGAATCAAATGCAGTAAAAAATTCGATATTTTTTTTATTCAGAGAGATTTTAATAATTTATTTATTGAGGTAGTAAATTATTGAAATTTAAAAATTCTCATTTTGTTTATCCGGAATTCTGAAAAAGATGCATCTTATATCAAACACGACTTACAAATTAAATAAAACATGGAGGTTTCATATCATGATAGAGTCCCCTTAATCAGCTTCATAACAACCGTAACGTACATCACATTTGACTAATTAAACAAGAGTCCACTTTCTACACGTGGGGGTCCTTTAGAACGCGTTGCGTAAGACGTCAGCATCGATCTCATATGCTGGCAAAACATCGAATATAATTGTTCGTAAATCACTTTAACGCGGGTTGGGCTTTGAATTCAATGTAAAGATTGCATGCGATCTTGGAATGTCGTGCTTCAAGTGTCGTCAGACAAGCGCTCGTTGGATTTTTCTATGTTCGAGATAAACGAATCGGTTTACCACGACACGCAACGGTAACCTTACTGATTAGAACAATTCGTCCTCGTGTCGTAAATTAGCATTGGAAGCAACAATTATTGCACCTTGTAAAACACGGATTTATAATTACCGTACTAGGAAAATTCTATTAGTGCAACGAAAATGAACTCTTGCAGCGCCCCCCTACACAGGAGACGGGAATTAAGTGACTCTTTATTATGTTTCGCCTTGTGCGGAAGTTTACCATGATATTATAGACACGTAAAATTGCAACGGCCTCTCGTGTACATGCCGGCGACAAAGTAAGCTCGAAGCGACGCACATTTACTTACATGTGCTAAACAATATGCAACGGGCACTCCCATGCAAGACGCAATGCATTTCCCTCCGTCTTAAGCGGAATGCTGAGAATAGCAAAGCTGAATGTCGACTTCCTGGACAAACCGCGAATTTATACTGGGCAACTACTGGCAGCAACCACAAATGAACACATACGTCGATATGCATCGGGTCTCTGCATATTGCTGTCAGACAAGGATTTCCGGTAGGGGGTATGTAATGTGTTTAGAAATGAAAGCTTGCAAGTTCTTTGACACATAAGACGATTTATGTTCAGAAAAGGAATACAAAGATGAAAATATGCCAGTATTATGATAAATGCTATTTTATCAATTTATCCAATATTTTCTTCGAACGCCTCAAACTCATTGACTTCAAAATCTGTAATTAAAAACCAGTGCTTGAGTAAGAGGGCGTATGTCATACTTGCTCGACAATCAAAAGTTCCCGGGTTCAATTCTCGGCGTGGTACATCCAATGTCTTCAATTGTTTTTCGTTTTTTTAATGATAAGATAATCCAACAATTGAGTGGGGTCCAAAGCTCCGAATGTTCAAAATTCCGAATAGTCCAAATATCCGAATTTCAAAAAATCGAATGATATTTATCCGAATGTTTCAATACCCGAATGGTCGAAAATCCGAATGTTCGAATATCCGAATGAAGAAAAACCGAATGTTCGAAAATCCGAATCCTTTATTTCCGAATGGTTTTATAGCAGATCGGATATTCGAACATTCGGATTTCCGAACATTCGGGTTTCCGTTATTCGGAATTCGGAACATTCGGGTTTCCATTACTCGGATTTTCAAGCATTCGAATTTCGATTATTCGGTTTTTCATTCATTCGGATTTTTGAACAGTAGGATATTCGATTTTTCAGGTTATTTAACATTTCAAACTATTCTTATGACGAAATACGGAGCTTAATGACATTTTTACGATTTAAAAAATAATATGCAAATGGACAAAATCTGAATTGTAAAAAGAATGTAAAAAATTGCAATAGCCCAATAAATAAGCATACAAAAAAGAGATACTGTATATTCTAACGTTTATATATAACGTTTAAAATAATAACATTATTGTCTATTCTACGGAATGAAAAGTAATCGTTAGATTAGCAACAAAACAAATTTGCATCAACGAGAATAGGTAATTATAATAAGACCAAGTTATTAGTTAGAACAACTATTTTTAGACAGCTGAGCGAATTATCTTGTACTTATTGGCCTTCTTAAGTATGCGGTATATAATCCAGAATAATGTTGGATATTCGGAGTAAAACAAATTCGGATATTTGGACTATTCGGAATTTTGAACATTCGGAGCTTTGGACCCCACTCCAACAATTCTTAAGAAATTTTTCAAAATTCTGAACTTCACAAGAGAAACGCTCAATTCGCTTCTGTTACATGCAGTATTTTTCATTTCATTCTTCCTTATTTTTTATATTCTTTATTTTATTCTATGGTGACATTTTCATTTAACCCGTCTCCTCCCAAAATGCCGTAAATTTCACTACATTTTAATCGTCACTTTTCTTGTAGAAACTAACGATGAATAATTCTGAATATTTAGATTCTATAGTTTTCAACCCTCCTCTTTCCGAATCCGAAGTCCGTTTTTCGCTAGGAGCAGCCATTTTTTAAATATGGCGGCAAAAAGGCAAAAAAATAGAGAAAATTTCGATTTTTTGATCGGTTTTTCATGTTTTTCGCGCTGACCTATCATTCCAAAGACCTGGATCTGATGGCAAAATAAGTTTGACTAAAAGTTGACATGATCAGATATGCAAAATATAAGATGGCGGATTTTTCGCCGAATTTTGTGTTTTTATAGCATTTCCGACATTATTAGCTATTTATAAATATTGCGGTACACTTATTATTGATTTATGAAATCATTTGTAACAGTATCTTCTATACAATACTCGAAATTCAAAATGGCGGCCCCGAAATGGCGGACGAAAATACAAAACGTTGCGTGTCCGAAATGAAAATGGTTGCTGGGGGTTTTATATTATATAGTTCGCAATTATAGAGGTCTTAAATAAATGTTTGCCAAATTTTAAATTATTAGTCTTTTAAATTGATTATCTGTAGTGCATTCACTCAAAATTAGAAAACATGAATTCATTACATGCATTGAAAAAAAGTTGAACGAATACAGCCTAAGGAGTTGATCTACTGGTTGTATATCTTTTTCAGTTTCATAAATTGAACTAATTACATATGAGTATATCTGTATCAATATATGACTATATCTAATTAATATTTTGCATATCTGATCATGTCAACTTTTAGTTAAACTCATTATGCCACCAGATCCAGGTCTTTGGAATGATCGGTCAGCGCGAAAAACATGAAAAAACGATCAAAAAATCGAAATTTTCTCTATTTTTTTGCCTTTTCGCCGCCATATTTAATAAATGGCTGCTTCTAGCGAAAAACGGACTTCGGATTCGGAAAGAGGAGGGTTGAAAATTATAGAATTTAAATATTCGGAATTATTCATCGTTAGTTTCTATAAAAAAAGTGACGATTAAAATGTAGTGAAATTTACGGCATTTGGGCGGAAACGGGTTAAAAAGATATATTCTTCAATTAACTTCATTGTTTTCAGTTGTTTTGTCGTTCTCTTATGCTTTTGCAGAATTCACTTCATTTTTTCTGGTCATTAAACATTTTATAATTCAATCAGTTAGTCTCATCATTTTTAAAATTTTAACAATGTGAGTTTCTCTTTCATTGCTCTATTACTCACATTTTTAAATAGCTTCGTTAATAGCTTCACTCTTTATTTATTCCTTGTTTTGTACATCGTTTCCTTCTTCAATTTACTTAATTCAGTTCTTCAATCTATTGCTCGATGAAGTATTTACTTTTCTTGCATCATTGTTTGCTTCATACTTCCATTAATACAGGACTTCATTCCTGCCGCTATTTGTCGTTTATTTCTTCATTCTTCGTTGTAGTCTTCTCTTCCTACCGATGTTATTTTATAATATATTTTATTCACGTATTTCTTTAAAACCTTGGTTCATTCATGAATTACTACATTCACGCTCAAGTTTCTTCAGATTTATTATTTCTTCATTTCGTTACATTATTATTTATTATTCATGTCGTCGGGGTTACTTTATTAATTAGTTAAATATTCCGCTTACACCTTCACTGTAATGTTTCTTTTAATCTTCACTTCAGTTACTTTATTCGTCGTTTGATACTTCAATGTTTTTTTTATTATTATTTTACGTCGACTTTTCAGAACCCATATGGGACTAAATCCCGACGAACCTACAGTTTATGAAGGTGGAATCCGAACCACCTGAGCCACCGCCGCTCTGATACTTCAATGTGTAACTTCATCATTTCTTCAATTTCTTATTGTATACATTATATTTATGATGAATTATAATATATTTATTTCTTTATTGTCTCTTTTAATTTCCTATAAAAATAGTCTTTTCTTTCGTTAGTCCATGTATCTTTTTCATTGTTAGTCGTAGATTTAATCTTCATATTTTTTAATAAGTTATTTTGTTATTTCTTCACTTCTTTCTTCGCTTAATTCTTCTTTTCATGCATACAGCTTCATTCTTCCTTACTTGCACTTCTCGTCACTCATACCTTTCTTTTTAATTTTAAGTTATTTCCGGAATTAATTTTCATTAGACCCAAATACATTAACTCATTATCTAATATGTTAACTCATTGCTTCTTGTTAGCTTCATTCTTCATTTATTTCTTCTATTGATTATTATGATTCTCGTCACACTTTTGTTTAATTTCAACCTTATATGGGGAACACATCTTTGTTGTATTTTAACTGTGTTATTTCTTAACTGTATTCTGTATATTATTAATGTCATTCTTCATTTAATTCTTCATCTTATTCCCTACTTTATTCCTCCTTCGACTATCCCGTTTCTGCCCTTGTCAATATTCACTTAATTTACATAATTAATATATTCGCTTAATTTTTCAAATCATTCCTGTTATTGAGTTTCTTCATTCATGATCTTCATTCGGACAATATTTTGTTCATTAATTTCTTCACTGCGCCCTATAATACGTTTCCTACCTCTCCAACTTCACACCATTCACTTTGTCACTTATGTATTCATTTACTTCATTAATCATGTTCATTTGAGTATTACTGATTTGAAATCAGCTGTGCTTTTATCAATTTCTTGGAATATCTATTAATTACCATATTTCTGTCTACTATATGTATGTAAACTATTTCCACATATAATGATTTATTATACTATATAGCTACATCCTGGTTACCATTTCGGAAGCTACGTATACTCACTACAATCTACATTATATCACTATTACCAGCTGAAACCATCCCCCTTCTTATAAATAAATAAAAAACTGATCCTCAAGTATGTCGTTATTACTTTTCTGGTATGCAAACATCAATTTCATCTAAAAATTAATTAAGCTCATATCAACCCAATAACAAAGCATACGCATCTTATTTAAAAATTCAAACAGGAGAACATTGAACCTAGTTTACTTCCTGTTGACATTCCAATTTAAAAATCTTCGGCGAAAAAGACACTCTTAAATCATGGCAAGTATTTCTGGTTTGATGAGTGTACTAGAGCCAACTATTTTCCAGCAAATTAATAGCACGCGCCTAAATCAACAAACTGAAATTTCCATGTATTTGCAGACAATCCAATTAATTCTAACCATGAGCAATTTGATAATCAAAACCGTTCTTCTCTAACGATTTTACCAGTCGGACGCTTTACATAATCGCTCATAAAAAACAAAGAGCATAAACAAATCAGTATTCCTTTTGAGCGGTCTTAAGCCGGTATGTCCCTTAACTTGGCGTGAAAATGCCTTCGACGTACATATATACGTGGATTCCAGGTTTGTGTACACTCTGCCTGGACACATGTGTATGCATGCTATTTTAAGAAGCCGTAAGATTATAGCCTGGTAAAATAAGTTGGTTCGTGGTTAAAGCCGACAACACAACTCGCTCTCGTTTCTTCGAGAAATTACAAGTATCACAACCACGATTAAAAACACGTCCGGGGACGTGCGGGAGAAAAATCGAAGATCCGAAAAAAGTCATTATCTACGCCGCATCCGTCGATTCGTTATGGCCTTTTAAAAATGAACATTCGTACCATTCGTGGAGCATATAAAAAAAGGATTCACTTGGGATATGAATACTAAACGCGTGATTCATTCTTTTTCTACGTGCGTTCCTAAGTGGTTCTTATACTAGGTATGATTACCGGCACATTGCTTTCCATGAATCGTTCATACGCATGTACGTATACGTGCATGTATGGACATACATGGACATACGTGCACGGACATATGCAGGAATTTATCGCGAAATATCGCAGCTAATTAAAATTGGTTTTGAACGCCTTCATTTTATCTTCATTTTGATACTCCAATAATATAAAGGGCAGCTATTCGTGTTGTCGTAGTAGTGGTCATTTATCAGTTAAGAGGAGAGAGTCTTAAGTATGACATTTACTGACGTAATCTATAGATTGAATGTTTCTTCAAAAGTATTAAATCTATTTCTTTAATCTTTTAATGCGAATTAGTCGTCATCATTTTTAGAAAACCGAGTGCTATTTGTACTCGTCAATAAATTTAAGAAACCACAAATTTAGCTTCATTTCGTTTACTTCATTATTTGTGTCATTCACTTCGTTCTTCATCTCGAAATTAATTTATCTCAAGAATAATTCGCCATCTAAATCGTTTCTTCAATATTTACTTAATACTTCATTCAATATTCGCTTTTTAATATTATCTTCATTCTCAACTTCACTCTTCTTTTTAATCTTCACTCATCCATTCGTGTTTTTCTCCGTCTTTTCTATATTCTTCACTTCCTTCTCTTTATCTCAGCGCTCCTTCATCGCATTTATATATTTCATTTTTGGTGATTTTTTGGGGGGTAAAATTAGTCTGATTATTAGCTTCATCAATTTTTACTGTTGTATTATCTGATCTCATTAATAATTTCAGTCTAAACTGAAATGTCAGTATTTTCTTCTTCTTCGAGTTTCTAACTATATTCATTTTCTCTCCATTTATTTTCCTGGATTTTTACATTATTTCTTCGTTTCCAACGTTTCTCGATTTATTCATTTTATTGTTAAGTCATTATTTCCATGCGATAATTCTTCATCATATTAGCATTCTCATTCTTTTCTACATCTTATCTTCACTCTTTTTTTCATTATGTATGACTAACTTCATGAATTCCATTTTGTAGAACTTCAATACTTCCAGTTTCTTAATCTAATGCTCTTCTCCAACCTTTTATTCTTTTTCAGAGTAAAATTCTTGGCAATATTCGCTTCATTAATATTATCTACATTAATATTTATTCATTTTCGCTAGTTCACATAATTCACTTTACTTTTCGGGTCAATTAAATCATTGAATTCGTTAATTCTAATTTCTTTTTTTTGTCCACCTTGGTTGTATCTTCGATCTTTGAACTAGAGACATTTTTTTATTATTCGCCTTAAGCATAACTTCACTCCCTTCATACTTCAAATGGTTTTAGATAATTCCTTCCATGCATTATTTTCTTAATATTTATCATTCATCGCTTCATTATTTACTTAACCTATAGACTTTACCTTCATTTTCATTTTATTTGTCTTCTAATTAACTCTCAAAATTTCTCATTTGTTGATAGATTTTTTTTATTTTTTTTTCATGCGATTTTAATGTCTAGTTGAGATTATTTTGTTGATTGAAGATACATTTAATTTTTTATTCATTATTAACATCACATTTCTTCCGATTCTTCAGGTCAAATTTCATAATGTGCTCATGAAATTGTTTCTTTCTTTATGTTGTTAGTTTCATTTTCTTTAATTTTGAATTAATTCATTTTTTTACTGGTTTGTTTAATTTTTTCAATTTATTTTCAATTTAATTATCATTGCTATTTGAATTTTTATTTTCTTCGTTTAATCCCACGCCATTGTAAACTAAATAAAAGGGTAAATATCACAATTATTTAATTATATCATGACGAATTATTATGAAAGTTTGACAGTTTATTAGAACCCAAACAAAATGCTTTAAAATTTATACACTATATAAACATTTTATAATATAAATAAAAAATTTACATATATTTTGAAAAGTTTAATAATCAAAATAGTTGTCGTCAGTCAAATATCCACTGGAAATATAATCCGATATTACCAAATATAAATCGAAAAATGCCATAGACAAGAAACTTGATGCAGTTCATAACGACGAAGATAACATGAGTTTATGCTTAAAAACTGCCATTATTATTTAAAAATATCAGAACAATATGAACTCCAAGAAACACTTAAAAAGTTCATGTTAGAAATTTTGCCAACAAACTGATTTATAATGTAATTAATATAATTGTAAAAAGGTATGTTTTCCACTGGCCGTATTCAAAATTAATCTAATTGTGTGTCTCAGATTGACTTAAATGCAATAATCTCTGAAATCATAATATATATAATAAAATATAAATTAAATATATAATTCAATAGAAAGTAGAAAGAATATGCATTGACATTGAACCGCCCCGAAGAAAGTGAAATCATCTTCATAATTTGTGTACGTATTAGAAAATTGGTTTGAAAGTAAAATAAATTGTCGCAAATATTATGATAATTTCTAGAAACTTGAGTGTCGCAACTGTTGTGTAAGTAAATATTTATTTAAATTTAGCAAAATTTTTTCCGGTGCTAACTTACATTACAATTATTACAATTTTCTTAATTTGCAGGCAGAAAGTTGGGTATCCAAAGTAAGTATGATTTAGGAATTTTCTCGAAGCATCGGAGAAAGATATCACAAAGTAAATAACACGTGTTACTTTTTATACTAACAAATATTTGTAAATATCAAAGTGTACCTAAAAATGTCTGTCGCAGAAAAATAATACCCCGTCTTTCGTATCTTTTTCGATTTTACTAATTTAATAATTACTTTTTCAAATCCTTTCAATTGTAACAAATATTTAAATAAAAAAAAAAGTTTTCTTAACAATTACTAATTTCTCCTTTGTATGACTAATTTCTTGTTTGCATTCACCAAACTGAAAAATAGAAATGATTTGTTTTGTATTCTACGAAAAATTATTATTTCCAAGAAATTTCACGAGTACATGTTAATTATGTTGTGATAGCTACTATTTACTAGTTCAACTAAATTTTATGTAAGCACTTATATATTCAAAACTTTTTTGCATACGATTTGCCTTTTTCACCAAACACTATTGCATTATTTCAGAAGGTGACATTAAAATTAAAGTACAGTAGAGTCCTGGTATATTTGCCCGCTCGGTTCCTGGCCTTCCTTTACCGTCTCCTTATATTTGTCAAAAGAAGGGACTCGCCGCTTCCCCCACTCTTCTCTGTCGCGTTTCGCTCATCACGTCACAGAAGGCCCTTCCTGAGGCCCCAGCGCGCAAGGTGGGGGAAAAAGAGAGCGGCGACAGACAAATACAAAGAGACGGAACTGAGCAAATATGCAGGGACGTAAATATAGCGAGACGCACATATACCGGGACTCTACCGTAATAGGAAAAAGATAACACATATGTATCAATGCCAAGCATTGCTACACGCAATTTTACACAACTTTACTTTTCAATTCCACATTTTTATTCTACTATTATATAAGATATTCTGTATATAATATAATTTATATATCAGCGATAAAATCATAAAGTTTTCAGGGTCTTCATAACTGATTGACAAAATTTTACTTTTTTTTTTACTTTTGACAAGCGAAAAATTATTTCCCTTTTTTCGTGCCTAAAACGATGACACTTGTAGAATTTTAATCACGTCTCATTTTCGAGAAACGGGACGTTAAATATCATAAAACTGTCATTTGTGACTATATTTCGCATTTGTGAACTTTGCTTTGCTTGATAATGCGAAGTAATAGGAAAATTTTGCTAGCGCCAACGTTTTCAGCACCAAAAAATACTTAGGAAATGATACTTCGGTTGTCAAAAGCAAAAGCAATGTCGGACAATTTAATGTAGGTTACATCAGACTTTTTATTTTAACAATAGCAGATACAAAATGGCGAAATCGTTTTTTTTCCATTTGAACGGATTTGCTTGAAACTTATTATTTCGTCGAAGTTACAGGTACCTTAAATAAGACTGAACAAAATTAAAAAAAAAAAACATTAAAAACGGCGGACAATAAACAAAATGGCGTAATCATTTTGGTTACGAATCCAGTATATGATTATCAAATTGATTATCCGACTACGTTTTGGGCATTACAACATTAAAAATGGTGGATGGATTATTTTAAGGTAAAGTAAAAAAATCGCGATTTAGAATATATTTCATAATTATTGGAAGAAACATTAACACGAAGGGCGCGGCCATATATTGGATTTTCCAACCTGTTTAATATGTTTTCTTATTATACTTTATTTTTTAGTGTTTTTATTGTATCATTGCTTAAATTACGAGTTTAAATCTTTTTCCATTTTTACGTATGCGCAATGCCTTCGAATCGATCTACAATCCTCACATTGGCAAAATAAATATTTTGCACACATGTGTAAAAAACAATAATTTGCTACACGGACAAAAATTTTCTTGGGAATTTTACTATTTGATGTAATCATTTTGGGACAGACTTTCAGAATAAGAAAAATCCAGAAGTAATATTTACATAACATATGAGACTATTCACTACACAAAGAAGCAAATAACATAAATTAAATTCTGTATTTAGAACACATTCATGAAATTTTGAATTTAATAAAAAATTGCACTTATAAAGTTTATATTTAGACCATCTTTAAACGATAATTGTCTCATTCTAGAGACCGATTGAAGGTAATTTCCATTCGATTCGAGAGACAAATTATGAATACCTCGTTAAAATAAAGGACAAACCATGAACTTCACAAACTCTTCTCATGAACTGGATACATTACCCAACAGATCCATTCAACCTCCAATTAGGATTATATCACAAGTATCGATTAATTTATGCTTGAATAAATTAGAATCTCTTCCATTCTGATTGATGCTTCAATATCGCAGAATTAAAATTCCGCGAATCGACTGAAATTGTCACACGAGAATTCTTTATTTAAAATTCAATGATTAATGCATTATCTGCATTCCAGTCCGCCCGTTCTGGAACATCCCATGCAATTAAACTTGAAGAAAAAAAAAGAATGAATTCATTCCCAGCTCAAAGCCTTCAGGTACATGATTCATCTCAACGTCCGTAGGCATCAGTCGCAGTTGAGCACACGTCGTCATTGCCCATAGTGGTTCACGATGCTTCTGGGACTATGACAATGACAGTCGACAAGATGACAGAGAGTTCACCTATGTGCGTTCATCGCCGGGCTTGTTGCACCAGACCTATTGTGCAACAATGCTATTGTTCCCAACGATTGTTGGGCAAAGCGAGCGAAGCAATGCGCGTGGTCGGATTAAGTACACTTGATTTCCATGTGAACTAAAAGTCGAGGAGACATTTTCTAAATCATCGGCGGTTAAGGTATGTCCGGGCAGCCAAAAATTAATTTCCGGGCGCCTTTCATGACACTGATCACCCGGTGAGCGAAATTAATTATTCGCTATCGCTGGCATAAATCACGTGGCCCACCCGAACTCGGCTTCGATTCGTTCCGGAGAGTAATTGACGTCTCGACAACACAATGCCAGTTTGGAACAATAAAATCTGGTCTCAATTTCACAAAAAAAAATGTAATCAAACGAAGGCGTGGTACTCATTAGTAGCGAAATTTGATACGGCTATTGAAAAGTTAATTACTTAATTTTTTTGAACGTTAGACACTGATTTATTCTATTTAGCGATGGAGGTGAGGATGAAAATTTGAAAACTGAATAAATTTTTTTATTTCATTTATATTAAGTAAATATTTATTTGACTTTGTTCTTAAATTCAACTTACAATTTGGGAGTTGTAAACATAATAAAATAAATAAAATTGCAAGTTCCATCCCAAGAAGTACTAAAAATAAAAAGAAACATTAGTGCATACTGAATTCTGTAAATATCTTTGATTTCTGTTTTATAGAAATTATTTTTACTCAGCGAAAAAAATTGAATTAAGAATCCTTTGTGATTGATGTTGCGTTTTATTGATCTACAATAGAGTACCGGTATATTTTCCCGTTCGGTTCCTTTCGTTCCCCTCCCGTCTCCTTATATTTGTCAAAAGAAGGGGAGCGCCGCTTCTCCCACTCTCTTCAGCCTCGTTACGTTCGTGACGCCACAGCAGGCCCTTCTTGAGGCCCCAGCGCGCAAGGTGGGGGAAAGAGAGATCGGCGAAGAACAAATATAACGAGACGGAACTTGGTAGATATGCTGGGATGTTAATATAGCGAGACGTAAATACACCGGGACTCAACTGTACTTATTTCTCTAGAAATTCCAACAGAGTGATATGTATTAAAACTTATGGGCTTACATTTGTTACACAAAATGATAAATAATGGAGGTTACAATCTTGACGATGCTGTTCATGATTGTTACATATTTAAAATTAACAACGTTATCAAGAAAAATCAAATGCATAGGGTGTATATTTCTCATCTGTGAATCAAAATAGTGTTCGACATTCTCTAAGTTTCCTGAAATGAAGAATGGCTCTTTGTAGAGCGGAAAGTGAGTCATTCATACAAAAGAATAAAAATTTCACTTTCAAAGGAGTGCTTATGAATGAATGAAATTTCACTTCTCTCCTGTGAAAATTCACTACTTTACGAGACTAACTCATTTTTCTCTGTACTGGAAAAAATATTAGAAGTAATAAGTGGTTAAGAAAAATATACTAGGATTACTCAACATTCTACACAAATTTTCAAGAGAAATTTACTACTGATTTTTATGCGTATATTTAGTGATTGTTCCTCTCAAGATATTCATAGCTAATATAAAAATGAAAGTGTTCCTATTGTATTCAAAATACACGTGTCTTCATCCATAATGACGCTGCCGAAGCATAGTTGTATGACATTGATTATATACCAAAAAATAATAATCATTTCACGAGCTACTTAAATGTTAACTAAGACATAATGCAACACTCACATGATGCCATCGTTGTGAATATAGTTAGTCGACATGAAATCCCAGTACTCACCTGTAACAAAAATAATTATTTTTAATTATAGATATCTCTCAAGCCACTAATTACGTTATTGAATATTACATACAATTACAATTGCAATTATTTATTGTAACTATATTATGCATTCTTAGAATATTTGGAATTTTAATGGAAAATGTTACAAGTATTTTTATCGAAAATTACTTTTCGTCAGGTAAATTTTATTTTGCACCCGCGGGAGTAATAGGAGTTTTCTAACCCTTAGAGTTGTAAATTTGAGATCCAAACTCGAATTTTATACTCACTATGACGAAAAATGTTTGTATCAAGTCCTCGTCTGCGGGTGTAAAAGTTTATTTTGCGCCCTTGTTGCGAAATAGTATATTTCGAAACATTTTGGCACGTGCTCGAAATAAATATCTAAATTTACGATACTGTATTAATGAAATATAAATTTTAATTCTTGATGCAAATGCTTGATATTTTTTTAAGAATAAACAAAATATATCCTGATTATGTATTTCAATCGTCACTTCACTAACTTCACATATTTACTCATGTTCTCTTATATTTGTGTCTTGTTGTTCCAAAATTTATTTCATATTTATTATTCATTAGTTATTTTTTCACTCCTTTTATTGTTTGCTATTTTCTAACAAGTTGACTTATTTGTTTATTTATTTACTTTGTTGATTTTTGAAGAACATTCTGATAAAAAAGGTTTTAAATTTCATGAAAATTAAACGCAGGGTGATCGTCGAGTCTCCCTTCTTTCTGCATTCTTATTATGGGCACCATCGAAATAAATTTTAAAGATAAAATAAAAATGAATTTAAAATAAATTGAAAAAAAATAAAACAACAGCATAAAAAATCTCAGTTGGAAGAATCTTTGTTATGTTTCACTATACCTAAACTGACAATGAAATAAATCTTTAAGTCGTCCAAGTTAGTACTACGGTGGATCTCATAACAGCCGCTTGATAATAATACTACATACAGTGTTTACCTACGAGCTCCGGTAGATAAATTAGACGTATGCCGGAACCGACGGAAACACGCCGGAAAATAAGTCTCAAATTTATGACAACCACTTTATTTGCACATTCCCTTAAAAACATCCTGTGTTAACGAGTACTGAATGTACATAAACGCGTAAGAACATTAGATGCGGATGTTTTTAGAAAATTATCACTGTACTAATGACATCACTTACATTCTTGCTATTTGCATTTTTAGAAACACGTATCGCTTATAAAGTAATCATCCTTTTTCAGAATTTGATATTTTGTATCCATTTTTTAATATATTTATTATTATAAAATAACCACCAATAAATGCTTTTCTTTTCTTAATCCATTCACTGAATAGTTTAATTATAGAAATGAAAAAATTCAGTTATGAATTTTGGATCTGAAACTTGTCACAATAAAAACCTCTAAAAAAGATTAATGCCACACAAAAGTTGGAACAATTATAAAAACTCCACCAATTGTGTTATTCCTTTATTTATGAAACCATTTGTGTACAATGAATTAAAAAATAATTATTCTGGTTTTGTGTCCAAAAATATCGAATACTTCAGTGCTGCGTTTCAACTTAACCCATTAACGCCGGGAAGGATACATTTCCTACTTCGATTTCAATGAAGTATTTCGTATGAAAAATAAAGTTCAAAGTCGCAGTGAGAATTTTCTTTTTAAAACTTAACAAATTTTTTTCATGAAAACTGCAAACTCTACAAAAAATGTTGTGAAAACAAACAGAAGATTTTCTCTAAAGTTTATACACACCGTTCCTCAAGGACCAACAAGTTTAACAAAAATGTCATAGAAAACTGTTGACGGCATCTTATTCTACGTATTTTGTACTTTCAAAATCAATTTTGATCGAAATTGTACTTGCTCGTTTTCATAAAATAATCTAAAAAGAGTTTTAAATAATTTTCTACCATTTATGCAATATTTGAGTTTAATATAAAAACACAACAAATCAATTTTGCATCGATACCCTACTGCTTTAATAATTAAATAACGATATTCAAGACACGCACAACAGCCCTTCGTGTAAAATTATTAAATGATATATATATATATATATATATATATATATATATATATATATATATATATATATATATATATATATATATATATTAATGAAATAATTACATTTTTGTTACTCTCCTTCTGCATTACGCAGAGCTAACGACGTGGACGTAGAGAGTAAAATGTAGCCCCATATTTTTTTTTTATTTTTTTTTTTATTTTATTTATATTTATTTGATTTTTTATTGCTTTTATATGTTTTTTGTTTTTTTATTAATTTTTTTACTTTAAATATAAAAAAAAACACAAGTTAATAAACCCCAATCAAACACGTAACGAGGAAAACTCGACAACAGCCTTTTTCAATCTTTCCGCGTACGAGGGATCGTCGAATAAGTTGATTTTGTAACGATTCCACGTTGTAAAAAACTCGCGATGGATATTTTTGACTAATGAATTAGAAAAATGATCAGAATTTACTAATTCATTTAGTTATACTTAACTATTATTTCAATTAGTAATTTTCTACTAATGTTAGTAACTGAGTTTTCCTTATTTCAATTAGTCAAATTTCATTAACTCATATTTAGAGAGTAATAAAAGGACCGTAAAACCAAGAAATCGAGTCATAATTACATAAAAAGCGATCAAGAAATAAATTCTAATTTTTTGAATCTGTCAAAAAGTTATTTATGATATAATTATAAATAATGTTTATCATTTTATGAGTACAATTTTATGAAAATGTTTACCATTTTATTGATGTAAAACGTGATAGAAAATCAAATTTCTCTAGTTTCGTATTACATTCAACCATTGCATAAATGGCAGATAATGATTTAAAACTCTTTTTGGATTATTTTGGGAAAACGAGCAAGTACGATTTCGATCAAAATTGATTTTGGAAGTACGAAACACGTAGAATAAGATGCCGTCAACAGTTTTCTTTGACATTTTTGTTAAACTTGTTGGTCCTTGAGGAACGGTGTGAATAGTTTTTGAGAAACAAAATGATTAATTATTTCTACATTTCAAGAATAATAATTTCTTTGGTCGAAAACTATAGACTTTAGATTTTCATTGGTAGAAAAATTTGTTTAAACTTTATAGTTTTCATGCAAAAAATTTGTTAGCTTTTAACAAGAATTTACTTACGGTCATCGCCATTTTGTTATCACTATGTTATTTTGTTAATATTTTAAAAATATACCTTAATACTACAACTATTTTCTTCACCTTTAGTGAAGAAATTTTGTAACCGAGAATACTCTTTCGATGAGAAAAAAAAGTTTTATTCAAAAGTATAACCGATCTTCTGCGTTTTTTTACATTTAAATCGCTATATTTAATTTTCTAATTATGATAGCTCAATTTTGATAAATCCATTAAAAAGAGCAACCGTGAAAATAGAATTATCTCGGCGGTATCTTAATTGAAATTGAAGTGCAAAAACTGTCCTGCCCGGTTAATCGGTTAATATAGCTTTCATACAACAAATATTTTACTACGAATAATATTGTACAAAGGTATAGAAAATATGAAGTTCGATTCCTAGCTCCATTTTTTTTAATACACTAACAAATTTTGTATAGAAAAAAGATTTCCGTGTACTGAAATTTGTATGAGGGTTATGTTTTTCTCATGTATCGTCGAAAACTGTTACGGGCAACAATAATCATGCACGCCACAATGCGGAGAGCGTGTGAACTAAATATTTACTAACTTCGTTAGATACAATAATCGTTTTAGGAAAAAAAAACACAAACAAAGGTGATTTTTATGGAGTTTTCTCGATTTTCACCAAAAATAAGTAAAAAATGTAGTCCTCAAAGAGCTTGACAAGGCACGCTTCCGGAAGCATATTCAAATAAAATTTCTTTTCCTAGAGTACACAAAAACCTTACTAACTCTTTGCCACTTTTTGAATCAAAAAGCATTATTGATAATTCTATAAGCGTTTCTTGAATTATTCAAATATCGTCAGATCTTGAAGAAAAACTGATTTTCATTTGATCCTAAACTCGTTCAGCAATAATCCTAAATCATGTCAAGATCACATTTCGATCAAGTTTTCTTTATCGGGATGATTTAAGTGCACAGCGAGTAAATTCTCGTTCCAAGGAATTTTGAGTATACGATACGTTTCCTCAATAATTTCACTCACTATTGTAGCAACAAACGAGTTAAGAAATCGGCAAGAACTCATACTTTTATTATCAGGCTCAAAATAATGTTCAAGATTTATTAAAACAGATCACGAAACTGCCATATCGAACGTCATCGTAATTCGTTGCTCGTAAAATCATTCGCACGAAACGAAGAAAAAAGTGCATAAAAGAACCGCCTGCATTTAATTCCGGCAGAAATGTCACTTGTCCAATAACTATCGTTCGACAAGCTCTCGTGCTTGCCCGTAAAAGTTTAATTATCAAACGTGCTGCCAAAGCAGGCTTTCCTCTGGAGCGTGGCACATACCGATCCGAGAGCGGAACTTTTTAAAGTGAAAATATACAATGGCCACGTATTTTGGTATTTCAACAGTCGGTAATATCGCGTTCATCATTCAATTTAACGATCCTCCATTCTCGCGATCGTTAAGATCCTCCTTAAATTGCACATCTTGCGCCCTTTAAGCCCGCGGCCAAAGGCCGCCGATCCAGCAGACGTCGACGCGTAATCACGAGGATCTAGGCGCAACACGTGCGTGGCAAATCGATCGACACTCGCTGCGAAAAATCGATAGTAAAAATGGCGGCATTGGGGAAGGGGAGGAGGGGGGGGGCAAAACGCCCGCACTTTGGAATTATCCCAAGATCTCGCACTCGTCTATCATTATTTTACGATAAAAAGGCGAATAAAGTATAGAGAACGGGGCCGATAAAGGAGTGAGATCGTAATTTACGAGAAAACTATATGCGACGTCTTTCCCTCGCGAGATTTTGCAACACTCAATTCCTGTTATTTCATCTATATATCGTCGAGTATTCAATGGAGCGCCTTTTACATGCAGAATCGATGGGCAAATCTATGAAACCTTAAAATTTTAGGTCACGAAGGTACAGAAGTCTTCCTTGTTTAGTACATTTTTTAAATTTATTACGTATTAATTTCTAGGCGAAACAACAAATGCCTTACAAATGCCAACAAAGATCTTTGTCATTTAGGACTTTTTCTCTGATAGCGACAAAAAAGCAAATCTTTGTCACGGCATAAATTAGTTTAATGAAGTCAATAATGTATCGGATTTGAAAACTGTACCATTTCTAAACAGTCTAAGGCATACCGAACAACTTGCCGATGCCCTTTTTCAAAAAGATGATGTCAAAAAAAAAAGATAGAAGATCTTAAAATATGTTTTTTTTTTCGATTTTGTAAAAATCTTTGTCATGAGTTGAATTTTCAAACTTGTCAAGTGCTGACTTGTATCTCGAAACCCTCTGACGTTATTAAAAAAAATCAAAGGATATCTATTAAAGTACACAGATAAATCTTTCAATTAGTGCTTTCACTTTTACTTTAGACATTATTATTTCTTAGCTGTCAAAGTTTTGATTTTTGAAAATTTTAAATTTTACTTGTTGAGTCGGAATTCTTCGAAAAAATGGCAAAAGTTCGTGAACATGGAATTTATTCATGTTTCGGGAATCGTAACGTTTCTTCTCAATATAATGCAAAATACTAAAATTTATTAAAAAAATACACTTTTTCAATGTTATCTGCAAGTTCAAAGTCCGTAGCATTGTGATTATCGAAATATGTATAAATTCCATGTCCATGAATTTTTGGCCTTTTTTCGAAGAAAGTCGAGAAAAATGAGATGCAAAATTCAACATTTTGAAAACTTGACACCAATTGAAAGATTTATACATGAACAGTACTCCTTCCCTTATTCTAATTTCTTTATCATTCTAATGTCTTCCCTTATTCTAATTTGTTCTCTTCTCCTATTCTAATATTTCCCCTCACGCGTTCTCCCCATTAACGAGTGTTGACGTGTGGATTTTCTAAATACAAATACGGCGCATGCACAACAAAAGAGACAAAAGTGAGACTACAAATCTAAGTAGTGGGGGAGAGGGGAAAATTAGAATAAGGGAAGAAGTCCGCCATCTTGCCTGACTGGACAAATTAGAATAAGGGAAGGACTACTGTACTTTAAAAGATATCTTTTGAGTTTTTTAATCTTTTGAGATACAATGCAGTATTGGACAAGTTGGAAAATTCAGAGCGTTCAGGAATTTTTAGTCGGTACTGTATGACAGATGAAACAATATCATATTCGCAATAAGGAAACCAAAATATGTCGAAATAGTGTGAAACCTAACCATTTTCTGAATGTTTACCCCAATTTCTTACATTAATCTAATATCTATTTTGATGATTTTAAAAGCATAACAAACAACATCCATTCGGGTCACAAAAAATGAAAGGTTTCTGAGATTTGCCCGTATGCTATTTCCCAAAGACTCGTAATGAAAAGCTCTCGGGGCGCGTGAAAATACGACAGTAAACGGCGCGATCGAAAGGTAGCTGAAGGCACCATTCAGGAATTTTGTAATTTCACCGTTACGTCACTTTCACTAGTCCCGACTCGGTACCTTTTAAAGGCATTTTATTACAGTGAACAAATATCCATTGTCACGAAGCGTCTGTTTCGCATTAAATTGATGCCCGTTAGAAGTGTAACGTTTAACGTTCCCATTAAGATACCGCCGAGATAATTCTATTAAGGTACCGCAGCATTTTGTAATAAAGCGATATCAGCTTTGTGGATAGGTCAAATTGTTGGGTTTCGTGGGTGTCCCGCAAGTGGAAGTGTGCCCCGGCTTTCTGTAGATGATGGGAAGATGAGGAATAATGCTGTTGGAAGAAATTTCGCAACGCCAACTTTTACTGCCGGCTATATACGAACCCTTTTCTACTTGCATTCCCCGATTATTCGAAAAATTTTATATAATAAATGGTACAGAGGTATAATTTTATTACGTCATGGCTTTTTGATCCAATGTGTTATTTACTTGAAAACGTTACCATTTTCTTTCATACAGAGATTTTATATAAGATTTGATAACTTTCTTGAGTGCTCTTCAACAATGACAATTACAGACATTAACACCGAAGTGTCCAAAATTGTTTGCACTTTTTCCAACCTCTTGTGAATTTCAGTTGGACCAATTGTATAGATCATTTTTCATATTAAAATTTCAATCAATAAAATTGGTAAACTAAAAAACGCCAAAGAAATTAATTGAGAACTGACCGAGAATTCTCGGAAATAAATAAACAGCACACTTATTTCCTAAAATTCCCGGGCAGTTCTGAATTAATGTCTTTGGTATTTTCTTTGAAACCGTCTATAGTAATTGGAATTGCCTCTACAGAGCCCGAATTTCGAAAAATTTATTCAGAAATCTTTAATTGACGGTTTTTTAGTGAAACTCCCTACCTTATCGGCGGACTACTTTAGAACCCCCTTATCAAGCGATACATTACGAGAAAAGACATCAAAGAGAGGTTGTGTTTATAACGCTCTTCACTGATTGCATTTGAGGGACTAGAGCGCATTTTTTTTAGTACTGAGGTTCTACTGTGCTTATGTTTGTTATTATCTTCTGACGTCACATTTTATTTTCCCTAGGCAGAATAAAGTACTTCATTTTCCCGATTACGTCACTATGCCAAATCAAGCAACTTCTGCCCCTATATAGGGGAAGTAGGGGCAAAGTGGGACACGGGGCAAAGTGGGATTTTGGCGTTTCGCTGTATTAGAACGTTTTCTGTGTGTTTGTTTGCATTGTTTATTTACAAAAGAGTTATTGTAATACAAATTTTGAAACATATTTCAGTTTCCATTCAGTATTTACCAACCGTTCCAACATGACGTAGGAAGTCGAAGTCAATTTGTACATTCAGACATACTTTCAATCGATTAGTAAGTATCAATAAATTAAGCCTAATTAAAATCTGAATTGCATGACTTAATTGTCTTCTCTTACACTTTATTTTCGTTTTTTATTTGTTTCATTTGGGGTTGAGGATGATTTTTTCTGATGTGTTTAAAAAAATTCTATTTTGAGGCAAAGTGCGACGTATTCCGTTTTGATTTAGATTTACAGAGATAAGTAAGAGCTCTTTTTTCCTCTCTCTCTCTCTTTCTCCCCCTCTCTCTCTCTCTCTCTCTCTCTCTCTCTCTCTCTCTCTCTCTCTCTCTCTCTCTCTCTCTCTCTCTCCCTCTCTCCCCCCTCTCTCTCTCTCTCTCTCTCTTTCTCTCTCTGTCAAACATTTCCAGAAGTAATTTAAACAACCCGCTTTGCTCCTGGATTTTCAGATTTCTCAAAAAAACGTTTTATCGTAAAATTGAAATTTGGAGTATTAAACAGATACTTTTTTAAATTCTTATGCCCCATATTTTTTGTATACAAGTTTTTCCACAACCATCCTACTTTGCCCCTATTCCCCTACATGCATGAATATTAGGATGTCCCTTATTTTGGTCATTTTTTAATTTCTTCGGTCTGACCCCCAAAAGTGTTCCATTTTATGAAAAAAAAAATCACAAAAAATTGGCACATCGATTAAACTTGATTAACACGTGCCACTCGACGGTTGAAATTCAACATTGTTTTTAAATGGGAAAAAGGCGATTTTTTTAATTTTTCTTGTAACTTCGACTTTTTGTTTGAAGAACTATAAATTTGAGTCCTATTAAATTACATACTACTGCATTCTGGATTAAGTAACATATTAACAAAATAAATATCAGTATTTTATTGATTCCGCACAGAAGATGAAAGCCTTAAAATTGTTTTGTGTTAAATGTACATTCTTGTAAGGTTTAATTTTAGTTCAAAATCGTGCTGATTGTCTTAAAGTGTGACAATAGTTTGCCTAAAAATTCAACTTTCCGATAGTAAATATTTCATTGTAAAAACATTTTTTAAAAATAAGTGTTATAATAATTATAGTTTTCGATACTAATCACAATATTTTAAAATTACATATGGTGTTAGTTTGAAAACCTTAATAATTTTATTTTACAGCAGAATTAAACTACAAACATTAATATATATAACCACGTGGTCTTCGATTAAAACCAACACTGACTTTCTTACACTCTTGATTCTTCTTTCGGAATTGATTATAAATTGAAATTTGGAGTATTAAACAGATACTTTTTTAAATTCTTATGCCCCATATTTTTTGTATACAAGTTTTTCCACAACCATCCTACTTTGCCCCTATTCCCCTACATGCATGAATATTAGGATGTCCCTTATTTTGGTCATTTTTTAATTTCTTCGGTCTGACCCCCAAAAGTGTTCCATTTTATGAAAAAAAAAATCACAAAAAATTGGCACATCGATTAAACTTGATTAACACGTGCCACTCGACGGTTGAAATTCAACATTGTTTTTAAATGGGAAAAAGGCGATTTTTTTAATTTTTCTTGTAACTTCGACTTTTTGAGTCCAATTTTTGTTAATAATTGACAGATTTCTTTTAAAGTCGTTCCTGAATAACATGGAATACGCAGAAAAATTTTAAAAATATTTGGACTGAATTATAACGGTTTTTCAGTTGACAATTTTTAGGATAAAAATGAAAAAATTAGTTTTTTTTAGTTTCTCTCTGCAATAATCATTCCTAATTTGTTTACCAAACATGTTTGAGTTTGTGTATATTTTACGAAAAAAATGAGAGGTCATAGACCTAAATCGAGTAATTAGAAGCCGAGTTATACAAGTTTTAATCAAGCAATACTTTAAAGCAAAAATTAAGCAAAAGAGAAGTGATTGTGGTTATTGCTGTATATTTTAAAAAACAAGCAATGCTAACCGGCAAAACTCTGTATGCTTGATATTCTTTACCTTTTTGACGAGTTAAAAAATCCTAACTATATCGAAAATGTCGACATTAATTTAGGTTTTTTGTGAAATATGGAAAAAAAGAGTTCCTCACTATGGTTAAAAAATGTTGTCTGCCGTATGCGTATGCCAAACTTTAGTATTTTATACGTTTATACATATAGAAAATTGCTCGAAAAACTAAGGTTTCATACTTAAAATTTACAACTGAAAGAATATTTAGTTATTTTAACTAAAGGTTCAGTTCCCTACGTACCTTACCTGAAACAAAATATTTAGTAATTGTTATGGATGCATTTAATCGACTGTCTGACTAAATAGATGTTGGATTAACTAAATTTCAGTCAGCTTAACTAAAGGTATCTCCACAAACTCAAAAGTGTTTGGCGAAAAAGTTTAGAAATGACTATTGCAGAGTTAGGCTAAGAAAAACGGAGAAAAATAAATTTTTCATTTTCATCGTAAAAATTGTCGACTAAAAAACCGTTATAATTCAATTCAACATTTTTTTAAATTTTTTCGGCGCATTCCATGTTATTCCAGAACCACCTATTTAAAAACAATGCTAAATTTCAACTGTCGAGTGGCACGTATTAATCATGTTTAATCGATGCACTAATTTTTTGTGATTTTTTTTTCATAAAATGGAACACTTATGGTTGGTCAGAGCGAAGAAATTAAAAAATGACCAAAATAAGGACCTCCCTAATGAATATGACCTATTATCGTACGTATGTCATATAAAATGTTTTTTTTTGTATGTCTTTCACATGAAAGACTTTACATATGACCCCGAACGATGCAAAAGGTTCGATTTTTTTCAAGCTATTAAATTGTTACGAAAAGGAAATTGCAAAGCAAACCTACCTCTATTTAAGAATAATGCAAACTCGAGAACGCTTTGATTGGACATGCATTATGCGTGCACCTTCGCTCATTGTTTGCCTATATAAAAATTGCAAGTTTCGAAACGATTTCAGATTTTTAAATTTCCTACGTACAATTTACTTACAATTAGTCTTTAATCGCAGACATGATGCAGTTCGCATTATACATACCGTTAACGTCTGTGCGTTAAAAAGGGCGCAGTATAATAATGCAATGAATGTATCAAGTAACTTTATTGCAGCGCAAATTGCATATTTGCCGATAAACGAAGGTTATTGCAACGCAACGAAAAATCAGAGGTAATTTCATAAGATGCAAGTAATTTTTTTGTTTGAAGAACTATAAATTTGAGTCCTATTAAATTACATACTACTGCATTCTGGATTAAGTAACATATTAACAAAATAAATATCAGTATTTTATTGATTCCGCACAGAAGATGAAAGCCTTAAAATTGTTTTGTGTTAAATGTACATTCTTGTAAGGTTTAATTTTAGTTCAAAATCGTGCTGATTGTCTTAAAGTGTGACAATAGTTTGCCTAAAAATTCAACTTTCCGATAGTAAATATTTCATTGTAAAAACATTTTTTTAAAATAAGTGTTATAATAATTATAGTTTTCGATACTAATCACAATATTTTAAAATTACATATGGTGTTAGTTTGAAAACCTTAATAATTTTATTTTACAGCAGAATTAAACTACAAACATTAATATATATAACCACGTGGTCTTCGATTAAAACCAACACTGACTTTCTTACACTCTTGATTCTTCTTTCGGAATTGATTATAAATATTTTCAGACCATAAAAAAATACATTTTAAAATCCAAACCTGAAGACTTTTATTAAAGAGATACTATTTTTAATCCGTACTTTCAATATAATAAGCACAACCCACAAATGTTTCCTATATCCTGGAGGACAATGCTACCAATTTCTAGACACTTTTTCTGGGCTCCATTGTTTATAACAGACAGACTAAACAAAATGTCTTTTTAACTTTCGATAATTGTGATAGTAAATTGTTTCAGAGAGATATGGTAGTAAACACTATTATTTTTCCAATAAAATATGATTTAATATAAAGATAAGTATGATGTTTTATACGATTCAAACCATTTCACTTCACTAAAATCAAGTGAAATAGCAATAATGTAATGATTTACATTTTTTAATGCAGTGTCTCCTTTACATTTATCTAATTGTTTTGGAAGTTGAAATTTTTGTCGAGTAATTTTGAGTATATAAAAGTTATAAAAATATTTCACGTGGGCTAGTCGTTTATGCGAATAATTGCAAATGCAGTTATGAAAATGTGATACTAATTTCGTTTTAACTAAATTTTAATTTTTTTCACAATAACTATTGTATTATTGGCAAAAACGTCGAAAAACAAATCATATTCTACATAATAGTATCTATAAAATGGCACTAGTATGATATTACTAATTCTAAAGTAAGAAAATAAGCGTTGGAAATTTAGGGAAATGAAAGTAAAGGAAAAAATCAATTTTTTGCTTATTAATATCTGGATGCTTTTTACACTCGAACAAACAATATAAACAAAGGCGTTATCTGCTCTACGACTCTTCTTAGCGTTTTTATTAATGTTTGGTTGTCAAATTAATTTACTTACAAAATTTATAATTCTCTATAAATATTTAAAATAGTTTATGCCCGGGCGTGCGTAAAGTTAGAGCGTAAATTCATTTTTTCATCTCGGCGCCTGCAGCTCCTCGTGAGACTTTACGCACGGTTTAAAAAAAAATCACTTTACGCATTACACAAAAAATGACCTTACGCACGCACTTTAACGCACGCACCGAGAATAAAATATCGTATGCATCTCGTGCGTAACTTTTGTTCACTCGACCGATAGTCACGTGTCGATCTTGTGAAAAAAAAGTACACTTTACGCACTAGTTGCATAATATACTATTTTGACACTACATAAAAAATGTACAATCTAATAATATAAAATAATGTAATTTTCAAAAGAAACTCATGTCACGATGAGCTAGTGGTTATTATTATTTAAAAATTGTTATATGAGAGTTTAATCACAAAATCTCTAATATAATATTCGACACCATCGGTTCAAAATACTTTCAGAAACATGTACTGACTTTTTTTAAATGAATATACAGCAAGTCATTGTTGCCTAAAAATATCGAAAATCAAAATATTCAGATATTAATCCATATGAATATTAAAACTCGTGGAGTAAAATTCTACACGAAGAAAAAGAAATAATTGGATCTACTAACTATATAGTAGGATAAGACACAGCCACCTTCGGTTTTACTATCTAAATAGTGACCTCCGCCACTTAGGTAGCCAAGCCTATTCTTTCAATGGTAAAAGCCACTAAAAGGGTGGTAATGCCAGATCCTACTATTTAGATAGTAAAACAAACTATTTCTTTGTAACAATGAACTATCACTATTAATCGAGAGCAATACTAACGCATTACGCCATTTGATTCAAGGCATATACAGAGAGAAAAAAAGCAGTAAAATATTCTCTGTAAAAATGAAAGTATGTAAATATTTTTCGAATAACACAATCCAACATGGTTTGTTGTTCGAAAGTAAAGGGTCATTTCTGAAGTAATTGTTTGCGAAGAATTCGAATGCGTCGTCAGAACTGCCTCATCACATAAGCATTTTGAGATAGTGGAGGCTGTGTACCTAAAAAATGCCATTTTTATCTGCCTTTGAGGTTATGTACAGAATACACAACATTTTTTAGGGGTTTTTATTTTACTTGCATCATATAGTACTACTCTTTACCATGAGAGTCGCAGAATTCAATGAATTACATATAAAATAAAATTTACCTTGAAATGCTCTTGAAAGTCAAGCTCAAGGTCAAATTCAATGTCACGAAACTTAAATATAAAAAACCAATTCTCATGACATTAATGCTGCATATCTCGTAATTTCCAAATGGTGAAACTTTATCAAGAAAAAATAGCAATCGAACTTCGACTATCAAATTAAACAAACGATTAGACTATATGATCCAACTAGTAGAAACCCCTGTTAAAATGTTATATTTTCTGTACATAACCTCAAAAGCAGCTCAAAACTGAATGTTTTGTGCTAAATCTAAAATATCGCAAAATCCTGTCGTGATGGATCAATTCTGACCCTGGATTCGTATTCCATGCAAAAAATTACTTCGGAAAGGGCCTCCACTTTCCAACAACTGACATCATCCTAGGAATTTATTAATAGAAAAACAACTTTGTTGAAATTGCTGCCAATGCTAGGTCGATCGATGGCAGAAAACCGTTCAATCATCCGATATGCTAAATTCAATATTGGTTGTCAAGAAACTGCCATTTGAGTCCTTTGCACTATTTTATGTGGGGAACTGTTACCGTGCTGTTTTTCTTCGAGCCCGTGGCCGTTATTGAATTTGGTCATAAGAAGTCGGTCGTCAAGATATGATAATACATAATATATCTCGTATACGCACGAGTATCTATAGACCAGGTACACAACTTTGAAATTTATGTGTATAATGGTACACACAAATTTCATGTGCATAGTACATTTTTTAACTGGCTAGAGTATGACATTCACAAACTTAGCACAGTATTGATTTTTTGTCCTTCTCTTTGTTTCCTTATTTATCTTAAACAAAGAACGAAGGAAGAAAAGTGGACTTTTCATATGCTATGATATTATAGTTTACAAATATTTTTAAAAAGTAAATATTGACTCCTTTCCTTATTTTTTATGACAATTTCTTATACAATTTCTCTCAGTGAAGATAGTAATTTTCTGAAATGGCTATTTCAAAGTAGTTGAGTCTATTTGTCTATTATGATAAGAATCATTTTCAATCATGAAACAATAGTTAAACTTTACTATTTCAGAATAGTTATTTTAACTATTACCATACCTAGTCCTCATTTCACACTGTGATTCATAGTAAAAAAATGGTAATTCCAATTTTTTTAGTGCAGGGTTGGATAAAATCCACGGTCACTCGGTACAATTGAAACCTTATTTGTTTCTGCGTAAACAAAAGAAGTAAGAATGAGAAACAAGATATGAGAACTAAAACTAAACGGCAATTGTTTTGTAAGAGGCATGAGTATTGTTAATTCCGAACAAAAAGAATTTACAATTTATTTCAAAAACGTTTCTCGCGTAGACAATACACAAACAAAAACTTTTCCTCACCCAAAAACATACATTTTCAATGTTTCAAACTTTCATCGCTCCACGGTGAAGTACATGAAATACCATAAATACCTGTAAACTCCCTGCATTCCACATACATCACTTTCTTTTTATGTTCATTTCCGACAAATTTTATTTTCGATAGGAGTCAGTGTACATGAATACTAAAAAAAAAAGCTTTTAGTATCCAGTTACCACGCGATTAATCGTCTGCTCGATGATGGAAAGTTTTTTATTTTGACTTTCACCGAAATAGACGCAAAAGCAATACGTCGTCTACTCTGTAAGACAAGGAAAGCGACCGGAAATGTACGGGGTTTTATACGTTTTCCAAGTCGTCTCAACGAGGAGTCGAGATCAGCACGATGAAAGGAGGTTCGTCTCGTGCTATTTTAAGACGTAAAAATATACTGAATTTCATTGCTCGGATGGGTTGAAGCGAAAATTTGAGCTTTTGCTTGTATCAACAATTTTTGCTTTATTGCGATTTATTGCTTTAGTTCCTGGTAGATGAAAGTAAATTGGCAAATTTTTTACTAGAAAAGTTGACTGACCTTTTTCGAAAATATTAATATATTTCGCAAACTTAATTGTGTTTCAAATACCGATCTGTCGAAAAAAATAAAAAACGTTTTATTTTATGTCAATTTTTAATTGGTAAGTAATTGAAAGGTGAATATGGATGATTAGTTTAGAAATAATATAATATTCAACTTGTAATATTAAATGTTTTATCTTGATGATTTCAAAATTATAATAATTTATTCATATTTTAAATATGAACGTTTACCATTTTAAAAAATTAATTTTCGTCGAGGGTCGTGATATTGGACAAAAATTTGTATACAATTTTGTCTTTCTTTGATGGAAAATAACTATTTATTTGGGTAATATACGAATAGAATTGTACGTATTTACATCGGCTAAAAAACACACAATAATCATTTTACTCATGTTCATGATATTTATTATTGTAGAAAAGATCAGAACTCTTCGGCAGACTATTTTTCAATATATATTATGCGCGATTAATGTAATGTTAATAAAATAATACAGTAGTCGAACATATAATCAGTTTCATTGGATACAGTAAAAAAACTGTCTGTTTTTGATATATTTGTATTTGTATTTATTAATAAACGGACCAACTGGTCCTTAACAATTATATGGAGAATAATTTTCTTGGACATTTTACCATTCCGGATGATTTTAGGGCAGACTTACTGAATGGTAAAAATTGTCATTTTTCTGATAATAAAGACTAAAAGTTCTTAGAATTTGTATTCTTTAGACTGCAAAAATGAAAAAATTTCTTCATTCTATAAGATTATTATAAAATGACCATCTGGAATGGTAAAATTTTCAAGGAAATATTTCACGTGTACCTAAGAATTATTTCTAGAATTAGAAATATTTTAAACTCTCTTTCAAAATTGTTGTGTTCACTTAAGGGGGTTCTACAGAGCCCGAATTTTGAAAATGTTATTCAGTCATCTGTAATTAAGGTTTTTTAGTGAAACTTCCTACGTTATTGGCGGACCATTTTAGAACCCCTTTAAAAGTAGAAATCCCCCTCGTAAACTACAAAAAATCCTCTTTGTTACGATAAGTGAAAAGTATATATCTAAATGAGTCGATTTAGCCACAGAATTAATTTTATAATATTTATTATTAAGGGTTTTCGAGGCCGCAGATTACGACTCTGACGTCTGAAATAAAACTTTTTGTTGCATCGACTCGTTACTCGGTGGGTTTTGGGTTTCCTGATTATGAATCTGTTATTATTTTTTCAAACTTCAAAATGTCGGATCTAATAGGAGGATGAGAATGCATGAAAATATATTTTTTAAGTGTACAATAGCAGTATGTCCGATGAAAAAGTGTACAATGTTGAATTATATATATAATAATTATGATTTCAATATTTTTTGGATCACTAATTATGTTCCGCCTTTTCAAAACAAAATTAAAGTTTTATGATTGATGATTGATGAACGATAAAAATGTTTTGCCTGAAATTAGCCTACATATTTGTAGTTACTGGTATCAAACGGCGTGGTGGTTGCAGAACAATTTTACGACCTCGAAATCTCCTGATAATAAATATTTTAAGATTAACTGCAAGATTAAATCAACTCAGTTTTATACTTTTTCAGGGATCCTAAAAGGGGTCTTTTGTGTATTTTAAATGGGTGGTTTCTATCCTTAAAAAGCGACGATTAAAAAGATACATATCTAGCTTTTTTGATCCTATGCAAGTATGGCTTTAAAGAAATTGTGAATTTGATTAGCCATATCAACATCAAATCTAATTTCCTATGCAAGAGTATCATAAAGATGCACACATAACCTCACAAATTAAAATAAAAAGTGGCGTCTACATCGATACATATTCTGCGCGACAATACTTATACTTATATTTAGATACAGGACAAAATAAATAGAAAAATCTCTGAACCTTGACGAATCTACAGGAGTGGTCTAGGAATCGTCCAAATATCGTCCAGAATCGTAAGAAATTACTACCATAAGGCTACAAACAAACTATTCAAAACGGACATAAAAATTACATAAAAAAGCCATTACTATTTAAAACAAACTTTGTGTTTATATTTTTTACATTTTACTTTTCCTCGTTCTGATTGTTTTTTGCTTATTTATAAAGTAAACAACTCATATTTCGGCGACAACTTAGTTTACAAAATTATCGATTTAAACACTAATCTAAAAAACGCACATTAAATAAATATCAACATTCACCTTTCGAACTGCATTTTTTATTTGCGTAAATGCTGCTGTATTCGTAATCTATAATTACTCCAAATAATGAAAAATATTTGTCGGACATATGCTCAAGTTTTATCCACATTTAAATATTAGTTGATAATTTGTGCGACATATGTAATCACCATTTTGAATTTTGAAAATTGTACGTAAAAAATATTGCACCGTGTCATTGTTTATTTCGTTATAATTTCCACAAGAGTTTAGAAATTTTTTAAATAATTTAGTAAAACACATACATAAAAGGTAGAGGATAAAAAATAAAAAAAAAAATAAAATATTTTACTTTTGTAAATTAATTACTATAATTTACTCTTAACTGAACTGTAAAAATTCGATTTTTTAAAAACATTTAGCTCCGGAACATAACAAACAACCTTTTAAGTTACAAATTTAATTATTGCTTACTAAGATATTATAATAATATGCACATAAACGCATAATCTAAAACATGTATACATCAAAAGATAACGAATAGATATAATAGAATGCACTTAGTGGTCGACGAGATTAAATCGTTTCTTAATTTACTTATTTTAAATACTAAGCCATCCAGTAACGATATGCAAATTTTGCGATAATAAGGGGAAAAAATCCTTCAATCAGAGGTAAGTATTAAGTTGACGTTAACCGCGCAAAGAAAACAGATTACGAAGATATTAAAACACTTAAATTGAATGATTTACAGTAAATGCAGAATCCCAATCAAGAGCTTTAGTCATACAAACAGTCGATTATCTAAAAACATGCAATTTTAAAATATGTGGCGAGATATACGAAGCTATGCGAATAATCTTCTAGCGTAGATATTAAAATTCCAATCTATATACGACAAACTAATTCAATTACTTCCGTTTAAAAATGCACTTTTTTGGTTGATTTGTTTGTGAACCAATTTTGTATTGCATATTTTGTTGAAAAAATTAGAAAATGTAAAGTTTTAACTAACTAAAGTACTTATGCTAATATCCCTGGAAATATTATTGTATTGACAGTCGAAAAGCCTTAATAATTTTTCAATTTCTTAAGTATATCATGCAAATAAAAATAGGGTTTTTTTTTATATTTTGAATGCTCTATCTTAATATCGTTTTGTACCATTTTGCCTCAACGAATTTAAGTATTCGATACATTTCTGCCGATTTCTAGTTATACTAGAGGGTCGTGATGGAAAAACTATTGGTAATTCTTATATTTCCTACGTTAATATGTATACACACAAGCAAATTAAAAATTCCTTATGGTATTCACAAAAATGAACAACAGAATTTTTATTTTTTGTTCATACCGACCATAATTAAATGATTTGTTGTGATAGTTTTCTGATTTTTGAAAAGAATGAGGACCGATTTGATGCGCCAGAAAGAAACCTATGAACTTTCCTTTCCTGTCGATTACCGGTCGATTGTTCTACCAATTAAGCTACCACCCTCTAGCAAGTCTCATATATAATTTATTTAAACTTTTCCAAATGAGCAGACGAGTTGCTGACGTCAGAGGTCAAATTTTCATCTTACAATTAGTTCCTCATAAGGTAATTTACAAATATCATTGTGACTTATGAATTCTACATGGAATTTATTAAGATTTATGATTAAATTAGCCTGTATTAGTATTGAAATAATTACTTTTATGATTATATGAAATAGAAAAAAATATTAATAGAAAGTTCAAATATGTTTTGCAATAATCGAACCAAAAATGTATTTTTGTATCTACTTGACCCGATATTTAACCCTTTGATGTATAAAATCGGCACCTAAGCGGCGAACCATGTTTGATTTCCCATTAACGAAACTGCACCCAGATTTATCTTAGAAACGTTCGGCATAAACCACTCAATTTCTACTGACCATAACTTGCTGTATCAAAGAGAAGGGGTCGTTCGCTTTTCCCGGATCAATAACGCCATAAATTGGGTAAAGCAGGGTTCGAAAGTACGATCGACTTGCAATTTACAAAAAGTCAAAATCCAATTACTCGTATGAATTGCATGTGACAATGACTGGTGACTCATACTGAGGTGACTGGAGCAGACGAAGAAGGCGGTAGCGTCACAACCGGACAAACTGGAAGAGAATAAAAAAAATTAACTTGTACGAAACATCCAGTGAATGACGCTAATACGACACTAGGTTTAATTCCTCATATTAACGCAGCTTCTTAGCTGAACGGCTCGAATTAATTTCTTACTTCTTCAATTTCATAAGAATGTTTCAATTACTCACATGACCTCAGAGGTTGTATGTCGATCAATTTCCGTGATAAATAGGGAAACGAGGGACGAAACTAAAAGCAATCGAGTCAAGGATTGCGTCTAATTGTTTTCTCGATGAGAAAGTGGAAAATTTCCTCAAAGGCTTTTTGTACAAAAGTTAGAATTTTGTGTAACTCTTGATATTTTCCAATCTATTAGTATGAATAAGTAAGTTGTACGCAATGAAGTCATCAATTAAAGTCGATTTAATATGCGCAATTAACAAAAATTTCATGTCGATAGAATTGTATATCGTTTTAATCGGAAATTCACAGTATTCAGCATATTCCACTTACGGTTTTTTAAATACATCAACATTTCTGAAGTGCATGTCATAAGTAATGAACTAAAAATTCTGGACATATGTAAAGAACATATATTATATGCAGCAAAACAATTGTTGTTTTATAAATTAATATACAGATTTTCATTAAAAAAACAGATTTATTTGTGTAGCCAATTTTCGTTTTCAGTCTCTTGGTATCTTATAAAATGTACACAAAAAACATTTAACATTTCAAATTTCAAAAAGTATTTGACATAAGAATATAGCAATTCATTTTTTTCAATACCGACATTTTTTTTTTCATTAAATTCTGAGTTACGTTGAAATGGGGACCTACGAATCACGGAATCTACTGGTTGCGGAATCCATTTCAATCAGGCCAACTAACTTCAAGTTATAGAATTAGCTATCCCTAAAATGTGTTTCGCCATGAAAAATAAAGAGATACGTATTTTTTTATTTTTCATAAAAACTTTGTTTAAAGAAGTTATCTGGATTTGAACTTTGAAAGATGGAACTTTAAAAAAGCACTAAAACAACATTGTTTCGCCAGTAATTTTTTTTCTATTTAATGTAATCAATCTGTTTTCTCTGGTATTTTCGAAGGTTTTGTCTTCTTCAAAATCCCGTTTGAAATTTTTAAAAAGCTGCAAAATTAACAAAATGAGGGGTGATTTACTAAAAATAAACAAATTTTAATATTAATATTAATTTCAAATTTAACAAAATGAACTTTTTTTAAAACATCGTCGATAATGTCAAAAAGAATTTTTTTGCGTTTTTTTATTGCACCACTCAAAAGATAAACTTTGAAAATGGTGAACCGATTACTTTCCAATTATTTCCTTCACTAACTTTGTCAATTTCCTTCATTAAATCAACCGAAATTAGTCGATTTATGGGAATTATAGTTAACTTTTATGTATTCATAAATAACTGTTATACGTATTTGATTAGTCATATGGAGTTTTGAGAAATTGTTCTCCATAAGTCTTATTAGGGAAATTATAAAAATTTCATATTTTTTTTAACTGAATTCTCATAAAAAATACATGAAACTTATTTGTGTTCGAAAATATTTGTCTGTAAAGTAAGGGAATATAAATTCTTTTAACGTGGACCAAAAGCGTTAAAAGATAGTTTTACTTTTTACGAGTTTCCTGCTTGATTTTATACACATGAATCATAATATATATTGACATTAAATTTTTGTAATTTGTCGTGGCCGTGTACAAAATATAAGGGCGGCGGCATTATATAACCTGTGACATTTTTCCATGATAGACGAAAAATGTAGACAAATGTTCCATTCTGATTGTGCTAAGTCATTTCCCATTTTATAATCAAGCAAGAATGGGCAAGATTTCATTCATCACTTCTGTATACATAATCGCTAATGTAAGGTTTTTGTTCATCATCTTTACCATTCGTTTCACCAACAATTTTCACGAAAATGGCACCTTTTTTGGTAAATATATTCAAAATATTGACAGAATCTTCGTATATACTTCAAAATACCCTATTTTCGTTAATTCCAAAACATGTTCAATTGTATTTTAAATAAAAAAAGGATTATTGTTTTATTATGAATAATATTTATTTATTAATAAGTATTGTTATTTTTAAAGCACTTTCAGATTTTTCTTGATCTTTAACGTATTAATAATTACACATGCCAACCAATTAAAACTAAAACTCTATACCCAGAAATAGGAGTATACTTTTCCAAATCTTTTTTGTTCAAAGATTTTTTTCCAAAAATCTGGCCTCAGAATTATTCTGTGTGAAGATTTTGAGATATTCTAATCTAAGTACAAAAAAATCGGCGTTTTTCATGTGCTTTAAAATGCTCTGTTAGTAATTCCGATAATATTTATTTCAAGTTTAAACCCAAGAAGTGTACATTTCGTTAACGATTTAAAAAAATTGGTGTCAACCCAATCATTTAAATTATATTTGTCCCATTTTTATTTAAAAAACTATTCTTTTTTATTCAAAATATTGAAGTAAAATTTAGAAAGTTGAAAAGAAACGAATTTCAAGTTAAATACTGATTTATTTCTGTAATTTATAGAAAAACACTTAAAACAGTACGTGAGAACGCCGAGTACGCAACGAGTCGAGAAACTGACAGTGTAAATACTGAAGTCATGTTGTGTTTTGGAACACATACCGTAACAAAAAGTACAAGTATTTTTTACTGTTACTTGCGTAATTATCTATAAATTTTAATAGTTTTATTATGAGACTTGAACAATTTTCTTGAGCCTGTGAAAGGATCAGAAAATGAGTGTCCGAACCCTGCAGTGCAGCGAACATTAAACTGTGAACATTCTTTACAAAAGAATATAATTGTATTTTAATAATATTTATGACTTCGTTGTTAGTACGTTCGTTATTTATTTTAAATTAGTTTCGAAAAAAGAAAATGTACTTTCTACAAAATACGATTAATCAGTTATTAAAAAATGATTAAAAAATTAGTTTCGCTGATTATTAATCCGATTCGTTTAATATTGTTCGAAATGTAGGAATTACTACATTAATGAATAATTTTCAATAATTTTGTTGGAATTTTCAATTGTCATAATGCGGTAAATAATACTTTTTTTATTCTGTTAAAAAAAAGGGTGGGGGAAACTGAGAAACTACTCTGATTATGACGAAATCGTGATGTTGTCAGACGCAACTTCATTCCGATATTACCCACATTACTGGACAAAATATTTTTACCCAAAACATTATTTGAAGAATAATTCCTCCGCTACCAAATATTATTTTCGATACTATAGCCGTCAAATCCAATTTTACGACCTACTTTTAGTCCGTAAAATGAAATTTCACGGATCAAGTGTAACACGAATCTGCACTGTCAAAAACATAACCCATACGGACTACATGCAGTCCGTGAAATAGAATTTTTACAGCTTTCAGTTCCGAAAAATAATGTTCGACGCACGGCTGTAAGACATTACGGCCTCATGCGATCCGTAAAATCTGGTTTTCCGGCCTTGTATCGAAAATTACTATTTAATAAATCATTATAGCACAAACTTCCAATTAAGCAACTGTTCGTGTATGCCCGTTTCATACACCTCTCTATTAGAGCTTACACAGAAATAGTCCATTGTGTAACTAGGGAGGCAAATAGATGTTTGCTAACGAGTGCTAATTTGACGCACTGGCCTGAACTTGGTACTTAGGGAGAGAAAGTGCTATTTTGCTCCCCCGTTAAAGGGACTAAAATAGTATTTTGCACTCAGAATGAGAGAAAAGTATTCTGATATATGCATTTATAATAAACTTTAATTTAAGAGATAGAAATATCTATCAAAATACAACGAAATAATGGAAAACAAATTTTTTCATTGTATGTACGCATTGCAAAGGTTCGCCATTTGTTATATATTTTTTAAAAATTATACATATATTTTTATAATATTTTGGACTATAGTTATTTTGAACATATTGTTATGGAAAAATAATATTATTTAGTCAAATAATTTTTGAGGGTGCAATTTTCATTCCAACATCTGGTCCCCAAGTACATCAGTAATCTTTAGCATCCAGTATTATATCAACGCTTACATATTTGTCAAGAACGCACATAAGCGCACGCATGATTAAGTGCAACCTACCACGATGAAGCAACGGTAGTTGCTTGACTGCGATGTGGGCAATTTCTATCGAAAGAAGTAATTGAAGTGGACGAATGAATCGAACGTGTGGGAGTGCGAGGGAGACGAACCGAACAAAAAGAAGGAGCGACTCCTTTTTTACGCCCTAGGAAAGATCAAGACGATCTTTCTCTATCAATTTGCCCTTGAAGCTGGATTGACGTGGTAGGGGGTCTTAAAAAAAGGAAAAACCGTACGATCGATCGCGATTAGAAATCACCGGAAGAGCGAAAGAGAAGGAGCGTCGCTTGGGTATGTAAGATCCCACTCCAATGGACTTTGCGTAGGCTGCCAGTCTTTTTTTGGAAATCTGACAAATATAAGAGTCAATGGCCTGACGTCATTTCGCTCTCGCCCTGGTAGTGCTTCAATTCACTTCGCGACACGTGAATCACCCCACTCGTGCAAATCTTGGACTACGGCGTGTCTGGCTTTTTGACTGTCGAATAATGACCAAATCGCATTAGCCGTGCTTTGAAACTCTCGAGGAGATACGTTTTTGCTTCAAGATTTCGCATCGATCATGATGGACCTTATTTTAGCAATGGTTCAACGAACGCGATCTCCGCTATAATTATGATCAAGAGAGGTGTTTACCTCTCGACTTGGCACTTTACCTCCCTGAGGCGTGTTTAGTCCAAGTTGCTGGGTCTAAATAAGAATTGGTAACCTACGATCATTAACTAACGTAATAACAAACTCTGAATTCAATATAAACATTAGACTGACCCACAAAAATTTTATTATTTCATTGCCTTTGATATGCTAAGTATCATTTCTAAAATATTTTTCGTACTGAACAAAATTACCCTGTACATCGAATTTTCCAGAAAAATAAAATTTCATCTTTTCCCCATATTTCGAGTTTTTATGAATTACAACAAAAAAATTATGTTCTTTTTGTGGTAAAACTGTGGCACTTGCAGATATTCTCCATCATGTATTTTCGAAAAAAATAATGTTGAATGTTTGAAAATTTTCATTTTTGGCCAACCCCATTTTTCTGTGGAAAATGTGACGTTGAAAGAAACTCTGATGACGCCATCAATTTCAGGTCAAAAAAATACTTGGTGTGTATGGCGTTACGATTATCAAAAGAAAATGTGTCTTTCGCTGCATAGAAAATATCGTTGAAAAATGAGAATTTTCACACATTTAACCTCGGTTTTTTCGAAAATGTGCCATGATAGAGAAATTTTGAAAATAGTATAGTTGTTCGTCCGAAAAAAGTCTCTGGAAATGTTGCAGTCATTGTCAAAATGACAACAAAAAAATCAATTTAAAAAAATGTAAATTTCAACACATTCAGCCTCACTTTTCTTGAAAAATACAATAATATAGGATCATTCTGGTAGTGCCATCGGTTTCAAACTGGATAAATACTTTAGAAATACAAAATGTCGAACCTATTATTGCCAACATAGACAAAATTTGACACGGCGTTCAGTTTTATTACTGTTATATCGAAAATGCAGTATTTAATTTTTCAATAAAATTGTTATAAATAATTATAGTAAATATTATTGTTATTATTAAATATTAGTCCATTATGTATTTGTATTTCAATTGTGCTGACATTGGAAAATGTTGAGTTTGTATGTTGAATTCTTTTTGCATTGATTTGATATCTAACCGGAAAATTATATCTAATATACTTCTGATCTTTGCAACTATAGACCGTAATATTAGTGTAATTTAATGACTTAGGGGGTAGTATGAATGATCAGAGTCGATTAATTTAAATAGTAAAGATAGTAATTAATTACTCCGGTTAACAGATTTTAGTGTTTTACGTCATTCTGTGCAGCAGATTCGCGTTAAGATATCCTAAAATCTCTAAGGTTTGAATTAGCTAACTATACTAATCTAATTGCATTCATCTTAATAATTCTACTAATGTTAAAGTTGAAATTGACTATTCTATTTAAATACTTTTTAGAATTAGTAATAAATTAGTAGTTATTAATTATTTATCAGTAAAAATGAATACTAAATTAATTAGTGGGCCATTTTTCGTTTTGTAATTAATAATTTTTAAGTAATGCAGATTTAGAGAGCAGGAACTCGATACTTCTTATCACTTAATCTTCTTCCCTCAAGAAGTCAAGTATCTGCTTTTATCGTGTTATTAATTCTACTGGGGATCATATATTTTCAGGATGTCCTAAAGTTCAGGATATCCTAAGGATGCTCTAGGACTAATAAAAGTAGTCGATAAAAGGGAACATTTGTTAGAACAGAGAAGTACCTAAGGATGTCTTGTGTTTGATATGCGATTACTTGTTTTAAAATCGATGAAAGCCTAGAATCATCTACCGCATATGAACTTGAATTAAATTGTTTCAGGTGCAGGTTCGTGCCGAAGGTTTCGCCTAGGGCGCGAAGTCGAGTTTCGCGCCCGGAGTGTTAACAATTCTATTTATTAATATTTCGGCTAACATATGGTGAGGGTCGAAGTTTTCAAAATACTGAATTTCACTTTTTACGCATTTAAGGAACCCCCTTCTCCACTCCCCTTCTTTCCTACATGAGTTACATAGGGAATTTTCTCATCAACACCACTCTTTCTTCCAGGTTCTGGTTACATTACATTGTGAGCGCAAATTTTCGCTAAAAAACTACTATAAGAACTCGTTTTATATTATAACTAAAAGCTGATAGTAAACGAACGAGTATTAAGGAATAACAAACTCGTCACAGGGTCGAAGTTTCTGAGCGAGCGAGGCACCACGCCAACACTAGTTTTTTATTCAAATATAAGTACCAATTATTCCTTTTGTGATCATCCGTTGTCATCTTATTTAAGGTGATTATAAAGCAATTAAAACCGAGTAGGTAATATTTCACGTTAAAAAGACAAATTAAGAATGTCCGAACCATTCATTTAAAATTGGTCGGAAGACCAATTTAGAATTCCTCGTAAAGCAATTCAGTTTCATATTTGTTGGAGAGAATATTTCATATATTTTAAATAGTTTTATGTCCATATTTCTATGGAGTTATGACATTTAACATTGATCAATACCACAATCGTTTTGTATTATTGTTCCAAATTTTAATTTTTCAAATTAAAAAAAATAAACCTCTGGATTAAAACAAAATTCAATTTTTTTTAAAGAACATGTTTTATTTTAATTTGTTACTCGTATAAAATAGGTAACCAACTTAGAAAAATTCATAAACAACTGACAAATATATTTAAGCAGTTCTAAAGGAGTCAACTGACAAGAGATATTTACGATGAGACTTCTGAATTAAAAATGAAGGGAACCCATTTGTAAAATTGTTACTGTCCACAAGCTTTTCTGACCATTACAACTGATTTCCGAGAAAATAAATGAATATCAATAAACTAGATATAACTGTCAATAAACAATCATTCAGAATTATAAGGGATATTTTTAAATAATTATTTTGTACTTCTTTTTGACAATTTTCTATCAGTTGTTATTTAAAGTTTTTTGTATTTTAGAGCAAATTAGAAATCACTTTAAATATAAATATCGATCATCTTTGTTTCCTCTTATTGTAATCCTGATTTTTTTAAATACCGATCATTTTTTTCAGTTTTAAATAAATTCTATTTATTATTTACTATTTTTGCGATAGTTTCAAAACGAATTAGCAATGAAAATAATTTTATGTTACCTCCATCTCAATTTATTGTATTTTTGAAAAATGTTTTAAGAATTATTAAATTATATTATAGTCAATATATGGTCATTTCACGTAATTGAATACCTGTAGGCATAATATAAATACAAGTTATTTAGTTAAGAAATCAGTAATAAAAATTTGTGTAATTCTAATATCCAATCATTTACACCAGAAGAAATGTATTATTAATTAATGTAGTGTAAACAAATATAATACGGATGTTACGTATAATATACATGTAGATGTAATCGCCTGTTACGTAAGCCAACAGATTGAGCACAGCAAACAGGAAGGTACCTCAATATTCGTTATGTCATTATTCCATAAATGGTCCGAAGAGGATACGTGAAATTCACATAAAAATTAAATCTTACAAATTAAGAGATTTTAGAAATTATGTTTAGGATTTTTATTTTACACATGTACTAAATTTCTTGACACGAGTAAAAGTAAAAGTATTTGAATTATTTAATTACAGAATAAACTGCGAAATAAATCTAGCTAAATATATTGTGGACAACGATACTTAATTGAAGTGCTTGTGCAATGCCGCTCTTAAGTTTCAATAAAAAGTGAGAAATTTTTTAATGTACTTTACTACTTTAAAAGTATATGAAACAACATAAACAAATATACATAAATAGACCCGCGTAAAAATAAAAAAGACTTTAGAAGATCTCAAAAAGATCTTTCTTAAAAATGTGACTATTCAAGATGTATTTGAGAGCTTTTTAAGACTTTCAAACTACTAGTTTATCAAAATCTTTTTGAGATCTTTATGAGATCTTTAAGAAAAATTTGTACTATTTTTTGAGATCTTTTTAAGACTTTCTTTTCACAGCATGATTTTACGAAAACATAATTTTATTAATCTTAGAAAGGTATTTGTAAAGAAAAATATTTGTAATAAAATGCTGAATTCTCTTATTTTTTCACCAAAATTAATTATTGAATATGAATTTTAAATTAATTACCTTTTTTTTCTTACTTTCCAGTCTGATTTCTAAAACTTCACTTTATAATATGAGGTCAATATTTACAACGAATCGAAGATGAGAAATAAACACATAGTAGGCGTTAATACAATCGATTCATGTCATGAAGACAGAAAGTTTCATATTACGAATATTCAATATTTACAACACAAATCGAAGTCGAGAGATTTCCATAGTTGTTTTTTTCTTCGCTGACAATGTTTTATACAATGAAGACAGAGAAATGAAAATTTGTCATCTTTCAGAAAGCATGAAAAACGCTACAATTTGACATGTCTTAGATAAAAATTGATACATTTTCTTTTACCTATACCCATTATAATTTCTGCAATACAACGTATTACAAATAATGAAGTTTACTACCGATATCTTAAGAAAAGTATAATGTATTTATTCCATCTTAATTATTAGGTTCATCTTCGATAATTAATTTTGGCAAAAATAAGAGAATTCAGCATTTTATTACAAATATTTTTTTTCATATCCGAAAAATATAAAAATAACATCTGTGAAAAATCATGCTGTGAAAAGAAAGTCTTAAAAAATCTCAAAAAATAGTACAAATTTTTCTTAAAGATTTCATAAAGATCTCAAAAAGATTTTGATAAACTAGTAGTTTGAAAGTCTTAAAAAACTCTCAAATACATCTTGAATAGTGACATTTTTAAGAAAGATCTTTTTGAGATCTTCTAAAGTTTTTTTTTATTTTTACGCGGGGAGGAACGGCTGAATTATAGATTTTTGTGCGTAAAGTGAAAAAGCTCTATTTACTTACAGGAAACAAATGCATAATAGTAGTTTTCGATAAAGTGGAAAAAAGGTTTTTTGAACGAATATGAGGGTTGTGCAAGAACGTTCAACCAAAAAAACGTTTTTGCACATGTGCCAAAATGTATTTTTTATATAAGTGTGGGTAAAATGCGAAATAAAAATTTCAAAAGTAGCATTTTGATCACGCTGTAACAAAATAATAGTTTCCGAAATAAGTTCGACTTATCGAGCATTTTAAGATAGGACCGTTGCGTAAAATCAAATTTTTCACCTGAGGTGCGTAAAATCGAATTTTACGCTTACTATGAAAACAACAGTATTTTTCGATACAGCAGATTCTGAAAGACCGAGTCCATATACGGAACAAATATTTTGGAAAATTTGTTTACTTTCATCGAAGCAGAGCAAACTGATATTGAAAATGATATGAAAACGAACGTCCATCTCATTTATGAACTGATAACGAACACTGCATGGAGTGAACATTCACCCTTAACTCCTTAACTGACGATGACGAAGATTTTGAAAAATTCGTAAAAACTATAGTTTTAAATATTTTAAATCTTCTACTTTAAACAATAATTTCAAAAACAGACACCGATATTTTATGTAGTGCACCCAAGACTATCTAGAAATAATTTTGTTTGTTGACTTCGTTAAATTAATTAATATTTCGGGGCAAAAATCTTCGTCATCGGCGGCAGTTAAAGGGTTAAAGAGTGAGAATTTATTTAATCCCTGCATACATTTAGAGAGTAGATTCATCACTTCTTTTATATATTTTCTACAATCAAAAGTTCTAGATTTTATACATCTAATAAACAAAAACAAATTTAAAAGTTTTTGACAGTTATTAATACATTTTTTTCTTATTTTTACTCAAGCAAAAAATGTTCGTTAACGCAAAAATAACTAAACAATATCGTTTCTAGGCTGAAATCATCTATGACAACTATAGTCTAAAAATAGCGCCATAGTTAATAGATTTCGAACCCAATGACGAAACGTCAATTACAATGATCGGCAATCTTTTCCACGTATGCCATGAATATTTCTAATCTTTTTCAATTCAATTAGATGGTTGCGTTACCGTCATTTAATAAATTAATTACTGCTGCGAGATCGGTTTACGGTTTCCGATCTCCTCGGATACCTTCAATTAGAGCGATACGCGTTTTCCACCAGAGCAGGCGTCCTTGGTCCAAGAAACAAAATCCCAGCGAAGCATTAAAGTCCCTCTTGGACTGAGAGCCCAATCTGATTAGCATATACCTTGTTGTTAGATAGAAAAGATCGCTCTTTCGCAACGTGTGACATAGAGATTTAAAACGGGAGAGAAATCGACGAAATCGAAAGGTGCGCTGGTCGTAAAGGAGTGAGTAATTGATGAGTTGGTGAAACTGATAATAAAATATTAGAAAATTATGACGTGCCGTTGTAGAAATTCAAGGTCACCCAATTTATTGTTTTGCTACTAAGGTACCTACGAAAAGAAATTTTTAATATACATCAACAACATCTATTAGTATTTTATACGTACCAAAAGGATCCATGACCAAAAAAAGTAGCCCAACATCAAGTTTCTTCATGTAAAATGAACACTATTTTCTGGGATTAAAAAAGTTCTTAATGACGTAAATAAAAAGAAAACTCTTGGTTCCTTTAAACAAGAATTTCCTTTTTTTTAACTGAAAACTAGGTGTCATGACTATTTGCCACATCAACTAGTTAACTCTAGGCTTAATGTGATTGGAAACACATTGAAATTTTGTGAAAGCAAACAGTTGAAATTTGTTTTTATGAGGTTTTCGGGATCGCTTGGTGCGAATATGAACTCCAATTTTCTAAATTCCAAATGGCGGATACAAGATGCACTCCACACAATTCACAATGGAAGTGTAGACTGAACATAACCCTGGTTTGTCAACCTGTGTAGTGTGTATTTGAGGAAAAGTTTGGGCTGGGCCCAAACTAATTTGGTTTTAAGCACAAACCAGGGCTGAGTTGGTCACAAATTTCAAGATTTTGGTTGAACACAGAACTGGATTGTATAGAGTACAAAAATTGTTGTCCATGTAGAGCAAAAATGGCTTCATATAGATGAAACTGGCGGATACAAGATGACATACTGAATTTGGAAAAAGTAAAATTAGGTTATCGGGGGGTTTTCGAAACGATTTGAATTGGAATTGTTTATATGGCATTTAAATAAATCATAACAAATTTCATGTGTATTGTTTTCAGAAATGAATTTGTGATTTGTTCAGATTGTTCAGTTTTCTTATATTTCATTTATCTATTTAGCTTATTTTGTGTTAGGCAGACAACAGAAATTTAAGCCTTGTGAAATAGTTTTTAATCTTATAAAAGACTAAAGTTCTATTCTCGAGGTAATTTACCCTTTAACAAAATCTATTTAATTTTCATCCTATAAAGAGTAATTTCTCACTATATGAAATTAAGTATCAACATTATTTAATCACTGAACAAGAATTCAGAACTACCATATATGAAAGTATAGGCTAGTAAAATCAAATGAGCTTTAGTAATTTCTTGTGATGTGAAAAGTAAGTCCCTCTTATAAAGGATTGAATTTTCATTTTTCGGTAGGGCTTTTAATTGTTTCAAAAATAAAAGTTTTGGTACCTCTTTATAATGTTTAAATTCGTCTCTTCCACGATTAACCATCAGATATAAACAGTAATATTTTGGATAACACAACGCATTAAACATTTGATTATTCAGTAATTCGTTTCTATAGCGCTTTTAAACAAATTAATTATTTTTTCTACTTTATTGTATAATTTTTTGTATAAATCAACACTTTCAAACAAATTTGGAAATTATTCGAGACATTAAATTCATTAGCACTAAAACAATTATGAAACTAAGTATTATTTGATTAAACTGCTAACGTTATAAATTATTCTTAATAAATTTAAATGTAGTTTTTGTTTATATTTAATCAGTAATGGATTACGAGGTATCTACAGGAGTCTTCAAAACATTTTCAATTAGACGATTCTTAATTTTAAGTTATGATTGCTGCTTACCTTTTCATGAAGCGCGTAAAAACGCTTTTATTTCCAATTATGAAATCTATTTCCTAAGTATTAAATTTAATTAACTTAAATTAAATATTTACATTACAGATAAATTATATTTTAGAAATATGATGGAAGGCGAAGGACAATTTACGTATTTTCAAATTTTGTTGTTATGTATTATAATTATTATGCATTATTATTATTTTATTAATAACATATTTCTATTGACCCAGAGAAAATGTCTCATAATGTCGTGTATGATCATTGTGACATTTGAAGTTCATTTTCTTAAATCTGGAGTAAAATATTTACATCATTATGAGAAATGATTATAATAAATCAAAATGTATTGTATTAATTAAAGAAAAAACAAAATGCTACTGTCATCGAAACAAATTTCAGAACGAGCAAAGCAATACGCTTACAATCAACCTCTTAATGTGAATTTTATTCATTCTTTTAGTAAACAGTAATTTTTCCTCTTTTTTATTAACGTTGCTAATGTTTTGGATGTGTGTTTTTCAAGGCATCGTTGTAATTTGTAAATTGTTGTTTCTACATTTGATGAACGGTAAGTTTGAAAAATTAATAAATATATTTGATTTTTAAAAGACATTCATTTTTCAAATAATATAACTGTTTCTATTATATAAAATATGTTGCGAAAATTCCTGAAATATTTTTAAAATTCGAAATTATCACATGTTTGAACTCTCATAGAAACCTCCTTTACCGGCTTTAGGTAAAACTTTATTATCATGTGTACTTTAGTAGATGTCTACGTTACCAACTGCCTCGATCGGTAATGCCACTTTCTCGTCGTCTATTTTAAGTTAGGTTACTGTAATGCAACTGTCGATAATATTGATTTCTTATTGCTACAATATGTTACCATCATCATGAAATCAAAGAGTACACACATAGCTATCTTACGGACGTCTTCTAATATACGTTTCATTTTGAATTGTTAATTTTTAATGTGCCCTATGGTAATTAGCCAGAAAATAGCGAGAACTAGATCTTTAGTTAAGTAAATTTAGCTCTAAAAAAACTAACTGACAAATTCAACTAGTTTTCAGTAGTTCGTCGAAATAGTTTAGAATACAAATTTTACGGATTTTATTTAAGTAGATTATTATTAGCAACATTCGTTGTTAACTTATCATGTTTAAAACCTAGTCAAAATATCTATCTAAATGTGCTAGATTTAAATAACTGAACTCCAATTTTTCTGTGTGCTCTAGGATCTTTGATGCAACTGATAGAAACTGACTACTTAGTGCAACTATTTTATTTATGTTAATTAAATAAATCAAATTGTCAGTTAATTAAATTAACGAAAAGACCCGTCCAATTGCAACATTTTTTAAAATTTAGTAAATACCTTCTTGATTTTAAGATACTAACAAAATCGATAGCACTTTTAAATACTGCAGGACAGTCCCGTCAAATGATGAAATACAATTAAGGGCCCACTGATTTTTAGAGAGCAGCTGACAAGTAAACATATAATTAGTAGTCACTATAAATTTGCAAAACTAAAAGACTATATTGGTCCCTAATTTGAATATAGGTTGTCATTAATAATAACCTGTTAAAATTCAGAACCTTAAAAGAAATTGAATAAGAAATTTTACTACTCTGATTTGGGACAATCAGAAAAAATTCTTCTTATTATTTACTACTATTTCAGTAAAATTTCATATCTTTATCAGAAAAATTTCTACAGAAATTGAATAACGTCCTATCTATTTTAAAAATTTACTGAATGTCTTAGTCGGCCTGGCAAAATTTACTACACAAATTATCCAATTGTATTCTTTAAATTTCGTAGAGTGCAAATTTAATCTTCATGGAGTGAATTTCCACTCCTAGAAATAAAAAAGTATGAAATAGCTGATGTTATTTTTCGCCCTGTCGGGCGTAAAGTCCGATTTTACGCCCATGAAAATTACATGACTGAGATAGAAGTGCGGACCCATCCCAGTTTAAATTTCAGGCATAAAATTTTACATCCGTTTTGGCCGAAAAATATTTTATTATTTTATGTAAAATGTTATTTTACGCCCTTAATACGAAAACTACTGTTCCGATCCCATTTATAATACCGTGACAAATCAAAATTATTTTTCAGATCATTAAAATGATTGTTAATTATAATTATTTGTTAAGAAATATAATTATTTCTATACGAATAAGAATATTTTCTTGCACTCGGTGTTTAATTCCTATTTCGTTGCAACAGCGTAAGTCGTTAAAAAGAATTGCATCGATCTCGCATTCCCTGCTAAAATCTGGAACGCGCTTGTCGCTAATTGAAAGATAATGTTTTCTTAGCTGGGTAAACACTTGATAGGAGAAAGAAACAGATTACTCCTTCGACAGTTGGTTTATTGTTGTAAAATAAACACCAACTAAACAGTCAAGGAGGCCGTGTTTGTCGAAAGTATTTTAACAAATCAAAGTGAAATTTTACCAGGCCGTTTCTGAAGAATGCTGCAGATTACATTTCGGCGAAATGCCGGAAATCGCAACCCATTTACATAAGCGAGCGTTAAAAGACTCGTCAATTGAAGATTTCCAGTACAATCAAGAGTAATTGCGTGTTAAATTCTTCACGATTTATTGTGCAACGTTAAATTTGCATAATTTGCGTAAAAAAATCTTAACAAAAGATTTTTAAATTGGACCAATTAATCATTAAGTAATTTTTGTTTGTAGTATTTAAGGATAATAATTTTAAAATATTTTTTCCGTCTGCTATTTTTTTAATTTTGTTAATAAATCTTATAATTTTGTTATTGAAAATACTGAAAAATGATCTAAAGTTTTAAAATTAATGCAAAATGTTAAGACCCTTACGTGTCTTTTGATATTGTAGATCGTTTTTCAATATTTTTTAAACCTATTCAACAACGTTTATGTTCACTGTAAAAGATGTTATTCAGCTTTAATTTAAATATAAAATCATATGATTTGTGATATGATTTTAAACTCGTTCAGAATACTGAAATGTAGAACTCAGAAACCGGTTAAGGAATAATGTTGTTAGTAAAATTGTTAAATTAAAAAGTAAATAGTTACTAACCGCAATTATTTAATAAAAACGGAAATTTTGAAACTTTTTTCTTCACTTTTGGTAATTTTCTTATCATTTTTTCTTTTAAAATATTTCTATATAAAAATTTTAATGATGGGAATCAAAGTCAGCTGATGAAGAAATGATTATTAAATGGCAACTAAAATACACGTATTTTTAGTATGTAAAATGGTAAAAACACAATGGAATTAAATGCTGTATGTGTCATAATTTGCAGAGATGATTTGGTAATTTTCAGAAACAATCTTTTAATTTTTATTGTTCTTGTATTTATAGAATTTCTAAAATTAGGAAATACATTACACAATACATTTTTTTGTATTACATTCATTTCGTCATTTTAATATTTATAACTAATGAACAGTATAGAAATTCTGCGTGCATCCACAAATTCGTCAATTCTTACAACTGGTTAATAGATGTAGCAAAATTAAGATTCGAGGTACTGTATCAAATCAAAGAGACTATCACTAAAATTAATGTTAGGTGTCGGAATTTTAACTCATATCAACTAATAAGTTACTTTCTTTTAAGTCATTGCAGTTGCAATTCAGAATTTTAGTGATTTTGTATAAATTTCAAATATGGGTTCTTAAATTTTATATAAAAGATGAATCGACATTTCAGTAACCATTGATACTTTTCACAGGAACACCTGTGATACTTTTGTGACGGAAAACTGTCATCGTTTTCGAAATATTTTTTACTTGACATGATACATCCCAAGCAGAAATTTGTTCAGGCCCTGATCAGGGTGTAACGCTTTTGGTAAGGCCCTGATCAGGGCCCTAATAAATTTCTACTCGGGATGGTATTCGTATCCGTCAAAGTCCAATACAGATAATGAAAGCAAAACAACGAAAAGTGTACAAAATAAGGCCTTTCTTTCTATCTAATTTTACTATCTCAAATTCTAATAGATTTTTAATACAAGAAATTTCTGGTAAAAATTGTCATATATCATTTTAATCTGCAATTCTATATCCAAATTACTGTTAGGTTTAAACAATATATATAATTTTTTTTTTCTTGTGGTTTAATTTTTAATTTTTCTCAGTAGAAACCACAGGATATTAAGTCATCAAAGGTAAGACTTGTTAAAATTCAACAATATTTTCATATATCGGAAAATCAATAAAGAACAAAAATTAAACAATTTCATGATGTATGAAAGATATTTTTTGGATTTTTACAATATCAGTAATCGTATAATCTGTTATCTTGATTATTCAGATAACAGTTGCAATGAGGAGGAAATGTCAGAGCTTCTACAGGGAACCCACCCAGTTTAGGTATGCCACACCCAAACACATAACCGTGAAAATAAATTCAACTGAGAATATAGCATTATCCAAGCATCAAGAATCATATTCATAAAATTCAGAAACTAAATAAGGTAACCGACCACGGGTCCCCAATTTCGACCATTGATTCAATTATTTGATTCTGGATATTAAACACATAAATATAATCATCGAACTTTATCACAAATTTCGAAAATAAAAGTTAATTTAAAATTTGTGTAGTTTACTGTAGATTATCAGCACCTTAAATTAAATAAATTCCTAGATGTTTTCATGAACAAAATTATAACCTTGTTTCTTCCTTTCTCTAATAATTTCGTTTCTTCAAACGCGTATTTTCTCAATTCAAACAATGAAATGTTAAGTCAAACTGTTATTTAATTCTCATTCATTACGCAGGTCTACAAAAGGGGGAGTCTTGGATCTTTTTGGTTTATGGATACAACAATTTTTTAAGGCCTTCTGTACTATTTGCATCTTTTAGTACAACCTTTGGCGGATTCAAAATGGATAAATAAACAATAAAGTATAAAAAAGTTATAAAAAAACATTCACAATATTGAAACGTGTTTTTAGTTATAAATATCCATATTTTATATAGTTGTTAATACTTATGTTGGTTTCATGACATTGAATTTGACCTTCAGCTTGTCCTCCAAGGGCATTTCAAGGGAAATTGCTTACATGTATATCGCAGTTTCAAATTTGCATATCTTGGTGAAGAAAAGTCGTAATGGAATTCTGGGCCTCGCGTGTTAAAGAAAAAGAGTAGTACCGTATGATCCAACGAAAGGAAAAACTCCTAAAAACGTTGCGTCTCTATGCATAACCTCAAACGAAGCAAAAAACCTTTTTTTTCGAGTACATAACCTCAAATATCTCAAAATCCTGACGTGATGGGCCACTTTTGACCTAGGATTCGGAGTCTACACAAAAAATAAAAAAAAAAAACCAAGCCTTGATAACCGGTATTATAATTGATAATTTTTACAGCAAAATGCACAATAAATTTAAAAATTCTTAAGCCAATAACATATTTAAATAAAAGAATTCAATACCAAATTTCTTGTCAGCATTTCTCTACATGTGTATTTTTTTCAGTAACCAAAAACAAGAAATTATTAAAGAAAACAATTTTAGAGTTTCACGAATTCAAATTGAAAGAATGTTCGACCAATTTCGCTGTTTGATAATAATCAGGACCTGAAACGACAGTGATAAACGAGCTTTATCAAATATACCTGATTACCATCTGACCCTAACACATCAAATATAACGTTCCTAATCTGGTCCTGATCATACCAAACTTTACATTCCTGATTAGAACCTGATGTACATTCACAGAACATAATCAGAACCTGACCAGGTCCGTATAAATATTTATACTCGGACACCTTACCGAAAGTCGATGCTGTATACATTTCACATAATATTAATTCAATTTTATAATTCTAAAATTTATCGAAAAACAAAAACTGGAGCTGATGTAATATGTCGAGCTCAAGGGAAGCAATGTAATAAATAAAATGAATCGCACACCTTGCAAACAAATGATGTCAGTGCTTTACCTTTTGCGTCTCAAAATATAGTACAAAGATGAAAAAGTAAATCTTCAGAATGTTTACGTCATACCGCTAAAAGAAATAGCAAGTTGAGACTTTGTAGTTGCGTACGGCGCAAGTGAGTCACTTTTTCCTGTTTATACATAGACCAACGATATTTGAAAAGATATTGAAAAGGCATACTCAAAAGTCTAAAAATGAATCAAAGGTTCCATTTGTTAATAGAATTACACGTATTCTAAAAAAATACTTTCCATAAACATTATCGAAATCATTTGGATGGTAATAAAAAAAGTGTTGACAACTATTAATGAACACAAAAGATCTCGAAAATGTCCACCTACAACATTTAATAAACCTAAGAATATATTTTTAAGTTCGCTAAATTCTCAGGGAAAGTGCAGCAAATCTTTTGTGACATAATAAATTCTCAACTTAAAATGAAAATATTTTTCATGTATAATTTTATTTATGTATTTCAAAATTTTGTTCTTCGAATTTAATAACATCTTTTGTTAGTAATTCCACACACATCACAAGCCACTTGCAGAGGTCGTCCAGAGCTCCGTCCAAATATATCTCCAAAATGACCTCCTGAAGAGGTCTTAATTATCATTATCTATAAAACACTCTTAAAGATGTCTGACTTAGGACTTCTTAAAATCGTAATCTCGAAGAGATGTTATATTTGAGGGTTTAAATCAACCTCGTTTTGGACCATCTCTCTTTTATTAAATGGATTCCCATTGTTGAGGTCTGTGTTTCTTCCAGAGACACTTGGTGGCGATTGAATCCAAAAATGAGATCGCGCAATATTTACTTCTATGCATACCGACAGATTATAAGCTGCCCTTACAAAATAAGTGCTTTTACGATATTTAGCCAGTGCTATCACAGTTTTGTATTATTATTACATGACTCCACTCTATTGAATATAATCACATTCTACAATATATCTATACAAACGGTAAAAAGGAACTCACGTAAAAAGTATATAAATTAATAATTCAGGTACAAAAATAGAATCACTAATTTTCAGAAATTTGCTTTTCATTTATATTATTTATTTTATACGTCAAAGCTCTCAAATGAGACCTCTTTTCTGAGATCTCATATTTGAGGTCTTATTGTACTCTTAAAATCGACGCATAAGTCTTCTGAAAGATTACTTTAAGAGCTCTTTGTGAACAATGTTTAAGATATCTTACAATTTTTAGGACTTCTTAAAGACCTCTTTAAGATGTCTTTTAGCTGTTTGTTCTAGGTCAATCTTCAATGACAGATTATAAGTGACGAAAATTACACAAATGTAAATTTTAAGAATTTGTTTGAAAATATTTCAAAGACATCCTGAGAGTTACTTCGAATAACAGCATTTCGGAAATGTAATTTTCCATTATATACAAACGAAGATGGATAAATCAGTGAAATGCTTTCTTTCTCGTAGCTAATTTTCCTTTGAAATTAATAAGTCAGCGTAGTCAAATTTTTTAAGAAAACTTTGGCATTTTTAAAATTTGAATCCAGTTTTCAGCTATTTTAAAGAATTTTTGACGTATTCAATCTTGCTCTATCTGAATCTACTAACAACATTGCAAAGAAAAAGATTTTCATAAACTTACAGCTATTTTTTTTCGAAAAAAATAAACATGTTTGATAATTTTGTTTCAGAAGGGAATTGGTGCTCATATAGTAAATAATTAGAGTAATATTTCGTATTAAAATATCGCGTGAACAGTTTGTGGGCTTAAAAATGGCAAAAACATTATTAAAAAAAACTCGAAAATTTTTAAGAAATCATTTTTTTCCGTGATTATTGATTATGACCGCAGTGCACGTTTCTTTTAAAAAATGTATGAGTATTTTATGAGTTATAAAGTAGTATGAGTATCTAAATCTTTTTTAGACTGCTGAAAATGAATGTGGGGTCAGATTTCAAAATTCGAAATACCCGATCCAATGTGGCGAACGATATTTTTTAAGTGTATGGGACTGCTTTGAAACTGGTTATTCGGGAGTTATTGAGATAGCTGGGGTCAGAATTAAAAAATTAAATATGACGTATACAATATGGCGGATGATATTTTTTTAAATTGATCAGATTATTTTGTAACATGCTATCTGCAGGATTCTCCATTATAACTGTCGGTATTTTAGCTGCTTGGTTTAAAACTTATTACACTAGGTTTTTGCGTCGCAGATGAATTTTATGTTAGATTGCAAATCTAGTTTTAAAAACGACTATAAAACTTAGTATTTCATTTTCAATGCATATAAAATAAGTTAAAAAATTACAAAAAAATTAACAATTAAAATCAAACAAAAAATTGTAAACGTTAAAATACAAAAGATAATAGAAGAAAAAGCTCTTCCGATTTGAGATATTGGACTATAATTCTTTTCAGATTTGCAAGATTTCAATCCACATTTTTTGGAATTGAAAAAGCCATGTCAACTTATAATTTTCTTTTGTTTCCGAAATTCCAATTCGGAAATTTTAGTTAATTTTGGTAAATTTCATGTAAAAAGACGTAATCGCAATTTTCGAATTGCAACGATGTTTTGTGATTTCTTTAATAATTAATAGTTAACAATTAAATTCCTTAAAACATTTTTTTTTATAATATTTTAATTAATTAAATGACTTTTTATGAAATTTATAATTCGGTTAAGAAAATAAGGTCTTTCTATCTTGTTTAACATCTTTAATAATCCTACTTAAAATGCTATACGCTGCATATAAAATATTTTTCAAAAGTTTGATTTTAGACCATATCGACGAAGATTACAATTTTTATAGTTTACGTCCGTTAGTTTCCGGTGGTTAATTAAGTTAGTAATTTTCCCATGTCAGCGAAGAAATAATAAGATTTTTTCAAACACACCGCTTAGACCGAAATTAAATGTTTCCAAATAACGTGATACCCTAGTTCTAAGGCTGCCCATTTTCCCAAATTAATGAGCGTAACCTCACTTCTTAATTCTTCGTTCCTCTAACACATGTTCTCAAGGGAGTAATTGAATAATATCAGCTAAACGAATTAACTGTGCATTAGCGTTTCACACATTAATTTTTAAAACATTGAAAATATTTTTTATTTTTGTGAACACGATAAAGAAAACTCTATTAAAATGTTCTAAACTTACAATCAAATGATATAGAAGTGTTCATTACTAAAATCTATTACTAATTAGAAGAAATTATTGTAGGTAGGTAATGTTATGTGGTGTCTAGGAAATGCAAATCTAACATTTTAAATGCGATTTTTTCGAGTTTTCACTTTTTTCCATACCATCACAGAATTAATAAATGGATATTCAGTACAACACTAACACTGAATAATCTATTTTTTGAATTTCACACCGGCCCATATTTTATTTTTTTATTTTTGCATTTTCCGATTAATTCACTTTAGGAATATTTTTTATGCGGAATTTTACCTGTGTCGTGTTTTATAGCAAACAAAATTAGGACCAGGGAGATTCGATGTACTGAAAAATCGAACCAGGGACTATTCGATTGTCGAATGCTTCTCCAACCTATAAACTGACTTGAAGATTCTTCCTTTTAAAGGTAATAGAAGTATCTTTGACATTACAATACAGTAGAGTCCCGGTATAATTGCATCTCGCTACATTTATATCTCAGAAAATTTGCCTTGTTTCGTCTTGTTATATTTACCTGACGCTGCTCTCTTTTTCGCCCACCTTGCGGGCTGCGGCCTCAGGATGGGCCTGCTGTGATGTCACGAACATAACGCGATTCAGGAGAGTGGGAGAAGCGGCACTCCCCTTCTTTTGGTAAATATAACGAGACGGGAGGGGAAGGCAACCGACCGTGCGAGTGAATATACCGGGACTTTACTGTATCTTTTTTTGAAAAACATGAATTCTTTTTCAAAAGATTGAAATCTTGCATGGAAGATAGTACCGTCAGCATTAAAAAAAGGATTTTGTTTTTTGATTTAGACTAAATTCCATAATCCAGATAATGTCAATATAGCCTCGGTTTTTGTAATATACTATTGTTTTTAAATATCTACGTTTTCAGTAGAGAATTACATTACTATACAAATTTCGAAAATTATAAAAATATTCTTTAATTTTTCTGGGGTATAACCCCCTTAAGATATACGACATGCACCTAACAGAAAGTGAGAGAACGGGAGCCAATTTCTTGAAACCCCTTAATATATACAATATTTGTATGTATGTACGTGGATATGTATAAGTGTATATACACATTGGTGAGGGGTGATATGCACCCTCAGCAAGCACACTGTTCAGAATCACGCAACTCATGACGAATGCGAACCCTCGTTCCAATTTCCTTCATTCCCCGGTGACGTGAATTTGACAGCCGAGTGCAGGATGAATTTATGGAAGACAAAAGACTCTGCGTGATTCTGATATTAATTAGACGTCTCATAATTGGTCACCGAAAGAGTACGAGAAGAAAACCCACGATGGCGACGAATAAAAAGTGCAACGCCAAGCATTCTTTGCGAAGCCTATCAACAACTTCGGGGTGCGACGACTATTTTCAGTTCAATTGTTTCGACGTAATGAACGTATCTATTGTTAGAGAAAAAATACAAAACGAATTTTAAGTGATCTGTATTAAGGTAATTTGATACTCATAAAACCAAATTTTAAACAATTTTTGGCATATTCGAAGGCATCATTTCTCATTGTTGCAAAAGCAATTTTTTTTACTAAGTATCAGACCGGAAGTATTGTGTCATTCTGAAAACCTAGAATTTTAAGTGCCCGTCCTAATTATTTTGGATAAGGCTCAATATGATTTTTACATGATACCAATAAACTTTTGGACTAGAATCGTTTTTTACTCATGAAATGCAATAACTTTTATTATTGACAATTTTTTTATTTCATGTCAATAAAAAGCCTAAAACCTCATTTTAAATGCTCGCTTTACTTATTTTTAAAATTGCGCGTTTTAGAACAAAATATTTCCTATAAAATTTATTGAGAATTCAAGCGGCCAACCATACTAATGAGCGGATCGGTCGCAAACAAGTATTTTGCGCCCAATCTGATTTCTTCAAATGACACCAATAAACATTTGGAACAAAATCGTGTTTCCCTTATCAAATGCAACCACTTTCATTTCATCCCCGAGAAATGCCCAATAATGAACAACCACTTATACACAATAAACAAATTTTCGATTAGCTTTTACAATAAAATCCCATATTCTTCATATAAACATTTATTTCTTCAAAACCTTGCACTATTTTTAATTTCTATATATTTTTAGTTGTTATTTAAATTTACACTTTCCAATTCAGAACTTGGCGAGACATATAATTATTAGAAAATACTTTTTTTATTCCTTAGTCAGATACTTCGATGGAAAAGTTAACCTAGTTATTTTATTTATATTTAAGGACCAACAGAAAAATGAACATTTCCTGATTTTGCAACTATGTCAAATTGTAATTAATTCTTGAAGGACATCCAACGGTAATTTTGAGCTAATTACATAAATGAGCGTTATTTACTGAAACTGGTTTAATAAAGTTGAAGGATCTTTAATTAAAAAGCACGATCGTAAGTTTATAATTGAACAGTAGTTTCTTGTTAGGCAGTGAAATGTGATATAAAGCAATCGCATATTTGAAATACTTTCCTGCATTCAGAAGTATTACATAATTTTTATACAGGTCGAATTTCGCAACAAATTTCTGGCGCGAATTTAGATATTTCTTTAATTAAATTATCTTCATTTTGATATTCCAAAATTGTTTATTTTTTCGGTCAGAATAATTTTGACTGATCTAAAAATAACTAATTTTTATAAAATTTTAAACAGTTTTACGGTAAACATAACGGATGTTTGGGCCGCTGAAATTAATACAGTTACGTACAGCTGATCGTATAAGATCGACGTAAATTTTAAACTTTAGCCGCTATCCAGTTTCCATGCAATTCCGGTTTACTGTCATGCATTAAAAAGAGTTTCATCAGCCGTTGGATTCAAACAAACGAGAAAAGCGAGTTTTCAATAAAATTGTAAACGGTTTATTATTTCGTAAACAAAATCTTAAAGTAATTATTAGTAGTAATTACTGTTAAAAAATGTCAAACGTATTTACATGATGTAATTGCAGCTTACAAATTCCAAATAAACATTTGGGATTTTATGATGAAATTTGAATAAAAGTGTTTTTTATCCCTTCTTTGCACAATGTGTAACGTAACAACAAATTATTGCTGTTTACAATGTATTTTCGAAATGCATTAAATCCTCTTACTAGTTTAAGTTGTCGGTGCTGATGATGATAAACATGCGTAAATTGCGGTCGGTTAAGTAACGGGCGTATTGCTAACAGATGTCAATGATGCTCCAGATAATTTATTATAAGCCTGCAGAAAATATGGTAATAGCACTGTTTGATAATGTTGAACACGACTACGGGACAGTGGATGCGAAAAACATTTTACAAATGTCAGTAATCAAAATTCCACCGATAACGAGGTTAAATCTACCTAGAAAAATTAAGAAGAAATCTTTGAAGATTATCAAAAATAGTAAAATTAGTTACTAAGTATAACGACGGCATAGCATTTGAAGTATTCGATTACTATCTCGGAATTTGCAATGAACTAACGGCTAAACTACATCGTCTTTCCAGAAGTAGGACAAATATTTATATGAATCATTTTCCTATATATATATATATATATTAAGCGATTACAATACTTTCCTACGGAATTGACTATAGAAAATCGAAGATCTATAGTATAAAGATCTATCGATCTTGTCCGAGTTCCATCCATCCTAATGCAACTCTATTCCTGACAGCCGTCAGTTAAGACGATTCGTTCTATTAAAATTGTGCCAATGCTAATAAGTGGAATAGCGCTTCGACCTGGAATGACGTAAAACTAGCCTCTTATCTTAATTAATAATCGATGCCGCCTTAGTTAAGGTCGAATATCGGGTCTACGAACTTGATTAGTCGCTACTAATTAGCTGGGAGTTCATGTATCACAAAAGTGCAGTTATTGGCAATGAATAATCTGATCGATCAATGCCGACGAGGCGTGTTAACTATCTTTAGTACAGAAACTTAGAGAGATCGAAGAAAATATCTTGATCGGTAAACGCCTCAATTAATTAGCTAATGCGTTTATTATTTCCTGCCTTCAAATTATCGAGTGGGAAGTTTGTTTGACTAGATTCAAGAATCAATTCTAATTTGTGGCAATCTGCGTGGGAAGTAACTCATTACCAGCTTACCTTTTAATCGATTTTCATTGTTCGAAGAAGCTGAGTTTGAGCCATAAAAAACATCAAAAAATTTGTTTTATTGGGTTTTAATACAAACAAGTATTGCAAAACTTTTGAACCTTATTGGGTTAATTTATAAAAGCGAATACTGTCCCAGAAGTAGGTAGTAAGTTTTCTATTTACTAGAATTAATTAGGGTTAATTAATATTTGATATCTAATGGAAATAAAATTACAAAATTTTCTATTATTTTTTAACCAAGTATAATATCTTTAAATTCTCATAATTACATTTTTAAGAACTGAAAAATGTTGTACTTACTACTGTTTGCAATAAAAGAACAACAAAAAAAGAAAAAAAAATTACATGTTTTTCGTCTGTACAGAATTTTAGGTGTTTATATTTTATATTTATAAAAATGTATAGTTTCAGCAAATTTTTTGTTTTATTTCCTTATGCATATAGAAGTAGGAAAATCAACTGTGGCATTTGCGCTTTTGCTTTTAATTTTGTTTCTGGTCGTCAAATTTTGAAGGTATCGAGGATTTACTCAATTTTTTTACTCAAAAATTAAAGTCTTTTCGAGTTATCTTAAATATTTGTGATAAACACCTTTTCCCGTACAGTTTCTTCTTAAATGCCGTTATACGTACTCGTCCGTTGTACGCACCTCTTCGAGATAAGGAAACGAGTTTTGTGTATCACGGAATTTTCCGCGGTTCCAATGAAACTTCTTGCAATATTTGTTTTTTGATCGTTTTTTAATCATTGTTACGAGATATTACTGCAACGCATGTTGCATTCCCGATATAGAACCACAATACAATTAAAATGTTTCATTGCTTGAACCGTAAATTATGATAAGCTATGTTTTGTCCGAGAACAACAGCCTGTGAGAGAAATGTTTTAAATGGAAATAGTTTGTTTCTTTTTTAGTAACAGTACTGTTTAATTAATTACACGAAATCAATTTGTTTTAATTTAATTAGTAAGAATACGAATTTTATTTTGTGATACATTAAAGATAATGTTCTTAGTAATCGGCTGAATTAAAATAATACTTTTTGCAAATTTTTTGAAAACGGTAAATTTAAATAAAATGTACATAATTGTAAAAATTTGTTGTATAATAAATTTACCAAATAATCCTAAATATTTTACTTTTATTTAATTTTATTTCTAATTTTCTTTTCTATTTTCCCTTTATAATTTTATCAAATGTTCCAGGATTTCAGATTTAAAATTCTAGAATCTTTAGACTAGCATTAACTTGCAGTGTAAGGAACAAATGTACGGCATGTGACACATTCAACTACTATTAACTAGTAAGTAGTTAAACAGGATGCTTTTTTAACTAGTTAAACAGTAATTAAAGTAAAAAATTAATTAATTGAGTATGTTGCAATGTTTGTTAATTTCTTTTGTATTCTAAATTTTGCTTTTTTATTGAATATTACAGTTGATATAAGTAAATTGCCAATGTTTCATCTTTGTAAGAAATCTGACTTAGGAAATTCTTTTTTTTAATTCAAATAAATTTGTACTTGTTACTATTGAAATGATTATTATTATTTAACTTATTTTTTCTTCCCAGAAATTTGTTCCCAATCAGTTCAACCTTGCTGGTTAGTAGGATTTAATGTTTCTGTAGTTAACTTTCATGACTTAAGCAGACTTTGATGATTTAGGAATTATACTATATTATCTTATATCTTATACCTAATTTGCGAATTAGAAAAAATGAAAAAAATAAAAAAATATTAGATCTTTGGATTTAATGTAGGTAGTAAATGTTTTATCTACATGTTGATTTGCTGCTGTAAATGATTTCGGTTTTATAAACAAAACAATAATTAATATAATCTATAGCAAACGTTGTCCCTTTCTTAATTTTCATAGCATGTAGAAATGACTTAGAAGTTTACAAAAATATTGTAATCCTTTTATAATTCTTCCATTTTTTCATTTGTCATCATTTCATAGAGATATTTTTTTATTATTATCAAACAGATATTTTTAATGAAAACTGAAATAAGCTGAATAATAAAAAAATGGAAAACATAGCGACAGGATAATGCAGAACGTTTCAGTTTCAAAACTTATTTTCATAATAATAAATAGTTAAGTAGTCTTATTTCCCAAAAATCATCCGTATACTACTATTTACGGAAAATTGACATTTTCATTAATAATTTGAAGAAAATTCTGAATCTACTTATTCAGTATTGAATTTTGATTATTCGTAAAACAATATGTAACACAATTTTCGTATCTGTGTGTTTAGGTCATACAATTTATAAATGTTTTCTCTTACTACACTTTGAAATAGATATTTTTATAGGTCGGTATGCAATCAATGATGTAACCTCTTTTATTTTATATAACGTTGATGAGAATGTTAAAATAGATTCAATTTTATGTGAAATCGAACTTTTGCAAACTGAAAGTCACAGAAGAACTCATTTATTTCTTATTCGATATACATTCAAATTTAATATTCATTCAGTGATGAGGGATTTAAACGTAATTATTTCCATCGGTATTAATTTCATTCGTTTTTCTGCTTAACATTTAAGCTAAATACTTCGTATTTATAATAATTTCGAATTTAAGATCGATTTTAGTTACTTTTGAGAATTTAATGTAAAATTTGTATTTTTCTCGTTTTTGCGAATCAATAAATTTGCGATGTTGATACCAAACTACAACCAAATATGCTCAAAACCTATCGACAACGATTAGAATATTTTTCCAGGTAGCTTATCATAAATTTGAGGTTAACATTTTAAAATTTCAAATGGCGGATCCAATGCATCATAAAAATAAGCTTCCCCTTCTCCTCCACGTGTTTAGAGTTGGGAAATGATTTTAAATTACTTCATTAAATTTTGTCGGCCATATTGGATCCACCATCTAGTATTTTAAAAATCTGACTGTAAATTTATGATGGACGACTAAAGCAAACCCCCCGTAGACATATTTTCTCGGTATTTTGAAGCGATTTATGAATCTCCGTTTACACTATATTGGATTCGCAATCTTGAAATTTAAAATTCTAACCTCGAATTTGGGAAGACCGATATCAAAAATCTTCATTTTCGGGATAATTGTACCAATAAAGGTATGAATTTCATCGCAAAATAATCATAATTGACTAAATGGGTTTAGGTTACTTCGAGATAAAACTAAAAATTGACTAGTTGAAGTTAATTTTCATCCACTTTTGGATACGGTTTAGCATCGATCCGGCTACCAGAAAAACTAATTCACAAAAAATGAAATAACCCGAGTAAAAATTAAACATAGATGATAAACTCATGATGGATTCATGACGAATCTACTTTGTGCCATATCCGTCTTGTGAAACAAATATAGATTTATCGTTATGAAGATTTAATGTATACGAGAGATTCATGGTAGATTGTAAGAGTCGATTCTCGTAGGATTTTTGCTCCATAACTTAAATATGACCGCCAAAATATCGAATTGTCTGTAGTTTTTCAAATATTGAAGGTCAAAGGAATAAATTTATTCACAGCCCAAATCAATGTTGTAGTTCCAAGAGTAAGGGTCAATTCTGATAGGAGTGTTCCCGCAGAAACCAAATATGTACGGCAAAATATTGAATTGACCCTACTTTTTGCCCAATTTGAAGGTCAAAGGGGTAAACAAAATTTCAAAAAGTTCGTCGGACACGGATCCGCCCCCCCCCCCCCAAGTTGCATTTTTTATTTCCTGTGTAGCGTTTTATAGTATAGACACGTAAATTGTCAGTTCAATATTAAATCCAATTCAATATTACCGCATACATATTTGGATTCTGCGGTAAAAATTATATAAAAATTACCTTTTACCAGTGGGACAGCAGTATTTTTTTACGCTGCGAATAGATAGTAAAAAATGCCGATAATCGAACTTTTTACCCCTTTGACTTTCAATATATCAAAAACTAGAGCCCAGTGCTTATTTTCGCGGTCATATTTGGATTCTGGAACAAAAATCATCATCAGAATCGGTTCTTACTTGTACGGCAACAACATTTTGTTGGGCTGTATAATTGGAACCAAACGGCATGGCATCGTCATCAGAACAAAGCAGTTAAAATGTCATAACTAAACGCAATCGGTTAGGACTGTTATTTCGTTTGTCGTTAGTGACGAGCACTTCGTCTGGTTTTTTGGTTGAAATTTTTTAAACTGGTCTAGGCTCCACAATCATTCCCTTCTATTGAATAACAACATCAGAATTGTTTATTACTAACAAGCTGCTAGTCACCGAGTCTATTTTCGACAACATCAGGACCCATTTGAACAGCAAGTTACGAATATTTTTGACTTATTTAACTAAGGCCCATATAAGTCTACTTGGTTCCTTGAAATACTAATTTAAAGAACTGAAATTAACCGACTTCAATACACTTATAGCTTCTTTGAACACCAATAACAATTACATCAGCATTTGTGCACCATTCTAACCTATAATTACCCATCATTCGTTATTCCAACTGCTCTGTTCATTGATGTTATTAATTACGTCATATTCAATAGGTTCAACAACGTCTGATCTTTTACTCCTTTCCTCTCGTTAAGAAAGAGAGACGTAAAACTCATCCGGACCTTCTTGTCTCAGTTTCTGAAATCATTTTCATTCTGTTACATTAAAAGCTCCTATTAGCAGAACTTCCTGTTAACGACTTCAGGGTTAAAGTTCTCAACTAGTGGAGATGAGACGATACGATACCAGTGTCGTACCGTTATGCGATTACTATACTGCACCACAAGAGGGAATGCGGGTGTAAACCAACGTACAACGTATCACCTCACTATGCTTCTCTTCTCTCTCAGTTACTGCCATTTTGTACCTTTTTGTATTGTTCCTCCATTCTTTCTCCATCTCTTTTTCGATCCCGCTGACCGTTCCCTCATCTTCTCTTTCTCTCTTAGCAATATGCAGCATCCCTGGACCTTTCCTTATCTCGCATGCCTTATTTTGTCTCGTACTCATCTGGATTTCCAACATTAACTCCCACTATCGTCCACTCCTATCTTCTCCCCATCTCTATATTTCTTCCTCTTCGACTAACACTCTTGCTATCTCTTTATTCTCACAGGACATTAATGAAAGTTGCATCCTCCGTCTTCCTTTACCTACCGCGTTTCTCTCGGTTTGACAATAAGACGCCTATAAGACATCAATCACCTTTATTTCACAAAACATATCGCTTCGATCGATAAGTAAGTGTCTGCAATTTCTCGCTTCCATAATCTTTGCGTACATTTTCACCAAATTCTTATATAATTTAGAAAGTATACGGTTTGTGCGGAGTCAATGGAATCTGACGACCTAATAACATTCACCTCGCGTTATTTTGTTACGAACCAATAATGAAGAAAACTAATGAACGTGCAAGCAACGATGCTTTTTTTCGCATGACTGGTGTTAACGTTTGGTCAATGTGATTTTTGGTGCATTAAATTGGTCGTAATTCCTTTGCTCTCTGCGTTCTGGTCGAATTGTATCACCGAGCAGATGTTCACGTTGATTTTCCAAGTAAACATTTAACGTTTTCGTGTTTTAACCCCGTTCTCATCAAAGACGTTTTTTATTTTTATAGAAATTTTAGATATTTTCAAGGGTGAATAAAAATTCATATTTTTTAAAATATTTGGATCACATGCCAGATTACATTTCTATTTATTGAAATCCAAGGACATTTTTTATTTCAGGTGATCGAGTTTGTCACAATTTTGATCCGCGTAAAATGTAAAAATAGAAATACAATGATTTTATGGCCATTTGTAACTCAACTATGCAATATTTCACAATACAAATATGACTGAAAATTATTCAATGAACGTACCTTAAGATCTTTTAACAAGTTTCGTAGTTGCCTTACAAAAAATGAATGAAAATGGAATTGCGTTAAAAGTTAGGTGAACCTCCATAGTTACCAAATTGTCCGTTCCTTAAACAATTTTGGAAGGTAAGTAACTGTTTAAACGATTAAAAAACAGAAATTAATAAATGCACTGTGAAATGCATCATGAATTTTAATGCACATTCTTAAACTTAACTTTTTAAAATTTACTAAAATTATCGTTTCATTTATTTTGGTTGCTACTGACGGAATCGAACTGACTGATTTTAGTACCTAAACAGATTAGAAAAGTTCGATTTATGCAATCTGCTTTGTTGATTTGACAGTTGATTTAAAAAACTGTATGAGGATATGACTGTACCAAACTCTTTGATTCGAACAACCAAACTTGTTTATGTCTTAAAATAGATTCAATTCAGTACTCATTACTAATGTTTTGGTGTGACAAACTAAATTGGACCCAACAAAACTCAGGTGAGGTTAAATTTTTCTTCCAAGATATTTTTATGTGAATATATGTCGTTGAAAACTTATTTCTTTTCAAATAGTTTTTGCAATTGTATGTTTCTTGAATATGTTTTATGGAAGCAAAACGTATTACTAATTGAATGATCTTATCCTTGACAAATTAGTAATTTTCTGTAATGCAGATTTGGATAGCAATGAGTCTTTTTTAGGGTTGAAAACTCAGGGGAAAACAATATTTGATATTTCCACGATTTATTATATAATTTTGCACATATCATTTTTAATTGTTAGCCTCTTTTTTAAATGCAATAATCATAAAAAATTTGATTAAAAAAAATATTTTCATTATATATTTTCCAGTCTTGAGGTCAAAGTACTCCTCACACATGAATTCTTTAATGTAACTTTCTCTCTCTTACAGATTATTCGACTCTTCTAGAAGCGGAATTCATTATTCCACTTCAGCACATTCCATACCTTTTCCTATTTTGCTATGTATAAATCAACCTATATGGAATTTGTTTCATTTCCCTTTCTCTTGTTTTATTTTCTTGCTCATGAGTTGATCGTTCTTTAATTATATAGCTGTAAGAACTTTTCTTATTTATAGACATTCAATTCAGTGATTACTTTTAATGACTTATCATCAGCAGTTACTTTTTGATCTATGATACGTATACTTCGTTAACTATATTCAATTACTTGATGATGAGTGTAATGTATTTCTATAGAAATTAACTTGCAAAATATGTGATTAATTCACATCTTAAATATAATAATCCGTGAATAGTGAACTTAAATTCAAATACAATGTTTAAAAAGAAATGTGTTAGGATGAATATTCTACGGCAGGTTTTAATAGAGAAAAATGTTTTGTCTACTTACAAATAGTAGCTGAAATTCATTATTTTAAAATATATTCTCTGAGATTAAAGTAACATTTACAAAGTCGAGATACAGTGGAGTCCCGGTATATTTTCCTTTTCGGTTCCTTCCCTTCCTCTCCCGTCTCTTTATATTTGTCAAAAGAAGGGGAGCGCCGCTTCTCCCACTCTCCTCAGTCGCGTTACATAAGTGACGTCATGACGTCCTTCCCAGGCCGTAGAGCGGCGATAGACAAATATAACGAGACGGAAGTGGGCAAATATGCTCGGACGTAAATATAGCGAGACGCAAATATACCGGGACTCTACTGTAGTCAGTAATCTAATAGTTATTCTCATAATTTATTTAGTAAAATATACAGTTACTTGCATTACTGGAAAGTTATGTAACTATTAGAACTAATCGAATAGTCAAAGTTACTATTCATCAATGAAATAACAGTTTTTATATTTAGATTTTCATTAGATTACACTGTCCGGCATTGTTTTCTTTAACAATCACAGTATAATTTCTAAGTGTATTTTTCATGCTTGAAAATGATGTCGCTAGCAGAATGTTACCAGCACGTCGCATTTTCGAGAAAAGTGAGGTTAAATATGTCAAAATATTCGGTTTTTGGTCATATTTCGATTGTTTTTATAGCAAAAGAGAATTTACTTTTGACTAATGCAGTATCATTTTCCAACGGGTTTTTCATACTGAAAATAATAGCCTTTACAGAATTTATCTATCACACATCTTTCGAGAATAGAGAGGTTCAATGTTCTGCCATAAAATAAATCGAAATATGCCCAAAAAATGCACATTTTGACACATTCCTCACTTTTCAAACAAACTTTTGGAAAAAAAAGGTAACTTTTGTAGTTCAATGTTATAAATGGATTTTAGTTTATAACAATTATTTATTAATATATTTGTTCAAATTAAAAAATAATAGAACGTGATTAATAAAGTTAGTTTCGAATATAGACACAATAAATATGCATTAGTAGAGAGGTTATAATCGAATTATTAATCATTAACAAAAAAATTAATAAGCGACTTTTCCAATTAGGTCCAATTAGGACCCTTTAACTTTATACCTTTTCGAGATACACCTCATTTTACTAGTTTGAACAAAAAATTATATTTGCTCTTAAATAAATAGAAAAATGTTTTTGAAAAACCAACGTACCATATTTTATCAGAAAAATTCTGAATTTTTCGGAAAAAAAATAAATCAATTAATTTTAAAAAGTTTTTGTAGCTAAAACACATTTGTAACAAAAAAACCGCCTCCATTGCAATTTCCATATTGAATTAGAAAAATTGTGAATATTCACTGGTTTTCAGTAAAAAAGGAGTTACTTTTGAAAATAGTGGCCCCATTTTCACTGCTTCAAATTGAGAGAGCATGTACAGTAGCCCTTCCCTTATTCTAATTTCCCTCACTGTAATGCCTTCCCTTATTCTAATTTTTTCTCTTCTCCTATTCTAATATTTCCCCTCGCGCGTTCTTCCCACTGCCATGTCTGGACGTGTGGATTTTCTATAAATATTATAACGGCGCATGCGCAACAAAAGAAAAATAGACAAAAGTCTAAACAGTGGGGGCGAGGAGAAAATTAGAATAAGGGAAGAAGGCCGCCATCTTGCCTGACTGGACAAATTAGAATAAGGGAAGGACTACTGTATATTATATGCAAAATAGTAGAAATGACTGTATCATGTAATTTTGACTAAATTTTAGGTAGTTTATTCGACTATTTTTAATAGATGCTTTGACCATTTATTACAGTAGGCAGTCATTTTTAGTAAATCTTACTATTTTTTCTCTAAGTGATTAATTTAAAAAATATAATCATTTTGCCAAATGCAATATTTCCACTTAAACCCAAAACGAAAATGCAAAAATCTTGCGTGGAAGCTCAATGAATGTAATGAAAATGTAGTTGGTATGATAAAAATAATTTTTTCCCTGTATTAATATTAAAAAAATTCAATGTACCTGTAAGAAAAATATTTCCTTCTATGAATGTGAATTTAATTTGTTCAGCATCATACACCAATTATACAAAAGTGCTTGAAAAATAAACCATCATACTCCGAACAACCCTTGTTGCACAATTCAATGCTTCTTGCTTATACGACAGCAAACTGTTTTTTTTCTGAAATAAAATTAAATTAATAGTGGAAAGCATGGATAGAATAAGTTTTATTTAGTTATAGAAACGAGAGCCTTCGAATATTCCTTGTTATAATTAAATTGGTACTCTTTTGTTATGTACAAACTCCTCCAAAAAATTAAATGAAGACATTTTAATTATTTCCACTCTACCTCACAAATTGTAAGATATAAAGATATCTTTTAATAGATAAAATTGAGATATTTTAAGACTGCTATTCTCAAATGGCATCATTGAAATGTCGACGGTTTCCAAATAATAAGAGGTATAAAATACTTTAGTTTTGCAGTTGACTTTCCATTATACTTATTTTGGTGCTTGTTATTTTGGTGATTACTTTATCTGGTTGCCCTATAAGAGGACCAGTTATTATTTCAACTTCCCGGGCGTAAAATCTGTTTTTGCACCCTGAAAAATAACATAGCTGAGATAGGAGTTCTCCACCAGCCTCGTTTTAAATTCGAGATATAAATACGAATTTTGAAGCTCGGGCGGAAATACTTTTCGTATTACGGGCGTAAAACTTTATTTTCCGCCTTTAATACGAAAATAACTATTTTGAAATCTTTCAAGATAATTATGAATTCCAGAATAACGTTAATTGAAATTGCGAGTGTAATATCCATAAAACATTTCAGAAATTGACATTTTATATACACCGTTCAACACATCGATACATATCCAATTTTCAATGTTTTTTTTTTCAAATCGCGACTGTCATTCCACATATTAAAAGGATTATTCAACTGAACATTTTATTATGCAAGTATGTGTATACAATAAACTTTCGTTACATGCGTTCCCTTCGAAATCAGATATGTTGCACCAGTGTCGTAAGCTACGAGCTATCAATACCTGTGCATTAATCAATGGCTTGTCAATGTCGCGAATCAATCAACTTCAATGAACCGAATGGATTCGATAAATATTCAATTACTGTTTCACCTGCAAGAAACGAAACAATTGAATTGTTCTATATATTGCATTATAAAACATATTCACGAAGCACAATTTTATTTGCTTTCATTGCGTGGTTAAAACAAATGGTTTCATTTTAGTCTCTTGACAAATGTAATATTTAAGAATAAAGAGGGACAACAGAAACTCGACCTTTATTTATCTTATAGATCTCCACTCTATGTCTCTATATGTTTCTGACCTTTCGTTCTTTTTATCCTTCGGTTTATGTCTGGTTATTTTTGTTATCTCTCCAATTTTGTTCAGATGTCTCTCTTTATTTCTTTATCCTTTTGTTTCCTTCATCGTCGGGTTGTGTATCTTTCTCTTCTTGGTTCATCTCCCTTTAGCCATTTTACTGTCGCCGTCAATGGCTTTATCTCCGTCTGTTATATTGTGATTCAAAACATCAAAACATATCAAGTATATTTTTCCTTTATAAAGCTGATATGAATTAATTTTGTGTAAAATGTAATCACTATTCATTTAAACAATATACGGGGAGTTTGTGTAAACAATTAATTCAACGGGTAACTAAGCCATACTAACCGAATATAAAGAATATGCTTGAAGCTCTCAAAATTAAACAATCGCCTCAACAATCAAGTAAAAGTGTTAATGTAGATATTAAGTTAAGCCAAAAAGAGAAAGAATCATATTTTCTGAAAACTAAATTGAAAAATGGCATGTACTTCAAGTACGCATCGTAAGACTCCATTGAAAATTCGAAAACAATGTTATTTTTTGTTTAGGTTACTATTGATAAAAATTAATATAAAATGATGATTTCTGATGAGCCTTGACAAAAAACATTAACTATAGGGTCAGAAATGATTAAGCATAAAAAAACAAATTAAAGGAATTTTGTTATAACAACATAAATGAGAATATTATACATGTTGTACATATTTACTTGTATCAACTGGGGATAATCCAACTGAGAGTTAGTAACAATTACCAAGTAATTAGTTTGCTCAACAATTCGCTTAGTGCGTGACTTTGGAAGGGGTATGACAATCAACGCCAGCGCTCGATGCGGCGGAATATGAAAGTTGATATTAATGAAAACACAGCTGTTACATTGAATGTCATAGAAAATATCACATTTTTATTTCTTGATTTGGATATTTAGAAGGTAATTTCAAAAATATAAAATTCTTGGAGTTTTATTAAACTATATATAACAGTATGTATAATTTTACTTTGTTCAAATGTGTACATAAATTTTGAAAATGATTGTTTTTAGAGCTTGCTTTTCGATGTACCTCCTATACATACCGACGTGAATCATAACCCTAATTTGCAAAGTGTGCTTTTGGCGAAATATGGATCCGGAGAAAAATTATAATGTTTATTGTAGTGTGGTTAACTGCCCAAATACTGGCAAAAATTCGCCGGGAACATAATTTTATCGTTTACTTACTGGAAACATATTACGTCCAGAGAAAGTGCAGCGTAGAAATCAGTGGAAATTCAAACTTATGAATCTATTGTTCACATTATTTATTGTTGAAAAATTCGATCTGTTCCAACCAATGTCCATCTTTCATAAAAATATGTTCAGACTAAAAATATTTCAGTTTCCTCCTATACACTTCCGAATGTTTTTATTAATATCAACTTCCTAACCTCGCCACTAGTGGCGTGACAGTTGTCATGCACTAAGCGAATAGTCATCTCTGTTATAAATGTTTTCATTAATTTATACTAAAGTAAAATCACCAGGTAATACGGAACAAGCATCTTATCGTCTAAACCATGATGTCCATTTACCAAATCAAAATTGGGGTGTAGCATATTAACATCATTCTTTAGCAAAGTTTAGTAGGTATAATGTGTGCGTAGTATGAGCTTGTAAATGAATTCCTTAAACCCAAAATGAGAAAATTAAATTTGAGGTTAAGAATGAATAATAATGAGATTAGGTATTCACAAATGATATGAATTACTTTTTCATTCCAATTCTCTATGATTTCAACCGTTCAAATAATCGATATTGTATCACAAAATGCAAAATTACTATTTGCAGACGCCATCTTAAAGCCGCCATTTTGTTTTTTTGAAAAAATCTGACAGGAGAAGAAATGGCTGAGCAAAAAGAGGCGATTAGTATCTTTTGAAATGGTCAGCCTTTTCAATGTCATAAAATTCGATTCCTACGAAGAAACGTCAAAAAATCAGGATTTTTTTCAACAAATTGATCATAACAATTCCTTTGAAGTCGCCCGACTGATTCTGACCACAGCATTTGAAAGAGGAGGTCCAAATCTATGATTTTGACTTATTTCATTGTTTTCTAACGACGTTTGGAACAAAAATTACAGCGTTGAAAATTCTATCCAAATTCCGTACTTTTGGGACGAAAAGGATTAATGAAATGCGATATTTGCAGTCGAAAAGAACGACCAAACAGAATGAAAAAAATATTTTTTCTAAATTTTAGAACTGAATATTTCAATCGCTTTCTTCCCATCACTTTCCACATTGCCTTCTCAGGAAATGTACAATGTACGTATATGTAGATCGCGTCTATGCGCTAACTCGTTCACGCTTCTCACGCTACAGCTGATTCTTCGTTTTACCGTCAAAGACGATCCCACGAGGAATTCACGCGGACATACATCACGAGACTCGTTTGTAAAACGACTTGTGTGCTTTCACAGATATTGATCGCCGCCGATCAATAACATTCTCCCGTGGATCAAAATAAGAAATTTAATTGTGAAAAAGCCAATATCAGCTGATAATTTTGTGAAAACTCGTAACTGACCTTGTCACTGAAATAATAGTTATGATCCAAAAGTTATAACCATCCGTTTTTGGAGTTAAACAATGCAAATCGGGTAAAAATTCAATTTTTTTTAGCATAACCTCAATGTTTAGAAATTGGACCTGTCGAGATCATATACATAAAAAAGTATTTAATGTTTATAAAATTACTTCTCTATAGAGGGTTTTTAGATTACTGAGCATGAATTTGAGGTCGTAGATATCTTATTAAAATGTATTTAAAATATTCGCCATCACTGGGAAACCACAATTTTGAATTAAAAAATCCTACACTGGGTACCTGAACGAATTGAAATCGAAGATTGGCACAGGGTCAGATTTTATTCCTATATTTGATTCTATAATAAAAATGAAGAAAATTGTCAGGAAAATACTTAGAGCCCCTTTTTTTAAATGTATTTTTTATTCTGTTAATTTTAAGTGTTCGTTTGCAAACAATTAGCATGAACAATATCATAATATTTAAGAATCTTGAATGAAAAAATTAATTAAATATGTTGAATATCACATTCTCTCATAGCCTTGAAGCATAGAAGTAAAAGTGAGAATGTAACTGTATAAAAAATGTAATGTACTTGTTTGTATATACTATTATATACTTGTTTTTGGGACTATTATTTCCTACGTTTCTCGCATGAAATGCATATCGTGGCATATAAAAAATGTGCATTTCTTCGATATGGAATATATCGCAGTTTACCGGTTGCGGGAAGGACACTACGCATGATGCACATATTCAACGACATGCGCCACCAAACGGCGAGGATTCGTAACACAAGTTTCTTTTATCTTGCCATTATATTGTGACATTGACTGCCTACTAATATTTCAGTTCAAAATGATCGCAGTTACTAAGGTATACAAAGAGCTCATATCGTCATCTAATCTTATAGTTATGATAATGTACGTAGTATCATTTGACATTTTTTTATCGAAATAAAATCTTAAAATTCGAAAAATAAAACATTTTCAAATTAGAAATATAATTTACAAAAAAAAGTCTTAAAAGATTAATTTTACGAGGATTCTCTTTATTTTTACTATAGAATAGAAAATACGGAAAGACATTTAACCTGTTATCAATCTTCGATTTAAATTAGTTCTATTATAATTCCTATTAAGAGACTCTGAAAATACCAAGGCACCGACTGAACATTAACGAATTTACTTTATATTTATAAAATCCAAAATGGCGAAAACAATATGGCAGTTAATATTTAAACAAAATTAAAGTTAAATCAGTTTTCAAAATTTCCTTGATACATATTTGATTCGACATTTTGAATATTACAAATCTGACTTCATATTAATCAGCGACGCCAAAAAACAAGATTAATAAAGTCAATCAGATGTTATTCGTAAAATTTTATATCACATAAAATCGACTAGGTTTTTGAGATTAATAAAACCTTGGGTTCATGTTTAACACTCTCAGAAACTTATAATACACCTAGTCCAGTCACAGGAAACTTTTTGTTATATTCTTGTGAATTCGATCGTTTGCTCCTTTGAAATGTAAATAATTTAGTACAATAATCGGTACAGCTAGTCACTTAATGATAATTAACATATTCAATTTATTATTGGGGGTTCTGATTAGAATCTCAAATCATGGGAAAAATGTACATGACTGAGTAGTCCGTAAAATTGTTCACATATTTCAATTTTGAGCGGTCGAGACGCAACTGAATACGTTTTTAATTTATTTAACAAAAAAGTTTAGGGACCTAAATATATTATTGAAGTCTTTGGATTAGGTTCATTTGTTATCCTCGAATGGAAGTGCGATTTCCCGCACTAGTAATGATTGGCTAATTTGCAGGATTAATTTTTTGAAAAATTTGTTGAAAAAAAAATTGTAGGCTTTTTCAAACATTTCCGGGAATATTTTCATCTACAATTTTTGCTTTTTGCAGTAACAATTGCTAAGTTGGTTCAATATTAACAATTCAAATTGTTGAGAAAACAAATATTCCGTAACGATAACAAATCCACTGTGTATCTGATTGAACACATCCATATAGTTCATTCAACTATACCAATATAACTTTTGACCTGAATCAAAATTCCTTAAGTAATTTAATCATTTACTTTCATTTTTAATAAAAATAAGTTTTTATAACATTTTTTTTTAAATTACTTTTGGAAACGACGTTTTTTAGAGAAATCAAACTGCTCAATGCGAAACGACGCCTTGCAAAATTACCAGGCACACGCCTGGCGTGTTAAACAGTCGAAAAAGGTGGGAAATCGAGCATGAATGGACGATAAAAAACGGGGGTTCCGTACGTGACTCACCGTGTTGTGATGAAAACGCAGACTACCAGAACGTCTGAGTGTGCCGCCACGAATATTTGCAGGTGCCAATGTGACTTCACGACCGTCGCTGCTGTTGCGCCTCGACAATTCGGACAATTCTGCCACCGGTTGTACCTGTAATCAAAAAAGGTCAAAAAAGTTCAAAAATTGCTTCGGAGCCATATTTTCGTAATCTATGTAATTATAACATAATTCAACAATAGGGAAAATCGTGTCTCTCTAATATGGTATACTTATACTACAGTTTTCGAGGTCACTTTTCAAGAGTCCGAGGTCAAAATTGAGTTTCAGTTATCAGGAATTCCAATATGGCGCCGAATTTGAAAAAAAATGGCCAACAAATTGGGAAATATTTATCCTTACCAATTTTTTTCGAGCCATTAGAATATCGGTATTCTATTGAAATTATGAACAAAGATGAATAAAATACTTGAATTTTAAGAAAAAATTTTACTTTTATACCCCACATCATTCTAACGACCTGAAAATGGCGTCAACAATGAAAATTTCTGGACGCTCTAACTCAAAAACTAGGAACTTTTTTAAAGAAATGGTAGTTCATTCACCTTTGTTCATAGTTTCAATAGAATCCCAACATTCTAATGGCTCGCAAAATTGATAAGAATGAAGATTCCCCAATTTTTTCGCCATTTTATTCAAATTCGGCGCCATATTGGAATTCCTGATGGCTGAACTTCAGTTTTGACCTCGGAATCTTGAAAAGCGACCTCAAAAACAGTACGATACATTTTTTTTAACTTCGATTTTGGTACGAAATTTTCGATTGAAATTGAAGCAAGAAAAAGTGTCATTTGGGCGTTAATGGATGACACTAGTTAAGCTCGTGCTCGACACAGACATAATTTTTGCGATCACCTATTTTTACGATGAGAGACAAAATATACTATGCGATACATTATGAAATAAGATGCCATACAAACATTACCATTACTGGTGCCTATCACAATAAGTAATATGTTCGCAAACAGCCGGGTAGTGATTAATCCTCTTACCTCCTGTGTTTTTATAATCATTATAAATTCAAATCATGAAAAATTCGTAAAATTCAATGAGGAATATATACCATCATTTTTTTGTTGAAAATCTACAATTTTAGAAATTTCGAAAAACTTTACGAAGATTTCTTTAAAAAATCTATACTGTACTCCTTGATGAATTTTAAGAATTGTTTGTTCTTCGCTTTCGAGGAAAAAAATATCAAAATTATGTATATGTTTATATTTTTTCTTGAAAATAGCAACTTTTATAAATAGTTAGCAAAAAAAATGTTTAAAATCAACTAGGAATATACGAAAATTTGTCCATAATTCTTCCGAAATTTTTAAAAATTTTCACAAACCTTAGATAACAAATTCTTAAAATATTTTTAAAAATCTCATAAAATTTAGGTGCATTACTTGTTGTCAAGACATCCTGAAGTTTGTCAAACAAATTTTCACATCAGATGCCATTTTGGGAACTCCGCATGAACTTTTTGACAATACACATCATCATGTGGAAGCCCGGACATTTTTACCCATGTAAGATCTTGTAGTGCAGAAAATAATAAAAATACGATAAGTGAGAAAGAAACCTTGGAATATCATGCGTTTTATGCATTAATCACGAGTAGTTTTTTATTTTATAAATTGATATTAAAAAAGGGCATTGTTTGACCCATACGAAACATCCATCACAAAATGTTTTTTCTTGAATTTCAATTCCAAAAGTACCTACAAACATCCGATTAAATTTTTGCACATTTGGTCCTTAATGAGTTAAAGCAATTGGAGAAACAAGAATAGAGCTTGAGCTTTTACCACCTGTATCTAATAATGGACTATATATCACCAGCAAAATTCTACTAGTTGAAACATTACCTTTGTTAAATTTAAGGAATGGATTTACTATAAATTTTTAGTAGATGACTTCTTTAAAATGATCTAATAATTAGATAAAAGAGAACCGTACAAAATTTTTAAATATCCTTTGCTTCTCCGCCTCTGTAGTGACAATTTTTTTGCAGTATTTGCACACATATTATAATATTGATACCATGAAAGCCATGAGATAACTGCAGTTCATGACATATTACGTCATAGGCTAATCGTTTTGAATAACGTTACATATCCGCGTATGAAGTAATGGTTCAAAGAAGCTTGTGGATTATTAAGTGAATGTATCAATAGTCGCCTGTGGGAGAAATTGCGGTGAAGGCGATACAAAAAAATTTTCGCTCTCATGTAACGGTGTGAATTTTTGTTTCATTTTTGCGCAACCTTAGTTGACTAGCTTTGATTTTGACACATATAAAAGTAAGTCTTTATTTCAGATTGATATTAATTTTCTTATATTAAGTATAAACATTTTTCGAAGTAGGTTCCACAAACAAAAAATATTTTATTATAAATCAAAATATTTACTAACGGTAAATTTTATGTTTTAGGATAATACTATCTGCCTAACTCTGACTCATTTTAAAAAATTAGGCCAATTTTAAACTAAAACAATCACGATAAGAAGTTCGAGCTATAACGATTTTAAGATTTATTTTTACAGAATTTTTTCGGGATATTTCGACCTTTTTGTTATAAATGTAAGCTTTAAACCGTAGTCTTATATCAAACTCATTGATTAGAGACTTTATGAATTAAGATAGGTACTAGCGTCAACACGATTTACTACATTGCGTGACACCCGCGCCATAAATACTTAAGTTAAGTGAAGTTACTAAATTTGCGCATCCACGACTAAGGATTGACAGCAGATATGTCACCAATTATCCGTTACCATTGATCATTTTACAGTGTTAATAAATATGTGCCAACTATATGTGGTTGTCTCAAGTTAACTAATTTAATAAATAAAATGTAATAATAAAAAAAAATAATAAGGTCAATAAAACATGTTTCCTCTCTGATTGCTCAGGAGTCTATTATTTCAAAACAAGTTTCAACTAATCTGAATGATATAATTAAGTTAATAACAAACAATAACATCAATCTAGTATTTGTAATTAGTACTTTTAATGCACATATTTACTTACACTTTTATAGCATTAGGGAGCGACTATTGCAATTGACAAATACCTAGTTATTCGCGGGTTATTTAACACAAAGATCCTTAAATGTTCAATAAAGATTATGAAACATGTGACAAAATATGTGAAGAAAACAATAACCATCAACAAGCCGGAAGCTGCCCAATTCCTCCAAATCTAGTAATGTTTAAGCAAACAGTAAATCATTTCTTGATCATCATCGTATGATATTTTTTGTTGTAGACATATCAGTTTTACAGCTATATATTTTATTATAAAAAAAAGTACGTTTTTTATTTATTTAAACAATTTTAAAAGAGGGATGAAATCAATACATTGGGTAATATATTTTCACTTAACAAATGTAACTATTAAATGTTCATGGTGTATTTTAATGAATCATGACTATCTTAATAAGATGTTAATTTATACTTAATTTCATTAATATTATTGCTGCCATTTATTGAGCGCCACGTAATCAAAGAAAAAATGAAAATAATTAAATCCCATTCATAACATATGTTCAATTTCGTTTGTATTGTGTAGGTATAATTTTTGTTAATTCCAACAAAATTAAATTAAGGGGTCTGTCTAGTAACTCACTTTTGAAAAATCGGTTTTTTGTTTTTTACTTTTTTCGAAAGTAAATATATTAAGGAATATTGTGTGATAAGGAATTTTGTACGGTCCAGGCATCGCTGACTAGGTGTAAGTAATTTTTTTTTAAGAATTTCATGTAAAAAAAACTTTAAACGCGTTTTACTCGAAACAACGCTTTTACTCGCCTTGTTGATGAAATTTTCGAAACTACTCGACCGATCCTTATGAAATTTGAACCACATATTCTTTAAACCTATCGCTATGTCCCCTATAAATTTTTGTAAAAAATTTTGAATTTAACTATATCATTTTTTTCAAAAGTCGGCGAAAAAAAACCGGTTTTTTGAAAATTTTTTGTTCTTTCTTCACCATTTTTTTATTTTTTAAAATAATTGAACAAAATTCACAGGGGACATTGCCATTGCCATACCAAACCTAAAGCACTTTGATTTGTTTGTTTCAGACAACACAGCTCCGAGATTTTATCAACAAGGCGGACCTACCTACTTTTCGAGGTGTTGCGTTTGGTTGACGTTTTTGGTCATAATACATGTATAAAATAAAAGAACAAAATTTTTTTATGTATTTCAAGAGTACATTTACTAAGCCTAATAACTTTTATATCATTACCTTTATCCAGTATCCCAAGAAATAATCACGAAAATCGCGTTTTTTTCGGCGCGAGCTACTAGACAGACCCCTTAAATGCATAACTCCATATTAAAAAATAATGAAATTTAGGATTATTTCAAGCAGTTAAAAATAACAATAGCGTGGCCCATGTCATAAAAGAATTTTTTCCTGTAAAATTATCACTCAAAAGTAAAATCGTCCAAATGTTTTCCTTTGAGAGTGCACCATTTTTATATGTACCTACCCTAAAAATCTTCCAAATTACAAAAGTGTCCGCAATATACAAAAGAAAATCTGAATAAATGACAAATCGGATATAAATTTCCATAGATTAGTGACAAAAATGTCGAATTCCTGCGTTCGTTTTGAATATAATCAAAACAGATCTCTCTCACAATATGTAATATTTATGTGAAAATGAAATTTTCAAAAGAAGAAAAAAAATGTGTCTAGACATTGTTAACGCGAATTCCCTTTTCACGTCTCGGTTCGTGCTGCTGCACTACATAATCTGTCACATTATTTTTTTCCCAGAATCCATTCGAACATATCATTCAATGTAGTTTCATGTATATTTTTACGTAGTTTATGATTGTTATCTGAGAAAAGTTGTAGACATTACAATAAAATTGCATATTACGTTTAAAAAATCTTAATAAATAATAAATAAATATTTTTAACCGACAATAGAAAGATCTCGTTCTTGTTGTTAAAGAATAAAAAACTACTGAAAAAATGTTGTAATTTAATTTACCATTGTAACTTTTAAAAATGTTTTTCAACCAACATTTTTGCTGTCGATTCTCTGGCTTCAGAAGCAAGAACTTTGGAAAAAATATTAGATTGCATTTCCATCTTTGTTCGTCACAAGGTAAATTACACATTTAATTTATTTTAAAAAGTACCTTTATTTAAATAAATATCTTAATATAAAATCTCACTAATTTACCTGAATTCAAAATATTCATTAGGCTTTTTTTTAATTTAAATATCCTTACGTTAATTATAATGATTATTACAAAAGAAAAAATATTGGAAAGAACTCAGTTGTCACAATAGTAATAAGGACAGACATTTTCCATGATGTTTTAAAGAATTTGTTTATTAATGTATCAAATATAATAATAAAAACTAAGGATCAGAAATATTAAAGCCGCCATCTTGAAAAAGCCGACGAAAAATTTGTCCTTTTTAAGATTTTTTTATTTTTTTTTAAATTCAAATGTGACCAAAAAATATTTCTAATAAGAAATATAGAACATGAAATTCTCGACAAAAAATAGATTGTCTTTGTAATATCAACGGTAATGCCCGACAAGAAAGATATATAACTCATCATTAAATGTGATTTTTTTACTATATTTCCTTCTATGTATACTCTAAAATCTACTGAAAAATAGAAAAAATCAATTAGGAGTCCTATATAAAGGACAACGAGCTTCAAAGGGTTAAAAAAATCAGAGAAGAAGAGATCTATTGGTAATCAACAGATAAAAAAACGTCCAAACCGCGTAGTCACTTTAATTTTCTTAAGCCCATTTTCTTAAGGTTCAGCAGAAGGACCCCCAAGAATCGAATCATTGAAAAAAAATGTTTCTATTTTTATTCATAATATAACATTTAACATAATGATTTATAGTAAAAGAGTTAATATTAATTATCTTCCCTGGCAGAACTTTGTCCAGTTTTTCCATTCTATTAAAATGAAAAATTTTGAAACTGGTTAAAGATGGATAAATTCGCTTCACAAATTGTTTTAATGTTTCTACTACATCAGTCTTTACGAAGGCACGCGTTTAATAACATTGAACTATATTTGAGGCAATTCCCTTGTAATTAACAAAATTTTGAATGCCGATAAATTTTGATTTATTTTTACAATATGGTACAAGTGCCGCTTAATAATAATTTATTTTTGTTTTGTTATTCATATCGTTACAAGAAGCTATTACAAAAATTACAAATATACAATTTTTTTTCTTTCCTGTCTTTTCCAAAATTGCTTTATTAAAATCACCGATAAAACAAAAAAAGGACTTATATTGGTTTAATATTACGGTGAAAATAATTATATAGTAACTTATATTTTATTTATAATAACCGTTTGTACCGTATAAACCTATCATTTTAAATGTATGCACAATCAATGCAAGGCAAATTAATGGATATAACAATAATTAAAGTAAGTAGAATAAATTGGCACAGCGTGTTTGCGTCTGAAATTGCTTTTCGCTATAGTACGCAGAATCCGTTTCAATTTTCGGGTGAGGCATTGTTAAGAAAACAATAACTGCCTGGAAATCCTTCCTTTGTTTGCTGAAGTAACAATGCGGGTAGCAATTGGGAGAGAAGATATTCATTGAGGCCGGGTTCTTAAAATCTTTTTTTTTTAACGGTCCATCTCTGTGCATTTACAGGTGAAATTCCAAAGCTTCCTTTCAATTTACTTATCTACTCTAAGGAGGTTCGCATAATAAAAGATTACGAAATCAAAAACATTGGGAGAAATAGATAGATAAGAAAAAGTACTTTTTAATTTCGATTTTACGTAATAGGAAGAAAATTACAAATATATATGAAAATATTTTAAAATGTCGAGATGTTATTCAATTAAATTCAGAAATGAATTATTTTTATCCTTTATTCTTACCTACAAGGAATATGTCAGAGAATAGATTCACTTATTATACATATCATACATAAAATGGGGACGATCTATAAAGCTGGCCGTGATTTGATTTATGGGTTGGTGCGCCACCTAGTGCTCCACCCAAAAACTGACAATCGAGAAGCTGCCAGTCAAAAAATCGACATAAAAAATTACGGTCCTCTTGTCGATGTTTCTGTTTTGGTCGTCTAATTTTACGTTTATAGAGGAACAAAAATATTTAAAATAGCGCGTAGATTTACATTTAATATAATTTAACAGAAACAAACAAATTTGGAACAACTCAGCACAAATTTTAATTTATTTCCTACTCTTCTTCATTACGAGTCCCTTAGTATTAAACTGGATTCTTATTTTGAATTCATAAAGAAAGTAACGGGTTATCCGCATTTCTGAAAACTACTTTCCGAGGAGGCCCGAATATTACGCAGTTTATGCCGATCGATGATCACTCCTTAAATACTCAAAAACCAGTTTCCACATTACATTAGCCAGGCATATTTGACCAGCTTCATGTATTTCATCAAACCAAAATTCTGATAACAATATAAATAAACATTTAATAAAATCTGCGAATCAAAGAATTTATTATTGGAAACTACTTCATAATATATGATTAATTATTGCTGAATTTATAAATATCATTTAAATTTTTAATAACCCATAACTCAATTACATAAATTAATACTTAAGTTAATTATATTTTAAAACATGGTAATAAGTAAATACAAAAGTATTACAAAATAATATTTACTCCTAAGGCGGTATTCGACTTGTACGTTAGAAATTTTATTAACTTTGAAGTTCTACTACTCTATCACTGTTTCATGTAAATAAAAAATAACTTACGAAACTTTCATTTAATTTATTCCAGCTAATTTGTATTTGTATAGTTAGGAAACTTGAAACTCCATTTATTGATTTAATTTAATTTGTGTTAGGGAACTCCTACAAGAAACACAGTTCATAAAATGACCTACACCGAGTCTCCTATCTCAATAAAATTACTTGCTGTCTAAATTATAAAGGCTGTTAAAAGGGTAAATAATATATCGTAAATGGTAACTTTTTTTTATAAGAGATCTTTATTATATTTTTTGAACGCCTTTTTTATTTTTACACGAGATGGTCAACGTTATCTCGTTTCGATATCAAACACGATACTGACTGCGGGTGCGGGTCGAAAAACCGACAAATCAAAAAGCCGACAGGTGAAAAAACCGACATTTCAAAAAATGACTGTCCTAGACACATGGTAAAAGACAGTCATTTTTTGAAATGTTGGTTTTCTTGACCTGTCGGCTTTTTGATTTCTCGGGTTTTCGACCTGCACCCGACCTCGCAATATCAGAAATAAAAATATAAAATTTTATAGAATTTTTTCTGGAACCAATCTTATGAAAGAAGAATTTTGAAATTTGGCTTTCAAAAAATGAAAAAAGAAACCACCTGGTGAAAAGAACGAGCCACCAACGTGCACCGTCGGGTCACGTGCGGAGCGTCACGACGGATGGATTGGCTTATCAAAAGAACAGCCTGATGGCATCCTGCTTCCTGCATGTTCGTTTGTGTTGGTATTACGTATGCATGTATCTGCATAAGGCGCGTTTACGCCATTGGATTCAGGAACGGTACTGTACAGTTGCAACGGGAGAACAGACGTGTCTTTTAAGTCCGAATCAAGGTTTACTTAGTTAGTACTAACTAGAGCATGTGGCGGTATTACCGAATCAGTATCATCGAAACTTTAAATCTCGTGTTAAAAACATTTTATTCTGAGTTATGTTACAGCGGACATTGCAGTAAATTCGAAAATTATTTAACATTTTTTTTTTATTTTTTTTTTAAAATAATTTTAAACAAATTCATGCATAATTGATAATGATATAGGGTACGGGTCACAAAACCGACAGGTCAAAAAACCAACAGTACAAAAACAGACAGTAAAAAAACCGACACATAAAAAAATGAGTATCCGCTTGTCGATATGTATATTTTGTTATGTGTTGGCTTTATGGTTGTCGGTTTTTATGTCCTGTCGGCTTTTTGATTTATCGGTTTTTCGACCCGCACCCATGATAAAGAATTGTAAGACTACAGTTTTTGCAAAACCTGTCAATAGTGGTGACAAAACCAGTCTGACTATGAAATGTAATGTTTTTGAATGTCGTCACGTGTCATTTAAACAAATACACACAGATAAGTTAGTTTCAGAAAAAGAGCAACTTTTGCAACTTTATATCAAATTTTGCGATTCAAGAAATCATTTTTAATACTTGAATGGCAAATCTATTATTTTACAGGATTAACATTTCTACATATTGACAGGTAAAAAAAGACTCACTCATTCATCTAAATTTATTTTGATGCAGATTGACGTTGAATTTTGTAAAGTGGTCAAAATTTCAAAAATCAAAGTAATAAAATATTTTATTTCATAGAGAACTACCGATGATCCAAATTAAACCGTTCTCTAAGATAAATGTCATTTCACGTGGAATTCCTCATCTACATTTGACAAACCTCGGTACTAACTCTAGAAGAAATCGAGTCCATTTTCAAAAATAACAATATTTTATTCACCGTTATGCTAAGCTTTTTTGTTCCATTTTTACATTTTTTAAACAAATAGATTTAATGTACTTCTTATTACCCGGTTGCTATTAAACATTTTCTATACACTATAGAAGATTTCTCAATGACTAAAGGAATATTTTGTACGGTTTCAACCTTTTTTTCGGAAAGGAGGAACGAATTCCTACATAATAGTTAGTAATATACAGGGTGTCCAAAAGGTATCGAAAGACGTGTATAAGTTTTTATATAAAATATTTTTTACCCAGGTTATGGTCATTTCCGTAGTAACGTTTAGCGCTTGATCTAATGGTGACCTTGGTTTTGACCTTGTCGATGATCTTCAAGGTTATTTCAAGGTCACCGTTGTTTTTTTAAATGGCAAGACCCTTTTCCGACCTCGGCAATCGAAAGAGCGGAAAATTTTACATGAAATTTGTCTTATGAAAAAATTGCCTATGCGACCTTGGAATGGTCACAAATGAAGGTTAAATGTCTAAAAAACGATCTAACGTCCTGTTTCTAAAATTATGTATTTTTCAGGGTAACATAATATTGCTTCAGAAAAGTCAATGAATTACAAAAGTGTTAATCATATTGACTGGTTGAACTTGATGTCAATTTTCAAGGTTGTTTGAAGATCATAACGCATTTTTTTATTGGTGAACCCCATTTTTTACTGCAAACCTGTTTTTTCAATATTGGGCTCTTAAATAATGGCACTTTTTTGTATGAGCATAGGGATTTTTCACTTTCTCGACCTGACCTTTCGATGGTCATATCAAGGTCAAAAGCACCTTCATCTTACTTTTAGCGTTACCCGGAAACAGCGACGTGAATGCTATAAGTTCTGTTCCCTTTGCGGTGCTTGATTATCGAGAGTCCCCATGCCTCTCACGTGGAGGTCATCGAAGACCGGCATTTTTTAAAATTTTTTTATTACAAAATGTTTACTTTAAGTGCTCGAATTGTTTACTATTTACTTCTTCACAGTAAGCTAATCGATGGTAGAAACCACTAATTTAAATAAAGTTGGTAATGTACGATAGAAGCAAGTACTTTTTATTTTTATTAATGAAATTTTTGGTTCGCCTTGGATGATCTTGACGAATTTTACAATTTTCTACTAGAGAATGCTGTTGTTGTGAAATTAGAATTTGCATGATAGCTTAACACAAAATTTTATGTAAAAATAAAGAAATTTATTATTCTTATATGATTTATAGGAATAATATCCTTCAGATTTCCAGTCTTATGCCCTGTTACATGGACAAAATTGTTTGGTCCTCACATAAATTAGATTTGAGCACAGCCGAAACTTCACAGTTTATACTGAAGACAAACGTAGTTTGTACTGTGCCTAAACTTAGTTGGATTCAATCCCAACTTTGTTCAGATGCAAACAATATTAGGGTTGAGTCCAAACTCAGATTGAGTCGAGCAAAAAGTTTGAGGTTTGTTTTTTATATAGTGCTCAAACTATTACTTCCCGTGTTTCCTTTTAGAAGCTGAAATATAATCGCGTAAACAAACCGTAAATACAAGTATAATTATACTCGCGATGCACTAGCGACTTTAAAGTTTTACAAACGAAGAAATAAAGAAATATTCAATTGTTTGTTACAAGTTAAACAGATTTTATGAAAAAATGTCGACTAAATAACATATGGGAACAATTTTAAAGACTAAATTTCAAGTTAACGATTTGAAATTTGAAATTTTGTCTCATTGTAATAAACTATCCGAATTGTGTGGATATCAATTTTTGCCCCACGCAAGATTGAATGGGAAGAACATGTTGATGTAATTTTTATAATTCATAATTTATAATTCTTCTCTTCAGGTTGATTCGAGTGATTTAAAATTGATTGAAACATTTTATAGAGGTAAATAAAATAAAACTTTTCAAAATCCAATGCTTTTATGAACTCGACTAAAAAGAACACGACTTGTCATTGGAAACTCTCTAAGCTTCATTTTAATGATATGTTTTTAAGCTCAGAATTAAAACAATACGGTGACTGAGAAAAGATAGAACATTTATGACTAAATGAATGCCTTATAAACATTTTCACAGAATAGACATGAAACGTTATCTTAAGTATCCACCGAAATTAGAAATTGTGTAATCAAATGAGAGTTTCATTAGAGTCTCGGTATATTTACCCACTCGGTTTCTCGCCTTCCCCTTCCGTCGCGTTATATTTACCAAAAGAAGGGGAACACCGCTTCTCCCATTTTCCGCAATCGCGTTACGTTCGTGACGTCACAGCAGGCCCTTCCTGAGGCCCCAACCCACAAGATAGGGAAAAAACAGAGCGACGACAGGCAAATATAACGAGACAGAACCGGGCAAATATGCTGAGATGTAAATATAGCGAGACGCAAATATACCGGGACTCTACTGCAGCAATATCAAATTATAGATTTTTAATTTTGATGTCTACGTAAATAAAGAAGTATATGTTATATCAGCACCAGAAAGAACTAATTAACTAATATATCAAAGATAAAACTTCGCATGATGAAAATGTGTTTCCAAATTATTATCTGCATTAAAGAAAGTGTAACTTCAACCCATTTCACCGTTAAATATTTAATTACACCGTGAAAATAATTCATTAAATTATACCTGCTAAGTAATCGATTTTAAGTAACCAACACTTTAAAAATATACATATTCCGCTTTCAGTACTTTCATAATTCCGTCGTAAATCAAAATTCAACGTGTTTTATGTAAATAAATAATTTCATGCCATGCAATTAAATTATCGTTTTAACATTACCGCAATCGAACTTTTCACGGTATAAATCGTATTTATAAATAACAATGCGAATATACTATAGTATAATGTTTTAAAATACCGTAATTCGACTAACAAGCTTCGCTCTGAAGTACTCTATTTATTCCAATTATCAGAAACGTTTACTGCTTGAAGCTAAGAATATAACCTTTTCTCACGTGTGGTAAAGTACTGTATTATAAAAGTTTAGATTTGATTTGAAATAACTGTGGGATATTTTAAGTTACAGAAACTGTATCAAACTATGAGTTTATTGTTGTTGTGCAATTGATTTTTTTGCTTAAAGTATCGTTTATTGATATTTTACGCCTGCTTTGAGTTTTTATTGACTTGCTTACTAGGAGTTACGGTATTTTTATTTTAAATGCAGAAAAAATGAAGATTAACCAAATAAATACTGTTGTCAATTTTGTTTATATTGTTGTTACGGTGTAATAAGACATTTTATTGTAACTAGTAATTTATATGATTATGTTTAAAAGTAATCGGTTTAAAACCGGCTAATATTACACATTTATTCTATCAATACTTAACGTTGGTACCCCAAAACCAGCAAGATTGTAAAACTGAGCTAAGGTTGTTACTGGCTGTCAAAGTGAGAAAAGATGTTGAACCCCTCAATGACATGAGATTTTAGGTTATGTTACCAATTTTATAGCCAAAAAACCTTTCAGCTAACTCACTCAAATTACTTCTCGGACATTTTAACAATTATTAATACGCAACGATAATAAAAATGATCAACTTAGTGTTTATAATAATGTAGTAGTACTACTGTAAAACTACTATAGAACTACTACTACTACTACTGTAATAAGAATGTCTCAAAATTGTCTATTGCTCAGAAAGAGATTAGAGGAGGAAGAGATTTACTAAGTCCTGATTTAGACATTCATTTATTTTCATAAATAAACTGATTTTTAATACATCAATTAAAAAGGATAATTATCATAAGTTTAATCAGAGCGGATAACCAAAAGACTTTTTTGTTATGTTCATTTAAATTTACGGGATAAAATTTAATTAAAAATGTGCTACTTAGTACACGATCTATTAAAACGTGAAGATTCATTCACCGATTCAAAACAGTGGACTTTCACCATTTCGAGTTAATTAAAATTGTCGAGTATTTTGTATATTTTCCCTACAATTGTACTAAGCTAAATAAAATGTAATTGACTTTCTTAAAAGCATATTAATATTACAATATCCCTGATGTACTTTGAATTTTCCATTATGAGAATCAATATTAAATAAGTTTCTTAAAATGTTAAAAACACTTTTCAAACTTTTTAACATTAAATAAATTTTTTCTCAGTACACTGCTTATGTATAAAAATTGTCGTTACCAAACTTGCTTTAGCTATTAAATTTCTGCGTTTTCATTTCCAATCTGTCATCATTCTGATTTAAAGAGTTAATAAACTTAAAATGTTCCATAAAACAGTTATAGAAGAATGCAGATACAAACATTACAAATAAATAGACCAATTGGGAGTTTGGTTGTAAGTAAAATAGTCCGTAAATATATACATTGGTCGAAAGTATGTAAATTTGAATGATTTATTTGACTGCTTCTTATGACATGGCCACAAAGCAAATGTTTCATTAAGTGATGCCTCAAACGGAACATAAATTATTCGTTCGTATTCATAAGGCATATATAAATCCATTTTAGTTCCTTGTTTATCACGTAGAAAATAATTACTTTTGTCTACCTTTTAGAACATACATTTAAATAAATGGACAATTAGATTATTGATTAATATTGAATATTGTTTGTGATAAATAAAAAAATAATTTAACTGTTTTATTATCCAAATTTTTGTTATGTTTTAATGAGAACAAGATTTAAATACTTTTAAATAGTTAGTATCCTATGCCATACATCCTGCATATCAATTAATTCGTTCTATTAAAATAAGTCTTTCATTTATTTATTTTTTTATCTGTCTTCATACATACTCAACAAATTGTCAAAAAAAATTCATTCGTTCATTCAGGAAGTAAAATTTTACCATTTTAGATGGTAATTTTGGGACAAATTTTCAGAATGAGAAAAAATGCCACTCTTTCTGATAAAAATTAAGTCAGGAATTTTTACAATTCTGATGATAAAAACCACAAAAAGACTCTCCCAAAATTTCCATTTGGAATGGTAACATCTCCAAGAAAATTGTTCTCCGTGTACCATTATAAAATAAATTATGCAATTTAACAATAATACCTAGTGTAAAGGTATTTTAAATTACTTAAAAAGACCATTATGCTTCATAAAATATAAATGTTAGCTATTTATACGACTAAAAATGATACTTTGTTTAGTTGGGTTTTAATATTTATAACCTACAATCATTAATTCATGGGTTAATTTAAAAAAAAAATAAACATTTTTTCGTTGAACTGGTTCATTATTCAAATTTTTATTTCCATATGTACATGATTCAGAACATTTTGTTTATAAGTTTGAAGATTGCTGCTTCCACCTTACGACTCAATAATATAAAGATAAATTTCAAGAGTCCAAATCTGCGATTTTTATCGTTATTTAATTTATTTTCAATTTGTTATTACGAAACACTAAACAATAGAATGTTCTGGATTTAGAAAAATATTTCAATTACTTATGCATTTAATGTTAAGTACATTTCTATAAATTATAAAACTCTATCGAAAAGTTATTCAATTTTACTTTTAATATAAATTCGAAATAAAATATTTATTTATTGCAGAAACAAATTAAAATCCATTCTCATTGTCAGTGTACAATCTATAGCAAAAGAACGTTCAAATAACATTTCAGTTGTAAAAAAAACAAATGAGCAGATGATTTTTCTTGTAGTATTTAAAACAACATTTTTCTTTAAATTTATTTTAGTTTAGAACAAGTTATATTATTTTAATATAAAATTGATAAATTTATTTTCATTTTAATGTATTTGTAAGTTTTATTGTTTCTGATAATTTAAAACAAAAAATAAAATGAAAACAAACTACTCATAAAATAGTAAAAAATTAACATAAATCTAAGAACTTTTTAAATCATTAAGAAAATTTGTGAGGTAAAATTCCATTGTGCATCGTATAGCCTGATTAGACATTATGTACGTTATATTTACCACATAAACATTAACACGACGCCACGCGTGGCATAAACTACGTTCGGTGCAGTTCCGCATGCTTTAACGACTATGTATTTTTGTTAAATGTCGTTTTAATGGCTTTCGCAAGGTATGAATGCACTATGTGGGAATGTCCTGGTGCCATTGTTTCAAGGAATATCGAACACGAATTCCTCCACATGATTTTAAGTCTCTTCCGTGATGCCATTGAACATATAAAGTGTTGCTTGATAGTGTTAATATACTTATCTGAAAGATAAGTAATTACATTTTTCTGCAAAAATTAGTCTTAAAAATTTTACCATATCGGTAATGAAAATTTCTTCCTTGTCCAACATATCCCGAATAATTTCGTCCATTTCTTCGAGCTTTCCACAGTGATAAAAGTAGCGAAGTTATTAAAAATAATTAAAGGATAAATATTATACTATTCACTGTGATTTAACGATGAAATAAATACAAGCAATGTTGAATGGATAATCTAATATCATCAGTAACGTGCAATTTAATGTACATTTTTAAACTTTTCAATCTGACTATTTCTTAAGTTTTTATAATTTTCTTTTTATTTATTAGTATTATTATTATATTTTTATTATTATTATTATTATTATTATTATTATTATTAATACTGAATTGACTCCTCTAAAATCAAAGCTTTCTCATCGAGAGAAATAGTAATTCAATTGTAAATCGGCAGTATTTATAACACAATGGATACAAAAATAGTACTTATTGACCTCTTCGCAGCGTCGGCAAAAATCAGAAAGTGGGCCAAGAGTATGGAGAGGGATCCGGCCCACGGTATTTCATTGGTGATCGTAAGCTGTTTTTTTGGTCGCTGATGGAATCCGTTATCAATTTTTGGATATACAAAATGGCGCATCTAATATGGAGGACGAAAATGAGAATTTTTACTCCATCGATTTGAAATTCTTAACTCGGTCCGGAATCCGTTATTAAATTTTCGAAATACAATACGGCCGCTTATTAGCAATCCTTTATCGGACTTTCAGAAACCAAAATGGTAGTATATTCGTATATAAATGTTTAGAATTTATCCTTGATAGATGAAAAATGGTTTTGAAATATGTGTTATGTTGTTTAGTACTAAATGATTCTCAAGTATAATAAGTAAGAGTTTGTCCTATTAGAAAATATATTTGAAACAATGAAACTTTCATAATAATGATAAAAGTGGTATTTTTGGGAATTTTTGTTAGATATTGGCTTTAATTTTTTGTTTAAAAGAAGGAAAAAACTAAGAAATTTGATGCATTGGAAATTGAACCTTTCTATTGCCGGTCGAATAATCTTCCGAAATTAAAAAAAAAAAAACTTGTTAAAAAAAATTAAATTTACTTGCAATATCCATCATAATCGGCTCGTTATACGTTAAATGAGATATATACCATTATTTTTAAAAAAATTACTATTGTGACAACTACTTTATAATGATCCCAAAATCACAGAATTTTGAATGAATTCTTATGCGAATGCTCATAAAATTATAAAAAAAAAACATGCACTGTTTTTATCTGAATCCATAACAAATATACATAACTATTTTGGAAAAGTGAACTTTTGAAATTTTACAAAATTCTTTCATTTTGCAGGTGCCATATTAAATTAATTTTTAAGAATGTGTAAATATTTACTTTAAAAACATTTTACGCACCATTGATTTTTTTACGGCATTATTTTTCATGTCTTCTTTACGTGACATGCATAGTTTGGGCCGATTTTACTCATGTCTACTATATTCCAAACATAGTTCGATCATTACCTTCATATCATTTAAAGTTAAAATAATTATACATAAAATAATAGAATCAATATAAATATTAGTATTTGCAAAAATTATGGCCCCCGTGACATTTACTAAGCTAACTTAATAACATTATGCAAATGCATTGTGTAACCCGTTTCATCAATACTGGCGTTAAAATTAATGAACTTACATAATTACCTACGTTTTTGACATTTGCGTAAAGTGAAATTGATTACCATGTACGCAGTCATGGAGATGATTTTTTACTTTAATGGCCTTTTAACTTAGAAGACTATATTTAAAGCTAATTTCCATTCCTACGTTACTATATTACTTTACTTAGTTGCAAACTCTGCGTATGATGAATATCTCGCAAAAGCCATAATTTATATCGAAATTCTATGTTTGTATAATACTAATTAGCAAAAATATGAGAATTAGTAATGTTAACATAAACATTTCTTTTATAGTTTCATATATCTATAAATATATAATATTTATGTTTTCTATCGATAAAAAATTCTGCAATATATTTCCTCTTATACATTTACGATAGACATATGAGAAAAAAGTACGCAGAGTAAACCGATACTTTTGTATAAATAAAAAACCGCGTGGAACATCATAAAGTGATATGCATCGTTTAAAAAAATGACTGTAACTATGTTCAATAATGAAACCAATAACGGTTTACGTTATGTTTTTGTTTCTATTTTAAATATAAAAGATGGACACTTTATAGTATTACAATACTGTAATTTGATATAAAAAAATGTATTTATCCGAAACGGTCTTATCTCCATTTTTGTTACATTCGCCTGGCTGACCCTTGTCAAACGATCTAAAAATCATTGATTCCGATTTTTAAACACTCTGTGAGCAGCATTATGAAAGAACAAATAGACAAATATTTCTACATTGTATGTTAAAAAATAAGTTACGTTAATAATATGATAAAACGGTCGAAAAATTTCTTCACTGTTCAGGTATTTCATTATTACTCGCACAAAACTATGAAAAAGAAGATATCAATATTTCTCGAAGTAAAAATTTCGCAATCTAATTACAGTTGTATCCCGGTATAATTGCATCTCGCTATATTTACGTCCTAGCATATTTGACTGCTTCCGTTTTGTTATATTTGCCTGACACAGCTCTCTTTTTCCCCCACTTTGCGCGCTGCGGCCTCAGGAAGGGCTGCTGTGACCTCACGAATATAGCGCGATTGAAGAGAGTGGGAGAACCGGCGCTCCCATTCTTTTGACAAATATAAGGAGACGGAGGGGAATTCGAGGAACCGAACAGGCAAATATGCCGGGACTCTACTATATCGACAACAATGTTTTACTAATTTACACTAATTTTGCCTTTGACAAGTGAAGTATCGTATCCGAAGTATTTCTATGTGCTGAACACTATGGCACTAGCAGAATTTTCCTATCACGACGCATTTTTTAGAAGAGTGAGGTTAAGTATAACAATACTTTCGATTTTCACTATAACTATGATTTGTTGGCAAATGTTTCTGAAATGCGACACGTAGAGGCGATCTTTTTACATTCCTCTATTAGCCAACTATGAAATATCAGAAATGAATTCTGAAGAGGGGATTGAATGATGTTATATAGCTGAACTGCAATAAAAATCCAGACATATTTTTATACAAATGACTAATATTTTTAAGAATGATTAGTGACAAGCTTAATCTTGTGGCTCTATTTAAATACCTATTAGGCCCATGTCAATATTGCTCAATTTTTTTCGTCGGAATTTAAATAACAATTATTTTTTTCTATAAATTACTAACGTTGAGACTTATTTTAATGATGTACATTTGCCTGTAGCACTTTTTGATGCAGCAATATCATCAAATGTGTACACATTCTACGTCATTCGCCAGCGTCGCGTCCAACATTGTTGAGTACCGTCATATACATTGATTTCTTACATATGTGCTAATTAAATAATGTTTCACGTCCAGTTCGACGTGTTCAGTAAATCATAAGTCCATCACGATAGCAAAACAAGGTCAGAAAAAATGTAAATTTTAAAAACATGTGTTTTTTAGATGAAACTTTATGATTAAAACAGATGATAGACAAAGCGCTTATATACATTGACATTATTTCAAGAGAGTTTATGTAAAGCTGGAGCTTCGGACTTCTTGCATGTTCGAAAAACACGACATCTATTGAATGCTCTAAAATTTATTATAATGTCAAATAATATAATTGTTACATTTATGATATGATAAATGATGTAATTTTGTTCTGTAAATATTACATTACACTTGCAAAGTAAAGAATTCATAATTTTCACACATGATACCTAGGGGGGAGAGGGGGGCACTTGTTACATAAAATAAATTACACACAATTATATCATTTAACATACAAAAACGTGCATGTTTCCTCACAGGACATCAATGTTGCTGCAAAGTTATAACAGCATTGGAAGAGCCAGCTTGTAACATAACATGGATCTTGAGAAACATTCACATAACCTTACGCCAACGTTAAGTTAATATGAGAATCATGGACCATACTTATTACACTGAGCTTCCAGCATACTGTTAAATTAATGTTAAGTAATCTACCAATAAGATGCGCGTGATGTACTCTTCAGGTTAACATTTTACTTGTATTCAAATAAATTTATCGCATCTTATTTCTATAACTTATATACATTTATATATAGAATCACAAGTTCTTACAGTAAATTGCAGTGTTGTACGATTACATAAAAATCATACAATAAAAGTGAATTATAATTTACAATTGGAAAAATATGCCTTCTCTGTCAATGCGTCATTATGTATATTCGAAATCCTTTTTCAAACGGGAGTCGAACAGAACTGCAAAAGATGAGACTACACCTGATGTCGATAAAACTAACTAAGTTGATCAGTTTATATAAATGGTAACCTTATATTATGGTTAACGTAATGTCAATGTCACTGACATTGTAACATTACATTTTCATTTTTTTATAAGATTACTACCACCTTACATTAAAATTACCCTTAAAGGTAAAAGAAACCTTATTTTGATATTATAACAATGTTTTGATTAAATGTTAAAGTTGTAACCTTTCCTTGACTTTGCCGTATTGCTGTGCTCTGTGACAGTAAATAATTCGCAATGGCGTCGTACCTTTTAAGTTTGATGGAAGGCAATTGTTGTTTCATGCAATAGTTGCCATGTACCTATAATGTTACACATCCAGCATCTGACCTAACCCGGAAGTGACATTGATCAGTCCCGGATCAACCTTGAATAAGGGTAGTCTTATGAGATATTCCAGTTATACCTAACCCTGAACATGAATTGATTAAGACTGAATAAGGCAAGCCGTGTAAGGTATTCCTGACCAGGATTCAACAACACATGCCTTGTCACACATTCGTCGTTAAAAATAATTACAAAACTAATAAACTGTTATTGCCTAACATTGTCGTCCGGCCCAGGTGGTAACGAATTGCAAAGCGATAAGTTTTAAAGAGAAGCTGTAAATGTGTATGATTTGGAAGTTATTTTAAGTAAAAATTAACATTAAGAAACTCTTATTGAAGCAGTTGAAATCGATGCTTAATAGTTACCTAAATAAATATAAAATAGTACTGATTTGCCAATTGTTTGAGTTGATAACCTTTCATCAATCAAGGTACATGCCAAAAAACCGAATTTGAAAAATCTGCAACATTGAAAAATCGACATTTAAAAAGCTGACATTGTTGTTTTCGTGAATATTACAGCTTTATGACTCATTGGCTTTTTGACAGTCATCGCTTTTTGAGTATCGGCTTTTTAAATGTCACAATCATCAAGCATTTGAGTGACGTCTGATAAATGACATTATATATTGACATTAGGATGTCTCATCAGCTCTCGATCAGATCAAATGTTACATTTCAGTCATGGTCTAATGTATAGATAATCTGATCGGGTCCTGCCCAGAACTGGAACATATTAAAATTTTTACTTGGAGTGCCACTCTAATGTAAAACCCATTCAGGTACATTCAACAAGTATAGTTGAAACTTTTCATTCATGATTATTGTCAATATCATCCATAAAATAGCTCCACCAACCAATCGATCAACCCGAAACAAAATCCGAGATTATTTTATGACGGGTTTAGACATTTTTTTCATAAAATTAAATTAACCATAACAACGCATGTCTGAGGTCGTGTCGCGTCTCTTCCATGACTTTGGAATGTTTCGATTGGTTTCGAGATAAAAAAGGAACAAAATGAAAAATACGGAAAACGGACAGAGAATATTCGAATTTACCGGTTTATCGGCAAGAAAAGCGACGCAGTGCAGAAATGAATCGCCGTGGTATTGGACGGCTCGTTTATAAACGCTGGTCGAACGGAAGGCCAACGTCCGCAGAAACCGTCAGCTGTGCATTTTATATTTCTGCCGGTGGCCATCAGAAAAAGTAAAAGAGGATGAACGGACGAGTAATAGAATTACGTCTCCTTCAGAATTCCAGTGTTCGACATTAGTTACGACGTAGGGCTTTAAATTGCATGTATTTTTATAGTACTAGCCTGTCATTCAGTTTTCATACAATGCACCTGAGATACTCGGTAAAAAGGAAGACGATGTAATTGTTCACTTTTTCTCTAGAATGGATGCAACGAAAAAACTAAACATTTATATGAAATAATTTATGCTACTAGTTCCGTTTTTTTTTTAATGTTTACGTGTGTATTATTATTTATTCATATAAAAATCAGCAATTTATTCTTCAGAATTAAATGTCAGATGATCTAAGTACATATGATTAAAATACCATGAACTACATTGAAAACAAGTCTTGCATTGAGACCATTTGTTAGTTAATCTTAAGATATAGCGAAAAGAACTCTTGTTCGACTGAAAATTAGACTTCTTTATAGTCCTTTTTAGTCTTGTACAATCGTCATTGTTTATGTTGATTACTCTTATTGCGCGTTAGTCTCAAACAAGATCGTAATTGCCATTTAATTTGCATCTTTCTTGCGGCTTGAAGAAAAATTGACCCAGAAAGCATAAAACAATCATCGCGATCGTTAATTTTAAGCTGTTAATAAAACCTACTTCGGGATCATCGCGAACATTGCTAGTTTTAAGTCTTCCAGTATTAAAATAAGAAATGATAATATCTTCTTTTAAGTTTCGACACCACAAGAATTTAAGACCATATTCTGACTTTTGATTTAAGCCAAATTTTAAAAGATGTCAGTCCTGGGTATAGGACTTATTTTTTTTTCTATGTATAAACTAAGAAATTAAATAGAAACTACGATGTTCCTCTATTCTTAGCAACATACATTAATATGTTGCGTAATTATTTATTTATTGATTATCGTTTTCAAAGTGCACCTCTGGGTCGTGAAAAGGGTAATAGGTTATCCATAGAAAATCACTGCACTGTTACATTAAAAATGAAAGCAAAAAATTGTATAGAAGAAATCTTCCTGTATTTATGATTGCCAGATCCGAACAAACATGTCCATTCTAGCGTTTTTGGAATATATAAAGCAAATAAAATGTATTTCAAAAGCCTTAAGTGAAACATAAATTTAATGAACACGCAGACATTCTGAAGATATGAAGGGCGGTTGAAGGGTTGTTCAGGGACCCTGAACTTCAAAAAGTAGGCGGCGAAAATAAAAAATTGGTATTTCGCAAAAAAAGCTAATATAATTTCGGTTTTATGTTTAATGTAGGGTACACTGATCAGAACATATTAATTAGTTAATACATCGCGTCAAGTGATTAATTACCTTACAAGCTAAGGCATAACAAATTCATCAACTTCTCGTAGGTACATCCTACTTTAATGAAACTTTATAAGAATCGTGAATTAAGATCATCTTTATTACATTAAATAACATAAAAAAAAAACTTTTTTAATTGCTCGTGGCAGTAGAAGGTCCACTTTTGGTATGCAATTAAAACAAACATTGTAGGTTATAAGCCTTCCTTAATTTTTATCATCTCTATTGTTTACACCACGAAAATTAAATTATGTTTCTTAATCAACGCACCAAAGTACGAAGCATACGAAATTTCATTAAATTCGGAGGTATATTTTTAGAACTAAACTCTTTAAAACGTTAATATTTCGAAGAAATAAACCTTATTTGATCAATTATGAACATTATTGATGAACCTCGTATGCCTAGTAATTTTGAGTAATATCATGAAATTTGATTGGCCATATTAGATCCACCATCTTAACCCATTAACGCCTGAAATGATAATTTTTATACCTCATTTTCAATCAAGTATTTCGTATCAAAATCAAAGTTGAAAACAATTGAGAGGTTGGTATACTACTGTTTTCGAGGTCGCTGTTCAAGATTCCGAGATCAAAATTGAGTTTTAGCCATCACAAATTCCAATATGGCGCCGAATATGACAAAAATTTCCAAAAAATTAGGAATTTTTTATTCTTATCAATTTTTTTCGAGCCATAAGAATATTGGAATTTTATTGAAACCTTGCATAATAGTGCATAAAATAGTTGAATTTTAAGAAAAAATTTTACTTTTATACCCAACATCATTCTAACGACCTAAAAATGGCGTCAAAATGAAAATTTCTTTGAGAAATTTCTGGACGCTCTAACTCAAAAACTATGAACTTTTTAAAAACAATGTCTAGAATGAAAAGTTCTTAAAATTCATCAAGTGATATAGTGGAATTTTTTCAAAATTTTTTGATGACATTTTGAGAAAATTTTTTCAAAATTTTTTTCAAAATTGTAATTTATTTACAAAAAATTTTGAAAAAAATTAGTGTATTCTCTGATGAATTCTAAGAGTTATTTGTTGTTTGCAATTTTTTCGAAAAGTTGATAGTTTTCGAGGAAATGAGTTTCAAATATTATAATTTACGACCCCCCCCCCTAGCCCCAAATCAACTTTTAGAAAAAATTGCAAAGAACAAAAAACTCGTAGAATTCATAAGTGAATACATCAATTTTTTTCAGAATTTGTTATAAATAAATTATAATTTTGAAAAAAATTTCTCAAAATGTCATCACAAAAATCTGAAAAAATTCCACTATATTTCTCGATTAATTATAAGAACTTTTCATTCTTAGCATTTTTTTATAGCAGCACATAGTTTTTCAGTTAGAACGTTCAGAAATTTTTCAAAGAAATTTTCATTGTTGACGCCATTTTGAGGTCGTTACAATAAAAGTAAAATTTTTTCTTAAAATTCAACTGTTTTATGCACCATTATGCACGGTTCCGATAGAATTCCAATATTCTAATAGCTCGAAAAAAATTGATAGGAATAAATATTTCCCAATTTTTTGAATTTTTTTTTAATTCGGCGCCATATTGGAATTCCTGATGGCTGAAACTCAATTTTGACATCGGAATCTTGAAGAGCGACCTCGAAAACAATAGGATAGGTACCTTTCAATTGTTTTCAACTTCGATTTTGATACGAAATACATGATTGAAAATGAAGTATAAAAAATGCCATTTCAGGCGTTAATGGGTTAAATTTTAATAATCTAACCATAAATTCTTGACGAACGACCGCAAAAACTCCCGTATACAAATTTTATTCTGATTTTGAAGCATTTTATGAATTTAATTGTAGTATACTACATTGAATTTACCATTTTGAACCTTAAAACATCTAACCTCAAATTCGATGATTAGAGATCCCACAAACTCCTGAACCTAGTTTCTAGGCAATTATATCCCTAGCAATTAGGATTTCATTAATAACGTAGATGATCAAATAAGGTTTATTTTGTCGACATATTGACGTTTTGAAAAGTTACGTTCATTCGAAGAAAAACAAGCAAAAATGTAGATGAAGTTCATAGATTTTGTATACTTTAGGTTTTCCTTTAGCACTGTTTCCACTAGTATATTGATACCCAAACATTTTTACGAATATTGAAAAACGCCAAATTCTATTCATTTTTCATTTAAAATGCACATTCACTTCTAGACATTAAAATGCAATACTGATTACGATAGTAGACAAAACTGTAGTAGAATACATATGTTTAGAATTTTTATTTTAATTTTTTACACCAGAAAATAAATCTCAAACGTTAACTTAAAATTATGCATTTTAATCTTGTCATTTTACCTGCATCTCACCTGCGACAAGATCACTCTAAAATCCCAACAAATTATGCCACAGTATCCAATCGGTGAAGTATCCCAGACGATGAACAAATCAAATGAGTAACTATTCACGCGATGAAGTGGCCAGAAGATGAAAAGTCCAGAAGATGAAGAGTCTAGAAAGCTGATATATCCAGGTCATCAAACGGACGACAATGAAGTGGATTCTTATGAAATGGGATAATTTGATATGGCCCAATACCAAAAACCTGATGTACAATGATATCGAATGGTGATGAACTACTTCGTTTAGTAATCGCATTATAAGATGAATAAATAAATGTGGAAAATGATGATAATCCATTATACTTTGCTTCATTTATAATCAGCATTCGTCAATATCATTCAGCGTCTGCGATCCCTACTTTAAAACACCTATCACCCTTCCAGTCTTAGAATGAGAAATGATAACGCCTTCTTAGAAGTTTAAAGACAGCAAGAATTTGTTGTAAGTCCATATTCTGAATTAACGTCTAAATTGAAGCCAATTTTCAAAAGAAATCAGTCCTGGTTACAAGACTCATTTTTTCTGTGTAAGGTTCAAATCCTGATACATTCATACGAATGAGACAAATTTCAACCACTAAGTCGAAATTAGTTTGAAGATGATTGCCAAACATGATCCAGAAGGCATCACCCAATCACACTAGAAAATTGGAACTGACTTTGTCTAGTCAGGGTAATTTTGCGTTTACATATTTCTCAGGAAATTCTTGGCTCGTGGGCCCAAGAAAAAGGAAATCCGATATGCATCGTATATTCCAAGCTGCATGCTGCTCACCGGCTCGTAGGAGTATTACCCCGAGATATTTATCGGGTATATACATACTGTGTAATGAGCGGAAGAGGAACCTTCAACAATGCGCCACTATGCACGTGCACCTCCTCGTGTTGCGTGATGCTCACGCGCATGAGCCTTCACTCTCTGCTGGAATAACACACCAGAAGTGTTGGTAAACACGCATATATCTCACAGAGAAACTATCGTTTCCAATCGGCCAGTGGCCGCTTTCAAGTTGTCTTGGTCACCAACGCACCCACGCGCATTTTCGAAAAACAACGCAGCTGATGTCTATTTTGCTCCCGCTGTGATTTTAATGATGAGGAAACTGGTACGGTTCGGACCAAAGGTCATTTGTCACGGTAATGGCCATTTCGCCGCGATTTATCGGTTGGCGGTTCTGGAAGTGACATCTCGTGGGTACGGTTACCCGGTCCGGTGAGCGTCCTGTTCAGGGCGGCGTGGTTCCACAACGAAATGTCTGAAATCGATTTCACAATTTTCCTTTGCAATCCTAAATTGAGTTTATTAAAGAGTATGAAATATTCATTAAACTGTATACTCTAATGAGAAAACTCGAGTCAGATGTAAATAATGAAGCTGAAACTAGCCCCACCTTCCATAAGTATGTGGCTCTCTTCCCAAACATATATACTGCAAGTAAATGCATTTCATGGGGCCCTGGTACCGTACCAGGACTCGTCATATGACTAAAATGTCACTTTTTCCTGAAAAAATCGTCATTTTTTCGAATTGTATGACTTTCTTGAAGGGAAATCAGTCGCGTGCTGCATTGAAATGTATGTGGTCATGAATACAAAAATGTATACTGCAAAACGAAGCATTTTAATCCACCGCCCACCACACCAGGGCTTGTCACATGGAAATATATTGACTTCGCGTTTTTTGGATTTTGAAGGTTTTTTTTTAGTTTATATGATTAGGAAGGGGCCTATATACATTGCAATACGGCACACGACTGATTTCATGACTGATTTCATTTCTGACCCCATGAAATGCATTTACTTGCAGTATATATGTTTGGGAAGAGAGCCACATACGTATCAATTCGGCACACGTCTGATTTCTAATGTGAAAGATCATAAAGCCTATAAAACCGAAGGTGGGACTGGAAGGTGGGGCTACTTTCAGCTTCATATGTAAATAAACTGATTATTTTATTCTACTATTTCAATTAGTAATTTTGTAGTCCACGGTCGCGGCTGCAGGCTGTCAATCTCACTCGTCAATCTATATCCTTCTCGACGGCTTATAATATTACGTCTTACATACAAGAAATAAAAAAGATGGCATATCGAGCGAAAATTGAGTTACAGCAAAATAATCTTGAAAATTTGTTATAAACAATAATATTTTGTTGATATCATTCACACCAGTGCAAAATTTAGACATTTCTGCACATTTTCGAATTAAACATTTTTTTCTCTGAATGATAATTTTCGAGATATCGCCGTTTAAAAAATGGTAAATTTCATTTTTGTCGTTTACACTTTTATCAATAACTTTTGAACAAATTAATATTTTCAGCTGAAATTCACAGGATAGGCTTATCTTTATGCATTCTAAACATAGTTCAATTTTGAATAAGTTCTGAAACTTGACTCCGAAACGTTGGCGATTTCACATGGAATGCCCCATGTCTGTAACGATTATTGATACGGAATACTGGAAGGTGCGGGAGTTTTTCGTATCTATGTAAGTCTATACTTTCCCAGGCTTAGATGTTTTTGGATAGGATCTAGAGAAGATAGTCAATATCCTGATGTTTACTAATAGGTATTGTAATCCAGTAATTTTCTGAGAGTACGTCGACGGTATCCTAAACATCCCAATTGTGGATCCTCTTTTTGAGGATGTCTTTTTCATAGAGAAATATCTGGTGCCTGATACAACTCATTGCTGATATTCAACTGGGTCCTATAATCATGGCACAACATAGTATAGGGTTTACTTTCAATCTTGGTTCCCTCATAAGTCGACATGCGCACCAAAAACTTTTCTATAAATCCAGCTTCGTAGGCAGCATCATGGATAGTTCTACGAACTAAGAAAGAATATGAACCTAATTTCTACGCGGAATTATTTATGCGTTTAAGTTTTGGCAAGTGGGTTAAGTTAAAGTTAATAACACCATCTGAGTTTTGTGAAATTGGTCAGATAAAAAATTAATAACAACCTCTACAGCAAAGTATGATTTACTGTGCAGGAGACTAAAACAAAATTAACAACTACATGAAAAAGGATGAATTCATTTTTATCAAATTTCTTACTCGTTTTACGGGATTTCGAGGTCAATCATTACGAATTCGATGTCAGTTTCTAAAAATTCAAAAAAAAGATCCAATATGGCAGACGAATTTTTATCAAATTTATTACTTGATTTACTGGTTTTCGAAATCGCTTATTACGAATTCGATGTCAGTTTCTAAAAATTCAAAATAAAGAATCTAATATGGCAAACGAATTTTTGAAAAATCACTTGACATTCACTATAAACTACTTACTTGCTGGTTTTGGAGGTCGCTGATTACGAATACGAAGAGGGTTTCTGAAAATTCAATTGGCAATCCAATGTGACAGAAGAATTTCTAAAAATTACTTGAAATCCACTGGAAACTACTTGAATGCAGGCTTTCAGAATCGTTAATTAACCAAAATTTTTACATTAAAAATGGCGGATTGAGTGTCGTAATTGTCAAATTTACATCGATGGCATGGGATTTACTGAAGACTACCTACTGAGACGGGGATAGAGTTAGTATTATAAATCCGATGTCTTTTTTCAATATTTAATTTCAATATGGTGGGTGGCATTGATTCCTCGACAGGAATTGGAAACAAATGATTTCCAGCGAATCGTCGGTTATTTTTAAAAATTCGTCTGTCATATTAGACCCGTCACTTTACATTTTCAAAAACTGACATCGTATTCGTAGTCAGCAATCCTAAAAACCCCCGAAACAAGTGAATCTACACTAAGGAAATAGTTGTATTAACCAAAGGCTCGAAACCAATTTCTTGTCTGGATTTAAATTTGTTCTTCTAATAAAATCACTTTTTTCGGTGATCTTATTCATAATTTATCAATTGGAATGGTAACAAAATGTTTTATAATGTTTTTATGAAATCTTTATCAAGAGTTTATCAAGATATGATTCTATAACCAGTTTATACACTTTTTATAAACTTTTTACATTTGGCTATACAAATTTGATAAAAATTTTAAAAAAATACATGAAATTTGGTAGGTATTAAAACAATTGTCCAATGTTGCAAAATCGAATTGGCAGAAAAACATTTTTATCAAAATGTTATTAAATGTGTATATCCGAATTTAAAATCGTGATAATAACTTTATAAATATATTAACAGAATAATTTATTGATGAAATCTGCATAATAATTTATTAATATATAGTAACAACAATCAAGGAAGAAAATAAGTTCCCTTTCATCCCATTTTCATCCCAAAATTAATACAAAATTTGTATCTAAATTACAAAATTACAGTAATCATTGCACAAAAGCTTCCCCTTAGTCATTATTCTACGAAGGAAACTCCACTGTTTCTTAAAAAAAATTATTTGTAGCATAGTTAGTATGATGACTATAAATCCTCGATCCTTTTCGGTAATACAGGAAGCTCGTAAAGAAGTAGATGGTTATTTGTCTGTCATATATGTATCTATTTTTAGTTGGCGTGAAGCAATTATGGGATCTTAATAACAACTTGGAATCATCCGACATGCCATCACGATTCTCAGACGACAAATTAAAATAATTTTGATAATTGCTGTTCTAAGTTTAACCATATACATATATAGGATGTATCATGCGGACATTTTTCATCCCCCATCCTCAGATTAGTAATCCTACCTGACATTAGTAAATATTCCATAATAATATTTTTAAAGTATTACGAAAATATATTTTTCGTTTAGAATTTATTACTTTTGTTTGGAAATATTTAAATTTCTCGGCGTGGTACTTCCACCTAGTAATTTTCCAAAATCGAAATAACAAACAATATTGCTAAACAAAAGATGAAAAATTCTAACCGAAAAAATATCTTCTTTTTTACAAAATCAATTTATTTGAAGAAGTGACTATATAAAGTATCAATAAAAACCTTTATTTTTAAGAATTGTTTCGATATTTTTCAATTGCTTGTTAAATTTTAGAAAACCCCTGACAAATAAGCAAAGAACATATCCCATAATCATTTGGTGATGTAAGATACCTTTGATTTTGCATTTACATAGAGAAATGCCAAAGTCCAAATCCCCAACCTCAACAGGTTAATAATTAAATGCATCCAATCTTAATTTACAATTCACTTATATATTCAGTCACGTTTTCTTCAGTTGGTGCCTACTTTTTTTCAATGGCGTATATAATTGCTCTAATAGAGACATTATAACCAACTTTAAATAAGAAGGAGTGTACACCTGCTCCATATTGCACAATTCACGGTAATTATTTCAGAGTGCGTGATATCAGAAATGCTCTTACGAACAAAATGTCCAACCCTTCATGAGAAAATAAGTGTTTGTGCAATTCAACTCGGAGAAAAATTTACATGAATACATTTAATAGTTTGATAGTAAAATCGTTAGAATTACAACTATTATTAGGAATAGAATTACAATTATTACTAAGATATCATCTATGCAGCAAATCATCCAGGTATGATGATGATAACTGGTGATGATAGCCAGCTAAGACATCTGTTAACATTGCAAATAAAAAAAATATTGCCGAATACCATTGACGCCTGACAATCAGATTTGACGTAGGATGGTTGGACAGGACGTACAACTCTGATGTATGTGTCGATCAATTGATCTCATCATTTCATATACACTGAAATTCGCAAATAATAGATTTCAAGTCTTGGCAAAGGGGACAATGACTTGATCTCATCATCTACATTGCTGCAATTCATTTG